>OX638264.1:95000-2495000 GCA_951806755.1 Brenthis hecate
ATCCACGATTCAACGGTTCCCTAGTTTATGATTCTAAGACAACGTCAAATAATTATTAAGCTTACTTTATAAATCTAAGACACGTAGTAAAAGGATCCTAAACGTTGACGTAGTAATAAGTTGTCACTCTCAGACCAATAAAAAAGTATAGACGGAGCCGTTGTAAACAAACGCGACGAAATAAGTGATGCAAAATTTTGGCTTTATGTGCGTAACTCTGTGTTATCTTACACAGAGTTACGCACATAGAGCCAAAACTTTGCGTAGATTTGCGTAGATTTGCGCATGTGTACTAGAGAAACATGTTACAAGCGTTGTGCTTACTACTCCCAAGTGCGAGAGATATACTTTAATGAAAAGTTTTATTATAGGTAGTATAGTTTTTTATTTGCCTTGGTTACATGAAATGAAAGGTAAATAAGTTTAATGAGTCATTTATTCTTAAATAAAAATAATTAATAATTTAACAATAGGTACACACAAAACTTACATATATTAGATTAATTATAACTAATTTGACGCGTTTTTCTTT
Source organism: Brenthis hecate (assembly GCA_951806755.1). NCBI lineage: Eukaryota > Metazoa > Arthropoda > Insecta > Lepidoptera > Nymphalidae > Brenthis > Brenthis hecate. The sequence goes on from OX638264.1 coordinate 95,533, forward strand.
TTAAGGCCTTTAACCTTCTGATTAAGTATTTTGATTTTGCGTACATGAATTTGATAACGTAATTTATACTTTCTAGCTTGTTGTCTGAGTTTATTACTTTTGGGAGTGTCAAATATTGATTCTAGTTCGAAATCATGGTTTTGACGTTTAATAATATACCTTATATACTCGAAAACTAAAATGCAATAATAAGATTTAAAAAAATTAAGTTGTAATGTGTACAAAAATCACAACTTCCATTACTTTTGGGAAAACATAATGTTCTTAACTTGCAACATTGACACAATGGCGTCAAGAATTCATGTTCGGAGAATTATGTAAAATATTTTTGCGATTTTTTTTAAATTATACAGAAAATCGGTTACTTGTGAAAAGTTATCCCAGAAGACTTTATTCGAAAACATAAATTGTTTTTGCAACAGTTTATGACACAGGACGGCTTAATTTCGCAATTATTATTTTACCAAACGCACGTCACGCGCTCTTACTCGCGGCCGACTACCGAGCCGCCGTCTTCATATGGCTGAATCGTCTTCATATTACTTGCATCACTTTTTGTGCGCAATTCTCTGTCTATACTTTTTTATTGGTCTGAGTTATCACTACACAAAATTTGGCTAAAATTTGTTTAGTACTTACTTTTTGCGTTAAAAGCAAAAAGATATAAATACAAACAGACAAAAATATCAATAATCAATATTTTGTAGTCTATATTACTGTACAGAATACGTAACCATAATCATTGTTTTTAAAAACATTTTATGAACAGAATTCGCGTTGTTACTTTTTTATTATAAGTATGTACTAGCTTGCTTTCCTATACAAACTTTCATCCCCTTAAGGGATGATTCCGGGATAAAAATATATAAATATTCGGATAAAAATATAAAAATATGTAATATATAGATTTCCGGGATAAATATATCTTATGACCATCCCAGGGTCTCAAACTATCTTCTTACCAAATTTCATCTAAATCGGTTCCGCAGATCCAGAGATCCTACAACGTCACAAACTCACAATTCACAAACTCATAAACTTTACCTCTTTATAATATTAGTATAGATAGATTGACGTATAGTATTAGTACTGTATATGAAAAAAAACATAAAAATATCACCCAATAGATTAGGACACGGTCGCGGTTCCATACCTACGAATATGTTGTATTATGTCTTTAACCATTTCTCCAAATTATATGCAGTAAAAGGGAAAAGTCTTTTGTTTTAAACATTTTAGACGATAAATATACTTATTTTGTTGATAATATGACCAATAAATATGACCTACCGATTTAAATTATTTTTTTAATATAAAAATCCACTCTTTGTGACTTAAATTTAAAAGCTAGACGGCTGCAGTTTAGAATAGGGGACGTGGCCCCTGGCGGAGGGGTGGTATTTCTGGATAGGGGACGTGATAGGGAGTCGAAATGTTAAATAAATTTTTTTAATACAACAAAGGAGTCAAAAGTTATTGAGACTTAAAGTTATAACATTTCCATACATTATTTTGACATTACTACCATTTAGACACTTGGAGTCAAAACGTCACTTTCAATTGTCAAAATGATCTCCAGATGATTGTCTTTATATGTACTTTGCGTGAAATTCGAATTTTCTAGTTTTCTAGTCATTTATGGCACTCGCCGGCCGCTACCGCGGCACGCTCGCTTCGCTCGCTCGGCTCGTGCGCTGTGGCAACTTTTTAACCTAACCTAACCAAGATATGACGAATAATAAATAAATAATCTTAAATGTTCTAACCTAACCTAACCAAGATATGACGAATAATAAATAAATAATCTTAAATGTTCTAACCTAACCTAACCAAGATATGAAGAATAATAAATAAATAATCTTAAATGTTCTAACCTAACCTAACCAAGATATGAAGAATAATAAATAAATACTCTTAAATGTTCTAACCTAACCTAACCAAGATATGACGAATAATAAATAAATAATCTTAACTGTTCTAACCTAACCTAACCAAGATATGACGAATAATAAATAAATAATATTTTTCTATTTATTTATTTATTATATTTTCCTATTTATATATTTATTTATGAAAATAATATTTTTCTATTTATTTATTTATTAAGATTACCAACAGAAATGGCAAAAATAATCAAATATAATCTGTTGTCATTTAAGCGGTAATGTAAAACAAAGTGACAGTTTTGCTTTTGTCAAAATGTAAGATCATTTTGTTTGTGTTGTTGTGAAATTATTAAAATATTAAATACAATAAAGCATTAATTGTTGTGAAAATATATATTGTACATAAAAAAGGATGCGTACTATTCGTTAAAGGTATGTTTATCTGTTGTAATCACTTATTTAGGTAAAGAAATGTATGGAAATGTGTTAGATATGTTATAACTTTAAGTCTCAATAACTTTTTACTCGTACGTTTCCCCCAAATATTTTTAATATATTTTGACTCTCTGTCACCTCCCCTATCTAAAAATACCACCCACTCCGAATGGTGGTAAAGAAATATATTAAAATGTATGGAAATGTTGTAACTTTAAGTCTCAATAACTTTTGACTCTTTTGTTGTATTAAAAAATTTATTTAACATTTCGACTCCCTATCACGTCCCCTATCCAGAAATACCACCCACTCCGCCAAGGGCCACGTCCCCTATTCTAAACTTGTGCCAGCTAGACATATGCTGTCGCTGACTTTTTTGTAGGCTCTACAACTTTTCTCTACAACATAATCATCACAAACTCACAATATCCCAAACTTTACCTCTTTATAATATTAGTATAGATTATGTAATATATCTTATTAGTTAGGTAACTACCTTAAACTTTTTTACTTATAAAATCAAAGTAACTTTAGATACGGAAAGTTTACGTAATCTTTCTCCAGAGCATAGCAATCTCATCACCTACACATTACTGACTTTTTTAATTGTAATTGCAATATACTTTTTAACTAAAGATTGGAAAGGCTTTTCCACTCCAGAAGAAGTTGACCTTGGTTCTGTAAGAAGTAGACCTCGTACTCCATATCGACGAAAACCAAACGGAGGATCAACTCAGTAAAGTAATTATTTATGAACTAAAGATGCTCTAGTATTGCTAAACTCTAAAACGACTGTGCTAAGTTTAAAATACTGATTAGTATTTAGTACATAATATTTATTAAATTTTATTATCATATTTAATATCCAAAGCTTTTAGCTCACTGTAGACAACACTTAAGTTTGCAAAACAAGCAGTTTTACTTTCTTCTCTTCTATTCACACTTGTTGAAGCTAAACCAAGTAACAAACCTTTCTGTACTAAAAGGTCTCCAGCTCGAACAGGACATTTCCCAAAGGTATCAACACAGATTGTTTTATTTTTATTTAAAGTACGTAGCTCCTCGAAAGAAGTAAAATTATTATTATTATTATATTTGGCAAGTTGAAATGAAAACGACTTTCCACCCCGATATGGTCTGCCAATAATGTAAAGTTGCTTATCTACATTTACTTTAGCACCAATTGTTATAGTCTTAACGCAATCGCTAATGTAATCTAAAGTGGACAAAAGAACCAAACTCTTTGTTATCACGCCTTCGTGAGGAATAAGATCAACAGCATCTATTGAAAATCCTTTCTTACATCGAGGACTGGAAAAAATATTATATTAAAATAAATTATAGGTGGGTAAGCATATTTTATTCAGTAGATTACAAGTAGGTATATAAGGAATAGTTAACATACTTTGTAGGATTGCCCAGTTTTAATTGGATAGGTCCAGATTTTAAACACACCTCGTTTGCTAGCACAGACGAAATCGATACAACAGCACCTATACATATCAATTCATTTGATGAAATCGAATAAATTCTTGCAGCGTAAGGATGTTCATCCGCTTTAACCATATTACAGTCCATTTCAATATTGCTATAAATCGATCTAGAATCAAATCCTTTATAATAGAAAACTAAATTATTAATAACAAGAGCCAGTGTTGCTACAAATATAGCAACAAGCAAAGAAATGATTCCAATTTTGCTATTTTTTGACCGATCGTCCCATGGTAGATTAATAAAATTAAAACTCAATTCATACTCTTCTATATCAGACTTTTCAATTACTTTATTACTCTCCGAATCGTGCTCCATTTAAGATACCTTTTTTGAAATAGTACTAACAAGAAAAAGCCATCGCGATATTTATTTATTTGTAAGTATTTATGTCAAAATTCTAGTAAACTTCATCTATACTAATATTATAAAGAGGCAGAGTTTGTTTGTTTTTTTGTTTGTTTGAACGCGCTAATCTCAGGAACTACTAATCCTTAATTTATTACATGAGTTTTATGTGATTTATTATATTGAATTATATGTGTTATCTATATCCATCTGTATCTGGTATCCATAACACAAGCCTCGTAGTTTACCATGGAACTAGATGGTTCTGAGCATTAATGTCCCAATTATTATTTATTAATATAGTTACAGCATCCAGCAACTCTTTGCACTCAGTACGGTCACGGTAGTATATGCATTACATTACCGTGGTACGGTAGTTCACGATATTGTTTGTACATATTATGTGTATTTTTAAATTTCTACTTCAGATTTTACTTGGGATTCTTAATAAACAGTAATTAATAGAAATTCATGGCATTGTTTTGGAGAGTTGAGGTGCTTTCATATCAAAAGTATTTTTACTAAACGTGACTTTTTTTTGATGAGGTTTTAATAATTTTGGGTTTCGTACCTCAAGAGGTAAAAAAGGAATCCTTATAAGATTACTCCCTGTAAGACTTTGCTTTTAACCAAAATTGACAATTCTAGGTCCACCGGAAGTACACTATAGGTTTTTTGTCGAAAACTTATAATATGGTAGTTCTCGTTGGTATGGTTATGGTAGTTCTTAGATTTAAAAACTCCAATAAATAAAAAAAGATGGAAATTAAAGTTAAACATTACCTACAAATTTGTACGGAACCCTCGGTGGACAAGTCCGACTCGCATTTGTCCGTAATTTTTTTACATTGCACGTGCTTATACTTATGGCCCAGCAAAATTAAGTGTTATTATTCAGTTAATAATAACACCCATTATTGATACACTTTCAGGCTTCATTTTCATTACCTTATGTACGCTCCGTAAATTTTAGTATTTTTTTTAAATATAATAAACTTAAAAGTTTCACATTTCCACATGTTTGTTCCTACTACTAGTTTGACAACTGGTGTTTTATTCAATTACTGTCCGAAACTACATACACTACCGATTATACAAAAAATTACAGGTTTGTCCATTAGTTAGGAAAAACGTTATTTTAATTTTCAAACTACTATACATCCTTCTGTCATCTGTGACTTAAAATATCGTCATCCATGGCATAAAATACATATCTGACATTTCTCGCTAAGAATCAAGAATGTCAAAGTTCAAACTAGAAAAGAAATGTCATAACTTTTATTTGTCATCCATGGTCTTGTTAAATAATAATTAACAATTATGAACTGGAGCTTATTTAAGACGTATAAATTATGAATTTATAACTTAATAATTTAAAACGAACTGACATTAATAATTAACAAAATGCCTACTGTAATATTGTTGGATGTTTCTCTATCAATGTCTCGACCCGTACCAACGACTGACACAACAGAAAGCCACACGCGACTTACAATTGCTTCAGCGGCTATAAACACATTTTTGGATTATTTATGCAATCATGCTAAACTAGAATATGTGGCACTTGTAACTTTTTCATCAGTTTACGAAGGTAATATCTACACCAAATACCAATATAAAACAACCTAGCTAGAACATAAACTATAGAAAATAAAATGTTTTAGTTGCTGTACCATTCACTCGAGAATTTGATAATATACGAGTTAAGTTACCCCAGTTAGAAGATGGAGATAAAACATGCATAGAAGCAGCACTTCATGGTGTAAACCAATTAATCCTTACTGAATGGGGCTACCAAACACCAGTTCAAATAATCTTGGTATTACTATAATTTTTTTTATAGAATTTTAATTTTACTTAATGATATTTGATGCTCATTTAATTTTGACAAGGAAACTCAATCTCATCTCATTACTCTATGAAAGTTTATTTATTTTTGTAATATAAAATAGATTACAAAATTACTTTTTTTTAAGTTATAGTTATATCCATATAGTGGCTATGGTGTTTGTTAAACTATATTTGAGGATAAAAATCTTGCCAAATCTGTAATACCTTATTATATAGATACTAAAAAATTTTGGATTCCATTATTACTATAGCTAACTGATGGCAGTTGTGGAGTGGGAGCAATTGGCAGGAACCGAATTATTCAGGCTTTACCATTACCTCCTACATATCCTGGAAAAATACATGTTTTACCAGTAGTGTCTCCTCATGACTCTTGCTTACAACATGGTGAGTTCAATGTTATATTTTACATTCAGAAATAACTTAAAAAATAATAATTTTTTATATTTCTAAATTTAGTAATGTTTGAAAATAATTTTATATTTATGATAGAAATAATTAAAAGCTTAATTTTTCATAATTAAAAATAATTTGTATTTCTAGCTATGCCTCTTTACCAAAAGATTGTGGATTTAGCCAGCAATACTGCAAATAGCTGTAATGGCAACTTAACCAGAGGTGCAATCTTCTGCCCTGATCAACTCTCAGTACCTGGTGTATGTATTTTAAAAAAATCAAATAATTCTCATCATTTTGTTTAAACCACAATGATAACATTATGCAATGTTTGATATTTCCATTATTTTACAGTTGTATTAGCTATATATGTGTTTATTTTTGGTATGTATTTTTTATAAGGAATAACCCTATAAAAATTCACCTTAATAAAAAAGTTAAGCAAAGTTTTTTTGCATAGTCTTAGAAGCAAGATTGTAACAACAATTGAATTCAAATCATTTTGTTAACATGTAGTACTATGGCATACTTCTAGGTTATAACAGCAATGACCCGTCTGTGTGAACAGCATTACCAAGAGTTCTGGTGCACTCTGAAATGTGGTCAACTTGAAACAAGAGTACAACTGTTTCCAGCACCACAACCAGCATCTCATGAAGGCTTATCGGCAAGCTACACACTATCCAATCAGCTCCATGTTATAGGATTTTTGCAACAACAAGACTTAGGTATTATAAGTTAACTATGTTTGTTTTTTTTTTAATTTAAATTACTAAATATTAAAGTTTTCATAATAAATAGTTTTCATAATAAAAGGCGGTGGTAGCCCAGTGCTAACGCGCTCGTTTGGGAAACCGAGTGAAGCGGGTTCAAATCGCAGGTCTCGCACCTCTAATATTTTCATGAGCGAATCATTTCTAACATGATTACCACTTGTCTTACGATGAAGGAAAACATCGTGAGAAAACCTGCATGTCTGAGAAAACCTAGCAAGTTTTCGAAAAACATGTGTAGTCTGTTAACCTGCACTTGGCCAGCTTTGTGTGGCCTGATCCCCCTCGTATTGAAGGGAGGCCCGTGCCTAGTAGTGGGACGTTAAAAAGGGCAGAATACATACAAACATATAATAATGGTGGTTAGTGTGACCAGATCATACATTTCTTGAATAGATATTCTATGTTAATGTTTTCGTTATTTTCTCATTTATATTCCATTTTTTGTCAATAATAATTATTGTAGTACCTTTATTTACAATAATGTATAACTCATAAGAATTTTAGACTCATCATACACTAACTACCCTTATTTATTTAAAAAAAAATTACTCTTGATTGATGAAAAAAATTACTCACTTCTACCTTGGTACTACTGAAGTTAATTTTAATTTTTTGCATAACAGGTACGCCAATAGCTTTAAGTAAACATCTTGTGATACCTCAAGCTCAGGTTAGCGGTAATACTTCAACTCGTGAAAACTATGGCTCCAAAACACCTACAAAGGTAACAACATTTATTATATCTTACATTTATTGTTTTTAATGTGTACTAACTCTTCAATCTTCATCCTTGCTTCATACAAGCAAATTACTAATATGTCAATAAAAAAGTTCAAGAGTGTAAAGTAACTATGATATAAAATAATTAATAAACTCCTGACAGACTGATTATGGTGAACAATCTCACTGAGACTAGCCAATTGTGTACAGGAGATATTATGGTGAGTAGTGGGCCCTCAAATACAAATGTAACTACTCTATTCCTTCACTATTAATTCGACACGACCGGTGGCTTTACGTGCTTTACAAGGGACGGGATTATATCACCGCCCAACCTCCACCCTCCAGCTGTTGTTTAGAATTTCTTGACATATATTCCTAACATTTATTGTAGACCCGACCCAGGAGTCAAACATTGGATGACGTATCTGCACCCATACATGGTAGATTACAGTGGTGGGCAAACTTTTTTAATGGGGTGTCACAAAGTTTAAGAAATTCTAGAGAAGGGCCAGAATTATAGAAAAAATGCATTTTGTGTTAAAGCTTTTAACTATAATATTATAAAAACATTACAACATTACACACTTGTGTGCATTGCAGTGCATTACACACAAATTAAAAAGAGTTAAACTGACAGTTAAGCTAACCGGCAGTTAAACTAAGTGACAGTTAAGCTAACCGACAGTTTAACTGACAGTTAATCTAACCGACAGTTAAACTGACTGACAGTTAAAATAACTAGCTGTTAATCTAACTTACTGTTTTCTTTTTTTTTTTATGTCGGGAAATGCATTTACGCATACCACCTGATCCCCCAGGTGGTGATGTGGGGCTCACCGGCTAGAAGAGCCGGTACTACCCACTAAAACCCGACATTCCCCTCCCCTCCGCCTTAATGGGACGCCGCAGGATCGCTTGCGCATAACTACAACGGCGCCCCGGCGGCAGGTCTGCCAACGGCTGTCCACCACACCAATGGGACTGCTCCACAGTCAACTCTGCTACACCAGAGAGGTACCCGGAGCAGCCCCATTAATACAAACCTCCGCCCACCGAAGTGGGCCACCTCCCATCGGCTGCAGAGGACAGGGAGAGCGGCAACGAAACACCGACACTCCTCTTCCCCTGCAGCCCCACCGCGTCCGCCATCAAACGGTGGCAGCCCCGCTAGGCCGCGGGAGATAGGGACGAGTGGCGCATCGCCATACCGACACTCCTCTTCCCCCGCGGCCCCCCTACCGTCGGCCCACTTCCGGACCAAAATGGCTGCCGACACCCCGCACCAGACGCAGGACCAGAACTGGCCCCGCTCCAGCCGCCGCGCCGACGGGCTAGCCCCGGCAGCGCGGCCCGCGCAGCGCCTCCTACCGCGAAACGGCCGGAGACACCGCGCTACCTCCAAGAAGGAGACGGCGCCCTCCTGACGCCGCTTCCCCCTCCCCTCCTGGAAACTTACTGTTAATCTAACTGACAGTTAATCTTACTAACCATTAAACAAACTGACAGTTAACGTTACTGACAATTAATTTTACTGAGAGTTAAAGAAACTGAGACTTAAACTTACTGGTAGTTAAAATAACTGACAGTTAAAGTAACTAGCCGTTAATCTAACTTACTGTTAATCTATCTAACTGAAATCTTACTAGCCGTTAATCAAACTGACAGTTAATCTAACTGACAGTTAACGTTACTGACAGCAACTAAAATCCACAGATAACTATTCGCTAGCTATCTGGCCATTGAAAATTGCAACAATTTTATTTGTCCTTTTATCAGTCAGTTAAGTTAATTCGCTAGATAGTTATTTGTTCAGTATTTCGATGATTGAACAATCGGCCCTAAGTAGAATCTACTTTATACTTCTCGACCGTCAAAACGTAATTATAGCTGGCCATATACATACTATTCATGTCGATGGACCCTCGGCGGGCCGGATTAATTACTTTCACGGGCCAGACTTGGCCCGCTGGCCGTACTTTGCCCATCACCGCTCTAGACCAATGAAGCAGTCAGGGATATGTTTATCTGTTAATCCAGAGTATTTTCTCTTTATGTTTATCTAAACTTGTTTCAAGGTTTATGCATACTTGAATAAAAAACCAGTCTATTAATGTATACTTGTTTCATTCAATTTGAGGCCTACAATATTACAAACTATAAGAAAAATTGTTCATACATATTATATTGTTCTGGTGTGGTTAAGATGGTTTTCTCTTTAAGGTGTTAAGTGAGTTGAAAATAGAAACGTCATAAGATAATGCTATCCATGCTGTCACGTAATGATGTGCTGTATATTATGCCGTTATTAATTCCTTATTTTTCTTCACTAGGAAGGGAGTAGCACAGAAGGTACATCTACCGAAGAAGACATGTCTGATCCAAGCAAAGTGCCAAATTTTTGCGTTCTTCTACATGGCGCACTTAAGGTTTATATGTAACATTTCATGTGAACACAAAACAAAATGTGTTATTAAATAATTCACCGTTTTTAAAAACTTAATTTACAAATGTTTTTTTTTTCAGGTAGAAGGTATGTCTGCAATAGTCCAACTGGGTTCAGATTGGTGGGGCACGCTGTCCGCGTGGTGCGAGGTGTCGAGGGCGCGCCGCTCGTGCCTGCTGCTGAGCGTGCTGCGGCCGGGCGCCTCCGCCGCGCCCTGGCTCGGGCCCCTCGATCAGTTGGGGCCTGTCGACGATAATAGCACTTCGAGTGAGAGTTATCTTATTTTAATATTTAATTAAACTATGTGAACAACAACATTGATCAACTTTCTATATCTATAACTAACACATGCTTGCCTGAAGAAACTCATAAAATAATATACCAACCAAATAATTTCCTGAAAATACTATCACATAATATTCGATCTATCAACTGTAACTTCCTAAGTCTGCAAACTCTCTTACACCGTATTACCGTCGATTGTGATCTTATCGTCTTAACTGAATGTTGGTTGCCATGCTCAAGTAACTCTTATATACCGATTTTGCAAGACTATACAATATTGAAGACTACCAAACATATAAATCAAAGTGATGGTGTCGTTGTATACTTAAAATCTAACCTAATAGCTACATACGAAGAACCTGACTTTAATCAATCAGCCTCTGGTCTTATAATAAAGGTTAGCTTTGAAATGGCAATCTTGTGCATTTATCGCTCACCATCAATAGACAATACTAATAATTTTCTGCTGGCTCTTAATAACATTCTTTCTTCATTAAGTAACTACAAAACGGTTGTCATAAACAGGAGATATAAACATTGACATTAAGCCAACTTCACTTGATATAAGCTTTCATGAATATCTGAACTGTCTTGCCTTTCACGGCTACTTACCTGCACACACCCTTCCAACTAGGGGTGAAAACTGCTTGGATCACACAATTCTAAGAACTAAGCTTCCGGCCTATACATTTGTCTATAAAACGACGGTAACTGATCACTATTCCACGCTACTCTGCATTCATAAAAAATATACGCGAACGTCGACTGCTTCAATAACTACTAAAATAGACAATGAAGGGCTTGACAAATCAATGTTACACTTGGATTTTAACCATCTTTTCCTCTTAAAGAACGCAAATATAGTTATGGATAAGTTCATACAATTGGTTTCTACCGCAATTTCCAAAAATTCGATAACTAAAAGAGTGCCATCAAAAAAGAAAATTCTTAAACCCTGGATCACTCCCGGTTTATTAAGGTGTATAAGAAATAGAGATGCCTTACATAGGAAGGTAAGAAAGTCTCCAGATAATGAAGTGTTAAAAATCACCTACAAAAGATATAGAAACTTTTGTACTAGTATTCTAAAGAAAGCGAAAAGAGCTTATGACACACAAGAAATTAGTAAGGCAAGCAATAACCCAAAAGCGCTATGGGATACACTTAAGCAAGTAACGAACTGTATTAAAACTAAAAACTCCCCAACACCACTACTTACATTGTCTCCCTCACCAACTGAGTCGTGTAATATAGTAAATTCACATTTTGTAAACATTGGCGAGAAACTAGCAAATAATATAATTAACGAGTGTAAAAACTATCCGCATAACATATCAAACGGCCTACAAAACTCAAATGATACACTACCAACATCTTCCCTGGTCCTTGACCGTACAGATCCTAATGAGATTATTACAGTTATAAATTCCTTACGATCAAGTGCTGCTACTGGCTGGGATGGCATATCACCCTCATTCCTAAAGAAATACTCAACCACTCTGGCACCTGTCTTAAGCCACATATTTAATCTCTGCTTTGAGACTGCTGTCTTTCCTACTTCACTTAAAAAAGCAATCATTCACCCAATCTTCAAGGGAGGTGACGGAAGCCTTCCAAATAATTACCGACCGATAGCAGTTCTGAGTGCCTTATCGAAGGTACTCGAACGGCTAATTAATAAAAGGCTAACACACTATCTCGAACACTTTAACCTAATATCACGACAACAGTTTGGCTTTCGCAAAAATAAATCAACAAATGACGCTGTACTAAATTTAACTGATTATGTCGTACAAAATCTAAACGAAAACAAGAAGGTTCTTACTGTATTTCTAGATCTCACGAAGGCATTCGACACCATTCCCGTCACCACTCTTATGCTCAAACTTGAAAGATTAGGTGTCAGGGGTTTACAATTGGATCTACTTCACAATTACCTCACAAACCGTTCGCAGATAGTCAGGATCGATAACCACAATAGTGATGAGCTTCCCATCCATTACGGGGTCCCACAAGGAAGCATACTAGGTCCCACCCTATTTCTAGTCTTTATCAACGATTTATGTAATCTTAAAATCCCAAATGCTAAAGTTGTATCATATGCTGACGACACCGCTATAACTTTTATTGCAGATACCTGGTCCGATCTTGAGCATATGGCACAACTTGGAATAAATTTAGCCTTAAACTGGTTACGTTCCCACACACTGACTGTTAATATCTCAAAAACGAACTTTGTTACTTATTCGATCACTTCAGCCTCTCAACCAAATTTTCCATTATCCCTCAAAGCTCACACTTGCTATACACAAACATCAACCTCTTGCCAATGTCCTAACATAACTTCAGCTAACTGCATAAAGTACCTAGGTATAATCATAGATAAAAATCTAAATTTTAAGGCCCATATTAACCTAATTACAGGCAGAGTCCGCAAACTAATATATATTTTTAAAACTCTAAGAAGTATTGCTAACCAAAATATTATACGAAATGTTTATTTTGCACTGTGTCTTTCTATTATTACATACTCCATTACTTCTTGGGGTGGAGTAGCTAAAACAACTTTAAAACCGCTAGAGGTCGCACATAAAGCGATATTGAAGGTAAGTACCTTCCGCCCAATTTTTTTCCCAACCATACAGCTGTATAATGAATGCAACGTACTTAACGTACGCCAGCATTTTATTCTACAAACGATTCTTTTACAGCACCGCAAGACTCCCTACAGAAAAATTAACAAACGTCGCAAAGACAAAATCTGTTCACTTCCACGAGCACGGTCAGCATTCTGCAAGAGATTTTTCTATTATCTAGGGCCATCTTTATACAATAAGATTAGTCAAAAATGTCCAATATTGGGCTTATCCTACTACAACTGCAAAAAAAGTGTTCGTTCTTTCCTACAAAACAAAACCTATAACGAAACAGAAAAATACCTAACTTAGACGTATAAACTCAAACAAACACACACACACACTCATACACACACACACACACACACACACACACACACACACACACACACACACACACACACACACACACACACACACACACACACACACACACACACACACACACATACTCATCCATTTTCATTTTCATTCATTTACTCAGTTATCAAGTTAATGTTACTGCTTACGATAGAACCTAGTATTGTAATTAGTTGATACATGGTATATATGAAAACATATTGTACGGTACATAAATATACTGGTAAATATCCAAAGGGGAACGGGACTGTTACTCCTTAATACAGATTATTATTATAACCTAGCAAGGAGTACAGTACTTCACCCAACCGTATGAAATTGATTTGTACAAGCCTTTACTGTAAAAATTACTATGTTCTATGTTCAATTTCCTTATTCATGAATAAAGTTATTATTATTATTATTAAAAAAAAATATTAATGAACCCACTAGCGAGTGACCCTCGTTTTACTCCCTAGTAGTATACCTATGTGTTCGACCGGAGCCTATGTGTTACTTCAGATATTAGTATTTCTAAGTACTAAATTTCATACAAATCGTGCAGCCATTTACCACGCACGTGCGCGCACGCACGCGTGCACGCACACAGATTGTAATGTAATATTGTTCTAGCCGAAACGTTCCCGGTGCGGTCGTGGCGGTCGTACAGCGGCGGCGGCGCGGGCTGCGCGTGGGCGCGCCCGCACGCGCTGCTCGCCGACGTGCAGAAGGTGCTGCGGCACGCGCGCAAGCTGCCCGATAAGACACAGCATTTGTATAAGGTTACATTCTCGTGCTTATGATATTACTACAGACTCGTCTCCTAGCGCTCTTTTAACGAAAAAGTAACTCGACAGCCATTTTTTCTGATTTCAATTCGAAATTCAAAAATTTCATTTAATTAATATTGTGAGTTCTGGCAGTACACATTTTTTTATCAGGATGGTTGATGTGTATAGCACTTAATAGGTAAAGATTTTTTAGAGTAGGATGAGTACCACCATACAAACATACGAATGATACCTTTTTATAATATTAATGTAATATTTTTTATATACTAAATTTTCTTCAAGCGCGTCGTTTAAGAAAATAATGGCCACGTGTGACTAATGCCAGCTTCCATAGAGAAATATTTTAATCTCATTTACGACTTTTGTTTCTATGCATATAGGAAATATTAAAATCGTCACTCTCTAGTATAACTATAAAATTCATATAGTAATATAATATTTTTTCATAGATGTGTAATTTATAACGTTCAGGAACTGAACCGCTTACGTCGTGCAGCAATATCCCTGGGGTTCTCGGAGCTGCTGACCTGCGTGGGCGGAGCGCTGGAGCGCGAGTGCGCGGCGCTGCCCGCGGCGGCGCCGCCCGAGTGCGCGCTGCAGCTGGCGCACGCGGCCGCCGCGCTGCGCGACCCGCGCTCCGCGCTCGACATCAAGCACACTCTGCAGCCGCTGGCCACCAACTTCACTGTTACCTCTATGTCGCATTAAATATACTATTTTATTATCTGTGTTTCATTATAAATCTTTTTTTCATTTCATTATATATACATAGTTGTCTTTTTCGATTACATTCTGTTATTTGTATAATTGAACATGTTGACATTTTAGTCATGTGATTCGTCGTAAATCATTTGTATCATTAATCCATACTAATATATTATAAAAAGGTAAAGTTTGTTAGTTTGTGAGTTTATAACATTGTAGGTGGAAGTCTCTGGATCTACTGAACCGATTTAGATGAAATTTGGTAAGAAGATAGTTTTAGACCCTGGGAAGGACATATGATAATTTTCATCCCGGAAATCATCCCTTACGGGGGTGAAAATGAGGATGAAATTTTATATTGGGAACCAAGCTAGGAACGAACCCGAGCGAAGCGAGGGTGAGTCGCTAGTATATATATAAATATATATTTTAAAATGAAAATGGATAGATAGACCAGGGCTGAATGAAGCCTTTGAAAATGGTAAAAAGTGAAAAATAATAATAGTAGGATGAAACCCATTGGACAAGGAAGAGAATATAAAAAAATGAATAGAAAAATAATTTACGGGCGATCTGAGTTCGGGAAGTGGAAGGAGATGAGTTTTTAAGGGACAAAACGGTTTATCTCGATTTCCGGCAAAACTACAAGTCCTCTGGAAAAAAGTTAAATGGCAAAGTTGTAGGTAATAAAAAGAGCTACGATTTTTGTATATACACTTTTTTCACATACTCAAAATTTATGTGAAAAATTAAATAATCAAGTTATTTTTTACAAAACAAAATTCTTGTACGAAATCTGGTGAAACCTTAACTTTTTATGTCCCAAACATACTGTAATTTTTTTGGTTTAAAATATTTATTTTTTCACAATATTTTGACATAATATCGAAAAGCACCCTAATTTTCAATCGAAAATTCTCGCGTCAAAATATCTGCTTTTTTTAAAAAAGTCGGTGGACTTTTTGTTCGTTGAAATCTCTACTTTCTGATGGTGTAAAAAAAAATACATTACTATAGTAAATTTTCTCAGAAAATGCAAAAAGTTAAAGAAGATTCTATAACTTTCTCAAAATATTGTAGATGTCTTATTAAATATTAACTTTATTGATTACATTTTCTGAGTAGTGAGATAAAACGTAGTTACATTCTTTTTGATTATACCAACGCTTCAAAAGTAATTATAATAAATAATAATCGAGTAAAGCATTTGTAAGTTCCTTGCATTTATTTTGTGGTACTTAACCTACTACCTCACAACAATTTCTAATTGTAATACTACGAAATACAAACAGGTCACTTGCTCTCTGAATATAAGTGCTCTGTGGTCACCGGTCACTTGACGACTGACATCTATCAGTTGTCAATAAACAAATGTTGACTATTTGTCAATTGTCATCCATGATGTTGACAAATAAAACTTGAATTTTTCATTCGAAATTAATGCAATAAAAATGTAAATAATAAATAAGTGGATACACTAAGATTCGTTATATAGTTACTAATCATCCACATCTTATACTTTGTGCAGTGAAGATCTCAGAATGCGAGCAATTATTATACAATTTCTAATAATTGTTTTTGCATCTAGCTTGCCCTTTCTGTTTAGTTTACATGGAGATTTTGTTTTCGACGATTCAGAAGCGATTGTAAAGAATAAGGATGTTACTTCTGCATCCTGGCTTGACTCATTTAGTAATGACTTCTGGGGTACAAATATAAAAAGTAACATAAGTCATAAATCTTATCGGCCTCTGACGATAATATCATTCAGGTAAATAATATAATCAAAAAAATGATACTATATTTTGTTTAGAATTAACTTATTTCTTTTTTAATACTCGATATCTTGTATTTTCAGATTGAACTATTATGTAAACAGGAAAAATTTATCTGCTACACAATTTAAAGCCACAAATCTTTTATGCCACATATCATGTTGTATCCTAGTATGGATGACTTACAATTGTATTTGGAATAGAGTAAAGATGAACAATAATTTAAGTAGCGACGTAAACCTACCCTTCATTGTAGCTATTATGTTCAGTGTACATCCTGTACATGTGGAAGCTATATGTGGCATTGTAGGAAGAGCAGATTTATTAGCAACAGCTACATTCCTTTTATCATTCCTTATTTATGATAAAGCACTTAGATCTAATAAAATATTAAATATTTATTTATTTACCAGTATTATACTTGCTGGTATTTCTATGCTGTTTAAGGAAAATGGGATAACTGTATTGGTAAGTAATTTAAATGTTTTTATGTAAAGTATTAATAAATTTTATTTAAAGTAGACTTTCATTATTATAATATATTTTAGGGTGTTTGTTGTGTGTATGATTTAATTCTTCATATAAAATCAAGACCACGAGAAAGACTGAAAAATAAAGGTTCACTATACATATACAAGAATGTAAATATGGATATCAAAAGTGTTTATAGACTAATTTGTACTGTTTTATTTACAATGTTGTTTTTGTATGGAAGGTGGGTTATTATGGGAGCAACTAAACCTGAGTTTAAGCCAACAGACAATCCAGCTGCTTTCAGTCCTGACCTCTTTACTAAGGTTAGTATTTACTGTTAAAAATAGTACACAAATGTTTCAAGTATTAAATAACAAAACATATATTAGTCTAGAGATAACAAGTGATATGAAAAAAATGTTTATTAATATTATTTGTGAACAATCATTTTCGTAATATAATATTTTTACAGGTATCCACTTACAGCTATATATATTTTCTTAACATATTATTATTAATTTGGCCAGAATGGTTGAGCTATGATTGGTCAATGGGATGTGTGCCACTAATAAAGAATGCACATGATTTCAGAATAATATTTGCATTTATGTTATACTTATATGGTATAGTATTCATAAATACAATCATTAATAAAACAAACAGGACTTCTACTAAAAGGTACCTGTTCATTTATTTATTACATGGGGCTAGATTGTACATAATGATAAGTGTTAACAAGTATTAAAATGTTGGAAGATGTGCAATATTTTAATTAAAAAAAATGCAGAGGTCTTATAGTGAAATTAAAATGTATGGTACCACTATATTTTCTCCAAAGGAAAAACAGCTTCCTTTACTATCTAACTTGTAATATCCAAAGAAAAATTTAAATTTTATGATTGTCAGTTTTTTTATTTTACTAATATTTGTATTTTAATTTTAGGATAATGATAATGGGATTATCAATAATGGTCATACCATTTCTGCCAGCTGCAAATATAATTTATCCCGTTGGCTTTGTTGTTGCTGAAAGAATTTTGTACATACCTTCTGTGGGATATTGTCTTCTGATCTCTGTGGGATTTCACAAAATAATAGAATACAATGGGAAGTGTAGAAAGGTATCAAAACATTATTCTGTAAAATATAGATGATATAAATAAAAAAATATTTAATATACATATAAGTATTACACAATAAAGGATTTCAAAGAAGATACACAGAAAGAAAACATATAACCAAATTCTGTCACATTTGAGAAAAACATACTGACATTCTAACCCTAATTTTACTTCATAACAGTATTTTTCCTGCATTTTATAGAAACCAATCATCATATTATTATGTATAATATTAATGTATGCTCTAAGAAGTTGGCAAAGGTCATTCCACTGGCAAAATGAGTATAAATTGTTCACCAGCGCACTTTCAGTCTGTCCGTTGAATGCTAAAGTACATTACAATGTAGCTAAAGTAGCTGACGCCAAAAATAACACGGAATGGGCTTTAAAAGAATATAGGGAGGCAATAAGGTAATAAGACAAAACATAATTCATACTAAGTATTACTTTATTCTCATTAGATAACATTTAGCAAACATTTCAGCATAAATAAATACTACTTTCCCGATACAAAAAATCGGTATTCTATCTATGTTCACCTGCAAAATGTAGATCAATATCATGCGTACCATCAAACTACAAATTGGTGTTCCACAAGGATCTATTCTTGGTTTTCTTGCCAAAAAGTAAACATTATACTGTTTGCTGATGATTGATTGAACTGAACAGGATTTTTATAAGCACATCATTATTTCGGTTATATTGATCCTGTTATTAATAAAAAACCTATTCATTAAAATAAAGTGTGGACTACCTAATATTACAAAACAAAATTTTAGTCTATGTCTTAAATTAGCGCGTCTCGAATTTCGATTGGCTATCGCATACGCTGATTAAAAAACAAAATACAATCCGTTTTATATGAAACACAAAAAAAACAAAAATACTTAAACATGATTATAATAAGTTTGTTATATTGTCTAGAATTTTAGCCATTAAACGTTTATAAATAACGAACATAATTTTGTATTTATATTTTACTATCAACACCATCGCTTTATATCGCGTAGTTAGATTCTAAAAAAAAAAAATGTAACAATAATAAAGCTGTTTTTTTTTTTCAGATTATATCCAGAATATTATCAAGCAATGAATAATCTAGCAAATTTATTAAAAAATTATAAAGAATATGCAGAAGCAGAATTCCATCTTAGAAATGCTATCCACTACAAGTAATATAATATTTAATTTGTATCTAAACTAAGAGAAATTTAAAATATAGCGAACCCTCGGTAATTAATCTATAGAAGCGCGATTTCTCTTTAATTATCTCATAATTGAAATACAATATTGTTATTTGCAGGTGTTAATTCCATCCCCCCCAACGTGCGTTCACCTTGTCGTGGTGGGGGAACTCAGTTGTGCCCGGCAATACAGCCGGGCGCGAAGCCAAGAAACGCACAGAGAGGTGGCCCACTTCGGTGGGCGGTGGGAGGCGGCCCTCTTCGGAGGGCGGTGTAACATACGGGTTGCTCCTGGTACTTCTCTGATAGCAGAGTGGACCTTGGAGCAACCCCGTGGTCGTTGTGGTCTGCTTCGGCAGACCTGCCGTCGGGGCGTCGTAGTTGAATGCGTAAGCGATCCTGCGACGCCCCATTAAGACGGGGGAAGGTTTTGTTGGGTTTTAGTGGGTAGTACTGGCTTCGCCGGTGAGTCCCACACTTCATACGTAAATGCATTTCCCAACGTTAAAAAAAAAAAGATGTTAATTCCATAAGTAGCTGGTACATTACTGTTTTAAATTTTTAATACATGTCTATTTAAAGTGAAAAAGTGACAAAATATATCCATTTGCATTCCATAGAAAAGATTTCCCAGCAGCATGGATGAATCTTGGCATCGTCTTGGCGAACACAGGGAGATATAAGGAGTCGGAGATTGCGTATAAAACAGCTTTTCAGTACAGAAGAAATTATCCAGATTGCTATTACAATTTGGGAAATCTGGTACGAGTTTTAATTTTTAATTTAGGGATGCATCCTATACCGATACCGATATATCGGTGATATCGTTGTTTTCGCGATGTATCGGTATCGGCGATATTCATGCCGATACACCAATACATTTTTAATAATTTATTATATTGTGTTTTCTGAATATACAGGATCAATTTTTCAAGTGGGCGTGCATGGCCAAATCCTAAACTATGAGGAATAGCGAAAAGTACTCAAAGGAGTCTCGGGCCCGATTTTCATGACAACTAAAACCGCATCATTGGATTTTTGAAAAATCAAGTTTCCTAGCCAGAATCGAACCTGTTGATTTTGAAAAAAAAACATACTGTATTATTACACCATTCGGTAGTGTCGCTGATAAGAAATACATTCTGGAAAGTAATGACATACGGCAAACTTGAATTAAAAAAGACCACAGCAATTTTTATCAATTAAATATCGCCTCGACAAAAACTAGTACATGACTATTTGTTTGTCAATCAATAAAGGAGTTCAGAAATTATGCTACCTTTAAAATTCTTAGAAACAATTGTGTATAAGCATTAAATAATATTTTATTTTAATTTACAATTACTGTTTTAGTACCTAGAAATGAACAGAACTCAAGAAGCAATGGAAAACTGGTACCATGCTATAAATCTAAATTCAAAACATATATCGGCCTGGACGAATCTATTGGCATTATTAGACAACACAGGTACAAAATACTTTAGGAGTCGAAGGTCTGCTAGAATAATCTTAAAATTGATAAATGTTTACCAATGAAATATAATTGCGAGCGAGAGAAGCGTCTCTGTTTCAAATCTTGACAAGTCTGGCCTCTGTCAATTTGTTGGTACTCTACAGATCGTATTTTACACGCGACCTGGACGAAACTTGGTATATAGGTTTTACGATTGTATATAATTTTTTGTCGTCGGGGTTTTTGATTGGAGGAGTAGTTCCTCAAAAAAGGGGTGTATTAGATATCTCAACCTTATGAGATCCGATTTCGATGGTTCTTTTTTTTATTGGAAGGTAGTAACTTTACGTTGGTCTCATAAAATAATTGTGAAGATCTGGTGAAGATCTTTCGCGGGATAAGCAGAATAGCTCCTCAATATGCAGTTTGTGCTCGCCAGGTCTACTGTTCGCAAAACTACTAGATATATATTAAATATAAATTTACTTTCATTAATTGGTGCTCCTGTTTTCTTTAAAAATAAAATCTATCTTTTATTACCTTTCAGGACAAACAAAGAAAGCCCTACAAATTATACCTAAGGCTCTCGCAGAACTGTCAGATACTCCATCAATTAACTTCGCAATAGCAAATATTTATGGAAAAAACGACCAATATAATGATGCAGAAAAACATTTTCTTAAAGCTATTAAGTTATTCAAAGGTCGAGTTCAACCCCTTCATTACACTAACCTTGGTAAGTTAACCAAAAGTTATTCAACATAACACAACAGAAATAACATGATCGTAATTATCTGTGATTAATTGCGAAGCGCTATAGTAGCACGTTTGTAGTGACCTAATTGTACTTGTGCGTATATATGCGGTGATTTTGTTGTACGAGTAAAATGAACATAAATCAAGAATGACATTGATTCAAGAAAGGCCTATAATATGGGAGAAAACTATCAGTGATTATAATCAGTTGATTCAGATGATCTTGACATTTAATTTTTATACTTATATTTTAAGTTGATTAACAATCTTAGTTATACAACAGTTATAATCAGTTGATTCTTGACAAGTGCATGAAATGCGCCAAATTTGTCCCTTTTTTCTAAAATCCGATGTATCAAAATTCAAAACCTTTTTTTCCTTTTTTTTGTTTTGAGTTTCCTATATATGAAAAACAATCTAAACAATTATAATCTTTTTCTTTAGTCCCTCGACGACCGCGGATACGCCGGCGTTACATTTAACAATAGATTTCTTAGAAATTTAATTATTTTTTAGAAGTTTACCTGGAGATGTTAAGAGGATTCAAGGCGCAAAAAAAAAAAATGCATAGTACTATGTTTCTTCGTCAACTTGTTCTCATCTATTATTTGTTCTCTTATATTATATATCATACTAGCATTGCCCGCGGCTCCGCCCGCGTTTAGTTGACCAAAAACCAAACTCTTAGGTTTTACATATTAGTATACTCTTACAATGCAGTGTTTGTATTTTTTCTCGGAAATGAGATATTTTTCCGCGGTAAAAAGTACCCTATACGTTGACCCGGATAATCAGCTATGACCATACCAAATTTCATCGAAATCCGTCCAGTAGTTATTCTGTGATGCGGTAACAAACAGACAGACAGACAAAAATTCTAAAAACTATGGATTCGGCCTCTGTATCGATAATAATGTCTATTTCAATAAGATTTTCCAAAAAATATTTAATGTACAGATTTGACTCAGAATTTTATTATAAACACACCGGCATATTTAGCGGAACATAAAATAAAGGTTTGATATCAGTATCATATAAGGTTGCTGGCTGGTTTATACGTCATTTAGTTTAAAAAGAAATATTTTCAAATTAAGAAAACAACTGAACATCACATTTTATGCAATTGTTTTAATTTTATTCAAATACACCTTATCTGGAGCGAACTTCGAGTATTTCTTCCTTCTGAGTTTGATTTAAAATTTCATTGAAATACTGTTTTTTGTTAGTTTTTTTTTAATCGCGTATCTTTTTGGAGTTGAGGACTGAATTATGCTTTTTTTTTTTTGTTTTCGCTGGGGAAACCAATCATGGGGACCCTACCGGCCGTCAATGGGTAGGGTACTGTGAGACTCCTACTCACTAAAACCCACAGCGGAACCCGTCGCCGCAGTGCAATGGGGTGTGCAGGATCGCTTGCGCATTCACTACAACACCCCTGCGGACGGCCCGTACCCCGCGGGCCTGCCTCGCCTAAACCGGGATGCCCTCGATTCACAGAGCATCCCGACCGCCCCGATGTCGTGCAGGGGAGTCAACGAGAGACCCCCCCCCCCCGCAGTAGCTCCTCTAGGGTGGCGGGAGAAGATGCGCGTACCGGCGCCTCCTCTCCCCCAGCCGACGGCGACGAAGAGGGTCTGCTAAGGCGTTAGCCTCGCGTTCTCTCTCCGCCGTCTCCTTCAGTGAGATGACGGCCTCGCTGAAGGAGACCATCGCCGACCAGGACCTCTCGTCGCGTAGCATGGCCCCCACCACGCTTCGCAACGACAGGTCTCCACCCACTACCGCCATCAGGGCATGGCGCTGGGGAGCCCAAGCGGCGCATACCGCGAGGGTGTGGTGCGAGGTGTCCTCGGACGCACCACACTCGTGGCATGCGGGCAACGGTTCCCGACGCGCAACTTGACACAGATACTTACCAAAGCACCCGTGCCCGGTAAGCATCTGCGTCAACCTGAACGTCAGGACGCCGTGTGGCCGCCTGACCCAGCGAGACAGGAACGGACGAACCGCCCCCACCGTCGCCAGGCCAGCCGCTGGAGTCCCCAGGTCTTCCCACCAGCGCCGGATCAGGGCCTCGTCAGCTAGGCGCCTGATCCGAGCGACTCCCTCCCGCGCTGGACGTTCCCCTCGAGCCCGCTCACTCGCCCGAAACCGATACACTTCGGCGAGCACCTCCGCCTGGAGTTCCCAGGGCGGATCGCCCGCCAGAAGTGTCGCCGCCGTGAAGGACACCGTACGGTATCCCCGCACCGCCCTCACCGCCAGGACCCGTTGCGCCTTGCGCAGTTGGGCCCTGTTCGGTGCGGAGAGGGCGTCAATCCACAAGGGGGCACCGTACAGTGCCATGGACCTCACGATGCCGGCATAAAGCCGCCAGCAAGGAGATCCAGGGCCCCCGACATTCGGCAGAAGTCTGCCGAGGGCCGAGGCGGCGCCGATCAAGGACTGAATTATGCCTGACTTAGACCCAACGGAGATTGCCAGGGCGCTCGAAATGCGAAGAAATAGTCAAACCTACAGAGTGATATCCAGAGATCTTCGTCGACCATTTTCAACGATCCATCGCAGTATCCAACGATTCAGGGAGACCGGTACTTATGTGAGAAAAGCAGGACAAGGCAGAAAAAGACGCACTTCGAGTAGGGATGACCGTTTCATTCGGCTTCGTGTACGTAGGAACCCCCGTTTGACAGCCGTCCAAGCCCGACATGAGTTAGAAACAGTGCGGGGTGTAACCGTAAGTGAGCGTACGGTACGAAGAAGGTTCGAAGAAGCTGGTTTGGGTGCATTTGTGTCCGCCAAGGCTCCAAGGCTCGAGGTAAATCATCGTAGAAACAGGTTAACTTTTGCTCAGGAACATCGACTTTGGAACGCGGACCAATGGAGTAAGGTATTGTTTAGTGATGAGTGTAGAATTCTCTTAAATCAAATTGACGGCAGGCAAAGAATATACAGACGCAAAGGAGAACGATACATTCAGACAAACTTTGAAACTACAGTTGCATACGGTGGTGGATCAATATTGGTTTGGGCGGGCATTTGTTTGGGAGCTCGCACAGACTTGGTAGTGATTGACAGAGAGAGTCTGACTGCAGACCGCTTTATCAGAGAAGTTTTAGAAGAAAATGTCGTACCGTTTGCCCCATATATCGGTAACGGTTTTGTTTTTATGCAGGATAATGCTTGGCCGCATACCGCTCGGGTAACTCAAGCTTATCTTAATGATATGAATATCACTGTTATGGAGTGGCCGGCGAGATCACCAGATATGAACCCAATAGAGCACGTTTGGGACTTGCTGAAAAGAAAAGTTAAGTCCAGAATTCCAGCTCCTGCCAACGTGGGTGAACTGCGAATCACCGTAGTTGAGGAATGGCGGAGACTATCCCAGGAGACCATCGATAACATCATTCTCAGTATGCCTAGACGGGTAGAAACTTTAATAAGAGCACGTGGTGGAAATACGCGATATTAATCACCATTTTTCTAATTTAATTAATTGTTATTTTAATATTAATTTTCACTTTTCCCCGTTATATGAAAAGTTCAAAAATGTACCATTTTTCACAAATAGCCTTTACTCGCAAAATCTGTTTTTAATGTGATCTCATTTTAAGTAAAACAAATGAAACTTTAAATAACAAAAGAAGTGTAGTAAGTAGATTTTAAAATAAAATCATATTTTTTTAATAATGGACCTTTTTTTTGTGTTCCGCTAAATATGCCGGCGAGTGTATGTATTATATGTTATTATATGTATAGTTATATGTATAGTTTGCTTTTTATGCAGTTGGGTTTTTTATTTTTGCAAATTATATAAAATAATTTTAATGGAATTACTCATAGGTACTATGCTTTAATTTAATACATATTAAGTACTTCATTGGTAATTTATGCACAGGTGGTCACTGGTTCGAATCCTGCAAGTAAGAAATATTTGTATTACGTTTTCTGACTAATTCATTCATCATTCTGACTTTTGTTGAGTGATGTTTTAATTTTCTTCAAATGAGTGCGAAAGAAATTTGAGTTTTATATTTTATAGGTGCATTTCTAATACCTAGCAATTCTTATATTTCAGGAGTATTGTATCATCGCTGGAAAAAATATGGTCTAGCAGAAGAAATGTATAAAATGGCTTTAAAAATTGATTCAAAATTCCATAGCGCTATTAGAAATCTTCAGAACTTATACAAAATTAAAAAGAAGTCAAAATAAATAAACACAGATAATAAATAATAATATTATTTTTTTATTCACCAAAGTTTTTTTCCTTAATCAACTCAGACCAATAAAAAAGTATAGACAGAGCATTGCGCACAAAAAGTGATGCAAGTAATATGAAGACTATTCAGCCATATGAAGACGGCCGCTCGGTAGTCGGCCGCGAGCGAGTGAAAGCGCGTGACGTGCTTTTGGTAAAATAATAATTGCGAAATTAAGCCGTCCTGTGTCATAAACCGCTGCAAAAACAATTCATGTTTTCGAAAAAAGTCTTCTAGGATAACTTTTCACAAGTAAGTAAATGATTTTCTTTATAATTTAAACAAAATCGCAAAAATATTTAACTTAATTCTCCGAACACGAATTCTTGACGCCATTGTGTCAATGATGCAAGTTAAGAACATTATGTTTTCCCAAAGGTAAGGGAAGTTGTGATTTTTGTACACGTTACAACTTTTTTTTAAGATCTTATTATTGTATTTTAGTTTTCGAGGGCTGCAGTTTAGTATATGGCCCCTGGAGGAGTGAGTGGTATTTTTGGATAGGGGAAGTAATAGAGAGTCCAAATATATAAAGATTATTTTGAGGAAACAAAAGAGTCAAAAGTTATTGTGACTTAAAGTTACATCATTTCCATACATTATTTAGACATTACTGCCATTTAGACACTTGGAAATATCAAAATGTCACTTTCAATTATCAAAATGATCTCCAGATTATGTTTTGTCGTGTTTTTAATTATACTTTGCGTGAAATTTGAATTTTCTAGTTTTCTAGTCATATAATAATGGCACTCGCCGGCCGCTACCACTGCACGCTCATGCACGCTCGTTGTGGTAACTGTTCTAACATAACCTAACCAAGATATGACGAATAATAAATAAATAACCTAAGTCTTAAAACTAACCACGATGTCGCAAAATAAAAACCAAAAGTAAATAATACTTAGATTTTAAAAATAGTCTACTCACGTTTATAATTTGTATTAATATAATCTGTTGTCATTTAAGCGGTAATGTAAAACAGAAATTGACAGTTGTCAAAATGTAAGATCATTTTGCTTACAATAGGTACTGTTGTGAATTTATTAAAAAATTAAATACAATAAAGCCTTAATTGTTGTGGAAATATGTATTGTACATAAGAAAGGATGTTTACTATTAGTTAAAGGTATGTTTATCTTTTGTAATCACATAGTTAGGTAAAGAAATGTATGAAAATGTATTAGATATGTTGTAACTTTAAGTTTCAATAACTTTTTACTCCTAAGTTTCCTCAAAATATTTTTTATATATTTTGACTCTCTGTCACCTCCCCTATCCAAAAATATCACCCACTCCGCCAGTTGGTAACGAAATGTATAGAAATGTATGGAAATGTTGTAACTTTAAGTTTCAATAACTTTTGACTACTAAGTTTCCTCAAAATATTTTTTATATATTTGGGCTCCCTGTCACCTCACCTATCCAAAAATACCACCCACTCCGCCAGGGGCCGCGTCCCATATACTAAACTAGTGCCTCTTCGAGTATATTATTAAACGTCAAAACCGTTATTCCGAACTAGAATCGATATTTGACACTCCCAAAAGAAATAAACTCAGACAACAAGCTAGAAAGTATAAATCACGTTATCAAATTCATGCAAGCAAGATCAAAACACTTAATCAGAAGGTTAAAGGCCTTAAAAAGAAAAACGCGTCAAATTAGTTATAATTATTCTAATATATGTAGTTTTGTGTGTACCTATTGTTAAATTATTAATTATTTTTATTTATGAATAAATGACTCATTAAACTAATTTACCTTTCATTTCATGTAACCAAGGCAAATAAAAAATAATACTACCTATAATAAAACTTTTCACCAAAGTATATCTCTCGCACTTGGGAGTAGTAAACACAACGCTTGCAACATTTTTCTCTAGCACACATGCGCAAATCTACGCTATCTTACACAGAGTTACACACACAAAGCCAAAACTTTGCCTCACTTATTTCGTCGCGTTTGTTTACAACAGCTGCGTCTATACTTTTTTATTGGTATGAGCTAATCAATTAATCAAATTTAAAACTTACAGATCTATACGAGTAAATATTGCTTCTATAGTATTAGAACTAAATCTTGTGTAAACTAACTCAAAAAAGAATCAGCAGTCTTCAAATCTTATACTTTTTTAGTCCCTTTAGAAAAGGGTAGAACAAAAATAAAGCCAGTTTAAAGTCTTGGGTAAGGAAATCAAATCTGAGGAAAACTGATCTATCTATATCTACGAATAAATAATTATTATATATTCATAGATCTATTTATATAAAACAAAGTTGTGTTAGTTATACCATTTATAACTCAAGAACAAGAATGGCTGGACCACTTTTTATGATATTACATTTTTTGGATTTCTCTTAGTCCGGAAT
The DNA here is from genome assembly GCA_951806755.1 of Brenthis hecate. Lineage (NCBI taxonomy): Eukaryota > Metazoa > Arthropoda > Insecta > Lepidoptera > Nymphalidae > Brenthis > Brenthis hecate. Next base: position 124,038 of record OX638264.1, read on the forward strand.
AGGATATGTATTAAAACATCGGCAAAATTCACGAAAAAAGATGTTAAATATAAATTTATGCTAATAACTATATCTATTTAAAACGTACCTAGCGACGAACCGGAGCGAAGCGAGGGTGGGCTGCTAAATTAATACAAACATAAATCATGTTAATCAGAAAAAAAAGTCTTTAAACGCAAGAATTATCTTTGAATAAAGTACTATTCGATTTTAGATAAGTATATAGGTGCACTGCATAGAAATAACTATCAAGGAATTTTCATATGACTTGTACAATGTAAATGTTAATCACAATTTTTATATAAAATTAGTCTTATCTTGTAGTAGTGATATTGATCTTGAATAGCTACCTTTACTTTAATTGATTAAAATTTGACAACATCGACATTGACAGCCATTTGACATTTGAATTTTCAATGTAAATGTAAGAATAAATACCGCTTAAATTCTGTTTTAAAATAAAATATTTAAATAAAATATAACGTTTTAATATTTGGTAGTCATAATGGAGTTTACTCCAAGTTTATCTGCATTCCAAGGAGTGATTATATCTGCAGACAGTGTTCACTCTTTTTCCAAACTAACATCGAAAGGAGGTAAACAAAATAAATTATTATTTAAAATGACTACTTCTTAATATTAAAAGTAAACTTAATGTATTTATATTTCAGGAAATGAAGAGAAAATTGAACACGTTATCCATTGTATACGAAATTTTCTACAAAAAGAAAATTATATTATTGAAAATAAAGTTTCAGAAGATGCTATACAAATTCTGCGAAAGTTTGCATTTTATGTGGTAATAAATTCAGATTTAACTATTTTAGAAGAAATGGTGGATTTAGATGGAATAGACTTTGTCATATGGACAATACCAACAATTCCTAAATATCTTATGTGTGAAATTTTGTGGAATATCAATTTGGATAATTTTATATATGAAATATTAGTATTCAGCTGTCCACAATTATCTCTAGAAGTGGCAGATGCATTAATATCTAATTTTAAATATTTTAAACCTACTGAATGTCTACAAAAACTAAAATTATTAACATCAGCTTGCTACAGGCTCATATGTAGATTTCTCTTTTTTGAATTAGAAAGTGATGAAATAACTCATGCAATGAATAATTTCCAAAACTGCTTGAAATTCTATTCTGAACTACCAAATAGTGCTAAGCTGGATACATTAAGTAAAGATGGCCAGTATAAATTTATTGGAAACCGCCTATTATCAATGTTGCAGCTTTTAACAGAGTGCTTTAATAATTTTATATCAGTTCAGAAATTAAAACCTTCTGATTTCCAAGAAATATATGAATTATCCTATAAAGAAGACTTAGTTATAAATCAAGACTCATCAATTATTATTGCTGATTGCAATAACCATTCTTTACTTGAATGTATAAATAACTGTCATATACTTTTATTGGATAAGTGCAAAACTTTAGTAATGGATGTGAGTGTAGAAATATTTTGTGCTTGGAGTGAATTTGAAGAAGACAATAAAAGTATGCAGCAGTCTATTGGAGAATTGTGCTATAAAGTGTACACCACTTTGTGTAAAATTGCTAGTGTAGCAGATCATCCCGTTGTTAGTATGCTGCAACAAATCTCATGCAAACCATTAGATTTAGTAGAGGTTATAAATAAAACTGAAACAGATGTGATTGTAGAAAATGTAAATAAGGAAGACAATGTAACAGCACAATGGATCAAAGCATTAATATATAGAGACAAGCTTTGTGAAGATCCAGTGTTAATGGAATTACTTACTACTCATTTACACCTATTACATCCAGATGAATGTTATAAATTATTTAAAGTTATGTACAATTTTCTTAAAAATTCTACAGAAAGTATTGAAAACTTTTTATTATTAACAATCAAAGTATTTCAGTTCTGTAGTAATAGTTCAAAACAAGAAATTGTTGAGGAACATTTTAGTAATGATTGTTTCAATGATAGTTTATTAACTCCAAGCTTTAACAATACAATTACAGAAATTTTTAATAAGCTTATAATTTCACCAGATACAGATTTATGCGATGTTTTAACTGTGTTCATTCAAAGCCCACGAAAAGTTTACATTAAAATATTCAATCTGGCAAGTGAAAATATGCATCAAACAGACATTATGTTAAGGATAATGAAATCATTAGAAAAATACTCAAAACATTACTATAATGAAGAAACGGAGCCTTGTGTAATATTAATAACCAAAGAGACAATTGATGACAATTTAGACACTGATGAGAAACAAAGTAATTTTGTGAGATTTTTAAACTTAATTAAAATAGAAAATATAATTCCTGGCCATAAATTGCTTTTGTTAGTTATTATGCCGAATTTGCATCATGCTCTTTTAAACAAAAATTTTACCAGTATATATGTTCAATGTAAACTTTTACAAGAGGCTTATCCACTGAATGAATTACTAGAATGTAGAGCACCAATCTTGGCCATGTTGGCACAAGTGTTAGATATTGTGAGATGGAAAGTTAATACATTTGCTGTACTAGCACCCACCACTTTGGAACTTGTATTAAAGTTGCAAACAGCTCTTTTAAATACATATGAATCAGATATCCCCGGTGAGGCCTATTCTAAAATTTGACAAATGCTCATCATTTACTTTTATCTCCTATCTGATTTCTTTTATCTTTACTAATAACGGAGTGAATTTCCAGTATAAACAAAATATATATATATATATATATATATATATATATATATATATATATATATATATATATATTCTCTCTTCTTAATTTTAATATTAAAATCTGCATTTATTTGACTAATTTTTTCAAGTATCTTTCATTAACAACAACCATTCATATCTTTTTTTATTTCATAAAATACAATTAACAAAATACGTAAATTGATTTTACAGAAAAAGAATGTACATGGTTAAAGAGCAAGCTTAGAAATATCAACCCCTTGAACATGTATTATTTTAGACGACTTTGGAACCCACCGGGCAACACATTTGTTGAAGTTATAAGTGGAATACACATATACAAAGATATGGACATGGAACACTTAACTTTGTGGCTTTCTCAGGTAAAATGGTATATCTTAATAAATAATATATCATATTATTCAGTCTATGTACATTTTTTTGATAAGAGCAGATTCAGAGCGAGACTTCTTTATATAAATAAAACATATAATATTGTTTCAAAAAAAAACATTCTTTTAACAAGATGGTATCTAATCTTAAAAAATCATTGACCTCAATCAATAACCGAGCCTACAACCTAAGTAGTGCGCAGTACAGCACTACATGTTACAATTTAATTCTAATTTCTTATTAATGGCTTCAAAGCGTCACCAATATCTACTAAACGTTTAATTAATAATAAATAATATCATAAATAATATTGTTTAAGACAACTTAATTTTTTTTGTTATAAATATAAAAAAACTTTATTTTTTTGGTTGTGTTTTTTACTTTTGTAAATATAATTTTTTATTTACAGCTTATTAGTGTTGATCAGTTAGACATTTTTAGTTTTATTTCTTATCCTAAATTACTTTAAAATATGTAAATTGCATATATTTTTGTATTTGCCTCTTAAAAATCTATTTTCATACCACTCGATTTATTCAGAAGAAAATTTTTTTTCAAATCGCGTCTAGGTTCCGCCTTGATTTGATTTTTAATGATATCTACATCATATACATTCACGTTATTAAGACGTATCGAATGACGTATAAACCATCAAAATCGGCTAAGCTGTTTAGTAATTACGAGGGAACATACGATCGGACATATATACCGGTCAAACACATAACACTCCTTTGGGCCTCGCCGTAGTCGGGTAAAAAATAACACTACCATTTAATGTTAATTATTACTGTTTATCTACATAGGTAATATGCTCCACAACTCTTCAAGAATGGTATCAAATCTGGGACAGTCTCACAGTATTTGGGAACGGAAATATATTGGATATATTCCATGACGCATTACTATTGATAATAGTGGCTGAAAAGTCAAATCATACAGAATCTTCAAAGGCATGTTTGTTTTACCTCATGAAAAACTATGTAGCCATCATACGAGTAAGTCATTAGAATTCTTCTATGTAAATATTTAACGTTATATAAGTTTAACGTCCGCGTGGGGGTGGGGTTGGGGGGGGGGGGGGGGGGGGTTGGTTCGTTGTTACTCCTTCACGCTGAAATTTCGGATTTATATCAATTTTAGTACAGAGTTTTAGTACACATAGGCTACAGTTATTAATTTAATTTACCTATATGTAATGTTAACTATCAATACAAATAGCACCTATGGAAGTACCCGAACCAAACAGGGGTAAGTCGCTAGTAGTATAATTTTCTTTTGACGGGATCAAAGTTTAACAATTATGTTAAAATATTAGAAGGCAGTTGTAAGAAATTTTCTTTAGCTAAGTTCCTTTTCAATCGATATAGTAATTTAAAGCATAACTTCAATGCCGCTACCCGATCCCATAGGAAGCGGGAAATATGTTAGTGAATTTAAATTAAAAAGAAATCGCACGAAAATGAAGCAGAAGACTAACTTTTTAATAAATAATATTATTATACATGTGATGTGATTAGAATTTGTGAGGATGGATAGATGTTTGTTACTCTTTCACGGCTGAACGGATCTAGATGAAATTTGGCAAATAGATATAGTCTGGAAAATAGCACATACGCTACTTTTAATTCTCTCGTCTCATTTCTGAGAAAAAATACAAAAACTGCAATGTAAGAGTATACTAATATGTAAAACCTAAAAATTTGGTTTTTGGTCATCTGAACGCAGGCGGAGCCGCGGGCAATGCTAGTAATCAATAAATTTACTAACTTATATTTTTTAATTATTAACTAATAAAATATTTACATTTTTCAGTATAAATTCTTCAAGCTGCCGTTAAATGGCAGTCAAATAACAATAGTATTCAATAAATTTGCTCTTATTGAAAGTTTCATAGCTGAATCTGATGTTGAAGAACTGTCAACAATATTCTTGCCGCTGTTTGCTTTCATGTCAACAACTAAAGAAGACATCTCTATTGATATTCCACAAAGTATTATTAAAAAACTAAAACACAGTATATTTATTGATATGATAACAAATTTATTTATTAAAACAACTCAGTCACAAATTAAAAGTTAAGCCATTACGATATTTTTTTTTAATCAAAGTTACCCATTCCAAAAAATATTTATAAATAAAAAAGGAATTTACTATGCAGAATTAATAAAAGCATAATAATTTTTTTTTTTAATAATTTATTAAAAGAACGCCAAATACATATATTTTACCTATATTACTTTGGAAAAAAGTTAGATATTTTATAGCAAATTAATGTAAATTATATTTATTAATATATTTGCTAAGCATAATTAAATTATTTTATCTGATTACTATCAATGAAGAATGAATCTTATAATATGTACATACTAAATGAGCAATTCTTGTATACATGTACATTTATTTCGAGTATCGGAAACGGATCTAACGATTCGGATAAAATTTTGTATTTAGAAGTTTTGCTTTTTATCTTGATAGGTCTTTCCTGACAAAATGCAATTTCATACAAAAAAATATTAGAGCATTTTTTGTATCTGCTCTCATGCTGACAATCAGGACCGGCCTTAGCCATCTGGGCGCCCCGGGCGAGTCATGCCTTTGGCGCCCTTTTAGATATACTTATTTCATTACAGTCAGTATTTAATTTAAAAAAAAGTGTTTGTAGAATTATTTAGTGAAAGATACGATAAAACGCTGAGTCTAGTTTTCCTTTAGATCGATAAAAATAAGTATTCGAATTAAATGGTTAAGTTAGCAGGCGCGCGCGGCGCCCTGTACAACCTGGCGCCCCGGGCAGCCACCCCGGTCACCCCCCCTAATGCCGCAAATATTTTGTATTGTCGCCAATGGATTATAACGTACTGAACGAACGCCTACGCTGAGCGAAGCTCAATCCTCCAGGTACTTATAATAATAGTAGATAGTTCTTTAATACCACTTCAATGCTTTTTAGGGTTCTGTACCTGAAGAGTGCCAACGGAACCCTCCGTCTGTCAATGGGCTGTATCTTAATCTTAATATGTAGAGTTAATCGTAATATGTAGAGTTGAAATTTTCACAGAGTATGTATTTCTATTGACGCTATATAAAAACAATAATAAAAATATAAGAAATATTTTTTTAAATACTACATACATAGAGTAAAACATATTTATAAAAAGTACATGTACCCTTCGTGTGCGAATTCGACTCGCACTTGACCGGTTTTTTTACCTACATCAGTCTTTGAATACTTATATAAAACACGAAGAGGTTATAATTAGTTTGGCTTACAAGTTCATGGGCATATGTAATGGAACCCGAGGAAACAGCTGAGGCGGCTTTATTTTAAACAAATGACTATTTCGTGTATTATCATCTAATACTTAATTCTTTTTTAAAACACTTGAATGGTTTTAAAAAAATATGAAAAGATTTTTAAGGAGCAGTTAATATAGTATTACATATTTTATGTTTCTTTACTAACATTATTTTCGATTGGCATTTCTTTTTAACGTTATACAAGAGTAACCCAGTTGCTGGCACATTTGGCAGAGCTCTTTTTCGTGGACTGGATGGTCTTCTTTGTGAGTAACATCAGAAGGCTGTAGGTCTCTCTGAAATAAAAAACATTATCATTTCGTCATTCCAAGACCAAAAAATACATCTTTTTTAATTATTTCAGATTAAGGCAATATTAATGCCTTCAATTAACGAAGGATTTATATAAATTTCTTTTAAATTTACTCAATTGATTCAAAAAAATGACTAATTAATAAGAAGATAATTTTCATTATCTCATCTAGTTTTCGAGATACGAACGATAATTGAAGTTCTTAGTTTCAGTTGTATTAGATTGAGCACAATGTTTTTATATCATAGATCATAATGCGCTTTATATAACTTACTTCGAAAAAAAATTTCCTCTTTATATAGGTACAATTTATTTAACTTAAATTCATTATTATACCGTTTCACTCGTTGATGGTGTGAACTATGAAGCTACAGGATTTCAAATCTTTGATTCAGCGCCTAAATCAAACTTCATAAGTTGTATTCTAACTTTGATCTATGACGTAACTCGGATACTCACCATTAGACCACTATTATAAATGCGAAATTATGTGTGTGTGCTGCGTGCGTACGTGCGTGCATGCGTGCGTACGTGCGTGCGTGCGTGCGTGCGTGCGTGCATGCGTGCATGCATGTGTGCGTGCGTGCGTGCGTGCGTGCGTGAGTGCGTGCGTGCGTGCGTATATTTATTAGTCCATCACGCTGGAACGGTTGTATGGTTTTGAAAGAAATTAAAAACACTTAAACTATGACTTGCAGTAAAATAGAGGTCGTTAGTATTAGTCATAAAAATTGCCAAAAGTACATTGCAAAAAGTAGTAGTAGTAAATCGCTACATATTATAAACGACCTGTTTGTATCAAGTCGTAAAAGCACCTAGGGGCTAGGGATGCTCCGAACGAAGCGAGATTAATAGGAGGGTTAATACTCCATACGTCCACTGATTCACCTGTCAAGTTATACTTAGTTAAATCCTTACAGAATATTATTATATAATAATATACCAACTAAAAACTTCAAATACTTTCCGCTCTCTCAAAAACTTGGCGAGTATCGCAAATATCGAAAGCGAATGTAAAAACTTAAAGGCGGAACCATGAAAGTTAAAATTGCGCATTAGTTTTTTAACATATTTAAAATATGTAAGGTATGGCGCCTTAAATAATAATAGTAGGTGCATTCATTCTTACATGAGTATAAGGGTACACGGGCTTTTTACATTTCTTGCAAAATTGATATTTATCAGGCCAACAAAGTCTGCTAGTCCAGAATCGGCCACATTTTTTACATTTATACTCTCCATATTTTGGTTCTAGAACATTTTTTTTGATAGGCGATCGGTGTCGTAGATTAGAATGGTATTCACGGCGATTAGATGTAATTATTGATCTCGACTGCAAAAAATGTCATCATTTTATAAAAACATCGCTCATTAATAGCAAACAAGTGTTGTAGCAAACCCGACTTTCTTTTATATTACTAGCAGAACCTACGGCTTCGCTCGCGCTAAAACAACAAAAAAATCTCTAAAAAGACAGTTGCATACAAAAATTCATCCCCTATGTTACCCCCTTAAAATATGAATTTCGAAAAACGCTAAAACACGTATTTATTTAATTTTATTGAAGAGCAATAATAAGTACCAAGTTTCAAGTAATTCTGATCAAACATATTTTTTTGGATTGTATTTTATCGTGTTTTTCCGTGGGAATTAGATAATATCCCACGGTAAAAAGTAGCCTATTTCACTCTCCAGCTCTCCAACTATCTCCAAACAAAAAATCACACCAATCCGTCACTCCGTTTCGACGTGAAAGAACCGTACCCGAATCACCCTCATGTATGTTACGCGATTGTTCAGTTTTTGAGTTATATGATTTTTTTTCTGCATTTTTGAGAATTTTCAAACGAACAACTTAAAAAATCTGAAAAAACGTAGAAAACTTTTTGAGATTTTTTTTGCAACTGTATCTTCATGAGTTATAAAAAAATAATCATAACACAAAAACTGAACAATCGTAACATACATGGGGGTGATTCGGGTACCCCAAGGGGTCCTCTATCTCTGGATTTCAGCTTGACACTACTTTCTGGGACATTCTGTATATGTTACGCAGTACAGAACGGATTTTAACTAGGTAAATTTTGTGTAGTGATGACTTAATATTACTCGGGTCAACATTTAGGATACCTTTTACTACAGGAAAATCCCCGCCGAAAAACAACTTCTTCTGATGAATTGTCCTTAGAAAACGTTGACTTAACCTTAAAGAGTAACTACATTTAAAAAAAAATACTAAAAAATTGTACCTACTTAAAAAGGTCTACGAGTATCTTTTAACTTATGAGGTACACTTGTAATAGCTATTTTATCTATTATTTAAACCGTACGGAGGGTCCATCCAGCGAAGGATAAGATATAAATCGCTAGTACGAAACAAAAATATATTTTGCTGCTTTTGATATGTAAATACAAATTTGATTGTTTTATTTGAATAAATCACGCCCATACGATTTTGACGATGATTAAACAAAGATTATAATTTATTGTTCTATAAGCATTTTGACTTACTTCTCTGATTCGTGTTCGTCCATTATTCCGAGAAAGCACTATTTCAGGTTGTTGATTGCGACTTATGCTATACACATCATTCTTATCTAACCGGCTTACACGCTGAAAATGATTTAAACTAATGCATATTAAAAGTAAAACTTGATTGTATGTAATAATAATATTTTGATAAATCTCTTACGAATTGCAACTTACAACTTATAAACAAAAGTATGTAGCTATATATATGTATATCAAAATCAATCCATTATGTAAAATAAATAATGTATAGATTTTAAAACGAAGAAAATTCATACAATGTACATATAAATGAACAATAATTTACCTCTCCTTTAGAACAAAAAATACCCATAATTAATTATTTTAAGACTTAATCACTTTTTACAGCAATATAATATGTATGTTTAAAATCACACAAGATAAAGTACCAACAAATCTGTGCACTACAAAACCAATACTCGTCCTATAGATTATAAGTTACTGAGTAGGTACTTCACACTTTGAACATGCATGCATTTGTCTATGTAATCAGTAATTATATCTGTCAGTGTCTAATGTCTTCCACATTATTCATTTTATCGTTCTTGTAAACAATAAACATCTTTTCGCTTGATAGTTGATGTAGGGGATTCACCGATCTAATAAGTTTCAAGAGTTGTCAATTGCAAATATACTATGAAATATGATGACTATGGTAATTGTGACGTTTCTGTCAGTTATTTAACACAATAAAAGGTATATACTACTAATATATTAGACCAATCGGAATCCGTTTATTTTTAAGAGAATAAAAAAATATTGAAAAGCTGAAGTTTTATGATTTTAAAATGTTAGGAGGTACCTATATAAGGAATAGAAATTCACAAAATGCCCCCGATGCCCAGCTACCCCCGAGAAATTGGGGGAATGCAAAAGCGTTGAAAAATAGTTTTTTTTTCAATTTCCAGCTTGCTGTGATGTTCTATCGAAAAATGTTTTCTACAAAAGTTGTAGGTTTAGGAAAACTCTTACAACTTTTATGAATAACACTTTTTACAATAACCTCAAAGTTTTCGAGATATTTGCAAAAAACTCGGTTTTTAACTTTTTCTTGGTTTTTAATTTTTAATTTCTAGAATAATAAATAAAAAAAATGAAATTGAAATGTTTGCCATTTCCGAAAAATGTTTTTATGGTCTCGAGAGGCTGAAAATCACTCCCAACTTTTTTTTTATAATTACCTTAAAATCAAATTTTTCAGAAAAATCAATAAAATTAACTCCAAAATCGATCAAAAAATAATAAAATATCGATACATTCGAAAAAATTATAACATAAATATATTCTACGGCAAAAAAATACAAAAACAACAAATATTATAAGGCACTCTGGTGCCATTTTTGAATTTTTGATATCTGTTTGTAAAATTGTGGGTAGACAGTGTTTGTAACAAGTATATAACGCCTTCGAATGTCTAACTAAAGCCTTAGTCTTTCCGTGACCATGATTGCTGTAAAGCATTCGAAACGTCGGGAAACAAAAATCAAAATAAATCTGCGAAATAATTCAAAAAGGTGTTTTATTTAAAATGTTAAAAATTCGCGTAAATCTAAGAAAGTATGATAAAGGTAAGGTAAGCGATAATTCGGAACGCAGCCGGTGCGCGTTCGGCTGATGAGTACTAGACTTCATTAACGTCGGGCGGGGAATCCCCGATTCGTTAGATGATATTTTAGAAAAGGTCAACTTTCAAGATGTTTTAAACGATTTTGTATCTAAAAGAGTACGAAGAGTTACTATTTAAACTTATTGTACTTTATAAAACTATTTTCTTTCGTTTATTGTATTTAATAAGAATATATAAATTTAAAATAACCGCATAGCGTCTCATTTCTTTATCCTACTCCATCATGAGACCTGGATCATCGCTGATCTATAACTAGCGGCTCACCCTCGCTTCGCTCAGGTTCGCCTCTAGAAAAACAGAAACAAACCTATCCCACGGGAACCGTACATTTTTGCGAGATAAAAAGTAGTCTATAAATTATTCTGATGAATGAGCTATATTATTGTAAACTTTCATCAATGTTTTTGCGTGAAAGAGTAACAAACATATATCCATACATACAATCTTACAAACTTTCGCGTTTATAATATTAGTAGGTAACTTATCTATAACTATAACCTATCCATTAAGATCATTTCAATGATAGCAAAAAGCAATGAGTAAAGCATCAAGTCAAGGTATAACCATGTTGTTGCAATCTATACTAATCTATACTATAATAAAAGAGTAGAGGTCAAATGTCTGTATCAAATAGAACAAATCCCGATTTTTTTCAATTTTTTTTGTTTCTCTGTCTGTTTGTACGGGCTAATCTCCGAATCTATTGGACCGATTTAAATGAAATTTTGCACGGTGGTACTTTATATCCCCGGGCAACATCTTAGATACTTTTTATCCCGGAAAATAGAAGAGTTCCCATGGGATAGTTAATAAACTATAATAACTTATACAGCTTAGTACACAAAAACTACTGATTATATTTTAATAAAACTTTACAATAATATAGTTCATACGTGACAATAACAAATCGGCTACTTTTCATCTCGGAAAATTAAAGGGTTCCCGTGGGAAAGTTAAAAAACTATATTATCTTATACAGCTTAGTACACAACAACTTACGCACCTAATTTAGTAAAATTTAACATTCTGATACCTTATATTGCCGGTCAAACAACAGGTTACTTTTCATCCTGGAAAAATGAACGGTTCCCGTGGGAACTAATAGATCTCTATTAGTGTTTTTCTAGAGGCGAACCCGAACGAAGCGAGGGTGAGCCGCTAGTATTATAAATGTGAAAGTTTGTGAATATGGATGTATGGATGTTTGTTACTCGTTCATGTCAGAACGGCTGAACGGATCTGAATGAAAGGCACAGAAATAGATTATAGTCTGGAATAACACATAGACTACTTTTTATTCCGGAGTAATATACTGTTCCCGAAGGATAGATTTGTTTTGTTTTTCTAGAGGCGAACCCGAGCGAAGCGACGGTGAGCCGCTAGTATCACATAAGATATTGAAGTAACAGGACACCAAAGGAGTCGATCTGATCGACTCGACTTTTTGTAATAGAAAAAATGTATATTAAAAAGTAAGAAAAAGGTAAACGAAAGGGGCCCCGAGAATTGCATTGCCTAAGGGCCCTGATAGGGTTAATCCGGCCCTGGCTAAGGAGGTGATTCCACCAATTAAGCCAAGTAATGGCTTGATATGTTTTTATAAGTTGATAGTAAAAATATAAAAACTCCTTATTAACATAAAATAAGCATTCAAAATAAACAATCAAATAAAAAGTAGGAACTAGAAAAGTTGTTCAAACCTTTCAAAATTTGTTGTAAAGTCAAAATACAACATGTTTCTATACGTTTATTCATTTTGTAGTTGTGATGAACCAAATCAAAAATCTATTACTGACGACGTGTTCCCGAGCACAAACCAAATGTGGGGCATGATCGGTACTATTCTGACTACAATCGCCTGTTGGATTTTCTATACAAAGGTAATCATTTCCACTACCACTTGTCTTAACGGTGAAGGAAAACATCGTGAGGAAACCTGCATGTCTGAGAGAACCTAGCAAGTTTTCAAAAAACATGTGTTGTCCGCCAACCCGCACTTGGCCAGCGTGGTGGACTATGGCCTGATCCCCCTCGTATCGAAGGGAGGCCCGTGCCCAGCAGTGGGACATTAAAAAAAAAGCTGAATACAATATTAATAATGACGAATGTGTTTTTTAGTTAATTTTTCACGTAGCTAAATCACTTTAGAACGAAACTGAGCGAAGTAAAAGTATATATCACTAGTGGAGTACATTATTAAAAAAATAGGTTGGTCTTTTTCCGATTGTAAAACCAAATTGTTTTTAAAGTTTGTAGTAAATGAGCGATTGCGATTTAAATTATGATAGCCAATTTTTAAAAAAACTGTAATGATTTAAAAATCTTGATGATCTTATTTAACATCCAGTGGCCAGTATAAAGTATTATATATTATAATAGTTTAGTCTCTATTTACACAGTACCTTAAGAACGGCTGGATACATATTGATGAAACTAAGCTGCAGGCATAAGCCAGTGCGGAATATACTTTCAAGTTGTATAATTACTTAAATATGGTTCAAATATGAAACAAAAAATATCTTAAATCTATACTAGTATTATACAGAGGTAAAGTTTGTGACGTTGTAGGGGGTAATCTCTGGATCTACTGAACCGATTTAGATGAAATTTGGTAAGAAAATAGTTTGTGACCCTGGGAAGGACATATGATACTTTTTATCCCAGAAATCATCCCTTTAGGGGATGCAAGTTTGTATTGGGAAGCAAGCTAGGGACGAACCCAAGCAAAGCGAGGGTGAGTCGCTAGTATTATCTATAACTTTATAATATATTCTCTTATTTTTAGTTAAAAATCAAAAGAAAAAAAATATATGAATTACAACCACGCCCGTGCAGTAGCAGCAGAGCAGAGAAGACTTAAAATTAAAATGTTTGATGTGAAAATAAAACAATTAATTACATAGTTATTTTTATTATATACTCGTAATATTTATTTAAAATAATTGTCAATATTAATTGATTATAAAATATACCCCAACCAATATAACCTTAGAGTATACATAAGCTATAGAGCGCGCGCTAGCAAGTATGAACTGTAAGCACGGGTATGAACAGTCTCGAAATGTCAAGGGCGACGCTATTAGTCACGAAAAGACATGCGCGCTGATTTTTTCTCTCGCCAGTATTTATTTGAATTTATGTAATCATGAGGAAATGTGCAGTTCCAAGCTGTAAAAATGATTCACGAAAGCAAACTAAAACAAACAAAGATATTTCTTTTCATTGGTAAATAATATTTCAATCAGAAAACGCTAATTTTAACAAAATTACACAGGTGTGAGGGGGTGTTGCGGGAGGCGCGCGGGCGGTTCGACACAACACGTGCTTCCGCGCCCCCCGCTTCTCACTTTCCCTCATTAAGAGCTAGTGTTGCACCACGTTGTACTACTCGAATATTTTGTATAACCGTAGTATTATAAATTAAGATCCTTCGTATTTGTCAAAAATAAAACCTTTAAATTTTAATGGGATCAAAGTACCTTATAATATTACTTAATTTTAATTTTAAACATTTTCATAAGTTTAATAATTGCATGGAATATTATTTCACTTTAGCTGTTATTATTATAATTATTTCAATCTTTTTAGAAACTTTTTAAACTTTATTAATTAGTCATCTTAGTGTTGTCATTATTATATTTATAAACATAAAAAAAAGAATTATTCAAGCCACATTAATGTTCTATGTGAAATTTAAAAAAATTAAAATATTTAAATTAATTAAGAATAATAATTATATAATAATTACATTACGGGATTTAAACGCGTGAATTCACCTTTAATTCCCGTAATTTGCGTTTAAGTCCCGTAGCTTATTATATAATTATGGAACGCGAAAAGTTAAAGAGAATAATATATAATTTTAATTTAGTTTACTATTATCGAAAATTATCGAAAAATCGAAATATTACGCAACACTACATACTACATAGATTTACAAATAAAAGATATTAATTTGAAATACTTCAATTTTAGATAATAAAGTCTATTTGTGCGTGAATAAATGGTTCTGTTAAATTGTTTATGTTAATATACTTCTGTTTTAATTAAATTCTAAAAGTTTAACTAGACGCATCACTATTCAACCGCTTCATCTACAAGTATGTATCAATAGGTGTCTGCTTACGTTTCGCATAATGGACAATGAGCGATACGCGCGCTCTATAGCATATGTATACTCTAAGAATATAACTCTATTGACACTGACATATTATGAATTTGTCAAAAAAAATCCGCGCCAATGTCAAAATAATGATTAATATGTAAATTTACTAAAAATAGTATAGAATATAATATTATTATACCTCTAGTATTTTATAAACAAAATAGCCAATTAATAAGTATTGTTAAGAAAGAAATCTTTATCATTTATTTTATTACAGTCTTGTAGTAAATATTTATGTTCATCTTCAACATGCCCTCTCTTGAGCAGATATACTAATATGTACTGGTACGGAAAAACTGGCACATTATGGTAGAAGAAAAAGCGTAATTTTACTCTTTCTATTATTTTCATGTCCACAAAACAATAATCTGCCGAACAACAGCTGCCTGGCGTTCTGCAATAATTTGTTACATAATGGATTAATTTATTATCAGTGACACATTTTAAAACTAAACTTTAAAATTATATAGAGCCAAGACATTATTATGCTGGGAAGTAGTACTAGTATACCTACAAAGCTCTAACAAATATTTTTTTAGCAATACAAAAAAACTCTTGGAAGATAACTGTCAGAAATAAGGAATTTAAATGTTAAGATGTTTTCAACCAAGTTTTACAAAAAAAGCAAAAGCTTTCAAATGGACTGTTGTTGCATGTATATTTTGCAACGTGAAAGCAGTTTGGATAATTTAAATAATTTAAACTATATATAATCTATTGAGTAGATCCCACAGTATTTAATGGGCATGGTAAATTTTTGACACATTAGCGCCACATTAGCGCCCGGCAGGTTAGGTTAAGCTCAGGCCCTCTTCAGTTTACGGTGTACCATGCTGGTTGCTCCTGGAACTTCTCTGATAGCAGAGTGGACGGTAGGAGCAAACCCATGCATGTTGTGGTCTGCTTCAATAGACCTGCCGTCGGGGCGTCTTGGTTGAGTGCAAAAGCGATCCTGCGATGCCCCATTAAGACAGGGGAGGTTTTTGTTGGGTTTTAGTGGTGGCTAGCGTAAATGTATTTCCCAACAAAAATAAGTAAATTGTACTATTTGGCTGTGTCATTAACAATCATAAAACAAAAAGTAATAAAAATAAATACCTAGGATCATAAGTCACGGGTTTTGCCTTTAGAGTTTTAAATATCATTTGATAATACTGCCTGTATTTTTTCTTCATTATAAGTATAACCTGCTTTCCTTCAAATGGAAAGGTAGCTTGTTTTGTCTGAAGCTCTGAATGCCAGTACACGGCTGCTTTCGCTACATCTACACTTGTATTATCAATTTCTACTATTTTTGGGTGTCTCATCCATTCATACATTTCTTCCTACAAAAGAATACAACATTTATCTTTCATTTTTAAAAAGATTTCATTATTTTGTTTATATTATGTGATATGAATATGAAATTATTTTTATATTTGATTTTTAATGGTTATACCTTAAGGGAACTTAAGGCCCCATATATATAAAAAACTTGAATTATTTTTAATCATTAGTAAAAAAAAAATAAAATTAAATAAAATATTAAAAAAAATAAATAAAATTATAAAAAAAATAAAATAAATTAAAAAAAAAAACTTTTTTTTTATTTACGTAAAGGCCTACAATTTGTCAAGTATTAACATAAATATTACATTCAAATGATGGTATCTATGAGATGTTGTATGTAAAAAAACATTTATCAATAAGCAAGTACCCACCTGTAAAAATTTTTTGCATCGAAAACTGTCATATATGAAACTAATATGAAGAAGCCACTTTCCAGTTGCTAAAGAACAAACCATCATACCAGTCAAAGTATCATTAGGCAAGACTGATATAAAGTGTGTTGCGAGCATTTCCATTTTTGTGTTCTCTGCCACTACTCCACCAAGTTCATTGATCATTGCAACAATTCTTTCACGATCCTGTAAAAACTCAGTTAACAAAATGTTGAATGCAGTTTGATTTAAAATTGCAAGCATAGATATATGATTCGATTTTTTCTTACATGAATTTGTTCTGAAAGCATGAATATTTTTTTATCACATGCGCAGATTAAATTTTGCTTCATCTTCCATGATTCTTCTGATGTGCCACTTGGGGAGTGATAGTCACTATCTATACAGATAAATAAAATTGAAGTGCCTGTTTGTAATGTCACAATAACAGCTTTTTACTAAATGCATATGAAAGTATATGGAGTACTAATAAGAAAAAAACAATTTTTAATTTTTTTTGTCTGTCTGTATGTTCCAGCTAACTTAGACTACTTTTCTTTTAATATAATTATTTTATATATTTTTATCAAATATTTTAGTACAAGAATCAGGGATCTGCCCGAAAATAATAAAACCCAGGAAATTGTGACTAAAATTCGCATTTCTAGCGTGGACCTACCCGAGTGAAGCAAGGATAATTTGCTATTTATAAATAAGTATATAAATAATCTAGCAACCTATTCTCACGTCGCTGGTCTATTATAAAAATAGGTTGTAATTTTACAAAAATCATTAAAATACTCTGTATGTATTATATATATATATATATATATATATATATATATATATATATATATATATATATATATATATATATGTATTATATATATATATATATATATATATATATATATATATATGTTATATAATTAATTTTACAAATACAAATATTTATATGATACATTACCAGATACATCTTCAGGAAGACATGCTTGTATTCTGCTTGTGACTTGTTGAGTCTTTGAGTTTATTGGGCTATAATTAGTGACCTTCTTCTTGAGTTTATAGTTTTGAATATATTTTCGAAATGGTAAATATACAGCTGTTTTTGCTTTCCCATTTTCAATAAATTTACGAAAGCTCACCTTCTTAGGTGTACTTTGTTTACTGCTGGTGCTGAAAGATCTATAAAAAAAGTCATGATAAAGGTAAGCAAAATAAGTTTAGTTTATCATATTAATTCCCAGAAAAGAAAGTTAAATTCAATATTGAGAGTAAAGGTTATGTTTTAAGAATGTATAGATTTTAAAATTGAGCCCAAGAAATAGAAATAAGAAGTTTTAATATTTACTCAAGCTGTATGTTAGTGCATTCCCTTTAAAGCTCTGATGTAGCTCCCAGACATGCCAAAATTCCCAATTGTAACTCACTCATTCCCTAATTTAGAAAAGAAATTTTTTAAAGGACTGGATGTTGGAGTTGGCTTCTGTTCAATTTTTTGACATTCTATCTCCTGATAAATATCTTCAATGGACCAACCTATCTGGCGTCTTACAGCTTTGGGCTTCCTTGTTTTGACTATTATTGGGGCAAAATCAACACAATCTACACCAGGGTCACTTAGTGTATCATCATTTACTTTAAAATGAAACATTTTTAAATGTTCTAGATAAGCTAATTTATCTGTAAACATTTCATGACACACTGGACATACAAAGTAATGAAGTTTTACATTATTTGTGCACTTATTTAAATGCATTTTATAATCCTCATATCTATCATATTTTTCATCGCAAAGAACACATGAAACATTAATATAGTCAGAAGCACTTGTTGTGGGTGATGTTGGTTTGGAAGACTTAGCTGGTGACACAGATGTGGCATCTGCAGCAACTAGAGTTTCATTACTACTAGATTGTTGTAGCTGATTATGCTCAATTGTACAAGTAACATGGCAAGTATGGGCTCCATAGTTACTGTATGACTGATTACAGTACACACATTTAACTGAATCAATATCACTATCAGTCTCATCGCTAGTTTCATAGCAAGGGCTCAGTTGTCTGTCTAATTTACAACCTGCTTTTACTAAATTTTCATCATTTTCTTCGTTAACATATACTGTGTGCATCTGAAGTTCTTGTTTATATAAGTCATTATAATCAGCAATAGCTGGTTTTTCAACTTGAATATCTGGAAACATGATATTATAATGTGAATTTATTTTACACTTACATTTTTTTTAATGGATAAAGTATCTTAATATTTACCGGGGAATTTTCGTAATAAGACATCAATACGTTCGCATTGAAGTTTAAATAAGTAAGCTGTACTTAAGTTTTCAATGCAAGACGTGCATACACGATCTGATAGACCGTCTCCTTCATGAATCTAAAATTTTATGATAAAATATATGTATGAATACTAACTTTTGTAAATTACTTAATTGAGAATAATCATTATATTGTTACAAATCTGCAATTTACCTGAACATTAGCAAAAGACATAACCATTTCTGATAATTTAATTGTGTCATCTTTCTCAAAAATAGAACAAAAATCTCCAATCTTTAAGCACAATCTACATTTATGAAAACTAGATAATTCCATTTCTAAGGAAGAATCTTTCTTGCTACCAAAATATTTATAGCATTGTTGATGCTACTTTAAACTTGTTAAAAACTTGTTTAGCCACTTTTTGAATTCGAAAAGACAACGACAAAAGTTTGGAATGACATTGACAAAATGAAAACAGGGATACACATAATTTTAATAGCTCAGATGCACAGAACTTCGGCTGTGTATCGAATTTCATCTATTCCTTCTTGTAGCTTGCCCCTGTTTTTCAATAGATATTAATGCCGTACTTTGGCGCACAATTATGCCGAAGTGTGCTAAATAAATGCTAATGCTTAATTATTGGAACGCGAATTAGTTTTCAAGTGCACCAGCAGAGGGCACTAGGTTAGTGTTAAAAGAAAAAATATAACTAACTAATAAAACCATACTAATATTACAAATATGAAAGTGTGTTAGTTTGTCCTTCTTTCACGTCGAAACGGAGTGATGGATTGGCGTGATTTTTTGTGAGGAGATAGTTGCAGGGCTGGAGAGTGACATAGGCTACTTCTTACCTCGGGAGATTATCTAATTCCCACGGGAAAACACGATATAAAACAATCTACAAAAAATGATGATCAGAATTACTTGAAACTTGGTATTAATACTCTTCAATAAAATTAAATAAATTCGTGTTTTAGCATTTTTCGAAATTCTTTATATAATGGGGTAAAATAGGGGATGAAAGTTTGCATAAAACTACCTTTTTAGAGATTTTTTTTGTAGTTTTAGCGCGAGCGAAGCCACGGGTCGTGCTAGTACAATAATATAAACTAATATTACTAACGATAATGTAAATAATATTTTGATCAATGCCTCCTTGAAGCTTCATACATACTTATATTTATTTTAACACGTATGAATTAACTTTTTTTATATTTGAACAGACTACGTCAAAAGCTTTACAAATTATTTCAACAATAAACTATATTCCCTGTTTACCAATTATGGCTGGCTTACATGTGTTAAGTTGTTTAATAGTTAACTAAATTTTTACTTGATTTTAAGTGATTACTTGCGTGTAAACAGACAATTTAGTAGCAAGTTGCAAGTTAAAATTAAGTTAACTACTTAACTACTAAATTAGAATGTTCCCTATTTTTTCGGTTTAGTTGGTGGGCGGGGCTTGTCACTTGACACGTTTGGACACATAGACAGTACAATTTAGTTACAAACGCATAAGTAGTTTAGTAAAAGGCATAAGTAATGACGAGATAAGTTTAATTTTTTTCCGTTATTTTTTGTTAAGAAGCATATTTAAAAAAAGAATGCTTATGGAACGTAAAAAGCATGAATTATCTCGCTTAAAACAAATTTAAGCACAGAATTTATTTCATTTTAGCTGTTATTATTATAATTGTTACAATTTTTTTAGAAAACTTTATTAATTAGTCATCTTGCACCAATGCGAAAAGTTAAAGAGGACAATATATAATTTTAATTTAGTTTACTATTATTTAAAAAATCAAAATATTACGCAACACTATTACTACATAGATTTACAAATGAAAGATATTAATTTGAAATACTGTATTTTAGATAATAAAGTCTATATGTGCGTGAATAAATGGTTCTGTTAAATAGTTTATGTTAATATACCTCTTTTTTAATTAAGTTCTAAAAGTTTAACTAGACGCATCACTATTCAACCGCTTCATCTACAAGTATGTATCAATAGGTGTCTGCTTACGTTTCGCATAATGGACAATGAGCGATACGCGCGCTCTATAGCATATGTATACTCTAATCTAAGGCATTAGCAAACTTCGGCATAGTGCGTCAAAGTACGTTACTATGCTCTGTAATTGGGAAACAGGATACCTATATATTAGTCTATAATTGCATTTAATGTCAATGTCATATGGGCTACGAGTACGACCGACGACGTTTACCTTTTCGTTATCCATGACATATATAATATCTAGACATTTCACAATAGTTAATACTTAATAGTTATTTATTTACATTTTAAACCAATTTACACAAAGTACAAACTATAAAGAAATGCTACATATTTTATATATCATTGTCATCCATGATCTTTATTTACATTAAACTTATCTAAGCAAATATTAAAGAAAAAACAAATACATAAAACTTTCAGTTCCTTACAATATGTAGCAATATACTCTATGGTTCTTTATTTATATTAAAAGCATAGAACATTAGAGTTATAATTTATAAATTATAATGTGTTGCATAAACCATAACCATGGATGACAAATAAAATAGATGAATTTGTTTCATACAAGCTCTTGGTGAATCTATCTATCCCTTTCATTTGCTTGGTAATTAGCATGCTATCTCTACATTTGGCGACAACGAGCGGGACAACAACCTATTTCTGTCGCAGTTATCTACGTCACTGCTGTGACGTCACTGCAACATTTTGTCATTTTTGAAATTTTCAAGTTTTAACCGTTGTTATTACTCATCCCTGGGGACTAGGATGTGAGGGATTGCCGTTTTTATATTATTTTACACTTTAAATTTACATTTGATCAATTTTTAGATTAGTATTGATGAATGTGGATAAGTGTTGATTAAGTAGAGCAGTGATATAGTTAAGATTTGTGCTTGGATACAAAATTTAGTGATTTCTTCATTAGTGTTTCTCTTCCTTTGTTTGGTTTTTTTATTAATGTTGTGTAAACATGGGAAAGCATTGTAATATTCCAAATTGTCAGAGAGGAAAAGAAGGTTTTTCATGCCATAGAATGCCTTATAAAGATGCACTTCGATTTTATAACGTATACTTATAGAAATTCTTATAAACAGTGTTTATTCTAGAGTAACTCTATCTGACCAGGGTTCTGCCAATGTAGCTGCAATAAATTCATTAATTTCTGATACTAAGGTAAATATACTTCGTTGTGTCAATAATGCATCAAGTGCTATCTTTATGAAGTTAATCGGAACAAAATCTATCATAAGTATGATGTACCTCATTTACTTAAATGTTTCAGTAATAATTTTAAGAACAAGAATTTGCTCCTTGGCAGTCAGCGTGCTCAATGGGATTATGTTCATATGTTGTATAAAGTAGATGACCATAAAGGTGCTGCAAGGCAAAAAAACTTACTGACAAGTATATTAATTCAAACTCTTTTGTTATGATGAAAGTAACTATATTGTTAAGTTTAATAAATTAAGGTATATATTACTTTAGATCTTGGATATTATTTTATCTTTAACATAAAATTGTTTTTAAGAACAAACTTCTTGAAGTTATTGATATTATTATACTATTCTAATCCAGTAATACTCCATTAAAAACAATTTATCAACTCTATAGCCTATCTATTGTATAATGTTAAGGGCCTAATTGGCTTATCTACCTAGACCCTAATAATTATAAACTTACTATAAGTACATAAGCTACTATTCATCTATAATAGTTATTAGTAATTATACTATACTTATAAATTAATTGACTATTGCATTTGTTGTATTACATTAATTTATTATAATAATATATTTACAGGTCAAGTATATGCTGCTCAGGTGTTTAGTCGAAGTGTTTCAGCATCTATAAGTCTCCTGATAAAGGCTTTTAGTTTCCAGGAAGAACACAATTATTGTAATACATTAAATGTAAATATTGAGAATGGCTTATTCACAACTGAGATTATTTTATTCATTAATAATAAAATACATTATCCTTCTAAGAATCTGTCATCTCTAGTATGGTATGCAATTTACATAATTGAAAGACAATTACCAAAGATTTGTAAAGTTTACATATTTCCCGATTTAATAAAAGTATTTGAAAAACTTTATACCTCTTGGTACACTTGTGTAGATCATAAAGAAATATTTTAAAGAGCATTCTCATTATTTATGATATGTATAAAAGTTAGACAATGGTGTATAAATTTTAATTGAAGAATGCATAAAGTGGATTCGAGAAAAAAGGGTCTGGAAATAGAAAATTTGCTTAATATGAAAGTTTCAGAAGAGCCTAGCTATGGTTGAACTCATCTAGTCTTCAGAATAATGAATGATTTTCCAATATTTATTCATTAATTAACTTTTAATATTTATTACTCTTGTTTGTTTCATTTCTTGGTTATTTAAAAGATAATCACTTAGAATTTTCCATTTTCATTATGTTTCTATTAAGTATAAAAATAATGTATGAATATTTCATTTGATTTCTGTGAAATAATATTATAATTTCTTATAATATACTACTATAGCAGTATATAATTTTAATATATTAATTATAATTGTTACATTTGATAGAACTATGTATTTAGACATTTTATTTTAGAGTATGTTTAGCTGTTATTTCTTTTTACACCAAATTTTTACTATTACTATGTACATTTTGATGTTAAATTTCTTAAGCTTTTAAGAAAATTAATTTTATTATTCATTTTTTACTGAAATTTGCATTTTTTTTTAAATGTATGTAAGACTAAAATGTTTGTTTTTTCAAATGCGCTAATCTCGAATCTTCGCATATTATAAACTAAAGATGAAGGTGGCTCTAGAGCTAAAACTTCAAACAAAAGCTAGATTTTAATTTATACCAACAATTAAACCTACTACTCGCTTAATATGATATTGTTATTAACAAAAACTATTGTTCTATGTTACTTCTAATTTTATTGCATTGTAATCTTTTATACCAAATCGTTGTACTAATTTATATTTTTTGTATTTTGTATTCAATTGATAAAATTCTTTAAAAATGTCCTTTTATTGTAATAACAATATAAATAAATGTTAAGAAAATAAATGTTAAGAAAAAAGAGGTTACCCCGTTAAGGACCTCAGTCCTTGCTAGTTCTTCTCAGGTCTGAGGCATTTTTCCGAACTATTGGTAGCATTAAAATAGTAAAATAAAAAAACGAGAAACCTATCTTTGTATTTTATTTCTAATTATAATTAATATCATTAAAATGAAAACCTTACTATAAAACCGATAACAGTTGTTGAATACCGATAACATTACGATAAAGTACATCCCTACTTAACCGTAATCGTAATGAATACCGATTTTTACATCACTACGAACTAAATTCTCCCAGATTCGCATATGACGTCATACCCTTAGAAAGAGATGCGTGGCGACTCAAAAGAAATACAATAGCCGTGAAAGTGACAGCATATTTTGACTTGCCATTTATGCCATAACTATCCCCATATTAAAGCAAATATCATGACACAGCTCTAAAATATAAATCAATTTTTATAACATAAAAACTTATGTTAATAGATATTTTATGTTTGATATGAAATATAATTAAAATATAAGATATTCGATAATAGTTAAAATCATTTAGAATATAATTATATAAATCAATATATAGCACATATGATTTATAAAAAAAAACATTTTAAGCATATTTAACTTAAGTATATTTTATAATATAATAAAATATTAATTAACATATTCCATGTAGCTATTTCTTAATTTGTAATGGTAAATGGGGAAAAATATTTCTTTGACTATCTCGACCCCCCCGGCCCCCGCTTCGTCTTATTCGCCTGCGGTTTTATGAATATGCGCCTGTATGGAACTCGGTCGGGGCTGACCATAACTACTAGTGACATCGTTGCTCATCAACGTTTTATAGGTAACGGCCAACTCTAATTTTCAGTAATTACTTGAGTAAATTGGAAATGGCTCAATCAGAATTAGTCGTTGATAATAAAAATTATTCAAACTCATTTCCGCGTTTTGGGAAACCTATTATTATAGGATACATTGAAGTTAATAATCTAAAGTATGCTCGCGATATTCGCGAAGGTAATGTTAAATTTGATTTAAATTTACATATAGAAAAAACAAAAAGAAAACCAATAGATTTAGATGTAAAATTAACAGAACTTCTGAAATTTTTACTTGAACATGAAGCGAGATTAAACTTTCCCATAACAAGTAAGTTAGATGATGCTTCATTTTTTTGTTACCGTGGCTTGATGACATGTGTGGCGTGTACCCCATATGAAAATAGGGAGCCTTGGAAAATTGTTGCATTACTATACAAAGGTAACATCTACTTATGTGCCCGAGATACAGAAGAGAAACGTAGACATAAAATGTCAATGACAGAAAAAGATAAACAGTTTACATCTTGGGGTTATAAATTTGAACAATATATGTTATCTAGTGAGTATCTAAGATCTAATTTTTGTTGAATAAAGAATTATTTAACATACATTTTTTAACATTGTTGTTGATATTTCAGATAATCCTTCTTCAGAGCCTGATCCTAATGTACCTGTAGATGAGACTGAAGAATTTTCATTGATTTTTACTACACATTTAAATAATCACCGAATTGTATATGGTGCAGAAATGGATGGTATACGATGTGATAAGAAGACAGTTACATCTTTGCC
This sequence comes from Brenthis hecate, assembly GCA_951806755.1. Lineage (NCBI taxonomy): Eukaryota > Metazoa > Arthropoda > Insecta > Lepidoptera > Nymphalidae > Brenthis > Brenthis hecate. The sequence continues at coordinate 149,738 of OX638264.1, forward strand.
AGACTCAAAGGAAGATGCTCAAAACATTATTAATTATTTAGCTTCGTATGATTTTATAGAGCTTAAGGCAAATAGGCATTTTAATTCCTTTAGACAGGAAGAAAATTTTAAGTATGTTTAATGCTAGCTTTTCTTTTGAAATGTTATGTTTAGTCAAAAATTAAAAACTTAATGTTACTTACTACAAAAGTTAAAAAATATTTTTTCAGGAAATTCAAAACAAAAAAATGGTGGTGTCAGTCATTTCTTGTAGGAATAGATACAATACTGTGTGGATTCAGAAATGATTCAGGAATTGTAGAAGAATTAAAGTTATTCCATGTCAATGACTTACCAAAAATTTCTAAGGTATAATGACAATTGACTTCTCAGTATTATTTAAATTTATATTTAATCAATTAGGAATATATAAAAGACCAGCAAATTACCCTAGCTACACTTGGGTGCATGCCTAGGTAAATTAAAACAATTTGAGTGGAACCCTATTTTTTTTCTAAAATTTAAGTATGTAGGCTAACTCCTTATAACATCAGCTATCTGCCAGTGAAAGTCCCGTCAAAATCAGTCCAGCCGTTTTGGAGATTAGCCAGAACAAATAGACACAGAAGGATAGACAGTAAAAAAATTAAAAAAATTGTTTTTCTTTTAAATACTGTATATAATTAATTTCATATCTATAGTAAAAGCTGTTATTTTGTCATTACAAACAGACACTTTCAATTTTATTTATCTGTATGGATAACATAATACAATGAGATATAGTATTATTTTTCTTTTCAGAAATTTTGGGATCCAAATGTTTGTTTTAACTTTTTAGATACATTTTTCACTTTTGTCAAAAGAAGTTTGGCAAGAAAAATAAGAGCCAAATATGGTTCTGAAGCTCTTAACAATATTCACAAATTACCATTAGTGAGTTTATTATTTGAATGGGAACCCAGATCACCTATCTCCGTGTCAGATGACTATTGTCATGAAGATGATCCCATATTGCATGATTGGTTTTTGCAGAGCTTTGGGCGTAGAAATGAAGAGAATCATATTTAATGTCGAAAAGTAATTTTTATACTTTTTTTTATATTTTCAATATGTATATATTTGTTTGAAAAGTTAGATGATACCACACAAGGTATTATTACTAATTTTTAAGTAAAATGATATTTTATGTTGTAGATTCGAATTATTATTATATTGTTATAAGATACCGTTTCATAAAAAAAATATTAAAGGATAACTAATATAATAAAATAATTTCTATCATACCATATTTTATTATCACTGCATTGCAAGTGGTGTAAATCAACATCCATAAGACTAATCAACAACATGGATATTTTTACTTAAAATATACATTTAAAACCTTAGTATAGTACATACATTTTAAAAATATTAAGAAATAAAAACAATAATATTAACAGAACAACGTAATTGTAATAAAAAAATAAACAGTGTCATGTGTTATACGTCTAGAAAATATATGTACATAACAATATCAAGTAACAAGTTTCCATCATAAGACTGATAATTGTGTCCTGATTATTATTATAATTGATGTACAATTCCTATTTACTCTGCAATTTTAATAATCTAAAAAGATTTACTTTTATTTGGAGATATTTTTTGATTAGTAGTCTTGAATTGAATAAGTTTAAAGAAGTAGTCAGCTGTAATGTTTATTAATGTGTACATTTATTTTGACAATATACATATTTTTTTTTAAATTCATTTTAAAATTATTTTATGTTTGTTGTTCCACTTACTTCTAGGTTAGGTTAGTCTGCACTCTGCAGTATATTCAACTTTTAAATAAAATTTAATTTCAACTCAATTGATATATAAACTTATACAAACCTAACTAATTTGTTAAAACCTCATGTCTATTCCACAGATAATACATCAATAACCTTGACTAAATAAAAATAAACAATTCCTCTACATACATACACCACATTCTTTATAAAGATCTCACGAAGTAAAACATTAAGTGTTATGATAAGGAATGGTAATTTTTCTTTAAAAAAATCTTTGATAATATAATATATGAATTATGGCAATAATTGATCCAATGAAACACAAAATATATTATGAATAATAGATTAGCACATAATATAAATACAACGATGTACTTATTATTATATAAATAACATCAATTTACACATTTACTTACAATTTTCAATATTTTTAGAGCCGAAAATTTAAAAATTTAAGTGCTAATTAGAGTTGGGAGACAAAATTAGACATATGATGGATGTTACAGTCAAAATAATGAATATCAGCTTAATAACTAAAAGAAATATAAAATAACTTTTAAGTATTTACAAAAATCTCTTTAGAGATCCTATCAAAGGCACCGAACCGGTTTCGGCTAAGGTACACATTTAGTTTTTATTACATATAGTAATTAAATCGGAGACCTCAATGAAGATCCCTTTGAATCTTAACTCTTAACGTATAACGATAACACACGAAACGTGACAGTGTACACTTAGAGTAATAAGGTACAAGACTATTTTGGTAGGTTTACCAAATTGGAATATACCGCTGTTCATTCATTCGCGCAGTGTCTATTCATCGAGACAATATCTTTGAAACTCAATAACTTCACGTTCAAAATATCTATAAACCTTAAACAGTCTTCGATTTCACTTACTTTAATGTATATCCCTGTCTAGTCAGTGTGTCATTTGTACTAGCATTTAACAATCGAACTAGTAAGCTTGTGGTATATTATTTTTAAAATTTAGGCACAATATCAGGAAATAAATATAAACTTCAACGGTGCGATGCTGTACATGCTATTGATGTGTTCATCCAGAAGTATGTACGGCACGATTAACTGATCTTTAGAATTAATAATAATGTAAGAAGCTTTAACAAAATACTCAACAATGACATCGAAAAAAACACAGATACTTTAAGGTCTATCTTGACCGAAGCAACCGAGGTCAGCCGGCGCCCCCCGTGCAGGGCTGAGGTAAATCAGTGAACTAACACATCATACATAATGTACAATAAAGTTAAAATTTGAAACATCTGTAAAAGTATAATGACCGACCTACGATGCCATCTAACAACATTAGTGTTCAATTTGGTTTCTCACATAAGCTCACTGCAGCCGTATAGGGCATGTTTAAAATTCAATACCGCATTTCATGCGACTTTGTAAATTTAGTATATAAGAGAATAACTCCTATGCAATAATAAAATATATTAAAATCTTTGTGCTGGCTTATAATAAATTCATTTTTTATAAACTATATTCTATGTATATACGTTCTCCTTAAGAAAAACCAATTAATAATCGTTTACATCGCACGCTTGGCGCGCAATTTGGTCTGCTTAACTATATGCAGCTAATTTTCCCATTCTAAAGGAATCCATTAGCTAGCACATTATTTAAACGCGTTTATTACATACAGATAAATATCAAAACTTCGATGTTTTCTTTTCCTTGACAAAGAGCTTACATATTGTCATGAAGCATATTTATTATAAGTCGGATATTAAATTTGGCCCCGAGAAATAAATAAATATCACGACATTGCCCATTCCATTTTGAAATAGCAACTATCAAATCTACATTTTACTTTTAAATAAATCAACCGTTCATTTCACACTCTTAATAGGCCCTTTAAATGTTTCTCGATTTCGATGAAATGTCTTCAGAGTGATGGTTGTAACCTAGAAACAAAACTGAATCTCATCGACTATTACTTATCTCTAATAAAATGGAGTTATAAATTCATTATAACATTCTTATCACAATATTGTGGTGCATTGTATTGACTCATGTTTTTGGGAGTGTGCGATTAACGTTTTAAGCTACTTGCTGTAATAATATTTGCCTTCACTGAAGGCATGTAATACACTTGTACTCTATAAGATATCCAATACTCGATATCTAACTGTACAAAATATTGAAGCTAATCTTATAACTAATTGGTGAAGAATGAGTTGCCGACTAGAGGTCAACATACGGGGTTCCGTCAATTTTGTCCAGGTCGGCCAGTAAGTCCGCCGCCGGCGTTAGAGGGTCTAATATATCTTCGCGCAATATGTCGAGGGGAGATGTCAACTGGTCGTTTTCTACCACTGACCGAATTTGATTCGAAGTACAGAGTTCTACGGAATTGCCGTTAATGAGAAAGTCTCTATTACTGTAACTAAAAACGTTCCTGTCTTCGACCAACTGAGGCGTTGAGGGTACCGACTTGGACGATATACCATTTGAAATGTTAGAGTATGTATCAGTTGCGAATAATTCTCTCGAACGACGCGAGTTGATTTGTAGGTTTGGAGCCGCGCGTTTGAAGGGTAAAGGAGTACTTGGCACTGAGCGCGAAGTGTAATATTTATTCTTTTCCATTTCTAGATCTGGTATTTCGATGTAATCTATTCTATTCGTTCGCTTTAAAAAGTCTTCAACGTTACTGCAAGCGTCGTTGGGAAATGATTCGCTGAACTGAGCACTCCTATCGAGCAGTTCGCCACCGCTTGGAATAAGAGAACTTAACTGTTCGTCCGTGAGAGGATCGGCCAAAGAGTCACAACCGTTATTAGTCAGAGCATCGCCAGTATTCAAAATACCTGCCGACGTCCCTGAATTAAGTACATCGTTGCTACTGTCGATAGCATCGTATATTTTATCCAAAGTTTCAGAATTGAGGCCGGCTTTAGATATATCGCAAGTTTCAGCTAATGGGCCGAAGTCGCAAAATTCATTAGGCACAGGCGTCGGTGGTACGGAGCCGACGGGGGTCGTGTTGTAACTCAACAAGCCAAGACTCATCGGCGCTTGTTTAAGTGGAACGGATTGTGATCTAAACGATGTGTCGTGACCTATTCTGTAATTAACCATGGGTTCTTGAAAAAATCTGCTTATTTCACTCGATAATGGATCTGCTGATAGCGGCTGAGCAATCTCACCGTTCATATTATCTCGACATGTATTTGGTACGAAGTTTAAACAGACATTGTTGCCGTTTTGCATGCCTGAATTTTGTATCAACGTTTGTTTGTAATGTGAAAGGATATTGGGTGAAGGAGGCGCTGACATCGGCTGACAATATTTAATATTAGGTCCACTTGTAGGTGTTTTCGAAGATATAAATTTTTGATCATTTGGTATTGCGAACTGTTTGGGACAAGAATCGTTAACTCCGAGAGTCAGGGGATTGCGTCGTTTTCTGCCGTTGTGTTTTGGTATAGGGCGGGAACAGTATCGTGAGCGCGGTACTGGAGTATTTCTAGGACTAACAAAAGGGCTAGCAGCCGTACTGTGTGATATAGGTGATGTTTGCAAGGATCCTCCCATAATTATTGATTTACTCGTTTTCGTCGGACTATGGCCTCGATGCCCAAAGCCAAGAGGAGATTTCGAATTGAAATTACCCGGTGACTGACATCCATCGGAAATAGGTACGAAATCATATTGCTGAGTTCTAGTAGTTGGACTTTGAGGTTCATTGTGACAGTTGCCGTTATACAGATGTGATCCGACAGACGTCGCTAGCTGGCTGTGGTTATTTTCTGCAGGGCACGTTTCGGAAATTCCGTTTTCATTCGCTATAGTATCACAGTTTTTATTTATAATAAGTTCATTTTCATCGGATATACTGGTGCCGTTCACTATATCTAAAACATTACCGACAGGCTTGAACGCTCCTTCTGATATTAGATTTTTAGTGACGTGGGATTTTTGGTCATTTTCAATAGAAACTCCCGACTCTTGATCGTTTAACGCGTTCTGAGCAGTGGACCCACTCTGATTTTTAAGGTTTTTCGCTAACAGTGCGCGCAATTGCGAAATTTTCTCACTGTTTCCTTGACTATGTTCATCGTGTGGGTCCGGACCTGCTTCTAAAAAAGCGGACTGTTCGTCCGCGTGCGACGCGTCGCGCCCCGCCTCGCGCTGCAGCGCCGGGAAGTACTGCAGCAGTTCCTCCTCGTGCTCCTGGCTGTTGCCCTCGTTGAGGTAGTCGTCGAGGTCGTGCTTGTCGATGTTGCAGATGCTGATGACGCGCTCGCGGTCGAGGATCTCCGAGTGGCCCTCCTGGCAGATCACGCCGGACTTGACGTCGATGCCGTCGATGCCGCAGCACGGGTCGGGCCGCCGCGCGCGCTCGCCGCTAGGCGGCGGGGCCCTCGCCGCGCGCGTCGCGCTCGCCGCCTCCCGTTCCTCCCGGGCCAGCGCCGCGGCGGAGCTTTTGGACCGGCTCGTTAAGTTTTTTGGATCCTCTAAAAAAGCGAGCTCGGGTCGGACGGGGGGCTCGGCGGCGGCGGCGCGCGCGGCCGCCAGCTTGCCGCCCAGGATCTCGGCGGCGCGCATCTTCTTGGGCAGGTACTCGGCGGCGCGCGCGGCGGGCGGCGGCCGCGGCGACGCGGCGCGCGCCTCGCTCTGGTACGTCTCGAGGATGAGCTTCTTGCCGGGCAGCGGCAGGCGCGCGGCGGGCGCGGGCGCGGGCGCGGGCGCGGGCGCGGGCGCGCGGCGCGGGCGCGGGCGCGGGCGCGGGCTCGGGCGGGCGGCGGCGCGGCCGGCCCGCGCGCGCCGTGGACAGGTCCAGCGACGCGTCGCTGCTGAGGTTGATGGGCAGGCCGTGCGCGGCGGGGTCGCGGTGCGCGGGCGGCGGCGCGTAGGCGAAGGGCGCGCGCGCGGCGTACGCGTAGGCGGGCGGGTACGCGTACGCGGGCTCCGGCGGCGGCTCGCCCCCGCGCTCGCCGGGCGGCCGGCCCGCGTACGAGGTGGACGGCGGGGACTCGCCGGCGACTTCCGGACCCTTGGTCTTCTTCGGACGTCCCGGCGTCCCCGGTGTACCCTGCGTTTTATATTTATGCGTGTGAAAAATATTATTCGTTTATCGATATGCACGAACGTTGATCGATCGATAATATACTCGAACGTCGATAGTTATAAATATACTCACGACGATTTTTCGTTTGAGCTGTTGTTTCATCATTTGGGGACCCGGCACGTCTTCTGGTGATGCTTAAAAAAATGATACAGTACGATTAACGAACAATATAGATATGATATAGGTATCTCGACCGACGCATAAAGAGCGACTGTTTCCCACGCTATGAAACTATTTTATTAAAATTGTTTATAATTACCGTGAGTAGACATGAGAGGCGGCGAGGCGCTGGCGGGGCCGCGCGGCGCGCGCGTGGCGCTCGCCATCACGTGACGCGACAACTCCATTATATTTGCGAATTTTATACCTTTAATAAACAAATTCTTCATTAAAATTTTAAATCACGAATATTTTAACTATTATTTTATCGTTGTATATGTCAGAGGAGGATTTATAGTAGAAATGAATTATAATTTAATTTAACATGTTACCTTTTTCTGCTAGAATGTAAAACCTTATTATTGTTTTAAGTCACTATAATATTATGTTTCGTCGAATCGAATTCAAATTAAGAACCGAGTAAGTCTCGAGCGGGGTCGAGGCGCTATCATGACATTAGTTGAGGATATGTGGATTGCTAACGTTGGTAGATCATGGTGGATCATTGGAGTTGTGTTTCAATAGATGGAAATCAGATCGGTGTCGAGAACCGGCTGCTTATTTAAAATAGAAGACTTACCAAATTTCGTTTCGGCCCAATCACACACTATCCTTTCCCGTTCTTTTGGCATTACGCTTGGCTCCTGAAATAAGTAAAAAAATATCAAATTATTTTTATAAAATTACTTTATAACACAAATAAACAATAACATTATAATAACAAATTAACAACACGTGATTTTCTAAGCTTTTTGCGTGCACTCGACAAAAGAATGGGGAAATCCGAAACTGCAGGTATCAAAGAAAAGGCAGATTTAAAAAAATATATTTAAATTAGGAATATTAAAAAATTAAATGATTCACCGGAAAGCGTGAGATGTATCATTTTTAGGATAATAATTATTAATAGCATTCACGTCTCCCATAAGCGACATTTTTATGAAATTTTATTGCGTAAATAGTTCGTAATTTTTTTTAGGCTAATGGAGTAGAATTTGTGACATCGCAAAAATCTTTGGGGGTTGTAAAAAATGTGAATGCTAAGCGCATTCACATTTTTGGGATATTTTTGGATAAAAATTCCTCAACTATCTATTAAACTATGGGGTGGATTATTTAAAATAAAAGTAATAATAGAGCTTCCGACTTTCCGACACTTTCAACGAAAATTATTTTGGAGATATGTTAAGTAGTTTTTGAGATATAATACTATAATATACCATTATATATTCTAGTATTATTTTTCGAAAGCGACTTAAGTGACAGCATTCGCCATTTAAATGAATATTATATTGTACACAACTATATAATGTACTAACTAAATAATTATACAATCACGTGTACATATTTGGCCTCAAAAGACGTGTATTTACCGCTAAAATATCCGTAATTAGTCTCGTTTTATATTATACCTGTTTATTTTATAAATTCGTTTACAATATTAATTTATTTAACTACATTGAAATAGACATATACCTACATATACAAACTAGTAAAAAGTAGTTAAGGGGGCACCGAGCTTTTGTCGCTAGTTGATTTTAGTAGGGCGAAAGCGAGCCGGGGGCAGTGTGGCTAGGGTGGACGGAGCGCGTGCGAATTTTGGTATTTCCTTCGTATTATTAAAACAAATACACATTTTGAAAATGTAAAGTGCATACGTTATAGGAAACGTACACTTTTGTTATTATTAAAAAACTGATGAACTATATTTACGCCGCACTAAGGGTTTATTTTGTTTTTTTAGAGATCATTTTGGATTTTTTTTCTATCGAGGAAACTACGAGTAATCGTGTTTCTAAATCGTACGATTTATAGAATAAATCCTTAAATATCCTACATATTAATTGCATAATTAAAATTTTAGTAATAACAATACAGCAAGGGATCAAACGAACGCAATCATTTCGTAATAACGTGTCACTTCTCGGCGCGCCCTTACGAGTATGAACGTGCCGACGTCCTCGGCGTAAACGCTCTCAATGATTTAAATGTATACGACATTTGTTACATTATAATATTTTACCTTCGATGTTTCGCCCAAGTCGGGTAACTGCGGTACTTCAAGTTTGACTTTTTTACGAAGACCAGCATAACAATACCTACGGAGTAATGATTAATGTTTAAATTAAGTACTGTTAAGAACAGTATGAATAATTTTTATTATTACTTTTCCTGTAAGGAATAAACAAAAAACAAAAATTTGTTATAAGAATTTTGTTATAAAAAATATTTTAAATAAGAATACAAATATATTACCGTTCCTATGTGCCTTACAGTAACCTTTGTATTTTTCTTTTTCTATATCTCTGGGTCATAACTACCTATATCATAAGTATCTGTTCTAACTAACTATCTAACTGTGTAATAAGATCCATATAAATCCATCGAGTCGTTTCAGCGTAAAGGAGTAACAAACAAACAAACATACATACAAACTTTCGCAATTAGAATATTAGTACGATGATTTTTAAGGAAGTACCTTGAATTGCCTCGCGTCCCCAGCCGACGCGGACGCACACTCGGATACACTTGCTTCATCACTTTGCCGAAATCTGCAGTTGATAAAGGCTTCATGTTGCTACTCATGCAATGAGCACTAAAAAGGAAAAATTACAGCTTCAAGCATTTCATTGCTTAAACTTTTTTAAAACAAGTTCAAATTATACATTTTTCTGAACAAATAAATGTTCATTGTAATATGTTTATTTAAGTTTTATGGCCCTACTGACGAAGTCTTCCAGTTTACTACGGGACACCCATCTTTTTTCAACTACATCTAGTTTTGCACCCGCAAGGCTAAAAACCGGGTTCAACCGTCTGTCAAAAAATATTATTTATTTTTATTTACATTAAATAAATCGATCTTTTCATTGAGGTTCGACAAAGCAGGATGTGGTCATTTTTTAAAGATGACAACATCAATAACACCTATGGTACATCACTACAGACTAACACATAGATTCTGCAAACTTGTGTAATCGCTTTTGCCGCTTAATTTATGGATTTAAATTTTAGTACTTAATATAATCGATAAATAAAACGCAACTAACGCACATTGTTTCATTTGCATCTTCTATGAGATTAACTAACTGTATCGGTGTCGGTATCAGCAATATCTTTTCATAAATATTGCCATCGTATCGGTAAAGCACACATTAAGATTACGCAATTAAAAACATCGCTATTTCACTATTGGTGTATTTTAATACACCACCAGTACCACCACAATGATGCATCCAATGAATGATTCATTGGAGTCTATAAAAAGCTCAAATAAAGGGGGATAAGTTGATACTTTTTATGTAATTTACTTGAATATTATATTACACTTGTGATAATGCTATTAATAAAGTTAAATCGAAAGTATTATTGATGATTAGATTCCCTACCGGCAAGTCGCACTATCGCAGCATTAACTTTGAACGATAAAGTCACACAGTAATAGGCGATAAATTAATCAGAACTGTTACGGTTAAGTAAGTTGTACAATAAACTGCTTTTGAAAGTTCCGACAACAACAGCTACTATATAATATTACTTATAGTCCCGTAAAACAAAGCATCTATTATTAACACCTCTAGGTAAATTTCTAAAAAAATAATTAAATTTCTATGAAATCTATTGTTAACTGTAACGCCGGCGTGTCCGCAGTCGTGGAGGGATTAAGCATTAGCCGCTGTAATAATTTTTTTTTAATATATCGCTACTGTGCTACTGTGCGTACATATATTTGATAATTATTTAATATTATCTAATCAATCAGTTTTGTTTTAAAATAGCAATGATAACGATTGTTTGATTTTTTTAATTTTTCGAAGTCAGCCCAGTAAAGAAGATAATGAAGATAAAACATTAAGTATGACATTGAGTTTGTCAGATTACACTAATACCAAAATATTATTTAAATCAGATGCTTCGTATAAAGTATAGTGAAATGTTTCTTAATTTTCTACATATTTATACAAAAAGAGACCTTTGTTATATACCTCCCTACATAATATGTAATTCGGTTAAGCCTGCACTGAACATTACCTGTGTTACAAAATGTGATTTGCTATTATTTTGTATTAGGTACTGACTATGGTTACTCTTAGACCTACTATTAGTAACAGTATAGAGTAAATATCATGTAGATGTCAAATTATTCATAATCCAGCCTTTTGTATCTTGTATTCAGCCCTTTTTAACGTCCCACTGCTGGGCCCAGCCTCCCTTTCATACGAGGGGGATCAGGCCATAGTCCACCACTCTGGCTAAGTGCGGGTTGGCGGACTTCACATGTCTTTTGAAAACTTGCTCGGTTCTCTCAGACATGCAGGTTTCTCACGATTTTTTCTTTCACCATAAGGCAAGTGGTAATCATGTTAGAAATGATTCGCATATATTAGAGGTGCGAGAACCCGGGATTTGAACCCGCTTCACTCGGTTTGCCAAGCGAGCGCGTTACCACTGGGCTGCCACTGCGTTCTTTTGTATCTTACATAGAATTAATATAGGAAAACTTATATTAAGTACATAAAGTAAAAAAACAAACTGTTTATCAAATATGTGTTTTTTTATAATTGTACGATATATAAATTTAACTGCACTATTAAGATTCTACAGTCAAAAGCAATCAAAGAATAATGTTAATTCACTCAAGATAGATGATTCATATTACATAATTGCTTGTAATAGTACTATTAGTAGGTATCAAATGGAATACATACAGCAAGTAAAATCTTATGTCTTATGATACAAAAATCAATAAAAAATAATTATACTCACATATATTCATCGTAAACATCCTGTTTAGGTAGTGAGACATCGGGATCAACTTCCAAGTGTGTTTGTATCCATGTTACAGTTTGTTGCAATTCAGCTCTAAAATAAAAATAAAATGTAATTGTAACAGATAAGTGTCCATATAGACTTTTTTTATCCTTTATTTACAGAATTTTTAAAAAATATTAATTATAAAGAACATAGAATATAGAAAGACAAAAACAAATCTATCCCTCGAAAACCGTATATTTTTCCGGGATAAAAAGTAGCCTATGTGTTATTCCAGAATATAATCTACCTCTGTGCCAAATTTCATTCAGATCTGTTCAGCCGTTCTGGCGTGAAAGAGTAACAAACATCCATACATACACACTTTCACATTTATAATATTGGTATCAAATAGTATAGATTAATAAAATTCAAGACAATAAATTACCTAGAACCCAAAGGGTTGATTGGTTGTTTGAGTGGGTCATGTGGAGGTACACCAGTTGGTAGCCGGAGATACAATAGAAGCCTCTCCGCTCCACTCAGAGCCTCCACTGCCTCTAAAAGTTGTGACACTCTTTGTCGACCTTCTTGACTAAAATATAATATTTATAACATTTTTTTAATTTCATTATTATACAACTTAAAATCTTCATAAGCATAGCTATTAAATTTTATATTTTACATAATAAAACAGGTTTGAAATAGTGTACAAACATTTGATAAACTGATTGAATACATAGATCCATTTGTCGTTCTTGGATAATTCTATGCATATAATAAAAATAGTAACAAAGCCAAATCTGTACATGAAATATTTTTTTTAAACTATAACTGTTACATATTGTGTATGGAATATACACCCCAAAACAATTGTTGTTGAAATTTGTGCTTGTTTGTACGTCTCATTGTCTGTATATCCAATTTCTCTTCTAACTTCATCTAAATCATGCAATGGATTTTAATATGGTTTTCACAATTTGAAACACAAGGAATGTTTTTATATGTATATAATTTGTAAATATTTTGTCCAAAATGGCTCAGCTATGTTTTGTCAAAAAAACCTATTCATATAATTGCTAATACTGGCTAAACCTTTAGAGATACATTGAAACAATGTACTAGTAAATTGTAGCTTTTAGAAAGACATACAAAAGGTCTATGATAAACTATTTTTATCTATTTAAAACATACCTAGGGATGCACCCAAGCAAAGTGAGGGTAAGTTGCTAGTGTTATGTTTATTTAATGATTATCTTACAATATTATTTATGTGAATATTTTATAAGCAAGAAGTTTAGTGCAGATAATATATATACTATTTCTATAATAACAGGTACTCACAAGACTTTTATTTACATTCAACTCAAAAAAATATTGACAAATGATGGCTGGCATATTAGGAAAGTAATATCAATCACAGTCATGAAACAATGTTTACTAAATTTCAATGTTTTCTAAATTTAATCCCTTAGGACACAATGGGGGACTGTTTGGGAAGTAGAATTTAAATAAAGTAGGGTCAAAATGATATTTTTATTCTTAATATGCCAAAAAATTATGTAAATACCAAATTAATTTTGAATAAATGATAAATTTTTTTAGTAAAACAATGATATGAAGAAAAGTAAAATATGTTTTAATATAAAAATAATTAAATTATATTTTATTTATAAAATTAAAAAATATACATAACAATAAAGAAATATTGATCAGCTTTTATGCTATTAATAAATTAATAATTTGCTGTATATTACAGCAAATTATATTTTTGTAAAACTATTACAGTTTTGTAAAACTAAACAATGCAGAAGTTTAATATGTTGTTTACTTTTTGTTTGATCAAAACCTCACGTTCTTTGTTAATATTTTATGGTAAACTTGAATATGACTTCACTACAAAGAACAACTGACCAGCTATATCTGCACCAATAGAGGATATACTTAGGTATTAGTACCTGAGAGTGTTCTCGATGATTTGCTGCATGGATGCTACTTTGCTAGAGTCCATCTTAGAGACTTTACCGCCCACTGGACTGATACCACTGGTAGTAGCACTTGACGGTCCAGGAACGGCAGCAGGAACGACGACACTATCTTTATCGTAAGACGCAGTTTGCCTATGTTTTGGATGATTGACATTTTCCCGATGAAGTTTCGCGTCATCCACTAATTCTCTTTCAGTTGTAACATTTTTCGAATTATCATCTGCTGCCCAAGGTTGAAATGGAGTTGTACTTTCCATTCTAACCCAGACTATTCATAAAGATTATTTTATTTGAATTCATATTGGAACATTTTATCGTAATTTATTATGCGTAACAAAACTCCATTTTCTTGACAATTGACATTTGATCAGCTGTGCGGTGAGGTAGTGTGAGGGGGGGTTCATTGGTGTTACTACATGCTATTTTATATCATAAGGATTTATTTAAGCCAAATTAAAGAAATCTCTAATATATTTAACTCTAAACAAACCACTTAAAAAAACAAACATAAATATAAAATTTCTTTTATTGATAACGATAGTTATTCTTTCTAAAAATATTGTTTATAAAAGCTTTTGAATAAAAACAAAACCAACCAAGTCCGAGTCGGACTTGCGCACGAAGGGTTCCGTACCATTATCTATAAAAACGGCAAAAAAAATCACGTTTATTGTATGGGAGCCCCCCATAAATGTTTGTTTTATTTTAATTTAATTATGTATTTTTAAAGTGAATAATAACTAAACATTCTGTGAATATTTCAAGCGTCTACCTATGTTGCCGTTATCAACATCGAGCAAAAACAAGCAAAAAAATCACGTATGTTGTATGGGGGCCCCCTTAAATATTTATTTTATTGTTTTTTAGGATTTGTTGTTATAGCGGCAACAGAAATACATCATCTGTGAAAATTTCAACTGTCTTACTATTGGTTCATGAGATACAGCCTGGTGACAGACGGACAGACAGACAGAGGGACGGACAGCGGAGTCTTATGGAGGGCATACACGCTACGGTCTACCGGAGAGGTAATCTGTGCAGGTATGCCTGCGCAGGTCAACCGAACAATGGTAGCGTGTATGGGGACGTTCCGGTGTATCGGAGCGGTCTTCAGTTCTCTTTGCGATGGCATCGAATATGGACGATGACACGCTGGCGTTGCTAGGTCTTGCTTGGTTGGACATGGATTACTTCTATACATTTCGAAAAAATCTTCAAGGATTTTTTTAGTTGAATCTGGTGGCGCCATTTTCTGGCAATACGATGCGAGCGATGAGACAACCGTCCGAAAGAAACACTAGAAAACTACTGACTTTATATATGTAGCAATATACTCTATGCTACTGACGCATCCTGCGCAGGCCACCGGAGTACACGCACACACGCATTACGCATAGGTACACCGTACTGTGTCACTCGAAATAATCAATTTTCGATCTTGCGCCGGTCGCCTTCGCAGGTTCAAAAACCTGCACAGGTCTATTCCCACACACATTCCGGTCTACCTGCGCAGGCATACCTGCACAGATTACCTCTCCGGTAGACCGTAGCGTGTATGCCCTCCATTAAGTAATAGGGTCCCGTAGGAGTAATAGTGTTCTGTGGTCCCGTTTTACCATTTGGGTACGAAACACTCGATAATTTATCAATAAACTTAGTAAGCCTAGTTTTGCTTTGACCAGCGCTCTTCTGACGTTATGTTTATAATAATTATTATTTATATTGTACAATTAAAATTCACACGTAATAAGACCTAAGAGACCCAAATCCTGTGGCCATTTCTCAACTTTGAATATTGTTGTTCTTGGTCTATGCTCTGAAGTCTGAACTCTGAACTTAATGCAGGCGCGACCAACCGCAATTAATCGCTATTTAGTATTTTATTTAGTTTGTCCACAAAGTACAAACTAGAAATGCTGCGCAATCTGTCAAAACAAAGTAAGTAGTAAGTACAAAATCAATTAATAAAAACATTTGTATCTTAAATTTTTTTTCTTACATTTTCATAGTTAAAATCAATGAACTTGGAATATACGTAATATTGCTGAAATACATAATATTTACAAGTTATAATATAATTTATAGGTTTTAATAATTAATAGGTTATATTCTGTTAAAATATTACTGAGCTGGGAGTTAGGGGTAAGATTTTGATGTAATGTTTTCAGTTTTGGTAGTTTACCTATTAAAAAAACTAATTCAAAATATGTAATCCCATTTTCACGTTTGTTCTCAATTTATTAACGTGCCTTGGGTTCTCTGCAGGTATCTCGTCTCTCATAAGCTGATTTGTATCTATTTGATGAAAATGGCAGATATAGATATTGAAGAGCATGATCTATTAGAAAATCCAGCGATTAAAAGAATTTTTCCAGATCTTTCAATACTCAAAAAAGAGATTTTTGACTTTACGAAAGGTAAGTGATATATAAATTAACATGCACTATTTTCGGGCTTACTTTGCTGCTATTGCTAATATTTTTATTAATAAACTAGCGACTCAGCCTCATACGGGTTCGACCCTATAGGTACGTTTTGACGCTTAGTATGGAATAGATAGATTATTTATATACATAGGTATCATGAGTTTTGTATCCCTTATTTGAGAAATCATTGATTACAAACTTCCACCCACCCCCTTATTGTGGGTTAATAATAGTTATTGCGAGTGTACCTTAAGTATGAGAAAGAGTTATGCTATTGTAGATGTTTCTGTAGGCCTTTATAAGACCTTCCATTTTTAGTACATTATTTTGATGTATCTCTTAGGGTTTAGCCAGCATTAGCCATCTAAAATCTAAATTTCAAAGATAATTTCCTGATCATAAATAAAAATTTTCCCATATAAACTTTACCACCTTATTTTATCCCTCAAAATATATATCTCAAATTTCAAGAAACCTACATTGTTTTGATGTATCTCTTAAAGTTTAGCCAGCATTAGCCATATAACTTTCTAAGGATGACTCAATAGAACCAGTTATTGTGTTTTCCTGTGAGAATGAAAGGTTTTTCTGTAGTAAAAGGTATCCTAAATTTTGACCTAAGTAATAATTTATCCCTACACAAAATTTAGTTAAAATCGGTTTAGTACTTTTTGCATGATACACACACAACACACAAACAAACAAAAATTTTAATAACTATTCTTTTGGTTACATTACAGTCATTGTTTTTAAAACATTTCATGTATAGATTGTGTTAAGTTACTTACTATTTTATTATACGTATAGATATATAATATATAATTGCATTAAGATTGTTTATTATAATACCTAATATATATATAATTGCATTAAGATTGTTTATTATAATACCTAATAGAAACAAATTTAATTTACAGAGTCCAATGATGGTACAATAAATTCAGAAGAAGTTGATTTGAATACATTGACCGCTTCAAATACTAATTCCTCCTGTGGTAATAAGAAAACTCTTAATGGTCATATTAAGAAGGAAAAGAATATCAAAAATGCAATAGTTATTATAGACAACATAAGTCCTTCTCTTAAAAGAAGTAAGAAATTTTGCCAAATATGTTTAATTCTTTTCCCAGATAATTGTTCTCTTGACGCTCACATCAATTTATTACATTACAAAACAAACATTTTTAAAGATAATTTAAACAATGATACTGTAATAAACAGTGACTTTAATTCAACAAATAAGAACATAAATTCTAGTAGTGTTATTAGAGACATAAATGTTATGTTTGATATTAATATAAGAAAAAGAACAGCTGCGAACGTTTCTAAGTCATGTGTACATTGTGACGTGTCGTTTCCCACTGAAATGCTGTTAATAGATCATTTGTATGATGTACTTAATGCTAAGAAAGGATTACAAGATACTGAAAGGCCAAAAAAACCTTATACAAATGCCAAGAATAAGCACTCTAAGACAAATGTGATGCTTAAAAAAAAATTTCATTGTTGCGTAATTTGTTCCTACTATTTTGATAGCAGAATTATTTATAAGCAGCACTTATCAGAAAAACATAATTTAAATAAAATTACTACAATAATACCAAACCGCACTGTAAAGTTTTGCCCAATTTGTAAATTCTGCAACATTAGGTGTTCCAATAAGGTATCATATAATTCTCATTTACACTTAAGTCATAAAGAGGAAATTTATAAAAAACAAAATATAGAAGAATACCTTTCAAATGTCACGTCCAGTGTGGAAAAATATTCTAAAAGCAAAGTCAAAGATGATATAAGTAATTCTAAGAAGGATCAAATGGAAACATACAATAATTCAAAAGTAAAAAAATCAAGACTAAAAAATAACTTTATTAAGAAGTTCAAAACAACACTTTTCAAATGCACGAAATGCAAAATATTTTTTTTAACTTTAAAAGCTGCTTTGAATCATAATGAACATTCTCACATTATAATTAATTGGAAATGTTCAAAATGTCAGAGAATTTTTAAAGAAAGAGATTCAAAAGAACATGAGCAACAACATAATTTACCTGATAATGATTTCATGGAATCAGTAGTTTTTGATAAGCGTTATAATGATTTGTGTCAATGCCAAGAATGTACAGTGCATTTTAAAAAAGAAGATATTTTTAATCATCAAATTGTTTGTGATTCAAAAACATCCAATTCATCTTACTGCGAGATTTGTGATATTTTGATTGAACAAGATATTTATATTTCTCATAAAAACAGTCATGAATTTGATAGTATTACAAATTCTGAATCGAATCTTGGTGATGATCATATTGTAAAGGAGAATGTAGATACGAAAAGAAAAAAACGAACAATTTCCAGAGTTTTGAAGAAGAAAGAAAAGGGAAATTATATTAGGACTTTCTATTTTTGCAATTTATGTGAATGTAATATACCTCAAGGGCGTATGGGTGATCACCTAAAATTAAACTGTACGAAATTAATTAAATGTATTTGCGAATATTGCGGCCTGGCTTTCATGAATGTATCTATTATTGGACATAGAAGTTTTCACAAAAAATATACTAACGTGAAATTACAAGATTTTGCTTTTTATGATTTTCAAACTAAACAGAAACTTAAACCTCGTCAAACACTTCCTAAATGTATTACCTGTGAAAAGCATTTTATTCATCATTCGGAAGTTATAAATCATCTATGTAAGGAAGGAAATAACTTAGTATGCTCCATTTGTAATATAAAACTATCTGCATCAGCGTTTAAACTACATGTACCATTTCATAGTTATAAGTTGAAAAGTAATGTAAATCACTTTCCGAGATCAAATAAAATTAGGAAAGATAAAAATATGGATGACCACAACCAGTCTGTCAAGACTGTAACAACTAAGAAGAAGAAAAATATGGATTGTAATATTGAAGACAATACAGTTTTTGATCGTTATATAGCAGAAAGTGACCAAAATATGGACACAGCTACGCACAATGGTGAAATTACGCATTCAGATGAAAAAGTCTCAGTAATATATACTTGTATAAATTGTAATGTATCAATGAATGCATACGATGAAGCAATAGGACACTGTCATAAGCATAGCAATCTTAACAATTTACATTTGGCCTCAATTGAATGCGTAACATGCAATTTGAAATTTGTTGTTGCAAGTTATGATGCTCATCTAGATCTCCATGTTTCCTTTAGTAAAGATCAATTTAAACAATTTACTTTTGATATTCTTTATTTTAGTTCTGACAATGATACCTGGATAAAACATTTATTTGGTTCATTACCAACTGATTCTATTGATAGGTTTATTAGAAATACAACATATAAGGATGAGTGTAGGATGAAATTAGAAGTTACCCAACAAGGTCTTGCACATTTAACTGTATATAAATGTGATAAATGTCAGAGCTTTGTTGACTCCCATTTCATTTACAAACATATGGCAAGTTGTCGTACAAATTCAGAAAAGTTTTCCTGTAAATTTTGTAATTTACCATTTGTAAATACAGATTTTAGAAAAAAACATGAAGTCATTCATAGTAATTGTTCTATTGACCCCAAATTGTACAGAATAGTTACATTTAATCGAGAAGAAGACAAATCACTAAATATTCAAATAGCAAATATAAAGAAATATTACGTTCTCTATCAATGTAGATCTTGTTGTGTAGTTGTGGACAAGAGAATGTACAAAACACATAAATGCTATAGCACCAGTGAATTAAAAAAGTGTTGCAAATGTGGCTTGTTAATTCACGAGTCTGAATATAATTTGCATATAAGCAACCATAATAGAAGGGGTAGTTTTAATAAAGACTATATGTATGTTAATATGCTTGGCAGTGACAATAACAATAAAAGTAATAACGTAAGAAGTAACGTCGTGTCTTCATTCAGTGGAATGATAAGTGATTACACTTTTTTTAAATGTGCAAAATGCGATATTTGTGTGAGAGACCGCCGAAGTACTATAGAACATTTTTGTCTAATAGACGCTGCTAAATCGGAATGTTATAAATGTGGCTTGATATTTGATGAGGGAAAACTTAAAGGTCATTTGAAATTACACGAGACTGATCCGGAATTCACTAAAGATACTATAATGATTAAGACTTTTGGAGAAGAAGAAATAAAGGATAATATAAATTCTATAATAGTGAATACTCTAGATAATAATAATTTAAGTTTTAAAGAAGCTAAGAGTAATGAAGATGTAGTATCATCTACAACTAAATTGAACACTGTGAAGATATTTAAATGCTTATGTGGTCTTCACTTTTTGAATAAAACAACGATAAGAGAACACTCAAAAGGATGCTCTGGTAAAATAAAAATAAAACAAAGTAAGCAAAATTGCTTAAAATGCGGACTGACATTTAGTAATGATATTTTATTTCAGCACTTGTTAGAACATCACAAGGGGAAACACGTGTCGTATGAATATGATATTATTGAAACTTAATGATCCCTATTATATCCGATAAAATCTCAGACCAATAAAAAAGTATAGACAGAGCATTGCGTACAAAAAGTGATGCAAGTAATATGAAGACGATTCAGCTATATGAAGACGGCCGCTCGGTATTCGGCCGCGAGTAAGAGCGCGTGACGTGCTTTTGGTAAAATAATAATTGCGAAATTAAGCCGTCCTGTGTCATAAACTGTTGCAAAAACAATTCATGTTTTCGAAAAAAGTCTTCTGAGATAACTTTTCACAAGTAACTGATTTTCTGTATAATTCAAACAAAATCCCAAAAATATTTAACATAATTCTCCGAACACGAATTCTTGACGCCATTGTGTCAATGTTGCAAGTTAAGAACATTATGTTTTCCCAAAAGTAAGGGAAGTTGTGATTTTTGTACACGTTACAACTTATTTTTTTAAAATCTTATTATTGTATTTTAGTTTTCGAGTATATTAGGTATATTATTAAACGTCAAAACCGTGATTTCGAACTAGAATCAATATTTGACACTCCCAAAAGAAATAAACGCAGACAAGCTAGAAAGTATAAATTACGTTATCAAATTCATGCTCGCAAAGTCAAAACACTTAATCAGAAGGTTAAAGGCCTTAAAAAGGAAAACGCGTTAAATTAGTTATAATTATTCTAATATATGTAGTTTTGTGTGTACCTATTGTTAAATTATTAATTATTTTTATTTATGAATAAATGACTCATTAAACTAATTTACCTTTCATTTCATGTAACCAAGGCAAATAAAAAACTATACTACCTATAATAAAACTTTTCACAAAGTATATCTCTCGCACTTAGGAGTCGTAAGCACAACGCTTGCAACATTCTTCTCTAGCACACATGCGCAAATCTACGCTTTCTTACACAAAGTTACGCACACAAAGCCAAAACTTTGCCTCACTTATTTTTGTTTACAACGGCTCCGTCTATACTTTTTTTTGGTCTGAAGATAAAATAACCAAAATAAGTCAATTTTAAGTTATTTAAAGATTCGATCTCGAATCTTTAATTTGCTGTAGGTACCTTATTTTTTGTAATCCGTTTGTCCTCTTCATAGGTTACACGGGTATTCTAAAAATTCCGAAATATCTTTCACTAATTGCATTGAAGAACATTATGACTAATTTTTAAGTACCTAGTACTAGAATACTTGGCCAGGAAAATATTATTTTCTAAATTAACTAAATGTCTAAAAATCTAAATAATACGTTGTTTTTTTACTAACATCATAATAATAAGCTGAATTAATTCTATATTGAACTATGTATTAATTTTCCGGCCATTTTTTTATTGAGGTCTGAGGACAACATCAAAAACAGTGCCAGTGCAATGTGTAATAAAACAATTGGAAAGTTTATACTTGACCAGATATGATGAAAATTACTTAAACAACAATAATATGTTTGTTTGGACGATTTATGTCCCGTTTGCGGCTTACAGTGGCTTCCAATCCATTGCAATCTACACATTCTTTTTTCGAAGTTGTCGTCTATACTGTGTATTGTTAATCCGACATCTACGCCTTATTTAAAGACTAGCATTGCCCGCGGCTCCGCTCGCGTTCAGATGACCAAAAACTAAATAAAATAGCGCTATTGTTATTATTTTTTTCAAAATAAACTATTTTTAATAGTTTTTCCCTTATTTAGTACGTTACCTTGCTAAATTATATATAGTATCATCGTGGTTTTATTCTAACCAGTTTTTGTATTTTTTCTCAGAAATGAGATATTTTCCCGCGATAAAAAGTATCCTTTAGGTTGACTCGGATAAGCACCTATGATCATACCAAATTTCATCAAAATCCCTCCAGTAGTTTTTCTGTGATGCAGTAACAGACAGACAGACAGACAGACAAAAATTCTAAAAACTATAGATTCGGCCTCTTTATCGATAATAATGTTTATTTCAATAAAATTTTCCAAAAAATATTTAAAGCACAGATACTGCTTCATTAAATTTTAATGTATCTATAGATGTAACTAATTTATAAAGCCAAAAAGATTGTTTTTTGATAATTTAAACACGGGCGGGGCCGCGGGTAATTTAGTAGTAATTCTAATAAAATCATAGAAAGGTCGAATTTGTACATTCAATTTTTTGGAATTAAAACTACGTATTTTAAAGACACATGGCGACATCTATTGACAAATATCTAAATAATACAAAAAATAATTTCATTAAAATAATTTTTTTAATAAATAAAATAGTGCTATTGATATACTTTTTCAAGATTAGCTATTTTTAATAGTTTTTGACATATTTAGTAAGTTAACTTGCTAAAATCTATATGTATAGTATCATCGTTTTTTTAGTCTAACCAGTTTTTGTATTTTTTTCTTAGTAATGAGATATTTTTCTGCGGTGAAAAGTATCCTATATGTTGACCCAGATAATCAGCTATGACCATACCAAATTTCATCAAAATCCGTCCAGTAGTTTTTCTGTGATGCGGTAACAGACAGACAGACAGACAAAAATTCTAAAAACTATAGATTCGGCCTCTGTATCGATAATAATGTCTATTTCAATAAGATTTTCTAAAAAATATTTAATGTACAGATTTGACTTATTTAGAATTTTATTATATGTATAGATGTTTGAATTTCTAGAAACTTGTAAAATTGGTGAGATAGGTATAGTAAATTATTACATAATTTATGTTTTTTATTTACATTTCTCTAAATTTTTAAATCCTTTGCGATGTCAATAATACCTATATTCAGTCGTTATTACCTAAATTACAGATAGTCAAGTGTGTGTGTGTGTGTGTGTGTGTGTGTGTGTGTGTGTGTGTATATATATATATATATATATATATATATATATATATATATATATATATATATTGCTTCTTCGCGGCGTCGCCCACGTCCAAACTTCCAATCGCTAACAAAATTCACAGGATCACCCGCAGGGCTTAGTGACACACCGACGGCAGCGCCACCTACCGGGTTTAATTGTGTATTTAAACCATCCAGGAACCCATTGAAATATACACACAAAATTTCATCCAAATCGGTTATTAAGTCCTTTAGGAGGAGTAGGTTAACAAACACACGTACAGAAGAATTATATATATTAAGATATATTTTAATTTCATACAAAGACAGATAAATAAAATTGAAGTGTTTGTTTTTAATGCCAAAATAACAGCCTTTTACTAATGCATATTATTATATACGGTACATAAAAGATAAACACAACTTTTGTCTCGTCGTCTGTTTGTTCCGGCTAATCTCCAAAACGGCTGGACTGATTTTGACGGGCCTTTCGAAATAAAGGAGTAACATAAAGGCAATTTTTATTTAGAAAAAAATTAGGGTTCTGCTCAAAAAAGTACAAACGTACCTAAGGACGTGCGTCCATAGATATGTTTACATACAAGCGAGTTCTACATACAATTAAAGCTAATTAGCGTAGTGTAGCCACGGTAATGTTATAACCACGGATCATATACTAGTAGTTATACATACAGTATTGCATCTCGCCCCTGTCCTTGAAATAATTACCTACAGCCGGGCGGTACATAACCACGTGACAGGGCTACCCGCCTACAGTATTTTATTTTCATCTACATAATTGAGTTTCTTTCATTATTGGTAGATTTATTTAAAAAATCTCAAATTTATAAGGGTCACATACCACCCTTATAAATTTGAGTTTGAAAAATATTTGCGCCTTTACTAAGACGTACTCGGATAAAAAGTTTAATTAAAAATACTTTAATTTTTATTTTTAATTTAATTAATTTGTTTTTAAAACATACGATGTCCCGATACTTTTTTGTTTGATATTAGCGAAGCGAATAAAATGTTTATTTTTGTATCCAATTTTAAAAGTTACATAACAACCACCATGTACAATTTTCGTATCCAATTATACGATCTGGCAGTCCCTGACGGTTGTCTACCGAGTGTAATGTGTATACCGAACTCGAGGCGCGTAGGTATAACTCGATTTCCGACCGTTTGTATGAAAATGGAATACTGTAGGTATAGGTAACATTATGTAACATTACCGTGGTGTAGCGTAGTAAAATTAGTGAATTAATATTCTCTTAAAATTCTATAACTGTTTTACCATTTGGCAATAGTGTAGCGACGAAAAGAGACTCCTGAGACCTCTGTTTCAAAAATATCGTGAAAATTTTGAAGAAAAACTAAAAAAAAGTTCAAAACCTTTTGAGTGGCATCAAAACAAAGTATATTAAGAGAAGATTACAAAAATTTATACAACTTATATTAGGTATGTATGTTTTAAGTTATTTAGCTAAATAAAACTGAATGTCTAACTAGCCAAAACTAAAAAACTTTGAATCAAAATAATACAAAAAAAATTAGGAGTGCATGTATTCACGCGCATGTGAAACTTCTGTAGGTCTCCGGTACTTTTATGAAATTCAATTTGTTTTAAATAGCATAGGGAGATGCTAAAAAGGAAAATCAATATTTTATTATTCACATAGTTCAAATAAAATTTAATTGAGTAAATTATATACTCCAATAAAATAAATAATAATATAATGATGCAGTTTTTTTAGTAAAAAAATTATATTTATCATGTATAAATAATTATTTCAAGTAAATAACTTTTTAATAATATTCATTTGATACGTTTCCATCTCTCATTTAAAATTAAATTATAGAAGTAGGTACATTTTCTTTGAAGTTAATTATTTATTGTTTGAAATATTCATATAATAGTTTAAAAAAGAAATTTCACTTCCGTAACCAAGCGTAATCGTTTCCGTTACAAAAATCGTAACGCCAATGCTTTTTTTCCACGGAAGAGTAATAAGAGTTGTTTTTTATCTTCCGTGTTTTTTTTCGGTCTCATGGCGCGCCTAAACTTTACTTTCATTACAAAAACACGACCATGTAAAAAGCGATGAAAAAAGATACCTATGAGTTATGACTTGACAATGGTAAATATATAGTACATTGCAGTCGGAGACATGCATAATATTATGTATTTCATTCTTACTGCGAGATGTAGAGTATTTATCGATATAAGGTAGCTTTTGTCTGTCTCGGTGGTGTAATCTATTTTCTTGCCTAATTTTATCGAAATCTATTCAGAGTTTTAAACGTATATAGTAACATTTTAGGTTACCAGGCACAATATAACAAGCAGCTTCTTTCACATTTATTAGTAAGGCTTGTTATCTTTTGCAATCTGATTAATTATTAACCGATTTAAATAAATAAACAACAACGATGAAATATTATAAATGTGACCATTCTTATTAATGTGAAAAAATGTAAAAACATATATGTTAAATTGTTGAAACGTTTGATAAACCAACCAAATTTTAAGTAAGCTATTAGCAGATGAACATTATTAGCAAAATTATTATACTTAGAACTAGCATTTCCCGCGACTCCGCCCGCGTTCAGAGGACCAAAAACCAAATTCTTAGGTTTTACATATTAGTATACATTGCAGTTTTTGTATTTTTTTTCAGAAATGAGACATTTTTCCGCGGTAAATAGTATAGTATATGTTGACCCGAATAACCAGCTATCAACATACCAAATTTCGTCAAAATCCCTCCAGTGGTTTTCTGTGATGCGGTAGCAGACAGACAGACAGACAGACAAAAATTCTAAAAACTATAGAGTCGGCCTCTATATCGAAAATAATGTTTATTTCAATAAGATTTTCCAAAAAATATTTAATGTACAGATTCGGCTTAGTTACAATTTTATTATCTGTATAGATTATTAGATTGGAACTTTTTTTAAGACAGCTATTATTAAATAAAACTTTTTTTTAAAACAATAAGTCGACTAACCGGTATTTTACAATGACCGTTATATCTATATATTAAGATATTTTTTAATAGCGAATAGAATTTGACATTTGACAATTTCATTAGTATTTGACTTAGTGATGTGCCAACTCGGAAAAAATATAACTCGAGTCAACTCGAATTGAAATTCACGTAACTCGAGTTGAACTCGAGTTACGTAACTCGAGTTAACTGGATGAAAAATGAAGAGAATGATTTGTTTTGTTTGTATCAATTTAATGACTCGGCTTCGCAACAATATTAAAAAATGGTACAGATTCTAAATAAATATTTATTGGGACAATTATAATTATTTACATTTTTTATATTTATTTATTTATGTTATTACTAGCAGAACCCACGGCTTTGCTCGCGCTAAAACTCCAAAAAAAAACACTAAAAAGGTAGGTTTCATACAAAATTTCATTCGCTATTTTACCCCCTTACGGGATAAATTTGGAAGAATGCTAAAACATATATTTATTTAATTGTATTGAAGAGCGTTAATACCAAGTTTCAAGTAATTCTAATCATAATTTTTTTTTTAGGTTGTATTATAACGTGTTTCCTCGTGGAAATGAGATAATCTTCCGCGGTAAAAAGTAGTCTATACCACTCTCCAGCCCTCCAACTATGAACTATCTTCACCCAAGAAATTACCCCAGTCCGTTACTCCGTTTAGACGTGAAAGAAGGACAAACAAACAAACATACTTTCACATTTACAATATTATTATGGATATTATTACGCTGTCATTCGGTTGAAACGCTATGACAGGAGTACGGACGAGTTAAGTTAAATACTGTGGCATCTTATTCGGTTGTAATAGGAGCGATTTTGCAACATAAATGTATAGTCTGAAGTGCTGACTGACGACTGTATAAAACATGAACACAACGAACGAATCGCCGCGTTTGCGTAAGGTCAATCGCGTACTCGCTTGATTCGTTCATTTACCACGCAAATCTAATTCGAGTCAGAGAGAATTCAACTCGAGTTAATTCGAGTTAAGCCCAACTCGAGTTAACTCGAGTTAGTAACTCGAGTTGACACATCTTTAATTTGACTGTTGACACTTGTCAAATGTCTATTGCCTAATGACAACAGGCAAAGGTGAATTAGTACACTTGTGCCGTATTAAATTAAATAAATCAAACAATAAATATTTTTTATAAATTAAAAAAAGTCATTTTATAATGTATAAGTAATGTTGCAGTCTGATAAACATTTATAAGTGAAGTGCAACTTATTATCCTAAAAATGTTACTGCACGAAAGAATTTGCCAATGGATAGGACATTTAAAACTCTCTCGAGTAATTCTTATGGTATCCGTGATATTATTTGTAGTGCCTCTTGTTACCCACTACTATTTATCTAAGGTAAAATATATTTTAAAAATTTTCATCCTTCTTGTAGTGGGATATAGGAGAGATAGAGAAATCGAATGTTCACATCGTCCTCTGCTTTAAGCTAATATTATTTGATGTCGGCCGAATTCCTTGTTTTTCCCTGATCATTTTGACAAAAAAAATATTTGCTCTGTATAAAAATCCACAGATAGTCACCATGACATACATTTATATGATCTCCATCGTTTAATGATAATCATTGAAGCATAAAAATGCATACATAGTACATACACATTTAGTAGAAAGTGGCAGAAAGAAAAGGAATCTGATAAAAGTGTAAATCAAATTCACAATGTTTTGGTTAATAGTACTTTAAATTTTCTTATTTAATATTTTTTTTTCTTAAATAATATTTTGAATGTAGTACATTATTGTCCCTATATGATAATATATAAAATAAATATTGAATAATTTGTTAAATATTCCATATATACTTTTTAATAAATCTGCTTTCTCTCTATAAATGAATGGAAATGATGCCTTGCATGTTGGTTAATTATTCAACAGTTTATTTATCTCTACATAATCTAATTTTATTTTCAAACATCCTTATATGTAGTGACTCTTTTATGAATTTAACATTTTATATGTTAACTAGCATTGCCCGTGGCTCCACCTGCGTTCAGTTGACTAAAAACCAAATTCTTAGGTTTTACATATTAGTACTATTTTTTGTGGTTTTTGAAAATTTTTTTATTTTTTCTCAAAAATGAGATATTTTCCCATGGTAAAAAGTATCCTATATGTTGACCTGGATAACCAGCTATCACCATATTAAATTTTATCAAAATCCCTCCAGTGGTTTTTCTGTGATGCGGTAACAGACGGACAGATAAACATTGTAAAAACTATAGATTTGGCCTCTGTATCAATAATAATGTTTATTTCAGTAAGATTTTCCAAAAAATATCTAATGTACAGATTCGGCTTAGTTGCAATTTTAACATATGTACTTTTTACAACCATTTTTACATCTTTTATTTAAGAAAAATAAGCATGTATAAAAATAAGGTTCATTCTTAGCAATCAAGTATCTACTATTACAGTATGAATCTTCATCAATGTCATTGGGAACTAACAATATGCGGCACACCTTGGAGGCCCTTGGGGATTTATCAACAATGAATATAGTTGATCTGAAACTTAGAATAGAAGAAATGCTGAGAATAAAGGTATGATTTAATATCTATATAAAATATAAAAGGAGCTTTAAAAAAAGAATTGGTTCTTCAAAATATTTAATGTAATGTGAAAATACATTTATCAATCTTATGTATGCTTTGTAATATACATACAATAGAAATAGTATTATACATACATAAAGCATACATAATAATGATATTATTATATGAAGTGTATTAAATTTTAATAATATTAGGCTTCAGTATCAACTGAATTACGAGAGTTAGAAGAACGACGTGGAAAATTACAACGAGAAGCTGCTGCTGCTAGTGCCAAAGCGGATAACGTCAAAGCAGAATATGTGCGCGCTACTGCTGAATTGCAAAGACTTCGAGTGTCAGCCGACCAAGCTAGACTCGCTCAATTGGAAGCTATCCGACGAGACTCACCTGAACTTGCACCCCCTACACAAATTGTCCCATCACTACCACCGCCGCTATTGCCACCTATTAGCTCTAATGCCGAAATCCACTGTCGTATGCATTCGTGCTTCGATCACTCAAGATGCTCTTTAACCTCAGGCTTCCCAATATATCTATACGATCCCGATGTACACTCTCCACTAGCTGGCGCCGAAATCGATGGTTTTCTAAAAACGACACTCAGACAAACACTCAGCTATAATTCTCATTTAACACACAACCCTAACGAAGCCTGTGTTTACCTCGTGTTAGTTGGCGAAGGATTTCCACTTGACAAAAGTCCCTCGTGAGTTTTTTTTTATATTGTTATTTATTAATAAATAATAAATAAATTTTATTCAATATAAAATTTTAGTTTTTTAACATTTGTTGCAGTTCAACAACAGATACTTACAAGCTGTTATTGAATGAGACAGCAATTAAGTCCTTACCATATTGGGGCGGTGATGGCCGTAATCATGTTTTGTTAAACTTAGCTCGACGCGAATTATCAGTAGGATCCGGTGACGCTTTCCATTCTGTTTCTACGGGACGAGCTATGATTGCCCAGTCAACATTCACATTACAAAAATTTCGACCAGGTTTCGACCTTATCACTCCGCCGGCTTTGGGTCCGCCTGGAGGAGATGTATGGGCAGATTGTGCACCTATGGCACCCGCTCGTCGTAAATATATATTAAGGTTGGTGAATCTACATATAAACTCTGGAAAAAAATGTTTTTGTATCCATTGATAAGCAATATTCAGTTTTCAGGGATCGCAGACGCCGACGCCAGACGGACAGAATATAGACGATGATAAGTTTCTCATAGAGTCTCTTCAGAAAACTGCAAAGTCAGCTCCTACCTCGGATGTGTTCTTTTTGCAATTCGAATGCGATCCGCCGATAGAAAGGCGTGAAGTGTTACCCATCGGTGACTGGGCACTTTGCGGGACAGATCGTTCACGTCGAGCTATTTTACGAGATTCGACATTTGGACTCATACTTGCTCCTGCAGACAACAATTATGCATCGACAGCCTTATTACAAGCGAGATTGTATGAAGCTTTACGGTCAGGAGCTATACCGGTTGTTCTCGGTGGGGACCGAATAAGGCTTCCTTACGATGAAGTACTCGATTGGCGACGAGCGGCCATACTGTTGCCGAAGGCTCGTGTGACTGAATTACATTTCCTCCTTAGAGCTTTGTCAGATGCTGATCTACTAATGTTCCGAAGACAGGGTCGTGTTTTGTGGGAGCGGTACCTAAGTTCGGTACAATCGAGTATGGATTCTTTG
The DNA here is from genome assembly GCA_951806755.1 of Brenthis hecate. NCBI lineage: Eukaryota > Metazoa > Arthropoda > Insecta > Lepidoptera > Nymphalidae > Brenthis > Brenthis hecate. The sequence continues at coordinate 180,484 of OX638264.1, forward strand.
CTCGCTACTATACGCATGCGTTTGAATATACCGGCTCGCCCGGCGACAGCGACGGTAGGGTCACCAGCGTTCAATGACTCGTATTATCCACCTAAATTGGAACCTCCTGCAGTGGATACTGAGCCCGAAGAGACTCTAGGTCCTTTAGAAGCTCCTTATCCTAGTCCAGGGTATCGAAGAAATTATTCATTAGGTCTGTTACATGGATATGAAATGTGGAATGAATGGGGGGAGCCATTTGCCCTTTATCCACAGTTGCCATGGGACCCGCCGGTGACGTCAGAGGCACGGTTTATGGGATCTGCGGCAGGATTTAGGCCTATTGGAGCAGGTGCCGGTGGTTCAGGAAAAGAGTTTAGTGAGGCCCTCGGCGGGGACCGACCAAGAGAACAGTTCACTATAGTCATATTGACATATGAAAGAGAAGCGGTTTTGGCCGCAGCTTTGGCGAGGCTACGCGGTCTTCCATATTTAAATAAGGTAAACATGTTTTTGTTGTTACGTTTATTTTGTCAACATCTAGATTCTAGTGTATATTAAACATATATTAATTATTAACCGACTTCCAAAAAGGAGGAGGTTCTCAATTCGTCGGAATCTTTGGTTTCTTTTTATGTATGTTCACCGACTACAGGAAGACAAAAGATTTTTTTTTTGTTTTGAAGGGTATACTTCCCAGGTGGTCTTATTTAAATTGTATCGAAATCGGTCAAGCGGGTTTTTAAAAAATTACGGGGGGTGGGGGCGTCCGTGAGGTGGCTACAGATCGATAACGACATAGTCAGAGACACCGGACATCCTTCGCCGATAGTAATAATCCAATAAAAAAATAATCCATTTCACGTACAATACCGCCAAGTGTGTTTCTTAGTGTTTCGCCTGGCCGGATCGCCGGGCGCTATCGTCGCATCAAGGGGCTACTCCCTTAGAATGTGCAGTCTACCGAGAGGCACAGATTCCGTTTGTCGAGTTACAGGTGGTGGTGGTGTGGAACGGCGCGTCGCCGCCGCCGGCGCGCGCGTGGCCGGCGGCGGGCGCGCCGCTGGCGGTGGTGCGCGCGCCGCGCAACTCGCTCAACAACCGCTTCCTGCCCTACCACGTCATAGACACCGAGGCCGTGCTCTGCGTGGACGACGACGCGCACCTGCGGCACGACGAGATCGTGTTCGCTTTTAGGTCTGTTCGTCACTACATATTACTACTCCACTCTATGGTTTTTAGATACGGTTTTTACTGATAGAAAAAAGGATTATTTCGGGAGGTTATAACATTTCACCGAAATAATTCACCGGTTTGATGATATGTGAATTTAGTCGAACGAAATTGTCGACTCCCGAGCGGTGAGCGATAGGAGTGAGCGATTAAATATAATTTATAGAGATTTCGAGTCCGATTAGACAAAATAATTGATTTTCAGAAAAATACTTGATTGAATCCAAGTATTACCTTGAAAATCAATTATTTTCGTTAACCAAAACAACCTATTAAGCATTTAAAATACGATCAATATATACAATCAAATGTATTCCCACTGCTAGCTGGACTATGACCCCGGTATTGAGGGGAAGCAGGCAATAAATTATTATTTTTTTGACATTTTATATGCTTTGAGAATTTTCTAGACTTTCCTTTCGACTGGAGGCAACCTTAAGTATATAATAAAATTCGAGTTATAAGCTTATTATGTTGCAGAGTGTGGCGGGAACACCGTGACCGAATAGTGGGCTTTCCCGGAAGGTATCACGCTTGGGATCTAAATTTCAACAATGGTTTCTTGTACAATTCTAATTATAGGTAAGATTTGCTTTCAATACATTTGTTATTTATTTAAACTTGTGTGATGTAAAGTGCTTTTTGTAATAAAGTACTATTTCAAAATTAAAAAAAAAAAAACGTGTGTGTGTACTAAGTACGCACGTAAGAAGTTATACTTCTTTAGTGTAACAGAACAAAAATAGCTAAAGATTTCATCCCTTAAGTCACAACTCTCTGTTTGTAAAAGGAATGCAGCTAACTTCATGTCGCTTTCAGCTCACTTCGTCATGTCGCTTTTTGGCTGTCGATGCGCGCGCGCATTGTTAAAATGTCACTCTCATATTATTCTTTTTTAACGTGCTAACAGAAGTATAATTTCAAAAAGGAACTTTCCCGCGATCGCTATAAAGCGTCGGAAACGTCGGGAATCAAAAATCAAAATAGATGAAAACGTTAAATACTCGCGTATATCTAAGAGAGTATTAAACACAGTGAACGATTCCAGCTGCGAGCTGAGCATGGTGCTGACGGGCGCGGCCTTCGTGCACCGCTACTTCCTGTGGGCGTACTGGCGCGCGCTGCCCGCCGCCGTGCGCGCGCACGTCGACCGCCACATGAACTGCGAGGACATCGCCATGAACTTCCTCGTGGCCCACATCACCAGGAAACCGCCCGTCAAGGTACTCCCGGCCCGGGGCCGCTCGAATCCCAGGCCTGGCACTTTTCATATTTTCGAGTGAGAATCGTTTTTATCATGATCGCCGCTCGCGCTACTGTGCGGAAATCTACATGTCTGAGAGAAACCGGCGAGTTCATCGAAGACGTGTGAAGTCCGCCGACCCGCACTCACCCAGTGTGGTGGCCTATGGCCTGGTCTCCCTCGTATTGAGGTGAGGCCCGTGCCTAGAAGGTGGACGGGAATAGGGCTGAATTGCATATGGACTATAGTTGTCAATGCGAAACTTTGTGTGTATGTGTTTGTTACGTCTTCACGCTGAAACGCTTGACGGATTTGGATGATATTTGTACATACATAAACTATGATCTGAAACGCCACATGGGCTACTGCGAGGCTCACTTACTTTACTCCCTCGAATGAAGCGATAATAAAAAACCATCAATAGTGTAAACGATTTTTCTTTTGTCACGCCATTACATAAAAACTACTGCACGCAGGATGTATTGCTATGGGGCTTCGACCGATCGACGCGTAGACGGTTTTTTATTTATTTACATTTCATAAATAGTTTTTTCCGCCAATAATAAAAAAAGTCGTCACACTTTTTTTTATTTAATTGTTTTTTTATAAGCAACCTAAATAATCTATACAGATAAATAAAATTAAAGTATCTGTTTGTAATGTCAAAATAACAGAGTTTTACTAAATGCATATGAAATTATATACGGTACTTATAAGAAAAACACAATTTTTAAATTTTTTGTCTGTCTGTCTAAAAAGGCTGGACTGATTTTGATTGGACTTTCAATAGAAGATCTCTGATGTTTTGGGGAGTAACATAGGCTACTTTTATTTTAGAAAAAGAATTAGGGTTAAACGTACCTAGGGACGAACCCCAGAGAAGCGAGGGTGAGTCGCTAGTTAATTGATAAACGAAAAGCTTAAGAGATTTGTGAAGCTGTAAATTTTCATACAAAAAACGATAACGTTTTTCCCCCCTTAAACATAGTCTAATTTTCATAATTTTTGGAAGTGTTGTAGATATAATCAAAATCTAGGTCCGTACGTTTTTATTTTTTTGAAATATTGCGTACGATAGAAGTTATTAGCATCTAAATATCTATATTTTTGACTTAAAAACTTCCTCGAGCGTTTTTATTTTTTTTAATTAAACTACACTGAATTACAAAAAAAGAAAAACGTACAGACCTTGATTAAGGTGTACTGAATCTAATGAGACCAAAATTGTCTCATTTCGTAAATGTTTAGGGGGGTGAAAACGTTATCGCCCGAAACAATATTTCAAAAAGGAAAGACTTGCAACTCTATCGCACCATACGGTCGGGGGCAGGGGCATATTGTAGTGATGTTGAAGGTGCTCTCGATATTATTATCGTCTAGGGAGGAGAAGGTAATATCGATATATCGATCGATACTGAAAGGATTCATCAATCAGGATTATATTAACTTACAAAAATAATAACTATCATTAAAAAGAATGTCTGGAATAAGTTATTGAGTCTTTTTACCAACCACACAGCTTACTAAAAGTCTGGTGCCTTATTATCTTAGTGACATTATGTCTGACAACGAAATTAAGAAAATGACTACGGAGGCAGAAAATATACATGAAAACCGTTGTGCTCGTCAGTCTTCATCATCCTTAAATTCATCTTCTGGTTCATCTAACTCATCCTCGTCTGACTCATCGTCATCAAGTTCTGAATCGGATAATTCGCGAACAAAACAACAAACTAACCCTCATTCACTTACTACTAGACATGTTATTATTGATGAACCGCATGATGACATTATAAAAAACACACCTCCAGACCAAAAGCTGTATTATATAAGGCGCGTAAGTGTTTAGTTTAAAGCAAGTAGTTAGGGTGCTGTAAAAAATACGTTATTCTTAATTTTAATGTTTATTTTCACCAATTCAATAATCTTCCAAAAAAGTCAGATAAGGCTCAAATTTATTACACGTCTCCTATATATACTAATGAGAGTGTCACAGATAGTCCCACATAATATGTAAATATTGAACCTAGAAAAAAATAAACTAGTTTTTTGAGCAATCGAGCTTTTCTATCAGTTCTTCAAATTCAAGGAGGGTTATAGCTCTCTGCCATCTGCTCTGGAAAACGGGCACAAGCGTACCAAAAATCCTTGTCAATGGAAAGAGAATAAAACAAAATTAAAAGTATGCGTAATAAGGGAAAAGCATCGCAGTCTAAAACTCAAAACCGTATTTCAGTTCGGTATCTTAAAGAACGTTACGGATAAATGCAGGCTTACATGTACTACAAAGATTATTATACAGAAGAGAGATACAAACTATTTCGAATGTTTTGGTAATTGGGCGATTTAGTAAAACGCATCACAGAAAAACCACTGGAGGGATTTTGATGAAATTTGGTATGGTGATAGCTGTTTATCCGGGTCAACATATAGGATAATTTTTACCGCGGGAAAATGTCTCATTTCTGAGAAAAATACAAAAAGTGCATTGTAAGAGTATTCTAATATGTAAAACCTAAGAATTTGGTTTTTTGTCATCTGAACGCGGGCGGAGCCGCGGGCAATGCTAGTTAAACATATAAAGTTTCAATTGCATAGCTCTTTTACTTTAGATTTTATTGATATCTAAAAAACTCCGATTTCGTCACTAACTCATTGATGATCATCAAAATCTTAGGGTACTTCCTGAAGTCCTAGAAAGCTAAAATTTGGTATGTAAGCTAGTATTATAGTCAAATCGGAATCTGGTTTGAGAACAAAATATAGAAAACTTGAAGTTTTATGATTTTAAAATGTTAGCAGGTATATAAGGAATAGAAATTCGTAAAATGCCCCTCTGTCCAGCTACACCCGAGAAATGGGAGGACGCAAAGCGTTGAAAAATAGTTTTTTTCAATTTCCGGCTTACTGTGACGTTCTATCGAAAAATATTTTGTACAAATGTTAAAGGTCTAGTAAAAATCTACAACTTTTATGAATAACACTTTTTACGTTAACCTCAAAGTTTTCGAGATATTTGCAGGAAACTCGGTTTTTAAATTTTTCTTGGGTATTTTGTTTTTAATTTCTAAAATAATCTTTTGATTTCCATGGAGCTAAGGGAATGTAATCTTCGAAATACATATAATAAATAAATAAAAATGAAATTGAAATATTTTGAGAAATTTTCCGTTTCCGAGAAAAGTATGTTTTATTGTCTCGAGAGGCTGAAAATCACCCCCAACTTCAAGTAAGCGTTTACATTTGAAAAAAAAATCGTTCAATTTTTAAATAGGGCTCATTTTTTTCGTCTCGAACTCTACTTTTTGAAAATATAAAAACATTGTATGATCGTCTTGTAAGAACACCATTAAAACTTTAAAAATTTGGAGAAATCGAGAATTTTTACTTTGTAAACTACATTTTCTTCAATTATCATTGAAGAAGTGTAGTTTATTCTTCAATGATAATTGAAAAAAATGTAGTTTATTGACCAAATTTTTATAAATTCAATACACCAATGTATTTTTTAGGAAAAACCGAAAAAATGGTATCCTTAAGTTTTTAATTTGACGTTTATTATTTATACAATGTCGCCGTAAACAGTCCACATTGCAATTTGACGAGTCTTGAAATAATAATAAAATTTGGAATTCACGTAAAGTACATCATTGCTTTTGTATTTTTTGTCGTAGAGTCTATTCGTTATAATTTTTTCGAATTTATCGATATTTTATCAGTTTTTGGAGTTAATTTTATTGATTTTTCTGAAAAATTTGATTTTAAGGCAATTACAGAAAGAAATTAAATTCATTCGTAGTCTAATGTTGTTTATTCATTAGTTAAATATATATTTTAAAAAATTGAGTTGTTATATTTTATAAAATTTAGTCATAGTTTTGTTAAAAAATCGTAAAAAAATGTAAATTTTTTTGTAGAAAACATTTTTCAATAGAACATCACAGTAAGCCGGAAATTGAAAAAAACTATTTTTCAACGCTTTGCGTCCCCCCATTTCTCGAGGGTAGTTGGGCAGAGGGGGCATTTTATGAATTTCTATTCCTTATATACCTGCTAACATTTTAAAATCATAAAACTTCAGGTTTTCAATATATATTTTTTCTTTTAAAAATAAAAGGATTCCGATTGGTCTATTAGTACATAAACAACAAAAAATTCTAAAACTTGGAACTTTTGGAACGAGGTTTTTGTAATAGATCTAAACCACCTATTTATATTTTATGATTTTTTGAAGTCATCAATCTAAACATGTCAAATTTTAAATGTGATTCGCCACAAAGAGTTCAATTCAGTTTATGAATAAAGGTGCGATGTAACTTGTAGGGAATGTATATTGTACGCAAACCGTAGATATTAGATAAACTTTGAAATTGCTCTTGCGCCGAGTCGCGCCGCCCCCGCCCCCCGCCCCCCGCGAGCGCCCGCGCGTCCCCGGCTGCTGCTATCACAGTGTGCGTGAGAATTTGCGTATGTTGTATTTGTGTTGTTAGCGCCCGGAGGGATGCAAAGCGGCATGAAACAGATAGCATTTTTTAAAATACCTACTCTCGCCGCGTATCGGCACTTCACGATCCTCTTAAATATACATGAAGGTCTCTGAAGACCAAAAGAGACAGCAGGCGAGTTACCTACGTGTTTGTCGCGTGCAGGTGACGTCGCGCTGGACGTTCCGCTGCCCCGGCTGCCCCGCCGCGCTCTCCGCCGACGACACGCACTTCCACGAGCGCCACCAGTGCATACAGTTCTTCTCGCGGGTTCGCACTCACTTACATACATATAGAATATGTTACACGGGAGAGAATGCTAACAGAAATAACAGATTTATATTGTTACGATTTATTGAAATTATTTACTTCAATAAAATACTATTTGAATTTAATGAAGTCTAAGTTTAAGTATTACATATCTTATTATTATTATTAATAATAATTAGTCTTGATCTTGAAAGTAATGGAATACAAAAATATACCAAAAAAAAAATTTACAATAAATAATTAAAATTTTGCATCTTGTGTCGTGTCTGACGTAGCCGTTTATAACACTAAATAATGTTATTATATATACAAATTAAAATTTCATTCTATAAATAAATTATTAATAATAAATGATATAAGATAATGGAGATTTACTCGAATATTTGAAATTTAGAATGAAACTATCCTTCGGGTTTTGTTGCGGTTTTATTTTGATTTTTTGTTCTCGACATATCAAATCCTTTAGTTCATATCGAACATGGTCACGAGATAGATTAAGATTTGAGACATCTCAAAAGTAACTTTTTAGTTATTAGAGACGGTATCTATCAAATGCTGAATGCTTATGTATGTGGGTAGATACTTAGAGAACAAAATTTCAAAATGAAACTACGACTAAATTAAGAAAGATAGTTTCATTTAAAATAGATTTCAGGTGATGGGCTACACGCCGCTCCTGTCGACGCAGTACCGCGCTGACTCCGTGCTATTCAAGACCAGGATACCTCATGATAAACAGAAGTGCTTTAAATTTATATGAATCGTTTGTTTTAATTTTTTTGTGAATATCAACAACTATGTTTGAACAAAGCCCAGTATTTTAAGGTTTTTATTGTTTTTTTTTTGCATTTTGATTGATAAGTGATTATTAATTAATTTGTGAGTCTGTCTATGTGTCTGTGTTGCGTGTGATGACGATGGGTTTGAATTAGTTTCTGGCGTTCTATTTGTGCTAGGGCTTGCCAGACTAAACAATTCAGACTAACAGGTTGATGTGTATTAATATGACGACACGTTTGGCTTAGTTTATAATGACCCTATTTGCTGAGCCAGCGGTCGCGGGTTCGAGTTGAAACACGAATGTTTGTACTTTTATTTTTACAGATCACCCATGCAAGTATGTGCTGGTAACACTTTTTATTGTGCCTTATACAGTGTGACCTTTGTGCTTTGTTTTTCCTTTATGTTAATTCGAAAAAATTACGCACATGTTTTTCTATTGTCGGAGTAACATTGAATTTATTGACATTATGATATCGATATATCAATAAATCGAATGACAATCAATTACTAGGGCTAGGAGTTTTTTTATAAAAATTAAATTTAATATCTTGTTTGTCGTTCTGGAAGGAAAGAAAAAGCGATTTTTGTATTGACCGATAATAATGAATTTGAAGATGTACGATAGTTCATACATTATAATCTATATAAACATTGTTGGTATCGATTGATATAAAAATGGAGAGGCGATTGTTTCATCATTCGACCCTTTTTTTTTAATATATCCAATCCATCCTTATGATTAAAAAAAAATACCAAAAAATATTGATTGAATTAAATTTATAATTATATTATATTTTATCATAATATTATAAGTCTTATATATATATCGAAAAAGCTTTTTAAAGCGTTTTAGAACTTTGTAAAGGTTACAATGCATATTATTTTTATTTTGTAATTCAAGTAAATAACACAAACAGCCAGGTTGGGATGAACAAAAATGCTAGATTAGAATTTGTTAAATATTTAATTGGAAATTACATAATATTAATTTTCTTTGATAGTAATTGGTATATTAAGTAATCGTATCCTATGTAAATATTGTACAGGTTTATCTTTAAGTGTAAGACAAATAGCGGACTAGTAACATGAATTCAGTGTCCTCATTTACTTTATGAAAGTCTAGTCTTCCCCCGCGGACGGGTGAAGTTCATTGATCACAAATTGTTTCAACTTTTCTTAAATTGTTTTTAATTATTATTCGCCATATAGTTATTAATACCCACGAATTAATAAATTTTGAAACCATAATTGTTATATAACTAGGCCTTTCCCGCGTCTATACCCTTAAGGGAATGACGTGAAAATGTTCTTTAGGTCGACTAAACTAGTGTAACCATTTTCGTGAGGGCGTAGAAATTGATTCGCTGCAGCGCCATCTAACGGATAATGGGTAGCATAAAAATCTTCTTCATGTAAAAACGTCTGTTTAATATAAAAATTTCGAAACGGTCATGAATTCGGAGATTTGCGATCTTATACAAACGAATGTGAATGATATTTTTATAAATTATGGTTTCAAAATATGATTTATGAATATTACTTACTAGCGACCACCCTCGCTTCGCTTAGGTTCGTCCCTAGGTACGTTTTGACGCTTAGTGTGGAACAGTTTTTTTTTTAAATTTTCCCGTATGTTTTCTGATGTTCTAATAGGTAGTTATTCTGCTATTCGGGGTAAGACAAATCCAACAAAATTATCTTTCATAATAAAAATAAGTCCCGCAGTTCCCGAGTTACAAGTGTTGTAACAAACCCGACTTTGTTTTATATATATATATATATATATATATATATATATATATATATATATATATATATATATATATATATAGATTAAGGAAACTCTTATTTTGTTAAAACACATGATTTTTATTACATTATGAAGCTACTAGTGATGGCTAAATATTTCATCTTAACATATAAAATGTTTAACATTTTTGTATTATCAATATTATTGATTACTCACCAACTATTATAATATTATTATATTTTAAGATTATCAAATCTTAATTAGACTCGATTTTGAATAAAACAAGTTTTTGCATAAAAATGATCAAATTTAATTTTTATATAATATAAAATAAATGGATTTTGCTATTGCAAGTGAAAATTGATTATTGAATTTTATCCACTTAGATATAAATGAAGAGTGCCCATTTTTATAATGATTTTTAAATGTTTCTTTTTGTTAAACGGTGCTTTATAAGTTACTTCATATTTAAATACGTAACCTCGAAATCATCGAGGCAATATATACAAAAGGTCTAGCAAAATCTCTCTAAGACTGACTAATTTTTTATTACATATATGGAATTGTAGTTATATGATATATCTAATCGTGTTCAAGATTATGTAAGTGCTGTAACAAAGAAATATTGCGTATAGATATTGTAAGTCGTGTGTATCGATACAATAGCTCTCACGTTTTTTTCTCATCTTTATAATTTTCACATGATGCAAATGCATTTATAATTCCATTATAGGATGAAAAGGAAGGTCAGTAAGTTATGGAATCTTCCTTATGTATATATAATAATTACATCTGCATTTTTTATTACCGGCTAATTTGCTTATTCGAATAACATGAACATACGTAGTAGTTTGTTCTTATGTTGGCACTAAAAAATATTGAGTGCTCAGAAATATTTGTTATTGATAATAAGTATGTAACTTGACCTTAAATAACATTTGTATTTTTATGACATCACAAAAAACGTTCTTGATTTATTGTCATTCTCGAAAAAATATTTCAAGGCTAAATATTGGAGCACAATTTAGATTATTAAATTTGATTGTAATCAAACAGTCACTTTTAATCTAATTTGATGCTCGTTTTGAACACAAGTTCTTATATGTCCATACAGCTCGGGGCTTATACGTAAAAATCATAACATTTTGTTACAATAATAAATGAGGAATGTTACAAGTACGTACAAGGTACGTATATTTAATTGTTGTGCTGGTCTGAATGTAAACTGAAAATTATTGTATAATTTGTAATGCTCGTTTGTTTTCTTGTATCATAAACTGTTTTCATATTTCCAAAGAGATTTATTTGTTTAATAACATTATACTATGTAATGCCTTGATTTGAATATAAAACATGAAATCTTAAAAGTATTTTCTTTCCGCATTTCCAATCTATACCTTACTCAGAATGAGATACACTTCCCAAGGAAAACAAGATAAAATCTATTTACTAGAACAATAATAATACTTAATAAGCCTAATAGTATTTGCCTATGTGGTACTACACGTCATAGCTGTTCGTATTTAGTACACAGCTATGACATATTATCTATATACATGTGTATTCAGCCCTTTTTAACGTCCCACTGCTGGGCACGGGCCTCCCTTCAATACGACGGGGATCAGGCCATAGTCCACCACGCTGGCCAAGTGCGGGTTGGCGGACTTCACATGTTTTTTGAAAACTTGCTAGGTTCTCTCAGACATGCAGGTTTCCTCACGATGTTTTCCTTCGCCGTAAGGCAAGTGGCAATCATGTTAGAAATGATTCGCACATGAAAATATCAGAGGTGCGAGACCCGGGATTTGAGCCCGCTTCACTCGATTTCCCAAGCGAGCGCGTTACCACTGGGCTACCACTGCCCTATCTATATACATATAGTAAGAAAAAGAAAGTTTTTATGTATGGGTGACGCAAAAAAACCGACTTCTTTTGGTGCCTTGTTTGAAAATATTTTAGTTTTTCATGGAGTCTTTAAAGGTCCGATCGAAAAAATTTTTTTTTAGGAATCGGTCATGATTTTTAAAGGTCGCTAGAAAACATCAAAAGCAATGAACTTAAAAATGTTCGTAAATTTTGAGCGATCTTTAAAAAATAATATTTTAAGCTGTAATTTTGAAGAAGTTACTATTTTATACGTACTAAATTTTACCGCAGCAATAATAAAAAAAAATTAACTTTGACCATTTTTAGAACATTAAGAATCTTGAACGACCTTTAAAATATTTTCGACTTGATCAATAACGAGATTGTAAAACATGAAAACTACTATTTTCATACGAGATACGAAAAAAATTGTCGGTTTTTTTGCGGCAACCTAATGTATATGTATGCTTCTACAAACATACATAAAAACATTCGCATTTTTATTAGTATTCCGATTTTATTAGCAACACAGACTTACACCAGCGTAGAGTCGCGAGAAGTGGCTTTGAAAAATAAGCTACCTACCGTATCATATAAATACTAATTCAATGATTAAACTGAAGAAGAGAGAGATAGTAATAAAACATACAAAGTCATGAAGAAAAATATATTTATTAAATATATTCATAAAACTTATTCTAAGACAATTGTTCGATACGCATTTCCCATTATCATAACTACACGGTAATTAAAGAGTATTACATGATATTACAGAAAAATAAATAGAAACGTAAAATGTTTTTATTTGACAAATAGCAATTTAGAAAAAGTAAATCAAAATGAATTAATTCAAAATTTTATAATAAAAACATTTTCCTTTCATACTTTTAAAAATAAGTGTACATCAATATTACTTAATATTTACATTACGATTAAATATAATTGTAAATATTGTATATGTAAAAAAGCATAAATATTAAATACTAAATAGACATTCAGACGATTCTGTTACTTTAGGTATAGTAATTATAATATATGGCAGAAATTATGCAGTTAATATTTTAGGAATTATGTATGAGATAATATACTCCTGGGCATAATTATTCTAATAGAATTATGTATAATTATTCCATTATGTTGTCTTGTACTTGGTCTTAGATAAATCTAAAAATCTAGAAGAATAATATTTAAACTCTTAAATTACATAATTATAATGTAAACGTGAAAGATTCAAAATTTCAATATGAACTGTGTCAATTTTTTTAAAATGTAAACTTACGCGATAAAAATGGCAGTTATATTTTCATAAATTTCAAACACACGCATACGTATAAAAATATTTTTAAATAAAAACAAGTTTATATAAAAATATCTTTATCATCCAAAAGTCTAATCCAGACGAGATTTCTTTGCTGTTCTACCACTTTGACCACTCAATGCCTCCACCATAAAGTCTCTGAACGACACTCGTTAGCGACTGCGTGAAGACTTAATGCGCCATTAACAACATTTTTCATATATATAAGAGTAGCTGTAGGAAGCGGACAATATGGTATCTACGTAAGAAAAAAAATTAAATACCATAAACAGTAAGTTTTAATTTTAAAACGTTTTTTTGTGGAGGGCGAAGTAATTCAAATCGTGTTTTAAAACTATAAGAAATCTTATGACACTTATTAAAAATTTAGAGCTCTAAAAATAATTTAGCAAATCGCTAGCACGGTAATGTAATGCATAAACATTACCGTGCCGATAGGGTACAAATAATCCTAACGTATTAATTATACTTAACTAATAGATATATTTAAATCGTATCTTTTGTCATAATTTTGACATTTACAATAGCAATAAAGGTCACTGCACTGGTGTGAGGTGTCAAATGCATAAAATGAACAATAGATTGTGTTGTAGGTATTCAATATTTGCACTATTTCATCGTATATTTTGTTTATAAAGTTTAAATTGTCCTGTAATAGATAGGATTATGTCTTTTATAAAAAAATATCATATACTTAATCTGATATTTCAGTCATGAAGTGACGTAAGTGACGTCATGACGTCATTGTTATTATATTGCATCGTGAAGTTTAAATCTCATTTCTTGAGTTTTATTAAATATGAGTTATAAAGTTAGTCATATATTTAAATAAATTAAACCAAAGGGCGGTGGTTCGTTTTTTATAATGTATTGTACCTATACTGTACGTACTGTACGTGACCCAAGATGGCGCTGGCTTGATTTGTTCGGTGAATTTGGTTCAATTTATTTAAATACTAAAATAAAATATTCTTTTTTAACCGACTTCAAAAAAGGAAAATTTAATCAAGTATATTAATTATTTTATTATAACTCGCGTCATCTAAAAAGAACGCGGTCAAATTGGTGGTAAGAAGGGGCGGCGGGCGGCGGGCGGCGGGCGCGCCGCGTGCTCGCCGGCGCGCTATTGGTTCGTCAGCTCAAAATACCATCGCGCACACAAAAGTTTTTAATTACGAAATGGTTTTATATATAGAAAACAGAAAAGTTGTTTTTGGCGTATATTGTTTTACAAAGAGAGAGTCTAATAATAATGCAGTTAATAATAAAAAAAATGTATTAAACGTATTAATTTAATTTTTTGTAAGTAGATTAAACATTCTACACTGAATCAAACATATGTTAGTAATGAATAGAATTCTATTTAATGATATTCTATCTAATATATTTTTCAATGTCTCTACCAATAACTAATATATAAGGCCGCGAGCGAAATGCTATGAAAAATAAAATAATAGGCTTAGTACTTTTGTGCGCGAGTATACCCATGCGCAAACATACACTCTCCACTTTCTTCCAGCGTACTTTTTAGATGACGCGAGTTATACTTGTACTTAAAACTTGAACTAATTACCAATTTTCATGACTCGTAATGCAAGGGTCGGTTCTATGGAACAAGTACATAAAAAAATGTAACCCTAAAATAATGCGGAATAATATTGATTACTCTTAAGTTAATTTTGAAGTCGGTAGATCTTTTTAGTTGAAAATATATATTATTTATATATGAATACATGTTCGTCGTGTGGCTGCCGGCTAGCGGCGGGCGCGCGGGCGCGTGTCGCGCGGCACGGAGAGCGGCGCGCGCGGCCGCGGCGCGCGCTCTCACGCCATGTCCTCGGACTTACCGTCCAGGCGCTTCAGCTGGAACACACACATGTCCACATATTTAGTTTTTTTTTTAATTTAAACTTAATAATTATTATACTGAGGTAAAACTAAACGTAAAAAGAACGTGTGGGCGTACTTATGTATGTAAGAAGTTATACTTCTTTGGCGTAATAGAACAAAAATAGCTTAAGATTTCGTCCCGTATGTCATAACTCTCTGTTTTAAAAGGAATGCAGCTAACGTCATCGCGTCGCTTTTTAGCTGTCGGTGTGCGCGCGCATCGTATAAATTTTACTCTCCTATTTTTTTCCAAACGTGCCAAAAAAAGTATAACTTCAATATAAAATAGAATTCATGAGTGCTAAACCTTTTAAAAATTATGTTTTACTATCGACTTTGGATTTACTTTCGCATCGCTTAGGTGCGTTCTTAAGTGCCTAACAGTAGACTATGTGTTACTCAGGCTATAATCTGCGTAATAAATTTCATCCAAACCTACCCAGCCGTGTCAAGCAGTAGCCGGAGTAGCGAGCGCACGTGCACGCACGCACACTCGCGCATGTACATATGTATGTACATATATTACACACGACATACGCACACATACACATGTACACCCTTGCAGATTTAATTTTTATATGCTATCAATTATATAGTTACTACATATTTTATTTTATTTTCAATGATATATATTGTATTATATAGTGCCAAATTGTAAAGAATTTAAAAATAATAATGTGCAGGTACACTCTATTTTTTTCTGTTTAAGCTTACGCTTTGTTCAACGGTCCATGCTGTAGGCGCTAATCGTCCAGAGCGCTTGTAAATAAATAAGTTTTAATTAAAAGTATTTATGATGTCTAAATATAAGAATATCATTTACAATTCCTCCAATAATATAACATTAAATTTAAAAAAATAACAAATTTTAAGTATTTCCTGGTATTTAATTGTGTTTATAATATTATTTTCGAAGGTATTTCGTAAGCAAAGGCATAATTTATCTATGGAGACCTTAAAACAATGTGTGTACGATAAAATAGACCTGTAGTTGATGGCACATCACCATAGGAACTCAATTATAACTAATTTATACATCATAAGCTTGTAATTACATATTTTAGTGTTAAAAAAGTTTTATTATCAATCAATTCAAGTATCTACCTCTTTTTCATCGGCGGCCACAGGGCGGTACCTCGGTGAGAGCGAGTCAGGAGGCGGTGCGGAGAAGCCGTGCACGTAGAGCAGAGCTGCCGCTACTCCGCCGGCTATGGGGCCCGCCCAGTACACCTTATAAAGAATATAAACATAATTAACTAATTAAAAATAGCCGATTTAAGCGGGTTCAAATTCTGATATTTTCATGTGGGAATAATATCTAACATGATTACAGCAGTGGGACTTTAAAAAAGGCTGAATACTAAGTCTATATTTTAAACTAGTGACTGAGCCTCACTTCGCTCGGGTGCATCCCTAGTAGCCTAACGGCTAATGTGTTATTCCAGGTCATAGTCTATCTGTAGTCTGTATACTCATGCAAATATGTCCTGCCGTTTCAATGTAAAGGAGTAACAAACACACGCACACTTATATACTAACTTTCTCATCTATACTTATTATAAAAATAAGTCCCCCGGCCGCGTCTTTCTGTCCTCCTGTCTGTCCTCCTGTCTGTCCTCCTGTCTGTCTGAACGCGATAAACTCGAAAACTACTGAACGGATTTTTATACGGTTTTCAACAATAGAAAGAGTAATTCTTGAGGAAGGTTTAGGTATATAATTTATTATGCTTTTATGTAAATTAGCTGAAATACAGCGACAAATGTTGAAGAGGTCGCAAAAAATCTCGCCAAATGGGAACTTTCCACGCGAACGCCGCGTAAACTAGCAAAGATACAGTTAAGTAATGTACTAGAGAATTCAAAATCTATAAAAATGCTACAAAAAAGTCCGCGATAGCATATCTCTATCTCTTACGGTTGACTTACAATAACCACTTTTATGTTAACATTTTTAATTAAAAACATTACGTTATTTTCAAAGTTATTTTCTTTAGTTCGGTATTAATCCTTATCCAAATGAATATTTTAGTTAGCTTAGTCATTTAATGCAGATTAAAATTGCTCTTTACACTAAATCAATCAGATGAATAGTTTTTGAGATATCGTTGTTAGAAGTAATTAGTAGCGAAACATTTTTAATGCTTGGCGAGCATTGAGATGCCTACGGCGAGTCCATCCCCTCTGCCCCGCATCGCTCGACCGCCTGCTCAAGCTATATAAACCGGGCGATGTAGCGCGCGATCCTAGGATACTTTTTACCGCGGGAAAATATCTTATTTCTGAGGAAAAATACAAAAACTGCAATGTAAGAGTATACTAATATGTAACACCTAAGAATTTAGTTTTTGGTCATCTGAACGCGGGCGGAGCCGCGGGCAATGCTAGTCTATACTAATAAATGGAGAGCCGATTTTTTTGTTCGGTTATACTGCGATAACTACTGAGCCGATCGGAATAATACTCATACCATAAGATGCAGCGTGTTTCGGAGAAGGTTTAAGTGATATGTTAGTGATTAATATACTATGCGGGCGGAGCCGCAGGAAAACGCTAGTTTATAATAATAGTTCCATTGTACTTTGAGTAGGTATAATTATGGCAATTTAAAATGTCCACCTAAATTTAACTTTAGGTAAGGGACCGTTCGAAATATTTGCACAATATCTTATAATATGAGGCCACCGGATACACCTAATAATAAGAACTCCGGGTCTAAATCAGGATAGAGCAAAGAATACTTATGCTTGGGCGCATCATGACTATAAATAAACTTTTAATGCCAGTACATATTTGTTATTTATCCGAGACAAATATTTCATATACGGCTGTTGATTCTGAGGTCCTGAGTTTGAGTCTCGAATGGAACCCAAATAGTTATTGAATGTTCCGACATGAAATTCTTATCACATCTGGGTAGTCGGCAGTGTTACATCGTGCCTCGTGTGCCTCGGATAGCCAAGGTCTATCGCCAGTCTTGGTGAATAAGCGTGGAGGATATTTAGATAAATAATTATTTCAAGGATAAAAACTATCACGGATAAATATTATCATGATTTTATCATCATCTGATAAAAACCGATTCCGTGAAATCAAAATATTGCGAGCGAGTGCACTGAGTGCTTAAACGTCACGATCGGTGCACGCATTGCAGTATCATGAAATTTGGAACAATGAAATAAAATAAACTCTCAATTTTATAAGATATGATATTGTAATAGAATTAAGTATATGAAATACTAGCTTTGTCCCGCGGTTTCACCCGCCTTAAATTTGTTTGATTATAAATATCAGCTTTATAGTAATGTATGGAATTCTGCCTGATTTGTTGACATTTATGATTACTGCTCCGCTCCCTTGGGTAGTAGCATTATGATATATAGCCTATAACCTTCCTCAATAAACGAGCTATCTAATACAAAAAGTATTTTTTCAAATGGGATAAGTAGTTCCTGAGATTAGCGCGTTCAAACAAACTAACAAACAAACTCTGCTTCTTTATAATATTAGTATAGATAATTAAAAAGAAATTGTTTATTTTATACCATTCTAGATGTTATTTAGATATGTAAATGAAAATGGGAAATAATAAGTTAAATTAAGTATCACTTTATGTAAATTTGGATTTCAGTTAAGTTTGACTTTTTTAGTAGTGTAGGTATTTTAAATAACATTGTGAACTATAGATAAGACAATTCGAGGTAGTCACCAGAATTCGGAATTAAAGCAAGAATGTTTTACGAGTAATTTAAGTAAACTGGTTAAACCCGAAATTAAAATTATCATCTGCGTTTACTATTAACAATTGCTAGAAGATATATTGAGATAACAATAACGTAAACATTATCAAGATATTATAAAATGACTTTTTTTTATTTTATGATTGCTTATTTTTATCAATACAAAATAAAAACCGACTTCAAACAAAAGCACTAAAAAGTAAAAAATAACTGATTGGTAGTTTTCATTTATTATACATACCTAATCAAATATTTTCGAAGTCGGTGTGCTTTGATTTGTATGGGCTGACACCGATTTTGAAAATATTTGATTAGGTATGTATTTAATAGGTAGGCTTTAATTACTTAGCCAAAGCACACCGACTTCGAAAATATTTGATTAGGGATGTATAGTAAATGAAAACTACCAATCAGTTGTTATTTACTTTTTAGCGCTTTTGTTTGAAGTCGGTTTTTATTTTTTTGTTAAAAAGTTTTTATTTTTCCCTTTTTAGTGTAGACAGTAGTAGCAAAGTAAGAATTCCAACGCTTTAGGCTTGTCAAATCAAACAAAATAAGCCCAAACTCAAAGTATCTACTATTAGCCGTTGAAGAGCCACCTATCCACCTTCTGGCCTTACCATCAGATCAAGTCAACAATACCGAACCACTGTACTATCAACGGAAATAGAAATACTTGCAAATTTAAAGTTAATATGACAATTAGAAGTAGGTTAAATTCATCATTAGCTATTTTTCCACCCTTAGGGGTGGTATTTTTTTTGAAATTTAAATGGGATCAATCTGGAAGTATACACTTTCAAACAACACAAAAATTGTCCAAATCGGTTAATAAATGACGGAGTTCTGAGGTAATAAACATAAAAAAAAAATACAGTCGAATTGAGAACCTCCTCCTTTTTGAAGTCGGTTGAAAATACAAATAGATTGGATTCTTAAACGAATAAACAAAGAATTTGATCATAATAACTTCCTAAAAGCTAAAAATAATGCCAAAGCTACATGGGATTTAATAAAAAATGTAGGCTATCTCAAAAAGTCATCTAAAGCATCTACAGACCTTTTTATGTTAGCTGATGAACCATTTTCGGCAGTTTCAGCTGTTAACGAGTACTTTGCTAGCGTTGGCAGAAATTTAGCCACGCAAATTACGGATTTTAATGATCCAGTCTTACCTGATAGGTTATATATCACAACTGCTTCCTTGTCATCTATCTCACTATATATAGCACTGACTATACTGAAGTTGAAAACGTCATAACAAATCTTAAGAATACCTCAGCGACAGGATGGGATGGTATACCTGCCTCGCTGGTAAAGTCGGCTAGACATATCTTCATACCAATGCTGGTCCATATTTTTAATTTGGCGATTGAATCCGGTATCTTTCCCAAAGTTTTTAAAAAAGCTGTGGTTCACCCAATTCATAAAGGCGGTGATGAAAACATTGTCAGTAACTACAGGCCTATCTCGATTCTAACTACGTTATCTAAAATATTCGAAAAACTTTTAAATATTAGACTCGTTAAGTATTTAAATAAACATAATATTATTGCGGCTAACCAATATGGCTTTAGGAGTGGTAAACCTACAGAAGATACTGTTTTGGACTTAACAAATTCAATAGTAAAAAAATTCACTAAGAAAGAAAAAACTATTGGTATATTTTTGGATCTAACAAAAGCATTTGACACTGTTTCCATCCCTAACCTTCTTCAGAAATTACACCAGGTGGGTGTACGAGGAGTAGCAAATGATATTTTTAAGAGCTACCTCGAAAATCGTTCACAATGCGTTGTTATCGTTGGTATTATGAGTGCAGAGGAAAATATAGATTTCGGAGTACCTCAAGGCAGTGTCCTTGGGCCAACTCTTTTTCTCATTTATGTAAATGAATTGTCCAAACTGAATTTACAAAATTGTAAAATAATCTCATATGCCGATGATACAATTCTTCTTGTTAACGGGAAAAATTGGCCTGAAGTTACAAAATACGCTGAATCTGCATTATCTGCTGTCAATAAATGGTTACGCAAAAATAGTTTAACTTTAAATTTAGATAAAACGAATTTTATATAACCTTTGTCCCTATCAGTATTTCTCTTCCTTCTTCCCCCGTTAAAATTTTTATTCACAATCCAAGTTGCAGTAGAAATATCGCTTGTAATTGCAGTAGTATTAATAATACCAATCAAACCAAGTATTTAGGCATATACATTGATAGCACCCTTTCATGGCACGAACACATTAAAGTTACCTGCAATAGACTTCGGAAACTAATATTTGTCTTTAAAAGACTTAGAAACATTGTTGACTTGTCAATACTTAAAAACGTATATTACGCCCTCGTACAATCGATCTTATCATATTGCATCACTGCCTGGGGAGGCACTGATAAAACTAAATTATTGAGTTTAGAAAGGGCTCATATTAATTTAACTTCTAAATCTTATATTGGAACATATTGTATATTTATAATCTGGAGGTGGGCGTTAATGACTACGACACAGTTTTAACTAATGTAGTCATTATCGAACATAATTTTGTAAATTGTAATCTTTAAAACGTGCCCAATAAAGATTTTTATTATTATTATTATTGGATTACGTTGTCGGCGATCCTTAGAACAAAATATATATGACTCCAACAAACCATTTTAATTTAAAAGGCTGGCTGTGTGACATCAAAACTAGTATTAGATATATTGTAGTTTGTGAATTTGGAGGCTCTGAACTTTTTTATCCTGAATATTCTGTTACAGATAAAAAACCATTTTTGACCAACTACGAAAAAAATAGGTACCTACTCAATTTAGTTGTACGTTTTTCTTTATGTGTTATACGATACTTACAGCAAAATTATGAATCGAATGTTTTAAATACGTACATCAATGGTAGTCACATATAAATTTCAAAAAAAAATACCCTGATAAATATTTTTTTTTATTCATTTATTTATTTCAGGCAATATTTACATAGGGATCTTAAATATGTAAACAGAGGCCCATAGCATATATACCTTAAAACTAACATATATATTAATTATAAAAAAACTTAAAAACTATTTAACACGTAGTGCAGACGTGTAAGCTGTGTCGGCGGGCAAACGACCTCGGAACTTCCGAAACACGACGCCCTGCGGCCAGAAGTCCTTCTTCATGAAGGTTGGCAGATGATGAGTCGGCAGTCTCACCACAAACGAATTGAAACTCGTTTTGTGGCGAGGTACCAGCCGTTCAACCCTCAATTTGAAGTTGGACCTCTTCAGGACGTAGTCTACGACATCCTCGACCTTCGTAGACCAGTGCACTCGGGACACATACAGCGGCGTCGATGGTACGGCAGGACGCATCAGATGGTCTGGCTGGTTCGGAGCTGTGCCACAGATGTTACGGCATGAGGGCTTCCTTTTCTTCCTTTCCACTTTAGTGAAGCCTCCTTGTCAGGTTGGATCTTCGTGGAACCCGTCGAAGGCACCTGTTTGGCAGCTGGTTTGTTCCGGCTCTTCTTTTTCCCTCCATTCGAGGGTCGCTTGTTTGGCGGGGCGGGTGTAGCGGCGGGGGCGGGCGCGGCTGCGACTGCGGCGTATGCACGCGGCGGGGTCATGACCGCGCTCGCACTCGACGTCATCAGCGGGGCCGGGGAGCGGGTGGCGGGCGTCGCTGTGTCGCGCGATTCACGCACCTCAGCAGTAATCGGAGGCGACGACAAACTGCTGACGGAGTCAATTTGTGCGCCGCGACGTGTGTTTACGTTAGTGACCTCCGGTGACCTACTTACAGAACCATTATTTTTGAACGATAATAATTCTGCGCGCAGCTCACTGATGGTAGATTCGGAAATCTCTTAACTTAAACTGCACCTCTGCCAGGCTAGCTTTCAGGATGGTGATATCCTTGAGCAGCCTGGTAACGTCAGCGTGGTCGAACGTGAATGGAGGCAGCTTGTTCAGCTGCTTCGCCACGAAGGCGGGCACGTCGTCAGGATCGATTATCTTCAGGAGATTAATGATGTCCTGAAGACTTCTCTCCCCCTTTTCATCCCTTCTACGGGTGGGCATTCGGTCGGCCTGGCCGAGAGTATCATAGAGCAGCACCTTGCTCCTGCAAATCTCCTCTTCTTTAAAGCTCGACTTGCAGATCTGCATGCTGCTGACCTCGTCCATAGTGTCAATGGCGTGCTGTATAAACGCCAACAGCTCGTTAGCTATGAGTTTTTCGGAACTAATAGCGGCGGTATCCGGCAGCGGCTAAGCCGCGCAGTACGCGAATCTAAATTCGGGTCAGAGTGTGCAAGCAATGCGCGTCCGTTACCTAGCGCGCATTACTGACGACTGATCAAATAGTTAATAACTTAACCCTTAAGGGAGGATGTTTAGTTTAGTGATGATTTAAGATATTTTGTGTACATTTTATTAAAAAATATATTTTTTTCTGTGTTACTTAGGCTACATTTTTACCACGCAGGTCTGTCAAATGGTATTTGTGGAATATTACGAAAATTAATTGAAAGGCGCGAGCCATAGATGAGCCTAAGTGAGGCAAAGGGGTTTAAGTGAATCATATGTTACAAACTAAAGGTAAGTAGGTACAAATATAGGTGTATAATTATTGAAGTTATTATATAAGGTAAATTTGATTGAAATGGTATATGGCACGTACAAATGCAATTACCGTAAAGAGATAATGACGTATATATAACAGATGTTGATTGTACCGAATAGGTCCTGCGCATATTTATTGTATACTACTTGTACTCGTATACTTGTTAGAAACTATTAAATACCTTTATTTAAAACTCGTAGATGATCTCATGTACAATTTCATTTTCTAGGCTGCTATCAATTATGACTAGTGTCCGACCGAAGCTTCGGCTTCGGCTTCGGCCACATTCGGCCAAAAAATCCACCTTCGGCGAAACATTCGGCTTCGGCCCAAAACCCGGCCGAAGCCGAAGGTTTCGCCGAAGGTCCGAGCGACCGTCGAGATTGAACGAACTGTTACGAAAGTCATGAGGCGGCGGGGAGTCACTGTCAAAATATCACATTGCATGCATCAAAACAAGTTAGTACGTGTATTTAAACGAGTGTTTTGTTTTGAATTTGTGTTTATCAATTAAATTGTGATACATTAGTAATCTGACTGATTGGTCTAATTGTAATTTGTGAATTACATAATAAAGAAATGATTATTTTTTACCAGTAGGTAAATCACAAAATCACAAACTTTTATTTATCTCTAAACCAACCATCTCTATGATATATCATCAACTTCTAAATGAGACAGTCAATATAAACCTTCAATATTGAGGTTATTTGAGGTATTGATACAAAATTAATTACTGAGTGCTGAGAGAATATAAACCTTCGGCTTCGGCTTCGGCCGAAGGTTGTGGCGATAGCCGATTAATCGGCTTCGGCTTCGGCTTCGGCCAAAAATAGACCTTCGGTCGGACACTAATTATGACTATATGTAATAAAATATGATTATAATATATAAAATTATGATTAAATTATGACTAGATATATTTTCGGATTTTTTCAGAATAAAATCCGAGAAGATAGTTTTATTTAAAACTAGCGACCCGCGCTCACTCCGCTCGGGTTCGTCCCTAGTTACGTTTTAACGTTTAGTATAGATTTCTCAGAGATACTCGTAAGATATTTTCCCGCAGTAAAAAGTATATTTTATGTTGACGCGGATAATCAGCTATCATCATACCAATTTCATCAAAATCTGTCCAGTGATTTTCTCATGATGCGTTCCCAGACAGACAGACTCTGTATGATAACACTGACTATTATAATAAGATTTTCCTAAGTATATTTAATGTACAGATTCGGCTTAGTTACAATTTTATTATATAGAATATAAATGTTTAATATTTGCGTAAATCTAAGAAAGTATTATGTGAAATCGCTAACCAAATATGCCGGTTAGAAGATCTGAAGACAAGACATCTCCCGTGACCATAATTTCTGTAAAGCATTCGAAACGTCGGGAACCAAAAATCAAAATGAATCCGCAAAACATTTTTTTTATTTAAAATGGTTAATATTCGCGTTAATTGATGAAATTAGTAATCTAAGACATGACTATTAAATCAGGATATGGAATATTTTATACTAAGAATGTGGAAGAAGGAAACTATGAACATTTAAATCTGTACATACAATAAGTCTCATACATGTCTCATTTCTGAGAAAAAATACAAAAACTGCAATGTAAGAGTATACTAATATGTATAACCTAAGAATTTGGCCAACTGAACGCGGGCGTAGCCGCGGGCATTGCTAGTATTAAAATAAAGCGCGTTGCATGCGAGTAATAGAGCAAATTTAGAAGTTCTACCTCTCTACACTTTCAGTGTTTTCTACATGAGGATGGTAGCGATAAGATAATGATATCTCATTGTGCATTATTGATATTCAAAGTACATATTTTGACTATCGTCCCTAAGTAAACATTGGATACAAGTACATCTATACGGTCAATATTAGGTAATGTTTGCTAACTTTTAACCCCGATATAGTGGAAAGTTTTGGTCAGATACCTAAAACGCTCCATGGAAATGATTAATATACTGTTGGAAGTTTTGAATAACTTACCTAATGGTATTATAATCTTTACTACAATAGGCATGCAATTTAATTACCAGTTTAAGACATTTATCTACTAAAAGGAAAACACCACTAAAATTTAGAGATACGATCTAAATCATAAAGATCGCGATTTATTGATTAACTTATAAATTTTTTATTACTTTCACTTTAATTATAAAAGTGTTTATTACTAATTTATGACTTCAAAGGAGTTGTATGGATTTAATATCGTACCTATAATATAGTTATGGTGAATTTGATTCTTATTTATAGTTTAAAAGTTATGTGCCTCATAAACGCAGTAATTTCTTAGCCTTCAAATACTACGACTGTACTACCGTCAAATACCTACTACCTACAAGTAGTCTATACTGACTGTACAGATAGCAAAATAAAAAAAAATAATAAATATTGATAACTTTCTTATTAGATTTACGCAAATATTCAATATCTTTAATAAAACGTTTTTTTTTGTCATCCATACAAAACCAGAATAAGACTGCAAAAAATTGTTTTATTTAGAAGTCATTAATATGCGTCTTTAAGCTTCAGTGACCACAAAAAAGTAAATGAATAACATTATATAAATTATAAATATTACTTTTAACATCATAAAATTGTTAATTGTTTCTAAACTTACGCGAATATTTGATATTTTAAAAATTATTTTTCCCATCTCTTCCGTGAACTCGATTACTGTAAACAAGACTTGCAACGAATATTCCGGGGATTATATCCGGGATTCAGCCTTTTCGGCTACTTTTATCGTATCCGGCCGAATACCGAATACTTACGTAATATGTTTTGTTATAATCAGAAAATAATAGGGAATATGCGTGTGATTTAAAGAAAGTTGATTTTTTTTATTAAATCTTTATTGCTTTTGAATTAAGCCTATATTCATGTTTTCTAATTCTTTTTGATTAAGAAAATAATTATTAAAAAGTGCCATCGGTTAGATCGAATAGACGTCAGAGTATATCATAACAGAGTGATTAGTGATTTTGTCACTTACAAATTCGATATTCGGCGTATGGCCGAACATACTATACTATTCGTTGCAAGTCTACTGTAAACCATTCGAAATTTCGGAAACAAAAAATCAAAATTACAACCGCGAAAACATGTGAAAGAAAATAATTATTAGTGTCCGACCGAAGCTTCGGCTTCGGCTTCGGCCACCTTCGGCCAAAAAATCCACCTTCGGCGAAACATTCGGCTTCGGCCCAAAACCCGGCCGAAGCCGAAGGTTTCGCCGAAGGTCCGAGCGACCGTCGAGATTGAACGAACTGTTACGAAAGTCATGAGGTGGCGGGGAGCCACTGTCAAAATATCACATTGCATGCATCAAAACAAGTTCGTACGTGTATTTAAACGAGTGTTTTTGAGAGAGAAGGTTAAGTACAAATATGCTTAGTAAAATAGAATATTATATTATTCTTATAACTTGTTGTTTGCAAAACAGTCATTACCTCATTAGTTCTATTGTTATTGTTACATTTATTTTGAAATTTCTAATATTTTCTAAACTGTGCATTTAATTGACCAACATTTAATTATTTACTAAGAAGTTAGTGTTTGTTTATTTTATTTATTAGTCTAGTTTTGGTCTAGTCGAGTAAAAACAAGACTAATTGGTCTAATTGTAATTTATGAATTACATAATAAAGAAATGATTATTTTTTACCAGTAGGTAAATCACAAAATCACAAACTTTTATTTATCTCTAAACCAAACATCTCTATGATATATCATCAACTTCTATATGAGACAGTCAATATAAACCTTCAATATTGAGGTTATTTGAGGTATTGATACAAAATTAATTACTGAGTGCTGAGAGAATATAAACCTTCTGCTTCGGCTTCGGCTTCGGCCGAAGGTTGTGGCGATAGCCGATTAATCGGCTTCGGCTTCGGCTTCGGCCAAAAAGAGACCTTCGGTCGGACACTAATAATTATTAAGAAGTAATATTCCTTACCCAGTGATCGTCCCAGTGGTTCGCGACGAGGGCCGAGCCGAAGGACCGCGCCGGGTTCATGGCGGAGCCGGTGTAGTCCACCGCCAGCAGGTGCCCCAGCGTCACCGTCAGCCCGATGGCGAGGGGCGCTGTGGCTTTGCTGTCGGGCTTGTTCGCGTCGCACACCTGGTGGCACACGGGTACATTCATTGTGGACTTTACTATGTATTTGCATCTCTATGAAGTATGTACCAATATATAAAGCTGTAAAGATTCATTTGTTTGGTTGAACTGTCCGATTTGAAAAAATCCTTTTCTATATTATATGTATTAGGTTATCTAACATCACGCTATAACCGTTAGGAGCGTAACAATTATATATAATCTACGCGAACGCGTAAAAGCTTCTATAAACTAATATTATAAAGACAAAAATTTTGATTTTTTGTACGTTTGTTTGTAAAGGATGAGCTCAAAAATTACTGAGCCGATTTCATAATTATATCACCTATAGAAAGCTACATTATCAGCGAGTAACATGGGTTGTATTTTATTTTCAAAAACGTTAAACTCATAAAATTGTAATATTGTAACCCAAGGTATTTAAAATTTGCCTATAAAAGTCATTATTTGGCGCGCGCCGTTGACTGTTAAGTTGTTAAAACTATTGATGACAGATAAAACAACGAAAATACATATTTATAGTACTGATGAGTGAGTAGGTACGTACAAAAAAGTCCACGAGGCTTCATTGCGTAAAGCGTACGTGTATATTAGAACGCACTCGAACGAAGCGAGGGCAGTCTCTTGTTATAATTCATCACTCATTTCATTTTCGAATACTTCCATATAAATATGACTTTACTTTTGAAGTAAATTAGAAAACTTTAACTTTAGACAACTTCAATTCACAGAGCTTAATGTTAAGCTTTTCACTGGTCACAGTTAATGTAATTATCTATAATCTAATTTAATGCTGTAGTTTTAACGTATTTGTTTCCTTATGTAATAAATATAGACTTTTTTATAATAAGTTAAATGCTGCTACTAATAACTCGAGCAATTGAAATCAGGTTAACCAGAGTTGTCACGCGATTCGCAATGCACTATCAACATTTAGCATCAGGTCAGAGGCCTCGGGCCTCGTAAGCGTGGAGTCAATCTTCATATAAAAAGCATACTTAGAACTGGTTTTGTTCA
Source organism: Brenthis hecate (assembly GCA_951806755.1). Taxonomy (NCBI): domain Eukaryota; kingdom Metazoa; phylum Arthropoda; class Insecta; order Lepidoptera; family Nymphalidae; genus Brenthis; species Brenthis hecate. The sequence goes on from OX638264.1 coordinate 208,799, forward strand.
CACAAACCATTAGGTACCCAAGGAGGGCGCAGTGAGATCGGGCAATAGTGTCTTGGTACTTCCTTGAATTAAATAATTAATTTGTTAATTCACTTGGATATTCTACTTTATAAATCCTGTCATAAGCTATCTAATTCGATGTGCAGGATACATATCAGGGTCGTGGTTGATGCATAATGAGTTCTGTATTTAGATTAAAGCAAATATATTATGTATGATGCATATATCTAAGCTGCACGACGCTCTTACTTGTAAATACTTAAATTTGCTTATCTATGTATCTAATAAATTGAAACGTTTACTTCTCTATACATTTAGACAATGACCATGAAAAATACTGAAGAATTAAATAACAAAAACTATGTATAATTGATTTAATGAAAAATCGATAAATCTACGTCTTTGATAATATTATAAAATTTGATTTGATTGTGTACATAAATACCATGGAAATAACAAAGCAAGTTTGAATATTTCAATGAGCGGAGATTAGCGCAGATTATATCGGCGTACTAATGACACCGGTCACGGAAGCTAATGGTTTATTACTATTCAAGCACCGTCATTAAATGATTTAACGTAAATGAATGTGGTGTCTTTACTTGCAAAGCTGACTGAGTTTATAAATATGCTACAAACTAACTTGTTACTATAATCTGCATAAATCTATTTCCTTATAAATTACAAGGAACTTTGTTATTCTAAAGCTGTTGTAAGCTTTTCAATAAGTTTAATGTAAGTAAAAGTACGTACCTACATTTTGGGGAAATAATCAACGAAAACCTGCTTCATTTAAATGGTATTTACATAAAAAAAACTTATAGAATGAGATCGTATTCGGAGAATTGTTGAACCGCATTGTGCAGGTGTGTAATGATACCTACTTTATTTGAGTACAAAAAATATCTTCCGGACATTTTATTTTTATTTTTTCAGACAGTAAAAAAAGTCCCGTAAAATGGTATATTAAGATAAATGGACTAAGTTGGATTTTCCCATTAATATGTAGATACATATAATAATTCGAATTCTATGAAATATAAATCCATTTTTGGGTTCCAGAAATGTTAGGCAATTCAAGGAAATCTGTCTCATCATTAACTAGTCACCCATATATATCCGTGTCTCATCGACTTCGCTTAACCTTACTGCCCTTGACATCCATCAATCTTAAAAAAACTATAAATTTAAAAATAAAACTCACCCCACAAACAACAAAAACGAGGATGAATCCCAAAAAGAACTCGATTCCAAAGCCTTGCAATTGCGTCACGTTCTTCCCAAGTCCCGTAGTGCCGAGAGTACCGGCCACTTGTTCCGGAGTGAACGCTTTAAGGAGCCCCGAGCCGGCGGCCGCGCCCGCGCACTGCGCTATCACGTAGAGGATACCGCGGACAGGCTTCACCTTCCCCGTCGCCGCCATACCAGCGGTCACGGCCGGGTTCACATGGCCACCCGATACGTGACCGATAGCCTACAATAAAATATATATATATATATATATATATATATATATATATATATATATATATATATATATATATATATATATATTTGTATTCCCCAAAACCAGTGTTTTAATTTCAAATGTCATGTGCTTAAAAATAATTTCTTAACTTTACTCCAAAAAATTGTGATGTAGATTTAGAGAAAATAATCTGTAACGTGCAGACAGACATAATTTTGAATATTAAAACAGGTTTAGGAAAAACCTAAATAATTTATAAAATTTATGAAGATAATATTTAAACTTCATTTAAAATATTCATTAACAAATACTCATGGTTTTTATTGAGTTGAAGAATCGCCTGATTTATTAATCAGTATCTTTATATCTGGTGCAAGCAAGATACCTATATGAATTATTCAAATTTATTTTAATTAAATTCTTATTTGAAACATTTAGCAAAAAGTGTGACGTAAAGTATCTGCAAAGTAATTGCACGCAGTAAATATCTGGTAAAACATCGTATCATACGCCATGACAAGGAGATAAAACGTTAATCTTTATTATGGATATGGCATCTTATAATAGTGCAGTAAATTTTTGCCATATCACATTAAGCCGTGAAATTGTAACATGACTAAAGAGGTTACATAACTCATGCCTTAGGTACTACTTATCTACATATACACGAATTTATGAAATAGATATTTTTGACTTTCTTACAGAAACTATAGCGAAGACAGCGAGGCCGAAGGCAAGAGCAATAAGAACAATGTCAGCGACAGCTTCTGAACCGTGCGCGATGTTGACCACCGCTCCACAGCCAAATAAGTTCAACAGCAGATTACCTACGTAAACAATAAAACATTTAAAATACAATTCAATCCAATTCTTTTGTCAATGGCTTCAAAGATTGAACATACGATCAGCATTAAAGAAAATAAAGTGCTAAGCTAATGTATGTAAATATTGGCAATTTAAAAATACTTGTAAATGTCTATTTGAATTAAATATTTTGATTCGATTTATCACCTTTTATGCATGGACTTTGCTGTAGATACATAATAATTTTAAAAGACTAATTTTCTTTAAACTTTAAATTTATAATTTAAATTTTGTTTAAGAATATATATAAGTATAACGAGCTTTAACTATTTCAAATTAGGGCAGGTAGATAGATATATGCAGGTATAGGTATATAACTACCGGAAAACACTAGTATAATATTAATATCATGAATTCACTCGTACGAGCTTTATATGCAGCTTTAATTAAGTTACTCGTATTAACCGTCTAAAAAAGAGGAGGTTTCCAATTGAAATGTACATTTTTGTGTATATTAACCTACTCAAAAAATATTAATGTGTTTTTTTAAAGAATACAAATTTTAAGAAATTTCAACGCTGATAAGATTTGGGGAATTCATTTTGAAGTATCTACTATAGCTTTTTCATCCCAAATTTTCTCAAGAAGGAAAAAGTGTATAAATTTTTATTCTTAGTAGCTGTTTTATCATAGGCAAGTAGTAACTCAGCAATATTAATTATGCAAAATGTGAAAGTAAATAAATTAGATAAATTTAAAGACGTTTACCAATAAATTCTGCGAGCAATGCTTTGCTGATTGCAGCCGCACCTCCCGACAACTCATCTAAACCGAGCTTTGCACCAAGTTCACCCATTTTTCTGAAACAAATAACACAAAAAATTCGTGATTTGACGATTTGGATTTTTTGCGTAGATGTTTATGAGCCGACTCGCTATCTAAGCTATGTATGGGATTAGGGATAATAATGTCATAATTAAAGAACTGCTCGAAAAAATATATTATAACGTTCTGAGAAACAAGAATGTGTCAGTAGCATATACCTATGTTGGTGTATTTAAATTTTTTACTTGTATTTCTCTAGCATAAAATATTTTATATATGCTTATTTGTAATGTTCATTAAAAAATATACATCCTGTCGTTATTATTCCGCACTTGAATACGATGTTTAAAGGTGAGCCAAATATTTAAATTTTATCAAGATTTTACTTTCAAAGCCGTTAAATTCTCCGAAAAGTCTCTGCTGGTGTCATTACTGTATTATAGCGGCCATCTGTATATACTTATGTTATGTGCGTGTTATACCTATATCGTAATAATTGTAATAAACGCGACCTTAGCAAAATGAAAAAATCTAAACTGTACGCATTGCCAGAAATTAACTTTTTTATATATAGTATATTTATATCATTTAAAAAAAACATGGTATTGGTCCAAAGACGCTTCCTCTACGCGTATCGTAATAGATTATTACAGCGAATACAATAATAGTTAAAAATAGTTATTAACACTACGGTCTGTTGATTAAACAAACGTGTGTTAAATGCTAATGCACTAGTTAATATGGAATATGAATTACAAGTGTGGTATTTATTTATGCATGTTGCCGAACCGAAAGCCATAATTTAGTTCCATTTGATGATAGGCATTTGAGTCTTGAAACCCATGCGGGTCGCTGCTTCGTTAAATCTGATAACATTCGTTTTTCGCTGATTAACATTTTTTCACGGAAAGCCGGAGGGCTTACACAATAGTGGCAACAAAGGGCCAAGTCTGAACAATATATTCGTAAAGTTATTATACGAGTGATAGGGAAATGAGCATGTGATTTGTGCCGGAAATAAATTATACTAATTAGAAAGCCTGCAATGATGGAATTACTGTAAAAGTATGGTTCAGTTGCTTTACAGCTATACTTATGTTCAAGCACAATTCATACGCAACTATTTAGAGTCAATTTTGTGTGATTCCGGGCATTTGGGAAAATTGGGAATTTTGTAACTTATTGCGTGCTTTGACTTAATGTCTGTTTGTTTTTGAAAATTTGCTTTTTTTAATGAAGAATGATAGTAAATGTATTGGCTGCCTTGACAAGTTCCAAAACCGAATATCGTTAACAAGCACATATCACAGCAAGAGAGAAACAGACAGATTGAATATCATGCGTTGTAACTTATAATATATTACAATTTTATGTATTTAAAAACATTGACAATCCGATGTAAATGGCATGTAAACGTTGCAGGTGTTGGCAGCGGTCCATATTTGAGTGCATCAGGAGTTGCAAGGCTTGCGCGGTTTGCCGTGACCGAGCCTTAGGCGACCTACACCATCGGACTTAAACGTCGACATTATGCCTTTCCAAAATGTTAATTATGCACTATTGGCCTCCGCATTTATATGCGTTTTCCTCTTACACACCAATTCACGGAAAGTGCGTATTAAAAACATCAAGACCTCAAATATTGTTCTTGTAGGTGAAATGTTAAATCAATTATACCAACATTGGATTTCGGATAATATATTAGTAGCAAAAAGATTATTTGTAAATGATTTAAATTTTTCGAAAGTGTAGTTGTTATTTTTTTTTAATTAATCATTACTCGGAAAATAAAGAAAGCGCTTTCGATAACGCATAGAGTTTTATTTTTCCCACCCGTCGAATTTTGCCGCCCTGCGCACTGGCCCCGAATGGCCCTTGTGTAAATCCAGCGTTGACATTAACGTAATAATACAATACCTAAAGTTATGTCATGTTCACGGTATTTACTTTTGATTTAGATTTAGTTAGTCGCCTTTATGATAATAACTTGGGACAACAAAGGAAGATACGTGAAGGTATTTCACGACAGTGCAGCGTTTTGTCTAGCGATTGTGCTAAGTGACGTAGAGTGTAAATTATTACAAATTGAAATTTTGATTTGACATTTTAAACTCCGTACTTGGTTATTTCATCTGTCATATTCGTACTGTGAGTAAAAAATTAAATTTAAAATAAAATAAGTAGATCTATATTCCTCCAATTTTTTAATGTATTCATATCAAGGTATTTCCTTTGAAAACATAAGTAGGTATGTGAGATTTTAAATATCTAAAAATTAATATTTTATTTGATTTAATATGTGACCTAACTATATTAAAACATGAATCAAGTACTCGAAGTACCTACTGGGTATCTTCAAAAAACTTATTTGCCTTAGTTTTAAAGTGACCTCATAATATGTTTAGCATTTTAAATATGGGAATAAAGACAAAAACATTCAAAACCTTGATACACAAAGAACATATTACATATTATTTATCGTAATTTGAAAAGAATTAAGGTTTATTGTTTAAAGTATGTATATACTACTAGCGACTCTCCCTCGCTCCGCTCGCGTTCATCCCTGCTTACGTTTTAACGTTTAGTACAGATTTCTCAGAGATGAGGTATTTTCCCGCAGTAAAAAGTATCCTATATGTTGACCCGGATAACCAGCTATCATCATACCAAATTTCACCAAAATCCCTTTAGTGGATTTTCCGTGATGCGGTAACAGACAGACGGACAAAAATTCTAAAAACTATAGATTCGGCCACTATATCGATAATAATGTCTTAACTCTTAATGTCTATTTCAATGAGATTTTCCAATAATATTTAATTATTTAATTATTATATGTAGGTATAATGTAGGATAAAATGTTAGTGGTTTTTAATGGTAAAGTTTTGAAAACAAACTGAAAGTAATGTTAGCTGATGATAATTAATACTATTTAGAGTACTAAATTAGATTTTAATCAATGTAGTTGTTTATAGATATTTCGATGGTAGATTACGATAAATAATACCAATATGGATACATTTTTTAGAAATGCTTTAATGGATATTGAATGTAATGAAATATTCAGGATTTAGAGCAACTCTATGTTAAGGTCGAATGTGTACGAGTATGGTGTGAAAAACTATGATTATAACAAAGGTTTGTCATGTTAACATTGGCTAGGACCATTGATTACACTCATGCGGGACACCATTAGAAAAGTTCAAGGTAGAGTCTCTATAACTATATAATAAACTAGCATTGCCCGCGGCTCCGCCCGCGTTCAGATGACCAAAAACCAAACTCTTAGGTATTACATATTAGTATACTCTTACAATGCAGTTTTGTATTTTTTCTCAGAAATGAGATATTTTCCCGCGGTAAAAAGTATCTTATATGTTGACCCGGATAACCAGCTATCATCATACCAAATTTCATCAAAATCCCTCCAGTGGTTTTTCCGTGATGCGGTAACAGACAGACAGACAGACAAAAACTCTAAAAACTATAGATTCGGCCTCTGTATCGATAATAATGTTTATTTCAATAAGATTTTCCAAAAAATATTTAATGTATAGATTCGGCTTAGTTACAATTTTATTATATGTATAGGTATTTTAGACAAAAAAATATTTAAATTTTAACATCCAGTCATACCTAGAGAAGATGATCGTATCTTACTGTTCGTCCGCCAATAAGATCCTAATTAATTAAGTTTTCATGAATAACATAATATACTTAATAATATAGTCCCTTGTCTAATTTTGTGTTTGTTTGTGTTTTCAATATGCTGTTAATTTAGTTTAATAAAGGAGATGTTGTGTTAGTTTATTTTATAATAAGACATATCTATAGAATCTTTGTGGTGTAACGTAGGAAAAGAATGGAATAAAAAATGACGTCAGATATTATATATGTTCTTAAGCTATAAATAATATTAATATAAAATAATAAAATAATAGTTGTGAAATTATTTATATTATATTTATATTATAGATAAAAAGTGTTTTTTTAGTAAATTTTACAATAAATATTATAATAATACTTATACAAAAAAATATATTTCATCTAAAAATATTATGAAAATAATTGATGTGATTTACATAACATTACCTATGCATTTTATGATTATAACTCTATAAATCACACCTCCTACTTACGTGTATTTTCTCACAACAATCAATCAAAGTAGGTACCTACTCTTCCATCAGCTTTAGAAGTCTACCATTAAGGATTATTTGATATATGATAAAAATATAATATTGACTTTTATATAGATTTCCAGACAAGTTTGTAGGGTTATAACCAAATTCTTACTTAATGTTTTGGTAGGTATGAGCTTGTTTCACAACGGGGGAACCAATTTTGGATGATTTTATAGGACAGTTGATGAGCCGGAGAGGGTCATTGGGATCTATTTATCCTGTTACATCAATTGTACCGGTATAATTCCCGTAGAATAATGTAAAAGAGCACTAAAATAACTCCAAGGGTTTTTACGTTTATATTTAAAAGTAATTCAGTAAAATAGCAATAGGTTAAGAAAATCAATACTATGTTTTATTTATCAGTAAAAATCTTATAAAAAAGAGTGGGAGATGTTTACTTTACCTCGCGTATAAAGTTTGTGAATAGGGTTACAAAATAACCATTTACTATAATAAATATCGAGCGATTGATTGATAAATTCAAGCCAAGCTTATTTTTAGCTTATTTAACATAGTAAATTTTGTTAGCCCTTCTTCGGAAGCCCAACTGAGGCCGTCAATGAGTCGTCATGAGGCCGGCATTTTTTCGACCATTACTGTTTTAAATTTCATTCAAGCGTCCATTAGTATACAATTTCGTAATCGTGAGCGTATAAATAAATATCGGGATGTCATAATTACGTATTCTCATCGTGTTTTAAATATTTTTGAACTGGCTTACACTTAAATTATTTTCTATTATATAGGTTCTTGTATAATATGTTATATGTACGAGACTTTCCGCGTTTCGCAGAGCTTTTATTTCGTAACAATCATAAGTCCCAGATTTAGATTTCCACACTATATCACTGATATCAATTTTATTAATTATGGCCGGATATAGTATAATAATTTATTTAAAAAATCGTGATTAAAATATCTGATATCATTTTATGACTAATTAGTAATCACCTTCGACGATATGAAACTTGAAAGCAATAAATAAACCTCATAAGTTTATGGTAATATAAAGGGTTGTGTTACTTCAATTGATTTTTTTGTGTGAATAATTTATCACTTCACTATTTATATATTATTAATTAAAATAATTCTTCATTTTTAAAAGACAGTTACAACAAGTTGTAGTTTTATTAAGTACCTATCCAGGAGAGGAGACCCGCCCGCGCTTCCCTTATTTACCCTAATTAGTTTAGGTATTAAACATACCGTAAACATACAAAAACCCATCAAAGCGACTTGATTTACCGGAAAAAGTAGCATCTCAAACTCCAAGCCATAAACTATATTTATGCACAAAACCGGTCGATTCGTAGCTATGTTGCGTGAAAGGGAGACATTTATAAACCAACCAAATAACAAGCTTTGTTATTAATAATCAACAAATATCAAATTTTTCTTCGGCTCCGCTCGCATGGTAAATAGGTCGGAGACAAAGTAGTCCGTGAGGATGGAATCTATGTCCTTGCCCTTCATCTCTGGCTGTTCAGATGCTTGACACTTTTCAGTTTACGCTTCAAGAAGTAATAAACAGACAGGCATAGTTTATACTTTTGCATTCATAAAATTACTATGGATTATTGTAATGATATACAATATTCAAAAGTGAAAACTTGATTCTAAAGATGAATACTTGCATATTATTATTATATAAAAACAAAAGTCGATGTTTTTTATCAACTATCAAGTCGCATAAGGCACCTAGGATAGAACACGAGTGAAGCGAGGCTATAACAATAGATAAAGTATTAACACGTAGGTTATACAACATTTAAATATTTTTAACTATATATTTGGGTGCTATTTGCTTATTCGCCAAGCGTAAGGAGTTTCCTGATTCTAATTTATCTAATGTGTTAGATTCCTCGGTCACGTACGGTGTAATAGTGCTTGCTAATGCCGTTAGTTCAAATATAATTAATTTATACAGGAACTCGGTACCTTAGCAGAGTGAACGATTAACTGTCGTTTATTCATATAATGGTATATGTAACTGCTACGAAATATGTTTTTTGAAATTCAACACTTGATATTTTTCGAGTGTCACCTTCACCGTTAAGGCAAGTGGCAATCATGTTGGAAATGACTTGCACATGAAAATATCAGATGTGCGAGATCCGGGATTTGAACCCGCTTCACTTGGTGTCCCAAACGAGCGCGTTACCGTTGGGCTATCACAGCCTCTATATATCTAATATGTATGTATTTAAAGTTATATATGTGTAGTGTATCAACTATCTGGTATCCATAACACAAGCCTCGTAGCTTACCGTGGAACTAGATGGCGATGTGTGTTAATGTCCCAACATATTTAATTTAACGTACAAATCGATTGTATGTTATAGCTATACCTTTTCATCTAGGGTAGATACGAATCTAGAAATAAGTTTACATTTAATACTTTCTTAGATTTACATACATACATAACAGACAGGTAGATGTAGTAAGTTCTTACTGTGTAGATCAAAATGACAGCTTATCAGATTAAAATTATTTATTTTTCATTTGTAAAAGTATATAGTAATAGTGTTGCTTAGTAAGTTTGTTTTTAAATAACAGCAAACTAAATTAAAATTATTATACTTAATTAATTTTAACTTTTTTAAATTACACATAGAACAATTATATGGCTTAAATAATTAATACTATATTTTATATTTTTCTTTATGGTTATAAATATAATAATGGCAACACTAAATATAGATTACTAATTAATATTTTAAAATTGTAATAATTATAAAAAATAATAGCAAAATTAAATAAATAATATTCCATATTCAATTATAATTAAAATTATAAAAATGTTTTAAAGTTAAAAAATATTGTAATGTAATTGGTGTAATTTTCATTTTGTTAATTGTGGGTAGGCTGTCTGTAACAACTATACCTTCAAGACATGTAACACCTCAGTCTCTCCCGTGACCATGGATGCTGTAAAGCATTCGAAACGTCGGGAACCAAAAATCAAAATAAATTCGCGAAAAAATCCGAAAAGATAGTTTTATTTAAAAGTTTACATTTATAATTAATTTTGTTGCTAGTGTGAAATAATGTAAATTTAAATAACCTATAATAAAACATACGAGAATATTTACAACAGTTCAAATAATTACAAAGTGTTCAGATAGTTTACCAGCAACAAACAAGCTCATAATGCACATCTTTACGATTTGTGTTTCGTTGCAGTGGAGCCTTGGACTGGTCGTAATCAGAACGTGGAAAACATTTCGCTAGGACGGACCGTGCCAATTCTAAATACTGAACTGTTTAACTATTATTTGCTTCTGCTGGTATGCGCAATGTGCATATTTTAAAAGTTAGCTTATATTAAAAAAATACATGTTTAGAAATTCCCTTTGTATTTACTACACATGATGAAATTTGGTAAGAAGATGGTTTGAGACCCTGGAAAGGACATAGGGTACCTTTTATCCCGGAAATTATCCCTTAAGGGGTTGAAAATGGGGATGAAAATTCGTATGGGGAATCAACGTAGGGACGAAACCGAGCGGGGGTGAGTCGCTAGTGTAAAATAGTAGTTTAATAAGTAATTTATTATGAAAAAAAATTGGGCCAATAATGACTACATCTTAAAAGTATAACATGTTTGTTTCATGAACATCTGCTTCCTGTTGAAAATGAATGAGTTTAGTAACGCTAAAGCGAAAGCCAGATGTTCATTTGTATCTATGATGTTAGTGTAAAGGTAAAGAAGTTTATGTCGTTTGTGTTTACCCATGTGATGATGACTGATTCAAAAGAAAATATTATTGACTATTGTGTGGTACAAAGTTCTTTTTTTCTGACCGTTAAATGACTGTTGCTTTGACGCTCTACCAGAGAGAGAGCTCACGTATCTATATATCTATATATATATATATATATATATATATATATATATATATATATATATATATATATATATATATATATATATATATATATCTCGATAAATCGATTTAGATTAGTCTTATGTCTGAGAAAACGCGTGTTTTCGAGTTTTCATGGAGTTTTCTTTTGCATTATTCCACGCAAAATATGGTCGCTTTGCATGCTCGGGCATAAGCATCGTGGTCAAGCGGCCAAGGTGCAAGGTCAACAATCACAGGTGTCCCAGGTACTTTGGCTAAAGAGTTACATATTTTCTTATAGTAAATCTGTGTAAACAGTAAATTTTTTTGTATATGATGAAATTCGTTATGTTTTCTTAAACGACCTTGTATGTTACATGTTTATTATAAATTGATATTAAAAGTCAATGACAACTCATAAAATGAAGGGCATCAAGGGCACTGTCAATGGCATTGGGAACACCCAGCAATAACTTGCAAGATTTATTAATATCATAAATCTATGCAACTATAGCCAAGTTAAACATTTACACTAAATAATTGTACCTATATATATATATATATATATATATATATATATATATATATATATATATATATATATGTACAGTTATGTTGTATGTCCGTATTATAGATTTCTAAAATTTATTTAATATCAATGCTTTTACTTCTAAATTGTAATACAATATTAGAAAGTATAATCAAAAAATTAAAAATAGATTATTTTAAGGCATTCATTTTCAGATAAAATTAATTATTTAATGATTTCCTTATTAATGAATCTGTCGTAAGTTTTATTATATCAACATGATGTATGAGTTAATTCAACTTATCTCAAAGAAAATTACTTATTGGGAGGAAATTTTATAATATCTTTGAAGTAACGAGCGTTAGCGTCATGCTTGCGCTGGCCAAATATGTGCGGATTAAATTATGTATACAGATAGTGATGTATTAATATTTTAAACTAAGTTTTGATTATTTTTAGAACACTTATCAAAACTGCCGTTCATAAATATTATATTTAGTACTATCTCATCAAAATTATTTAAACAACTGTGTTTTGATAGTAATATCAAATATGTATTAGTTACTTAGGTACTACGTAGGTATTTATATGTACTTATATTTTATAGTCCAAATACCAAGTTTTTTTTACAATGTTAATAATATATTATTGCAAAAATATAATTTTTATTTTTATAAATAATACTTGCTTTTATAAATAACTTCATTTTCTGTAAGTTCAATTAGTTCGTTCCTACAACTATTTTAAACATTTTAAACTAAATTAGAAAAATATATAGGTAGAAACAACAGAGTACGTTTTAGTCGCCAAGTTTTAAATTCTATTTTTTATTCAAACTAAGATTAAAAAATAAAGGATCCACTGGAACCGTCATGTGATCATTCTCAAGTTATTATTCTATAGTTATTGAACAGGAAAAGAGACAAAAATCCAATAACCGGTTAACATGTATAACAGCTAATCCATCACAAACATAAAATATAAGTATAGAAGGAGTTCCGATATCACATCTTACAAAGCTCACCAAGGGTCTTATGTCTATAGTATCTATAGCTTTCGACTCAACCTTCAATATTCCATAACGCGCAAACGCAACCTAACTTTATTGGAAACATTACACGATTACTACATCATTAGCTGTTCTCACCTTTTATATACATGTATGCAGAAAATCCTATTTTAATTATCCTTTTAGATAAATAACACGTACTTAGACAATGACAGGCGACTGCGGCTCGCGATAATTACATATTTATTAATGGAAAATAAGTCTAGGTGTTTCGCCTTTAGTCATCAAATATATTAAGGATTAATTGCAAAGACCAGAGAAGCATGCGATTTTCTTCGAATTTCGAAGTAATCAGGAGTTCCTTATTTTGTTCAGTTGCATATTATATGATACCCTATAGATTATCTAGCGTTGTTAATAATACATACATATTATGTATATCAGACGATATTATGTACATCATACATTTACATAGCATTTAATTGTACAATTTTGATTGTTTGTATGTAAATTGAAAATTACAGTTTAAATTAATTTTAAGATCTGCATTTTGTTTTTAATAAAGTCATCTTTTTAATCAGTTTTGTTCCCCATTACATTTTATGACGCATATAAAGGGAAAAACAAAATCTATTAAGTTCTTATGAATTTTTTATATAGATAAAATATAACAGTGAATATGAGTTTATCTATACATATAATAAAATTGTAACTAAGCTGAATCCGTACATTAAATATTTTTTTGGAAAATCTTATTGAAATAAACATTATTATCGATAGAGAGCCCTATAGTTTTTAGAATTTTTGTCTGTCTGTCTGTTACCGCATCACAGAAAAATCACTGGAGGGATTTTGATGATATTTCGTTTGGTTATAGCTGGTTATCTGGATCAATATAAAGGATACTTTTTACCTCGGGAAAATATCTCATTTCTGAGAAAAAATAGAAAAACTGCAATGTTAGAGTATACTAATATGTAAAACCTAAGAATTTGGTTTTTGATCATCTGAACAATGCTAGTTGGTATATGAAAATGTTTTTAATAAAGTTGAAGTAACAACGTAGTTGTTAACAACTTAACAGACCACTGTAGGTAATTCTCGAGTGTCAATGCGGGCAGTAAGTAACGGACACAAATGGCAATGAGGTAATAGAGCGCTTCCCTCGGGCGAGGCGCGCCCGCTTGAAACAATATTGTAACAAGTATTACACCTTTGTGTTTTTCAAATCAATATAGTAGTAGTTGGAAAAGTAATAAATATACCGGGAACACCCATAATGGCATTTACCGCACCCATTTCACTTAATTGATTGTGCATAAATATCTCTTCGTAGAAGGTTCAATTATTATTATTTATTTTCTTCGAGGACATGTTAGTTTTTAACATGAATATTTATGTTTAAAGATTTATAAGCTGATACAAATAAAATGTGATTCACCGTTAGATAATATAAATGTACATTTTAATAGAGGGAAATATTCAAAAAGCTGCAACTTGCAAGGTTAGCTTTGAAAAAAATGATGAATTAGATGGCAATGAACGGATTTCAAATGAAAAAAAGTTCAACAAGATTTCCTTGTATACATTGAATTCTGTTAAATTACGACTTTTGAAAGATTATTTTGACTAATATTAAGATGTCTGTACATTTTTAATTTATAATACTAGCGACTCACACTTGCTTCGCTCGGGTTCATCCCTAGCTTGCTTCCCAATACGGACTTTCATCCAAATTATTACACCCTTAAGGGATGATTTCCGGGATAAAAAGTATACTGTGTCCTTCCCAGGGTCTCAAACTATCTTCTTACCAAATTATATCTAAATGGTTCAGTAGATCCATAGATGACCTCTACAACATCACAAACTCACAAAATCACAAACTTACAAACGTTACCTTTTTATAATATTAGTATAGACTATAGATAAAACTTTGTGGTATGGCAAGAACATTAAGTATAGTTCGTTATGATTTTATTATAGGTAGATACTTATCAAAAGTACTACAAATATATTTAGTGACAATTACAATAGATTATTACTTCCTATTAAACAATAAGCAATTCTTTGAAATCGAGTCATAGCTACCAACAGCTTTATTAGAAACGTTGGTTGTTTCGCTCCCTGACATGGAACCGGTACTGAATGATACGGAAAATCCCATAATACATTCAACTTTTTTTAAGGATATCCAAGGTTATTTATAATGATGACTACATTATTATAAAATAGATTAGATAAACCATACTAATGTATTATTTTCTTCTATGAAATACTAGATTTAATCAAGAATTCTGTATTTTTTTAATATTATATCCACATATTTATATATGCTATACCTAATAAGTTTATTAAAATTATTAAATTCATTGACTGTATTTGTAAACTAGGTTGCTTCCCCATACAAACTTTCATTTTTCACCCCCTTAAGGGATGATTTCCGGGATAAAAACTATCCTATGTCCTTCCCAGTGTCTCAAACTATCTTTTTGTCAAATTTCATCTAAATCGGTACAGTAGTTTCAAAGCCTGATCGGTACAAACAAACAAACACACAAATCTATCCTCTTTATAATATTAATATGTATAGATAAAACAATAAACATGTAAAACTACGATATTTAATTATAGAATACTTAGTAACTAATGCTTTTAACGGTCAATTAATTTTGAAAGACATTGTCGTTTCTGCATCGTTTGAGTCCTTTTGATTGAAAAAAAACTGGGGTAAGAACTCAGAATACAGACAACTATTTTCAACAACAATTTATTTGTTCTGTATTCTGAGAGTAAGGAGTATCATGAATTGTCTAGCTAGTCTACTAGCTGCTTTTTACTTTCATGCATCATTCATTATCTTATAGGATTTATACTTAATTATTGTGAAAATATAAATAAAAAATATATTGTTTGTAAATTACTTATTTTTAATGCGTGCATATAATTGTACATATATCATAATAATTACTTAAGAGTGTAACGTAGCGTTTTAATGTGATGTGATTGCTTTGAAAATAATAGACAGCTACTAAACTTCGTGCCGCTCCGACGAGAAAAGGTACTAAAGCACAGTGTAATTATTTCGTTTTTTGGTCTTCACTGTGATAATGGAGGATCGAAAGTAGTCCCGCATCACGCGCGTTTGACGTCGAAAATATTATGTAATTGTATACCAAGGATTGAGAAGGTAAATCGGTCATTTTGGAATAAAAAAACTTCAAATCATGAGCGGGATCAGAAACAAGTAGTTCTGTGGGTTTTTGTTCGTTGAACTCTATATCGAGGTATATATATTGAGGTAACCTGCTACCAATTATAGTGTTTTTGGATATTTGAGTAAAAAATAATAAGTTACTGTAGATATAAAACGAATTCTATATTAATGTGTGTATATATATATATATATATATATATACATATATATATATATATATATATATATATATATATATATATATATATATATATTTTATTATCCTGGGGGTAGAAGATTAAACGTAAGGTATCACAATATTGTACCTATTAAAGTGTCAAAATAAGTTTAAGTGGACAAATCTACGATACGATCTCTTTTGTGTATATTACACTTTTTATCACACATTGTGTGTCTAAAAAAGTTAAATAATTGCTTTAAACGGGTTATCATGACATACATATCTCAGTGTTTGTGTAGCGCATACATAATGATAAAATGACTTTTTACACTATTTCAGTAGTTCGCCCGCTGGATTACTTTTCACCGCTTAAAATATATCTTTATGGATGTTTATATGACCGGAACATGTACTTTTAAAGAATTAACAAAGTTAATGCTATTAAATTTCAATTATATTTGAACAATTACATTTTTTCAACAACAATCGAAAATTTTATGTCATTGAATAGTTGAGAGATCAGAATAATTCTCGAAAAATCATTTTGTTCTTAGAAGACATACCGTCAAGCTCGAGACTCGAACTTAGTAATTTAATGTATCAGTTTTTTTACAAGGTGCTGGCAGTTTGTAAAAAAGATACCGTTGAATTGAAACAGTTTTTGCTCATGCCAAGGTTAATACTAACGCTACGTTTTGTTCATGCTTCCGCTTTACCAAAACGCGTAGTAACATTTTACTAATGTATTACGTACATTATCAAATGTATAGAGTTAAACTATTTTTATGACATTTCATTTCATTATCAACTCCATTTATAAATAAACTTATGTAAGACCTATTATTTTTAAGTCATATTTAATTATTTTTTAGCCCCTTACACAAAAAGAGGGGTGTTATAAGTTTGACGTCGATCATTGATGTCTGTCTGTCTGTGTGTATGTCTTTTTGTGGCATCGTAGCTCTCAAACGTATGGACCGATTTCGATGAGGTTTTTTCATTTGAAAGCCAGTTTCCTTGCGGTGGTTCTTAGCTATGTTTAATTAATATCGGTCCAGCAGTGAAAGAGTATCAGCTCTTTTCCAAAATGATGTAAGGCATTTTGGTGTATCATTACTCGATTAAGTGCTTCACGCGTGCCAGTGTCTTCGTTAAATGAAATTTGCGTAGGGTTTTTTTTTTAATTTTTTAATTTTGGATAAAAGATATTTATAACTAGTTTTACAGTCGTGTAAATTTTTGACGCGATACAAGTAGTGTCGCGTAATGCGAATGCATATTGGCTGAGCGGACGCGCATTGTGCTCTCGTCTGCTTAGTATTTATTGATTAAAGTACACTTAATACATTTTGAAATAAGTTTCATTGTTATTGAAACTACGAGTAGAGTCATTAATAATTTCATGATACATAAAATTAATTTAATAATATGGCTTTATATATTTGCATTCGTTTGTCTGAAGAGCATGGATGTTTGTACTCCGTTCATAGGTATTTATATTTATAATATGCATGTATTTAAAGTTATATATGTGTAGTGTATCAACTATCTGGTATCCATAACACAAGCCTCGTAGCTTACCACGGAACTCGATGGTGCTGTGAGTTAATATCCCAACATATTTATTATTATTTATTTATCTAAAATATTTAATATATCTTAATTTGTATTTAATGGATGTTTAAGATTCAATATAAGCTAATAGGAATTAGATTTTTAAGTATGTAAGTAATTGACAAAGAAATAAGAAACACATAATGTAGAGCCGAGAAACTGGTTTTTATCAAATCCGTCCAGCTGATTTAGCAAGGAGTAAAACGTATAAAAACTTTCGAATCTATACTAATATTATAAAGAGGCGGAGGTTGTTTGTTTTTGTGTGTGTTTGTTTGTTTGTCTGAACTCGCGCTAATCTTAGGAATTACTAATCCGATTTGAAAAAATATTTTTGAATTAGATAGCCAAGGGAGCGGAACAGTAATCATAAATGTCAATAATTCGGGCAGATTTCCATACATTATTACTAATAGCATAAAACCAAAGAGTTTTATTTGTGGTTTTAGCGCGAGTGAAGCCGCGGGTTCTGCTATTCATAATATTAGCCCGATAAAGCGTTTTAAGTTTTAAGTCTTTGCGTACAAAATAGGAACAACAGAGAGCAGACTACGTCATAGGCGCCTTTCTAATATATGTATAATACATTATAATAATTTTATTACATCAGCATCTCCCTTCCCCTTTCCCAATCGCTTGGGGTCTGCGCAGTACATCTGCCGTATTGCTAATAGGATTTGGCGAAAGTTTTACGACCGACCGCCTGCATGACATCAACCCTCCTTGGGAATAATATATTTTTATTACAAGAGTGGAAATTTTTTCTTTTCTTCATTTAAGGCCAAAGCTATGCCTTCGCTGACTAAGATAAAATTCCGCTTGATGATATTGATCACTTAATTGTGGTTACGTATTAGATTTCAACGAGCTTTCCTACACTGAACGTGACGCACACCTGTTGGAATTAGAGTCACTAAAAACCCCAACTTAACAGGAGAAACTTTCAAATTTGTTATTATAGTTTCTTTCTATCATTATTATTGCTATCACCCTCATATTATAAGATTTATTTGTAATAAATAAGATTTTTATACGTAACAGATTAGCACTTACCATAAAGCTTTAAAAAATTGAAAAAAGTCTACTTTAGATAATGACTGTATTATTACCTACTCAAATGTAAATATCTTCCCGTTTACGTTATAAGTACTTATGTAAAGTGAAATTTTAAATAGTTGTAACTTTAAAATATCATGAACAAAAATCTAGTTATATAGATACATATTATATATGATCTAAAATGTTGGTATAATTCTGCCTACATCGAACATTATAATAATAGGTATATCATCGTGTTTCCGTGAACCCACACGCAGCTGGCAATTTGCTGCGATCCATCTCGTAAGTACTTGTGATTAGATGTCTATTGTAGTAAATTGGTAGCAGCTCTAGGTACTGTAGAAAATTGTCTTCGAAGAGATTTGATTTTGATACAGTTTTTTAAGCAATATTATTTATTATCTTTTTTAGTTAGCGCTCGTTCCAGTTTAGCTATTTTATTTGCATGTATTAGGTTTAAGTAAACATATATAAAAACGGTACGGGGAGATAACGACAGTCAAAACATTGTGTAGTTTAATTAAATACATTACGTTGGCGCGTAATTTTAATAGCGTTATAAAATTCTAATTAGAGAAGTTAGTTATCCTAAGATTAAATAAACTTAAAGTTTTAAGGCTAGAAACGTACATATGTACGAAAATATTTCTATTTTGACATGGTATATGTACATATTTATACAAAAATTTCGTAACAAAAGTGAGCAAGTATAGATATTATCAATGAATGCCAATTGAATTTATTTTTAATATTTACTAAGCACTCTTTGTGCAATGTTTGAAATTGCTATTTTACTAATGTTACTTGCTATTATATATTACGAAGTACAATAAGAATAAAATTAGATGATATTTAAATGCATAATGTAAAAATTATAACTAAATAGTGGCAATCAACAGCAGAATTTAGAATATCTATCTCTACATGTGTGATCTGACGGGGCGAGTTTAAATTTCGCTTGGAGTTTTTATGTGGTCATGTTTTTTTGGGTCCTCGACGTAAGGTTTTATTATAGAAGTTTACGACCACAATTTCCCTCGCGTAAAAATATTTGTGATCCCTTCTTTTAAGCTTCTTGGACAGCGTTATCTACTAATCAATGTAGAATTCAAAAATATAAAATTCATATTAAAAGTATACTACGTTAGTCTTTCTGTGTATCAAGTTTTAACTAAATCTGTTCAACTGTACACATTATCAACTGTACATCTGATTGTTTCATAAAATTCTAAGCATTCGCACTTAATTTTTATAATGAAAAAAAAAAATAATTTATCTATACTAATATTATAAAGGTAAAGTTTGTGAGCTTGTGAGTTTGCAAGTTTGTGACGTTGTAGGGAGTAATCTCTGGATCTCTGAACCGATTTAGATGAAATTTGGTAAGAAGATAGTTCGAGCCCCTGGGAAGGATATCTTTTACATATGATAACTTTTTATCCCGGAAATCATCCCTTAAGGGGGTGAAAATGGGGATGAAAGTTTGTATGGGAAATCAAGCTAAGTTATTTACATTTTACATTCGCTATATGTATCTAAAATAAAAATACTCAACAACTTTTAGAGATATCAACTCTATATTTTCACTTATGCTACTTACGAAATACACGCATTTCCCTATTTCTTTACGAATGCAAATTTCAAGGTGAAACGTAAATAATGAAGGCTATAATATATCGCAGAGTTTCCGGTCCGCATTTCCATATCGCGTTCAGGGCGCCGCCCTACGACTAGGTAATGGTTTAATTTATTATAAGTAATTTATATTTCTAACTTTTTTCTTTAAAAAGGTAAAAGGTTACCTACAATTGACAATATGTATTTACAGTTAGCCATATACTTATATCTTCAACAATATCAATATGCCATATTTAGGTGCTTATCTATAAAAGCTTTCATCATATCGTATAGTAAACATTTTTATTATTATGATACATAGATTTTGGTATTTTTTATTAGGTTGTTGAAATAAAAAAAAACAGAGTATATTTGTCGCATAGAAGATTTTATAGTTTATGATATGCAGAATAGATGGACGATGACGATCTCAAGTTTCAACTTTTTACTGTAATTTGTATGGTATCTGTGATTTCGAGGGGTACTTAATATGTTCTGATCTATCTATGATGATGTTCTCCTAGCCGATCCCGGCTACGGCGGCCAATCTCATTGAGATTAGCCAACTGCGCAGGAGATATTATAGTGCTCAAGTGGACGCGCAGACACGAGTGCACTCTCTATTCCTATCACTCTCATACTCCGGTGGGACGACCACTCGACACGACCGGTGAGAGTTAAGGCGCAGGACCGACGGCTTTACGTGCTCTCCGAAGCACGGGGGTGAAACACCGCCAACTTCCCAACTCCGGGCTGTTACTGAGACTTACTATACAGAAAGACTCAATAACTAAACTTGGCCCGACCCGGGACTCGAACCCAGGACCTCCGGGTGTGCAGCCGTACATGCTAGCCACTACACCACCGAGGCAGTTTATCTATCTATATCTGACTATCATTAGGTATTGTTTCGTCGAAATTCAAAATCGATTGGCCGTACCTATTTTGATGTAGGAGCAATAACGCTGATCTCACCAGCAAATTGAAGTGCTGTTGTTCATACAAAACAAATAATATGTATATAAGAAAAACTACGTGACTAACGCTCAGATACCTAATTCCCATCAACTTTTTTGTTTCTTATCATCTATAATATATTATTATGATTATTTTATAGCTGACAATAAGTCTTCTTTAAACCTTGTGTACTATGATGCGTGTGTATATGTATAAAGGTTAAAGTATCAACCTATAAACGAAAACAAACGATGTTCTGTTTATTACCCGACTGCGGCGAAGCCCAAAGGAGGATTATGTTTGACCTAATCTATAGTTTTTAGAGTTTTTGTCTGTCTGTCTGTTACCGCATCACGAAAAAACCACTGGACAGACTTTCATGAAATTTGGTATGATGATAGCTGGTTAACCGGGTCAAAATATAGGACTTCTTACTGCGGGATAATATCTCATCTCCGAGCTAAACGTTAAAACGTAACTGTAACGAACCCGAGCGGAGCGAGGGCGAGTCGCTAGTATGAAATAAACATCTATAGTGAGAAGCCTTCTGACATTTTCAAGGTGAATCTCTTATACGCCTCATTTTGTTTGATGTTGTCCATCTCGCTACGCAAACATTTTGTCTAGGATTAAATACTCTTTTGTATCAACAAAGAGCTTAACGTAACAAAATATACCGTATAATTGGATTGATTGATGTACACTACTGATCTTATTAGTTATATGATAGCAACGAAAAAATTAGGTCATGCTACCATTTTTAGTGGTACATATATATAATAGTATTTCGGGTACAAAGTACCTAATATAGAAATTATAAAAAACTATATTAATTAACACTGTATAAGTCTTTAACAATGTTTTTTAGTTGTAGTTTCTATTCTAATTCTCATTTAAAGGAGAAGTCTATTCAGAAACTCAGTCGGAGTTTCATAGGTCGGCGACTTTCAATATGACTGTACGTCTTTTTACGTGTAGGCAGGGAAAAGGGAAACCCGTTCAATTTTTTAAACCGGTTTTTGTCATTGACCCAAAACGGAAAAGCTTTTCGGTCTAAGGTTTCGTTATGTTCTTTAACCGGTTAAACCCCGGAACACGGTTATTGATGAATTTAGATTCTAACATCGAAAATTAATCGGTTAAATTGAGTTTTTGTGCATTTATATTTAACGAAACTTTGCTAATGGTGAGTTGCATAGTAGAAGGATACGTGTGTGTCTGAAATCAACTGGTTTATTTTGATATCAAAACCTAAGCTTAATCTTTCTCTAAGAATAACCGTTAACCATTATTATTTCGGTTTACTAAGTCGATCGTTTTTATTAACCGGTTAGGGGCCATTCAAGTATTACGTGCGCAGAATTTTATTATTATTAACCCCTCATCCCCTTTGTCAGCAAAAGTATACAAAGCTCTTACTCACCCTTCCTATGCTTACGTAACCATTGGTAGATATATGTATTTTTTCTGGGTCTTTGCTTTGCTCCCCTTGAATGGACCCTTCCTGAACGAGCGATGTATCATCAACTATTGTATTACCAAAATTTACCCTCTTTTTTAAACCGGTTCCGAGCCCTGTGTGTAGTACATAGATATGTTTGGCAATAAGAAAACGCGTTATTATTTTGGATGGCGGGATTATTGAGTCGGATTTTTCACTATTTTAGGTTTAATTTATTTGCTTATTTTACTCTTAAAATATATATACATTACCTTGACTTTATTATCAGTAAATTCAAGAAGAAGTTACCTTCTAATATTTAGAAATATATAGTTTATGAAATACAAATACAAATGAAGAAAAAATACAAATGAGCAAATGTAATAGAATCGACGATTGTAGTTGCATAGTAAAACAAATTATAGTAGATGAAATTTTACACTGATTTAGTAGCGTGTAGAGTAATAGCGTGTGAGTGGATTCGTTCCGCAGTAATGTGACGTTAACAAATTCCACCACCATTGTGCCTCCGTCACACTTGTCACGTTAGCTATGTACCACGGCCGAGCATCACAATATGATGTAGATCATGATTTTATGATGTTTTTCTAGAGCAGTTCGTATTGGAGACAGATGCTGTTAATTACAAATTGCAGGGACGTTATGCGAAATTGGCTATTACTATTTATTCAAAGGACTGTTCTGTTTAACACATAAATAAAGTGGTATACAACTTTTCTCTTATGGCCTATTCGTAAAACTAGCAATTATTTTATACAACTATCTCGGTGGTATGCGAGAAAAGTTGAAAATAGTTGTTCATAGCTTTTAGAACAATACACGATAAAAAAAAATATTTATTTATTTTTGCAATGAACGCATAAAAGATAAATGTCCAAAGAAAAATAACTTTTTTTCTTTTGACGCCAGGAACCACCGCAGGCATTTACAGAAGAACCCACCAGAGTTTCATCACAATTCGAGGACAAATAAACAAACATTCATTTTTATTTATATAGATTTGTGTGTACGTTCGACAAGGAATGGTTATTAAAATGCGTGTAATTTAAATATTCCAAAATCCAAATCACATTAGGACGTAAGCTTGCTTGCTAATTGTTTTATTTGATTACGTTTGCTCTTTGTTATAAGTAATAATATTTGTTCGTGAATGCCGAAGGCTTTGAAGAACCATATCTATGATCATACTTAATAGATACAATCAATACTTAACAGCGACTTTGGATAAATTCTGCATTGAATTTTCTGAAAAGATGCTGATAGATGGATTTTTTTATTTTTTTAAAACACTTATTTTATTGATATTTTTAAGTGTTGATAAGATGTTGTATTTACTTATATCACATTTTGAGACACAAAAATTTGTAATACCTATTTATAGTTGATTGTATTTATTGATTGAAGTATTTTGAATTATAGTTAATGGACGTTTTACAATCGCTATTTTTTTGGTTAAGTTAATCAGAATATAACTTAGGTAGGTACTTCCGTCTTATTAGCACGTTAGTGTGACATTTTCAGCTAACGATTTAAGTTGACAGAAAATTTGTTCACTTTTGTTCACATTGTATGCTCTTCTGATTTATACTTGTCAGTGTGATATTAACAAATATGACTTAACTATATTATACTGAGACTATATACTATATTATACTGAGATTATACATAGAACAAAATTTTTATTTAAAGACGGAATACCTACATAAATAATGAAAAGTAGAAGAACTTGCAACTTTCATACCTACTAAATCTATTGTTTATAATTTGCTGCTATTAAAACCTTAATCTATTATGGTACAAATTGTTATCTTATCTTTTCGATCTTATCAATTGCTTCAGCAAATCTCTATGACCCCGATGAAAAACATAATTTACAATTACGAAGACAATATTAGCGGGTAGGTACCTACTACTACAGTTTTAGAATTTTAAGAAAAAAAAATCTACGACTGATATAACGTTTAGAGCTTTTTGAGTACCTATTGTATATATACCTATCATAATTTAAGCTTCATTTGGGACAGAAAATATAATAATAATCAATGAATATATTTTCAACATCAAAATATTTACTAGGTTTTTTTATGAGATAAATATAATTACGAAGAAAAAATATATACTCATTTGAATAGTAAAATATTTAATGATATAATTTTGTTTATTTTATATTAACATATAGAAAATAATTGCTATTTTCAAAATA
Source organism: Brenthis hecate (assembly GCA_951806755.1). Taxonomy (NCBI): domain Eukaryota; kingdom Metazoa; phylum Arthropoda; class Insecta; order Lepidoptera; family Nymphalidae; genus Brenthis; species Brenthis hecate. Next base: position 233,758 of record OX638264.1, read on the forward strand.
TAAAAAATTAAGTAGCTCAATAAAAATATTTAGAAAAAAAATTACTCACATTAATTAAGAGCTCAGTTTTATTAATATATTTTATTGTAACTTCCACAGCAAACACTATGAATACAAATATATTAAGAGTTAAAAAAAATATTGTTATTTTCACTCACACCCGACTGTTGCGCGGTTTTGATGTCGTTTGATTATTCTGTACACAATTTGAACAAGCCGCCTCACACTGTAAATCATGACACGATTATTGGCGGGAAACTATTGTAGCGACATCTGTTATAAGTAATAGGCAATCGTAATCATATAACGCCATCTACTATGGAATAGCGGCTTTATTAGTATATTTCAAATCATTACGCATTTATTCACTGATTATTATAATCATAATACTTATGACAACACTAGCGGTTCAGCCTCGCTTCGCTTGTGTTCTTCCCTAGGTACGTTTTAACGTTTAGTATGGAATAGATAGACTATAATATATTATGTTACTGCTCCGCTCCCTTGGTTAGTAGCATGATGATGTCCATGATGATGATGATATGAGTCCAATAAACGGGCTATCGAATGCAAAAATATTTTTTTAAATCGTATCAGTAGGTACTGAGATTAGCGCGTTCAAACAAACAAACAAGCTCTGCTTTTTTATAATATCAGTATAGATAAACAATGTTAAGAAAATAATGAATTTTATATTCGCACCATTAGATAAAGTAATTATTATTAATTAATGCAGTGTCTTAATTATGTGGGTTTAAATATATATTTTTTTATACGTAATGAATAAACGCCTTACGTTTGACAATTATATCGTACAATTAACCACATAAGCAAGTAGAAAATTATTTTCAAATTCTAGTAAGACGATCTTATACTTTGGGTTTAAAAAAAAATAAGGTTCATATTAAGAAAAATCAGTTATTTTATTTAATACATCTATTTCCTTATAGTCAACACAAAAATATACAATATGTTTTTATGTGTAAAGGTGACTGACTTAATTCTAAACATTTGAATATACGAATTGAATTCAATTTAGTTTCTAGTTTTTTCACTAATCAATTATCATAATGATATTCAACTAAATACTTATACATAATTTTTGTGTCAAAAAAATATTAGGTATTTTATACACTAAAATATTAAGAGAAAATACGTAAGGTAAAAATGCATTTACCACACTACATTTAACATAACTGACATTAAAATGCCTCACATTTGTCATTTTCATCATGATGTTTACGCTTAAATATAATAACATAATTTCAAGGCTTAAATAATCATTACAGAATTTTATTATGACTCTTCTCCAAAATCACATCGTGTCGGCGTTGCTTTATCTTTTTTAATAGGAGATTCTTTTCCAACTTCTGAAATAAAAAAAATAAACAGAATTTTCATTTAATTAAAAAAAATATCTTTAATAATTACTTTAAAGCAGTCATTCACCTTCTCCGATTAAACTTGATTTAATAGATGATGAGTCGACAGTAGGAAGCTTGATACCTTGCTTTAAAACCATCGTGCCATCCTGAAACAAATCGTTGATCATTTAATGATTTTGATTGAATTTAATTTTTTATTACAAATTAATATTTACGTGATTGATCGATTAAATTCACTATGTTTATATATGTATTAAGATGAATTAATTAAGTAGCTAATTATTTGCCACTCTCAATTGTCCAGCCCAATTGCATTAAAATATTAAATAAGACACGTTATGTACATACAATACACGGTCTAAATAAGCTATACAATTTTAATGATGCGTAATTCTTTCATAATCTTACCTTCATTTCCACGAGACCTTTTTTAGCCATGGCTTCAACCTCAGCTTTTGTCATTACAATTTTTTGCACTTTCACTACTTTCTTGCCGATTTGCATTTCACATAGTTCCCCTGTCGGCATAGCTACAAAATAAACAAGTTTATCAATATTATAATATTAAATATTATAATATTTAATGAATACTTTAAATAAACAATATAAATTTGTATAATTGTTTATAACAAATACTTACGTCTAGCATTCAATGGTAGAGGTAAAGGTTTTACGCCGGGTGGCAGAGCTTTTATAGGTACCTGTAAATATTTTTTAATTTATCAAACATATAAATATAACCAAAATAATGTTTTTGATTTTAAAGGTACCTGATCGTACATAAACAATATTGTACTAGCAAGTAAATTCTGAGAGTGCGGGTTAGCGTACATTTGGAATCCTATTTAGTTATATGACGCTTTAGAAATGGAATCTTAAGATTAATTATATCTTTAGATGAACTCTACTGATTGCAATGAAATTTGCCTCGAGTTTGTTTTGAAATATTTGTAGACTATAAAAAGTTTGTAATCGTTAAAGAGGGAAACATTTAACAGATTCGGAGAAGCGTCGTCGGTCTGACCTTGGTACCAGACTACATGAAAGCCCGCCATCTGTGGCGATCAGATACAATAATCATAATGTGATCATATGTTCGCAATGGATGTGCACCTTCTCAACGAATTGGGGCTACAATAGACATATGAGAGCACATGGACGACATCTACTTATCTAAAATTGCAGCAGTCGCCGTGACCAAAATCCGTCGGGGAATCATCATCATTAAACAAAATGATATTATGTAGAATTTACGTACATTAAAAAGCTAATAATTATCAAAATAAATGTCTAAATGTTCAAAGCGACAAGCGCTTTTAAAATTCAAATTCACGTTTATCGTAGCATAGATAAAAATTTACCTTTTTCAATGTATGCCCTGTCGGCGACACAAGAACGTCGGTCGGGGGATTTTTGGGTTCTGGAGTTTTATTAATACTCTGAAATGAGAACATCACTTTTCACATCTTGTGTCATGACATCATATAAATTTACCTCGTGTACTTCGAAATTAGCACTAATGGTTTTGATCAAATTTTGTATTTAGATAAGGGTTTACTTTTTAAGTTTATCTATATATAAATATGTTGGGACATCACACAGCTCCATCTAGTTCCACGGTAAGCTACGAGGCTTGTGTTATGGATACCAGATAGTTGATACACTACACATATATAATTTTAAATACATACATATTATAAATATAAAAATTCATGACCAGAGTACAAACATTCGTTCTCATCACACAAATGCATACCCCTAGCGGGACTCGAACCCCCGACCGCTGACACAGCAAGTAGGGTCACTACAAACTGAGCCAAGCGTGAATCATATGTATATAATATATTTTCTGAAAAACACTTTTTTTTTATCATTTTCGAAAAAAGTCACTCAGGTAATTAATCTTTAAAGACGCATTTACGTATTGCGCGTATGAAATTTATTTCAATTAACTAGCTGTTTAAACTTGTGTATGTCATACCTGAACATTGTCGGTAGCACTTTCTACTTTATCTTCTTTAATGATACTAGATTCTTGTGTAGTATTCTCTTCTTTCTCGTCTTCAACTTCTTCATTGTCTTCTTTCCGTACTTTTGCCGGACTGTAATGTTAATTAAAAATATAATACTAAACGTATATCTTTTTTTATATGTATGTATTTCTTTATATATTGTGTACCATCCTCTCCTCTCTCCTAGAGTTTGCGACAGCGGGAACCAGAGGCATATCGTTGGAACAGAGAATTGAAGATGCATGTAAATAAGATAAATCATGACCCATTTATTTGGCCGGTTAATATATTGGTAAAAATTAAGCATCATGTCAGCCTTTTAGATACTATTTCTTTAACGCTGTGGTATTCTAGTTGTTGAGGTAAAACTTCTTTACGCACTCCTGACTCGGGGGGTAAGCTGGTGAATGAGTTACGAAAAAATGTACGTACGTTTGTTGCCATGGTAACCGTTGATATTGTCTGACAAATCTATACATATAATAAAATTCTAAGTCAAATCTGTACATTAAATTTTTTTGGGAAATCTAATTGAAATAGACATTATTATCGATACAGAGTCCGAATCTATAGTTTTTAGAATTTTTGTCTGTCCGTCTGTCTGTTACCGCATTACGAGAAAACCACTGGACAGATTTTGATGAAATTTGGTATGATGATAGCTGGTTATCAAGGTCAACACTTAGGCTACTTTTTACCGCGGGAAAATATCTCATTTCTGAGAAATAATACAAAAACACAAAAACTGCATTGTAAGAGTATACTAATATGTAAAACCTAAGAATTAGGTTTTTCGTCATCTGAACGTGGGCGGAGCCGCGGGCAATGCTAGTGATATATAATATTATATTCTTTCCTTAAATATTATTCTATAAATATATGATTGTAATATGCATAATATGCGATATTTTTAGTATCTCACGTATCCTAATTATTTAAAACATATATTGAATTTCATAAAGAGTACCGATAACCTACAGAAGTTTTACTTCTTGCGCGTGTACACATTCATACACGCACACTTTAATTTTATACTCTTTAGTTCGGATCATCTTTAAAGCGTGTTTTTTTTAAATTTTTTAATTATAAATACGTCGGGACATTAACACACAGCACCATCTAGTTCCGTGGTAAGCTACGAGGCTCGTGTTATGGATACCGGATAGTTGATACACTACACATATATAACTTTAAATACATACATATTATAAAAAAAACACCCATGACTGGAGTACACACCTTCGTCATTTGTGTAAATGAATGCCCCCAGCGGAACTAGAACCGCGACCGCCGGCACAGAAAGTAGGGTCACCACGAACTGAGCCAAACGTGTCGTCTTATTATAATCATGATTCTGGTTTTTAACTCACACTTCCTTGGGGGGTCCTTTTCTTGGCCGCCCTCGTTTCCTCGGCGCGGGCGCGGCGGCGGGCGCGGGCGCCGGCCTGGACACACTCGCGCGACGAACTTGCACTCGACGAGTCTAGGAAAATATAAATAAAGAATACCCATTCTTTAGTGGTTTTTCTGTATAAAGATTATATGAACTCTTTTAAATGATCTTTACAATTTAGTTTTTACTGAATGCATAAAAAGTACATACATATGCAATTTAGAAGAAAAAAAAACCATTTTTAACATTTTTGTCTGTTCGTTCCGGCCAATCTCCGAAACGGCTGAACTGGTTTTGACCGGACCTTCTATAGCAGAAAGCTGACGTTACGAGGAGTAATGTAGTCTACTTTTATTTTAGAAAAAGTATAGAGGTGAAATTGTGAACAAAATCCTCGTACCTGGGAACGTCAGTATGTTAATGAAAACATTTTGCGAAATTTAGTAATAAAAAACAAAATATTCTCACTTCCACAGTTTTATACTCTTCGTCATCTTCATTACTGGACTCCTCGTCAGAGTCCACCTGCGATCTGTCACGTATCATTTTTGCGTAATTTTTTATTTTAGACGGTCGCGTCGACCGACGGATCGCTTCATCAGAATTGCTCTTATCACTATTTGAACCGTTTTTGATTACACTCTGTAATTGTAAAATTAAATGTTTTGTTAAAGATATTTAGTTTAAAGTGAGTTAAAAAATTAAGTCTAAAGCAATTGTACTCATAGTTTATATAATTATCTATACAAATATTATAAAGAGGAAAGATTTATTTTTTTGTTTGTTTGTACCAACGACCACTCAGCCCGATAGACACCTCACGCAAGGCGAACACTTTCAGACAACACGTTAGACAAATACGTCTGACTTGAGAAAACGATCGCGCGATTTACTTCAGTGGCGACCACAGCCGTGACCCGCGAACACATTGCTTGAGACTCCTGAATTTCCGACACAAAAAATTCAACAGACGCGCAACATGGCTACCTGTACAATAAAATGGTATGGAAATAGTAGCCAAACATGTAATTTAAAAAAAATGGTATCACTTTTTATTGGTAAGTGAACTTTAATTTCCAAATTCATTAAATGTAATTAAATCAGAGCTCAAGTTATATTGGTCGCAACGCAACTCGCGTTGATGTATTCGGACGTTCTCGGACTATGCATCCCTTTCTTTTCAATGCAGTTTATTGTTGCTATCCTTTTTTTTAATTACCGGCACGTGTGACCAGTTAAACTATAAAATTTTTAGAAATAAGTTATTTAATTATTATAAAATGCATGATTGTTAATCTTAATTATTGTAATTTTTTTTTGTTTATTATGATGATTTATATTTACTTTTTATTATTATCTATTATTATCAATTTCTTTTGTATTATGACATTTATCCATAATAATAATATTATTTTTAAATTTTTGTCATGAATATTTAAATGCTATGTACACTTATAATTAACATACATATAAGGTATATTATTATTACATTAATTAAATTGAAAATGTTTCATACGTATGTTGTAAGTGTGTTTTTTACAAATAAATAAATAAAATTGGTACAACGCTATGCATGTTTTTTTGAATGTTTCACAGATGACATATGTAAGCTGATTTTTTTAGTGAATGTGCTTTAATCAATATTTGAGTAAATTGAAAGTGTATCAAATTTTATTTAGGTTTCCAAAAGATCCAAATATAAAAGAAAAGTGGTTCCCATCACTATTAGCAAGTGACGCAACCTTGAATTAACCAATCAGCGAGCACTTCACGCCGCCTCCGCCGCGACGCTCACCTCAGACGTTTGGGTGCAGAAGTACATAAATTAGGCGTCTATCGGGCTAAGTAGTCGTCGGTTTGTACTGAATAGGTTCCGAAACTACTGAACCGATTTAGATGAATTTTATTAAGAAGATAGTCTGAGACCCTAGGAAGAACATAGGATAGTTTTTATCCCGGAAATCAACCCTTAAGGGGGTGAAAATGAGGATTAAATTTTGTATGGGGAAGCAACCTAGGGACGAAACCCCTGCGAAGCGAAGGTGACTCGCTAGTCTTTTAATATATAGTTAGTTGTTTACCATAAAAATAAATGAATCCAGGTTATTTTAATTACTTAACTACCTTTGGTGTGTCCTTATCGTTCTCTTCTTTATTGCTAAAATTATTACTCTTAGATTCCTTCACTTCTTTTGGTTCTTTATTCTCTTTGGTTATAACGCGTTTTTCTAGCTTTTTGTCGACTGCGTAAGATTTGTTTAGAACAGGCATTTTTTTTTCTTCAACAGATCTGTAATTTAAAATATTGATTATGTTGACCGATTATAACTAACAAATTAATTTAGATTCTTAGCAGTATAATATTTAACTTACAAAAGTAATCACGATTGTTGTAAAGTATTCATAAGGTCAGCAAAAAATCAAAATAAACCCGCGAAAAACCCGAAAGGGCAAAAAAATATTTTATACATACTTTAACTTTGGCGTAGATGTGTGAAGTTGCAGGCGTTTATTCCTAATAGTTTCAATCACTTTTATTGGAGTTTTAGTTGCTTCGTTACGGCTATTTGTCTGAAAATATATAAAGATAATGTATTAGATACCGAGCAATGTAGTTTTGATATAGATTACTTTGTAATTTAAGTAACAAAAACAATGCTCGTGTGGATGTTGTTCTATCAGAGAAATTTCCAGTAGCAACTCTAGGTGTCATAATTATAAGATTGTATCTCGCTATTTCCGTCTGCCGCTTAGATCTATACATATAATAAAATTCTGAGTCGAGTCCGTACATTAAATCTTTTTTGGAAAATCTTATTGAAATAATCATTATTATCGATACAGAGGCCGAATCTATAGTTTTTAAAAGGTTTGTCTGAGAAAACAACTGGGCAAATTTTGATGAAAGGTATCATGATAGCTCGTTATACGTGTCAGCATATAGGTTACTTTTTACTGCGGGAAAATATGTCATCTCTGAGGAATCTATACTAAACTTTGAAACGTAACTAGGGACGAACCCGAGCGGACGTAGGGTGAGTCGCTAATACCCTATAAACATGTTCACTTATATAACATCTACAGCACACAACACAATATCTACAGCACAGATGGTTCATGCTTAGATCAGTCAGAACTTTATGTCACATGTTAGATGAATATTTAAAACTTACTCTTTTGAGATCTTGCAATTCCTTTTCTAGCAAACGTAGCGATTTGTCACTAGTTCCACCACTAGTTGAAGTTTCTACCTTACTGGCTGATTTCTCTTCTACAGGTTTTTTCTCTTCTGAAACTTTTTTGTCTTCTACAACTTTTTTCTCTTCTACAATTTTCTTCTCTTCTAGGACTTTCTTCTCTTCTACAACTTTTTTCTTTTCAACGACTAGTAAAATAATAATAATAAAGATTTAATTTATATACGTTTTATGTCCTTTTTATGAAACAATAAGATGAATATTTATTTTACCACAAGCAACTAATAATTATAATACAACATTCAGTATAATAAATATCTTTACATTTTCCAAGCAGAAAAGAAAGGTTCTTTAATTAGTTTTACCTGCACTATTATTTCCATTATTCCCATCATCTGTTTGTTGTAATACTACTTTGCGTTTCACTTCTTCAGCTTTTCGTAGTATACTGACAGTCTGTAAAAAAGTGATAAATGGTCAACATTTTATTGTTTTAAATTAGCTTTTCAAGATAGCTTTTCAAGGAAAAAGCTTTTCAAGGACACAAAAGAAAAAAAACTAATGCCACTGTTAAAAATTAAAAATAGTTTGTACATAATACATATATATTGAAAAATAATAATTAATAATAATAATATCTATTTAAAAATCAAAATTAAGAGGATACGAAAAATATAAAATAAAACATACATACTTCGCCATTAGTGTTTAAAAAAATGTAAGAGGATTATGACAATCAAAAGAAATAAAAATAAAATATTCATAAAAAATACATATATACATATATCTCATTTAATATCCAATTTTGAAACAGTGACATACCTGATTGTCTTTAACTTTGGCTGTCACAGGCTTAGAGAGTTCTTTTTGTGCTATTATTACAGGTGCCGGTGCAGGCTTTTCTTGAACAACTTTGACAGGATTTTTATTCACTAACGCTAGCGTATCGACCGTCGATAACTCCGTATACGTCGTTTCCGCCTCGCTTTCTATAATTGTTATTATATAAAATTTACTTAGTTATTATTGGCGTTGAAAGGAATATTTGTTTGGCCGGATACCAGATATCTCATTGTATTCATGTTGAATTTTGCGACAAGCGCATAATATTTTATCGGAAGAATTCGGACGATTCTGGTGTTATCGTGACTTCGTTATTAGAGAAAGTCAATTGTTAACTGTTACTTTTTGCATTATTTGCATTTTAATGTTTTTCTCTTACAGTTTTTTTCAGGAATTATTGTAGTTTTACAATATCCAATATTCGGCCGGATGTGGACTTACTATCTGGTATTCGGCCGGATAGCAAAATAAGATCAAAAACCGGATAGTTGTCGGATATCTGCTTCATCTCTAGTTATAATAACTAGAAATGAATTAACAATACAAACTTTTTTACCTTCAGAATTTATAGCTTCGGGTTTTTCTTCAGGCTCTTCTTTTGCGTTGTTAATCTGCAAAAGTAATAAAGCAATTTCAAAAGTATTTCAATGGCTACATTTACCCAAAATCAAAAAGTTAACTTTGCATACCATAAACTCATCTGCTTTTTTAATCTCGATTATCATGTGATCACCCTCTTCTTTTACTGCAAATAAAATAAATATCACAGTTATAAATAAATATAATGGGAAGTAGCCGACTGGTTTAGGCGAGAGTTTTACGACCGGCCGCCTGTCTGACTGTTGCGAATGCTGTTATTTATCGCACCATTGCTATCGCGCAAAGGACCCAAGGTCCTTATCACAGATCTTTTACTCGCATATGAAAGTATGTATATACGGTACTAATCAGAAAAAACAAATGTTTAAATTTTTGTCTGTCTGTTTATTCCGGCTAATCTCCGAAACGGATGGACTGATTTTGACGTGATTCACTGGCAGATAACTAATGTTGTAAGGAGTAATTTAGGCTACTTTTATTTTAGAAAAAGAATTAGAGTTCCGCGCAAAAAATGAAAGCCCATGAAATTATGAATAAAATTGTACCTAGGGACGCACCCGGTCGAAGCGAGGGTAAATCGCTGATCATATTGAAATATTAACTTTCATACATTAAAAGATATTATATCTATGTAAAACATGATAGTTTTCATGCATGTAACAAATGTGTACAAAAACAGTGATTTTAATATTCATATAAAACAATTATTATGACGTCATCAACAAAAGAATTGTACCATTAATTCCATTGTCATCCTCTTCATCGTCACCCACAATCTCTATAGACGACTCGTCGGGACATGTTTCCTGTACAAAAGTCAATATTACAGCTAAGTGCAGAAATTGAAAGGCAGGTAAAATAAACTTCTTACAGAAAGTGCTACTTTTAATATTATTTTACCAAATAATTTTGTTTAAAAATTACACTCAGACTAAGCTTTGTGTGTTGCATTCTTAAAAGATTTTAATAATATTCTATAATTAGTATTCTGAATGTTAAACATATAAAATTATTATTTTTTGATTTCGTAAATTAAATGTGTGCTAATATACTGACACTCTGAATTTCCTCTTCGTGCACTATCACTTGGTGGTTGTCAAGTTTCTCTTTCGTAGTGAAAACTAGTTCACAGTAGTCACACATAAACTCTACACCTGCAAAATTATCAATTATATTTTAAGGTTTAACATAACTGTATTCGTATCGACTATAAAGTTTATGAACGATTTTTGTCTCTTCGGTAGTCAGTTGTGTCTCTACGGCGGATTATTGATTCGCACACTTTTTAGGATATAATTAGCCCACCATATCTTAATCTGACGGTTTCAAGTATTTCAAATATTTTTTAAATATTTTCATTGGCTGCCTTCGACGCGCGCTCTTATATAGAGGACTTATATCACGACGGAGGTACTCGACAGAGTGCAAGGTATCCCCCCTCATGTCGATCTGCCGCGCTCGAGTAACTCCAAAAATCGCCTCTCGGGCTCCCCTAATAATACATGCGTATTTTTGTGAATATACATACCTGCACTATATGTAACTCGGCGAATCCAGGCTTCAACTCTATTAAATATAACAAAACAAACGCCATCATACCATTAACGTGCGACTTAATATGAGCAGTGACGGCGTCCACATCGCGGAACTTCTCCTGGCAGAGCGGGCACGTGAGGTTCTGCGTGGCGTGTATGGCGGAGTGGTAGATGAGGCCGTCCTGCGAGGAGAAGGCGGCGCCGCACTGCTCGCAGCGGTAGTGCTCGCCCTCGCCGAAGGGCCCGCGGCCGGCGCGGATCGTCTCGCGGTGCGTTTGACGCAAGTGCCTGTGATTGTGTATAGCATAGAGTTATGTTTGACGGTTAGTATGGAATAGAACTACATACATGCATATATACGCAGGTATGATGAGTTGTTGCGGGTTGTATTATGACGTGTTTTCCCGACGAGATAATCTCCCACGGTAAAGAGTAGCCTGTGTAACTCTCCAGCATTCCGACTACCCTCTGACTCCTCTGTTTTGACGTGAAGGAAGGGCAAACGAACGAACGCACTTTCACATTTATTAGTATATATATTAATATCTCCGACCACAAAAAAGACTGGTCTATTATCCAGGTATATGCGCCTACAGAGCGAGCTAATGAGAACGACACGGTCCACTTTTATGAGTGTCTATCAGAAATCGTGGAAAAATACTCCAACAATCACCTTATAGTAATGGGAGATTTTAATGCTCAAGTAGGCACGAGACAAGCGGGAGAGGATTTAATCATGGGAAAATTTGGCCACGGAAAGAGAAGCACCAATGGTCACAAGCTGGTCGAATTCTTGCTTGAAAACGTTCGTCTAGTGATGTAAATACGAGCGCCTTTAAAAAGGAGTATAACTTTGCCTCCAGGTCCTTCAAAAATAGTATCGCTAATGCGAAGTCGAAGCACATCGGCAGAATTGGCGAGAGATTGGGGCGTCTCCCTTCAGGAACACGTGCGTTTTGGTCTCTCTCCAAAGCTGTTTTAGGGAATTTCTGTAAGCCTTCCTTTCCACCTCTGCACACGGAGAATGACTCGCTGGCTCATACTGCGAAGGAGAAAGCCGAACTACTAGGCACTCTCTTCGCGTCCAATTCGACTCTGAATGACCAAGGAAACTCACCACCGACAATCCCGCGGTGTGATACTACCATGCCGGAAATTCAGTTCCGGCAAAGTGCAGTTCGGAAAGCACTTCTTTTCTTGGATATTCATAAGTCGAGTGGGCCCGATGGCATCCCTCCGGTCGTGTTGAAGACATGTGCTCCGGAGTTGGCACCGGTCTTAACGCGTCTTTTCCGGTACTCTTATTCACTAGGCGTAGTCCCGAAATCCTGGAAGGCCGCTTTAGTGCACCCGATCCCTAAAAAGGGCAACCGCTCGGATCCGTCCAATTACAGGCCTATAGCCATTACCTCCTTGTTCTCTAAGATAATGGAGTCCATTATTAACTGCCAGCTCCTGCGGTACCTAGAAGAGCACCGGCTGATCAGCGACCGCCAGTACGGCTTCCGTCGAGGTCGCTCAGCCGGTGATCTTCTAGTTTACTTGACACATAGATGGGCAGAAGCAGTTGAGACCAAGGGGGAGGCGCTTGCAGCCAGTCTGGATATAGCGAAGGCCTTTGATCGGGTATGGCACAAAGCGCTTCTTTCGAAGCTACCTTCCTATGGGCTCCCCGAGAAATTTTGCAACTGGGTCACCAGCTTTTTGGCAGATCGGAGCATCAAGGTCGTTGTCGACGGTGCTTGCTCTGATCCTAAATATGTCAATACTGGTGTTCCACAAGGCTGCGTACTGTCACCTACTCTGTTTCTTCTGCATATCAATGACATGTTGCAAATCAGCAACATTCATTGCTATGCAGACGATAGCACTGTGGATGCCCTGTACACTGGCCACGCTAATATTTCTCGGGAATTCGTCGACGAGAGCCGGAACAAACTTGTGTCTGAAGTCGAATCTTTGTTAACCAAAGTCTCGGATTGGGGTCGACTAAACTTAGTCCAATTTAACCCCAAAAAGACTCAAGTTTGCGCGTTAACCGCTAAAAAGTCGTCGTTTGTCGTAGCTCCTCAATTTGAGGACACTCCTCTGTCTCCCACAGCCAGTATCGGAATACTTGGCGTCGACATCTCGAGCAACGTCCAGTTCCGTGGTCAATTGGAAGGTAAGGCCAAACTGGCCTCAAAGAAGCTTGGTGTGCTCAGCAAGGCGAGACAGTACTTCACGTCGCGTCAGCGTCTTATTCTTTATAAGGCGCAAATTCGGCCCCACATGGAGTACTGTTCTCATCTTTGGACGGGAGCTCCCCAGTACCAGCTACTTCCATTTGACCGCATTCAACGTAGGGCGGCTCGAGTTATCGACGATCAAGCTCTCTCCGATCGGCTTGATCCTTTAGCTCTGCGTAGAGATGTTGGATCACTTTGCATCTTCTACCGCATTTATCACGGGGAGTGTTCCGAGGAATTGTTCGGACTGATCCCGGCTGCTGAATTTCATCATCGGACATCGCGCCAAAATAGTAAATTCCATCCACACCACCTCGATGTCTAGCGTTCCATAACAGTGCGATTTTTAAGGCATTTTCTGCCTCGCACAACCACCCTGTGGAACCAGCTATCGCCGGCGGTCTTTCCGAACCGGTACGACCTGGCCACCTTCAAGAAGAGAGCGTATATTTTCCTTAAAGGCCGGCAACGCATCTGCAAGCCCTGCGGTGTCGCAGATGTCCATGGGCGGCGGTGATCACTTTCCATCAGGTGAGCCTCCTGCCCGTTTGCCCCCTTAGTCCAATAAAAAAAAAACAATTTGACACTGTTAAACTCGATTTTCAAGAAAAAACTTAAGAACAAATAGACATGGATATCCCCGGATGGGCGGACTAAAAACGAAATTGATTTGATATTAACGAACAAACCCAAACTATTTAAGGACACACACATAATTCAGAACCTAAACTTCAACACAAACCACCGCATGGTACGAAGTTGTCTAAACTCTGCACCACCTAAAATATCTAGAAAATTCATAATCAATCAAAACCTACCTTCAGAACAAAAACTCATTAAATTGGATAAACCTGATACCAAACCTCTTCTGGAAATTGTTCAGTCCGAAATAGATGTACTAGAAAAATACAACAAGGTAGAAAACAAACTCACCAAATTAACAAAAACCAGCATAACAAACACAAGAAAACCAAAACACAGCGAAAAAACCTTAAATCTCCTAGAAGAAAGAAAAAAGTTGTTTTCGGAAAAAGACAACGTAAACAAAATCTCTGCGCTTAGCAAAATAATTAGGGAAAGTATGAAAACTGATAGAAAAACAAGAAGACTTCAAACTAGAGAAAAACACATAGTGAAAACAGGAGGCATAAAGAAAGCCCTAAAAGAGTTAAGAGAGAAAGGGAAAGAATGGATACCCAAAATGAAAAAGAATCAAACTAGCATTACTAAACGAAAAGATATACAGAAATTAGCGACAGACTATTTCCGCACATTGTACTCCAAAGACCATGCTAACGACGTAAATCAGCAAGACAAATCTGATCCTCAACTCAAAGAAGACCCAATACCATCTATACTTGCAGGAGAGGTCGAGAAGGCCATAAATTCCCAAAAACTAGAAAAAGCACCGGGACCTGATAAAATCCCGAATGAGCTAATGAGAGGATCAATCGAGGAATTAAGCCCAATACTAGCAGTGGTATTCAACAACATCCTGCGCACAAAGCTCATTCCAAATCAATGGGGCGAATCCCACATAATCCTTATACACAAGAAAGGCGCTAAAGATGAGATGGGTAACTACCGGCCTATAAGCCTAATGTCTAATATATATAAGGTGTTTGCTAAAGTCTTACTGGAGAGAATATCAAAAACGCTGGACGAGAATCAACCAGTGGAGCAAGCAGGGTTTAGAAAGAATTTCAGCACTATTGACCATATCCATACTGTGAAACAGATCATCCAGAAATACAACGAATACCAGAAACCCCTATACGTGGCTTTCATTGATTACTCTAAGGCATTTGATACGCTCAACCACAACCACATATGGTCAAGCTTAAGACAGCAGGGTGTTAACGAAGTCTATATAAATATAATTAAAAACATCTATTGTATAAGTAAAAGTAGCATAAAACTGGAAGAAACTGGTCACCCATTCCCTATTAACAGAGGAGTTAGACAAGGGGACCCACTATCCCCAAAGCTCTTCTCAGCTGTTTTAGAAAGTATATTTAGGAGTATAGACTGGGCTGGTTTAGGTCTAAATATAAACGGCTGTCGTCTTAACCACCTGCGATTCGCTGATGATATTGTTCTGTTCGAAGAGAATCCCAAGAAACTAGAACTTATGATCAAAGATCTGGCTGCGAAAAGCAAGGAAGTAGGGCTAGAAATGAACAAGAACAAAACTAAAATAATGACCAACTCCAAACATGTAGACATAACAATCAATGGTGATCTTTTCGATTATGTTACCGAATATGTTTATTTAGGACAAATAATTTCTCCAAGCGACCAAATGACTAAGGAGATCAACAAGAGGATAGCATATGGTTGGAAGAAATATTAATATTGAAGAGCAAAGTGCTGGGAATCCATCTTAAAAGGAAGATCTTTGACATATGTATCTTACCATGCTTGACCTACGGATGCGAGACCTGGTCGCTAACAAAGTTCCATAAGGAAAAACTTACAAAGTGTCAGCGTGCAATGGAGCGGAGTATGTTGGGAGTGAAATTAAAAGACAAGATCCGCAACGATGATATCAGGTCTAAAACAAAAGTTACCAACATACTCACGCGAGTTGACCAATTAAAATGGAGGTGGATTGGGCACCTACTAAGAAGTAGCCTGGAGAAGTGGAGCAAACGTGTAACGGTCTGGTACCCCAGAGACGGTAAACGCAAAAGAGGGCGCCAGATAAGGAGATGGGAGGATGAAATCTGCCAAACTCTAGGGCCACTGTGGACACGAGTGGCGCTAGATAGAGCCCAATGGAGACAGATGGAGGAGGCCTTTGCCAAAAGGCACACAGAAATCAGAGATATTTTGTAAATCTTAAAACAACTTTATCTGAAAAACTCTGAAAAACTCTGTAACTCTGACTCCTGTAATAAAGGCTATTAGATACTAGTAATGCAAGAAACTGAATTCGAAATCCGAATTATCATTTCTTCATATAAAGTTACCAAACCCATTATAAATGTAACTATATACAGTATGTAATGTAAATATAGTAACATACACGCCTAATACGATATAATTTAACTTACTCTCGCCTCGATCGAGTGCGTCCCCAGCTGCCTTTTTTATCTATAGTTAGTTATTGCCACCTTTTCTTCTAGCAAATTTTATTTCTAACATAGTCTCGTAATCATAGCCTATTTGTGTACAAAATTTTATCGAAATCCGTTCAGACGTTTCAGCGTTAGAGTAACATATGTACACACATACTCATAGAAACTTCCGTATTTATAATAGTATTCTGACGGCTAGCCATACATTCATATGTTCGAGAGTTATAATAAGTTTACCTCGTATAATGATGTGACTTGGTAAAGGTCTTATCACAAAACTTGCATGGGTAGGGGCGTTCACCCGCGTGGGACCGCACATGTCTTGCTAACTTGGACACAGACACAAACCCTGAAAACACAAACAGATTAAAAATCTCAAAATGTTCTAGAATACCGCATATAATGTAATTTATTATATGTGATATCGTGGATTGCTGTTAGTAAATATAATTGCGCATGTTCATAGCTAGTGTAAGGTTTTGTATCTGTAAGTTTCACGACTCACGCTCGGGGCAGTACTCGCAACAGTGAGTGGCTGCTTTGTTGTGTACGACATCTATATGTCTTTGCAGCGTCGACTTTTCGTGGAACCTGTTACAAGAAAAAGAAATACATATCGGTTATTTCAAAAAAAAACTCTTAAAAACATTAAAGATGATAATATTATGTTATAAATTCTTCTTGTTTCTTCTTTATCTAGATCTTGTAGTAAGTACATAACAACTATGCCAATATGTTATGCCAGTTTGTCTATATTTAAGAACAATTTTTATCAAAATCCGTCCAGTCAATTCAGTGCGAAAAACTAACAAATAAACAAACAAACACATACACATTTTAGCATTTATAATAGATAGTCAGATTATCATATCTCACAACGCACTGTCTTGGCATTTACTTATGAATCATTCTCACATGCCACTTCATTGAAAGAGTCTACTTTCCATTAAGTATCACAAGTGAATATAATTTTTATTTTTTTACACAGCTCCATCTAGTTCCACAGTAAGCTACGAGGCTTGTGTTATGGATACCAGATAGTTGATACACTACACATATATAACTTTAAATACATACATATTATAAATATAAATACCCATGACTGGAATACATGCTCATCACACAAATTAATGTTCCCAGCGGGAATTGAACCCGCAACTGCTGGTGCAGCAAGTAGGGTCACTACTAACTGAGCCAAACAATATATTTTTATATTTAACAAAATTCAAATGTAAACCAGAAAGCTCACTTTTTGTCACACATGTTGCAAATGAATGGTCGAAGAACGCGAATATGCTTCTTTTTATGAGTCTCCAACTCTTCTATAGATAAGAAAGAAGCCGGACAATTGGGACATACTTGTTGGGGTAAGTCTGAATGAATGAGCTGAAAACATTTGTTAATTGGTGTAAAACTTTAGATATATATCTATACATATAATAAAATTCTAACTGAGCCGAATCAGTACATTAAATATTTTTTGGAAAATCTTATTGATATACAGATTATTATCGATACAGAGACTGAATGTATAGTTTTTACAATTTTTGTCTGTTTGTCTGTTACCGCATCACAGAAAAACCACTGGAGGAATTTTGATGAAATTTAATATGGTGATAGCTGGTTATCCGGGTCAACATATAGGGTACTTTTTACCGCGGGAAAATATCTCATTTCTGAGAAAAAATACAGAAACTGCATTGTAAGAGTATCCTAATATGTAAAACCTAAGAATTTGGTTTTTGGTCATCTGAGCGCTTGCGGAGCCGCGGACAATGCTAGTTCATTATAAAGGAATTATATATATATTTTTATAATAATTTGTTATAAAAATATAATTTATATTATTTTCATGTCATATACACAAAACATAAAAAAGTTATTAGAGATTATCAATAGACAATATCATTGAGGAATCTTTGTGCTTGTAGTCGAGTAACACTTACTTTTTCATGTCGTTTTAGTAGGATATGTCGCTTGAACTTTTTGTCACAAGCAACACACTGGAATGGCATCTCATCTGTGTGCCGCAGTAGATGTGTTGATAAATCATATTTTGTGAAAAATTTCCTGAAACAATAACATAAAGTATATAACGATATAATTAATGTATCTTTTATTTTATATTAAATGTGTTGTTATCTATATAAATAAAAATGAATCACCAAAATGTATACGCGCATAACTTCCGATCGACTATATTAGATAATTCCTTTTTTGTGTTTGTTATTGTCAAGACAAGCTTTTTATAGAAGAAAATTAAAAGAAATTTTTTTTTTACTAAAATAACATATTTTTTTTTATTTCATTATATGAAAAGTGAGTTAATGAAATAGTTTTTATCCCGGAAATCATCCCTTAAGGGGGTGAGAATGGAGATGAAAGTTTGTATTGGGAAGCAAGCTAGGGACAAGCCCGAGTGAAGCAAGAGCGAGTAGCTAGTATTATAAAATAAATATATATAATTTTTTCATGTTAATACATCTATTAATATTAATTTACTCTGCTTTTTATTGCAATAAAATTTTACTTTAAAAGCACAATAGGTATATTCAAAAAGTGTAAAAGACAATGGTACTTACGCATCACATTGCTCACATTCCACTGTACGCTCCCTGTGTTTTTGGGATTTGTGAAGTTCTAGCAATTGTTGTAGAGGATATGTGCAGTCACACTCATCGCAGGCCCAACAACCATCTTCCAAGCCTTTTTCAGATGTGTCTGTCTCACGCTGCTCTGTTTTTAGTATAATAGCAATAATAAAATACATAAATTCATATAAATTTATTTCATAAAAGGTAAGTAAAGAAATGCTTCTTACCTGTAGAAACCGCAGACAGAATTGTTTTATGATATACTAAATGGTGAATATTTGAACACATGCACACAATACTTGAATTCAAGTATAGCAAACTAAAAATTTTACCATGCTAATATCATTAATTTGTATAATGAATTACTCTGTGTAATGACTTAGATGAAATCCATTAAGCATTTTATTTCTGTATCTAATAAGATACAAATATATTATGAACATTAAGTTATTACAAGGATGTAACTTAATGTTCAAAATATTTAAAGTAACACAAACAAATATTAAAGTAAAACATTCATTGAATAGCTATGAACACACGCATTGACTACTTATTAATTTATAAATAATGCAAATAAAAATACATTTTTAGAAAATAATAAAAGTAGCACTTCACAAGTTTACCTTTACCCCTTATATTAGTATCTTCAATAACTTCTTTCATTTCCTTGCCATCTTTACTTGTTATAATTTTGACGCAAGCAGTTTTTGTTTCATTACCAGGGCCGTCTCCAATCTTAAAATTTAATATTTCATTATAGCTCTTTAAATCAAAACAGTTTTTAATCTTATTGTTGTTTTTTTGCTGTTGTTGTTTATTTTTTATCAAAAAATAAATAAAAAAAGCATTTTCTTAAATTAACATTGGATTGTGTTCACCTTTATATTATAAACATTTCCATCTTCTTCATCAGTATCTGAGTTATCATGAGAAGAAACTTGTACAGTAGCACCACCTTCTAGTGTTTTGACAATATCAATTTCATTCATTTTCCTATATACCTAAAATATTCATTTGTAAAAGTTAACATTCTAACTTTATTTTTCATATACATATTTTACTTGTTTGACTAACATCTACCAGGTAAAATATATCTAATGTATATATTATTTATCAGTGTTTAAGTAAAATATGATAGATGAATATTTAATATAATTACTAATCATTTTTATAGTACTTAATGCAATGTTAAATACTTCCTGTATGTATATTGTTGAACAAAATTAAATATTATGATAAAAGCTTACTTTAGAAAGGGTTGTGGGCCATGTAGCAATTTCCATTGGAGAATTATGTTGTATATATTGTAAGATTGTTTCATCAGCCTGGCGAACTATCTGTTTATATTCATAGAAAAGGTTCATAAAGAATTTACAGCGTTCACAAATAAATGTTGGCATTTTGTCTGATGGATATATCTAAAAGAAAATAATTATGTTATATTATTAAATATTATACATTATGTCACATATCTCGCTAGGTGGCGTTAATCATTAAAGTACAAAATACAAATAGTGACAGAAGTTAACTACAAATAATATATTTAGTGTTTGATAATATATTTATCTAAATACAAATTTTATTTGTTATGTATTGCATGGTTGTTACAATGTTAATTTTATCTTTGTATAATCTAATAGACGTTAGACGCCATTACGCCATGTAGACAAAACATATAACCATAGTTGGCGTCCATTTTCATTTATCAAACTTTATAAAACTTAGGAATATAAAAGGCAAAATATTTTCCCATGTACTTACTTCAATAGAGACACACGATAAAATTTTTAAATGTAGATTATGAGAATTCTTTCCTGATCGGTTCCTGTCATACAAACTTTCTAACGATTCATTTTGAGTGAGGCAAAATCGGCACATTTTCACTATATTCAAAGACTCTTTCCTCTTCTCCATTTTGAGGTATTACTTTTGATACTTGTTTTATCATATATTTTCTACATAACCTCTCTATAATAACACTACCGTAAAAACAGCTCACTATTATGTGACATTAGCGCCACCATTAATAGATATCCGTAGCTTGAGGAGTGAGGACAGGACGCGACGCTAACAAGCAGAGCCTCTACCGGCGAATAGTGGTATTTTGAGGACAGCCAGAGTACGAGAAAAATGTAAAAAATATTGATTTTACTCGACAATAGATGGCAAGATAAACTGTATAAATATAGTGATCTACCTATAATATACATATTCAGAAATTATGATTATATTTGGTATTTTATCACTGAATCACAAGTATAATTATATATTATTATCTGTTGTAACAGGCAATAAAGGGTAGGATCTCCCGAAAGAAGGGCGCCACGCGTATGGCCTATTTACATTCATTCTGAGGTTAAGCAATTTATTATGATTTCTCTTTTATATGTACCTGTTTTTTTTACTTCAATTATGTTCGCATCTTACCTGTGCAATGTATTGTACCAGAAAATTAAACCAGCTGAAGGAAGAATTGAGAAAAGGAGGTGGATCCTGTGGTGGTCCTGTCTGACTGATGGATCAACACACAACCTAAGCTGCTGGTTGTAGAAACGTGAAATTTGGAGCACGTATTCTTTATATGATGTACTCATCGAATAAGTAAGAATTTTTTGAAATTAATGTTTTTAGTGGGTAAAATAAGGGGTAAAGGTTGTATGAAACTCTGTTCATTCAACATTCTTAATGTGAAATACACAGAAAGTGGTGTTTAGCTTTATGATAAAAAAAAGAAATATATTATAAAGGTATGGATAATAAAGTTTATATGGACAAGAATTATTTATGATCGGAAAACCTTGAAACTTGGTATTAATTCACTTCAATACAATTAAATAAATATGTGTTTTAGCATTTTTCGAAATTCAATCCCATATGGGGGTAAAATGGGGAATGAAAGTTTGTATGAAAATCCGTAATTAATATGTAAAAAAGTAAAAAAAAAAAAAAAAAATATATATTCACCTGTAAATGATTTAAAAGTTTTAAAATCACTTTATTTAAAATGATGTCCACAGAGCCTTAAATATAAAGATTGTGATTTCGCTAATTTTGGTTATCTTATTGCTTTAGCCCACAATTTCTTCAGTTTTTGTCTTATGGGAACAAATGATATTCATTTTCTTTGCATCTTGGCACTGCACAATTTGTCACAAAAAAATCCTCGCTATAGAGCTTTACAATATACTGGGCTATAGTGATGGCGACATCTAGCGGGAGAAAAAGGCAAAAAATTTTCCTCATTGCCTACATTTTGTCAACCCGTTTAAAAAAATACCTACTCAACTCAAGTCAACTCTACAGTAGTTTAAATAAAGTGTAGTACTTATTTGACGGGCCTAGATGAATTAAAAGTTGTAAATGTTGAATTAAATATAGTAAGTACGAAGCAAATTATAGACAATGAATTCAAGATATTCAAATAATAAGAAACATCTAAATTCTAAAGCAATCACAAATATTAAATTAAAATATGAAAAGTTATCTCACCGTCAAATTGTTCAGACTATAAAGTGTCTTATCCAAACTTGTGTATAATATCCATTGCACTCAATTATATGTATATAGAAATACGAACAATTAAGGAAAAATAAAGACCGAGTGTCATATAACTTAACATGAAGCCAAACAATAATGTTTAAAAATACTATAATATAATATTTTAAAACAGTATACAAATATTAATAGAATACTCATTACTGTGATAAATAATTGTTAATAAAAAAATAGCTAACGGATTTTATTTAAAAAAAAATTACAATAATTAAAATCCTGAACTTAAAAGATGTGAACAAGTTGACTAAGGGACATAGTATTATGCAGTCGGAGACATACATACACCACAGATCATAAAATACTAGTACATGTATACTGGTTCTTATGATGATTCACATGGTGTGCTCGTAGTAAGCAATAATCAAAACTAAAACGAAATACCGACTTCCAGGCACTAAAATGAAAAAATATTTAAACGGAGATTTTTATTTAGAATAGATACCTAATCAGATATTTTCGAAGTCGGTGCCAGCCGATGCAAAGCAAATATAATATATTTCGATGCGTAAAATACATATTTACTTATTAGATACATATTCATATCCTAAAGGCTAAAATATTGTAGGCTTTTGCAAATAAAATGAAGATGTTAATGGAATAATAAAAAAAGAAATTGGACTTTTTTGATATATTATTGATTCGAGTTATCAGGACCCGAAAATGGGTTTCTCTTTTACCTAACGAGCTTATTCATCACTAGCGACTCATCCTCGCTTCGCTCGGGTTAGTCCTTAGCTTGATTCCCCATACAAACTTTTATCTCCATTTTCACCCCCTTAAGGAATGACTTCCGGGATAAAAAGTGATGAAATACTATGTCCTTCCCAGGTCTCCAAGTATCTTCTTACCAGTTTCATCTAAATCGGTTCAGTAGATCCAGAGATTACCCTCTACAACTTCACAAACTCACAAACTTTACCTCTTTATTTATTATAAAGAGTATAGATTGTTTGGCAATTAAATAAAACTATCTTTTCGGATTTTGTCGCGGATTTATTTGCATTTTTGTTTCCCGACGTTTCGAATGCTTTACAGCATTCATGGTCACGGGAGAGACTGAGGTGTTACATGTCTCAAAGGTATAGTTGTTACAGACAGCCTACCCACAATTAATAAAATGAAAATTTCACTAATTACCTTACAATATTTTTTAACTTTAAACATTTTTATAATTTTAATTAGTTTTATATACATATAAAAAAATCCGAATGTCCATTTTTATTTAGCGGACACTTTTTATTATTATTCAACAGATTGCACACTGCACACAATATCATCCAGATTTTTTAAATACCATATAGGTATTTCCATATAGGTAGACAAACGATTTACGCGGATTTTGTTCGCAATATGATGGATTTTATTTTTTTTGCACCGAACCCTAATTATTAAAAAAAAAAAATTAGCCGAGTGTTAGCGATTACCAGGGTGCGCCGGCGTTAGATAGAAGCGCGCCCACTGCCCAGTTTAAACTAAACGTTGTTTAATATGGTCAACCATATAGATGTCTCAACTTACATTTGCAGCGTCTTTTCTGAAATTATCAATTTTTGAGTTTGTTATGTCCATATAAACTTTCAATCATTATTGTTTTACAAACTACATATATTATAATTAACCAAAGTTTCAGCCAAATCAACTTAACAATATTTTATATATAGCATTATTGAAATTATACTTCTTTTGCCATGCGATGCAACAGATTTGGACTACAGTATGAAGTTAGTGATTATTGACTACAGTGTGAAGTTAGTCGTTATTGGGTAAAATGTGAAGTTTTTTTATTTTATTTCTATATACACAACACGTGTTTTATATCGATAAATATAAAAAATATTACAAGCTTTTATTTAGTTTCAACTGTCTCAGTGTCTGTCTGTAATCAAATCTTACAAGTTAAATTTGATCCACTTCCAATTGTCCGTTTGAGCTGAAATTTGGAACACACGTTTGACTTTGTGACTGCACGATATCCAAAATGCCGCCATGTTTAATCCAATACGACAGACGGACGTTACAAAATGGCGATTTATTATTTTCATAGTGACCCACCCATATGATATGGGTATCAAATGCAAGGGCTTTAAAATTTATTATGGCGGACTATTTATTTTGCACCCCCAAGATATTAGACCAGGGTCAATAATTTTAGAAACCAAAAAAATAAATAAACCCATTGGAAAAGGAAGAGAATATAACAAGAATGAAAGGAAAATTAATTAACAAGCGATCTGAGGTTGGGAAGTTGGAGGGGGTGAGTTTTTAAGGGTAAATAACGGCTTATCTCAATTTCAGGCAAAAACTATAAGTCCTATGGAAAAAAGTTAAATAGCAAAGTTGTAGATAATAAAAATTTTTGTATTTACACTTTACACCAAACAGTGGTTACGTAGACATACACGATCCGGGGGGGGGGGGGGGGGGCAGCTGCCTCCCCCTGCCCCTACCTGGGTACGCCCATGTACTAGGTATATTAGTAGTGTACACAGTACAAATGCCACTTCTTGTTTAAAGAAATCGGACGACTATTGTTCTAGCTTTGTTTGTTTTCATATGCATACGATAGATGGCATTGATCCCAAACTGTCCTACTATTTTATTATTTTATATGTATCTACTAAAATATATTATACTAAAGGAAAACAAAAGCAAACCTATCCCACGGAAACCCTAATTTTTTCCGGTATAAAAAGTAGCCTGTGTGTTATTCCAGACTATAATCTATCTCTGTGCCAAATTTCATCCAGATACGTTCAACCATTCTGGCGTGAAAGAGTAACAAACATCCATACTTACAAACTTTTACATTTTATAAATTATAATATACATACAATGAGTTATTATTAATGACTGATTGTGTGTCCAACCATTTTTAAACATTTTTACCGTTTTTTTTAAATAAAATTTACACAGTGCCATCTATAATTACGCAATATAAACTCATTGACGAATATCTGATTTTTCATTAATTAGTGAAATTCCAAAAAAAAATGATTTAACAACGTATTATTTCAATTTCCTTTACGTAGAGATTTTTTTATATTCAGAATATTACCACTCAAAAAGATGAGTGGTTAGGAGTATTAGACAGCATTTAAAAAGTACAAGTGTGGATGTAATAATGAAACTGAATTATTATTAATCATTAGTATCGACCTATTTCCTAAATATACATGAGTGTATGTGTTATTTTAGGAGATACATATTATACTACGTTGCTAGTTATAAGTTTATTATTACCTGTGTTACATATAAAAATTGTTTACATGTAATACAATAATACTAAACCATGTTCATTGATCAATGTCTCCACTTAAATCTCGGATTATAATTTTTTTATCATAAATTGAATTGATAAGATTATAATGTGTCGTAAGAAGGACGTAAATGTAAATATATTAATATCTTTATACAATAAATTATTATTAAGTATATCAATGAGTGGCTTGATATATTAACTAAAGGTTTTAATTTTAATACAGAATGGATTTTTTGAAAATAAAAGATACCTTTTCTTTTCGGAGGAGACGAGGCGATGTAAATCTGTAAGTTATTTTCAATAATTAATAAATTAAAAGAAATAAACAATTTGACTGACGTTAAAGATGAAAAGAGCGATTTTTCCTCCCGATTCTTAAATCTAAGTTTTATGAATATTCAAATATATATTTTATAGAATAATTAATTATTTGTTTGCACTTCGTCTTCCGTTCCATACTATCTTTTGTAGCATTTGGTACGATCACAAATCTTACTATTTTCATGTAAGTCTAAAACAAAAAAATAAACTTTATTTTAAAGTAATAAGGCAATAATTTGCTGAGTCTACTTTTATGTGTTCTCCTGGTATTGAAAAGACAATATGAACGGACACGGGTCTCAGCAGCGGGACGGTAAAAAGGGCTGAATACTATACAATATTTTTTTTGTCAATAGTTTTATTAACCTAGCACGGCTAACCTTGAATTAAAGTGTGTAAATATAATACAAACATTTTAAAACCCTTGAATTTGAATGTGTGGGTATTGAAGTGACTTTACACCAACAGGTGGCGCTCCAATTCATTATCTAATGTGCCGAAGTTAAAAAGGAATAATGAAACTGCACTAGTGAAAAGTTCAGGAAATAGAGTAAGCTAAGTAAAAACTATTTACGTTTTTTTATATCAAACCTACCAAACCCTAAATACAAACCCCAAATTTAAAAAAAACCGGTAAATAAACATTAACCGGTTTTTAAATAAACATTTATCACTTACTTTGTTGTAAATAAATATTTACCGTTTTTTTTATTTCTTTCGAAAAACAAGGCATGTGCTAATTTTAACAACTGTTTGTTTCCCTATAAAAACCACCTCCAAGAGCTGAACAATTATTTTTAAATTATTTTATTCTATTACCAGAATATTTGAACCAAATACCATATCCCTGAAATCTCTAAGATTATCTAAGATATCTAAGACAGCTAAATCTAATTTAGGCTCATTTAATTCAATTAGATTAGGCTCGTTGAACCGATCTTATGAAGTATTTTTATAGTACTAGCAGAACCCGCGGCTTCGCTCGCGCTAGAACTACAAAAAAACTTTCATCCCCTATTTTACCTCCTTATGGGATGAATTTCGAAAAATGCTAAACACGTAATTATTTAATTCTATTGAAGAACATTAGTATCAAGTTTCGAGTAGTTCTGATCATAAATAATTTTTTGAGTTGTATTATAATATCTTTCCCGTGGGAATGAGATAATCTCTTGCGTCAAAAAGTAGCCTATGTCACACTCCAGCCCTCAAACTATCTCCACACAAAAAATCACACAAATCCGTCACTATGTTTCGACGTGAAAGAAGGACAGACAAACAAACAAACACACTTTCACATTTATTAAATTAAAAAAGTATGGATATTAGTACTGATGACGATGACAGATGTGAGATGACAATCCAATATTAGTACCTACAGTAGTACAGACTCCAACCCAAACAATACACAATATTACAAAGTCTGTTTAGTGTTAAATGAGTCAAGGTGCTTTTTAATTTATTTTTCTTATAATCTTATTAATATTATAATTGATATTGATATTTGAAGGCTTGTCAAATTGTTACTCAATCACAACTTAATCGGCAAAGCGTATAGATAAACCATGTATATATATGAGCATGTATATAAAATTTAGTCCTGGCCTTTTTAATCTATTAATAAAGTTGGCTACACGAGTCATATATAAGAGCGCACACAAGGGTAGAACGACGAGACTCCCATTTACAACATTAGAGCAAAACCTATTCCTAACAGTCCTATTAGACGCTGCGGTCGAAATCGACCAAGATATGATCATCAGGTAGCACTGCATAAGGAGATAGTTGCTTAAATGCTTATCCTATTAATATTACAAAAGCGCGAAAGTTTGTAAGAGTGTATGTATGGATGTATGTTAGTTACTCTTTCACGCCAGAACGGCTGAACGGATCTGGATGAAATTTGGCACAGAGATAGATTATAGTCTGGAATAACACATAGGTTACTTTTTATTCCGGAAAAATATATGGTTCCCGAGGGATAGATTTGTTTTTGATTTTCGAAGCGAGGGTGAGTCGTTCGTATCAAATAAAAAAAAGAAAATACTATTCACGATAGCAAATCGTGGGTTAAATAATACAGTTATATTAAAATATTTTGGATCGTTGTGTACACGGATTTAACTTGGATACTGTTTATTCGTAGTTGGATACATTTAATCATGGATGCATTTTTAATATATTTTAGTTTCAAAGCTATCAATAGATGGCGCTGTTCAAGAATAGAAAGAAACATTTATTATGCAGGACAAGTCGCTATCTATCAAAAATAATTAACAGAGTTTCAAGGAAAATTGCTGCGGCATTGATAGATATAAAACAAGTACAAACGATATAAAAATTATGGAGACTTGCTGAGTGGTATTCTTGACCTCCCAAGAATATCAGTTGCCCTAAGACCTGGGTTCTGCAGAAGATTCCGAGTAAATTAAAATGACAATGAACATAGATTCCATTTTCCTTCTACGACTTAAAAAATATTGTTTCAGTTGAAAAAAATCAATCGGTCTTGGGATACGATCGTAACGATTGTTCTAGTAGAAGCAAAGTGTTTGCCTCCAGTCCCCGACGATGGAGTATCGCACAATGTTTCTTGCAAATTTAGGTACCTATGTTTATTCTTTATGATTTGCTTAATAATTTAACAAATTATGTAATATTTTAAATATTTGCCAATTATTCATAATATAGAATAGTGCCTCATCAACTAAATTATAATTTGACTGAATTTAAAATTTAAACAAGTACTTAATCTATTTCATTCACATATTTTTTATACATTTCTTATCATTATTTCATCTTATAAAAACTTGTGTCTGGTGATTGAATAATAAGTGGTATTTATTCTTATATCATATCCTAAGATTGGGATCGCAGACCTTTACATCTAAGAGTGTTCCAAATTGCCAAAGAGCGGAATGGAGGGAGCGATTTCAATTACACCTTTTTGAAGAATATTGTCTTCATTTGACATTACATGATAAGGGAAAAATGAAAAATGCTATGGGAAGGTTTGATTTTTTTTTAATTTACGTGTTTTATCATTGAAATTATGATACCTTAATTCATGAACAATATTATTAATGTTTTGTGTACTGAAGTTGTGTTATAGATTTATCTTTGTACGAGAAGGAGCGCACGCATGAGATTTGGCAAAAACTAGGTGATGGCTATGGAGTCATACATATTTCCTTAACAATGTGCGCAATTCGTCCCGCCGCAGCACCTAGCAATGCTCTTGTTTCTAACGATTGTGAGGAGAGACATGTAAGCTTATACATATAAATTGCACCTTTAAAAATAATGTGTAATACTTTTATATTATTAATAAAATGAAATTTAAAAAATCCATGACAAAAAATTTCTGAACCAGTTTTGATAAAACATATCTAAGAACATCATATCATCCGTTAGAAAAACTGTTTTCAAATAAAAAAAAAACGCATCCAGATCGGTCCACTCGTTTAAGAGCTACGGTGCTACAGACAAATAAACACACATAGCTGTCACATATATAACACCCCTTTTTTTTTGTGTCGGTAGTTAAAAATATCTATAATATTTATTATATGTTTAAGTATAGTCCCGTGTAAGTATGAAAGACAATTTTCTTAACCAACCCACACTAACAGTTCAGAGTGTAATTAAACTTAAATTAAAAAGATTTTTATTACTCCATATACTTTATAGGTAAACTATAGTAATATGATCAAGTTTTGAAAAATTTTTACTATTTAGTATATAAAATCTAAATCCAATGACTCTACATTTCAAAATATGTTGAATTATTTCAGAGAATTCAAGAGCTACCAGTAGATTGGAACGTTGTTGGATTATTACATATAAAGGTTATTTGTGCGAGAGGATTCACTAGCAAACCGAACGCTTATTGCACTCTGGAAATTGACAATGAAAGGGTTGAAACCCACAGAGCCGGCCCCAGCTCTGAACCGAGGTGGAATAAATGCTATATTTTGTAAGTATTTTATCAAAATCATAATTTAATTTACTCAATAAGACTTTTACAAGTAGTTGTGTATCGTTGAGTGATCAAATTATATAATTTTCTTAATTAATTTAAATTATCTTTAAATATATGTGCTCATTTTTGAATGACTTTAGTGTATGTATTATTTGACACATTCTCGTTTATGCTTTTCGGATTTGTCTTTTTATAATCGATTTCCCTACACCGAGAAGTCGCCGACGAGCATTTGTCCTTCCATTGATTCGGATGGGGCTTATATTGTTATGATCTGCATTCTTCTCCAGGAACAATGTAAATAGTAAAATATTTAGATTAGGTGACAGAAGTAGACTAGGAACGCTAATCTTAATATATAAAATTCCCATATTACGATGTTGGTAGAGGAAGAAATCCGAATCTCCTTATCCGATTTTAAAGATTTTTTCTTCAAAAAGTGTGATTTGTTTACCTTAAAAGATAGGATAATTTTTAACCCCATTATTTTCTTTTTCAACTCGCTTTTATTAGCTTCACCTGCATCTATCTATGTGACGGGATCTTTGAGCGCGAATTTCACTCATTTCAAAACTTCACATTGAACTGAAATTTTGCACGTTTAATAAGGACCAATGATAATATAATAATTTATAAAAAAAAATCGAAATTCATCTCCTAAGGTGGTTACTTGCTCGATATCAGTTGTTATAAATATTCCTTCCAGTGGTACGATTTCTAATTGTAGAGTTAGTATATAAATATTGTACAAATCACCCCACACTTTTTTCACAATAACATTAATTTTCTCGTTAATCACTTTATTTTTATACTAAAAATTATTTCTTACGTTTTAGTTAGATTCAACATTAAAGCTTGTTGTTTTAGTTGTTTAAACTATAATTTATTTTTATAGCAAAATTAACGATTTTAATGTGTGCCAGAGAGCAACGCGTGACTCCGGGCCGGGTCTGCTAGTAAAGTATAAAATTTCAATGAGTGTTATAGATGTTATTGAAATGAATTAGAACAATAAAAAAGTGGATCATGTAAATAGTGGATCAAGTAATATATAACAATTTTAAATATTTGCCTAAGAGAAAGAAAACGAAATAATGACTCCTTAAATCTCTATATTTTCAATTCTTACGCTCTATGCTTTTATAATTTGTTTTTTTTTTACAGTAAGGTATACGACGTTTCGTCAACATTAGACCTTAAAGTATACGACAAGTCTATAACAAATGCTATTCTAAACGAATCTATAGGCAAAGTATCTATTCCATTGCTAAAAATATCTAATGGCTTAACACGGTGGTATGCGTTGAAAGATAGAACTAAAAGACACAGCGCTAAGGGGAATTGCCCGCGGATATTGCTGCAGATGTCTCTGGTCTGGAATCCAGTAAGTACATACTCGTATTACGTTTTATTATGATGTCCTCTTGGCAGATTTCGGCCACGATGGCAATCTCAGTGAGATTAACCCAGATAGATATTATAACGCACAAGTGAACGTACAGACAAAAGTGCACTCTCTATTCCTTTCCACTCTCAAAGTCCGATGGGACAATATATGGGACAATAATACACCGATGAGAGTTACGACACAGAATCAGAGGCGGAGAGGCACAGAGGGTGTCCGGTGTGACACTTCCCAACTACGAACCGATACTAAGAATTTTAATTAACCAAAACTAAACTTAGCCCGAACCGGGACTAGCATCCAGGACCTCCGGACCTGTTGTCGTTCATGCTAGCTACTAAACCACTTAGTGGCTAGCATGTGAGGATGCTTTATAATAATAATAATTGAACTATATTAAACTATGATAAATCCTAAAGTTTATGTGTGTTTATATTTTGTATTCATAACATAGATTTTTATATGTAAATAGTATTAGTGTTAAAAATAGTAAAAACAACAAATTTAATTTAGCATGACATTTGTATATAGATTCAATGCTTACTCATCCATATTAATATTATAAATGCGAAAGTAACTCTGTATGTTACCTTTTACGCTTAACCCGTTAAATCTATTTAGATGAAATTTGTTATGGAGATAGTTTGAGACCCCGGGAAGGACATAGGATAGTTTTTGCCCCGGAAATCATCCCTTAAGGGGGTGAAAAGGTGGGTGGAACTTTGTATGGGGAATCAATCATTGCTCAAGTAAGGGATATAAAACTCATCTTATTCTATACCTAAGCGTCAAGACGTACCTAGTGTGTATCTATAAACATTTAAAAAATTATATAATTTATTCCATAGGTAAAAGCTACATTAAGATTATTCCAATCCAAAGAAGTAAAATACATAAGGCGACCAGAAAAGTTCGACATTCCGCTTATTTACAGCAACATGAAATATATATCAGACCTTTTGGCTTTACTCCAGGAAATTAATGAGTATTATAAGTAAGTTTTCTTCTAAATATTATACTATAGATAATAATATATTATTTTACTTGGTATATTTATTATTTAGTCATAATTTTATGATTCATACGTAATTTTTGTTCATAATGTAGAATACATACTAACTTTCATAATAATAAAAAATACTTCAATGTGGAATAATTCATATTCTTTACAGCATAAGGACAAGTAATAAAATATATAAAATGAAAATTATTTATTTTATTTTCAGACGTTTATTTGAGTGGGAAGACATAGAATTTTCTTTTTTCATGTTAATCGGCTGGTTAATATTCTGTAACTACCTCCGTTTATGGAATACACCTCTTTTATTCCTGATACCGTATATATACAATTTCATCTTTAACCGACAACGAGGTAAGTACTAAGTGCCCTTTGTAATACTTATTTAACAAAAATAAGGATTCACATATAACTAGCGACTTTCACTCGTTTTGCTTGGTGCGTCTCTAGGGTACATTCTAATAGATAAATTCCGTAAAAAGTTTCCGCCTTAGAAGATAGACATGCTATCGCGGATTTTTTAAGACCTACATTTATTTTTTAGTAGGTATTTGATGTTTTAGCCACCGCGGCATTGGCCATGAAAATGTCTAAGGACGACTCGACAGAACCTGCAATTATTATGTTTTCCCGTGGAAGTATATCTGCGAATAAAACAACTGGCACCGATTTCGAAAATATCTGTTTAGGTATCTTATAGTAAATGAAAACCCCGTTCAGTTATTTTTTACTTTTTAGTGTCTGCAAGTTGGTTTTTAATTATTTTTTTTTTAAGTTTTTATTTTGGTTCTTTATTCTGTACACAACGCGTAATGGTGATTGTTTAAAAAGTATTTCATTTAAAGTACTTTTTATTTTATGTATGGATAAAATAAAATATGGATATGGATATTTCTTCCTTATCCTTAAAATCCCTATTGCGATTGCAACTTACACTGGGCCAGTATTAGTTTTACTTTACCTTAAGACTAATGTCCACACCGTGTTTGACGCTTGTAGGTTTACTATCAACGTTTATACGACCGACAAAAAAAAACAAACAGAATCCGCAAAAACAACTTTTTCATATGAATCACCGTATAAATTATTCGTTAGCGAATAATAAGTGTAAAGTGAATAATAAAAAGTGTAAAATAAACAATATTTGTATTTGTTATAATCGGCCTACTTTTATAAAAGAGTAGTATGTTTGTTACTTCTACACGCTGCTATTTGGCTAGACTGATTTGGATGAAAAGTATACAGATAGCCGCCCTGCGCCCTGATGCCCTGGAGTAATACATAACCTACTGTTAGGCTCCTAGGCGACGCACGCGAGCGAAGCGTTACTCGTTAGATAAATTACTAGCGGTTGATTCCCCATACAAACTTTCATCCCCATTTTCGCCCCCTTAAAGGATGATTTCCGGAATAAAAAGTTATAATATATAAAAATATATAAAAATGTTTAAAGGTAAAAAATATTGTAATGTAATTGGTGCAATTTTCA
This sequence comes from Brenthis hecate, assembly GCA_951806755.1. NCBI lineage: Eukaryota > Metazoa > Arthropoda > Insecta > Lepidoptera > Nymphalidae > Brenthis > Brenthis hecate. Next base: position 267,654 of record OX638264.1, read on the forward strand.
TTTTGTTAATTGTGGGTAGGCTGTCTGTAACAACTATACCTTCGAGACATGTAACATCTCAGTCTCTCCCGTGACCATGGATGCTGTAAAGCATTCGAAACGTCGGGAAACAAAAATGCAAATAAATCCGCGACAAAATCCGAAAAGATAGTTTTATTTAAAATGTCAAATATTCGCGTAAATCTAAGAAAGTATTATTCTAACCAAATGTCATCTAAATCGGTTCAGCAGATCCAGAGGTTACCCCCTACAACGTCACAAGCGCACAAACTCACAAACTTTACCTCTTTATAATATTAGTATAGATAAAGTTATGATTGTTTAATATAAGTTATTGAACATATTGATATTATTATCATCTATACATATAATAAAATTGTAACTAAGCCGAATCTGTACATTAAATATTTTTTGGAAAATCTGATTGAAATAGACATTAATATCGATATAGAGGCCGAATCTATAGTTTTTAGAATTCTTGTCTGTCTGTCTGTTACCGCATCACGGAAAATCACTGAAGAGATTTTGATGAAATTTGGTATGATGATAGCTGGTTATCCAGGTCAACATATAGGATACTTTTTACCGCGAAAAATGTGTGCGCGCATTTCTGAGAAAAAATATAAAAACTTCAATGTAAGAGTTTACTAATATGTAAAACTTAAGAATTTGGTTTTTGGTCATCTGAACGCGGGCGGAGCCGCGGGCAATGCTAGTGACTAATAATAACCAATAGAATTCACCGTTTCGCTACAATAACACGTCAGTTAAAACAAAGTCTATTTCGAATTTTACTAAAATCCATTAGAATGTGAGAACAGCGTGAAGAAACACTAAATGCACTCGAACATAATATTGAGTATAATATTACCGTATTAGTAATTACATGCGTATTTAATTATCTACTCTTGTAGATGATCACTTAAATATATTTTTTCCAGACACTGCGTATAAAAGACTAGACAGTGCAAATAATGAAGTGGATATTAAGGTAGGTCATTATTTATATCCTCACTAGATTAGATACCTCAGACCAATAAAAAAGTATAGACAGAGCATTGCGCACAAAAAGTGATGCAAGTAATATGAAGACCATTCAGCCATATGAAGACGACTGTTCGGTAGTCGGCCGCGAGTGAGTGAGAGTGCGTGACGTGCTTTTGGTAAAATAATAATTGCGAAATTAAGCCGTTCTGTGTCATAAACTGCTGCAAAAACTTACTGCATTATTAAACGTCAAAACCGTGATTCTGAACTAGAATCAATATTTGACACTCCCAAAAGAAATAAACTCGGACAACAAGTTAGAAAGTATAAATTACGTTATCAAATTCATGCACGCAAAATCAAAACACTTAATCAGAAGGTTAAAGGCCTTAAAAAGAAAAACGCGTCAAATTAGTTATAATGTTCTAATATATGTAAGTTTTGTGTGTACCTGTTGTTAAATTATTATTTATTTTTATATAAGAATAAATGACTCATTAAACTAATTTATATTTCATTTCATGTAACCAAGGCAAATAAAAAATAATACTACCTATAATAAAACTTTTCACCAAAGTATATCTCTCGCACTTGGGAGTAGTAAACACAACGTTTGCAACATTTTTCTCTAGCACACATGCGCAAATCTACGCTATCTTACACCGAGTTACGCACACAAAGCCAAAACTTTGCCTCACTTATTTCGTCGCGTTTGTTTATAACGGCTCCGTCTATAACTTTTTATTGGTCTGAGTTAGATACCTATATTTTTTATTGACGGCACGTTTGGCTCAGTTTGTAGTGATCCTACTTGCTGTGCCAACGGTCGCGGGTTCGAGTCCCGCTGGGGGCATTCATTTGTGTGATGACCACGAAAGTTTGTACTTATAATATGTATGTATTTAAAGTTATATATGTGTAGTGCATCAACTATCTGGTATCTATAACACAGGCCTCGTAACCATAGAACTAGATGGTGCTGTGTGTTAATGTCCCAACATATTTAGTGTAGGACGAAAGTTGACTGCATGGTACTATATTCGTATTAACTTGTTTGCAACTTTTTTATTTTCGTTTTACGCAGTCTGTTTTCTTCAATCAAAGAGCACTTTTTTGTTTTTTAAATGCATATTTGTCTAATAAAAAGAAATGATTGTATAATAAATAGCATGCATTTTTAACGTCATATACGTTAAAAATCATTAAAATATATTTATAATTTATTATGGTACGGGATAAAACAGTTTTATCCCGCTCGTTACGCCATTAATTGAATTTCAATATCGTCCGTCGAAGTCCAGTGTAATTGAATTTCTGTGCATCTACTCAGCTTAATCGTAACGATTCGTTTAAGTTCGATCGTTTGGCTCTCAAACTTTGTTAGCTACATTTAATTGAAAATCTACTTTGCATACGCGCTTTATAATAATAAATACTTGACATATTAAGAAAAAAATGCATGTTTATTAGTTTTTGCTGGTTTGTCTATGTAAAGATGTATTTTTCGTTCCTTATGACACCGTTTTTCTTCGAGTTTATCACGATAAGGTGAAATTACCGATTGTTTTTCGAAAAATAATCTTTCAGTGTGCTAATAAGTTTTATCCAAATGTGTTAGTTGGCTTACGCATGATTTAATCATAAATATAAACCATCAAAACTACAATTATCTAAAGGTTGTAATTGTACATTTTTCTTTACATATAGTATAATTCATCTTCTTCTTCCTACCCTTGTTCCAATTTTATTTGGGGTCGATGCGATGTGACTTTTTATACCTCTCGTATTGCTCTGAGGTTTTGGCCAATTTTTTTTTAAGCCGGCCGCTCGCCTGACGCTAACTCTCCTCGTCGGGAATATTATCGTTTTAAGACGGGAAAAAGGAACAAGGTATATTGGGATAGGAAAAAAAGATGGGTAGGGGGAAGAAGCTAGGGTAGGGGGATACCGCAGGTGTCGGGTGGGGAACGGGACAGAGACTGCAGCAGCTCGAAGAGGTCGGGATCGCGTACCCGAATGTACAGATATTCTTTACATATATTTTAATTATTATATAATTTTGTAATGTTTTTACACATCGATTACAACACTGTAATGCGTATTAGTACTAGTTATTTAGATTTTTTTGTAAGTACATCTTCAATCATGTTTTTCTCATTTATTTTCAGGATGAAAAATCATTCAGCGGAAAAATACAGGACCTTAAAATAATGACATTTACAATAAAAAATGGAATAGAATTTATGGTATCATACATAGAAAGGCTTCAGAGGTAATTAATCATTATATCGATTATATTTATAACATTATTTTTTCAAATAATTTATATAATAAATGTACGTAGTCGGTCAGTTAAAAATTATAAAGTACGAAAAAGTATGCACCTACTCGATTTGATTTATTTAGCCAATAAAATTTCTACACAAAAACTTTTACCTTAATAAAACTTCATTAAAATATGTAGGAATTATTTTATACCCCAGAAATTGTCAAATTTTCTAATATAGTGTCAACTATAGCAAAGAATACAAATATTTAAGTAATATCTATAAATCCTGCTAATATTATAAATGCGAAAGTTTGTGAGGATGTATGGACGTCTGGATGTTTTTTACTCTTTTACGCACCAACTACTGAATGGATTTTAATGAAATTTGCCAATAATATAGCTGATACGTCAGAATAACATAGATGCTACTTTTTATCTCGGAAAAATATACGGTTCCCGTGGGATAGATTTGTTTATTATTATTATTATTCTTCCTCATCGTCAATAATAACTACATATGTGCATAACATACACATTAACGTATTTTTTGTTTCCAGTTTAATAACATTTAAAGTGCCGTTCCTGAGTTACGTATCCATGATAATCTTAATAGTGGCCTCTGCAGTTTTGTATTTAATTCCCTTTAATTACCTTTTAATGGGCTTAGGTAAGTGTTATTTTAATTAACTTAATTTTAAATTTTATTTTTAAAACAGTAATAAAAACCCTTTTAGGAGTATATTAAAATAAGAGAGTGGTAATATGAAATATGTTTATTTAATAATATTGTTACAGGAGTGTATAAATTCACGAGAAAATACTTAAATCCAGACAGAGTACTAAATAATGATTTGATAGATTTCCTCTCTAGAGTGCCGGACAGCGAAATATTGGTAAAGTATCATTTAATACCTAGTACCTTAAGTATCATTTTATATCTTATTCAGTCTATTTATAACATAAAAATGCATTTAGGATTAGTATTTATTGTATTTGATTTATTCGCTTATGACGGAATATTGTCTTCGAGGGTCACAGATTGCTTTACAATGGTCTTTTACATTGTTAACTGTTTCTGTCAATAATTTAAATATTATGTTAGTAACCGTCACCCATCCACATATATGCAATTGGTTTTCATTGGCTTCAAACAAAACTCTCAGTTAAGTCATATTCTAGGCCAGAGGTCGGCATTCGTTTCAAGCGGGGTCTTTAATAATTTGTTTATATCAAAAAGTCCAGAAAAGTGAATAGCGTATTTGAATACTTAATAAGGAAGGTAGTGAATAAAAAATATCTATAATTGTTATTATACTCTACATAATAAAATATTAGGCGCGTTTTAATTTATTATGAAATTTCTTAAAAACCACATTACTTTGATTACCTAACATTAATAGGTGATAAAAGTAGGCTCAATAGATATGATGATCCATGGTCCATTGTTGACCCCTGCTCTATATCACAGTTTAAGTGTACAAAGTTTCTAAGTGTACAAAAGTCAAATGGTTCTCTTACAATTTTTTTTAATTTACAGAAAGATTGGAAGGAATTAGGCGTACCGGAACCCAATCAAGAATACACAGAACATAAATCTAATGTCACAAGATCCATAAGTGTCTCAATATGAGGAATTATATTGAAATACAATTTCAATACCGACTTATAAATAAGTAAATAAATATAGTAAGTTTAATAAAATCACAAATTTCGTACATAAGTACTAAAGGCAAGCATAAATTGAGCTTATTAATTTTTATATCATATCACATCTGTTAAATGCTACATTTCAGTTTTAATTTGTGCTTATTTATTTTAAAAAAAAAAACTTCAGTGTATATTCATTTGGGTTTTTTTTCGTGTTTTTTTTAAATAATTTATGTATAAAGTACGCTAAAACTACGTCTTTTGAATTTTTTAAAAATTATACATATTCAAACTAATAAATATAATAAATTATTTTTTCAATCTTTTATAAAATAAACAATAATAATGAATTCACCACTAAGTTTTTTATCTATTGTACTTTTTCACCCTGCTTCTCCCGTATGGCACTAAGTCCGAAGAGCTATTTATAGTATAAAATATTTTGTTTTTGCTATCTACTTTTTGCTGAATCGATCTGGTGATTCATAGTCGGTTCAGGAACTTTTAGCTCTCGCCATTGTCTCTGAAAAAAAAAACAAATCATTATAGATAAAAGGTAATGTCTCTTTTTACCCGAATGCGGCGAAGCCTAAAGGTGTGTTCGACCTGTAATTACTAAATGGCTTAACCGATTTTGATGATTCATACGTCTTTAGATGTGTCCTGACGACGTGAGTGTCATAAGGTATTATATAAATATCATTAAAAATTAAAATGGCGGATCCTAGTCTACAATTTGTGTCTTGAAAAAATTTTTTTCGTTCTGATTAATCAAGTATAAGTTAAATATAGGGTATCAAAGTACAGGTTTTTAAGAGGCGATTATAAAAATATACTTACACAACTTATATGTTTAACAATAATTTAGGATAAGAAATTGTTAAATAAAACTAAAAATGTCTAACACACCAAATAATTACTGTTTAGTTTAATATACGTCTATAATTATACGGAAACAAAAAGTTAAAAAAAATAAATAAAACCGACTTCCAAGCACTAAAATGTAAAAGCCTACGCATAGGAAATCTATTTTGATACGTAAAATACATATTTACCTATTAGATATTCATATTTTAAAATATTGTCCGCTGGCACCGACTTCGAAAATATCTAGTTAGGTATCTATTCTGAATGAAAACCCCCGTTTAATTATTTTTTACATTTTAGTGCCTGGAAGTCGTTTTTTTTTAAGTTTTTATTTTCATAGTTTTAGTGTAGGCGTAATAAGCAGGTAATTTGTAGGAAGAAAGTTTTCAATAACATATTCGATTAAGCAATTTGTTTAAGAAAATTTATTTATTGTTGATTTTTATGGGACCATCTGGGAAGTACACCCTTTCAAACAAAACAAAAATTTTCCAAATGATTCAGGCGTCTTCGAATAATCGGTGAACATACACAAAAAAAAAAGATTCCGACGAATTGAGAACCTCCTCCTCGTTTTTGGAAGTCGGTTAAAAAAGATTATTATATTGTTATACAAAATAAGTTAGGCTTCTCTTTAAAAATACGGTAAATGAGTTTTTAGTAAGCGGGAGAGATAATTTTTTAGCATTTTTATAAATGTAAAATGCCATTTTTGGACATTGTCTCTTCCCTAGTTACTACGACATTTTCCTAAATCCCTAACCCCTTTTTATAAAGCCGAATGTCAAATAAAAGTTCGTTCGATAATCGCGAGCGTCTTTCTTGCGTCTCACTTCGCGCGCTCCCTACGATTTCTTTGTTTAGACGACTCTACTGGATTAGTAGACTGTGGAGTATTACTTATTATAAGTATCTTACCAAAATCTCATTATCTGGAACTCTAGATATGAAATCTAGAAGGTCGTTGTTCGGCACTCTCTTCGGGTTCAAGAACTTTCGTGTAAACTTAATAATACCTATGGAAATAAAATACTGTTAAGACAAATGAACTATTTATTATATTTTACACTTTTTATGGAATAATAATTTTTTATACTTCTATGTTTACAAGTAAAACAATAGTACGTACCTAATGCCATAAATAAATAATTTACGGGGATAAAGTAGAAGGCAAATGAGGCAGCTACGAGAGTTATAATAGCCAAGTAGCTCAAATAAGGCACACTAAAGTTCACCAAACTGCAAAAAATAAAAACATTTAAAATTATTACCTTACCTAAAGACTTTCTATAGAAACTTAAACTACTTTAAAAGGTTCATAATATTACAATTATATTTATTAATTATATATATATATACACACAGATGAACATAGAACCTCCTCCTTTTTGGATATCGTGTATTTATATTTTAATAGTTTTATTTACATATCTTATAAGTACCCCGCATAAATCCATATAAATAAAAATGAATCACCGAAATGTTTGTACGCGCATAACTTAGGATCGACTGCACCAAATTGGATAATTCTTTTTTTTTTGTGTTTGTTATCGTCAGGAAGTTTTGTATAGAAGAAAACGAAAAGATTTTTTTTTTACTAAAATAAGATTTTTTTAAATCTCATGATATAAAAAGTGAGTGAGTGAAATATTTTATATACCAGATATCATCCCCGGGGGGTGAGAATGGGGATGAATGTTTGTATGGGGAAGCAAGCTAGGGACGAACCCGAGCGAAGCGAGGGTGAATCGCTAGTGCAGTATAAAGTAAAATATCTCGAATAAATCAGATATAATAATATATACGTAAATATATATGTTATAGGTGTATAAGCTTATATGTATAATATTGTCATTGTATTAAAGCAGTTTTTCAATTCTTCGGACAGAAGTTTTTCAATGTTATTACTATTTTTGCGTATGTAGACATTTAAAATGACGTAATCTATTATCCTTCATCTTTCTTGTACGAGCGATGATTACGTGTACTTAGTTTTTGTTATATAAAATATTGTAATATCATCATCATTCATCATGAAAAGTTTCCATTGGTTTTTATAAGCACAACTAGTAAGTATACCTTTATAATGTTTTTATAATAAATCAATAGTTACACTAACCACAAATAATAGATTTTATATTTATCATTGAATATATAAGGAAAAAGGTACGTTTTAAAATAACATTTAGACTCTATAACTACGATTTAATTACTTCCGTCATCGAATCTTTATCTTAAGTAGAAATTTGGTATCGAAAGTAGTGATTTGGGCACTTAGAATGAATGATAACAGAATGGTCAAGAAGATATACTGTGAAGAGTGAATGGAAAGTGAAATAGGGGGACACCTCGGGAGACATTTGAAGATCAAGTATTTTAATTATTTAAAGAAGGTCAAAAATATGAGATTAGAGATTTCATAAACGTGTATGATGAGAATGATAACAATGGAAGAAGCGAATGAGGTATATGTATAGAGAACGTAGCGTTTGGCACTCTGATCTTTCTTCCTATATCTCCTAACACGAATTAATTATTCGTAAGTTACTGCAATCAACTAAATTCAAATTACATATTAGTCATTGCGTATTACAATAGATACTATTTCAATCATACTTACAATGGTCTATATCTTATTTTAAAGTACCTAAATATACAATGTTTTTTATCCAATATTATTATTTACTAGTTTTATAATTCGGAGTTTTTAATACGAATTAAATAAATTTGGATTAACATATACATATTTACATCTACTGCAACAATTAAATCTTTAATTGAGTTTATTATATGTTTATAACTAATGTACCTACATGGTGGTTAACTGGTGTCCACTTTATTATATTACTAGCGGCCCTAGGTACGTTTTAACTTATTATTTATTAGTATGGAATAGATAGACTATAAGTAAGTATATTATATGACATACAGCCTAGCCTTCCTCAATAAACTGGCTATCTAATGCAAAAAGATTTTTAAATCGGATTAGTAGTTATAGATAATAAAATTAATCGAATCGATTCATTATTTAATTATTTCTAATATCTATCTATATTTCTAAACTACTTACGTCGCGTTCAGTTTTATGAAATTACTAGATAGTAATTATTTCATAAAACTAAATGCGAAGTACAGGTGGTAGCAAGGAAGAAGGGAAGAGGAAGTCCGGCATTTATTTAAAGTAACAAAATAAATAGGAAAAAAATCTTTATAATACGAGTAAAACTCAATCGTCAGCAACAATGAAGGAGAGATAGAAAAAAAAAATAGAAGCGAGATAGTCATACTTGAAGCATCAGCAATCGTTCTCCATTATCTTATACATAATTACGTATAGATATAATTAAATAAATATTAGTTTTTTAGTCTAAAATCACTAAATTAAATCTAACTCTTAAATTCATAAAAACAATATTGTAATGAATATTACTAACTTGTTTATCCTTTCTAGCAATGAAACTACATAATCGATTCCATTCTTGATTGTTAAAGTGAGATCTTGGAGCTCGTTGAGGCGAGTTTTTATCGTTTTGTCATCCTGAAACAATAACGAGTAAGTAATATTACTTCCGAGTTCCGCGTCATATTTTTCATACAATCTTATAATAAATTGACAGTTTAATAAACGGGTACTTGTTATTATCATATAGGTATTTTTTGTATCATTTGTATCAGAAACATAATTAAACGAAAGACCTTTTTATTATGATGTGTGGACAATATGAACAAATAAAAATTTCCAATTCTGTTATTATGACAAATACTTTAATAAATAATAAATAGTGCGTTTCGCACACAGACAATATAACCATGTCTGTGGTTTCGCACAAAAGTGGATTATCAACAGTTGGCGAGAAAAATGAAAACGTCTCATTCTAGTATCTGCCTTTAACATTTAAGAGGTTACAAAAAACTCACAATTAACATTAATGTTATGCAATATGCGCTGTATATAGTACCTTATTTAGATATTTATAGATATTTATTGGTAGAAATAATATATATTTGATATTTAAAAAGGTAAATTTAAATATTAAAATGTGAAAATTTCGTCACCGTCAAAAGTGCCAAGGATTCTTGTTTTGATAAATTATGTGTTTTTTTCTATAAATATTACCTATTAATATGTTAAAAACAGCTAAACCTCGAAATTTTTATATCCGCATTTTTTTTGTTATTTTCTTAAATTCAACCTTACCTTCACAATTTTAGACACTGCTCATTTTGATATTTGTGGCGTTACTTGGTGAAAATAATAATTTCCTCATCCCTTATACATAGTTATGTCTGTATCTCTTACCAATTACCCGGTCACCGATCTTAAGATTTTATTTTGAAGTAAAGGTTAAAGAAAAAAAAGTTAACAGTTTTATAAACTGCTTACTGATATTTACATTTTATATTAAAGGTCGCAATTTCGGATATTCACTCATGAATTCAACATCTGTAACTTTAAAATTAACACCGCCATAGCTTCTTTCATATCTGTAGTCTTGTCTAAGAGATCTATCTAAAAGACGATACCAAGAATATTTTATTACTAGTTTTCTCTACGGCTTCGCTCTCGCGGTTGGTACATAACGATAAAAATATAATATAGGATAAGAACATCTATAAACGATAGCAGCGTGAAGAAGTAACAAAATTTATCATTTATAAATTTTCATATTTATTACTTAATAATATTTGAATATATATTCAAATCAAATCAAAATATAAAAATTTATTTTATTGACTGCTACAAGCACTTTTGAATCGTCAATTTTACATTTTAAATTAAAAGTCAGTGTAGTCAGTCCGTGAGGAAGCTACCACCGGCTCGGAATACAGTTTTCTGCTGAGAAGAACCGGCGAGAAACTCAACAGTTGCTCTTTTAAAATAATAATTGTGTTATGGGTACAATATTGTAATATATACAATAATTATCTACTTATCCTACGTGAGACCCAACCAGACATTAACTCCACACATTGACATCTACGAAGTATTTTATGGCGGTAGGTATAATAAGCTTTATTCACTAATTATTACTTAATAATTACTAATTCGTATTCCTAATTTGCGTAACGCCAAATATTGTCAGTATCTACTATGTTGTTTTCCCGCGAGAGTGCGTCAATATAAGAAAAAAGTTATGTTTTTCCTCTTTCATAGAATGACTCATTAATTAACACGCACAATATATCAAACTTATAATAACGATCATTTTGTTAAAGCAAATAATGTATTTATTTACCTTCGCTTCCGGTTCCTCCTCTGTATTGTCTACCTCGTCTATTTGCTGTATGGGAATCTGGCTATTGTTGTCTGCAATAATATGGTACAAAAAATTTTGTTTTAAAATTAGGTTTTCGTGTGCATGGCTAAATATAATCCAAAAATAATTATTTACTATTATATGCTTATTATACATATAATTTAGTACTTACAATTATACAAAATACATCACAGTAATAGGAGGAGTCAAAACGTTAGATATGTAAATACAATTGTAGAGAAATAATTCTAAATGAAAATCCCGGCCAAATATGCCGGAGGATGACATTATAAGTTTACAAGGGACAATTACTTCACTCTCGGCGGGTCTCAATAATCTATGTAATTGTAATTGGCGGTTAGGTTCATGTTAGGTTCATACAAATTATCATATCCCTACCGCTAGTAAGAAATATTAAAGACTAGCGACTCACCCTCGCTTCACTCGGGTTCGTCCCTAGGTACGTTTAATTTTTTTTGAGCGCAACCCTAATTCTTTTTCTAAAGTATAAGTAGCCTATGTTACTCCCAATAACATCAGCTACCTTCCAGTAAAAGTCCCGTCAAAATCAGTCCAGCCGTTGCAGAGACTATCCGGACAGACAGACAGACAGACTGACAAAAATTTTAAAAATTGTGTTTTTCTTATAAGTACCGTATATAATTTCATATACATTTAGTAAAACGCTGTTATTTTGACATTACCAACAGATACCTACTTCAATTTTATTTATCTGTATAGATTTTTCTCCTTATTAAAACTTTCCGTGTACATTATGGAACATACGAAAAAAATAGCTGAATTGGTCGAGCCGTTCTTGAGTTTTGCGCTTAGACAACAATAATTTTTATTTATATAGATATTGAGATCGGCCCTATATCTGAAGTTATTGTTGACTAAAAAGTAAATAATGTAATTTGTATTACAAATATTGGTCCAAGATTTACAAATGATTTACTTCCTTTTGTACGTATTATAGTTTAATCTAGTATAACAACCTTATTTTACTGACCAATCTCCTTTGTGTTTTTCCATTCTTCGTGACATTGGCGAAGTAATCTGTGCTTAATTGGCCGGTTTTGAAATACATAAACAAGAGAATTGAATTAAATTAATGTATACCTATTTAATTTTATTATTGTATTTTTACATATTTGCGAATATAATTATATAAACACTGGGTCATAGTTATATCCTCCGATAATGTTAAACTAAAATGATTTAAAACAACAACATACTTCTCTGCAAGAGCCAGTAATGTGCGAAGGGTAAAGCCAGCAGAAGAGGGGTCATCCACATTCGGAAGAAATACCAAAAGATGAGCCACCCGACCAGCGCCGCGGCTGAAATTTCCTGATTCTCCCATTCGAATAACCTCCTACAACGGATGACATTTCGTTAGTTACACAAAATATATTAAACTAGCAGAACCCGCGGCTTCGCTCGTGCTAAAACTGTAAAAAAACTCTAAAAAGATAAGTTTCATACAAACTTTGATCCCATATTTTATCTATAAACACGTATTTATTTAATTGCATTGAAGAACATTTTTACCAAGTTTCAAGTAATTCTGATCATACATATTTTTTTGGGTTGTATTATAACGTGTAGGTATTCTCGTGGGAATGAGATAATCTCCCGCGGTAAAAAATAGTCTATGTCACTGTCCAACCCTCCAACTATCTCCATACAAAAAAATATGCGAATACGTCACTCTGTTTCCACGTGAAAGAAGGACAAACAAACAAACATACTTTCACATTTATAATATCTAATATTAGTATGGAAGTATGGATGGATATGCGTAAAATGAGTGAGTGTGGATGTGTATGTCAAAAGTGATAAAAAATTTATTTTCTATTTTTTGAAGCTGTAACAGCTGAACAACTTTAATGTAAAATGGAGATGATTCTATTTTAACACTTAAGCATTTTATATTTTAAACGCACATTTATCGATGTACCTACCTAACTACCGCACGGACAAAAACTAGTAGGTATACCTAGATCATGATTCCCTCTTACATGTACATGTGTTGTTATGTATTATTATTCATTGATTTATTGGTCAACTTAATAAAATTCAAATTTACGATATATACGTCTTCTTATACCTACTTATAAGAGTAAATATAATCATAGAAAAATAAAGTTCTTTTTTATATAAATGGTAGGTATCAAAGTATTTTTATTGTTAACCGACATTATAAAAGCTTGATAAAATACTACACTTTACGATAGCATGTTTTATTATAGTAATAAATGTGGTAACTGCATTATAATTAATATTATTTATAATAGTTATATTATGGTCATTGTTAAAAATGTAATCATCGCTGAAGACTTTTATGTGGCGATTAATTAATTAATTAGAATTAAAAAAGAAAAAATATAAAAAAATAATAATTATTGTATATATATAAAAGGATTATTTTATAGATTTAATGAGTGACATATTTATTCGTGATTTAAGATACTATTTTTAATAACGCATGCATTTAATGTGCGGACTCATACATGATTCATAATTTTGCAAAACTTTTTTTTGTTTAACTTGGACCAATCCGGTGTTGCTTGTACCTACATAAAACAGGTTCTTCGTAATATTTTTTTACAAGTTTTTTGTTATGTTTTTTTCTTTTACATTGTATTTAATTTCGTGCAATTAGTGGACGCTCTTTGTCAAAAAAAGCTGGTCCGCTATTTCGTTTCAAGCGTATGACGTACGTTTCTTTATTTACGTCATAAGATAGGACAAATTGATACAATTCGTTGGAACAGTTTACACGTGAATGGCAGCTTTACCAGTTATAGAACTTATTTTACGTCAGGCTTTTTATTATTATTGAGGATGTTACAATATTTTTCTAGTCTCGGGAAACTAACACCTATGAACTACATTTTTAGTTCACCGCCCTTATTGTAAATAGAATTATGATAAGTATTCATAAATATGCATCACAGAAAACAATAGAATAATAAACTTACTTCAAATGCTCATTTCCGGTTTGAAACACTTTAAATATATCCTTAATAAACACAAGATTGCTGTATATGAGTGGTATATCGAATTTCGCTGCTTTTTGGACGTATTTCGTTTCCTTTGGACTTAATACTCGCAATGATGCTTTTATCTGCAATATAGAAACGATATTAAAAATCATACAAGAAATGTGTGTTTCGGTTCAAGTTCCGTACATTCTGTAAAAAACGGAACTTATATAAGACTTACGTTTCTTATAATTACATGTCTGTCTATCGTTCTGTCCAGGTGAAATAGACTTTTTTCGCTGAATCTATTAATGAATCGAATTAAAATCTAATTTTATATTTTATGTTATATTCCTCTCACAAGTTTTTAAATTCGGAAAATGTACCCAACTTATCTACACGTGTCCGACTTAAGTAAATTTACTTACTGGATTCCATACAAGTGACATCTCCAATAGAATCCTCGGGCAGTTACCTCTCGCGCTATGTCGTTTCGATCTGTCTTTGAGAGCATACCATTTCTTTTCATTGTTATTTATCCGTAAGAGCGGTATTGATACTTTACCAATATTCTCACCCTTCATGGATTGTAATATTGACTCATCGTACACCGTAATATCTAGAGCGGAGGTCACGTCCTTTACGCCGCTGAAAGAAGTTACACAATATTATTTCAACTTACAAATGTATATTTAAATGATCAATTAAAAAAACCATATTGAGCAAGCAAACTAATTAAATATTTTATTAACGAATTAAAGCTATTTCAATAAGAAAATTTTAGGAGCACTCGAAGGGTTGGTAGAGATATTATTACGCGGGTTATTAATATAAGAAACGTAATATACTAAAAAGATGATTGAAAATACAAACAAGCGTATAATTTGTTATGATTATAGATAGTGCCAAACTCAATGAAAAACAAAAAAAAATCTTGCCCTTGTATAATATCGTAATCGAAAGTATTGAGATAGTACCTAATACTCATAGTGTATTTTAATATAGTGTATAGTAGCGTCGGTAATTAACGCTACAATTTGTTTGTGGGTTTGTTTATACAATTAAAATCGAACCCGTGACTTTCAGTATTGAAAGCAGTGCCCGCCGGCCTCATATTTTATGCACTACGATGATTAATTTCGCTAGCTTATAAAAAACACTACTTATTTGGCAATCATGAATTCATCATGATATTTTTATGAGAAAAAGATAAATAAATTGTTTAATTTAAAAGTATATTTCAATACATCATAGAAAAACACTGATTGTTGGGTTTTACCATTAAGTAAGTTAAACAAAGAAACTAGTTTTCGTTTACGTGGAAAGCTAGTAAATAAAGCTGTATAATAAAATAGTTATTAATAGTCACAAAGAGAAATAGTATATCATTTTTATAGTATGAACATAGTTATTATTTTTAATTAACAAGAAAATAATTTATATATGAAGTAATTATTTTATGATACATTAATTTTTTGCCTTTAGCAATTAATACATAAGCGACCTCGGACAGTGCTTTCTGCAATGACAAGGTTACATAATACAAATAAATGCTATTATGATTTTATGAATTGCTGGTCTTTTTCGTAAATAAATATAATAATAAAATATACTTTTGTTATATTTTTTAAATCAGTAAATTTTAATTTACTGATATATAAAATTAAGAAAAATGTAAAATTTATACTTTGTATACTGACAGGCACTATAAATAAATAAATATTTTGGGACATTGACACACAGCGCCATCTAGTTCCATGATAAGCTACGAGGCTTGTGTTATGGATACCAGATAATTGATACACTATACATATATAACTTTAAATACATACATATTATAAATATAAACACCCATGACTGGAGTACAAACATTCGTGCTAATCACACAAATGAATGCCCCCAGCGGGACTCGAACCCGCAACCGCTGGCACAGCAAGTAGGGTCACTACAAACTGAGCCACACGTGTCGTCAAGAACTATGAGTAACGCGCTCGCTTAAAAACCCCTGGGTCTCGCACGTGTGAATCATTTTCAGCACGATTACAATGCACCTTACTGTAAAGCGAAACATCGTGAGGAAACCTTAATATCTGAAAGACCTAAGTACTTATTCTCGAAAGACATGTGAAGTTTGCCAACCGGCATTTGGCCAGCGTTTGTTACTACTTACTATGGTCTGATCCTTCTCACATTTAGGGGTGGTCCGCGTCCAGTGTTAAAAGATCTGAATTATTTTATAATTATACTGATATTTTGACCATAAATAGATTATATAAGGACTGATACTTTTCGATATTTACCTGTTTAGATAAATACATAGGAATCTATAAGTACTCGAACATACATACGTCTAAAAATCAAAACACTAGGTACCGTTGAGTTAACATAATGTCATTTGAGTCTCACAATTTTGTTTTTTTTTTTAACTCATTTTATTATTCAGCGTTTTTGCGAAAGTTGCCTAACGTGGAGGTCAGAGCTTAGGCAGCAGGTCGCCGATTCGAATTCCTCTCGGGGCAAATTTTTATATTGACCTCACTACTATGAGTCACGATCAGGATGTGTTCACACATTTCAAATCATGATATAAGAAAACCTATAGGGCTGTTTTATGTTTTTCTTTAATTATGTAACTGATATTATCATATCTTCTTTTCATAAATACCAAAGCGAGTTAATTAATTATATAAGTAGAATACAATTAATTACATAAGCAAGAATACTTACAACGTAAAGTTTTTATTCCAATTAGGTTCTGAAGTACCTCGTATAGTGTGCGTTTGTATTCTTGCATTGTCAAGCTCTAATATGCAAAACGAGTTAACATTGCCACTGATGTTCAAAGCACTTAAGCCTCTTGCACCGTGCACTGTGACTGACAGTTGTCCAACTTCGCTTATATTATTCAGTCTGTACCATAGCTGAAAATTTTAAATTACTTCTAACATCAAGTAATAAAAAATTAAACATTAGTAATAAATAAACTACGCATTTCCGAATATTTATGAGTTAAAATTTCATACGGAAAAAGCAAAATGCGTATTATTTGTTAATGGGTTTATTGTAGTAAAATATGTATGCTTCGAATTTCATTTCCAACTTAGGACGGCAACCGGCAACTATAAATGACCTTATTAAGCTTACATGTAATAACTAATAATTATCATTGTAAGATTAAAATAAGTGAAAATATTTTAAACAATATAATAAATAACATTTTACAAGGTAGGTAGGTACTAGTAGGTACATTTTGATCTTCTTCATTTCAGTACACACATATCATCTATACAGGTTATAAAATTGAAGTAATAAGTTAAAAATTGTACTTTAAATATGTAACGATATGGATTTGGGAGATAATAGCAATTAAAGGAATAGTTTTAGGCTGACTTCAAAAAAGAACAAAATACTCAATTGAATTAAATGTTTTTGATTATGTTATGCAATATTTTTGACAAGGTTGGTTTCGTGTAGATTTAAATAAAGTCCAACCCCAAAGGTGAAATAAATATATACTATGTGTGTACATTTAAAAAGATTTTAAAGTCGCTTTACGTTTTTAGTAAAAAATACCTAATTAATTATTTATTAGAATTTTTGTCTGCAAGCTAATCTGTCTTATCGTTATCACACAACGGCTGGACGGTTTTTAATTAAAGTTTATAAAACTAAATATTCTGATTTCGAAACATAGCTAAGTTTTTCATTCCGTAATAGGGTTACTAAGCAACAAGGCTATTAAATAAAAACAATTATTAACAACGGATTATGTATTATTTTAAATATGTACCTATATAATTTATATAGCACTACACATTCAAATTAAAAAATTCCAACAAGAGAGGTAGAGTGCCATGTTTGGTATTTATGTATTAAATGGAAGCAATAACAAAAACATGGTAATAATAAGAAATAAAAACAAGTTTGTCCATCGATTCTTTTAATTAGTTTTGATAGATGCTTGATTAAACTTGTTAGAAGGCCTTTGTCTTTTAAAGTTTCTGTAGTATTTATATGTCTGTAGTCTATGTGCCTGTGTGTGTATTGAGCGTTTGTTATGGACACATAATATTCGCTGGTACGTGGCCCCAGCGCCACCTATTAACAGGGCCGTGCCTGGGTGTATGGCCGCCTGCGTGCCAGTCTGTATGGCCGCCCCCAGGATAACATTAAAAAAAACTACTTTAATTTTTAATGTTTATTATTATACACAGGGCATCAAACCGGGAAAAAAATCAGTTTTTGGTTAACCGAAATCGAGAACGAAAAAAAATATTGGTTTTGTTCCCAAAACCGGTTTTATGAGATTTATATGTTTGGATGAAATTTAAGAAAAAAAAATGCACAAAATAAACATTTTTTTATTTAAAATTTAAACAAAAATAATAACATGAAAAAAATTATGGTATTGGTTTTATAATCACAGACAAAATTATCAAACATAAAGAACAAGGAATAACCCTTAAATCTATACTAACATATTAGGATAACAAAGCTCAGTGGCCAATGGCAGATCTGGGCTGACTTGCAATTTGGGAGGTATACAAAATAGAATTAATTTACTTACTTTAATAATAACATGAAAAAAAGTAATTATGGTATTGGTATTATAATCACAGACAAAATTATCAAACATAAAGAACATAGGAATACGATAATTTAAAATCCTAACGATAATTTAAAATCCTTAAATTAAAGACTTTAATAATATCGGATCACACACAGGACACAAATAACGATTTATCCTCGCTAGTCTATAGACTAATACGACTAATAAGACGAATAAGACCGCTTACGCGACGCCGGTCAATTGAAAAAACTATTTCGGCTCGTCGCTCGTGCAATGTTCGAAAAAATTCGGATTCGCTGCATGACTAGGTATATAAATACTACAACGACCTAATCAGTTTTTATACATTTCTTATTTCTGAGAAACTCTTTTTAGATAGATTAGATTAGAGAAACTGTTTTTACTTCGTATCTTAATGAAAACAAACCGATTGTATTTTTGCCCAGTAAACAACTTGTAACGATTTGGCCGCCTCTTAATTTCGGCCGCCTGCGTGCGGTGCACGCAATGAACGCCCGTCAGGCACGGCCCTGCCTATTAATACAACTTACGGTAGCTCTTTTGAGATATTTTATATGTATTAGATGCCCATTAATTATATAAAAAATTGAATAATCTTAAAAAAAAATTACTATGTAAAATGTATTATATTACACAGAGTGTACATTAAATTAAAAAAAATCCCTGGGTCAGCTGACAAAAGTAAGTATAATAAACACAATAACTAAAACAAGTCTCAAGTGAATTAGGTTAAGCAGTGTTAAAATCTGTCAAGATGTTTATTGTTACATTAATATTGAATGAAAAATCGATATTAATATTAAATATATAACCATCTGAAATAAAAAATAACTCTATTTAACATAATTATAATATATTTACGAATGTATTTTAAATTTTTATTTTCTTTATTTAATTTTGCAGATAAAAAATGGAATTCGTGTTGAAAACCGGCTTTCAATCATAACATTATTTTTCAACCACAAACTTTAATAAAAGGTAAAAAATAAAGTGATAAAGAGCCGCCCTTAGTTCTGCATTGTCCGCAGTGAGGGCTGACATCAGTATTGTGTCCCCACACTATGCCATACGCACCCAGCGGGTATAAAGTACCTATATATTATTATAATATATGAGGTATAATTTTTTACTAATACGTTCATGGTTTTTTTCCATGAGTTTAGCTAGTACAAGTAATGTGCATAAATATGTGCGTCACCTAAGTAATTCTGAAGGCTCTTAAAGATACTCTTTACAAGAGCTTTAGTTTTTTACACTTTGAATATTTAAAATGTAATGCGCAAAAAGTCAAGTATATTATTTATTACTTAAACAAACGTTAGTGTATAGATTAAAGTTTTTTATTCGTATGGGGATTTATTATAAGCCGTAGGTACTGTGGCAATTGGCTAAATTAATAATTCAGTCAATTTTCTATTTAATGAAAACACAAAATGATTTCACTGACTTATATTAAAGCCTTAAAGGTGAGCGGGAAGAAAAGATTTTTTTATTTATAGATCTTTTTGGTTCTTCATTTTTAAATTTGAAAACGTGGAAATTCTATGACCTTGTGCGGTCGCGCGCGTTACAATATCGGAACATGGTATCTAAAACCACTTTTTCGAATGTATATTTTCTCGATCAAAAGTAGCTGTTATAAAATTATAAAGCAATACCTTTTTGGGATTCTCCTTGACATTTAGGAAGTAAACCTCATCATTGACTGAACTATTCTGACAAATGATTGTTGTCAGATCATATTGAGAAGTAAAAAAGTGTCCACTTACGAATTTGTCATCTGTAGGTGCGTCTTTTTGGATACCATTCGTCGTAGTCAGTACGTTGTCGGGAGGTACACACCTATCTGATCCACTGAGCGTGACTAGTAGGTGTACTGAACCAAAACCACATTCTAACTTCTGCCATATATCGTGTGTTCTCTCCTTTTCTAGTTGTGAGAGATCGATTACGCATCTTGAAACAAATAAAAAAATAGAATAGTAGTAGAGGTGCGCCTTGATTCGCTATCTCTTGCGCGTCCTCAAACATAAGTTTGCAGAATGCATACCAAAATGACACCTCAATCCGTACTGTTATTTTGATAATATGAACTGAGTAAGGTATTATTAAGTACAATATTATGATTTGTCTTTAATAAGCAATAGTAATCACATAAAAGGTCGATATCTTATTCTGTGTGTATCCTTAACGATCACAAATCGTACTTTAAGTGCTAGGTGATAACTCTATTTTTTATAAGAACAGTCTATATTATATAACTTATATAAATTATGTTAAAAGAATTAAACAAGCAAGTCATTTTAACAAAAAAGCCAATTTATAGCTCAATATAATTACTTGAGGACGTACGAGTAGGTACCTGTAGCATTCTTAACTTACGATCACTTATTTGATTCTTGATTTATGTCATTCGTTTTGTGTACGTTTATTGGTATTTTAATGCTGGGTTCACACGGCATTGTCTTTCACGTTGTTTTTAGTATTCAATTTTAGACGTACAATCAGCCGGGTGTTCATATGGTAGATTTTCATTCGTGTAAAAACGAATAGCCGAAGTTTTCACACATTGTCATAGTGAGAAAACGTCAGTGATAGATCCACGCATGGTTGTTTTTTCATGTTGGTGTCGAAGGTGCCAACTGATGGTATTCGATTAAAAACGTATTGCATCGTACCGTGTGAAAGAGACAAATCTAAACTATGCGCCACTGCAAACCGAATTCGTTAAAGTTCATTCGATTTGCTTGACAATTCCGGTGAGTATTCGGTTAAACGTATAAACGGAATACGATTTTCAACCTACTTCAAAAAGAAGGAGGTTCTCAATTCGACTGTATGTTTTTTTTTATGTTTGCTACCTAAGAACTCCGTCATTTATTAACCGATTTGGACAATTTTTATTTTGTTTGAAAGGGTATAGTTCCAGATTGGTCCCATTTAAATTTAAAAAAAATACCACCCCTAAGGGTGGAAAAACAACTAATGATGAATTTAACCTACTTCTAATTGTCATATTGACTTGAAACTTTGCAAGTATTTCTATTTCCGTTGGTAGTACAGTGGTTCGGTGTTGTTGACCTGATCTGATGGCAAGGCCAGAAGGTGGATAGGTGGAACTCTTCAACGGCTAATAGTAGATACTTTGAGTTTGGGCTTATTTTGTTTGATTTGACAAGCCTAACACGTTAGAATCCTTACTTTGCTACTACTGTCTACACTAAAAAGGGAAAAATAAAAACTTTTTAACAAAAAAATAAAAACCGACCTCAAACAAAAGCACTAAAAAGTAAAAAATAACTGATTGGTAGTTTTCATTTACTATACATACCTAATCAAATATTTTCGAAGTCGGTGTGCTTTGCTTTGTATGGGCTGGGACCGATTTCAAAAATATTTCATTAGGTATGTATTTAATAGGTAGGCTTTAATTACTTAGCCAAAGCACACCGACTTCGAAAATATTTGATTATTTGCAGTACAAAAGACGTGTCAACGGTTCTATGTACAATGTATGTGCCACTATGCATTCGTTAAGACGTATACTGCAAAAAACGTGCAGGGCAATGCCGTGTGAACCCAGCGTTATAGTTTTAACACGTGATTCCTCCAATTACGTAGATAGAAATTTTCCTAACAAAAAATAACCACATAACATCATGGGTAGGGTAGGGCGAGATTCATAGATCGCACTTACTTTACTTTATGACAAAGTTTGACTTTTAGCATAATAAATGTACGATAGTCGCCAAACGCTTATTTTATTTTAGAAAACGTACTTTGCCTAGTATAGGCAGAGCAAGCAGTAGTGGTTTTTTTGAAAACTTTGAATCGGCTATCCGCATAAATTACGTATCCGCATAATTATTATTAGAATCAATAGTAGGTATTATATAATAAATGATAATAAAAAAAATCTCTGTCTATATAGTTAACATTTGCATACATCTCCCATTTGACATTCACCTACGACGTATTATGTCATTAGCAAATGTCAACTTTAAAGTCTGAGAAATCAAAATATGAAATTGAACTTCGGAATGTAAAGTTTACTTAGCAAAGGGTTTTAAATCTCACTCTTAAAGACTCTTCTAACATCCTAATAGTATATTTTCTATTGGTTTTCTATGGATTTACGCTGCAGAATGCTGTAAGTCATTTCTCATTCAAGGAACATATGAATAACAATTTATATACTGAATTTGCTTATATGTAAATGACGTCAAATTTTGGTAAATATCCAGGCAAATACTTATACTGTCAGTTAACGCAAATTAAAGTAGTTATATTAAGATTAGCCAGCGTAAATTATGTTCTGCTTAAAAAATCTTTAAATGCGTTATTATTATGCAATTTACTATACAGAATACATATTGTAAAAACATAAAAGAAGCCTTAAATAAATATAATCAAATAACCTTACCTGCCCATAAAGTTTTTTTGTTTTGTTTTGTGCCAGACGTTGACCTCCAAAGTGTTATCTTCATAGAGATATAGATTGAATCGTTCTCGCCATATTGGTTTTGTTTTGTGTACTTGTTTCGATTTGTGAGATTCATTACCTAGTCTAAATAAAGAAGGAATGTTTAGTGCCATATTGGATATCTTATTTTTTTATGCTTAAATAATTAAAAATTAAAGTTATTAAAGTAGCTTTTTATGTAAATTTGTTCATTTCATTTTCTATAACAGATATAATTATATACATAGATATTTAGAATATATATGTTCATATAATATCACGATGTCGAGGAAAAAATCGTTGGCTGAATTTAAATTGCCGCATTATAAGTAACTTATAAACAAACAATCTTTACTTTTATCGTAAAAGGATGTTACTTCGTTTACGATATTGTTATTTATTAGTAAAAAAGAAATAATGTGTTCTAATGTTTCTTTTGAGAAGAATTTGTTACATCGATGTACATACTTATTTTTTATTTTGAAGCTACAAGACATTGTGTTGAAATGTTACAAACAAAGAAATATTTAATAATATTTTTATGAGAAATATATTAATATAGAAAATAAAAACATATAAGTTATATACATTAAGGTTAGTGTTAATTATATGCACATGTATGTTAAAGCAAAAGGAAATTTAATTAAAGAATTTTAAAAATAACATATTTTTAAAATAGTGAATAGGTATAATCAACTAATTAATCGGTAATATATTATGCTGCTTAAAAATAACTAACAAACGTAATTTGTTTTGTAAACTCATATATGGCTAATTGTCTGTTTATAACCGACTGCGCCAGAAGGAGGGTTATGTTTTTCGAGTGTATGTATGTATGTATATTTCTTTAGAACCATTTCGATCGATTTTTAGATGGATTTTACCTTGAGAGGTGTTGTTAGATTCATCATAATTGTGAGAGTGGTGACACTAGCTATATCAAAATTATACAAATCAAAATAGCCGTTTTTTGGCGTCATATTGTTTTCAAAAAAAAAAAATTTTTTTCTTAAAACCTATCGAGAGGGGTATCAAAATAAAGCGTTTTATAACTAGCTTACAAAAATACAACTTATATGTTTAAATGAAATTTAAAATGAAAAATGCTAAAAAAAAACAAATGAAAAATATATTTACAGAAATAAAAACCTGACTGCGTAAAAAGCGAACTAAAAAGATGAAAACAAGTTGACGAAGGAAATAGGATTATGCAGTCGGAGACATACACACACACACACACAGATATTATAAAACATGTAGGGGAACCTGTTGAACCTTGGACAGTGTTGTACAAAACTTCCGCGCTTTAAAATAATAATTATCTATGGTAGTCGAAGCATCCTTTGCCAACTTCAAGGTGAAGTTAGTTGTGATTCGCCGGTGCCGCATCAGGTAAGTTAAAAAAGATAATTTATTATTTCTTGCTCTAAAAGTTAGTTTTTTGGACTTTACTTATAGCCTATTTATTAAGTATGATAAACATATATAAAAAACCTTTTATTTATACTCTAATCTCAGTGTATGTCGGGAACAGATGGTATAGGTTTAAACACGACCTCAAGTTTAAGTACGCTTATAAAGCGTTGTAGCATGGTCCCCAACTAACTATGTAGAGTCGGACACTGGTCAATGTATATCATGTATATCCAATGTGTATGTATTGTATCTTAGTCATCAAACGATTGCGTCTAATACAAAAAACCTAAGAATAAAGAGAAGAAATAGTAGATGAAGTAAAAAGAAAAGTATTAGTTGAGTCTGATTATGAAGAATTCAAATATTGCTATTACGTTAGAGTCAACTGATGTTTGTAGGGTTTATGTGGTCAGACATTTATCGTAGCCATTAGTCCAATTAAAAAATAAAACTAAAGTAGCAACTGCAAGTGTTGATTTTGAATGGACCCTAATAAGTCTAAAGTACAACTATTACGGTCCAAGGAACATCGGGTCTGTTGTACCTTGGACAGTTTTACTTTTTTTTTCAAACGGCTTTTGTTCCTAGTTTTATATATTATATACGGATTTTATTAATGCATCATATAGTAAAATAATTGTTCTTTCTATATATGCATATTTTACAGTAAAAAACTGGCCTAGGTACAAAAGTTTCCCCTACATATGTAGGTATGTCTCCGACTGTATAATACCACAGATGACATAAAGACTGTACTAGTAAATAGTAATAATACTATGAGCCTTCGTCAACTTGTTTTCTTCTATTTAGTTAGTTTTTTACGCAGTCGGGTTTTTTATTTATGTAAATATTTTTTTTATCTTAAATACAAGTTTATGATAAAGTTTTCATTTGTTACCCATATTTATAAAGTATTTTCTATACAGTATCATAATATGTTATTACTAATGCTAATTGTGCACGTTATAATGATAAAATGTTTAAAACGTTAAAAGATTGAGAAAAACATAAGTTTATGCAAATACGGAAATAAGGATCTTAGAATATTTGTATTTGAATAATTTAATTATATCTTTTTTACATAAATTACCAAATTTCTCGTTAATGTTATTATTATTACAAACATTTAAACTAGTTTAAGACACCACTGCGCAGTAAAGTTTTAAAAATAAGTGTAAGTATAGATTAAAAAAAAATTATTCGCCTTGTTCGCACTATCGTTATAAACTCCGGGAAATGGATAGTTTGTATGTGTGTACGTTCGTATTACTTCAAGCTGAAACAACTGTACGAATTTGGATAAAATTTAGTACAAAGATACACTACAAATTGATGTAACACATAGGCTACATCTAGCAAAGCGAGCAAATCGAGGTTGCTTATAAAATATATGAATTGTCTATTTATATACACTATTACTTTCCTACTATTATTACTACTCTATTTATATGCCAAAGTGAAATTTATGAAATAAATAAATATAATAGATATGAGCTTGAATCATGGAATCTAAAAATTAATACTAACTTAAATTTGCAATAAAGACCGCTGGAGCCGTTGGCAGGCGCGTCTGGTAAATCTTTGGCTTCAATCAACACTATATTTACGATTGAAGACCAAACTTTTCTGTGAACTTCAAACTTCCTATTCTTCAGTAGGTACTGAAACAAAATTTAACGTTGATTAAACTTTTAAAAGACAACAAAAATGTACAATATAGTACATTAACATACAACTAATATAAAGGATAAATTTTGTATGTGTGTTTGTTTGTTATTCCTTCATGCTGAAAGGGCTGGACGGGTTTGTATGAAAGATACACATTATATTGGCCTGTTGGAAAGTAGCCAGCCTTATAAATACAAAAGGCACAACAAAATACAAATACATTAGGGCGCACCCGAGTAAAGTGAATGTAAGTCACTGGTATAAAAAATAATTATTAATATAGCTTTAATGTATATATATATATATATATATATATATATATATATATATATATATATATATATATATATAAAACTTTGCGGAAGCTTATGTAATTAACATAAGTCAGATTCTTAAGTATCAAGGCAACAAAGTTATGTGGTATCGTAAGAATAGTATTTTTCTAAAGAAAATGCTTAGTGTAGGTGCCTACTAAATCAGAAAAGTCGAGGGCCTAGGAGTTATTTACTTTAGCTATAACAAATGGATTAATTTGAATCGCAGTTGCTTGTTTTTATTTATTTACGGCACTAAAAGTTCAACTACGTTGAAACACATTCACAGATATAATTATTATCAATGTAAAAGTAGCCTTGTCTGCTGTCGGCTAGTCTGTTACATGCTCACGTTGAAATGAATATGACGCTGAGCAAGAATTGTCAAGGAAGTGTTTAAGAATATTAAAATTCTTAAATCGCAATGGTAATCTCTCTACTCAATGCAAGAGCAGAATAATACATGTAGAGCAGTTATATCAATCAAAACAACAAGACCGTCACAGCGCTGCACATCATAAGAGGAAGTGATAAATTGGAAGATCCTTCTCTATTATAGGACAAAATTGTGACTAAATATCTATGTAATTTAGATCAATATTATATTTTTAGTAAAGAAATTTTTTTTTAAATTATTCCTAAATAATGTAGATTATATATTTTAAATAATATAATTGTCCACGTCATTATCTATGTATTTTTTTATTACTTGTTTAGTGCAATAAAGAGTATATGTAGGTATATATTTTCACAGAAATATATAAAACGAACAATAATAAATAATAATAACAACGATGGTAATATTTCGTCCTTAGTTCTTATCAATTTAGTCGCAAATATTTACCCGGTAGGTACATATAAATAATAATATATGAATAAATTTATCAAAATATATTGAATGCGCATCTCATAAAATATTTAAAGGCTTTTAGCTTATATAAAATGTACTAACTCTAATATAAATAATAATAAAAAATTAAAGGAAACTTCAAGTCTTGGAAATGAAGCGTGCATACTTACTGTCACGACTGCAGCAAAATCTTCGTGCACTTCAGTCATTATTGAAGAGTCACACATGTTGCTTATGATCATATATGAGTAGTATGTATCGCACTTTCTTATATCACAAATTGCCTATTGGCGTTAGACGGATACACAAATAACTATATTATTTATACAAGAAAATATATAAGATTTATTTAAATTTATTCATATAAATATATAAAAAGCTACCATTTCTGAAAACACTTTATTAATGAACGACGTGGAGAGCTGTGATATATGTACGTGCATCTTGGGTGCTATGTTTACAATAAGTTGTGAGTTAGCGAATAATGATTACATGTGAGGCGACTGGGGAGCATTGGCGATTGTGGCATTGATTAAAATAAAATGGTCTAAGTTAAACATTCAGTAGCTTTTATTAACGCCCAAACAAACTAGCTCGAGTAAATTCAATCGCCAATATGGAACGGAGGTTACTTAAAGCTATTTTATTCTTAAGAATACTTGAATAAATTATGATTTTTATTTGGAATATGACATTGTTTGACATGTAGATGTGTATTTGTAATACCTATTGCTATTATATCTTTATTAATGTTATATTATTAATTATTAATAGGAAATGAGTTTGTTAGCTTGCCTCTTCTTACATATCAATGAAACAAAGGATTGTCCCGATTTTTCCAGGATGGTATAGTCTATTTTTTATGTTGTCAAGTCAAAAAATTGTCTCGTAATAAAAGTTTTTTTAAGATTATATAAAACTTCACTAGTATTTTATATTTAAATTATATAATGCAAAAATCATGTTAATTTATACTATAATTACATAAAATTTATGAATTGTACATGGATAATAATTTTGTAGGCACTAAATAGAAACAGTTTTTTAATTAAAATTTCGATATTTCAACAGTGACCCGTACCTTACACTTTCAGCGTCACTACTTGATTTCGTAGCATGTTTAAGCTCTCACAAAGTTTAGTGCCTACCGCTTCTCCGTATAATGCTTTAATGTACCAAGCGTTCAGCATTTAAAAGCTAGCTTTTAGTTCCAAGTTCTACTAAACACTTGACTCGAAGGTGCCAGTCGCTCTACACAAAACGAGTGTTACCTAAGTGAAGTTTTTTAAGTTCGTATCAGGATATCTACACTGTAAGCTTTAAAATTTTATATAATTTAATATTATCTTAAATTTCCGCGAATATTTGACATCCATATTATAAATGTGAAAGTATGTTAGTTTGTTTTTATTTCTTTCGCGTCGAAACGTAGGGACGGATTGGCATATTTTTTTTGTGTGGAGATAGTTGGAGGGCTGGAGAGTGACATAGGCTACTTTTTACCGCGAAAGATAATCTCATTCCCACGGGAAAACACGTTATGATACAACCCAAAAATTATTTGTGATCAGAATTACTTGAAATTTGGTATTAATGCTCTTCAATATAATTAAATAAATCGTGTTTAAGCGTTTTTCGAAATTCATCCTATGAGGGGGTAAAATAGGGGGTTGAAAGTTTTTATGAAACCCACTTTTTGCTTTCTTTGTAGTTTTAGCACAAGCGAAGTCGCGGGTTCTGCTAGTTAAAAATAAAATGATCTTTGCGGATTTACTTTGGCCATGATTGCTGTAAAGCATTCGAAACGTCGGAATCTAAAAATCAAAATAAATTTGCGGAAAAGTCCAAAAAGTTAGTTTTATTTATATAATTTAGTTAATATTTACAATATTCTTGTATGGCTGTTTTACTAATAATTATTTAAAGATATATAATATAGTATCTTTAAAGATATATAATATTATATTAGGTATATCTATATATTGATGATGATGTTCTCCTAGCCGATTCCGGCCACGGCGGCCAATCTCAATGAGATTAGCCAACTGCGCAGGAGATATTATAGTGCTCAAGTGTACGCGCAGACACAAGTGCACTCTCTATTCCTATCACTCTCATACTCCGGTGGGACGACCACTCGACACGACCGGTGAGAGTTAAGGCGCAGGACCGACGGCTTTACGTGCTCTCCGAGGCACGGGGGTGAAACACCGCCAACTTCCCATCTCCGGGCTGTTACTGAGACTTACTATACAGGAAGACTCAATAACTAAACTTTGCCCGACCCGGGACTCGAACCCAGGACCTCCGGGTGTGCAGCCGTACATGCTAGCCACTACACCACCAAGGCAGTTATCTATATATTATATAGGCAGTGGCAGCCCAGTGGTAACGCGCTTGCTTGGGAAACCGAGTGAAGCGGGTTCAAATCCCGGGTCTCGCACCTCTGATATTTTCATGTGCGAATCATTTCTAACATGATTACCACTTGCCTTACGGTGAAGGAAAACATCGTGAGGAAACCTGCATGTCTGAGAGAACCTAGCAAGTTTTCAAAAAACATGTGAAGTCCGCCAACCCGCACTTGGCCAGCGTGGTGGACTATGGCCTGATCCCCTCGTATAGAAGGGAGGCCCGTGCCCAGCAGTGGGACGTTAAAAAGGGCTGAATACACATTAGGTATATCTTATTGCACTTTGATTAAAGCCAATATTTTGTACCTAACAACTATGGACTGGTAAACAAAAAATAGTAGATTATGTTAGTACTAAAATAAGATGTTCTTCTTTTCTTTATACTATGTACTAATCTTATCTTCTCTTCTCTTATCTTATCTACATTATGTACTAATCTTAGAGTATCATTTATAAAATATACATTATTAAAGGTTGCCTGGAAAAGATCGCTTATAGCGGTAAAGCCTCCTGTGCATCATCTATACGTTCATTTCTTCTTTAGTAGGTATATGTGTGGTCATGAACGAATTAGAGACATTCGTTCATGTGTGTAGTATACAATAAATCATATCTATTCATCTATCTAAAAATTTCTTTTTTATGGCACAGCAAGGACTATCTTGTTTCAAAATTACATATAAAAAAGTGGTTTATATAAGTAAGCATTTCAGATTATTTTCATAGGTAGAAGAGTAAAATTAATATTTTTCTAATGGTAGCGTATACTGTATACAAACAATACTATTAAAATGTGTGAACTGTGAACCTATCTGAGTAGCTGGAAAGTGACTATGTGACTTTTCGTGTTAATTAGTTGCGCACAAACATCTTTACCGTCCGGTCTCAACAAACATTTACATCGTAAAGGAATCGAACCCACGAACTTAGAAGTTAATATCAGTCACCACCACACATGCACCACCGAGTCATAATCAAGATAGTTATCTATTAATGAATCTATCGATCAATCAATATCAAATTTTCTTAAGATTAATTATGTATGTATGTATTAACATACTATAATGATTCAAATTATGTAGGTATATATGTAAAAAATATATTTAGTAAGGAATTTTAAAGTAACCGTAAATTAAAAAAATATATATCAATGGAATTATCGCTTTACATTATGCATATTGCTATTTACCATTTATTATCTTAAATAATGTCCTCGAATCTATTATTCAGTTTATTAAATCTGGAAGTGAAAGAAAATGCAAATTTAACAACTTATTAAAAAGTAGTACCTTTTGAAATTTTTTGCCGTGATCTCTAAGGATGCTGAGCCCACTGCCTATGCGACCCATCAGCTGATTTGGAACTGCGAGTGCTGTGGGCGCCATTGGGTCCATCACCAGGCCGTCCGGTATCGGAATTGACCTGGTTAAAATATTATTAATTAAATACATAGGTAATGATATATTTATATCTTACGTATGTGGTTTTTATCTTATCTTAATGCACGCTTCTGTTTTTCTTCAGTTTGACCATTGGTCGGTGCAAGCTTGCTAGCACAGAAAAAATGCTAATACTGTGTCGCCTAACCTTGTACCTTTCTGTACCTACTTAGGAAACCTCCCATATCAGGACATGTATCTATACGAATTTAGAGAAGACTTAAAAAAAATTTGTAAGGATGCGATAAGCCGGTAACCCGGTCAAAACGTATGATGCATGTCAAGTTATAATTTTTCGGCATTTTGCCCCACATAACAAGTTTAAGAGTTTTAATAGCCAATTTCAGGAGAGAAGATTTTATGAAGGATATATTCCGACAGCTGGCGACGAATTTTGGGAAGGTCCTTTTGTCCTCTCGGGCTAATATGTGATTTAATAATAAACATGCAACAAATAAGCTTTTATATAATATAAATTTTGTTATGTAATAAATTGTTGGTTTGATATAATTTAAAGTTTATTTTCTTCTTTTTAGATATTTTAAACAAAAATTTGTTTTTAAAAATGTTTTTTACTATTAATTTAATTTTATATTGTATTCGTATTTTTCTCAGCTCACCCTTTCAGCCACATTGGATTTTGAATAGCATCATTAGCTAACAGTGCATTGTATGCAAACTAAAGGTGTAATATGGAAGGTAGAGGAGAAATCTCTTATATGAATTTAGCTGTTGTAGACGGGGTGAAGTGTGCTGAGTTCATAAATTTAAAATTTTTCATGACTAAAAATTAATGAAATACCAGTTTACAACACCTCAACTATTTACGTAGTCTAAAATAATTTAGTAAGCATGACTATCCTTGCTTATTTCTCTATGTTACTGTAATTACTTTTGGCGCTTCCTTTAAAATTTATCGTACGCTGCCGCAGCGCCACCCCTCCTTATTGGACGGACACTTTTTCATCGCAGAGATCTCCCTCTCTACCCGTAACCGTCCCTCCATAAAGTGTATGCAAAATTTCAGCTCTATCGGTTGATAATAAAATTTTAAAATTTAGTTGCAAGATTTGACCCGAAGAAACCAACATTGCAAGTTAAATAAAAACTTGTAACAGCTTAATTCTTACGTAGGTATGTAATAAATAGTATTTTCAAAATTATTTAATAAAGTATGTAAATCATAAAATTACGTAAATTTATGTTTATAAATTCCATTAAAAATGTGCACTTATAACAAAAATAAAAATATATCTTATTAAACAAACTATGTTATACATTAGATTATTGAAGATTTTAATAAATGTGTTGAAAATATTTTCTAATAACGTGTTATATACCGGTTAGTAATGAGTAAGTAATTAAATTTGTTTTTTTCATTTCCTTAGAACAAATAAAACGAGATCGGACCGGTTTTGTGATGCTTTATATTTTTTATTCCTGTAGCTCAATTTATGAACTAAAACATAAACGTAAGAAAGGCATATAGGTAGGTACTAGGTACATATACGTATCTTCTACTCAAGGTTCAGCGTTCAATATGCAAAGATCGTAGGGTACCATGACCTCTAAAGTGATTTACGGATACTGTCTCTTGCCACTTGTGACCTTCCTTCATCGGTCATCGCTGTTTGCCTCATTTAAGCGAAAGCTTTTTAAAAATTCCGCTTCTTTATAAAGGTCGTAATTGACACATATTGGGAAGTTTATAAGGAAATAATTATTATTGATGTATGTATAATAATAGGTTTCAGTATAAATATCTCTTAATACTTATGTTTTTTTTAATATTTCATTCAACTAATTATTCTTGTTTTATTCAACTTATTACTATCTTCGTTTTTGCTGGATAACGAAAGCTCAAACAACAAAACAAAACGATCTAAAGGTATGGTAAGAATTCGTGGCGGTATAACTATTTAAAACCTGGAATCTGTACCGGTAGCAGCAACAGTAGCTAAATATTCCAGTAACTGAGAGAAGAATTAAATTTCCAAATTGGAAATAGAGTTAAGATTGAGTATAAAACAAAATCACCAATTAAATTGAATTTTAAGAAACCATACTTACCTATAAACATCCCTACATATGACAAACGTACCATTAGACAAGTGAACATACCAAGTCTTTAAGTATCATGTTTCCTGTTGTCACCTGACAAAATTGAGAATCTACCATATCTCGAAAACTACTTGATCTATGAAGCTGTTTAACAAATAGGTAGTTTATTATTAATAGGTAGAAGACATCATCCAGAACTGTGCTAATTTTACGCAGTTAAAAGGGCTCAAATTAAGGCGGTCTAAAGATATCGTAAGTTTATATGATAATCCTATGATTTGGCTGAGATAAATCGGCTGATATAAGAGGCAACATACAAATCAATTAATAATTGATTTATGGTATATATGATATACTCACGGGTAATGCTTGTCAATTATGTAGCTGGCAATATATATTACATATGACAGTATTTCAGAAAGATTTTAATTTTCTTTTTTGGGGTATAAAATTGTACCCTACTCGTAAAAAGGAAAATAATTTTGATTATAATTTTAGGAGCGGAAAAAGGTCTATTAATAACTAATTAATTATTCAAATAAATAAGGCATTTTAAAATATCTTACATAATTTAAATATATCACCTCCAGGTAAATTTTCTATAAAATTAATTAAATTTCTAAGAAATCTATTGTTAACTGACACGCCCGCCGGCGTGTCTGCGGTCGTTGAGGGAATATTGTACAAATGATGGGTGATGTGCACATATGAATTTTATTTTCATGTCTCAATTACATATAATATAAAGGGGGCACACTCAATTTAAGTTCACCTACTCATTCGGCAAATAAACAAAAAATGAATGTGTGCAATTTTCAAGGATATTATATGTAAGCGATTAACGAATTGACGCTTAAAAAATCATCAAAAAAGGAAATAAAGTCGTTTGGAATAAATAATAGCCGTTGTTTATTGAAAATAATTTGAAACATTTTACATATAATAGCCTATAGAACTGTCATCTATTTTATGCAAATGAATCATTTTGTGAACATGGAATTTACAAAATTTATGCGCAAGTTACTACTCAAAAAAATAAAATATGAAAATATTTATTCATATTGTTACAAGCTAGGGTTTTTTTAGTGCAGGAAATATCTGCTGGTACATGACAGTCACATATAACGGTTTATTTAGTCACTGAATCGGTCCACCACTATTTACTCTTCTACGAATACAACCAGCTCGATTTTCTTTCTGTTTTTTTTTCATTTTTCTCATAGCTTCGAACTTTTATTGGTCATTTGTGATAAATTCTTAATTATAATTATTATTTTTTAAATATACTTACATAATAATTATTTAAAGAAGAAATAGAATAGATAATTTAGATTAGGTAAAAATTGAAAATATTGAATAATAGTCGGAGCTTTGTAAGATAAAAGTTATATTAGTCTCTTGGTTATCTATACATATAATAAAATTCTAACTAAGCCGAATCTGTACATTAAATATTTTTTGGAAATTATTATTGAAATAGACATTATTGTCGATACAGAGGCCGAATCTATAGTTTTTAGAATTTTTGTCTGTCTGTCTGTCTGTTACCGCATCACGGAAAATCCACTGGAGGGATTTTAATGAAATTTCGTATGGTGATAGCTGGTTATCCTGGTCAACATATAGGATACTTTTTACCGCGGGAAAATATTTCATTTTTAAGAAAAAATACAAAAACTGCAATGTAAGAGTATACTAATATATAAAACCTAAGAATTTGGTTTTTAGTCATCTGAACGCGGGCGAAGCCGCGGGCAATGCTAGTGATCTATAATAATAAAAATATGGATATCTTTACAGTATTTTCTTGTAATTATTTCAAAATATTGTTTAGCAAACCCTAAAATTAACATTTACTCCATTAATTAATTATTATTATCTCACAACCTTCAAAACGAATGACAAATCAAGTGGTTCGTGGTTATGCATCGATGATTTATCTATAAAAACGTATTGTATATAATATAAAGGCCGACATTACGTCAATTCAGCATTTTCCTTTTCTTCTATATATATAAAAAAATAGTGAACATTTAAGAGTGATGAAGCCATTCATTGAAGGTAATCCATAGTAACTTTATAAATGTGAAAGTGTGTTTGTTTGTTTGTTTGTTTGTTTGTTTGTTTGTTTGTTTGTTTGTTTGTTTGTTTGTTTGTTTGTTTGTTTGTTTGTTTGTTTGTTTGTTTGTTTGTTTGTTTGTTTGTTTGTTTGTTTGTTTGTTTGTTTGTTTGTTTGTTTGTTTGTTTGTTTGTTTGTTTGTTTGTTTGTTTGTTTGTTTGTTTGTTTGTTTGTTTGTTTGTTTGTCTTTCTTTCACGTCGAAACAGCTTGGCGGATTGGCGTAATTTTTTGTCTGGAGATAGTTGGAGGGCTGGAGAGTGACATAGGTTACTTTTTACCGAGGAAGATTATCTCATTCCCACGGGAAAACACGTTATAATATAACAAAAAAATATTTATGATCAGAATTACTTGAAACTTGGTATTAGTGCTCTTCCATAAAATTAAATAAATACATGTTTTAGCATTTTTTGAAATTCATACTATAAGGGAGTAAAATAGGGGATGAAAGTTTGTATGAAACTACCATTTTAGATATTTTTTGTAGGTTTAGCGCGGGCGAAGCCGCGGGTTCCGCTAGTAATAATATATAATATAATTAATCGTTCTAATTTATGTGGCTTTATGATAGAGTTTCTATTAAGTTAGTAAAACCACAGATCATATAATTCTATACTAGGTAAAACTATGCCAATATAAAAAAAACCGCTATTTGTCCTTAATTCGAAGGTGAAATTTAAAGATTGTAGGCAAAACTTATACGATCTTTCGCCAAGATTATTTCATCCTCGAAAAAAAAAATAGGTGCGATAAAAGTTGTAAAAATATAATTTTAAGATAAGTATTGTTATCTAATATTATTTGTCAACAATATCTTAAAATAATATATTTTTAATTATATTAAGCATCTAATACAGTATAACATAACCATTAACCACGCTTTAAGCCTACTAGGTAAAAGATAAATAAAGTGATATTTAATATCATTACAAAATAGTAACTTCAAAATATTGTTATTTTTTGTATAATGAAATTTAGCAAAGATCATTTTTTTACCCCTTTCCAATCAGCAAAAATTATTTTTGAAATATAACTTGAGTTTTTATTATGTATATACATTTCTTTTGTCAATTAATCACTTCGAAATTAATGCATTGTTGATCGTGTGCTTATGGATAGACTAAAACATATCCAACTACAATCACAAGGCTTTTGTTTAATGAATTATTAGAAATTTTTTCCTCTAATGATTGAAAAAAAGAATAGTTATATTTATAAATAGATAAATATGGCCTAGATAGAGGCTGAAATCTTGAAAACGTAGAGATGATAATAATTCTAAGAAAAACCTGTTTCGTAGAAAATAGCTCAACCTTAGCAGTGGTTAGTAAACTGGCAATGACGTATTTTAATATTAATTGTACTATTCGAGGCGGAGGCAAATACAACAAATCAAAAACCATGAAAGTAAAATATTGTATGCTATTTTGTAACATTCATTTTCAGCTGATGATGATGATGATAAGATATAAGTATATGTTCACACCAATTGTTTATATTGAATTGTATCCTACACAGTTATTGGCGAATAATCTGAACCTGACCTTTCTGTGCAGTGGCCGACTTTTAGGCATCTATAATAGCAAGTCAGTGAGGTTATCTTCAATGTTAATACATACATATTATTTGGTCGAATCCATAATTTCTTGCTTGACTTATCATAAATGACTAATGTTTTTGAATATGTTTTTTTAACACCTGGAGGTAAATTTCTAAGAAATTATTTAAAATTCTAAGAAATCTATTGATAACTGTCTTGCGTTCTAAGAAATCTATTGGTAACTTGTCCGCGCTCGTGGGGGGATTAAGTAGTTCCTAGTTTTGCATTTTGTAGATTGTGTGAGTGACAGCTTTTATGATTTGCTTTACAGAATACAAGCTGAAGCTGCTGTATATAGGAACTTAAGGGAATATAAAGACCATTTATTATTCTCAGGACGTATTGTTGTTGCGGTGTATTTAGAAGAAGTTGAAGAAACTATATAGTCTAAATTTCTAAAAGGAGTTAAGAAATATCCTGTCACTATCATACGAAGTAGAGTAGAAAAAAAAATTACTTTTAACTTTGAATTGGTGCAAGTAGTCTTTAAAACTTTCTTTTAAATAAATAATAAACTTAGTAAAACCATTTTAGCTGATAATTCGCGGAAGAATAAATCGGTATTTCTTTTATAAGCGGCGCGGTTGTGTATGCATTAATTACGAGTAGATCAGAAATTGTCTGTACTCTATGACAAATCACAGTGAGACTTGCTAATAATTGTCACACGTTTCTGTTCAAATTGTATGTACGTTCGTTAAATAAATAAAATTTAACTACTTACTCTTGCACTTGCTAACTTGGAAATTGAAAAACCATACTGCCAATACACCTGCATTTTATGAAGGCGACAAGTTACGTCTATACGTCATTATGACTAATGTCTAAATACATAATACACGTACATATATGTACATATCTTTATATTAGTAAAGACATACTCGTATGTGTATTATGTATCAAAATAGTATTAACTATAAAACGCTAATAACATGTTTGTTTGTTTGTTTTTCTATAGTTAATATTCTAAATAGCTATTTTTGACACGCAGAGAGAGAGAGAGAGAGAGAGAGAGAGAGAGATAGTGAGAGAGTTTATGGGACGGGAAGAATATACATTGGACATAGAATTTTTATACTTGTTATAGGTATATTTCAGTTATTAAATAAAAAATCATGGAGTAGTTGCATAAACTCACCTGAGAAAGACTATAATCTGGTATCTACTATAAAAACTAAATTTAAATATTGACGAGAAAAATTACTAGCAACATCTGATATATCTAATTGTTTTTAGTTGCTGTGTAATTCATTAGATATTAGCAGCTTAAATCGTTAACTTAAATTTTAGTTATACGCAATATTTTACCGCAAAACGATTTTTTGTTGTTGTTTTTTTGTTTTGTTTGCATTTACTTTTTTTACAAGGAATATAATTTATATTAAATTTTTGTTGCTTATTCGGATTAACCGGAAGACACATTACATTATTATACATTCAATACAATGAAAATTTGAATATAGAGTCCTTGGTAAGAAGACTTGGTCCTTTCTCTGTATTTAACCTTCATGTAAACATATTCAAGCATTTAGGAATATTTATATACTTTAACTAGCGACTCAACCTCGCTCTGATTGGGTTCGTCCCTACGTTATAATGGTTAGTATAGATTTTTCAGAAAGAAATTTCATCAAAATCTGTCCGGTGGTTTTCTCGTGATGCGTTCCCAGACAGACAAAAATTCTAAGAACTATAGATTCGACCTCTAAGTATACCGATATAATTTAAATGACGATTTCAATAAGACTTTCGAAAAATATTTAATGTAGAATTATCAGTTAGAATTTTATTATAATATGTATACATAAACTGGATCCCATATTACGATCACTATTCTTTGTTCTATAGATTACGTGTATAGTTTAAGTAAACTTGACATGCAACTTGAACTCAATTGTCTCATATTATCTCTATTGTCTTTGTTAAAATCAAATGAGCAACATACATAGTTATAGATTAATTTATAGCTATTATTAAGGAAATTTTTGTCAATAATCCTATACAAAACGATGTTAATTTATCAAAAATCACAAAAGAGATGGAATTGTTAAATATTTAATTTATTTCAGATGCCAGACCTACAATTTAAAATTAGATCTAATTTGGAAAATATTCTATAAATATGACTTAAATGTTATATTAGATATCATAATATAATCATACATAAGTTACCATTTAGAGTAGAGCATTTCGTAATAGTAATAGATAAACATAGGCGATGAAAGCAAAGCTATATATATATATATATATATATATATATATATATATATATATATATATAATCAAACAAATTAATCACTGCATTTCTTCAAAGCGTAAATAATTGATTAAAATATGTATTTATATGAGACATAATATTAATCAAAATAACGTTTTATATTGTTATTTATTTATCCATTATTATATTTATACAAGATACTTCAAGGGATATTTTAATCAACGTGCGATGTTTGTAAGTATAATCCTTTAAATAAGTTGCGTTTTTGCAACAATTTTTTTTAAACAATATTGAAGTAAAAATATTGAGAGAGTTATTTAAAAAATCAAGTTTATTTTGAATCAACATAACCGTAAAACGAGACGAGACGCAAAAAAGTATTGCTATAGTTATCTAATGACAATTAAAAAACTTTAGATTTGTGTTGAATTATATGAAATGAAAGTAAAAAAGGTTACATCTTTAATAAGAATGAACCCTATACTCACTCCTCATCATCTGATTTGCAATCAATTTCAGGATCATTTAACGTTTTTTGATGATGGCCAGTTTCATTCTCTATTAAATTTTTCATTTCATCTGTATTTTTAAAATCTTGCGACACTGTGACAAAGTCAGTCTGTCCGTTCATTGCAACACAATCTGACAATACAAAAGTATCTTGTAACACCGTGTATAATTCATCGATATCGACTTCCTCATTTTGTTTACTGACGGTACACTTTATAGCACATTGAGACGGCATTGATTCCAGCTGAGTTTTTGTTCTACCAGATAATTCCCTTCTTAACGACATCACTTCAGAATGATTGGCATTTATAATTAAAGTAACACTAATATCACTTCACATAAATTAATTTGTTGCTCGAAGATTCAGTCAATAAACTATGTTAATTAAAGCAGATGTTGCAGCCTGTTTTGAATTAATGGAGAACTAAAGATTTTTACTTGTATTTACATTTTATATGACAGCATGTCACTGTAATATAGAGCCTGCCCATACAGCAGTCAGTATTTTATATAAATTATTTTTTTTGTGATATTTAAGCGCTATCGTAGAACGACATTAACCTAAATTATAGTTATCATTTACACATTGTGTAATGATGGGCATTTAATTAACAAAATTAAGAATTGATCGTTAAAAATCGATAGAATTTCGAGTAGAGTGGAACGCACCTACCTCTGTCAGGTGGACACGATCGATCCGGAGGTACACAAATGACTGAGTTAGCGAGAACTCGCAGCACGGCCGAGGGAATTCCACTTTATGGTTCTTAACATCTTGGTTTTTTGCACACTGTACACACGTTGATCACAGATCCTTTAAATGAGTAGCACAAAACAAATAAATATTTTGTTATAGATAAAAGATTCACGCGTCATTCTGCTTCAACATTCATACTGGCACGTTCAATTGGACTTTATGTAGTAGGTAATCGTATAAATTATTTACCATTCAGTCGTCATCATCAATATTCCTTTATTTATGACTTTTATTTTGTATTGTGAACAGGCAAGACGTAAAAATATTCATGATGTAATTATGTTAACCGAATTAGGTACAACTTATATTTATTTAATACTAGCGACTCACTCTCGCTTCGCTCGGGTTCGTCCCTAGGGTGCGTATACAACTTCCCTATTTAAATCGGATATTATTAAATTTTTCATTGGTATTATTTTTTTTCGTGGGACCGTATTTTTTTTTCTAAAATAAAAGTAGCCTAAGTTACTCCTTATTACATCAGCTATCTGCCGGTGAAAGTCCCGTCAAAATCGATCCAGCCATTTCAGAGATTAGCCGGAACAAACAGACAGAAAAAAATTGTAAAAATGTTGTTTTGGTATATGTACAGACACTTCAATTTTACATATTTACCTGTATAGATAATATGTTTAAAACAAAAAAAAATGTTGCTCAGGTAACAGCTAATAAATTATATTATATTTTTTTAGTTATTCTAATCAATCTTAAATATTAATTAGATAAACTTATCAGTCAGGTCAGTTTTAATCATTGTCATGTCTTAAATTGAGCTTCGCACTTTCACGTAATTCTGATAAAAGTCTAATCTCATCATGTCCATATAACCTACGTCATACGTGACATTTACCAAAACATAAAAGATATCAAAATTTTAATTACATCTTATTTTATCTATTATTACTTAATACATAGATATTTAAATATATACCTATTACAGAAAGAAAAACAAAACAAAATTTTAAGAATAATGTACCCTAACGTTCTTTTATCTTTGTTGTCTTTAATAATATCTATATTTATAAAAGTAAGTCATGTTAGTTACACTATTTATGACTCAAGAACGGCTGAACCGATTTGGCTGAGAATTGTTGGAGAGATAGCTTAGAACTTTTTATCCCGTTCGACCGCGTTCCCGTGTGACGTGACATAAAACTGAAGAACGGCTAGACCAATTTTTATGATATTTGAATTTTTGGATTTCTCTTAGTCCGGAATAGGATAATAAGTATTAAAACATCAGAAAAATTAACGAAAAAAAATTTATATGGCTAACGCTGGCTAATAAATATTTATATCTATTTAAAACGTACCTAGCGACGAACCCGAGCGAAGCGAGGGTGAGCCGCTAGTTTTGATATAAATAAAAGAATTCATCATATTATTACTCTTTACATTCAACCTGTTTTAAATGTTTATATATTTTCCATCCAATCTACATAGTACCTATTATAATAGTTGATTCAATTTTCAAATCTTAGCCTCTTTATGATTTCTGCTAACCTCTGTTAGACTCATAATTAAACAACTTAATGTTACGTTATAAGGAGTTGGATTAATGTAGGTATCAATGTATCTTTTCTGTGGTATATTATCTACAGCAAAAAGTAGTTTGGCCAGCATGTAAAGTTATTTAACAAAAAACGAGGCCGCAAAATTTATAATTGGCATCGTACTCTTGATATTCTTAAACTAAGTTGCCATATTCATACACTAGTATGTCATAAAAAGTTATAATTTTGTCGTTGTACGAATATTTAATAAACTTCATTTTGTACAAATTCCACACAAATAGAACGGTATTATAATATATATGTATATAATTTTTATGAGTAAAGCAGCTTATTTAAGAGTGCGCGAACTTAATTCACACAGCATAACGTACAATATTTTGATACAATATCCGCATTTGTATATTAGTCCATAATGAGATATGAAATTTAAGGAAGCCATAAATATTGATTCGTGTTATATATAGGTGCCTACATAAAAAACTACGTAAACAACTCTACAAAAATCCTGTTCGCCTTCGCCCCGTTTAAGCTACATTATAATTCCTGTACCGCATAAATGGAAAGAAAATATTAATTTGGTTCTGTACAGCTTCATATGCGAAGTTTAATTTTTTGCTTTGAATAAATAAATATGTTGGGATATTAACACACAGCACCGTCTAGTTCCATGGTGAGCTACGAGGCTTGTGTTATAGATACAAGATAGATGATACACTACACATATATACCTAACTTTAAATACATACATATTATAAATATAAACATCAATGACTGGTGTAAAAAGATTCGTGTTCATTACACAAATAATTGCCCCCCGCGGGGCTCGAACCCGCGACTCCTGGCTCAGCAAGTAGGGTCACTACAAACTGAGTCAAACGTGTCGTCAAAACTTTAAATCTACTTGATCAATTGAGAATCTGTAAACACAAAATAATTTTCTTTGAGTCTGAGAATTTCAACCGACTTCAAAAAGGAGGAGGTTCTCAATTCGACTGTATGTTTTTTTTTATGTTTGTTACCTCAGAACTCCGTCATTTATTAACCGATTTGGACAATTTTTGTTTTGTTTGAAAGGGTATACTTCCAGATTGGTCTCATTTAAATTTCAAAAAAAAATACCACCCCTAAGGGTGGAAAAACAACTAATGATGAATTTAACCTACTTCTAATTGTCATATTGACTTGAAACTTTGCAAGTATTTCTATTTCCGTTGATAGTACAGTGGTTCGGTGTTGTTGACCTGATCTGATGGCAAGACCAGAAGGTGGATAGGTGGAACTCTTCAACGGCTAATAGTAGATACTTTGAGTTTGGGCTTATTTTGTTTGATTTGACAAGCCTAACACGTTAGAATCCTTACTTTGCTACTACTGTCTACACTAAAAAGGGAAAAATAAAAACTTTTTAACAAAAAAATAAAAACCGACTTCAAACAAAAGCACTAAAAAGTAAAAAATAGCTGATTGGTAGTTTTCATTTACTATACATACCTAATCAAATATTTTCGAAGTCGGTGTGCTTTGGCTAAGTAATTAAAGCCTACCTATTAAATACATACCTAATCAAATATTTTCGAAATCGGTGTCAGCCCATACAAAGCAAAGTACACCGACTTCGAAAATATTTCATTAGGTATGTATAGTAAATGAAAACTACCAATCAGTTATTTTTTACTTTTTAGTGCTTTTGTTTGAAGTCGGTTTTTATTTTATGTTTTATATTCTATCTATCTATATATTGTACGAAAGCGAAATACCTCGCACTCAGTGACTGTTCATCATAAAATTCTAATAATTATAAATGCTTTAAGCTTGACACTTGGGAGTTGATTTCTATTAAAAAAGGATATTCCGAAATTCAACCTTGTTTTCTCTCTTTAGAGATAAAAAGGGAGTGAAACGCAAGCAAAGCGCTAGAAAGCTATATAAAACTTTTAGTTTGGTTTGTGGTATTGTATCAATTTAAAATATATAAATAATTGTAGTACAATAAATAAAGACATTTATGTATAATAAAGTCATTTTCGTTGTTATGCTATGGGAACTATTTACAATACTAAACTTCTACCTATTCGGTTGTCGCATCTTTCGCGTCCACCTCAGTTCTAACTTCTGAACGTTATCCTAAAAACCTTGAGCTCACAGATAGCCTTCAAGTGCGGCAAACGTCTCTATCTCATGAAGTGAATTGCAATCATTTATCCCTGTAACTTGGCGTAGTATACGCACGTGATTCACGTGTCAAAAGGCTTGATAAATAATAAAAATTACGTACAATATTGTACAAAAAGGGGCAAGTTTATGAGTTTGAATATAGGATTCTGAAACATTTTTTTAATTCATATTATTTAGCCGGCGGCATATTTTCCCAATGACTAAAAATAAGAAAAAAAGAAAACTCTTGTATGAATAAAACGAGTCGAGTGTATCGGAAGGTCAGTGGCACGATGGTTTGGTGGGGAGGAGTACAGTTTACGTCAATGTTTTGGCCTTTGATATTTTAACGGTTATGTTAAACTGTGACACTGCAATTGATGCACGCTCAATCACGTCAATTTGTTGCTCCGTTATTGCGTGAAGGAAGGAGAAAATTACAAAGCAACAAATAGACATATTTACGCATTTGATATAATTAGTGAGGAAATAAGTATTTCGAACTAAGGATCATAGTACGCTGACGTTCATGTTAAACCTGTATCAACGTTAGTACCTTGAACTTTGAAATTGTAATTAAATATATCTTATCACTTATTGTTATTTTAAATATTATATTCAACTGTAGGGATTTGCCAGCAATAAAGTTTAATGAAGTTAAAATATTTTGTACGAGGCTTCTCTTTATCCATTTTAAAGATATTTAATGGAATAAGATCCTTTTCTATACTAGAAATTGAACAGCATACATTAAAAATTTGAAAAACCTCCGACCATCTTGGACCGATTTCCATCAAACATAGCTAAGGACACTCCCGACTAATTCACCTTTCAATCAAAAACATAT
This sequence comes from Brenthis hecate, assembly GCA_951806755.1. Lineage (NCBI taxonomy): Eukaryota > Metazoa > Arthropoda > Insecta > Lepidoptera > Nymphalidae > Brenthis > Brenthis hecate. The sequence goes on from OX638264.1 coordinate 312,607, forward strand.
CAATATCGGTTTATCCATTCGGGTGCTAAGATGCCACAGACAGACACGCACAGACACGTCAAACTTATAACACCTCGTCGTTTTTGCGTCGGGGGCTAAAAATAAACTTTTTTTTGGGCTAACCTCAGAAATTACAGAAAAGACTGTATGGATTTTTATACGGATTTCACCAAGAGAAAGAGGAAAGTTACAAGCTGTAATTAAAAAACGTTTGAAAAATTATCTACCTGTATGATGATATCTGTACTCTGAAAAAAGTCTCTGCTAAGGGCGCACCAAGCGGAGCAACGGTTAGCCAGTCTAATAAATCTATACATATATATCTATACATAAATAAAAAAAAATCTAACTCGAAATTGTACATTAAATATTTTTTGGAAAATCTTATTGAAATAGTCATTATTTTCGATATAGAGGCCGAATCTATAGTTTTTAAAATTTTTATCTGGCTGTCTTGTTACCGCATCACAGAAAAACCAATGGAGGGATTTTGATGAAATTTGGTATGGTGATAGTAGGTTATTTGGGTCAACATATAAGATACTTCTTAGCGCGATAAAATATCTCATTTCTGAGAAAAAATACAAAAACTGCATTGTAAGAGTATAGTAATATGTAAAACCTAAGAATTTGGTTTTTGGTCATCTGAAGGCGGGCAGAGCCGCGGGCAATGCTAGTTATATATAAATATGGATTTATATTGTATAGTGCATTTTCCTAATACAAATTATTTTACAAATCTCAAATTCTCTGTAAGTGAATTTTGTAATTCTTTTGGTACATGTCTTAAACCATATATAATAATTATTTTGATCGTGTAAATAAACATATGGACCTATATATACCATATATGTTTTATTATGATGTATTTACAAGTAAAGATAACGATTATATGGGTGTAATTAAGTACTTATTACTAAAGAATTCTCTATTATCAACACAGCGTTTAAATACTACGAACTGTGAGTTTAATTAATTACCTTTTCCCTTCTTGAGTCAATGTTATAATTATATGTATATATGGCAAGGAATTGACGTTAATGTCATCTACATATATATACATAAAATGCTTTGTCCTGACTGACTGATCGATCAACGCACAGCCTAAACCGCAGGTCGTAGAAGCGTGAAATTTGGAGGACATATTCCTTAAACAATGTAGGCATCCGCTAAGAATGGATTTTTCTAAATTCATCTCCCAAGGGGGTAAAATAGGGGATAAAAAACTGTATGAAACTCTGTTATTCTTAACGCAAAATGAACGGAAAGTGGTATTTAGTTTTAAGATGAAAAATAAGAAATATATTAGAAGCTTTTCGAAATTCATCCCTTAAAAGGGCAAAATGGGGCGATAAAGTTTATATAGGCAAATAATTCTTCCTGATCAAAATTACTTGAAACTTAGTATTAATGCTCTTCAATACGATTAAATAAATACGTGTTTTAACATTATTCAAAATGCAATCCCGTAAGGGGGTAAAATGGGGGATGAAAGTTAGTATGAAACTCCGTAAGTAATGCACGGAAAGTGATATTTTACCTTCAAAATGAAAAATAAAACTAGGTATAACAGACCCAGAGCGTGAGAGAGAAAACAAAGCTAGAGAGTGGCCTGCTATCTATATCCTCTTTCTGAAGGTTAGCACACCTGTAATGAAAAAGTCACCTAAGTTATGTAATTGGATTAGACTGTGAGTAATTCATTAAACATTAGGAGAGCCATTGTGTTTGCTGGATCTGTTCGAACGGAATCAGTATTTATACGTCGAATACCACTGTTAACCTCTGACTACGCGTTTGAATTTAATCTATTGCAATTCCTCCTTAAAGTTTGCTTTACAATGACCAGTAATATATCTTAGGGCCAGTCGTTGAAAGGAGCACGCAGAGTTAAGAGAGATTCAAAGGGACACTATAACAGAGCCCACAACTAGACAGAACATCCACCAATGTGATATATTTGTGGTTGGTTTTTCTCGTAGACTAAGTTAAGTACATCTAGAGTGATTATGTAGATGAATACATAATATGAAAAGTAGTACCTTATTTACAAAAAAGAAAATTACAAATATACTTAATTATATAAACAAACATATGTACACTTAGTTATTACTGTACAAGTCATGTCCGCGTGGAATAGTGGCAAGAATGCTAGCCGCATTCCCCCGTTGAATGGTAATGCCGATTCTTTGGGCGAAAAATGCGCCAGCCCTCCTAATAAAATAATATTAAAAATTCTATATGACAACATATAAAATTCAATGGAAATTAAAACTGAGCAATATTTTTATTCCACGCGAGCGTGGCCGCGGGCAAAAAGCTATAGCAAAATGAAAATAGCACTTTATATATTATGTAACTTAAAAAGATGGATGTACACGTGGTGTCTTTAAAAATAACATACATAGATGTTAGCTTGTTAGAATGTTAGGTAAAAAGTCCATATTAGCCGAGTTACATGATTCTAAAGTCGTAAACATTGTATACGAGTTGTCTCATTGTATTCTTTTACCTTAAAAAGATAGAGTAGAAAAATGTGCAAAAAATAGAGGCAGTGGAGCTTCCTAAATACCTAAAATGCGTGGATTGAAAATTTATTTACAGAATATATAAACGTTGAACATCGTTTAAAACCCTGGATATTTTTAATTTCGATCGCTAAAATTAAATTTGTTTTCCATATATCTTTAAGAAATAATATGAAACACAAACTTATTTTTCCAAATAATAAAGTACGTATTGCAAAAAAAAAAAAAATTTCGTAGTTTGATCACGGTATGTTTGATTTCGGTATATTAGCCATTTTAACATCTGTTACGAGCGTTTGTAAAAGTTTAACTCAGAAAACCTTCAGGGGTTAAAGTATACCTTTTTATTCAGGCATTAAAATGGCACGCATTAAAGCGCAAATCCCGAGTCTCACACTTCTGATATTTTCGTATGCGAATGTTTTTAAACATTAAAATCATTTGCCTTGCCAAACCTGCATGTCTGAGAGATTAAGGCAAGTTTTCGAAAGTCATATGAAGTCTGCCAACATTTTCTTTCAACATTTTCTGTCAACATTTAATGTATATAAATAGTTATTAGCCAGCGTTAGACATATGAATTTAAAAAATTTTTTCGTTAATTTTTCTGATGTTTTAATACTTATTTATCCTATTCCGGACTAAGAGAAATCCAAAAAATCATATATCATAAAAAATGGTACAGCCGTTCTTGAGTTATAAATGGCGTAACTAAGACGACTTTGTTATATTTAATTATTTACCTTATTTTATATTATTTCCCCTTTATTAAAACTTTCCGTGTACCATATGGAATATGCGAAAAAAATTGCTGAATTGGTCGAGGCGTTCTCGAGTTTTGAGCTTAGCAACATTCATTTTTATTTATATAGAAGAATAGATATGCTAAGTCGCTATATAAGCATGTGCATTGTGCAGATAATATGAATATCTAAAAAATACCAATAGTTAGATACCGGTTCTTTTCTTGTTTAAAGATATAGGTAATTCGCGAATACCACAGACAGTTGTGGCGAATACAAATAAAAGCATTCAAAACACATCGAATATTTATTTTATTTAAACTGGAGACAACAATGTTTACGCGTATCGTTCACCTTCTTTTCTTTTATACATTTTTCATTACGTTCCATTCTTAAAATCATATCATACGTCTCTTTTTAATGTTAAAATATAATTTCACGCATACTCATCTGGCAAATCCCACAAAGATTACTTATGCGCTTTGTTAAACAGTTTTTGCCACAAATACCTAATTTCCCACTGGATATTTCACATACTCATACCCGGTAAAAGTAATCGAACTAACACTGTCCATATAATATACTACTGACAAACACTCGCTTCGCTCGGGTTCGTCCCAGGTACGGTATAATGGTGAGTATAGAATAGACTATATATACAATATACATATATGTACAATGTACATACATAGGTATAGAAAAGTAGGTAAGTATTATAAAAATACTATATATATATATATATATATATATATATATATATATATATATATATATATATATATATATATTGCGTATTGCGAGTATACCTTAGAAGATAGAGATATACTATTGCAGATTTTTCTGTAGGCCTTTTCATGACCTACAGTTTTTTAATACGTTGTTTTGATGTATATATGTCTTAAGGTTTAGCCAGCGGAAGGTTTCTAAGGAGGACTCGATAAAACTAGTTATTGTATATTCTCGAGGGAAAGAAAGATTTTCGTGAAGTAAAAGATATCCTAAATGTTGACCAGAGTAATAAGTTATCACTTCATTAAATTTCGTTGAAATCGGTTCATTACTTTTTGTGTGAAACGCGCACACACAAACAGACATACAGACAAACAGACAAAATTTTAATAAGTATTGTTTTGGGGTCTATATTATGTACATACTTAATACTTTGCAGCCAATGTTTGTAAAAATATGTCATGTACAGATTTTGCTAAGTTAATGCTTTATTATAGTACTAGCATTGCCTGCGGCTCCGCCCACCTTCAGATGACAAAAAACCAAATTCTTAGGTTTTACATATTAGTATACTCTTACATTTCAGTTTTTATATTTTTTCTCAGAAATGAGATATCTTGCCGCGGTAAAAAGTATCCTATATGTTGACCCGGATAAGCAGCTATCACCATACCAAATTCCATCATAATCCCTCCAGCGGTTTTTCTGTAACGCTGTAACAGACAGACAGACAAAAATTCTAAAAACTATAGATTCGGCCTCCGTATCGATAATAATGTTTATTTCAATAAGATTTTTCAAAAAATATCTAATGTACAGATCCGGCTTAGTTACAATTTTGTGCCCCCGCCAAGTCGAGCAAAAAAGGGCACGGCAGTACCACCCTTTTCTCGATATATTATACAAAAAAAATGTTAATCCATAGGTAATACCTACTAGTTTGTAATTTGTATCTGCAACCAATTAATACTTGAAAATTCGAAATGATTACATTATTAGCAACTTTAGTTATTTTGCTTAACAATGTTGATATAGGTACGCTGTACAAAAATATTTAGTGACATTGATGTTATGGTTTCCTGGTGAAAAAAATAAGATATTAAAAATCAAATGGATTCATTTATGAACCGACTTCCAAAAAGGAGGGGGTTCTCAATTCGTCGGAATCTTTTTTTATGTATGTTCACCGATTACTCGAGGACGCCTGAACCGATTTGAATTTTTTTTGTTTCAAAGGGTATACTTCCCAGGTGGTCCCATACAAATTTTATCGAAATCGGTCGAGCGGTTTTAAAAAAAATCAACAATAAATATATTTTTTAAATAAATTGTTTAATCGAATATGTTATTAAAAAACTTATTTCTTACAAATTACCTGCTTATTACGTCTACAATAAAAAATGGAAAAATAAAAACTTTAAAAATAAAATAAATACCGACTTATTTACTTACCGACAATATTTTAAGATTTGAATATCTAAGAGGCAGGTAAATATGTATTTTACGTATCGAAATATATTAGATTTGCTTTGCGTCGGCTGGCACCGACTTCGAAAATATCGGATTAGGCATCTATTTTAAATGAAAACCCCCATTTAGTGATTTTTTACATTTTAGTGCCTGGAAATCGGTTTTATTTTTAGTTTTTATTTGGTTTTTAAAGTTGGGAAATACACATACCACCTGCTCGCACAGTGTCGTGAGATATCTATTTGACATTGGTAAAAAATAAGATCAGCAGGATATGACAGCATGTCGTCTTCATTGAGGAAATGCCATTAACTCTCCACATCAGGCTGTTACAAGTACCATTTTTTGCTCAATCCAGGATTCGAATCTTAATCAACCTACACAACTGTACATTATGTTACGTTTCAATTATCTATAAATAATATGAACATACTGAAGTATATTCTTTTATTATAGATAGGTATTATCATTTATTTTGTTTATTAGGTAAGATAAAACTTAATTAAGAAAAATATCGTTTCATAAGGCACCTACAGCACATACATATTACGTACTAGCGACTCACCCTCGGTTCGCTCGGGTTCGTCCCTAGGTTGCTTCCCCGTACAAACTTTCATCCCCATTTTTACCACCTTAAGGGATGATTTCCGGGATAAAAACCATCTTATGTCCTTCCCAAGGTCTTTAAATATCTGCTTACCAAATTTCATCCAAATCAGTTCAGTAGATTCGGAGCCTGTTCGGTACAAGCAAACAAACAAATCTTTTCTCTTTATAAAAGTAGTGTATATAAGTATATTTAATTACAGGAAAGTTACTGAACTTTGCTTTGGAGAAATAACGGTAATCCATAACGTATAATTAGCTTGTAACTTTTAATTTAGGTAATCTTTTTTAACCGAAGAATGTCTATGACTTTAAAAATTGATTACTCGACAATTATTGAAACATCAATGAGACCTCTCTTGACATACTCTATAGATATTAGAATAGAGGAGCTCTAGGAAAACAAAAACAAACCTATCCCACGGGAACCGTACATTTTTCCGGGATAAAAAGTAGCCAATGTGTTATTTCTATCACTATGCCAAATTTCATTCAGTTCCATTTAGCCGTTCTGGCGTGAAAGAGTAACAAACAGCCATACATACAAACTTTCATATTTATAATATTAGTATAGATTAAGTATAATTAATCTATCTCGCGAGATCGTGAACCGTAACATATTGCTTACAATTTAACGAATTATTTTTCGGTAGATTATAATCTAATCAATCGAAGTGAAACCGTCGAATTGTGAAATGGAAGAATTTACCTAATGGGAAAGGAGGTCCGTGCCTAGCAGTGCAGTGGGAAGTTAATGAAAAAGGCTGAATACGAAAGAAGCAATGTTGTTTTGGAGTACTGTCACTTATATTAAATTGCTTTATCTTTTTAGCTGCGAAAATAATAGTATAAGTAATAGTGACCATTAAGCAAAGGAATATTCCTACAGTAACTTTTAAATTTGGAATATGGTCATGTGAGGTTACGTAAAACTAAGATAAAAACTATTAAATTTAGCCGTCGAATTAGGATTTGACATTGCAAAAATTTTTGACAGCAATTTACCTTCGAAATTCTTTAGGGAAGGTCACTGGAAGTCTATATTTAGATTCTCGGGGTACCAGACCCGTTGCGTCATCCGCCATCTTGAATTTAAGGATCAATTTTCTGCGCAAAATTGTGATATAAACAATGTTGTTTAAAATCAAATTTCCTACAATTTTGGTCCTTATCAATTTTATTGTAGGATCGATATTTTTCGATTTATACCTGAGAAAAGGAGTTGGTAAAATCTTATCATTGTATTATCACGTTCGTTATTGATGTTACTGTATTATTATTCGTTAGTTTTTCGGTTGATTGTCGTTGAAAACAACCGACTTCAAACCTATCAATAGGTAGCACATACAAATAATAGTTTTTTATTAATATTAAAGGTATTAGGTTTGCATAAGAGGTGTATTAAATTAAATCTTTATTAAGTAATTTTATAATTTTTAGTTTTTGAAGTCGGGGTTTTTAAACGTAGTTCTTTTATTTTGTACTTTTTAGTATCAGTAATAGGTTCTTCTGTATCTGTAAACTACAGTAGGTAATAATGTAACGATTGGTTATAATATTTCTGTTTCTCTACTCCGCACGCTCGCTCCGCTTCATAGACAGGTAGCCTAATACCCATTTATCTGGACACGGGTTAATAATAATATACAATCAACCTAAAGGAAAACTCCTAAAAAGCCGTACACAAACTAAAATAAAATTACATCATCCACGTAAACAAACATGTTCATAAAATGAAAGATACTGGGCCAAACTATGATAAATTTTTATGGGACCAAATGGCAACTATTCGGCATCAAACTAAAGAAGAATCAGTAAATCGGATCATAAATCTCAGCGTAATCGGTGTAGATACATATGAAAAATACCAATCGAATTGAGAAACTCCTCCTTTTTGACGTCGGTTAAAAATCGAGCTTCCCTCTGTTCCTAGTAAACGAATATTTTGTCTTTACGGGGAACCCATGAGGCTGGGGCCGGTGCCCCGTGTGCCTTTGGGGTAAAGATGGTACTGGATATTGGACAAATATCAAAATGATGATGAAAAGGATATAGGTACAGCTACAATCTACATAGGTACTCAACATGAACGAATTAGCCAATACGTTCATGGTACTCATTTATTATACGTACGTAGTTTGTTAGATCTTCACTAATTAGTAATTTAAAAAAAATATCCTTATAATATATACCATACGCAGATTTTAACTAAGTAATGATTGTCTTAACGTGAACTTATTTATTTTGTAATTAAAGATTTATCTTAGTTAGCTGAAAAAAATAATGCAATCTCGTTTTCCCGCAAGTTCGTCTGCCATTTAATAACTGTTACTAGGCTAATTACCTGTAGGTAGTGAAACATGAAGCAGTGGGAATTAAATCATAAAAAGTTATAATCAGGCCAACTCAGCCACTTAAATGTTGCAATTTTAATGAGCTCTATTAAGGATTGACTCTTGAATGAACAAGTTGATGAGGACTTGGAACTGAGCGACCTACATTGAAAAAATATGCTGTGTACTTCTACTCGTAGTTGTACTATTCGTTATTTACGTGATATTTTCATATTGAATTGCAATATTAATTTGAATTTTGAAGTATTTGTTTTTAATTAGAATAAAATTTAATAAAAACAGTTATATACATAATAAAAACAGAAATTTTTATTCTTATAAAACTTATACTACTTTGATATCTACAAAAATATTAGCGAGTAATAACACCAAGAAGTTATGTTCTAAAATACTGGGTATAAATGTAACAAGTCTTAAAAGTGTATATTACAGCTGTAATAAAGTTATTAATAAAAGATGGAGATGATAAAAGATAGCGTACAAACTTATATATTCTATTTCCACTGTCCTTAAAATAACTGGTTACAATTTTTTTTTAATAAATTGTGCAAACGTTATTTTTTTTTATATAACAATTTTTTTTTCTTCACTTTATATATTTTATTTTATACATACTTGAATAATATTCTTTAACTTATGGATGCTGTATCTTATTTTTATTTTGTTATTGTCAGTTAGACTTGATGATTTTTGTAAATATTTTAGCAGATGCAATATTTCTCCTGTCATAGATTGTAATATAAAGAAAATAGAAAAAACAATGATTAAACACTGCTTGTATTTTACCTACAGTATTTCTATTGAGTTTCACTGTTCACAATGTTTTTACCATACACCTAAATCATCTCAATTCTTTTTTGTAATAACTTGAGGTTAGTAAATACTTAGTAATAAAAACCTAAATATCAATATTTTTCATATTTTTGGTGGGTTTAGTATAAAAAATTATGACAGTTTCTCTCTATAAAAAGCTATTATTTTGTAAATATTCTATAAAAGACTGCTAAAATAGCAAGTAAAATGTCATAATTGACCTCTAATATCTTAAATTTTGTTCTCTATAAGTAAACATTTAACATCTTCATGATTACTCTGCCCTTAATAGCTATTAGCTGCCTAATCCATTACATTTTATGAACTAGTTCTGTCTAGCATATAGTAAAGAAATAAGTGTCCTAACTACTCTTATAACTATGTTATATAATTGTGCTGCCTTAAACTACAATTATTGTACTAAACATTGAACAATCACTTGAAATCATTTTGTTTAATAATACACTATTACAATAAGTAAATTGTGGTATCAAGGTAAATAAGCGATTTCTTTTGTCAAAATACAAATAAAACTGAATATATATAAAATACAAATAGCAATATCTTATCTTCAGACCCAAATTAGATGGAATAAATTAATACAGATTAATCAAATATATTTAACATATTTATGATAATAACAAAACAAAAAATAAAGAGGGATCTTATCTAAAGAAACAAATCACAAACATCATGCTTTAGCATGTACAATGGGATTACCTATGTTATATATAAATAATTTCTCTTCATGTGTTTAAAATTATTTAAAAATTTGAATTAAAATTCAATTAAAGGAATGTTAAGTTACCCAAATAAAGCAATAAATATATTAGTGGATGTAGGATATGTAAATTTTAGTATCAATCTAAAATAAATCATCCACAGTCAGTCTTTTGACGTTACTTGTAATCTGTGAACACAAATGCTTCTGCCATTTTAATCTGTATTTAGTTTTCTGCTTTGTCACATTTTAGTTGTGGCTTCAAGTGAGCGCAGCAGAGGCGCACGGGCCATATACTAGAATCTATCCTTAGATGCATGAAGATCAGGGTTGGTCAAGTATTGCAGCTCCTGCAACTCCTGGAATTTCTCATGGTCTCGAATATGTGCATAATTTGCTGATAAGCACATCAAATAATGCACAAGACTCAATATAACAAGCAAGCAGGACACCATAGCCAAAATAAACATAAATTCTGCTTTCTCAACATAGTCTTTGCAAAATAATTTGACTTTGTGTGCTTCACATATCCTCATGTCCTCTTGTCTCACAGAAGATGGAAACATAAAGTCAAATTGAGTAAAATCAATGCAAGTCGATAGATCAATATTTTTTGGCTTCGAGCAGAGTTTCCAAAATATGGTAAATAAAAATGTCGTTATAACTAAAAATCCTAGGAGTATCAGCCAAACAAAAGTTAATACATATGTAATAATCATAAAAACTGCGCAAGATATCCGTCCTCCGACTCGAGCCCTCCATGCTCTGTAAACCTTTTGTCTAGTAGCACCTGTTGTAAGGCAGCCTAAGCATAGCAACATAAAACCTAATGCTGCCATACAAGCACTGCCAACAATGAAAATCATTTGAAGAGCTTCTATCCATATTAATCGAAAGTGAAACACTTCATCAAACATCAAAATTGAAAGGGCAGATCCACGATACATGGTACCACAAAATACTCCCACGCCCAAACAACACATTATTGTAGCTATGAGTGTGGCATGTGGTACCCTAGTAAGACACGCTTGACACGCGTCCCCCATTATGTCTGAATTTTCACTTTTCACCTTTCGAAGAAAATTTCACGTACTTTTTCTTTCCTTTCCTTTCGAATGAGTCAAATAAATATGGAACTTGAAAGTGCCACAGATTGCCGATGCCGATTGACAACTATGAATTAGGTATAGACATTCAATGAATTTGAATTTTATCTGTTAGGCACAGATATACTAATGTTTTGTACATTTTTTGTGTTACAACATTTATTATTCACTCCGAGTAACATATTATTCTAACAATAATTTGTTATTTGAAAATGAACATAAAGTTACTAAAAATGTTTTATTATTAAAAAAAAATACACTATGGGAATAGTCAATTTTTTAATTATTTTGGTACGAGTTTCGAAAACACTGTTATAAAGCACTGTATACACTATAAAAAAACATCATAGCTAAAACCTCACCACGTCCACGACCAGTCTAAAACATCACGTGATTAATGGACGAACCCCAAGTTGTATATATGTCCAAGTTTTTCGCTAGCAATCTTCAATATTAACAAATAACTAAAACATTAACGTGTAAGCTATAAACTAGGCTTGCGCATAATAATTCGCGACTGGCAGCGGTCAATTTAGTTCGCAAGCCCTTAGCGAACTAGGTCGGTCTTTTAGTTCGTTAGTTCCTTTCTCGAATCCCAGACAGATCGTTCACCCGATCCGGCTTTACTACTCTTCCTGTAGTTCATTAAAGAACTGCGAATTACACTGAACATCCCCAGGTGCCTATTATAGTACGCGAACATAATCAGATACTGACAACTATGTGCAGAATATTTTTTTATATCGAGCCTGCTTGTAATCTTATTTTATAACACAATTTGCCGCACCAAGTCAAAACTTCAAATTCTTGTTTATTTTTGCGACTAACCAATTATCCACAGGCAATACAAATAACCACAGATATAAGATAATACACATTGCACTTCACAAGTCCACAGTCCACTAAAATCCTTTTTCCACAGACCACATAACCACGGTAATATTACATACAGTATTCCATCTTCATACAAACGGTCAGAAATCGAGTTATATTTACGCGCGTCGCGTTCGGTATACACTCGGTAGAAAACCGTACGGGGCTGCCACATCGTATAGTTGGATACGCAAATTGTATAAGGTGGTTATGTTATGTAACTTTTATAATTTAATACAAAAATATACATTTTATTCCTCCCGTAACTTCGCTAATGTCAAACAAAAAAGTATCGAGACATGTATCGTATGTTTGAAAAATAAAAATTAATTAATTAAATAAAAAATGAAAATTAAAGTATTTTTAATTAAACTTTTTATCCGAATGCAGATTCTTTATACTAATAAATTTAACAATAAAGCTTTTCGTACATCTCAGTCGAGGCCCAAATATTTTTAAATCACAAATTTATAAGGGTCACATATCACCCTTATAAATTTGAGATTTTTTAATTAAATCTACTAATAATAGTTTTTAATGAAAAATATAATATTTGAAATGACAAAATTAGAAAGAAACTTAAGTAGGTAGATGAAATTAAAATACTGGCCGGCGGGCACTCCGGCAGCTATGCATTACATTACCGTGACATATGTGAACTTTAAGAAACGCAATTGAAAGTTATTATACTTACTAGCTAGTAGCTGCCGATCTGTAGTTCGTTTCATACACTAAGTACATGACAGATGACAGTCTTCGAATTCGAAAAAGGATCCGTAGCACAGAATACCAATATGTAGCATCCGTAGGATTGAGAATGAACTAAAGAAGTAAGGAGCGAGGGATCTGGGAACTAGTTCACGTAGTTCGTCTGTGGGAGCGCTCTTTGGAACTAGTTCGGTTCTAAAGTATTGTGTAAAGGAATAGCAAAATAATTATAGCGTGTTATTGAATTTCTAAGATATATTACAAGTTGACTACTACATAATATTATTTTTATGGAATATGGACAAAGACCAGCTTTTTATGAAAAAATAGCATAATTCAGTTATATGTAAGGTTCATCTTGCCTGTAAATATAGGTCTGTAAAATGTAAACCATTCGATAGCCACTGTTGTCGTAGACTGTTGTTTGGTATTAATAATTATTTCTTTTGTAGCTTTTAAAATAGTTTCTTAATCTCTGTGTGCATTCAATCCAATTCTGTTGTTCAGTGGCTTCTTAAAGTGCCTTTTGGGTACAATTTACTTGGCCAATGTCGCGTAGAATTCCGTGTGTAATAAGCCTTACTACTATTTAATACTAATGCCACGTCAAAATGACATACTTAGTTGTCACTTGTCAGTTTCAATGTTAATTTAATAAACACTACGACTACATTCATTTTTATTATAAGATTTGTGTGCGAATATAAGTATTTAATATAAAATTTATGTCTGCATGTCTTAAGTAGACTTATTCTTCGTGATTTGTTATTGTTATGGTAATAATTAGTATAAGTTATACAAAAAAATGGAAACTTTGTACCATCAGACAAGTCAACTAGTACAGGAAGCTTCATATTTGTTCCACAAATTAGAACTGGAACCAGATGGAGAAAAAATTGAGGATGCAATACAAACTAAAATCAACGCTATTAGTGCGTGAGTTTCTTTTATAAATTAAAAAAAAAGTTTCTTTAAATAACTGCATGACATTTTTGTATTAACAAGAAATATTTACTATTTACTTTTAAATGATTATATACTTTTAAATTAGCCAGAAAATTCATAACTACAATATGCTTTGTTTGTTTTTGTGTAATATAAAAGTAATATGTTTATGCATTGAGCTTTTTAATAAATACATTTTTGTTGTATGTCATTTCAGAAATTGTGAACGGTTAGATGTTCTAGTATTTAAAACCCCCATCAATCAAAGGCCTATGGCTAAGATGCGAGTTGATCAACTTAAGTATGACATCAGACATATTCAGGTAATACAATTCATTTTCATTGATCGCATCTCTGAATTCACATAATTAAAAAAGCAAGGCCAACCGTTATATTTTTTTACAAATATTCAATGAATTCAAATTTTCCATAATTGATATCTCTACTAAACATATTATATGAAATAGAAAAGATATAATGAATTTCAATTTAAATGAAAGATATAAGTATGAGAAGGTATAAGTTTTTAAATAATATCTGAAAATGACCAAATTTTAATTTACTGAAATTAAAGCAGCTGAAATTGTAACTTCATTATAAAATTAAATGAAATTTTAAAAGTTCATGTAAATTTTGATAATTTAAATATATAAATAATGTTATATTCTGTATTTTCAGGCTTCCCTGAGTAATGCTAAAAATAAAAGACGCCGAAGGGAACAAGAGAAGGAGGAGAGAGAGCAATTATTGAATAGACGTTTTGGTCACGACCACACAGCAATCACTGTGGACTATTTGGCGCAAGAGCAGAATTCTTTGCATAATTCTCATCGTAATGTTGATGAAATGCTGCATACAGGTTTGATTTCTTATTATATTATATATTAATACATACCTATATTTATAATTAATAACCTTATGACACAATAAACAATTAATCTTTTTTAAAGATTAAATAACTTTTAATTTTATAATAGTGTTATCAGGACTTAAGATCAGCAAAAACAAAGAAGTTGAATTATATGACAATAGATAGCGTTAAGTGTACATTCTGGTTTAAAAAATATTCTACGTAAAGGGATTAAATAATGCGATCTTAAATCAAATTTATTAGTATATATTATACTCGAAGCAATAATAGGTGCACAGACATCGAGTAGCAGAAACAAGCCCAAATATACCATACCACACCAATCCAAGCGTAAAACTCATTAAAATATGTTTTATAAATATAAAATAAATTTTACTTTATTATTTTAATATGTACATAGTATTAAAAAATTAAATAATTGTGTTTCGAATGTTTGCGGATCAACGCCATCTATCGTCTATATAAAAAAGTGTAATCTATGGATATTTCTTTTTTTGTATAGGATGGAACATCTTTACTAGTATACTGTGTTTCCATATAGATAACTTTTTCTATTTTCTTTGAAATCACTAAACATGACATTAGCTGTTTGTGCTCACTATAACTCCCTCATTTTGAAATCACAATATTATTTATATCTATTTTGCGATATTTATGGATGATGTTTTAATTATTAATCTTTGAATTCCAAATTCTTTTTCATATGTATTGGAGTGAACAATATAAATTAAAAGACCTAATTATATAGAAATAAATCAAAATTTTGAATTTTAACATTAGCAAATTGCATAAAGGGCATTTCACGCGTGAAGCGGACAACGAAAATAAAGTGAGGTTGTGAAAATTGTTCATACTCTGGTCAGTTATAGTTCTAGTGGACATGGATGTGCAAATACATTATTTTTTTCGTATAATGCTTTATTGCCGAGTTATGAGCTTTTAAAAATATACGAAGTATGAAATCCGTACTTTTTGAATGCTTATTATTTGTATCAATCAATTTGTAAAAATATCTAAAAAATATCGTTTCTAAAAGTTAAAAGGATGCAGTTTTTATTTTTTTTATGAAATTACAAATTTGTTTCTTTTTACTTATAGTAAACCGGAAGTGAAGATTTCAAATGGATGTTTGAGTAACTTCGACATAAATTTTTTTCAATATTTTAACTTTGAATTAAAGCTTTGAATATCTTAATTCTTCACAAAAAAAAATTATAACGTGATCGCTAATAGTTTAGGACTTAGAGCATATTGAGTACATACACATCGCTAGGAGAATTTTCGTAGCAGTCATGTTTATGAGTTAACATGCTAAAATACTGTGCTTTTACCATTTTATTCTTTCTTTTAACATGCATAAATATAAAAATAGTATATAATAGATGATTTTAGCATTAAAATTCTTAAAAGGTATGTCTTGGATAGTTTTTCGATATTCGTTTATATGATTTATTTCTACTACTACTATTACTACTACTGATTGTCCATATAATTTTATAGTTTTCATTTGCACTATCTATTATTAATATGTCCATTTGGAAAATTGAAATCCCCTGAAAACCTATACCATATGGCATGTCGAAGCAGCGAAAAAAGTTTTTCAATAATTTTATATTAAGCAACAAGTTAATATTATGTTAGTATTTCCTACATCTGTTTGTGGCCGGATACCACATAAATAAGATCTAGACAATACAAATACATTGTGACTTTAATCTTTTTTTATTATTGAACTTAAAACATTTAAAACAGCAAAAGATACTATTATCCTAGTAAAAAAGTAACATAATGATTATATATATATATATATATATATATATATATATATATATATATATATATATATATATATATATATATATATATATATATATATATATATTAGGACATATTATGAACTAGTCACCGGCGGTATTGTTCTCTTAGGCACGGAGATGAATGAAACACCGCCAACCCATCTCTGGGTTGTTACTAAGACTTTCTAAATAGAAAGTCTTAATAACTAAACTTGACCCGACTCGGGACTTGAAGCTTGTAGTGCAACGTTATATGCTAGCCACTTGACTACCGAGGCAGAGGTTAAAATAAAATCATTTATTGTAAAAAAAAAACAACCATTTAGTTTGAATTTTGTTTCACGTGCACCTTAGATAATTGAATTTTGGGAGTATTGACCGTCTACCTTGATGGCCTTACGCCGTAGGGACTTCAAATGCGATGCTTAGGGACATCTTGCGTGATGCCTATAGACATTTGATTGATTGTACGGCTGAATAATACCGAATATTTTCCTGGTACTTTATTTTTTGTTGTGTTAAATACGGTATTTTATGATGTTTTTGACCGATTTTAGAAAGGAGTAGGTACTAATAAAATTGTAGCTTTGTTTTTGTGTGTGTTATGTGAATGTTACGTGTGATATGTTCTCCAATTATGAATCAAACCTCTCATAATGATTTACATGCTAAAAGTTTTTGTGCCATCTGCACACAGTGGACTCCAGCGACCTATACCAATTCGTTAGATCATTATGGGGATCCTACCCACGCTTTGCCTCCCGGTTTCCATCTAAAAAAACCTAGCTTAGTCGAATATGTTTTCTAGGTGCAATGTGACACTGTCACACTTTGAAGTTACATTGGGCTAGTAACATTGCTCCTTCGGCGTAGCTTCTCTAATCGATATCGTAGAAAAACTATAGCCCTCTCTATGTGCTCTATGATAGTATGAGTGACGTCTTGAACCTTCTTATAAATAGCATGGTGGGTAAAAGTGTTCTTTTATTTGTAATTGTTTAATTTTACTTAATTTTGAAAATTGCAGTATTTTGTACATTTTTTTTAGCTGGAAACTGAGCTTTTTACATTCGCCACTTATTTATTGTGACAAAAGAGCTTGATATAACTCACAGCCCATATTGTAAAAATTGCCTGCATTTTCATGTGCATTTGACGACACGTTTCGCTCAGTTTGTAGTGACCCTACTTGCTGTGCCAGCGGTTGCGGGTTCGAATCCCGCTGGGGGCATTCATTTGTTTGATGACGAATGTTTGTGCTCCAGTCATGGGTGTTTGTATTTATAATATGTATGTATTTAAAGTTATATATATGTAGTGTATCAACTATCTGGTATCCATAACACAGGCCTCTTAGCTTACCATGGAACTAGATGGTGCTGTATGTAATGTCCCAACATATTTATTTAAAATTTCTGTGTTAACTTTTTAGAACATATTTTATTGGGACTTGTGCATTATCATATCAGAATTATATTAATCTGGTTGGTCGGTTGGTTTTGCCATCATTTACACTACAGGAGCTTGAATTTTATGGCCCAAAATGTGACCTTACGTTACGTTTTTAAGTGGGTACAATCTTTAGCTCCATATAAACCTAGTGAAAAAAGTTACCCGTGCTAGCATCTGATCGATGCTAGTGCGACACACTAGTATTAAATAAATTACATACTAATTTAAAAAAAAAAACCTATATGTTTCTAATTACGAATTACTTTTATATGTGCTATTTGTGCTATTACTATTTATGCATGTCATTTTAGTATTTAATACGAGAAAAGGACATGCTTGGTCTTACTTACCGAGTTCACATGAAACCTAAATACTTAAATTCTCTCATCTTGTAACAGCGTGTGTAATAATTATAATAATTAATTAATTTACGAATATTCACAAATATGTATTTGCATACTATATTAATTAAAGTTATATCTATACTAATATTATAAAGAGGTAAAGTTTGTGATCTTGTGAGTTTGTGAGTTTTGACGTTGTAGGGGGTAATCTCGGGATCTACTGAACCGATTTTCAAAATTCTTTTATCAATAGAAAGCCACGTTCTTTCTGAGTAACATAGGCTATATATTAACCCGAAGAACGAAAAGGCTTTTTCGTGGTAGTCGGATTTGCAAAGTAAGTCGGAGAAAAAACGATCGAACGAAAACGTTTCTTACAATCGCTGCCTTAACGATGAGAGATATATGATTGATTATGTTCCAGACCAAAGTTGTAGAGCTTAATAATGCCTACAAAAAGGTCAGCGACAGCATATGTCTAACTTTTATATTTAAGTCACAAAAAGTAGTTTTTTGTATTAAAAAAAAAATTTAAATCGGTAGGTCATGTTTATTGGTCATATTATCAACAATTGAATTCTTCAATTGAACAAAATGAATTCTTATCAAAATAAGTAAATTTATCGTCTAAAATGTTTAAAACAAAAGACTTTTCCCTTTTACTGCATATAATTTGGACAAATGGTTAAAGAGATAATACAACATATTCGTAGGTATGGACGAACCCGAGCGAGCTGTTTCTCTGTTTTTCTGATTGTACGGGCTAATCTCCGAAACTATTGGACCGATTTAAATGAAATTTTGCATGGTGGTACCTTATATCCCCGGGCAACATCTTAGATACTTTTCATTCCAGAAAATTAAAGAGTTTCCGTGGGATAGTTAAAAAACTAAACTAACTTATACAGCTTAGTACACAACAACTTATGCACCTAATTTAGTATTTGGCATATTGCCAGTCAAACAACAGGTTACATTTCATCCCGGAAAAATGAACGGTTCCCGTGGGATAGATCTGTTTGTGCTTTTCTAGAGGTGAACCCGAGCGAAGCGAGGGTGAGCCGCTAGTTTTAAATAAAGCTATCTTTTTGGAATCTTTCGCAGATTTATTTCGATTTATGATCCTGCGTAAATTTAAGAAAGAATTGAAGTTATATTTTGTGGTTTCGGATTTAATAAGAATAAGTGATTAAATTACTGTAGCAAGATAAGTAACAAAATTATTGTAGCAAAAAAAAACAGAATTTGAAATTGTAAAAAAACTCATAATATTTTACAAAATTAACTAATCCTTAAACGATTTAAGCAATATGAACATCAAGTGTCGTTTTCTCCGGCCATCAATTTTTACAAGCGGTGCGATTTTTACAAAGCACAAAATAAAGTTTAGTGAATAAATTGCCCTAACAAAAGTGTTAAAAAACATCTCAAAAGTTATATAGGCAGAAAGCATAGATTCGAAGGTCGCATGAATATTACCAGCAACCCCTTGCAATTGCCTTCGCTTCGCTCGGCTACGTCCCTGTGTGCCTAACAATCAGTCTAGTTCACAAGTGCCTTTTGTTAAAAACCTGGCCCGAACCACCTACAATTATAATTTTGCTGTCATTTGATTCGAAATGGCATCTAGAAAAAATGTGAAATTGGAAAATTGGGGCAGCTAAAATAGCAAAAGTTATAAACAAGTAAAAAAATAAATGAATGATGGTCTTGTTATTTGTAAATATTTCGAAAACTATTTGAGATATCCAAAATTTGGAAAAAAAATCCTTAAAGAACAGGAAATTGTAGTATTGTTTTTTTTTGTATTTAAAAAAATATTTTGCAAGAATTCATTTGTTTATAATAAATTGTTTGCTTAATAAACAAATGAAAAATATTTTTTTTCATAATATGAGAGAGATGATAAATAATGATTTAAAAAAAAAATGATTTCTTAACAATATATATTAAGCAAGAAAAAAAATTGTTAATTAGAAGTGCGTTTTTAGAAAAAAAAAATATTATTTTTTTCTTAAAAATCATTATTTTAATTTTTAACCTTCATTACATACTCTACCTTAAATTGTTAATAAAAAGTAAAATATCAAAATTTCTTATTTTTCCAACGGGGATCTCATCTAAATCCTTTCAAAAATAGGTGTAATGTAAGAAGTAAAAAAAATCTAGGTTTTTAGTTTAAAAATAATCAGGGGTTTTATGTTAACCACCACCTCAAAATAATACTTTCTTAGATTTACGCGAATACTTGACATTTTAAATAAAACTATCTTTTCGGATTTTTTCGCGAATATATTTCGATTTTTGGATCCCGACGTTTCGAATGCTTTACAGCAATCATGGTCACGGGAGAGACTGAGGTGTTAGATGTCTCTTAGCTATTATATAGTTGTTACAAACAGCCTACCCACAAATAACAAAATGAATTGAAAAATTGAAAAATGGCAATATTTTAACTTTTAACTTTAAACATTCTTATATAATTTTAATTAGCTTTATAATTGAATATGGAATATTATTTATTTAATTTAAGCTGTATTATTATAATTATTACCATGTTAAAAATATTAATTAGTAATCTACATTTTTAGTGTTGCCATTATTATATTTATGCCCATAAAGAAAAAATATATATTAATTATATTAATTATTTAAGCCACATAATTGATCTATGTGTAATTTGAAAAAGTTAAGATTAATTAAAAATAATCATTTTAATTTAAATTTGCTATTATTTAAAAAACAAATTATTAAGCAACACATTACTACATACATTTACAAATGAAAAAGTGAAAAATTAGTAAGTTCTTACTGTGTAGATCAAAATTATAGCATTTCTGATTAATATTTTTCGAGATTAAGAATTCTCAATCTCGGAAACGGCTCCAATGATTTTCCCGAAATTTAGTACACAGGGTGTTTCGGGGGCGGTTAATTGATCTAGATTAGTCTTATGTCTGAGAAAACGCGTGTTTTCGAGTTTTCATGCAGTTTTCTTTTGCATTATTCCACGCAAAATATGGTCGGTAATTTGTACGCTCCGGTATAAGCATCGTGTTCGAGCGGCTAAGGTACAAGATCAACAATCACAGGTGTCCGGGTTCGAATCCCGGTTGGATACAAAGGTATAATTTATTTTTGTGTTTTGTATTTATTCAAGTTTTTAGTTTTTTTTAAGTAATTTGTACTTTTCAACCAAAAACTCGAGCGAAGCTCGGTGATCCAGGTACTACTAATATAATATGTAAAACTTAAGAATTTGGTTTTTGGTCATCTGAACGCGGGCGGAGCCGCGGGCAATGCTAGTATTATATATATGAATTTCTAATTTCTTATATAATTGCTTTTAGGATATAGTAAGGATACTTGGCCTTAAAATCCTTAAAAATGTCCATGATCCACACTCTTTTATTGTATAGATGTACTTGTGTATCTTGCGAATTATTAGGCAATAATTATATTGTCAATGTTGATATGTAATATATCGAATATCGGAGCGAATTCGCGCGGTAGAAGTCGCCAGTCAAAGTTAGTTTATTAAAGATCAATTAACTTATTGTTACAGTTTTTATACTGATCGCGTGATCAGTGTGAACCATCAAGGACAAAAATAATGCTTATGTATGTACTATGCACTGTCTCGCGGCTCTTCAAGCGTGTGCAATTTATTTTATTTTTTCACTTTTAAATATGACTTCGCATTGTATTAGAGCGCGCAAAGTGGGAATCTCGAAATATATTTCTGAATACGCTTGACCGATTCAGTCAATCAATCAAAATATACTGATATTCAAATATAGCTACTTTTATAAGCACTTTTGAATCGCCATTTACATTTTTAAAATTTAAATTTAATCACAGTATGTACATTGCATGCATATGTCCGTGAGGAATCAACTAACCGGGTCGAAAGGTATTTCTGAACCGGCAGGAAACTCAACAGTTGCTCTTTTAAAATAATATTTGTTTACAATATTGCAATTCAATAATTATTTATTTACCCTACGTGAGACTCGAGTATAAATTAGTCCAACATATTAAAATCTTCAGTGTTCCGTGACGGAATAACAACATTGAAAGGACACTTAGGGTTTCACGGTTAAACAGCCAAATACTTTTAATTTTTAAATACTCCCAACTTGATTTTTAAACATCTTCCCAATGCCTTCGGCTAGCCATTATTCTTTAGTCAATCCGACCTACACAAATCATCATTTTTACAGTCCCCTCCTCTATTGCGCTAATAGGTACCAGTTATGCTGATTAATTATGTAGATTTTGGAAAAATGTGTATTGCGCTTATGAAAGTAAAAAAAATAAAATGACAATAATAATTATAATAAAAACATGCCTTTAGATATTAATACTAAATTAAAGTATAATAGTTGACTTAAAAGTGCCTTTGAAAGTCTCTTTATATAAAGTATATTTAATTGGAGTTTGCAATACCAGTCGGGTTTTTACGTTTCGCCGAGGCCTTACCGACCTTTTGGGGCAATTATCGCTTAGTTTTAGTGGGCAATATTAGCTTTTTTATCAGACAAGTCTCGTGACTTGTATAAACTCTAGGGGCATGTGATATAATTAACGTATTATTTTCCAGCTTCCAAAAAGGGTAATAGGTTCTTTATGAAAAAAATACATCCTTGAAGATTTTGAATTTGTTAAATAGAAATGTTAGATATGTGACTAAAATTGTACTACATATATTGGTATGTTACAGTAGTTCCTGCGTATAATATTGTATGCCTTATCCTACGTGAGCTATGTACAGGTCTTGGATTAATATTATCCTGTTATATTTTTATTTTATTTTATTTATTTAGGTACAGAAACAGAAAACAAATTAAAAAAAATACATATATGTATTAAAACTAAATATCTCCTAACGTACAATGTAAAATTCGAGTAGGAGGAGAAAATTCGACAAAAATATTTCATTTAAAGTTCAAAACCGTCTCTATAGGTACTATACATAACTTTCATACAAGTTTTCAAGTAGTAATCAGTACTTCAAATGTGATGAAATTTTATTTATTATCTCGACATTTTCGTCAAACAAAAAACCTATGTATTATTTCATTTATTGCAATATTTTATTATTTATAGATTATATACATATATCTCTTTACTTTCCTTGTGGGAGAATGTTACAACGTAAAATGATTGCCAACCGCATCGCAATAATTAAAAAGCTTTTAAAGCTTAATAATGTAAATTCTTTAATAATAGTATTTGGACCCAAAGAAACCTACGAAAACCTAAAACTTAGAAAAAAAGTCTGATTGTAAGTGTTGAGCATTAAGTTTAATTTACAGTAAAAATCTTATAAAAACCTAGCCTTCATACCATCAAATATACTTACTTACCTACGAAACTCTTGAATTTAGTTATTTTTTAAATTACTACAATTACGTTTTCATTATCTGTACATATAATAAAACAGTAACTTAGCGAAATCTATACAAGAAATATGTTTTAAAAACAATTACTGTATCGTGTTGTGTACAGAATATAGATCCCAAAACAATAGTAATTAAAAATTTTGTCTGTTTGTGTGTGCGCGTTTCAGTCGATTATTTCAGTCTGGTTCTATCGAGTCATCCTTAGAAAGCTAACGCAGCTGGGTGATACATCGAAACAATGTACTAGGAAATTGTTAGTCTTAAAAAGGCCTCCAATAAAATTCTCAATAGCATGTCTATCTCCTAAGGCAGTGGTGGGCAAACTTTTTAATGGGGGGCCACAAAGTTTAAGAAATTCTAGAGGAGGGCCAGAATTATAGAAAAAATGCATCTCGTGTTAAAGCTTTTAATCATAATATTAAAAAACATTACAGCATTTTACACACTTGTGTGTAATGAGCTACATTATTGATACTTTCATTTATAACCACAAAAACTTCCGTTTTATTAAATTGAAGGCGATCACGACGAACTAGTTGTTATTGAATTTGCTGCATACAGTTAAAAAGCTCCTTATATGTTAAGTAAGGATAATTGGCTGACTCTTAAAGCAGGAGGTATGGCTCCATATATTGAAATTCAAAATATTTTATTCAGGATTAAATTATTACAATTTTTTACTGAACTTCATGAGTCTACTACCAGTTCGGAAAGTTCGGATAAAATAGAAAGGCATCTATCTCTAACAATAGAATTACTTTTAAGTCATTTTTAGTTCTTTATCCCTGTATAACTTAAACGTTGATATTCTGATGCGTTGCAAAATATCAATGAGATGTAAGAGGAAATAATCTATTTGCAATCGTGACTCTAATTCCTTGAAACTTTACTTTTTATGTTAACCTTAACCTTTATAAAATGAAATACTTATAACTCTATTTCTAAATACTTATAACTCTATATCTATATAAACTTATTAATAGGTACAAAAAATATACATAATAAATAATATTTAATTTGACCCTCGGATTGTTATGTTATATTACTCGCGATATGAATTCAATCTTGAATCTTGTTTTTTAATCGTAGTTAACTAATGTCCTTCATTGATACGCGCCAAGCCCATATAAGTTATATACGCTGTCATAACTCCACAATATAGTATAAACAAATTTTAAGTTAAATTTTAATTTGGTATAACGCTAAACTACCTACGTATTTAAAGACACAATAGTGATGTAACATTATAGGGTATAACAAATAGTATTGACTGTAATAAACTGAGTAGGTAGTGGATCATCTCTATCCGTGTTGATAGACAGGACAATGGACGCAGTGACACAACTAAACATACCTACATAGGTACATCTATTGTCTACATTAGATCAGGAATAAAAACTTCTGAGTGACGAATAGAAAGAATCGGCGAGGGTGTAACTTATAGAAACAACTTGCCAAAATATTTTCCTTTACCATTTAAGTCGACAAAAATTTAAAAAAATCAATGTGTAATTAAAGTAAATATGTATATCGGTCTTAACAACTTTCAATTTGATATATCACAATACACATAAATGACGAAAACATAGTGACCAAGCTTGACTAATAAGAGCATAAAAAAAACCATAATATTCATGGGAACCGGATGCTTACGCGATCCAATAATACAATATAAACACTTATAAGTGTATAATAATTTTAGTTTTACTAATTTAACATATAATTTTACTCACTATAACATCTTATGTATAACATATATGTAGGTTATTGAGTAAGACTGTAGCAATGATCTTGTGTATTCATTTAGTAGTAATCAAAGCTGTATTGGAAGCGGACAGTGTCAGTGAATGCAGAAATGAATACGTTTAATATTAAAAGTTTTATCAATTTAATAGAGTCCGTGTTAGGTAACCCATCGCACAATAATTGTTTACACTGGAATATTTTTTGAATGGGATTTGTGTTGGGTGTTCGAGTTATTTCCTCCACGACCGCGGACATGCCGGCGTTACGGTTAACAATAGATTTCTTAGAAATTTAATTAATTTCTTAGAAAACCTGGAGGTGTTTATCGAGGTATGTACCTTTAAGGATCAAAACACTTACCACATTGTTTATTAGTCGATAATATCACAGCAATAGACACTTCACTTATATTAGATTGTCCACTTTTGTCCTGTTCGGTTCACAACGTTCTAGAGTATTTGAATTATTCACATATTTTATAAGATCAATTTGCTCGGAGATCAGCGCACACTAAGCTCACCACCACACGCTCTAAACAACAACCACAAGACAAATACTTAAATATTCTGTGTTTAAGCCAGAAAACTAGTTGCGTCGTATTCAGTAGATATCAGTCAAAATGTGCATGTAAAGATATTTAATATATTTTTTTAAATCATTATGTCGTACAAATATTTTCGCTCACTCATACGTGTGCGGAACCTTGAATATTATAATTAAATCATTATAGTAACACAAATACTAAAAATTAATTAGCTATGATAAATTAACATTTGAAGGTTCTACAAATACAATAAAAATTACCAGTCATCTGATGACGACTTGTTAATTTGAAGTTTAAAATTAATGTAAAGAAATAATCATTTTTGGACGCACAAAACAAGAAGAACCAGATAATATGCATAAGAAATTTAAATTTAAACTTATTTCAATGCAAAGGTAGACTTATCCCAATCAGGAAACTGTCTACCTCGGAATAACCGAGAGGAACTTTAAAGGGCAGAGTAAAAAATCGACACAATTTTGCTGTAGGTACTATAAAACAAAAGATTAAATAAAATTTTAGCTTGTATCTATTTAAATATATTAATTTATTAAGTGTAATATCATACAATATTAATTATGATATTTTATAAATCATATACGAGTATGTAATAATATGAATGAAACAAAAACTTTCAATGTGTAATTCAGATTAACTGTGAATGAAAGTAAAAATGAAAATTAAGTCTCATTTGAATCCTTTCATTTATGGAGGATTCTAGAAAGCTTTATTTGTCTCCCAAAATACTATAAGTACAAATGTGTTAATATAAAAAAAAATATGAAAAGAAAAAATTCGATGTAGAGTTTGACCTTTTTTTGACCGATTTAGTTCCATCAATCCAATCAAAAATGGACATTAAATGTTTTAAACTTAAGCACGCAAGTGTTTGAAATAAAACGCGATATTTAGGATATCGCGCACATAATATGTACACCTTAAAAACTTGAATGTTCTCATCAATTCGACTGAGCTTTATTATTATCTATAATTCCGGTATACGTGTGTTGTCCTCTTCTAAACGGCTTGACTGATCTCGATAATATTTTTGTGTACCTGTAGGGTCACCTGGATGGTTCTTAACTATAATTGGACTCGGTAAGGGGCGGTGTTGTCGAGATCCAGAACTTTTTTTTAATATTCCGACCAAACGTAGTCTGTGGCAAGACATCGTCGGCCTACTCTTAGGTCGGTCCACTTGTACTCTAAATTTTATCCAGTACTTTTATTTACATTTTTTCAGGTTCAAGCATATTGGAAACGCTAAGGTACAATCGAGACACGTTGAAGGGTGCTCATAGAAGGCTAATAGACCTAGCGAATACGCTCGGGCTTTCTAATGCTACCATATCACTCATCGAGCGAAGGGTCTCCCAAGACAAATATGTATTATTTGGCGGAATGTTTGTCACTTTGGCTGTGATTGTACTTGTGATCATATATTTGGTATAGAAATTATATTTTTGCAAAGAATAAATCTTGTATTTCAATTGTTATTCGATGTATTAATGGTGTCATATCGATACCAGGAAAATAGCTTTAAGTGTTTATGCATTTTAAAAGGAAACTATTAAAATATTTAATTATTATCATATTTTAGTTTTATTACTACATGGACGACGTAGGCCATTTAAATAGAAACAATAGTATATAGCCTGTCAAGATCTTTCTATATTAACGTACTTTACAAAATTAAATATTCGCATTTACGATATTCATAAGGATAAATACATTTTCATTATTGGATATACTTTAAACAATTTTTGTTTTTTGTCTAAATAACCTTGAATAAAATTAGAACTGTTAAAACTAGAGTATAACTGGAAATAATAATTAGGTAGGTACTA
The DNA here is from genome assembly GCA_951806755.1 of Brenthis hecate. Taxonomy (NCBI): domain Eukaryota; kingdom Metazoa; phylum Arthropoda; class Insecta; order Lepidoptera; family Nymphalidae; genus Brenthis; species Brenthis hecate. The sequence goes on from OX638264.1 coordinate 340,208, forward strand.
AGATACTTTGAATTTATAGACGTCATGCCCATTGAGTTGAAAATTGATATTCATATTCATCCGGTATATATGAAGGATTTTTAAAATTTAAAATTCCAATTGAATCATTCATAGCCATTCTCTTATTATATTTTTGTAATCAAACGTGAAAAAAATCTAATGTGATTCCCCTGCCCATGGAAAAGTTGACCTATGCTTTTCTTTTACCAAATATGGTGTATATTTGGTTTAGTGTACACCATTAAAGAATACAATGCTTATTTTTTTTAAAATACGATATTGAAAGTTTGGGTGTACCTTTTATATCATACTATACTAACGTTTCGATAAACGTTGTAGTGCGTAAATCATAATAATTACAAAGTTTCATTAAAAAGGGTATAATTTAGAAATTTATTTAATTTACGCATACACATAAAAACTCACACACATTTATTTAATATACACACACATAAAAACTCGGATATAATATTACATTTACTCAACACGCTTGTCAGGATCACAGCATGGTAGCCGTGGTTCAACGCGAGGGCAAGAGAAGGACACGTCTTCTTCTCTTCTTTCACAAGGCCCCAAGGGATCGAGTGGCTTCACACAAGTTTCTACAGGCGGCATGGGTTCTCGAGGGTAGTCAGCAATGCGAACTGCTGCGGGGGAAACCTGTGGAATATCTCGTCGAAATTCCTTTACTTTGTCGTAGGCATCGGGCTGCAAGCGCATGTGTTCGGGTACCTGAATATATAGAGAGAGTTAAAAAAATATGTACCTATATAATGAGGATGTCAGCTTAAAATGTGAGATCAGCTAAGACTTTGATTATGGAAATGAAATGCAAAAAACGGCTTATTTGAATTTATCGATCGCCGTTCTTAAGGTTTATGCAATATTTTAATATTATGTAAGCTCATATAGATTTCAATAATCATATAATATGATTAAATAATTTTCATCAGTATAGCTAGATACGTATAATATTAGGTACCTTTTTACAATCAATGTCATAAGTTCCGAGATACCCCGGAAGTTTCTCTTTTTCAATGACTTCATCCCCCATAGCGTTCTGAGCCTGCTTATTTGGGACGAGGTCATACGCACATTCATCTCTAGCACGACGCTCATCTCTCTCTTTGGTATCCTGTTGGAACATTATAAAAATATAAACTCGTGTTAAAAGTACATATAATATGTGCCTTAAAATAAAACTTTTTGTTTCAACAATAGACAATGACTTACACAAATATCCCTGACCTACATAGGTAATTCGTACGAGGACATTGGATTTATTTAAATACATAAAATTGAACTTCTGTCGGCCCTTTCAGAACTATAATATTTTATAGAGTTTAAGTAGAGTAACTTTTATGAAGTAGAGTAGTTATATTGTTGAGTAGAACTAAACATTGTCACTTTGCATAAGTAACAAATTGTAACACTCATACCGCATCATTGTATCTATTGCAGAAGTCTACATCTTCGTTGAAACGTGGTTGTTGTCCCGGGGGATAGGTCGCTTGCTTTCTCGTGCCGGTTCTATCAGTCACTGCTGGTCCACTGAAGCAAACTATCTTCTGGTGATCGTCGCGGGCAGCATTCGACTTTAGTATACCTTTCAACGGTATTACGTTGTCGCATGTTGGCTTACTGTAAAAATGAAACAGTAAAAAAAGTATATTCAAGAAAGATTTAAAATAGTATGTTTTATATAAAAATATTTTTATTTATATATAACCAGCTATCACCATACCAAATTTCATCAAAATCCCTCCAGTGGTTTTTCTGTGATGCAGTAACAGACAGACAGACAGACAGACAAAAATTCTAAAAACTATAGATTCGATCTCGATCGATAATAATGTTTATTTCAATAAGATTTTCCAAAAAATATTTAATTTACAGATTCGACTTAGTTACAATTTTATTATATGTATAGATTGTGCAGATATTTCTGTAGGTATATTATATAACAAAATTAATAAACAATTGAAATAGAGAAAGCAATTGAAGAATATTTTATTACACTTTCGGGAAAGATAATAAGTTAAAGGAAGTTTCCAATTTTTTGTTGTTCACTAAACTTTGTTGAAGGTAAATAAAAATTTATTTATCTTAAGAAACAAAGAAGAATGGAATCGTCTTGAAAGGCCGAGACAGAGAGACATTTCTTGCGTCAAAATCAAAAATTAAATATACAGGCGATAAAAGTAATGCTTAAAAGGTATCAAACTAAGCATGTAGATAGATTTATAGATAAAAATAATGACATATACATTTTAATTAATAATATGAAAACAAGTTTGACTTAGAATTAATTAGGACTTCGACACTAAGACTATTAGCACCTACTGTGTAGGTACCTAGGGGAGGAGGGGGCATAGCGGGGCCACGGGGCATAGCGGGTCGAGCCCTATGCAGCTCGAAATGAAAGCTGTGCAAACTATCAAATGGCTCGCTTTGATTGGTCGCTAGTCGGTGCGTGACCTCTATATGCGAGCCACGCCATTTCGGTATGCTTTTGTGTGTTGTAAACAAAAATATCAAAACTAGTGTTTTTCTTAAAAAAATTAGTGGAATTGACTAGCAAACCTTTCTTAAACGTACTTATGTACTGTGGTGTGTTATAGTTTATTATAAATCAGTACTCTTCCGCATTTCTTAATCAACAAGCACAAGGTCATTGAATCAACGGTAAGATGACGTCAGTTTGTATTTAATTTTGAAGGAGCCGGTGGGGCATAGTAGGGTATGGCACCTGGGGCAAAGTAGGGCACCCGACTGTGCCCGTTTTTATTATAGAAAAGTGCCCCACTTTGCCCCGTTTTAAAGACTTCTAAGTTGTAATATATTTATTTTTTACGTTTTTAGCCAACATGGTCCTCACATACAAGAGAAAGACTGAACAGCATTCATGGTCTGTGGAAGCTATGAATCAAGCTGTACACAGTGTTGAGCCTGAAGTAATGGGCTACAGAAAAGCAGCAAATACATGCAAATATACAAAACGTTCCACAAACAACATCAGAACGTTATGTTTCTAAATATCGGGGCAGTCCAGACGACAGCATCTTTGAAAAGAAATTGGGCCATTTTCCAAAGCGTGTTTTCTCCCTCTGCCAATTACATAAAACTGATGGAAGCACGGTTTCATGGACTGACTTCACGTGACCTGCGCAAACTTGCATTTGAAATGGCTAAAAAATGGAATTCCTCATAAATTTGATTCAGAGAGTGGTTTGGCTGGTATAGATTGGTTAAAAGGATTCCTTAAAAGACATCCAAAAATATTAGCTACAGAAAACCTCAACCAACATCAGCAGCTAGAGCTATGGGTTTCAATAGAGTAGCTGTTGAAAGTTTTTGTCTTAAACTCAAAGTAAACTCTTAAACTTTTTTTTGTTTTGTTTTAAAGGAGATGTGACTTTGGTACAGTTAAGTAATGACTTAACTGTACCAAAGTTCTGTATTTCCTTTTTTTAATATGTAAGTTTTATTAAAGATTAAAGAAACGTGTTAAAGTATTTTGTGTGATCTCTGATTTCTTTAACTTACAAAAATAATAATAAAGAGAAGTTTTTGTAGTGATTTTCTTATGGTAAAGTGTTGTTGTTATTTTTATTTTTGTTATGTTGCTAAGAAATAAAACTATTTCGTTTGGAAGTTGTGTTTCGTTCCTTATTATGACCACCCCACAATGCCCCATAGGAGACCCCACTTTACCCCTATGCACGGGGCATAGCGGGTCAAATGCCTTTTTTCATTTAAGTATTTATATCTCGTAGATTAATTACGTTATCAACATAAAAGGATCCATGGGCATTCACAATGAATTAAGCTATGATTCTAAGTTAAAAATTTTAATTTAATCACATTATTTTAATTTTTAGGAATGTTTAAACGTTAAGTACCCTACTATGCCCCCCTCTCCCCTACTAGGTAAATATAAAAATATTTAAATTATGATTGTGACTGAAAGCAACATAAAATTTATTATATGTAATTTGCATTACACTCTTAAATAAGCATATACTATAATGACTAGATCTATTAGTGACACATTTTTATTAGTATTTAAATGCGAAGGTGTGTGTTAGTTTGTTCTGCTATAACACAGCAACACAGCTACGGTTGGTTATACGTATTTTTTTTATTTCTTGCTCCTAGAGTGCATAAGTTACCTACTTTTCATTTTGTTGTATCATGATGCTCGCATGAAATTTTACTATTATGCAAAAGTTATAAAAGGACTCGCTGGGTGAAATTGAGTGAAGTGAGAGCGTCGTCAAATTTTGATAAGATATTTGCATTCTTGTATAAAATGCTTAAAACGTCACCTTAATCTAACAGCACGTAGTGTGTCATCGTAAGAAATGCGATCAGTGGTCAACGGCGGTGTGGCCGGTCTGGGCGGTGAGGCGCTGCCTTCGACCACGTCTAGAGCTGTCAAGCAGTGCTCCATAGCGCTCGGTTCCGCCACAGCCGCTTGACCAATCTTAGCCAATTGGGCTCTTGTATCTGCAGCTTGTTCTTCTCTAAACGCTTCCTATTTATCAATAAAATGGCGACTTTAGTTTTAGTTTGCAAATCATTTGCTCATATTGCAACAATGATAGTATTTATGTAACAATTTATAACGAGTAGATTTATTAAATCGGTATCTATTATAAACATAGTTTTATTACATGGCGATTAATCTATGCAATAAAATGTTATTATTAATAAAAAGAGGATATTTTTCTTCTTAGGTACTATTACCTACGATAAGTATTCTTTTCTTTGGTAAATTCTCTTTTTTATTATTATATAAATTCAGAATAACATTTTTATGAGGTTTATTTTGATTAAATTATTTTTTAAATATTACGATTGCTTTAATTTTGCTTTAATACGCACAATTTGCTTACACCGTCTGTGAACTTCTTAGATATTTAATTTTTTATATCTTCTTATTCATTCTTATTGACGCAATCATCGTGTGTCATTGCCATATTTATATAAACTACCTAGTTATTAATGTTACTGCTACCATTTTATGATAACATTGTATATAATATTGATAAGATGTACTCACCTCCAACTCATCCTTCAAGTTACCTTCTCTCATGTGATAATTGCGAACATTATCGATAACCTCTTGTGGGAATTTTTCTGAATTTGCACTCATGTAGCGATAAACAAATAAATCACATCCAACTATCTTGAATCGATGTTTGAATACGGGGATTATTGCTCCTACATTAGTAAACAAAACTCAATATTAGTAATTTCTTATTTTTTTTATTTTGTTCCCAAAGGAAGTATCCCTGTGCCGGGACAGAATCCCAAAAATGTAAAGGACTCTTTAATGATATTTTTTCTTTGAATAACCATATTAAATTGCCCAAAGATGAAAACCGACTAATGCATAGTAACAACTGAAAATATCTATGTGATAACTAAATAAACACTATACTTATGTCTAGATGGGCTAAAACTGGGCAATCAAGTATTGAGACGTCTTTTTTCTCAACGAGATGTCAAGACGTGTGCTCCAGTTTCCCCATCATCTTTTCAAGCTCTTAGCTCTTGGGCACCTCTCTAAACAGCCAATGAAAGCAAGACAGAGGAAGGAGATACTTGTTGTTTCTTCTCTACTGGGGTATACTTCTCTTATAATGTGGTCATTTCCTATTTTTTATATCATCGAAACACCGCTTATTTAGGATGGCTTGTCTTCGATATGACAATATTTGCAGGGATCGAACCCGCGACTTCGTTTGCAATAGGTAGAGTCAGTTATTCATATCACATGATCTATGTCGTAAGATATATACACCGTGTGGACTTTAACAGTCTTGTTCAATCATTTCTCGAAGGTATAAATAATATTTAAATTCATATATATTTCTGCATCAATTATGAAATATTTCTGCGAACCATGGTCGTAAACAAATAACACAGCAATATTTATTCTCGTTTTAGAAGTAACATATATACCTAAATGTTTCTTTTATGGTGCTCAGAGCACCTAATATAATCAAACATTATACTTTGGACTTGAAAAAATTACAATAAATTATACAAAATTAGTTACTTATTTGTCGCTATTGTACTAAATATTCCATTGTTGTTATGACAATCCCACTCAAAAGTAATTGCTTGTTAAAAATTCGACACATACCTACACCTATGTGTAGGTATATATTTGGTAAATTATAATAAATGATTAAATCTGTGAGCCCCGATTTTTCTGCGTAGGTAGGTATATAATTATATCCAACGAGAAGGAAAAATAATAGCATTATCTTCAGACACAATATAACAATGCCACTTACGGCCTGCGGAATGGCCAGTTAATTTTTCGTACACAACACTTGAACCTCTCTTACATTAAATATCGTTATAGATATAAAAAAAATTAATTTTAATCACGCTCTCTGTATTGCACTATGACGACAAGTATAACGAGTAACTAACGAGCGAATCATGTGACTTCATACCGTAATTAGGACAGAAATCACGGAACATAATTTGCGTTTGTTAAATTTATAATTGTAGATATACTAAATGTTACAATAATAAAATAACATATGTTTTTTCTTAATTTACCTATATAGAAATAGATTACCGTATCAATAGATTTAGATTACCTACATACATAGTTAGAAGGCCCAACAAAATTATATGAAATTGAGTAATATTGAAACTTAGGTAATTAAAAGTAATCAGATATTGGAAATATTTAATTCGTTAAATCTATGAATAAAATTTAGTATTGCATCATAATATACATAGGATAAAAACTGACGTGACTTAGGAATGAACTACATAATATATTCACATACTTACCAATATAGAATCTATCGGGAGTGTAATAAGTAGGGAAATTAGGATCGGACTCCGGTGTTTGCAGCCGCATGGCCTTTAAGAATTGTCCTTCGCGTATACCCGAATTACGTCGTGGTATTTCACCAATTTTCACATTACCGTCGGCGAGGCTGTATGAGAGAACGAATCGACGTCCTTTATCCTCCGGATGAATCCAGTCTAGTTCACAGAGGTAGCGGAGATACTGAGGAAAGATAGATTTTATAAATCTTCTCCATCTGAATAACACATAAAATTGCAAAAAATAGCAGATTCGACCTTTTTTATTCCGACGACAAAAAACAAACACAAATGTAAGCTTATGTTTTTAAATTTTAAGTTATCAGAGCTGTATTTTTACAGTTATAAAGCTGTATTTATATTACGCATATATAAGCTATGTTTATATTACGCATAAAAAAAGTAAATTGCCTAAAATCTCATGTTTACTGTAGAGGTGTCTAAACACCTCTTTGGAAATAATAGAAATTGTAAAATCAATTTATCTGCTACCTCTTCTTACAGAGTTACTTATTTTAAAGTGTTTTTAACTCGAAAATCAATTAAGACTAGTAAGTAGTAGCGAGTAGTAACGAGGGAGCACTCGAGCACTAATTCAGCATTCTATGTACGTTTGCTCTGAGTGCATCTGGATATAATTAGCAGAACGTGCGTCCTTACATTGCGAGTAGCAACAAAAAAATTAAAACGAGTCGAATTCGCACACGAAGAGTTCCGTAACGTCATACATATACTTTTTTAATATGACTTTTACTCTAATGTATCTAGTATATTAACTTTGATGACCGATTACGAAAGTTAAATTTTTTTTTATTGTTTTACTTTTATTTATTTTTATTATTATTGTTATAGCGGCAGTAGAAATACATACTCTGTGAAAATTTCAATTCTCTACCTATTACGGTTCATGAGATACAGCCACGTCTCTGACAGACGGACGGATGGACGGACAGCGAGGCTTAGTAATAGGGTTCCGTTGGCACTCTTCGGGTACGGAACCCTAAATATGATATTAATATAATAATACTTTGAGCTACCAATTTGCAATATTTGATATTGTCTGTACAAATAAATAAAATAGAAGTGTTTGCTTTTAACGTCACATTATCAGCTTTTAACAAAATGCATATGAATGTTTATACCGTACTTATAACAAAAAACAATTTTTAAAATTTTTGTCTGTCTGTTCGTTTGTTCCGGTTAATCTCCGAAACGGTTGGAGCAATTTTGACGGTACTTTCACTGGATAGCTGATGTTATAAAGAGTAAATTTTATTTTAGAAAAAGAATTAAGGTTCCTCGCAAAAAACCCCAGGAAATTGTTAAATTATCTGGGTACCTAGCGCCCAGGACGCACTCAAGCGAAGGGAAGTTAAGTCGCCAGTCAATAATAAAGGATTTCAAAACAAAAAAGTAACATTTCACATGATCACGAGAGAGAGACACGTGTTCATATGAAATGTTTGCGATCAAAAATAGTTTTAAATGATGAAGAAAGTCATGCTTTTATAAGAATATTAAATTAGAAGTCAGTGCAAAATCAAACGAAAAATATTTTATTACTTTGATCGTAAGAACTCTATGTAGGAAGCAAGGTTGTAGGAACAAATTGCATAAAATATTCGTTTTCTTTAGGGTTCCTTAAGTCCGACGACTAAACGGAACTCTTGACGAGATCACATGTTTCTTTCTATTTGTGTTCACGTGTCTGTTGTTTATCTATTTTCAGTAAATTTATTAGAAGAATTATGAAATTTGGTACGAAATAATATATGACGACTCAATATTTGTATGGTTAGTCCAGTCAAATGAGGTCTGAAATCAAAATTTGGTACTCAACTTTGCATATTTGATATAATGTAGTTTTCATGATACAAATAAAACTACATTACTACATACAAAAATGCAAAGTTGACGTTCAAATTTTTATTTCAGACCTTGTTTAACTGGACTATGGTGTAAACAATTATTTTGTAAGTTTTAGGGTCAGAGCCAAAAATATAAATGGTTTTTTTTATTAAAATACGTAATGAATCGAGCACTACTTTTATTTTAGAAACACCGGAGATATCGATAAAAAATCGTATAAAAATGCTAGTATTGAGAATCTGGTGCTACTATTATAAAGTCGGTTAAAGTAAATTTATGAAAAGTTGAAAATCCACTGAGTAATACGCTGGAGAAATTGAAAAATGCATTATTAGAAAGTGCTGCGATGTATAAAATGTAATATTAAAATTGTCTTATAAAAAGTAATATAACTTTCCGCTGTTAGGATGCAACTACGCTCTACGATGATGTTATTTCATTGCACAAGCAATTATCTGTAATTTTATTATCATTACCAAGGACCGTAGCTTATTATTAAGAGTAATAAAAAATAGACATTTCAATCTATAATATAAAAATGAATCGCTGAATGTGTTGCTAAGCGCAAATCTCGAGAGCAGCTGAACCGATTTCGCTAATTCTTCTTTTGGAATATTCCTTGAAGTACGAGGATGGTTCTTACGGTAAGAATAAAAACTTTTTAACAAAAAAATAAAAACCGACTTCAAACAAAAACACTAAAAAGTGAAAAATAACTGATTGGTAGTTTTCATTTACTATACATACATAATCAAATATTTTCGAAGTCGGTGTGCTTTGGCTAAGTAATTAAAGCCTACCTATTAAATACATACCTAATCAAATATTTTTGAAATCGGTCCCAGCCCATACAAAGCAAAGCACACCGACTTCGAAAATATTTGATTAGGTATGTATAGTAAATGAAAACTACCAATCAGTTATTTTTCACTTTTTAGTGTTTTTGTTTGAAGTCGGTTTTTATTTTTTTGTTAAAAAGATTTTATTTTTCCCTTTTTAGTGTAGACAGTAGTAGCAAAGTAAGGATTCTAACGTGTTAGGCTTGTCAAATCAAACAAAATAAGCCCAAACTCAAAGTATCTACTATTAGCCGTTGAAGAGTTCCACCTATCCACCTTCTGGCCTTACCATCAGATCAGGTCAACAACACCGAACCACTGTACTATCAACGGAAATAGAAATACTTGCAAAGTTTCAAGTCAATATGATAATTAGAAGTAGGTTAAATTCATCATTAGTTGTTTTTCCACCCTTAGGGGTGGTATTTTTTTTTGAAATTTAAATGGGACCAATCTGAAAGTATACCCTTTCAAACAAAACAAAAATTGTCCAAATCGGTTAATAAATGACGGAGTTCTGAGGTAACAAACATAAAAAAAAAAACATACAGTCGAATTGAGAACCTCCTCCTTTTTGAAGTCGGTTGAAAATTTAAAAAAATTGCTTGAATAAGTCTAAAAACAACACTTTTCTATACTTCCATACAAAAGATTTGTAATAATACTTAAAAGTCAATTTGAACTTTAATACCATAACATAGTATAAGTTTAAGTATTAGTGGAGAGGTTCAGGGAAGGCAAAACATTGATGGCAATTGAGTAAATTGAGTAAACGTATAAATATTAATGTCAATATGATTAACAAAAAAATTAAAATTTATATGGCTAACGCTGGCTAATAACTATTTATATCTATTTAAAACGTACCTAGCGACGAGCCCGAGCGAAGCAAGGGTGAGCCGCTTGTTATATTTATACAAATCATCAGTTAGTTACGTCGTAAGTCTAGTGGTGATTTTTGATTTTTCATAAATGATGACGGGAGTCACGCCTCGGTATTGTAGATTCTAAGTTGAACTCATGCTCGTACGCTTGCTTTTGTAGTTTATGCGCTCACATGAGATAAGAATAAAATTGCTTAAATTAATGCGAAATAATTCACTTCTCAATTTAATTCGTATAGTCATTCAAGGAAACTAAGTATAGGTACACCTAACCAGTAAATTTAATCACAATATTTTATAAAATGTTACTGGCAAAAAGCTTATTATTAGCAAATTGAAAACGTCTCAATTTGGAGAGAAACTTTTTAATGAAATTAAACTGGACTGTTGGTTTTTTTAACTTTTCATAGAAAATAAAACACAGGTAGATTATGACATATAATAACACGTAGGCTGCTGTTATCATTCATCTACATTCTAGATTACATAATACTAGCAACTCACCTCTCTTTTGTTTCTTGATTTTTTTTTTGTAAAAATTAGAAAAAAAAGTTTTAAACAAAAGTTGTAGAGAATAAATGGATGTTTAAAAATGGATAGATGCATTTTATTGACTAAACCAATATTTTAAGAGTTATAGGCCGAGACAGAAGAACCGGTTCATTAAATGGGCCATAAATCGTAAGCGGTAAGTTTTACAAAAAAAAAATCTCTATAAAAATAGTTTCAATAACTTTTGCCCTAAAGTGCATAGTTTCTGAGATATCGGCCAAAAACATTTTTTCAAGGTGGCGCCTGAAGCTCCACCGGAAACTGCCAGCATTTTGTGATTTTATACTCAGTAAGTGACCCTAAACCTTATAAAATAAAAAAACTAAGATCGGAAATTTAGTGCAAAATTGACCAAAAAAACGTCTAATTTTACTGTACCTAGTATTAGTAAAAAGCTATTATTTTGATAATACAAACAGACACTTCCATTTTATTTATTTATTTATATATAATAATATGTATTATATGAGGTGATTTATATGCATTTACCTTATTAGCATTTAGGTTGTATTTAATGATGTCCTTGTGGGGTGGTTTAGGTATCAATCCGTAACAGGATTGCAACGTGTCCTCTGGGGCGCCAATACCGATGTGAGGAGGAACACTCTGCATTTATTTAAACTTAATTATTATACTGGTATAACAATTCGTAACTACTATTTATATAAGAAAATAATTTATAATATAACATATTAAGAAAAAAGAATTTTCTTCGCTAGTAACGAATATGAAAATTAAGAAACGTACATATCTATTATTTCCATATTAATTAGATACCTTAAAGCTAGGTAGCTATCATTCTGTTAGCCTTAAAAGCTTGAGCTAAAGCTTAAAAGTTAAATGTAAAGTTAAAAAAATAATTGTATCGTTTGAGAACTTCATATAAATTTCACGAGGATGCGAAACTAGTCAATTACTCTAAAAAGGTTTTAAATAAAATACATGTACCTACATATTGCAAACTCTATTTCATTTATCTAAACCACTTATTGATTACTACTTACAAACTCAAATGAGAAAGTAATTTTATTTGGTTCTTATCACACTACTTACTTAAATAGAACAGACAGAGAGTGGTATAAAGGCTAGTTAGTAATGTATGTATGTTTTTAACCCTTTTAACGTCCCACTGCTGGGCACAGGCCTCTCTTCAATACGAGGGAAATCAGGCCATAGTCCGCCACGCTGGCCAAGTGTGGGTTGGCGGACTTCACATGTCTTTCGAAAACTTGCTAGGTTCTCTCAGACATGCAGGTTTCCTCACGATGTTTTGTTTCACCGTAAGGCAAGTGGTAATCATGTTAGAAATGATTCGCACATGAAATTGTCAGAAGTGCGAGACCCGGGATTTGAACCCGCTTCACTCAGTTTCCCAAGCGAGCGCGTTGCCACTGGGCTACCACTACTGTATAGTAATAAAATTTGCAAAAAGATGGCGCCGCCTGTAGAAAATAGTATAAATACGAAAGCGCCTGAAAGAAAAAAAGTAAAATCGCTAGTACTAAATAAAACATGTTCCAATTCACCTTAGGAAAATCTTTTTTGGTCTCGTGGTTAACTTCAATTCGAGGCGGTTGATCAATGTTCAGCATCATCCTGAATACGAGTACAGAATTGTTTATGATGAAATTATGTAATGTTACTGAATAATAATAATTAAATACTAGCGGCTCACCCTCGCTTCACTCGGGTTCACCTCTAGGAGGACATAAACGAACCTATCACTTTGGAATCGTACATTTTTCCGGGATAAAAAGTAGCCTATGTGTTATTCCAGACTATATTCTATCTCTGTGCCAAATTTCATCCAGATTCGTTCAACCGGTCTAGCGTGAAAGAGTAACAAACATCCATACATACTCACAAACTTTCACATTTGGACCCAGTTATGCAAAAAACAGCCACATGCGTAAAAGTACCAACAGAGTTATAAGCATTTTTCTGTCGGTAGTTGCACTTGGGTTATGTTTTGTTTTTCTGGTTATTTTAAAATTGAACAATATTTATATAAGTATTGTTTATTTTTTATAATTATTTAACTCTGTTGGTACTTTTACGCACATGGCTGTTTTTTGCATAACTGGGTCCATTTATAATATTAAAATACGAATTAACTAAGTTTAAAATATTCTACAAAGCAACAAAGTTTATTGCTAGATTAATTAGCGGTTAAAATTGTAATGTTAAATTTTATACAAATATATCTAATGTTTAAATACAATATATTCCTGCTCATAGGTAAATCTGCTGTATGAAAAAATAATAATAAATCTTTATAATTTGCTTTTCTTTTTCCTTACAATAAGATAAATTAACAAATCGATTTATCATTTATGTAAATCGAAGATACAAGCACAATACCTATAAAGTAATTATTGAAGAATAATATCATAATCTCTTACAAATAAACGCGCACTAAAATAAAAAAAAAGTTTTTTACTATTGAGAGATTCAATTTTCTATCTGAGCAGATAGAGGTCAGAATTGATGTGTGAAAATTGACTTCCAGTACAATACGCAGAACTAGGCTTTGGAGGATAATGATAGTACGCGAATGCGATTTCATTACGTCTCGCTAAAATAACGACGGGTACCCTCGTTATTTTAGCTATTACCCCAGCAAAGTTTTAATTGGTACTCTGGTTCTGTCCAGCGAATGTCCCATAGCACCTGCACTGGCTTTCCAACAATAAAAAAGTAGTTTTTGCGAATTTTCAAATGAAAATAAACCTCCTTCGTGAATTATTACTTCATTCGAATTAATAAAAAGGCTTACTTTTGGATTTATGAAATTTAAACGTAGTAATGTATATTAAGTCAGGAAACAATTATTGAAATTACGAAAATATACAGTCTGCCATATCGCATTTGAAGTTCTTAGAAAGTTTGTAAAAATTATTAATTATTTTAAATTGTAGTCCTTACTCAGGACATGCTAAAAATAAATAAACCTGTCCTTCTCACTATCTTTTAGCCTGTGCAAATCATACGTAATATTAAATATGTACAGATAATGTAAACAGTGAAATATGCGTAGAATACCTACTGCAAAATAAAATATATTTTTAATTTAGATTCTGTCGTGTATAATTCAGGGCTACTTTAAAGAGCAATACTTTGCAGCTCAAAATGGAGTGGTGCCAACGATGCATTGTTTGGAACCTTCTTAATTATAAATTGTCAGCATGGACCAGTGAATATAGGAATAATTTCTTCTTTGCATACTGTTATGAAATATACCTGCATATATTTTGAATCTTACTAATATTATAAATGTGAAACTTTAGGTGGATGTTTGTTACTCAATCAAGCCAGAACGGCTGAACGGATCTGGATGAAATTTGGCACAGATATAGATTAGTCTGGAATAGCACATAGGCTACTTTTTATCCCGGAGAAATGTACGGTTCCCGTGGGATAGATTCGTTTTTGTTTTCCTAGAGGCGAAACCGAGCGAAGCGAGGATACGCCGCAAGTATGTTATAATTGTATTATTAATTAATGAAAATTCAAATCATTAATTGATTTAATGTAGAGTGTAATGTTCTGGTCATTTACTATTAGCTCTAATGGCTTGTGATATCACGTGAGCAATAATGTTGTTCTAATGCATGTAGAGCTTTATTGAGGCATACTTCATTGTTATAGGTAATTTACGCATGCTTGTAATAATGAAAACTCATTTATTCCGAATATTCGATTTACATTTTATATTAATATAAAAGGACGGGGATATTTCTAATAATATACGTAAAAAAATATAGACACATATAAATCAGAGCACTGCTATACTGCTATCTTTCCCATATTTTGTGCATTCGAGTATATTATTTTCCAGAAACCTTGGATGCTGCACTTTTTTTATTCCAATCTGAATTAATGCTTGACTACGTTCCACCTGATGGTAATTGGTAACGCAGTTGTTGATGGTAAGTTTAATTTTAGTTTAACTTTCACACTTAAAGCTTAGCTTAGAGTAAACTAGAATATGTTGGCTTAGCTCGGCTTACTATCACACTCGCGATCACGTATGTAAGTAAATATATATATTTGAGTAACTAACTTATAATATTTCCTAGTAAACTTGTCGCAGTCAAATATCAGGAAGCGGCGTCCCAGCACGAACACCGTCTGACCCACAATCAGGTCCCTTGGCGCATAAAACTCGGTTATTTCCTCCTCTGTTGTTTCCATAGCAATTGACGGAAATGATACTGAATAAAAAAAAAGATATTTGGTGTAATCAAACTCTAAACTATTTTAGTTACATAATATATGCCTAATGTAGATGTAACCTGCGTTTGCTCTCGAATAGACTTGCTAGCTACTTAACCTTTCTGCTCCAAGTACAATGTATTTATTAAACATGCATGCCTCTATTTAATTTTGAAGTCGAAACTAATGATTTTGGATTCCTAGACTATTTATACCTACACTTTTTTGCCTTGAGCCCAAAGACATTTTAAGCATGTAAATAATGAAGTAGTAACTTAAATTATTTAAATTAATACTTTTTTTTAGATTTACGCTAATATTTGACATTTTAAATAAAACTATCTTTTCGTATAGGTATAGTTGTTACAGACAGCCTACCCACATTTTGTTATTTGTGGGTAGGCTGTCTGTAACAACTATACCTTCGAGACATGTAACACCTCAGTCTCTCCCGTGACCATGGATGCTGTAAAGCATTCGAAACGTCGGGAACCAAAAATCCAAATTAATCCGCGAAGAAATCCGAAAAGATAGTTTTACTTATTTAAATTATAAAATAAAATTTAAATTTAAAAAGGGGAAATTATGCATATACGAGTACATTATGTTAGATGATATGTAAAATCTTTTTCAGTCACAGTTTTTTACTTACGTCTGTACATAATTACATTGTAAAAATGGACAAGCGACTTTGTATAGTAGGTATAACTATAATATATAGATAGATAATTATAAAACGCAGAAAAAAGGCAGTCAGATAATAATTGGTGTTATATTAATTATAAAGGACTTAAGTGTTGGCGTCAAACTATTATCATTCTTGTAAATCCATTACTTCTGAAATAAAATAAGTATTAGTAATAAGTTCATTTCAATTCTTTTTGTTTGTAAACAAAACTGATACAACATTTCCAATTTAGTTAGTCGTAAAACGCAATATAGTTTCCGCGCGTTTAACCCTCCAAATAGCTTTTCGATGTTTCATTTTGTTGGAGTTAACCCGCTCCACTGGCTCTAGTAAACTAGCCTAAACGTTGGTATCTGAACATCTAAATAACAACTTGCAAACGAGTTGATTCTAATAGCCGAGGGTAAAATCCCGCAAGTAAACAGGATGTTAATCGGAGTTGTGCCAGACTTATATTAATAGAATGCTTTTAAGGCGATTATGCCATGAAATTTTGAGTAGATGTCGAGCTCTTGAGCTTATTTACTGCAAGGTTAATAGTAACGTTTTGAGAATGAAAATTAAATAGTATCCCCGAGATTCAAGTATAACCACTCGAAACTTCGCGAGTTATCTCTTACCTTGGACTATTTTTTTTTTATAAAAAAATCTTAATGAGACTTAACTGTTATAATATTTGAAATATGTGTTTTCTCTACAATATATTAAATGAAAACAAAAATAATATTAATCGATGTAGACAAAGCTACTAACAATAAGTAGGTAAGTACTAAGTACTCTAACACTACAATAAAAAAATTCTTCATTTTAAAAATCAATCCATGTTTATTACCTACACGAAAAGAAACAAAGACCCAATTTTTCTCATCCCCATACTTTTCCGGCGCTTAATGAGTTTTTTAATCGACATAATAATAAACCACCGTTCTTGTATAACTTTTATCAATATTTGAATTAAAGGAATGAATTCGTAATAAAAGCTCTTAATAGTATTATGTTTTAAGAATAGAAGAAATACATTTAGAAACTTTATTCTTTGTTAAATATTATTTATATAAAATACCGAACCTGGTCTTTCTTGCCACTTTTTCGGCAGTTTTCTTTTCTTGAGAAGAAGCGGAAAGGGGTCCTTGCCGCCTCTACTATCGTGCAATTCCTAAAAATAAAAAATATACGTATGATCAAAAACACATTTCAATATGTATTGTATAATAAACATTATTATATATTAGCTTTATGTTATAATTTTTAAAGTCAAGCAATAGAAATTTTATGAAAGTTTTCTGTGATCCTATTGTTAAAACCTATAGACACGTAGGTACATGTAACATTCAAAAAGAATTAACGACTCGAGGTAAAGGTTTGTCTTTACTTATGGTATTAATTTTGTGTTATAATACTCGGAATAATCACTACTTAAACATATTAAAAAGTTACAGTTATAATTTAAATTTCCATAAATTTATTTCTTAAGATACACTTGGAACAAGATATAAGAATCGCTTAATTCTGCAAGACAAAAAGCGCTTTCATGTCCATACCTGTCGTACACTATATGCTGTAAAGGCCTGATTTAATAAGTTAAGGTATACAAAATTGAAATATAATCTATAATATAAAAATTAATCGCTGTATGTGTTGGTATGCGCAAATCTCGAGAGCAGCTGAACCGATTTCACTAATTCTTTTTTTTAAATATTCCTTGAAGTACGAGTATGGTTCTTACGGAGAGAAAAATTTAAAAAAATGTCTGAAAAAGTCTAAAAACAACACTTTTCTATACTCCCATACAAAAGATTCGTAATAATACTTAAAAGTCAATTTGAACTTTAATACCATAACATAGTATAAGTTTAAGTGTTAGTGGAGAGGTTCCGGGAAGGCAAAACATTGATGGCAATTGAGTGACGTTCGAATCGTATAAATATTAATGTCAATATGATTAACAAAAAAAAAAAATTTCTATGGCTAACGCTGGCTAATAACTATTTATATCTATTTAAAACGTACCTAGCGACGAACCCGAGCGAAGCGAGGGTGAGCCGCTAGTATGACATATAATCCGCAGGTTTATAGAAGTTAATAGTTAATCAATTATTAGGGAAGCGAAGAAAAGTTATATAAGTGTTTTAATTAGCGCCTGCTACTGTCCAATAAATATTCATCACTTCGATTCTCTACAGCCCTAAATTGTTTCGAAATTAGAGCCAAAGTTTACACTGTCATCAAAAGCTTTTATTACTGCAGCTTTAATGGGACAAAACTTTAGATAACGGGATCAACGGGATATTAGAAGCGGTCACGATCGGGATTTGCTTAAATGGTTTCAGAAAATGATTTGATTAATCATTATAACGGAGTAAATTAGAGAGTTTTCTCTTTAGAAAGGATCTCATTAATTTTAATTAAACATTAAATGATATAGCTTTTATTAAATGATATATTAAACTTTGATTTGGAAGCTTTTAGTCTCAATTTGAGAAGATGGCATGAATACGAAATGTGACATATATGATAATAATAGATATAATATTATGCCCCAGACTAAAGCATATATATTATAGAACTAAACATGAAGCCAAAAAATAATGTTTTAAAATAGTATAGAAATGAAAATTGTATTGAGTAATAAGTAACTAAATATAAATAAATAAAAGTATTGCATTTTATAAAGAAAAAAATAAGCTAACATTTTGCTATCTCTCTTTCAAGGGAAAGAGATGCTCAAAAATTCAAAAGAAAATCAAAAATTTTATATTTACTTAACTAATATATGTATATAAAAAATCCCTTATTCTTAAAAGGAAGTAAACGATTTGTATGGCAAAATCGAGAACAGTAGCATCACAGCCAATAACGTTTCTATTTACCCGTCTGCGCGACGCAAAGGAGGGTAATGTGTTTAACAGCCTATATATGTATATATGTCTGTATGTATGTGGGTTTGTGGCACTATTTAGACCAAACACGTGGGCTGATTTTGATAAATGACACGTCGTTTGATTCGTCATGACGGCGTGAATGTGATAAATAGCATAAAAATTTGGAAAAATCAAAATGGCCGATCTTGGACGCCATAATGTGAAAAATAAAAAAATAAAAATTGGCGAACTATGTCAAGTAGGGTATCGTTGCATAGGTATTTAAAACATTTTTAGGTTTCTTTTATCATTTTTCATTTTAAATAAGAGTTTAGGATATACAATGATTTAAACTTGGTTAACAACTATTCTCGCTAATTTTCCTACTTAAAAAGCTGTCAATAAATAAATATCTTATGAAAATAAAAACCCGACTGCATAAAAGCTAACTAAAAATATGAAAACAAGTTCACGAAGCTATATAGTATGTATAGTATGCAGTCGGAGACAGATGTACATATGAGTATGTCTGAAACGTATAAGTCTCCGACTGCATAATAACTATATTCCTTCGTGAACTTCTTTTCATGTTTTTAGTAAGCTTTTATGCAGTCGGATTTTTTATTTTAATAATATTTTGACTTTTGACATTTATTTTGTCGGACTCTTTAAAATACATTAGTCTAAGTGTTATGGTTATCAGGTACTACAGCACATTCATAAAGCAATTATCTTATGATCTCGATATTAATTCATAGCTATATAATATTACTCGCACTATCATGTCCAATTGATTCCAACTTAAAAATATATTGTAAAAGGCATTATAGTGCATAATTCGTGTTAATAATAAATTGTATTTTAATAGGTTTATTTAATAATATAACATTATAATTGCTTGACATATAAAAAAATTTTTTTCATTAAACAGTGTTATAGGGAAAATTACAAAAATAAAAATTCACTATTTGATAAAAAAAATCAGCTCGCATGGGCTTATGCAATAATGTGCCTTAACTTTAAAAAGATAAGAGTCACTGTCGATTGTGTTAAAATTTAAAATTCTTTAAGCAATTTTATATTTTAATCCAATAGATGACTTCAAATACGCGGTAAAATCTCGTTAAAATGAGTAAATGCATTACCTTGATAGCGATTGTATCGTCTTGCAGGAAGTAGAACATCTTATACTCGGTTAGTTCCCCGTATTCGGCGTCACGGTTATCCCAAACTACATTGAATCTACAACAAAGAAGCATTTTCTAATTATTTGATACGCCAATATTCATTCAGCCATTATTATCGATACAGAGGCCGAATCTATAGTTTTTACAATTTTTGTCTGACTGTATGTCTGTCTGTGACCGCATCATGAGAAAACCATTGGACAGATTTTGATGAAATTGGTATAACGATAGTTTTCTGTTTATCCGTCCGGGTCAACATTTAGGATAGTTTTTACTGCGGGAAAATATCTCATTTCTCCGTTTTTTTTTTTAAATTTACATTTTATTATTTAACTATTGCTTTTAATTTTTACTAGCCGATTTGACTTCGCCATATTGTTAAGATACTTGTGTACATTCTAAATTATGCAAGTTGTATATATTGTGATGACGACGACGCTTTATAAAAACCTTTACAGGCGGGCGTACAGCAAAAAACTAACTTTTATTACAAAGAAAATGATAAATATACTTCAATTTTGCAAATTACCTAACAAGATTATAGTTATAGTTAACGAAAAGTATTATAATATGACGTTTTATAAGGATATAGATACTTAATCAGTAAATAAGTTTTTAAAATTGTATGACAGTTATCAAAGGCTAAGCCCGTCTTCGTGACATTTCACATAATATGTATCCTTATGTTCATTGCATTATAGCAAGGGACAAAGTTTCATTGATATTCTGCAAAAGAAGTATTTCATAGGCGAATATATATATAATAGGATAAAATTTGTACGCATGAAAATTTCCATTCATTGCGAAAACTTAGTAGTAAATATTTGTTTCTTTTTTACTTTTCTTTTGTTTTTCTTTTCTACATTCAAAGGGTGGGCACCTGATATTTTTTCTAGCTAACATTGTCTCTGTATATAATAATCAATTTAAAAAGAAAATTGTTTTGGAGAATTCCCTGACAACAATCAATAAAAACGACAATCAACGACTATTCAATAAGTATATCTTATGAAGTTCAAATTTATTATATATCTTTATTATTGTGTTATATGGGACCACGAAAATGTTAGAAATGTGTAAGTGATTACAAATCAGTATTTTACTAACACTAATGCAAGCCGATTTTCCGACAAATCACTCCCTACAACTCAGTCACTGAGTGAGGTGATGACCACATTCTGTTATCGACATCGATAAGGGAAAATAATCGTTTCCTACATTAAGAATTCATATCCAATATTATATTTTACAGTAAAAAAAACCGCAATGAAGTATTTTTATGGATTTTTAACTTCACGTTATTTGTAATAAATCTTACAGTGTAACACATCATAGGTATTTGACACATTATGCACTATAGTGCAACAAATTGGTAAGTGCGGCACGACTACTTTTCTGCTCTATATAATATACTAGCGACTCACCCTTGCTTTGCTCGGGTTTGTCCCTAGCTTACTTCCCAATACAAACTTTCATCCCTATTTTCACCCTCTTAAGGGATAAAAGTATCCTATACTAAGCTATATAAGTTACTATAGTTTTTTAACTATTCCACAGGAACTCTTTTTTTTCCGGGATGAAAAGTCTCTAAAATGTTGACCGGGGATATAAGGTACCACCATGCAATATTCCATTTAAATCGGTCCAACAGTTTCGGAGATTAGCCCGACAAACAGACAGAGAAACAAAAAAATTAAAAAAATCTGGATTTGTTCTATTTCTCTTCTTACATCCCCTTGACTCGGTTTTAAAAATTTTTTTCTATGTAAAGAAATTAGACCTCTACAGTTTTATTACTCGTATAGATTTTTAAATAAAACTATCTTTTGGAATTTTTCGCGGATTTATTTTGAATTTGGTTCCCGGCGTTTTGAATGCTTTACAGCAATCATGGTCACGGGAGAAACCCGTCCGAGGTCAAAAATTTAATAGTTTTATTTAAAAATAACAAATATTCGCGAAAATCTAAGAAAGTATTATAATATATAGTAATTACTAGCATTGCCCGCGGCTCCGCCCGCGTTCAGATGACCAAAAACCAAATTCTTAGGTTTTATATATTAGTATACTCTTACAATGCAGTTTTTGTGTTTTTGTATTTTTCTCAGAAATGAGATATATTTTTTTTAACCAACTATCATCATACCAAATTTCATCAAAATCTGTCCAGTGGTTTTTTCGTGATGCGGTAACAGACAGACAGACAGAAAGACAGACAAACATACAGACAAAAATTCTAAAAACTATAAATTCAGACTCTGTATCGATAATAACGTCTATTTCAATTAGATTTCCCAAAAAATATTTAATGTACAGATTCGACTTAGAATTTTATTATATGTATAGAATAGGATATATAAGCTTATTTTAACTTGCTACACTTTATTTCCATTTTAAAAGTCATATTATAAAAGCGCCTGTGAAAAATGTATGAGGCCGTTTGGGGTGTCCTGCAAGTAATATATTATGGATACCAAGGGCCAGGCTTAGTGATTTATTAATATCCAACCCCTGTAGCAGCCCGAGTTAATACACCATTTTGAATAAATAATGATGAATCAAAACACGATAACTCACGTAGTAAACGTAAAATAAACATAAAAAAGGCAACTCCTGTTACGAGCTGAAAGATGTTAGCCATAAAAAGCCTTGGTTATGGCAATTTTAAAGATTCATACTGATATAATATATTATTATTTTAATAAGCAAGTTACTCTTAATTCGAGGAACAGTATAATTTATACTGCTAACCTTTGGACTTAGACAAGATTTCATTCAACAATCGTTAAAGATAGGAAATCTGAAAAAAATTGGTATGTCATATTATGATTTTATTACAGTTTACTGATGAGAGGGCTTTGAATAATATCATGTAAGAATATACAGATTGACTCTAAACCGCTCTATACTCTAACCGTTAAGCGTTAAAACCATATCTACTTTTGTTTGTGGCTCTCTAATATTTTACGAACATAATATGAGAGACGTAAAACGACATAAAAAATGAATATAAAAAATTAAGATTCATGGTAATAGAATAATAATATTAGGATGTTATGGCAGGTGCGGTTAAAAATAAACTTTTTAAAGGTAGATCTACACTAAAGGCAGGATAACGAATAAATAATCACCGATCATCTAAGGAAGTGTAAAACTAAGTTAGGTAAACTCAACCTCTAAAGAAAAATTCGTATAAAAATCCGTTATTTTCAAGATACGCGGACAGACCCACGGGTAAATGCTACTTATGTATAGGTATTAGGTAGGTACATGAATTTATATATTTTACATAATATTTATTTCCTAAAATCATACTTTCGCTACGCAGCGTATAGGGGTTTAAATATAATAAAACCCTATAGGTTTTGTATATTCACTTAGTGATCGAAGTTCGATCATAATCATTATTGAAAATCTGAGGCAAACATGAATATGAATAGAAAACACCTATTTATAAAAAAAAATATTCCAAAATTTTCTTGAACAGATAAAAGCACGTCAATTGCTACTAAACAAAAAAAAAAAAATTAAGAAAATCTATTCACAAAGGAGAAAATGTACGTACTGACCTGTTTTGTCTTTGCCTTTTTATATATATACTAGCATTGCCCGCGGCTCCGCCCGCGTTCGGATGACCAAAAACCATATTCTTAGGTTTTACATATTAGTATACTCTTACATTGCAGTTTTTGTATTTTTTCTCAGAAATGAGACATTTTCCCGCGGAAAAAAGTATCCTATATGTTGACCCGTCAACCAGGTATCACCATACCAAGTTTCATCAAAATCTCTCCAGTAGTTTTTCTGTGATACGGTAACAGACAGACAGACAGACAGACAGACAGACAGACAGACAGACAGACAGACAGACAGACAGACAGACAGACAAAAATTCTAAAAACTATACATTCGGACTTTATATCGATAATAATGTCTATTTCAATTAGATTTTCCAAAAAATATTTAATGTACATATTCGATTTAGTTACAATTTTATTATATGTATAGATAAAAAAGACATGTAATGTAAAAATGCGATAAAATGCAAGGACCTATTTTTAATAAACATGCGAGTTATTATAACAAACGAGTGGCAAAGGAAAACTATGTTGACTTTACTCAGATAGGAAACAAACTGAAGCAGTAGCTGGATAATTGCGGTATAAGGTTTGAAGCTGTGCTAACTAAAACTTTGTCTCGCCATCAGAGCACGGCTAATACGATGAAGGAACATTGCCGCTTCCATGAATGTTGTTACTTTGTTAACTTAAAAATAACTCGGCAACGACTTATTTTTTAATTATTTATAATGAGAGATAGGAAAGAGCATGTTTAGTAGGTAGGTAATTAAAATGAAACGACTCACTCAAGTCACGTCAATTTAAATGTTATTTTACTTACAGGCTGTAAATTATCTTTATATATATATATATATATATATATATATATATATATATATATATATATATATATATATAATTCTTTACTACTCTACTCTTCCTAGTCTTCCTAAAGGATTGGACCGATTTGGATGTTTTGTGTGTATTTTAAAGGGTTTTTGAATATACAAATGGACCCAGTAGGTGGCGCTGCAGTCGGTGTTTCACTAAATTTCCATAAAAGACTCCATTTTCCAAGCAATAAATAAATTTAAATAGTTGACTACATAAAATAAAAATCGATGTGTGTATGTTGTTTCCTATGGATTCCAAAACAGCTGGAGCGATTTTGATGAAATTTTCACGTTATCTTCAGATTAGCCTAGCGGGTGATCCTGTGAGTTTTGTTAGCAATCGGAAGTTTGGACGCGGACAAAGCCGGGTACTGCTAGTTTAATATAATATTTAATGAAGAGTTTTGCCTGCGGTGTTTTGTATAGTATGTCGACAAAAACACCTTTTATTACACAATGATTTACATAGAACTTGTTTAATACTTTTAGATATTTACATCTAAACACACGCACAAACCTATTTAGAATAGTGTAAGTGAGGTACTAATTAAAATAATTTGGCTCCTAAAATATCCATATGATATTGTGAAAATTTTAATATAGGAACATCGAAGCACTAAGGGATAGTGGATGTCACGGTGTGTGGTTATCCAAACATTCTGCGGTTTACTGTACGAAGTAATTTTCTATTAAAAGCTCACCTAACTATTTTATGAAGGATGAAATGTTATATTAATATCTTATTTTATAAAGGCTTTTCACAATTATACCGTGTATCGTGGTGCGATACAATGTACATCATACAATGTACATATTTAATACACATGACATCCCAATCCATTACCACATACAAAACTCTTTGACAAATTAAATGTACCTAGGCATTTTCATCATGTGCATGGTTGTATGCCAAAAATTTACAGAAAAATCATATGTTATCGCCCAGTTTAAAAGATGAAGACAAACAGACAAAAAAGTGTGCAAAAGAAATTGATTGAAGCCAAAAATAGTGTTATTTACATAGTATTTCGCCACTTTCATTACCTTATTCTCTTACTTTGAGCGATATTAAATACGAAACTAAACCAAATAGTTTTGAATCTAATCGGATTACCTACTATAATATATGTATGCGTAAGGTGGTAAGTTTGCGCGTGTGTGTTTGTAGGCCGTTTGTAATTTATTCAAATTATAAAATTAAAAGTTACACGTTCAGTTGCCCAAGTATTTTAAAATAATAAAAATACAAATCCGTTAAAATTATGTCATAGATATTGAAGGAATAACTAATTAATTTTCATTTAATGGCCTATCAGTCAGCTCACTACTGTTTGTTTAGGTCGTGAACTTGTTTCTTAAGAAGAAAATTTCGAGGGTAACAACTAAATTTTAACTAAGTTTAAGTTACTTGCATAAATTATTTTAGTAATTAAATTTAACATACAACGCCCAAGAATACATCTCATTTTCCGCTACTCACCGAATTTATTGGGATATCTGTTGGGGGACGCCTTCCTGCGTCTTATATGCGACTTAATTTAACCGAGATAGGTATTAGGTAGGTATATGTACAGTGCTGGATTTACACTAGGGGCACTTGGGGCTAGTGCTCAGGGCGGGCGGCTTTTTAGGGGCGGCAAAATTCGGAGGGTTGTAAAAAAATTTTCTTCGCGTTATCAAAAATACTTTGTTCATTATACAAAAAATTTAATAATTAAAAAATTTAAACTTTCAACGTTTTATTCAAAATTTCGATAATAGGGTGGCATTTTTTATTATGCCCAGGGACGGCGCTAAGGTTAAATCTGGCACTGGATATGTAGGTACATCAATATAGCTAATAAGCACATTACATAGCATGTAATATATTTTCTAAATATCTACTCATCATAGAATAAAAGTATTATAAAAATTGGCTCTAAAATCCATAATTTTGATTTTACTAAGCCGTAATTATGAATAACATAATATTGACGATTTTTTTTTCAAGTAGGTAGTTTGGAGTTTTTTTAAAGTAAAAACAGTCGAATAACATTTAGTGTGTATCCTATCTATGCTGTAGGTAGGTTGCTAATATTATATGAACACTAAGAATACGTTATACCTTTGGCTTAAAATGTACACAATGAAACGTCTAGAATTCGAATGTTAAATTACAATTCCCGGAGGAAGTTTTCATTGTCTTCAAACTTCGGATTAGGTTTGAACTACACACGATTTAATTACACTGAATACAGATGGTCGGATCACAATTTTACCAACTGATGGTTAGGTGCCAAATTATACTAAAATTAGATAAGTTTGAATTGTATAAGTTACTTTATATAATAACTTTGAAGGCTTTAGCGATAATATAGGTACTAGATAAATCTAATTTCAGTTTTTTATGCTTCATACATACACATTTTATTTTATTAGATCGAGATCGAGATATATGACTAAACTTTTTCAATTTTGAGCTTTCATAACTTTTGGCCTGATTAATAATGTTTAACAACTGAAATAGGAATGATATGAGAGATAAAAGGACGTTCTTATTGCTATAATATACAAAGTAATATCCATAATAATATTATAAATGCAAAAGTAGCTCTGTCTATCTGTCTGTCTGTTATCTTTTTACGCTAAATCCGCTGAACCGATTTAGATGAAATTTGTTATGGAGACAGGTTGACCATGGGAACGACATAGGATAGATATATAGATTTTATCCCGGAAATCATCTCGGGGATATAGACAGAACCCTAGGGCCCTAGTATTTTAGTCTGTTTGTTTCCTTTTCACGCAAAGTTTAACTAAATTTTGTGTAGTGATAACTTATTACTCGGGTGAACATTTAAGATACTGTTTTACAGGCAAATATTGAAAAATAAATATAACACAATCGAAATATACATATTATAACATTCACAATTACTATTTTTATGTATGTTAAACGTAGATTCCTAAGGGACACATCCGAGGAAAGCGAGGGCAATAATGGAGTCACAATAAATATTTGAGATCATACAAAACAAGTCATAATGAAGTACATACTCGTACATTTATTGTACTGAATAACAAAATTATAACTTGAATAGACCAGAGTGTGTTATTAAACGCGGATTTTAAATTCACGGTTTCATAAAAATCTACCTGCTAAGTATTAGCTATAACCTAATAATCTTAAATCAAAAAATATATAATATAAATTATACATTATAGATGTTCGTTGATTAGACAATATATATATAGTACAATATTATAGCCTATATCATCGCTATACACGACTTGATCTTGTATCTGTAAATTTGCAACGGTAGTTAATTAATTTATTATTAGTACTAGCAAAACCCGCGGCGTCGCTCGCGCTAAAACTACAAAAAAAAATTAAAAAGGTAGGTTCCATACAAACATTTATTACCTATTTTACCCCCTTATAGGATGAATTTCGAGAAATGCTAAATTACGTACTTATTTACTAATTTTAATTGAATTGAAGAGCAATAATACCAAGTATCAAGTAATTCTGATAATAAATTATTTTTTACGTTTCATTATAACGTGTTTTCCCGTGGGAATGACATAATATCCCGCGATAAAAAGTAGCCTATGTCACTCTACAGCCCTCAAACTATTTTCACACAAAAAATCACTCCAAGTCGTCATTCCGTTTCGATGTGAAAGAAAGACAAACAAACACACTTTCACATTTATAATATTAAGTATGGATTATATACCTAACGAGTTGATGAATTCTTAACATATTATAGACAATAAATAACGCCATTCTTTGTCTTAATCAGGAAATAACTATTTTAACGCTTGGCGCATGGATAACATATCGATGGTTTGCTGATATGCTGGGAACGAAGCGGCAATCACCGACGTAGTAGGTAATGACATCTATACATATAATAAAATTCTAAGTCAAATCTATACATTAAATATTTTTTAGAAAATCTTATTGAAATAGACATTATTATCGCTAACAGAGGCCGAACCTATAGTTTTAAGAATTTTTATCTGTCTGTCTGTCTGTGACCGCATCACAGAAAAATCACTGGAGGGATTTTGAAGAAATTTGGTATGGTAATAGCTGGTTATCCGGGTCAACTAATATACTAATACGAGTATACTAATATATAAAACCTAAGAATTTGGTTTTGGTCATATGAACGCGGGCAGAGCCGCGGGCAATGCTAGTTTAATAATATAACTTGAAACTTCATACCATGCTAGTATATATACGAATAATATATACTTAATTTTAGTATTAAATAAAAGCTATATTCACTTACGTCAATATTTTCCCTTCGTACTCTAAAAACCGAAGTAATGGATCATCGTGAGATTTGGTCCTTCTTGGAGGCTTTATTGATTTCCAACGCTCTTTCTGAGTAAATGGATCTTCTGGTAATTCTTCTTCTTTAGACAATTCTATGCCTTGTGATTCTAACCACTCCTGAAGAAAATGAAATTCGATATAAAATGATTATAATAATTACTCCTTTTGCTGAAATATATGTATCTAGAATAGAAATAAATCTCACATATTTCTTAAAATGATTAAAATATTTAATTTACCTATTTATTATTTTTATTTTATTATTTATTTCAGAAAGGCAGTGGTAGCCGAGCCGAGAGAGGAAACCGAGTGAAGCGGGTTCAAATCCCGGGACTCGCACCTCTGATATTTTCATGTGCGAATCATTTCTAACATATTTACCACTTATCTTACGGTGAAGGAAAACATCGTGAAGAAACCTGCATGTCTGAGAGAACCTAGCAAGTTTTCGAAAGACATGTGAAGTCCGCTAATCCGAACTTAGCCGGCGTGGTGGACTATGGCCTGATCCCCCTCGTATGAAGGGAGGCCCGTGCCCAGCAGCGGGACGTTAAAAGGGCTGAATACATACATACATTTATTGCACATATTATGTACAATAAAAGACAATAAGTACCGATGCTGTCTGAGGACACTACTTAAGGTATGCAAAGGCGGTCTTATTGCTTAAAGCAATCTCTACCATAAAACCTTTGGTTAGAGAATTTAATAAGACGGAAACGGGAAGGTGCTATAAGTAAAGAATAAAAAAAGCATGTCAAATAATATATAAGTTGCTAGTATTAGTATAAATGAATAAATCTTTTAGGTATTAATGTTGCTGATAATTTTCAGACCTAAAAATATATCCCTCTATTATAGTTAAGCAATAAACGCAGTCAGTTGGAAAGTGCAGTGTATTATAAAAAATATAAAAATAAAAACCCAACTGCATAAAAGCTAACTAAAAAGATGAAAAGAAGTTGACGAAGTAATAAAGTATTATGTAGTCGGAGACATACAAATGTATGTCTCCGATTGCATAAGACCGAAGGAATCTATATGAGCCTATAGTTGCATCTATCTCGTCTTGACTCTTGTATATTGGCAACAACTATTTAACTGCCTCGGTGGTGTAGTGGCTAGCATGTACGGCTGCACACCCGGAGGTCCTGGGTTCGAGTCCCGGGTCGGGCCAAGTTTAGTTATTGAGTCTTTCTGTATAGTAAGCCTCAGTAACAGCCCGGAGTTGGGAAGTTGGCGGTGTTTCACCCCCGTGCCGCGGAGAGCACGTAAAGCCGTCGATCCTGCGCCTTAAAACTCTCACCGGTCGTGTCGAGTGGTCGTCCCACCAGAGTATGAGAGTGATAGGAATAGAGAGTGCACTTGTGTCTGCGCGTACACTTGTGCACTATAATATCTCCTGCGCAGTTGGCTAGTCTCAATGAGATTGGCCGCCGTGGCCGGAATCGGTCAGGAGAACATCATCATCATTGGCAACAACTATACTTGTTTCAATAAAGCTGGAAAAGTACCCGAACATAGCGAGGCTTTAAAGATAAGATATAAAGGCAAAGTTAGGCATGTTGCGCTGTTTTTTATGAATGCGGTGGTATATTGTTCGGTCCCGCACCTTTTGCTATATCGAGACCTTTCAGCTTTTTGAAGATAGCATTCTGATTTATTTCTATACCTGCAAGATTTTCACTTATGCCTAAATAGGGGATCTTTCATAAATAAGATGAAGAATCTAAATTACAGGAACTATTTGAACCATCTTATACCGAAACAATAGCATTCCCAAGGAGGGTTGACGTCAGGCAGGCGTGAGGCGGCCGGTCGTACACTTTTGCCAAATCCTATCATAGTACAGAAGATGTACTGCGCCGACCCCAAGTGATTGGGAAAATGGCAGGGAGATGAAGACAACATAATATTATCATTGTTATTCTACATTGTTACTTTATTGTCTACTTTATTGTTTTTTAATTATCTTATCGTACTACTATTATAAAGCGAAAGTTTTTATTTATTTTGTGGTTTCTGTACGTTTGTTGCTCCTTAATGCCGATATGGCTTGACGGATTTCGTTGATACATCTGGTGTAACATATTGCAGTATTGGGGTAGGCTACTATTAGTCATAAAATTTGCTTGAGTGGCAAATGGTGGCGCTCTCTGTACACATCTACTGTTGTACATGTGAAAGGTTGTATGTGTGCTTGTTTGTTACTTTTTCACGTTGAAATAGCTGAAAGGATTTAGATGACATTTAGAACTCAAAGTATAACTTGGAGAATCACGTATACTACTGTTAGGCAACTAGGAACGCACCCGAGATAAGCCAAGGTAAATCTCTAGTAATATTATAAATACCTACAATAAGCACAAAAAGTAAAGAAAAGTCGCCAGATTTGATAAAAAAATAATTAAAGTCATAGTGATGTTTAATGCATATTTAATTCGAGTTTGAGTGTGTTTGTTTATTTGTTTGTTTGTTCGTTCTGTTACGGGATTTTAATTAAAGCCCTTTTTAAAAAAATGATTTTTATTTATTATAATTAATTACAAATTAATTATGGGCAAGTGTCGCCGAACGCGGTTGGAATAGAACTGATTAGAAAAACAAAAGGTGTAACCCTATAAATATAATTGTGCTGACTATGCAGCGTCTCTTGCACTTTACCTTACATTAAACATATATAACAGCCCCCCAAGTTAAAATTAAACTTTACCCAAAAAGTGAAGTTTTATTTGATTTTTAGTTACGTTGCTCTAATTCGGGCCGGCTGGATTTTTGGAGACTCAATTACATCTAATTCAGTGTTATCAACTTGAGCATCATTACTAGAATTTATTTTAAGAACTCGCCGACATCTGCCCTTACAATATTTAATTATTAAAAATAAAATAAGAAATATAATGACAATAGAAATTAAAATAGTAGTAAATGAATAGTATTGACCGTATAAAACAATATGTGGCTTTTATATTATTTTATTTAAATTATTAACAATTTGGCTCGTGGCCTTGTCATGCTCATACGAAATTGAATCGAGTTTTATGTTTTTCAGAGTTAAATTAGGAATACTCTTCTCATGATTTTGCAAAACATTTAAATCACAACATTTATCATTTATTAAATCGAATGTGGAATTAAAAAATGGAATTTCAATTTTTTTAATAGATTTAGGAATGAATATTAAGTCTTTATAATAAGCAATACAATTAATAGGAAGATTAAAGAATCCAGTACCGAAAATACTTAACTCACTGTCAACAGATTTTTCACAGGAAATAAAAAGTTTAGATTTCTCTGAAATAATATAAATCCACTTATTATTTTTTAACCTTTGCCAAATTTCGACATGACCTTGAAAAAATTTAATTTCACATAGATTTGGAACAGAGTTTAAGGACTTAGAAATTATTTCAGATTCACAAATCGGATTTACAGAGCTAGAATAAACATTAAGTAGATTACAAATAAAAAACATATTATATAAAGTTTTGCAGTTATCTAAATTATCTAACTTACAATATAAAGATCTATCTCTGGTTATGCCTATATATTTCGTCGATGGAATAATAGTTGTATAAGTTTTATTTTCAAATTCGTTTAAAACTGGAAATGAAATACAGTTATATAAACTAAATTCGTTGGAGGTCACAAGTGGGACCTTAAGAACAAACACAATTTTATACTGACTGTAGAAACTAGCTAATTCGGATATATTTAATAACATATACATGTTGTCCAATGAAAGATTTACAGGAAAATGTCTGTAGTTTGGTAAAAATCGATAATTATTCACCAATTCAGAGAACAACTGTTTCGGAGTAATAATTGACGGATGTAAAATATTAGATTTACTAAACATTATTCCATTAATTATGTCCTCTAATTTAAATGATAAAGTAAGTAAACTACTTTCCAACATATTTAGCATTTCATTAAAATTAGATTTTATAATTAAATTATCGGTTAACAAAGTTAAGTTCCTTATATTATTGGATATGCTTTCAACAGCGCTATTTAATCTTTGTTCATTATTACTAATGTCATTTATAATATTTTTATAAGAAGAAAGTGTAGATTTAGTTATCAAAATATTTTCTTTCATTAATTCCGATAATTTTAATTGATCATTCTCTACTGAATAATCGAACCGAACAGATAATGGTTGTAACATATTATGACATTCGAGCTCAGTGAAAGCGCTACTTTGTTTACATAGATATCGCGAGGTGCCTATCACACCGTTCAAGTTTTCTATGTGAGGTTTAATAAATGAAATATCAGTCGGAATTACTACACTGAGATGTCCGTCTATAATTTTTAAGGAACCAATGGGGTCGAAATATATACCAGGATTTTTCCTGACAGGCTGGATGAAGTTTCCTCTTACTAAAGTTGCAAAGCTGAAATAGAATATTTAGAAATAATAAAATAGATACCTAAATAAAATTATTTTTATTGGTCGCTATTGCGACGCGCAAGTTTTACTTCATCAAAATGATGAGTTACATGACGTCTGTTAATTAAAAGAGTTAATGTATTTCTCCCATTAATTTTAACGACCTTATAGGGTCCTTTCCAAATTGGAGATAATGCTTTACGGAGTCTAAGGTGGTTTTTTAAGAATACGTAATCACCCACTTTATAGCTAACAGGTTTTGAACGTGAATCATAATACGTTTTTGACGACTCTTTTGATTTTTGAATATTTTCTACTGCTTTAGCGCGAGTGAATTGTAAACGGTGTTTAAGCATTTGTACATAATCGGAATATGTAGCATCAGAAGAAGAGGGCTCATAAATGGAATTTGGAAGATATGGCTTATTACCAAAGAGAAGTTCGTGAGGAGAATAATTAGTAGTGGAGTGTATAGCAGTGTTATATGCTAACATGGCAGTATACACATATCGAGGCCAGTTAGTTTGAGATTCATCTACATAGGATTTTAAATATTCTTTTAAAGTAGAATGGCTCCGTTCTAAGGCGCCTTGTGTTTGAGGGTGATAGGGAGAAGACCACAATTGTTTAATCTTTAAAAAGGAACAGGTTTCTTTGAAGAGTTCAGCTGTAAAATTAGTACCTTGATCAGTTAGGATGGTTTTAGGAATACCAAATTGAGAAATAAAATGAAGGAGACAATCACTAGTTTCTTCGGCAGTTGTACTTCTGATAGGATAAGCGGCGGAAAACTTTGTGAGATCATCTTGGATAGTTAAAATATATTTAAGTTTAGCAGTTCCAGATTCTGGGAGTGGACCAACAATATCTAAGGAGACTCGTTCAAAAGGAACAGTTGAAGTACTTGTAATTTGCATGGGAGCTCTATTCACTTTGCGGAGTGCTTTATTGGTTTGACAGGATGAGCATTCTTTTACATAATTTTCAATGTCACTTCGCATGTTTTTCCAGTAAAATTGTTCACGGATTCTATTAAACATTCGATTTGAACCAAGGTGACCTGCTACGGGTATATCATGGTTTTCTTTGAGGATCTTTTTAACTTCACTTGGGTTAGGATAATATATTTTATTACGATAAATATGAATTTCAATTCCTGTGTTATTAAATAAGTATGCTAACATATTATAAATTTTTGAATAAATGTGGCGATCAAACGGATTTTTAAAATCCGTTATGCTTATTTTTTGTTCTTTTTCTGGATTTGATATAAGATAATTTCTAAATGCTTTTATAGTTTCAAATATATCGGGATAGCTACAATCATCAAAATGATGTACTTTTATAAATAAGAAGACATATTGTTTATTATTATGCGAAAGTGTTTTAAATGAGTGAAGAATTCTTTCAGATTCAATAAAAGATAGGGATTCAGGGTAGTTTGACAAGATGTCTTGCACATAAGGTATGGATTCATCAAGATCCAAAGAAGTAGGGATTACAATTATTTTATTTTGTGTTTTCAATAAATTATCATTATGTTCAATTATAGGGGTGTTACAGGAAATATTTGATTTCAGGAATTTAGAATAATTATCATTTATTTCAGATTGAGGGGTTGATCGGCTTGTTGAAGGCTGCGGATCTACTGAATAATTATTTTGATATGTTTCAGGTATAGCAGTTGGAAAAGTTGAAGATGTAGGAGTTTGACGAAGAGTTGGAGGTTGAACATCAGTTGATTTTAAAGACTTAGAAGATGTAGTAGGATTAGGAGATAATAAAAGATCTATTGAAGGTAAGTCATCAAAATTGATATGTTCATTTTCAGAGATTTCGATATCTAAATCGTCTAAGGTCAAAGGACTAAATGGAAGATTTTAATTAGTAGGATTTTCAGGTACAGGAGGAACTGGATTTTCAGGAGGATACGGAGCATTAGTAAGTTTTTTAGGATTTTCATGAGTAATAGGATGGACAGGATACCTTGAAAGGGCATCAGCTGCAGAATTCAATTTTCCTTTTTGGTATATGATTTCATATTCGAATTCCTCTAATTGGAGACGCCATCTTTGCATTTTACTGCTGGGATCTGAGTGATTAAAAAGCCATTTTAAAGGACGATGATCAGTGACAATGTAGAATTTTCTGCCAAAAAGATAAGGACGAAAATTTTTGCAACCAAAAATTATTGCCAAGAGCTCTTTTTCGGTTGTGCTATAGTTAAGTTCATTTTTATTTAGTGTTCTGGAAGAGTAAGCTATAGGATGATCCTTGCCAATAGGACCTTGAGAAAGAATGGCAGAGATTGCATAATTGGAAGCATCGCAAGTAAGCGTAAAGGGTTTAGTAAAATCAGGGTAAGCAAGGACAGGGGCGGAAATTAATTTATCTTTCAAATTTTCGAATGCGAGCTGTTGCTCGTTGGACCATACAAAAGGAATATCTTTTTTCAAAAGAGTGGTGAGAGGTTTAGACAATTTAGAAAAATCAGGAATAAATCTTCTGTAGTAGGATATGAGTCCTAAAAAGGATTTTATCTCTTTGGGACATTTTGGAACAGGGAATTCTTGAACAGATTTAGTTTTATTGGGATCAGGTTTTAAACCATTTTCAGTAATAATATGACCTAGATAACCAACTTCTTTTCGTAAAAACTCACATTTATCTGGTTGTAACTTTAAGTTAAAAAAACGGAGTTTTTGGAAAACTGCTGAGATATTTTCGATATGGCTTCGTAAATCATGTGAGTAAATTACTACGTCATCAAGATATACGAAACATTTTTCGCCTTGAAGACCAGTAAGTACATTGTTCATCAGACGTTGAAAAGTAGATGGGGCATTTTTCAAACCAAAGGGCATTCGGCGAAATTCAAAATGGCCTTGTGGGACGCTGAAAGCTGTTTTACAGGAATCTTTGGGGTTCATTTTTATCTGATGGAAACCAGACGCAAGGTCAAGGGTTGAAAAGTATTTGGATTTACCTAATTGATCTAAAATTTCAGTTATGTTCGGAATAGGATAAGTTTCACCAATGGTAATATCGTTTAATTTACGATAGTCAATTACGATACGCCATTTCTTTTGACCGGAAGCATCTAATTTTTTTGGGACTATCCAAATAGGAGAAGACCAAGGAGAAAGTGAAGGCTGAATGATATTTTGATTCAACATTTTATCTATTTGTGTTGCAACTTCATGTTTGTGGACCTCGGGAAATCTATATGACTTAACATTAATTGGTTGATCAGTGGTAGTACGGATTTGATGATCAATAGCATCAGTTGAAGAAAGCTGATCACCAGGGAGATAGAAGATATCTGAATATTTAGTACATATGTCGCGTAAGGCTTCGGATTCTTCAGGGTTTAAATGTGAAGTTCGTAAAAGTTTTAGGACTTCTTGAGTTCTGTTTAGACAATTTTGTTTATTTTGATTTGTCTGTTTATTATTTTTAAGCGCATTATCCTGGTAGTTTTCAATTGGATGTAAAGTAAGTTGGAGATTAGAATTTAATTCTGTAGATTTTTCAGAAGTATTTAGTATTATAAGATTTATTCTATTATTGTCTTTAACTTTTACCGCACAATTCGCTATCAAGAGGGAGTCTGTGATATGTTCATCAAGAAGGAGACCTTCTTTTATTTCAGGATTACGCACAGAACATTCTACTATGATTTCTGAACGAGCTGGAATATGATACACAGGATCATTGAAGATAAGTTTAATTTTGTTTTTGTCAATATTAAGAGTTTTACGGTTATAGTTAATATTAGATTGATAATGGGTAAGTAAATTATTACCAATTATTCCATCATAAGACAGATTTATTTTATCGACAACGTGAAAATTGAATGGAATTGATTCTTTGCCAAAGATAAGCATAATATCAATATCACCGATAGTAGGGACGGCTTCTTTATTATTATCTATACCTTTTAGTTTTAAAATATTGTCTTTTCTGAGTTTCAAACGTGGAGAATTTAATGAGTTCTTTTTAATAAGGCTGATGGAAGAGCCAGTATCTACGAGAAAGGTAAGTGGTTTATCGGATCCGGAAGTTTTAAGAAGGACATGAGGTAAAGACATCTTTGAGGGATCACATGTTATTTCATATATTTTTTCATCTTTTGTAACCATTTCAGGGACTGAATCGACATTTGGAGAATCTTTTTTTGTAATTTTTTTATTCTGTTTAATACAGGGTTTCATCTGAGGATGTTTTAGAGCATTTTCAAATTTGGAATTGATAGGTTGTTCTTTTTCATCAAAACTAGAAGAATCATGGGAATTGATGCATGTGGGAGATTTAGAAATGGTGTCATTGGAATCATGACATTTGTCGTTGGACTCTACGAGACACCGTCGGGAGTCCTTTAATTGTTTAAATGATCATTATTTTCATTAGTGTTATAATACTCTTGAGAATCATATTTTTTACAGTCATAACCTTGAAAATCGTTATTTTGGAAATCATAATGTTGAGAATCATAATTTTGACAGTCGTAACCTTGAGAATTTTCAGTCATTTGAACATGATCATCATTGCCATTTATGAAATGAACGCGAGT
Source organism: Brenthis hecate (assembly GCA_951806755.1). Lineage (NCBI taxonomy): Eukaryota > Metazoa > Arthropoda > Insecta > Lepidoptera > Nymphalidae > Brenthis > Brenthis hecate. The sequence continues at coordinate 377,913 of OX638264.1, forward strand.
TGATTGACCATTAAAAGGTTTTTTGTTAAAACTATTTTGGGATTGTTGAAATTGATTTGGGATTTGGCGTTGAGGTTGGTTAGTTGGGAATCGAGAAGTTTGACCTCTATTATTAAAATTGCTATTATTAAATTGACGCTTTTTACAATTCTCTATTGTATGACCTTGATTTTTACAGTAACGGCATATCGACGTTGAAAATTGATTGGGAATTCGTTGTCCATTATTAATATTATGTATAACTGGTCTAAAATTATTTGATCCTTGAGGAGGACGTTGTAACGTTGAATGACTTTGGACATTTCGCCTATATAAAAGTTTTTGAATTTTTTCTTCTGACGTTGCGAAATTGATAGCATTATTAAGATTTACAGGATTTTTACCTCGAACAAGATTTGAAATATTAGGTTTTAGTCCAAGTAAAAATGTGTGAAGCGCTAAGTCTTCCATTGCTGCTAAGCGACCGGGTAATTCTAACTTCTTTTTGTTTGATAAAGTAACTTCGGTAAGTAATTTAGATAAGCAGGTTTCTAAGCGAAGAGAAAATTGAGTGACAGATTCGTTAGGTAACTGATGGCATTCCTGAAGATCTAAAAGCAAATGAGCATAGTGTTTGGTTTCGCCAAATTGACTTGTAAGAAATTCACTGAGTTGTTTCCAATCATCAAATTCTTTTATAGAACATGCGGTTTCCGCTTTACCTTCTAATTGTGATAGAATATATGTAAGCAAAATTGGTTTCTGAGTATCTGTTGCTAAATCATATGCACTTTGACATAATGAAATAAAAGAATTTAATTTTTCCCTTGAGCCATCAAAGGGCTTGATAAATTTAAATAATGTTTCAATAGTAAGGGACTCGTTTTTCTGTTCTGCTTTGACTGACATTTTATTTATTAAGTTAATTAAATTGAATTAAACAAAATAATTAAAATATAATATTGAATGATAAAAATAAGTTAATGTTTATTCGAAACAGTGTAATAGTATGACATAAATTCTAAAAAGTTATTGGACACTTAATATTATCGTTATGTGATTACAGTAGTCACACCTGCATTCTCACGTCGGGTCTAGTAATATGATATGACCTTAAGTTGCAAATAGCGTTATATGTAAATGTTTTAACTCACAGTCCGACGAATAGCACGAACATGATGTTTAACTATTTCAGGAACGAATATTTGTACTTCTAGATGAATTTCTTAAAATGCACTCGGAGATATCTTCTTTTCCACGACACAGAGTTTATATGTAAAGTTCAGGATACAGAGATGGCTTCTTCACGACACAGAGTTCATATTCTTCTTCACGACGTAGAGTTCATTTAAATTTCAGGATACAGAGGTTTTTTTTTTATTCACGACACAGAGTTCATATTCTTTTCAGGATACAGAGTTCATATAAAAATTCAGGATACAGAGGTTTCTTATTCACGACACAGAGTTCATATTCTTTTCACGACACAGAGTTACTTCTTTTCACGACACAGAGTTATTCTTTTCAGGACACGGAGTTATTCTTTTCAGGACACAGAGTTATTCTTTTCAGGACACAGAGTTATTCTTTTCACGACACAGAGTTCTTCTTTTCAGGGCACAGAGTTTTCTTTTCAGGACACAGAGTTATTCTTTTCACGACACAGAGTTCTTTTAAAATTTCAGGATACAGAGTTATTCTTTTCACGACACAGAGTTCTTACAAAATTTTAGGATACGGAGGTGAGTTCTGCGACATCGACGACACTGCCCGAAATTGAAAATTATGACACGGAGACGACCGAGGACAAAACTTATCCCACCGCTGCCACCAAATTTTGTTACGGGATTTTAATTAAAGCCCTTTTTAAAAAAATGATTTTTATTTATTATAATTAATTACAAATTAATTATGGGCAAGTGTCGCCGAACGCGGTTGGAATAGAACTGATTAGAAAAACAAAAGGTGTAACCCTATAAATATAATTGTGCTGACTATGCAGCGTCTCTTGCACTTTACCTTACATTAAACATATATAACAGTTCGTTCGTTCGTTCGTTCGTTCGTTCGTTCGTTCGTTCGTTCGTCCGGTCCGTCCGTCCGTCCGTCCGTCTGTCTGTCTATTTTTTCTATTTCTTTCACGTCGAAACAGAGTGACGGTTTTGAGTGGTTTTATTGAGATTGTTAGAGGTTGGTTTGTGTGGAGATAGTTAGAGAGCTGAAGAGTGACATACTACTACGAGTACTGCGCTACTTTTTACGGCAGTAGGTTATCTCTTTCCCATGGGAAATCATATTATAATACAACCCATAACAAGTCATCATATCTATCTATAATATATAGTTTCTATGTTTAATAATCTATGTATTCCAAACTAACCATTAAAACGTACCTAGGGACAATATTGAGCGAAACGAGGGTGAGTAGCTAGTAATAATATTATTAGAGCTATAAAATTTATCAAAAGTTTAAAAGAACGTACCTAGTACGAAATATTATGTCGGACAGAATATACGAGATACAATTGAAAGGTAGGATATTAAAGCAAAATGTACAAAAAAAATCCATTTTACAGTTATGGATACGAAAGAATGCTGTTCAGTCGAAAACAATTTCATCCACGTTGGTGTTCATGTTTGAATTTTCATTTCGGGTGGATATGTTTTGTAGATCGTTTAATTTTACTACTGAAGTAAAAATAAATGTTATCTACATTTGTTACTTATTTTATGTCATATTAGGATTTTAGGACGTTATAATATAATTTTATTGACGACTTAAAATATTTTCGTTAAATGTTTACTTCTTTCTATCTGCCTTTACGATGTACTAAACATCAGTAAAGTTGGCTTCAGTCTTCTGCTCCACATTACACGAGATATTTATTAGAATTTTCAATAAGACTGAAAAATTGTATACCTATAAACGTTTAAAGGATCTTAGTAATGAGTTTTCATTTTTTTTCTATCGATAAACAAACATAGGTGACAACAGCTTATTTGCACTACATGGCTAAGGCCTCCGTGGCGCAATCGGCTAGCGCGTTCGGCTGTTAACCGAAAGGTTGGTGGTTCGAGCCCACCCGGGGGCGACTTTTTTATTTCTTAAAGTGTTACCTCAAAACCATTATCAAGTAATGTATTAAACTACGTTTTAGATTATACACGCCATCGCTAATCTGTCGGAAATGTTCTTTTACCAGTTGCTGAAATTCTATTTTTAAAAATTGATTCGACTTGCTCATTAATACGTTACATTTTAATATCTATCCGTTAGTCCGTACGTTAACCACATCCGTTTTCAACTTCATGTTATTGCGATCTAGGTCACTCTATAAGAGTAATGTTTAGTAGACTTGAGAATATATTTCCATGATGCCATTCAACAGAGCAATCAGAAGGCAATCTACGCCGACACAACTCAAATAATAGAATTACCTTAGTAACCATCATCGAATGGAATTGGTTTGAACATTTACACCACAATTTACACGTTTCTGTCTGCGTATTCATCCTAAACATAGAAGACAAAACACTTCTATAAAGTAGACATTGTTAGAGAATGATTAATTAATTAGGCACATTAATATAAAAAATAAATTAATAGTAAAAAACCATCTTTAAATACAAGCTGAAATGATCTAAAAAGAAGAAAATAAATAAAAAATACATCAAACCCATCAATTTAATGCATTTTAAATATTAGGTATATTCCTGTTTACCTATATGGGTAAATGTTGCGACCAGCTTTTCACCTCGAGGTAAATTTCTAAGAAATTAATTAAAAATTCTAAGAAATCTATTGTTAACTGACACGCCGGCGTGTCCGCGGTCATAGAGGGAATATAAATATAAATTGTGAAATTATAAATCCATTTTGTGGCGGCCGCCATATTGGATTTACAATGATGTTATGTTGCTTAATGTATTTCGCTCATCAAGCCCTTTCAATATGATGCCCATATCGTAAGGGTCACTGTGAAAATAATAAATCGCCATTTTGTAACTTCCGCCATATTGGATTAAAAATAGCAGCATTTAAGTAATCGTGCATTGTATTGGAAACCAAATTAGTGTGCCAAATTTCAGCTCAATCGAACACTGGGAAGTGGGTCAAATTTTACTTACACTATTCCATTACACAGACCCGGACAGGTGAAACTAAATAAAAGCTTATGATAAATAGTAATGTTTATGATAATATAAATAGTAATGTATTTATTGTTTGCTATTTCGACTATAAAATTAAACTTTATGCAGTATAAATGAAGAAATTTCCTCGTAAGTAAAATAAAATCGTTTTCGGCTCGTTAAAATAATGCAAATAAGTCTACACCTCCTTGCTATGCAGTATGCAACCACGCCATGCCAGGCATGATCCATCATCAAATCTGCTCGATAATACCAAAATATTTTATTATACCCCGTAAACAAGGTACTTCATCTGTTGTTTTTCTTTTGATTTTAACGTCAGTTCAAAGGTATCTTGTGTCACTTTCCCACTAGTTGAAGAGTATTTCTACAAAACTATATCTATCTATTGCTGTTGCAGGAAAGTTAAAAAAAAATCTTTTAACAATCAGTTTCAGTTGAAAAACAACTGGTTAAGACGATGTGAACAGCGAAAATATATGATTTTATAAGTATTGCGGGACTGTTCTATTAATCACTTAGTGCAGTTTATCAAAGAGCTCAGGTGAAGTGAATCTAGAACACTTCCAAGTTCCAGAACAATCTGTAGAGACAAATATAACACATAATTAACTCTTCTTAGTAGACATAATAGTTTACTAACTGATGAATTGAATATTTTAATTAGTTTTAGTCACATTAATATTATAAATGCGAACATTTGCGATCTAGTGTTTTGTTGATAATATATTAATAAGCTTTCAACCTTTACGGATATTGTTAAATAAGGAATTGAGATATGTAACATATAGGGTACTTTTATAAACGTGCCCACCGCACGAACGGATCGGGGAGCAAAAACTAGTTATTCTTAAATGCATTTAATACTTGCAGAATACTAGCAAAACCCGCGGCATCGCTCGCGCTAAAACTACAAAAAATCTAAAAAGGTAGATTTCATAAAAACTTTAAACCCCTATTTTACCTCCTTATGGGATGAATTTCGAAAAGCTCTTATTTATTTAATTGTATTGAAGAGCATCAATGCCAAGTTTTAAGTAGTTTTGATCATAAATATTTTTTTGGATTGTATTATAACGTATTTTTCCGTGGGAATGAGATGATCTCACGCGGTAAATAGTAGCTTATGTCACTCTCCAGCCCACTAATTCCGTCCACACAAAAAAATCACGCCAATCCGTCATTTTATTTCGACGTGAAAGAAGGACAAACAAACACACATTCACATTTATAATATTATAGATTTATAAAATTAAAATTTATGCAAAGTGGAAGTTAAAAGTATGCAGTGACAACATTGTTTAATCTGAGTAACAATATCACAAGAACTAGGAATGCAATAAAACATCGCTATATTATGTCGATCGTCAGATATTTACCTATACCTACGTCGCGCGCAGAAAAGATGAATCAAATGCTATACATATAAGGTACCTATTGTTTCTTTTCAATGTTCCAATAAATCTTTCCACTGATACCATTTTTATATATTTTGCCTATACTTATCAATTTCAATATTTCGCCATGATGTTCCTAATAAAATGTCACGACAGCTTTAGCTTTTTATGAAAATTAAAAACAGCAAAGAAGTAATAAATATATCTGAAATATTTAAAGCAATGTCGCGTGAATATTGAACTCCTCTGAGACGCGTAACAGGGGCCGAGACGTATCTTGTTACTAACAAGCAGCTATTTATGTTGAAATATTGTCGAAATGCGATTTTGCTCATAAAAAATAGTTTTTGATAGGTACACACAAGTATGATTATAATCTATAATTAGAAAAAGGTTTTTGTATAAAATTTATGTTGTATTCATTATAGCCAACCAAATCTAATTAAATTTTTATTAGAGATAATGTTGATATAAGTATTAGTATAAAATTCCTGTTTTGTCTGTTCTTGCATGCGTTTTGTTCAATTGTTTTGATTACCTATAAGTTTTTTATCTTTGTCGATTGTGTATGGATTATCATTTTAAGAAATAGTTTATGTGTCAATGGCAAGGATGGTCCCAATAAAAATGCTTTTACAATGCAATAAAAATACGATTACGACTACGGTTTCGTTTTTCCTAAGTTATGTAAAAACTTAAAAACAAATTAATAAAATTGTATACTAAATATTTATATGTAGATGTTCCTATAATCGTCTTACCATTGTGAAATATAATGAAAAACCGATGTTACTTAATTTTTCATTGTACATGTATTTCTTTAACGTAATCGTTTTTTTTTATTCTTAATAATATGTAAATTGTATTTTATCGTTTCGTTGCTGTAACAGCAAATAAATTAACGCAAAATTGCAATGCATAAGAATTCGCTTCAGAATAATTGTCTTTTGGGATAAAACTTTAATTACTAAGTATCATTGTACTCGTAGTTAAAACTTGAAACAATGTACTTTTCACATTATATGTTAACAACGTTTTTAGCTGTTATATTATAGGTACATTCCAGTAATACCTAAACCATCTTCGATCAACAATTGTTGATCAAAGATGGTATATACCTAATGGTAATTTTATTATAGCAATATCGTGACAAAAAATTATGGTTTACTTCGATCATTATTTTATGTCACGATATTGCTATAATAAAATCACAATTAGGTATATACCTAAATGGACAGTTTATAAAAAACTTAATATAAATATATTATTGTATCTTTATCTGTATGTCTCTTTGTAATGTTTCTGAGCCCTATCAAGTTGTTAGCTGGCAGCGAAAAGTTAGCAAACTCAATCGCAATATACGTACATGGGATTTTATAGCTAAATAGTTGCTAATTAAATAAAATAATAAAATAAAATAATTAATTGCTAAAACTTCGATTTTGTTGCTCAATTCAGTTTTTTTAAAATTCCTTATTGCTAGCTCATGGTGATGTTGATTCTGCTAATTTTTTACTGCCGGTTTCAGAGGGCAGGTATCTGGTCCATTCTATACCATTCACAATGCGCAGTATTGTAGTTATTACATATTTATTTTTTGGAGTTAATGAGTTTAATAGTCACAATTTTAAGGACTTTAGAAGCGTATAACTCAGCAGTTATTGACTTAAAAAATATTAAGAGCTATCCAAAGATTTCTAATGATAATCCACTTACACACACACACACACACACACACATATATATATATATATATATATATATATATATATATTTACCCCTCCATTAACACTTCGTATTGTCATCTCTATTTTTTTATATCTCAAAACTTGACTTCACCATTATATAATGGACCTAAAAATTATACGTAAATAATAAGGCTTTCGATTTTTTCGTTTATTACGGAATCCTAAAAAATATTAAGACAAATTAGGTATAAGTTTTGTATAGGTATTGTTAACAATACTGTTGCGGTAAACCGGTAATGATATACGGACCTAATATAAGTAGCACGGTTTTCGATTCTTTAGACTGTTTACGGAGTCTTAAAAAATGTAGGATCAAATATTTTTTCAATCAATGTTTTTTAAAGAAATGAAAAAAATGTTCTTGAGACAGCTTGGGATTTTTTGAGAGTTATATAGGTACTTAAAGACAAATAATTCCAAAAAGCCAGATTAGATTGATAGAATTTTTTACCTGCTAGATGATGATTCAAAACGCCTCAAAAATGTTTTACTAATTAAGAAATTTCCATTAAAAAAAATTCAAGGGTTGCTAGGGTGCCGCTACCCGTCAGCCTTACCTCGACTATCTTATTTAGGGGTCCTTCAAGGACAATTACAAAATTTTCTGTAGTGCCTATCCTAAAATGTTCACCAGCTCCTACTAATATTATCAGGCATGTTGACATTCACGTATACGAACACACAAGACACAAGTGCTCTCTCTACTCCTGTCACTCTCATACTCCGGTGGGACGACTATTCGACGCGACCAGTAACAATAAAGGCGCAGACTGCGCCTTTACGTGTTCTCCGAGGCTCGGGGGAGAAACGCCGCCAACTTCCCAACTCCCGGCTGTTACTGAGGTTTACAAAACAGAAAGACTCAATAACGAAATTTAGCCTGACCCAGACTCGAACCCAAGACTTCTAGATGTACAGCCGTTCATACTACCAAGTACACCACCGATGCAGTTTTGAATGCTCTTTAGAATGTTCATGTACAATCAGCAGAATTATTTATACCATTGTATATCCGGTAGTCCCCTTGCCGCAACCGCCACGCGCTTTGGCTTACTTTATCCCGTATCATCTTATCATGTGGTATATAGTTGTCCAAGTTGTGTTATTCTATATACCTAACCGCATTTGTAGGTTTGGTGTACCATTATAGTGGTTTTTTTTTTTTTTTTTTTTTTTATTGTACGATAGGCTTGCGCTTGACTACAATCAGCGTTGGGAAGCACTGATGAGGTCTAGGTTGGAGCGCGCTTGCCTAGAAAATGCCTATTCACTCTTGCCTTGAAAGTACTTAGATTATAAGTGGCAGGAAACACGTATGCTGGAAGGGTGTTCCACTCCTTAGCGGTTCGTTTCAGAAACGTAGAACTAAAGCGTTTCGTGCGAGTTGGTTGGATTTCTACCACATAAGGATGCCAGCGCTCACGACTTCTCGCAGTTCTGTGGTAAAACGGTGAAGGGGGCACAAGGTTGTGAAGTTCCTGCGCGCACTCCCCAAAGTATATCCGATAGAAGATCGATAGACAGGCGACATTGCGTCGATGCTGTAGACTAAGCAGTTTCGTCTGTGTTAGTGTTTGATCACCTATAATACGGCGAGCTCGGCGATCTATCGAGTCTAATGCATCGAGTTGATACTTGGCAGAGCCATCCCAGAGGTGGCAGCAGTACTCCATAGCTGAGCGCACTTGAGCCTGATAGAGAGTTAGGCGCTGCTCGGGTGTGAAGTACCGCTTCACCTTGTTCAGGATACCAAGTTTTTTGGCTGCTGTTTTGGCCTTTGACTCGATGCATTTCCCGAAATTGAGATTGGGAGAGATGTCTATGCCCAAGAGCTCAATATGGTCGCTTATCGGGATGGATACATTTTGGAAAGTGGGAGCCAAGGTAAAGGGGCTCCTTTTTGCGGTAAATAAACACGCTTGTGTTTTGGTGGCATTAAACTTAACTAAATTGGCGTCACCCCATTCGGACACCTCCTTCAGAGTCAAGTCAATGCGATTCACCAAGGCCTCTCTTTGCTCAAGGATCTCAGAAGCACTGGCTTTAGAACTGGACAAGTATCTATCCGTAACAGTGCTGTCATCAGCGTACCCAAAGATACCGGGTTTTAGAAGATCGTTGATGTGCAGCAGGAAGAATGTTGCGGACAGAACAGATCCCTGAGGAACACCGGCATTGACAGCCATTAGGTCAGATGAGCAGCCGTCAACGACCACCCTAAATGACCTCTCACTCAGAAAATCAGATATCCAGCTACAAAAGCCAGCGGGTATCCCATATGCCGGAAGCTTGCTGAGAAGACTGCCATGCCAGACCCGGTCAAAAGCCTTCGAAATATCGAGAGACACGGCGAGTGCCTCACCGTGTTTTTCAATGGCTTCACCCCAAGTATGTGTGGCATACACTAGAAGATCCCCAGTAGACCGGTTTTTCCGAAAGCCGTACTGGTGGTCGGACAGGAGATCATTTTCTTCTAAGTATGCTAGGAGCTTGTTATTGACCACACGTTCCATACTTTTACAAAGGATGGACGTGATCGCTATTGGTCTATAATTGGCCGGGTCAGCACGACACCCCTTTTTCGGTACTGGCTGCACGTTTGCAACTTTCCACGACTTCGGGACTTGAGCAGTTGCAAGAGAGAGGCGAAACAAACGCGTTAATACGGGAGACAACTCAGGGGCGCAATTCCGCAAGACAATTGCAGGTATACCATCAGGGCCACTGGCTTTGTTCACGTCGAGGTTCCGAAGAGTTTTTAGGACCTCTTGCTGGTGTATGCGTATCTCTGGCATAGAGGAGTCGCATGTTGGAACAGTAGGTGGCAATTTGTTTCCAGCATTGAGACGTGAGTTTTCTGCAAATAGAGACGCTAGAAGATTAGCCTTGTCAGTTGCAGAGACAGCCAGTGATCCATCAGATTTCTGCAGAGGCGGCAGCGAAGATCGGCAGAAGTTCGATTCAACCGACTTTGCGAGGGACCAGAAAGCTTTATCACCACTGGGGTGTGTGGCTAACTTACGCCCGATGCGGTTAGTACGGTTGAAACGAGCTTTTCCCAGGACCCTCTTGTAGGACTTGGTGGCAATATTGAATTCTCTTTTTTTCGTTTTTACGTCCGGTGCATTGAGAGCACGTGCGTCCGCCCATGCTACAAATGCCGATTGCTTAAAGGCTTCTGCAGCAGCGCACTCAGCGTTGTACCACGGAGGTGTCTTGCCATCGGGCGAAACGTCAGAAAATGGTATAAAATATTCCATTGCCTGGCGTATCACATCCGATATAGCACTCTCACTGCTCGACGGATCGTTGGTAGAGAAACAAACTTGCCGCCAAGGGTAAGATGCAAAGAAGTGCCGCATCTCGTCCCAATCTGCTGCACTGTATCGCCACACCCGCCTCTTTACTGAGGAGTCTGGAGCAGGAGGGTAAAAGTTGGATACAGATTTCACTAGACAGTGGTCTGAGGTTCCCAAGGGGGACGAAACTGAGACCGAGAACCTATCAGGATCAGTTGTTAACAGAAGGTCCAAGCAGTTGGGTGTGTGTCCATCAACATCCGGTATCCGAGTGGCTTCCTGAACTAACTGAGAGAGATCTAGCGATAGTGCGAAATTGCGCGCCTCTCTCCCAGCATGATCTGTTTTTAAGAATGGGAACAGCCACTCCTGGTGGTGGGCATTAAAGTCTCCCAGAAATACCAGTTGAGCGGTTGGATATCGATGTTGGACGATGTCAGCTTTTTCGCTTAGGTAATTAAACAACTGAGTCCTCTCCCGGTCACCGCTATGTGAACGATAAACGCATGCATAAACTGTTCGCTCGAAACCTGTGTCAACCAAGCACCACAGAACCGAGAAGTTTGGTACCTCCAAATTACGAAGACGTTGGTAGCAGATGTTACTACAAGCGTACAAGCAGACCCCTGCCCGAGCTTTAAAATTATGCTCAAGCGAATACCCGGGGTACTCAAGATATGCTACATCCGCTGGGCTGTGAATTTGCGTCTCCGTGAGAAAGAGTAAATGCGGCTTGGCGGTCTCGAGGTGGTGGTGGACCGCATAGAGATTAGAGTGCAGTCCTCGAATGTTAGAGAGGTGCACTGAAAAAGAGAGGAGGTGCAGCCGCTGTTTAAAACTATTTCTCTTTTTACTTTTTTTCATTTGGGCTTAGGGAGTGAATAATTATGGGAAGATGACAGTTGTACGAGATGTTGCATTCATGACGCCATGACCCTAATCATAGCAGTGCTGATGGTAGACTCAACTGGAGACCGCGGGGACGCCCGAACCCCCCTGGAAATTGCCATCGGGTCCTCTCTCCGGTCGCCAACCGGCACGATGGAAGCCATCCCAGGATTTTTCGCCAAAGGTGGCGGGGCAGCCTTTCATAGGTGGCGAACCTACTAATTGGGCCCCCAACTACCTGCGGTCGGCCAGCGGTGCACCGTGCTTCGGATCCCGCTGCTCTCCAAATTGAGCCTTCCGGCACCGCCACAACTCAGGTCAGAACCTGTCATTAGAGTGCAACACAACTGTACAGACTCATTTCCCCCTGCATGAATGGCTGCAGCGAACATCGCACCGGAACACGACCCAACCTATGACGCGGCGAATCGTGCCACAGGATGTGCCATTTAGCGGTTCGTCTTTGTTCGCTGGGTGGTGTTAGCCACGGCCGAAGCCTACCACCTGTTTTAATGTTGCTCAATTAGCACCACCCAGGGGTCACGTGTAGGGTATCGAGGATCTGGACCAGGTTTCGGTATGACCTACGGACGCGAGCAACTTTGACTGTGGTATTGAAATTGATTGTAATATACTTTAAAATAATTTTAAGTTGAAATACTCAGTATATTACTGTGTGGAAGATATGGGGTCTTCATAATAAAGGTCACTTTATGTACATGTGTATTTATTTGTATTGTTTTATTTTTGTATTCAAAAAACATCAAAAAATAAAAAAAACCGACTTCCAGGCACTAAAATGTAAAAAATAACTAAACGGGTGTTTTCATTTAGCATAGATACCTAATCAGATATTTTCGAAGTCGGTGCCAGCCGACGCATAGGAAATCTAATTTATTTTGATACGTAAAATATATATATATATATATATATATATATATATATATATATATACCTATTAGATATTCATATCTTAAAATATTGTCCGCTGGCACCGACTTCGAAAATATCTGATTAGGTATCTATTCTAAATGAAAACTCCCGTTTAGTTATTTTTTACATTTTAGTGCCTGGAAGTAGGATTTTTTTTAAGTTTTTATTTTTATATTTTTAGTGTAGACGTAATAAGCAGGTAATATGTAGGAAGAAAGTTTTTTTTTAAATAATAGCAAATTTAAATTAAAAGTATTATTTTTAATTAATCTTAACTTTTTCATATTACACATAGATCAATTATGTGGCTTAAATAATTAATATATTATGATTTTTCTTTATGGTTATAAATATAATAATGGCAACACTAAAAATGTAGATTAATAATTAATATTTTTAAGATTGTAATAAATATAACAATAACAGCAATCTCCCGTGACCATGGATGCTGTAAAGCATTCGAAACGTCGGGAACCAAAAATCAAAATAAATCCGCAGAATAATCCGAAAAGATAGTTTTATTTAAAAATGTCAAACATTCGCGTAAATCTAAGAAAGTATTATGTAAACTTGTTGTTTTTGAATCTTAATGATCATAATATTATTTATATTTTTCTGTCCATTTACCGTAAAAAAGTATCTTGTTTTTCCTGAAACGTATATGTATATTAAGATATAAATTAAGTTACATTAATTTGTTATGTTAAAAACATTACATATTATTTACAGCTTAGCCTGTTTTAAACAGCAGGTATTTTACACAGGCTCATCATCATAGGAAAATTAGCTTAGTTAGCATGACTTGTAAAATAATAGTATCGATTTAGTTTTCGTGACGTGGCACAGTAAAAATATGTTCATTGGATTATGGATTGGGTCACTCGACATTAATTCACTGTGGTATACACGCGTTTAGTTATTTAAGTTGACTCTACAGAAAACAGGAAAGTACAAGCATGTTATCTATCAGTGAGCCTGCGGTGCAGTCATATATACTATATTCAAGTATTTTGGGATTAAAAGTCCTTGCAATGGCAATATTGACCGCAAGAGTACGGTATAAGAAGAACGTGTTTGCCAACGAAGAGGATGCCCGAAGAACTAAGGGGATTGTGAAATTCGATGATCCAGACGTCGAAAGAGTTAGACGAGCTCACCTAAATGATTTGGAAAATATTCCCGTGTTTTTGGTGCTAGGTGCATTGTATTTAGCCACCGGCCCGTCGGCTGCATGGGCAACTCTTTTGTTCAGACTGTATACAGCCGGTCGTGTTGTGCACACAATTGTATACGCTGTGAAGCCCCTTCCTCAACCAGTGCGTGGTATCGCATTTGATATTCCATATCTAATTAACTGGTATATGGGAGTTAAAATTATTTTACACTTTATTATCGCTCTGTGATATGTGCTGTATATAAACTTCTCAATAAAGTATATAGTGTGTATAATATAGTGTAAGTGAATATAGTTAAGTAGGTACTCTAAAAGACTGAGTCGAGTAATTTGATATGATTTTGATAAGTAATAATAAAATTGGTTATATACAACAAGATAATAATAAACATATTTTTATCATATTATTAAGTATTCCTTAATATGTTGAGTATTGATTATATATAGCATGTTTGTTTTAGAATACTTTTATTTTTAATATAAAAATGCATTAATATTTTTTTCAATGTAATAATTTTTAAAATATTTTATTAATATCGAGATAAACAAATTGTATTGAAAATGATGTTAGGTATACAATAACATTTTGCATAAACATTATATATATGTACATGCAATGAAGAGATAATATTATTTTTCAACATTATTTGATATTTTATTGAGTAAAGGTTGCTTAGATGTTTAAATGTTTATCTTGGTCTAGCCAAGGTAGCGCTTGTTGGATTTCACCCTCCAACTTTTTTTTTTTAACGTTGGGAAATGCATTTACGCACGAGGACTCACCGGCAAAGCCAGTACTACCCACTAAAACCCAACAAAACCTTCCCCCGTCTTAATGGGGCGTCGCAGGATCGCTTACGCATTCAACTACGACGCCCCGACGGCAGGTCGGCCGAGACAGACCACAGCGACCATGGGGTTGTTCCAAAGTCCACTCTGCTATCAGAGAAGTACCAGGAGCAACCCGCATGGTACACCTCCCTCCGAAGAGGGCCACCTCCCACCGCCCATCGAAGTGGGCCACCTCCTTGTGCGTTTCTTGGCTTCGCGCCCGGCTGTTTGCCGGGCACTACTGAGCCCCCGCACGACAAGGTGAACGCACGTTGGGGGGGACCCTCCAACTGCCCCAACTAATGAACCCTAATTCTTTTACTGAAATAAAAGTAGCTTAGTTACTCCTTATAAAATCAACTACCTGCAAGCGAAAGTCCCGTTAAAATCGGCCCAGCCGTTTCGGAGATTAGCCGGAACAAACAGATGGCAGACAGGTTAAAATTTTAAAAATTGTGTTTTTCTTATAAATATCTTATATAATTCCATATGCATTTTGTAAAAAGCTGTTATTTTGACATTACAAACAGACACTTCAATTTTATTTATTTGTTTAGATTACTCGATGTAACTTAAAAAGATAAATTGACTTCATAACCACTTTTTTCAAAATTACATAATCCCTTGAGGTATAACTTGCTTTTTAAAAAAGAATTATAAAAAAACGATTCACAGTAATTGTACTAGACACCCAATATGGTACCTACACCATAAAAAGAACATACATACACCCAAATTGAAAAACTTCTTCCTTTTTGAGTCCGGTTTTTTTTCTGAATGTGTACTTAGTCCCTATTGTCGTGTAAATTATGGCAACTGTCTAATATTATTAAGTCGCAGAAAAGATGAATCAATTGCTATACCGTTTTGTTTTTTCAATATTCCAATAGATCTTACTATACTCGTAATACCAATTTTATATTTGCCTATACTTATAAATTTCAATATTTCGCTATGATGGTCCTAATAGTAATACATAAAATGTCACAACAGCTTTAGCTTTTTATGAAAATTAAAAACAGCAACGAAGTAATAAATATATCTGAAAAATTTAAGCAATGTCGCGTGAATACTGAACTCCTCTGAGACGCGTAACAGGGGCCGAGACGTATCTTGTTACTAACAAGCAGCTATTACTTTATGTTGAAATATTGTCGAAATGTGATTTTGCTCATAAACAATTTTTAAAAAAACCCAACTTCAACCGCTGCTAGGCGCCAGCCGATACAAATCATATCGACTTCGAAAATATCTAATTAAGTATTTATTAACCGACTTCCAATTCCAAAAAGAAGGAGGTTCTCAATCCGTCGGAATCTTTTTTTTATGTATGTTCACCGATTACTCGAAGACGCCTGAACCGATTTGGAAATATTTTTTTTGTTTCAAAGTGTATACTTGTATACCCAGGTGGTCCCATATAAATTTTATCGAAATCGGTCGAGCAGTTTTTTAAAAAATCAACAATATTTTTTTTTAAATAAATTGTTTAATCGAATATGATATTAAAAACTTTTTACTTACAAATTACCTGCTTATTACGTCTACACTAAAAATGGAAAAATAAAAACTTTTTAACAAAAAATAAAAACCGACTTCCAGGCACTAAAATGTAAAAAATAACTAATCAGATATTTTCGAAGTCGGTGCCAGCAGACAATATTTTAAGATATGAATATCTAATTAGTAAATATGTATTTTACGCATCGAAATATGTTAGATTTTCTTTGCATCGGCTGGCATCGATTACGGATACGACTTCGATTTTCCCAAGTTATGTAATAACTTAAAAATAAATTAATAAAACTACGTACTAAATGTTCTCATAATT
Organism: Brenthis hecate; assembly: GCA_951806755.1. NCBI lineage: Eukaryota > Metazoa > Arthropoda > Insecta > Lepidoptera > Nymphalidae > Brenthis > Brenthis hecate. The sequence goes on from OX638264.1 coordinate 394,145, forward strand.
GCGTTACCATTGTGAAATATAATGAAAAAACCGATGTTACTCAATTTTCATTGCAGGTACATGTAGTACTTACCTTAACGTAAACAATTTTTTGTTCTTAATACATATGTGAATTGTAATTTGTGGTTTCATTGCTGTAACAGCAAACAAATTGATGCCTAATTTCAATACATACGAACTCGCTTCACAATAGTCTATTGGGATAAAACTTTATTTAATTCGTACTAAGCATCATTGTAATTAAAACTTGAAACAGTGTAGTTTTCATATTATACGTTGACAGTGTTTTTAGCTTATATACTAGCACTTCCCGCGGCTGCGTCCGCGTTTAGATGACCAAAAAACAAATTTTTAGGTTTTACATATTACTATATTCTTACATTGCAGTTTTTCTATTTTTTCTCAGAAAAGAGACATTTTCCCGCGGTAAAAAGTATCCTATATGTTGACCTGGATAATCAGCTATCATCATATTCATAAAAAAAATTTCTCCAGTGGTTTTTCTGTGATGCGGTAACAGAGAGACAGACAGAAAGACAGACAGACAAAAATTCTAAAAAGTATAAATTCGGCCTCTGTATCGATAATAATGTTTATTTCAATGAGATTTTCCAAAAAATATTTAATGTTCAGATTCGCCTTAGTTACAATTTTACTATATGTGTAGATTATAGGTACATTCCAGTAATCTTTTAACCATCATTGTTTTTGTCATAATATTCCTATATATAAAATAACCATTATAAAAATGGGCAGTTTATATAAAACCTAATATCCATACTAATATTATAAATGTGAAAGTGTGTTTGTTTGTCTTTCTTTCACGTCGAAACAGAGCGACGGATTGGTGTCATTTTTGGTGTGAAGATAGTTGAAGAGCTGGAGAGTGACATCGGCTACTTTTTATCACGGGAAATCATCTGATTCGCACGGGAGAACACGTTATAATACAACCCAAAAAATATTTGTGATCAGAATTACTTGAAACTAGGTATTAGTGTTATTCAATACAATTAAATAAATATTTGTTTTAGCATTTTTTTAAATTTACCCCATGAAAGGGTAAAATAGGGGATGAAAGTTTGTATGAAAGCAACTCTTTTAGAGATTTTGTTGTAGTTTTAGCGCGAGTGAAAACGCAGGTTCTGCTAGTATTTATATGTATATTATTGTATCCTTATCTGTATGTGTCTTCGTAATGTATCTGAGCAATATTAATCTTTTAGCTGGCAGCAAAAAATTTGCAGAATCAATCGAAATATATGTAGGATTTTGTAGCTTATTGTATTTGTTGCCAATACCTTGATTTTACTTAACCTACCTATATTTGTATATATAAATAACACGAGTTTTGATTTTTCCGTTTGTTACGGAATCCTAAAAACATATTAAGACAAATAGGTGTTAGTTTTGTATATAGTAACCAATAATCTTCCGGTAAAATGGTAATACATATTATAAATAACACTATTTTCGATTTTCCAGTTTATCTACGGAATCCTTAACAATATACATATAAAAATAGGCACAAAATAAAAAAATAAATATTTTTATTATTTATTAAGACAACCGAAGTCTTAAATAAAATCTAGTTAATTATATATGTAACGTAATAAAATCTTTTATGTAGTTGCTTCACTGACACGACCCTTGTGTATTAAGCAAGTTTGTTATTAAAGACGGTTAGTAACTTATTTATATATCAGTAAATAATACATTGAAAAGAACACAGAGGCTCCGTTTATCATATAGTTAGCTAAAGTTTTAATGTATAACATGTAGTGTTTAATTCTCGACAACAGCCAGTACCGTTATAAGCTGCCGTAGATCGTGGTAGCGTACGTTAAAAAATAATTTTATCAGGCATCATTGACATTCAAGTATAAGCCGGCAAAGCGAGCTGTTCATTTGTAGTGAAAATAAATTAAAATGTCGGTGATAAAATTAACAAATCCAGTGGTACAGTCCTACATAGTGTACTCAGCAATATTGGCACTCAAACTGTTATTTTTGTCCTCTCTCACATCGTTCGTGCGGATATCACGTGGCGTCTTCGCTAATCCAGAGGACGCTAAAGCTTCGAAGGGGAAAGTGAAATATGACGATCCTACAGTTGAACGAACTCGTCGCGCTCATTTAAACGATTTGGAAAATATTCCTGCGTTTTGGATTCTTGGAGCTTTGTATGTAACGACAGGGCCGGCGGCGGCGTGGGCCACTCTGCTCTTCAGAACGTATACAATCAGCAGAATAATTCATACCATTGTGTATGCGATAGTTCCCTTGCCACAACCGTCACGCGCTTTGGCTTACTTTATCCCGTATCTCATCATGTGGTATATGGGTTTCCAAGTTGTGTTATTCTATATAAGCGCATTGTAAGTATGGTGTACCGTTATAGTGCGTAGTACTGCTATTGGTTTCAATTTACTTTAAATACTGAGTAAGTACAGTACATTGTTTGTGTGGAAAATTTGGGGTCATCATAATAAAGGTCACTTTATTTATTTTTGTTGTTTTATTTCTATACATCATACACAGGTAACAACGTAACATGTATTGACATATTATCATCCAATCTAAGCTAGTGTTGTTATTTTTATTCGTAGAATAATGCATGCACAGACCAGAAAATCAGTATGACTTGCAATTTTACAGAGTATCAATGTAATCTAGCCCTGAGATACCTCTGTATTTTCTGTAGTCTGTAACATGTAGTGATTACACATTACATCATTCAGTATCCAGTGCCTATTCACAGAGGGCGTATAGTGTTGAATGCACACATCTACTTGAATTTGTCAATATCATAACTAGTAAAAAGTAATCATGGTGCCTGTGACTTTTCTTGAACCAGCAGTACAATCGTATATAGTGTACTCCGGTATTTTAGGCATAAAAGTTCTATGCATGTCAGCTCTGACTGGAAGCAAGCGGTTCCAAAAGAAAGTGTTTGCTAATGAAGAAGATGCTAAATCTTTAAACGGAGTAGTCAAACTTGACGATCCCGATGTAGAGAGGATAAGACGAGCACATTTAAATGATCTCGAGAATATTCCAGTGTTCTGGTTGCTCGGCGGATTATATTTAACCACTGGTCCATCAGACGAGGTAGCCGTAAACCTGTTCAGAGTATTCACTGTCTGCCGTGTATTACATACGATTGTGTATGTGGTGAAGCCATTACCGCAGCCAGCGCGCGGTATTGCATTCGGAATCCCAACTTTGATCAACTGTTACATGGGAGTTAAAATTGTGCAACATTTCATTAGTGCTTTGTAATTTTGTGTAGATACCTGATTTGGGGCTATCTAGGAAATTAGCATGATAGCAATACTTTGATAAAATGAACAAACACATTATGCAATAGTTATTTTTAAAAGTATTATTTTGAAAACAGATTGTGTTTTAAAAATCTTTTACTAATTATAGTAGGTATTACAAAATTGTAAAATATTTAAAAATAAATCATTTATTTCTTAGGTGGTATTTTTACTATATCCTAGTAATGTTACATAATGAAATATAGTATAATATATTCTAATACATAATTAAGTATAGAATAATTTACATTAATTGAGGCAAGTTACACATACAATTCCTTTGTTTTCCGAAGCCCTGTTTTGCTGTGACAAACCTGTTATTTTTGAATCTTAATGATCATATTTATATTTCTGTGGCCATTTACCGTAAAAATATCTTGTTTTTCCTAAGACGTACATATTAAGATATAAATTAAGTTGCATCAGTTTATGTTAAAAACATCATTGACAGTTTAGCAATTTATAAACGGCATACGAGTATATATACTATTCTTTATTGCACTTATATGTAAAATACAGAGAGTAACAAACAATAAAATTAGTTAGCAAAGGTGGACTTATCTCTAGAAGAGATCTCTTCCAGTCAACCTAAGTGAGTTAGAGAGATAGTATTAAAATGCAGGCTAAAGTGCAGTAACTTATTTTTAACCAGACTCATCGTATTAAGCTATAATTCAGAAACCAGTATCTATAAGGAAAATGAACTTAGCTAGCATGACTGGTAAATAATTGTATCAATTCAATTTTCGTGACGTGGTACAGAATTGAACATTGAAATGTTCGATGTCTTGAAATGGGTTGGAACTTGGATCACTCAACAGTCGACATTAGTTCGTTGCGGTATACACACGCGTATAGTTATTTAAATCGGCGCGACAGAAAGGAAACAAACATGGTATCTATCAGTGAGCCTGCGGTGCAATCATATATACTCTACTCAAGTATTCTGGGATTAAAAGTCCTTGCAATGGCAATATTGACCGCTAGAGTACGGTATAGGAAGAACGTGTTTGCCAACGAAGAGGATGCCCGGAGAACTAAGGGGATTGTGAAATATGATGATCCAGACGTCGAAAGAGTGAGACGAGCTCACCTAAATGATCTGGAAAATATTCCCGTGTTTTTGGTGCTAGGTGCATTGTATTTAGCCACCGGCCCGTCGGCTGCATGGGCAACTCTTTTGTTCAGACTGTATACAGCCGGTCGTGTTGTGCACACAATTGTATACGCTGTAAAGCCCCTTCCACAACCAGCGCGTGGTATCGCATTTGGTATTCCATATCTAATCAACTGGTACATGGGGGTCAAAATTATTTCCCACTTTATTAGCGCTCTGTGATATGTGCATGAAGTTTTTTTTTTTATAGTTTGTACTTTAAAAGACTGAGTCTAATAACTTGATATGATAAGCAATGATAAACTGATTATATACGACAAGATAATAATGAAGATTTTTTATCATATTTTTAAGCATTTCATTCCTCAGTATTGATTCTGTTTGTTTTATAATGTTTTTATTTTTAATAAAAAGATGCATTTACAGTTTCTTTTATTGTAATATTCTTTAAAAACATTTATATCGAGATAAAAAAGAGTGGATAGATAGATTGTTAAGTACACTGTTCCTTTTACATTTTACATGGATATACTTGAAATGAAGAAATAATAATATTATTTATACCTACTAAGTCAACATTATTTGCTATTGTATTGACTAGTTTAAAAAAACCAGCCTCTCTAACCAAATTCTTAATAAAATATTAATTTATCTTTTTATATCTTTGTTTACGATATTTATAAATTATATAAATAATATTTAATATTTATTGAAAACAAATTTTCTAAGAACATATTGGATATTTTGCACAGATTATTTTAAACAATGTTTAAACTGTACATACATATATACATATATCTACTCATTAAATTATTCTTTATATAAAATAATATAATATTTATAATATAAAATTATTAATTAACACTTGTTAATCTTTGGCGGGTTTTATTATAACAATATTATATTATTAAATTGTAGTATTTAAATTATTGCGTAAAACTAAATACGAATTTTATTATATTGACTAGTGAATTTTATCCTTAACAACAGCGTCAATGAATTATGAATTAATAAATTCATTTTATAGATTTGGATCTTTTTGTTTCAAAGTTTTATCGAAATTATTTCAAGAAAATTATGCAATCTAATAGGTAGGTGTATTAGTTAGGTAGATACATGTTTCTCTTAAAATTTTCCATTCATTTTAATGTGAATATAATTGCTTATATAATTATTATGATGAGACAATGTAAACCAAGATAAAAATGGAACATTAAATATAACAAAATAGAAATATTTATAATAGACCTACTATATGCTACGGACTGCCTGGTAAGCGTTTGGCATTTAGTAGGTATACTTGAACAAAAAGTTTAAGAATAACCACAATAATTAATGGCCTTTCTTTCGGCTTGTAACAGACAGTAATTTATATAATTTCGGCCGTTAGAAGGCTTTATTAATGCCATTAGTATTTGAGTTCCTTGAAAGACTTTCTTTGGCTATTACTTTTGAGGTAATCGTTCTGGGACGCTTTTCTTTTTTAATATTCCCATAAAATAACTAAGTATATTGCCAATTCTAAATATTATCTAAGTGCTATTAAACCTGGTACATTATAGGTCTATAAAAACGTTAATAATTAATGTTAATATTTCTGCACTATTATGGACTCGGGTTCGCCTCTAGACAACAGAAACAACTCTATTTCACGGAGACCATACATTTTTCCGGGATAAAAAGTAGCCTATTTGTTATTCTGATGTATGAATATATATTGTAAAGTTTCATTAAAACCCAATCAGTAGTTTTTGTGTACTAAGGATCTATCGGAAGGAGATTCGGCTTGTCTAGAAAGGCTCAAAACCCTCACCCTCCTAAGTGTGATCGGGCCGTGATTTACAAAGGCCCAGCGAGAACAGTATGTATATTGTATCGTCTATTCCTGAAGATAGCATTAGCTAATGCCAAAAAAGATGCTGGACACAAATGAAGGAGTAGCACAGGCTATAAACCTAGATCTCAGAAAATTTTATTGTATAGCTCTACAACAAAGGAACACAAAGAAAAGAGCATAAAGTTGTAAAGAATAAATATATAGAAAAATAAATTAAATCTGACAATTAAATAATATACTAACTTCTTAATAATTATTCTTGTTAAACCTATCACATTCCTTCTTTTTTCGTAGTTATTGACTTATCACATAATTAATAAAATATCGCTCTGATATTATAATCAATACTTAGGTAAGATATCGGTAATACATATAGCAATTAAATATTAGTAAAAAAAAAAACAAATGGTAACACTGTATTCGTATAGTAAGAATTTTTTTGCAAATATTGGCGCCCGTGAATTACAAAGTTGACATTTTAAATAATCCTATCCATTATTGTGACGAAGCAACGTGTAGATAACCTTGAAGTTTGCGCGCAAACACATCGCAACATGTACAATGTTATGTACATTCTACTATGCTACTAACTTCTATAGTATGTATAGACTGTATATTATATAATATGCCTACTTATATATATGTAAGATATATATTAGTATGATTATAAAACAGATGGAAGTGTTTTCGTATATGATAAAAACTTAAAAAAAAGAATAGAAACCGACTTAAAAAAAAAAACACTAAAAATTAAGAATAATTGATTGGTAGTTTTCATCCACTATAGATAACCTAATCAAATAAATGTATTCGAAGTCTGTGTGCTTTGATTTGTCTGGCACCGATTTTCAAATTTTTTACTTTTTAGTGGGTTTTTTTTGAAGTCGGTTTTTATTTTTTTTTTAATTTTTATTTTTCAATTTTTAGTGTAGACATAGTAGTAGTAAAGTAAGAAGTATATTTAAAAATTCATTAGGTGAAAAATCAATCATCTCCCTATTTTCTACACTTAGGGGTGGATTTTTTTTTTAAATTTAAACGGAACCAATTTTACGGTAAACCCTATTCAATAAAAAAAATACATCAAAAGCGGACTACACTGTAAACAGTTAGGCGTGGTCAAACATTAAAAAAAATATACCTACGTGTCGAATTGAGAACCTCCTCCCTTTTTTAATCGGTTAAAAATACTCGTTTGTTACCCTTTCACCGCAAAAAATTACGGAAGAGATTTTGATGATAATTTACAGTAATTTAACTTATATATCAGAATAACACATTGGAAATGTTTGATTAGTTCTTGTTTATGGCACTTTAAAGATAATAATTAATTAAAGAATGTCATAAAAACCAGCTCTTATGGCAGAAATAGTAATTTAGCCCTTATAGTAGAAAACAATAACTAAAATATTGATACATGAGCAAAGAAGCAGTCGAAAGTGCAATTCGTCAACCCGTCACCTGGCAGGGACTGATTGATGAAAGCAAACGATATTTCCACCGCTGAAGTCTGATTGTCAAAATCACAATCAAATCACAGCAACTTTGCTATTGCTGCATTTTTACTAGGGAAGTATTTAATTTAAAAGATATTTTTTAAAAATCTATGTTATACGACTACACGGTACATTGTTCTCAATATAGCATACTACGTATATGCTATATTTATCGACAATAAAATTAAAACAAAGTACCTATTTTGTCTTAATTTCATTGTCGATTACCTAATTACAGTTTAAATATACCAGTCACTATTACTTAGCAGTAAAATTTAAGAGTGTGGAGTTAGTTATAACAAAAATATATTATAATTTTGAGCGTTTACAACGATTTGAAGCAAAATTTTATTAATATATAATTTTACATTTAAATTTTAACAATTAATCGCATGGATAACGTGTTGTGTCAATCGTGAAATGTGTGTAGAGCTCCCTAGACCCTAGTGTAAGTATTATGTTCCTTGGTGTAGAGTGAGATACGCGACGTCACACCAGTTTGTTCGCTGTCATAAATATCGAGCTTTCAAAACACAAAATGTGAGTACTTATTTTCTTAGAAATAACAAAATAGAACAAATAACTATAAGCAATTAGTTAGTTACGGGTCATTATAGGTTCAATTATCTAAGTGTGACAGAAATAAGAAAAGCCCAATATGTCGATAATCTGTAGGCGTCTGTCCAATAGAAGGAATTTTATTAACAGCGAACATGACGTCACAAGCGTGGCGACGGCTTGCTGTTGTCTATATCTCTCTTTCTTTCTCATGCTCAAGCATGAAATAGAATATATATTGTGATGTCAAGGTCAATTTAGTTCAAATTAGAAAATGTTGCCATCTGATAAACATTAAAAATAGATTAAGTTAATGGCTGTACGTAGGATTTCAGCTTAACGCTTACTAAAAGTAGACGTGAATTACAATGAAATAATTAAATATTAAATAAGATTTATACGATCAATAATATATTTATATTAATACAAGTGATTCTAGATACAATTTTGATTTTAAAATTGAGCGTTTTTTTTAATTGAAGAAAAGTTTTTTAATGCACAAAAATAACACAAACAGTGTCAATACTTTCAGATAGGTACATTATTTATGCGTATAGGTAGTAAAAATATATATTGAATAAACACTAACGGTTCAACGATCGAAAAATCACTTTATGTTAACACGAAACGTGGAATCCGACGGGATACCGTGTATCTATCTACGCAATACAAGTATGCCAAATTACCAGAACGAAAAATATTACTGTTGAAGAAAAATTTTTGTCACAGTATATTCCATGAAGATTTTATTTATAATACTAGCTGCTTACTATGGTTTCACGTGTGTACGTAATTGAATAAAATACTATAACTACTAAATAAACTACTACTAAAATACACGGATTTATTTTGATAGCCCTATAATTATATTTGAATGATACGGAATGGGGAAGAATTTTGCTTTTTTCTCCTGCCAGATGTCGCGATCACTATGGCCCTCAGTCTATTTTTAAGCTCTATAGCACGGATGGACCTTTTCATTTTATTTAAAATTTAATTAAAATGACAAATTGTGCAGTACCAGGATGCCATAAAATGGACATCATTTAATCCCAAGAAAAAAAACTAAAGAAATTGTAGACTAAAGCAATGAGACGACCAAAATTGGCGAAATGACAATCTTTATATTTACGACTACATGGACATCATTTTAAAAAGTCATTTTAAAACTCTTAAATAGTCTACAGGTGATTTTTTTAATATTTTTTGTACGTTTTTACTTATTAAATACAGAGTTTTATACCCACTTTCATCCCCCTTTTTACCCCTTCATGGTAACAGGTAAGATACAAACACAATAGAAGCAAAAAACTAGGTATATAAAAACTTAAAGAAAAGACGACTTCTAGGCACTAAAATGTAAGAAATAACTAAACGGAGGTTTTCATTTAGAATCCTAATCAGATATTTTCGAAGTCTGTGCCAGCCGATGCAAAGCAAATCTAATAAATTTTGATACGTAAAATACATATTTACCTATTAGATATTCATATCTTAAAATATTGTAGGCTGGCACCGACTTGAAACTAATGACTAAATGAAAACCTCCGTTTAGTTATTTGTTTACATTTTAGTGCCTGGAAGTCGGTTTATATTTTTTTTTATTTTCCATTTTTAGTGTAGACCTAATAAGCAGGTAATTTGTAAGAAGAAAGTTTTTTAATAACATATTCGATTAAACAATTTATTTTAAGAAAGTATTTATTGTTGATTTTTAAAAAACAGCTAGACCGATTTCGATAAAATTTATATGGGACTACCTGGGAAGTATACCCTTTAAAACAAAAAAAAATCCAAATCGGTTCAGGCTTCTTCGAGTTATAAGTGAACAAACATAAAAAAAAGATTCCGATGAATTGAGAACGTCCTCCTTTTTGGAAGTCGGTTAAAAAGAGATATCACAATAAATTGTATAACCTCGGACTGACGCCCTCCTTTCTAGAAATCTTCCCCATTAAATTGCGTTAGCGTTATATTATTATCTATAAATAACTGTAGTGACAGTCTATAAGTAATAGTTATTTAATATTTATTTACTATAAATTATATTTAAAGTGTGGAATGAAAATATTTGAAAGTTTGAGACATTGCTGCTCTCAGGAATAATTTGCGAAGTGCGGAAAGCGCAAAGCCACAGATTATATACTATATACGTATAATGTATATGTACGTACTTCAGAAGCGCGTTAAACTTAAGAAAAATCTACCTATTATAAATTTACAATTGTAAATTTACAATACAATGTAAAATAGCAGTGATGTGTATTTTAAATAAATAATATGACAGACTTTGATATTTTTTTCAAATAATAATAATAATCATTATGTGTGCAAAAAAAAACCATACATACAGAGAAAAAATAATAAAAGATAAATTATAAATTACAGTAAGAATTATAGAATGATACAATTATTTTTTGTTCACCTATTAATGAACAAATCTTTCATGGAATATCTTTCATATTTTAAGGATTAGAAAATGTTATATTTTAATTATTTCACAACCCTAACCTACCGGACCGTAATAAGCCAGTCTATGGGCCTACTCATCCAACCTGTAAAAGGTCAAGGAGAGTTTTAATTTGGTAGATTTATACAGTTTAGTGACCTTAACCGTTGTTATTGTCTGACAAATGATATATAATATTATATCCTTTCCTTCTTTTCTTTCCATTGCGGCCACTTTTATATAGGTAGAGGTATTTTATCATGCACAGAAAAAAAGGCTTTAATTTGATATATAAATGATGAATATACCTACGCTATGAATGTATAATTGTAAAAAAAATCTTTACCGACTGGTACCCCCCTTTGCGGCCACTTTTACACAGGCAGACGTAGTTTATCAGGTACAGAAAAAAATAACTTTAATTTGACAAATAAATAATGGACATACGCCATGAACGTATAAATGTAACAAACTATGACCTGCCTACACCTGGCTGCGAAGAGGTTGCGGTCAAGTGCGCAACGGCAGCTATCACTTTTCAAGATCTCTACGTATATTTCTGTGAAGTGGAGTATAATTCATTTTAATAACAAGTGCATCGATTTTGTTCCAAAAAAGTCAATTATTATTATTTATTTAATTAAAAAACATATTGTCCCTTTTATTATTGTATATAAAAAATAATTTTGATTAAAAACGCTATGAACGTAGCAATCTTGCAGCCGGATCTTGATCCATATAATACTTTATTGACATTTAATCAGTTAATCTAAAATACAATAGATTGCAGTTAACACACTACCGATTTCCTTTGGCTTCACTTTATTGTTTCATACACTGCGTCTGTCTTATTCTTTTAACCCGGAGTTTCAATCTTTCCGATAGTAAAAATCCATGCTAGATATATTGCCTTTTGTGTTTCACTACACGTAAAATAAAAAGACAGACCTAAAGTCTACCTACTCCAAAATGAACACATAATAAGTAAATAGTCTTATTTAAATTTTGATTTAATCTCATAATTTCAAGTCCTTTATTTTATTGTTTTATTATTATATCATACTAGCGGCTCACCCTCGTTTCGCTCGTGTTCACCTCTAGGAAAATAAAAACAGATCTATCCCACGGGAACCGTAGATTTTTCAGGAATAAAAAGTAACCTGTTGTTTGACCGGCAATATATGCTATCAGTATGCCAAATTTTACTATCCTATGTGTTATTCCAGACTATAATCTACATATTTCTGTGCCAAAGTTCATCCAGATCCGTTCAGCCATTCTGGCGTGAAACAATAACAAACATCCATACATAATCACAAACTTTAACATTTATAATATTTACTAGCAGAACCCGCGGCTTTGCTCGCGCTAAAACTACAAAAAAATGCTAGCACACGTATTTAATTAATTGTATTGAAAAACATTTATACCAAGTTTCAAGTAATTCTGATCATAAATATTTTTCTGGATTGTATTATAATCCGAAAAGATAGTTTTATTAAAAATGTCAAATATTCGCGTAAATCTAAGAAAGTATTATTGTATTATAACGTATTTTCAGGTGGAAAAGAGATAATCTCCCGCGGTAAAAAGTAGTCTATGTCACTCTCCAGCCCACCAACTATCTCCACACTTTTACACGCCAATCCGCCAAGCCGTTTCGACGTGAAAGGAAGACAGACTAACACACAAACAAACATACTTTCACATTTGTAATATTAGTATGGATACAGATAAGAAGGTATATATGTAATTTATGCTGTCATTTTCGTTTCAGTCTTGCTTAGAAAGCGAAACGGTATCGCGCCGCGAGAATATTACATTCAATTGTATAAAAAGAAATAAATGGATGTCAGTTAAAAAAAGTTAAATCAAATAAATATAATGGGCATCTATCTTACTTTTTTACTAATTAAGTTTAGAATACTTTCTATTATAACGAAAATAATTCCAGTTTCAATTTGTAATACTTTACAGGTTGTCTGCTCTCGCATAAACTTAAAATGCAAATTAGTGTAGTCAGCTAGGAGTAAAAATTGAAAATACGAATATCGTGTATCTTTTCGTACTTCCAGCTCTCAGCAATACCCTTCTCAGATCTGTCTCGAGTGTCAAGCCAAGTGTTTATATTGTAATATACATAACACAAGTGAGCCGATCTAATAACTGGGTACCATAGGACTATACTTGGGCAACGTATAATATACTTTTTTTTTAATGTTAGGAAATGCATAAATACCTATGCCGACTTAAAAACTTCCAACAGTATTCTTTATACTTTTATAAATCTACTTTCACTGACAAAAGTGTTAATAAAAAATAGTAAAACAAGAAATATTTATACTAATATGTTTGTATCATAAAAGGTTGCTGGTCCTGACCGACTTGTTTATTCAGCCCTTTTTAACGATCCACTGCTGGGCACGGGACTCCCTTCAATACGAGAGGAATTAGGCAATAGTCCACCACGCTGGCCAAGACCGACTTATCATCATCGAAATAGAGAGCCGTTAAAAAATTTTGAAGTTGATTTTTTTAAGAGATGGGTTTAAGACATTATTCTAGTGTCTTATTAAAAAGTGGGAGCAGGCTGCTAGTATTTTATAAATTACAGCGGTGAAATCTGTTTAAGCCCGTGATAAAAATGTTACAAAACTAAGTTGAGTTTGTAAATTATAATAATATTCAAATTGATTTTGTATATATTGCATTTAATTGACTTTATCTAATAATTACTTTTTAGTAATGAAAATGCACACGAAATTCGATATCACTTATCTGTAATTATTCCATTCATGTTGATGTTCATAAAAGCAGCATATATAGCATAAAATATGTTATATTTTTGCTATTAATAACTTAACAATTAACCACTGTGCCAAAATTGGGTAGCTAGATTTACTGTGAATTTGTAAAATGCCTCGGGTGCATTGGTCGTAACTCGTAGACGGATTGAGGCTAAATAGAACGCAGCGTACGGTTAAACAAAATGAAGCTGAATTGAAAGATCTCCGGCGAACAACATGAAAGACCGTTCTATTTTATCTATACTTATCTATTATTCTCAATTTATTGGGCAATAATTTGAAAGATACATAGAATAAGGATATAGTAAAATTTTGTAAAGATTGCCCGTTAAGAAAAGTATCAAAATTAAATTAAATAAAGTAAGCGTTATTTTTCGTATTGTCAGTAAAAAACTTTTATATTTGATTTTAATAACGCACTTCTTTAACATTTATTTCTTCCAACATTTTCATTTTTCGTTAAACTTTGAACTAAACTAAAAATAATTTAAATACGAATAGACCATTTTACTAAAAAATTAAACAAAACCTTCTTTCGCATTGCTATTAGTTACCATTTCGATCATTTTCCCAACTTACGTATGCGTAATGCAATTATTGCAACAATATGTATAAATAGAAAATAATAACAATATGAAGCCCTAAAGTATCAGTCACACTTCTGAGATATATATAATATTCTTTATTGCACTAAACAAGTAATAAAAAAAATACATAGAAAATGACGTGGACAAAGGTGGACTTATCTCTATAAGAGATCTCTTCCAGTCAACCCATGCATGTGGGAAATAGTGTCAAGTAGCGGGACAGAAAGAGAAAGTGCAGAGAAACGACAAGAAAATATATAAGAATAATCATAAGTAAAACAAAATAAATACAATATATACATAAACATACATATTATATATATTTGAAGGTAAAGAACTATATGAGGAACTAAGATAATTATTATTAAAAACTAGGGACTCATCGCTAGCGTTCGACCTACGTAGGTAGGGCTAGGTACGTTTTAACGATTAGTATGGAATATAGATCCAGACAGACAGATCCGATCAGCCGTTCTGGTGTGATTTAGCAACAAATATCCATCCATCCAAACTTTCGCATTTATCCACGGGAGACACCTATCTTTCTACATAGAGACCTAAATTAAAAATAATTACGTTTTTATATCGAATACAAAAAAGTATCTCAGTTACAAGAAAATTACTTTTATTAATTATATTAATTAACTAGCGACTCACCCTCGCTTCGCTCGGGTTCGCCCCTGGCTTGCTTCCCCATACAAACTTTCATCCCCATTTTCAGCCCCTTAAGGGATGATTTCCGGGATAAAAAGTATCCTACGTCCTTCCCAGTCTCAAACTTCAGTAGATCCAGAGATCACCCCCTACAACCTCACAAACTCACAAACTTTACCTCTTTATAATATTAGTATAGATATGTATGTTCACAGATTCTAAATCTTCTATTTCTGCTTTAATACATATTATTTCATCTTTCTATAGAGCACGGTGATATTTAAAAGCTTATTTAAATAAAAACTTGATATCTTTATTTCATAGTGGTTGAGTCATTTAAAATGAGAATTTGAAATTAATATTTCGACAAAGTTTATTATATATTTCTATAGTTTTTATTGACTGGCGCGTTGCCCAAAAGCCAATTTGTAATATTAAAACTAGCTGAGTTTTAATAATACTGTAACTTATTTAGAATATTACCATTATCCTTATAATTTACTACTCATACGATTTTGTAATAAAACATATATGTACTTTCAGACATTTTAGATATTTAACACTGCATGTGCCATGATCTTAGCTTACCTACATAGTGATAAGTCTTTATAATAAATAAATTAAATACGTAAATTATTCGAATATATCTCTTTATATACTTCATTTCAGTAACATAAAAAACAGATTATAAATTCGGACGAATTCTCATACTTGTAAAAAGATACATTAAATTTTTTTAATTTAATAAGTAGATATGATATAATGACACAGCGAGTATTCTACTATTACAATTCGTGGTCGTTTGTTTACATCCCAAAGAGTTTATAGTATAAGAAGTAGTTTGGCTAAACACTAGATGATAATCTAGTTTTTGGCCAAAAAGTACAATTTTCTTTTTAATTTGTTTTTACTTTTTTTGCATTTATTCAAGTTTTAGCTATTTTTTATCTAAAAAATACGATATAAAAAAAAGAGCACCGAGCGAAGCTCGGTCGCCCAGGGACTCTATATTAGGTACGCTGCATTTTTATGTGTAATTAATATAAATATTTACAAATATTAAGTATATTAATCAAAAAACCATTGTTGAGTACTACTACCTATTACAAATCCTTAAATTTAGTCACCTACCTTAGTAAAGAGATCGCACGAGACCGTGTGAAACACTTTGCCATAGATGCAAATGTCCTTGCCGATATCTAAATCCTTCCAATGCCAAGATTCGCCGAGATCATTCTTGGGTATCTTCCCTCGCCTCACTAGTCTCCCTTGCCAAAGGCCTGAGTTCTGCAATATATTTATACATGTAAAATGACCAATCACGCATAATAAAAATAATAATCAACGATAATAAAAATAATAATAATTGCATTTTTTTTATATTCACATCACACAAACAGTGTTATTTTTAGTTAAAAGTAGCAGACTAAAAACTTTAATATTTTTAAACGACTTCAAAAAAGGAGGTTACCAATACGACACGTATGTATGTAATATTAACTGCAAAATATTCGCATATAATAATCTATTAGGACTTCCAAACAAATATACAAAATTTTATAGGTGCAGACAATGCCTTAAGATATGAATATCTATTAGGTAAATATGACAAGGTATGGATTCTAATTATAATTAAAATATTATACATCAATTTGTGATGTATATATAAGTATCGAAATAGATTTGCTATGCTTTCCATAGGCTGGCACCGACTTCGAAAATATCTGGTCAGATACCTATAGTAAAAAAACCCCTGTTCAGTTACTTTTTATTGTTTAGTATTTTTTTGAAGTCGGTTTAATTTTTTAATTATTTTTTTTATTTGTAAATTATTCTAAAAAAAGAACTTTTAAAAACAACGAAAAGTGCAATATATTAATTATAACGTAACTCTCTAAAGTCGAAGAAACATACACAACAAGCGGATGAAATTAAAAATAATTTGATTCATTTTAAAAGACAAGCAAACGAAAACTTTCAAACGAATGAACAAACTTAGCATTCGTTAAACTAAACTCACTGACGCATGCCGCATTCACATGTTGACGAATGCATTCATTTGCTAGCTCTAAGCTGCTTCAATCGCACTACAGAATTTCATGTAATGCAAAATGACGTGATTCGTTACAAACTTGAACAACGGCAAATAGAACGTTTAATCTTACTTCCGGTAGAAATTTGTTAAGCGAGGAAAAAAGTAGTTTCCTTGTGTCAACGTAAACCTTCATTTACTATCTTCCTCACCTTTGATAAATTATTTTCATTTTTTGCTTTAAGATAAAAAGTGTGCGCATGGTTAAAACTTTGGTTTTTATTCGCAAGACAGTAAAAGATAAGAATATGTATTTTGAAAAGCATACTATGTATGAGTGGTGTATTTTGTTGTAAGGGAAATAATATATACATATATATATATATATATATATATATATATATATATATATATATATATATATATATATATATATATATATATATATATAATATGATTGTTAGTAACGAGTACTATTTATATATAGATGTGATATTACACACTTCAATTTAAATAATTATTATGTGTAATATTTTACTTTTCTATGACGCTCTGTACATTCGACGAAAAAATGAAACTCTTAAACGATTATTCACTTTTACTGTTTTACAAGCTGTATAATCTAAGAGACATTTTGAAATTATATGTAAATTGAGCAAATTGATTAAAAATGTAAATAAAAAGAAAAATATATCTGTATAAATAAAAATGAGTCTCTTCTGTTTATCCTCTATGCGTTCCTAAACTATTGATCCGATCGTGATAAAACTTTGGTGAGAAATTTGCGCGAAGGTTCCTGGCGCAAAAAAGAACGTTTCTTTGGGCATTTGTCTTTTATGCCTTCCTAAATCATATAAGCTTAGCTTAGGGACGAACCCGAGCGAAGCGAGCATAGGCCGGTGGTATTATATTAATTATAAATATTGATTAATTGATAGAATGTGTTTGCTGTTGTTGGTGTATTCATAATGTTGTTGGTGAATTCATAAATGTATCATCATACTGCTTGGCTTTTGGTATCTATTTTAAATGGTATTTCTGCTATGACGTATTATATATACACTGCATCCAAAACTGAATTTGCTGCCTCCTTTTCTTTCTTCAAAATAGAAATAGTAATATAAATGATAATCATCACGGCCAACTTGCCGTCGTCCACGTTTAATATTGAAATAAAACTTCATCGCGCGGCTGGCCTTTTCTTAGTCTTTTCACAAACAACCGCGTGGTCTCCAAGTGTCTTTAGGATAGTTAAGGAAAGGAACACACCCAAAATATTATTTATCAATCTGTTATTTTAGTAAGTAATAAAACTTTTATTAAACCATATACTTGTGCTCCTATGCAGGTGGCTAGTTTCAGGGAGTTTAACCGCATTTGATCATGTTTCTGAATTACGCAAAAAGCTCGAGTGGCTCTCAATCCGCCTTCATACTACTTACGTACTTCATCTTCTCTACTGCCTGCAGTTCTATCCTTCTCCTTTTTAACTTAGAGAGCGTTTTGAGTTTCTCAGAGTTTCTCATTCGCATTCACTTCGCTCCAGTGAACATTTATCTTTAAAATTCTTCTAGGAGTAAGAACTCCTCCTATTTCCTTACCAACTCTTTCGCAGTGAAAGCTGCACGTTTATGGAATACTTTTCCAGTAAGCATCAGGCGGGCTAAAAGTCTTGATAATTTTAAGCTACTATTAAAGTCATATTACTTATCTTTTCAACCGACTTCAAAAAGGAGAAGATTCTCAATTCATCTATATTTTTTTATGTTTGTTACCTCAGAACTCGGTCATTTATTAACCGATTTGGACAATTTTAGTTTTGTTTAAAGTCGATATCAATAGATTAGTTCCATTTAAATTTAAAAAAAAATACCACCCATAAGAGTGGAAAAATAGCTAATGAAAATTTAAGCTACTTTTAATGGTCATATTGACTTCAATCTTTGCAACTTGCAAGTGTTTCTATTGCCGTTAATAATGTAGTGGTTACTAATTAAAGCAAATTTTCGTTTGTCAGTCGTCCTATAAAAATTGGCATCATAATAACTTAAGCAGCTTAAGTCAATATTTTATTAAAATACTTTCTTCTTACTTTGCTGCACTAAACTACTATGTCTACACTAAAAATGGACAAACAAAAACTTAAAAAAAATAATTATATTAAAACCGACTTCAAAAAAGTTTTCGAAATCGGTGCCAGCCGACACAAATCAAATCACACCGACTTCGAAAATATTTGATTAGGTATCTATAGTAAATGAAAACTATCAATCAGTTATTTTTTTCTTTTTAGTGTTTTTTTAGTCGTTTTTTTAGGTTTTTATTAGTATCTTTATATATTATACTTTTTACAATCATCATGAATCATATGGTTGATCATTTGTGCGACGAATCGATCTATCAATCTTTTATCATGATTCAATTTCAATTATCTACTTATTTCTTTTATGGTGTACAACAAAGTATATTATCTAACTATCTATCGTGGCCACTCGGGAGGACATTATTACACCTACATAAAATTTAACATAAAGTTTTATAGTGAAATATAAAAAAAATGAAATAAAATAGAACAATATCATAAAATATATAATAGTTAAATTTCAAATAATACAACCTATTATTATAAAGACATATTGTACTATAAAATTTATTTCAGGTTACATAATTTCGTGCGGTCCCTAAGCAAACATCCATATATTGTGCGTAGATAAGCGATTTGCAGATTTTAATCTCGCTGTGTCCGAGGCACGGAATACTTTGTGCCTTTATAGCCATTAAGATATTTATGGCTGCAGAACTAGATAAACTATTAACTTTCTAAGCGAACTTCACTGAAATATTGTGTTTTGGATGTTTATTACGCACAATAAAATAGATTAATTAATAGTAACTAACTTGGAAATGATTTTAGTTAAGTTAAACGAATAGGTATTTTAACAAATATAAAATAACTAGCAGAACCCGCGGCTTCGCTCGCGCTAAAACTACAAAAAAAAAACTCGAAAATGGTAGGTTTCATACAAACTTTCATCCGCTATTTTACCCCCTCATGGGATGAGTATCGAAAAATGCTAAAACATTATTTAATTAATTCTATTGAAGAGCATTTATATCAAGTTTCCAGTAATTCTGATCATAAATATTTTTTTGGATTGTGTTATAACGTGTTTTCCCTTGGGAAAGAGACAATCTCCCGAGGTAAAAAGTAGCCTACGTCACTCTCCAGTCCTCCAACTATCTCCACACAAAAAATCACGCCAATCCGCCAAGCCGTTTCTACGTGAAAGAAAGACAAACAAACAAACAAACACACTTTCATTTTATAATATTAGTATGAATAATAGTGTTATACCTACTATTAGAAGGGCACTTAGCGCAGCTGTTAGGATACATTCCACTGACGCCATGAGAGACATTTGATTCTCATTTTTACACCTGTTTGTGAAACCGTATGGTATCATTAAAAAGGTAATGTTATTCATAGCACAGAGTCCGCCACAGGGCAATAAGAAAACAGACTGGCGTGATAGATGCCTTGTCCTTCGCACGAGGTCTGAAATGGAGGTGGGCGGGTCACGTGGCACGCTATACTGACAACAGATGGACCAAGACCGTGACTATGTGGAGAGGACCTCTTGGACACAGAAGCAGAGGGAGACCAAAAGCAAGGTGGAAGGACGATATAGAGACCGTTGGAACACGCAATTGGTACAAGCTCGTAAGGTATCGCAACAAATGGCAATCTCTGGACGAGGCCTTCACCCGAAGAGGGGTCCAGATGGCATATATATCGGACTAACAATATCCACGCCTATTTATACGAATGTACGTGCCAATGGAATAATAACGGCTTTTTATTTTATATTTTATTTTTATTTTATATTCATAGCAATTTTTCTTGTTACGCATAAATGTAATTAAAACCTTATAAAATATATTTACGTAACACCAGCAAATAATTTCCGCTGACATTCCGTTTAAGAGATTTTCTACGACTAATTTAGAGCAAGTACCGTAACAGAGCACCCTCATAAAACAACAACTAATTTATACTTTCAAACATAAAGTTGTTAAAGGAGCCAGCAGCGGACAGACGACAAAGTAAAACGTTAACAGCTCTTGGACTACACGTTGAACTCCTTTGAAAGTATACGGGATAAGCGAACAGTGTAATTAAAAACTTAAAGCAACTCTGTGCTTTTTAATAAAAAATATATGTAATAATACATTCATAACATCTGTCAGAGCTGCGCTGGAATTAAATACAGAGTTGAATTAGAAAATAGTTTTCCGTGTGTGTTGGTGTTGTGCTAAGCATCTACTACTCCTATGTGTGTTCAGTGTTCAACTTGTCGTGGTGGGAGGCTTGTAGTGATGATAGAGGCTCTCCCGTGACAAAGTTGCTGTAAAGCGTTCAAAACGTTGGAAATCAAAAATGAAACTAAATCCGAAAAGATAGATTTATTTAAAATGTCAAATAGTAGTAGAAAGTATTATGACACTAGATTTTCCCGTGGGAATTTTCAACTCCTTATCTTTGTTCGATCAAGATGAAACTTTTCATAGAAGCCTAATTAGGATGACGATGCAAAATTATTATGATAAGCTCTTGCTTGTTACTCTTCGGCTTTGACGCTACATACGTACTGCTCATCTAAGCCATTAATGTAGTTAAATATAGAAACAGTCAGTAATTAAAGTCACTATTTATTTTAATAAATGTTAAATAAATGTACAATATTTTACCGGTTTCAGTACATACATATTTTGAAATAATATAGTTTGACTGTTTGCTGATCAATTTACAGCATTTTAAAAATTTTATAATGCCATCTTTGTTTCTTTACTGGGATGAAGCTATATGGAACGTCATAAATGTGGTATAAAAGATGTTATATAAAAGTTAAATGTAATCACGGGTCACCTATCAGAAATCCACTCGCTAAATCGCATACACTTATTTATCTTATACTTATCCATTAAACAAAAAATAATAAATAAAAAAAACGACTGAGTAAAAAGCTATCTAAAAATTTGACAACAACTTGACAAAGCAACATAGTATTATGCACTTGGAGCAATACATACATACATATTTCACCCATGTTGTATTTCTATAATTTAATATTTTAACAGACTTAATTTTGGCCAGTTAGATATTTATAGTTTTATTTGACAATTTGTTAGCTTAAATTATTCTAAGTCATATATGTTGTTTATATTTTTGTGATTGCCTTTTAAAGACCTTCATTTTGATACCCGACTCGATAGGTTTGGAAGAATTTTTTTTTCGAAGACACACTCCGATGCTTAAGATCCGCCATTTTGACTTCTAATGACAATCGATTACCATCTGACACGTAAGGTCAAACACAAACCTAAACCTCCTTTGAGCTACGCCACAGTCGGGTAACAAGTACTCTACCCAAACGAATATTAGAATTTAAAGGTGGAAAAGTTATTTCTTAAAACAACATCAGTAACAGTAATCCATATAAATTGTTACCGACGCGTCGACTGATAAATAACAGCACAACATGTTTACGACAGAATTTTCTTAGTACAGAACCAGTATATATCGTATATAAATGCAAGTGCTCATTCACGTCGTTACCTATAAGCTGCATTATCTCTTACCGTGAACACACGGAGATTTCTTAAGAGCCCAAAAGAAAAATCTCTTGCATTAGTGAAAAGCCAAGAAAAACTCATTTTTCTGGCGCAATGGCTGTTTTCTTTCCTTATGTTTTAAGAATTTCGTTTATAATAGCATACGTGTGTATATAATAACTAAAGGTAACCCAAAATTGTTTTTGTATGCGAATAGATTTATTAGTAATTATTTTCCATTTAATAATAAAAAGTTATGTATTAAATGTTATGTTTAAAAATATACTAAACTAGCATTACCCGCGGCTCCGCCCGCGTTCAGATGACCAAAAACAAAATTCTTAGGTTTTACATATTAGTATACTCTTACATTGCAGTTTTTGTAAATTTAATTTTATCTTTTACCCGCGATAAAAAGTGTCCTATATGTTGACCCGGATAACCAGTTATCATCATACCAAATTTCATCAAAATCTATCCAGTGGTTTTCCCGTGATGCGGTAACAGACAGACAGACAAAAACTCTAAAAACTATAGATTCGTCTTCTGTATCGATAATAAAGTCTATTTCAATAAGATTTTACAAAAAATATTTAATGTACAGATTCGGCTTGGTTACAATTTTATTATATGTATAGATAACATATATTAATAACCATATAATACTACGATTCAAAGGCTAAGCTTACTGAATAAAAAATATTAAGATGAAAGATAGCAACGCCCTACTTAAGATAACTATATCGCTTGGCGTTTTGCCCCAATGTATACATTGTTGGAAGTCATATGTGTTCAAGCCATATTTATAAGGAAATTGCATTGAATATATAAGAAATACATATTTATATTTTTACATATTCAATGAAATATTTATTGCATCCACAGATAACGTTTGTAAATCGAATCAATACGGAATGCCGTTAAAAGGTATTTCCCTGTAAAACGTTTTGCGAAATTTATTCACCAATATTTAACGCCGATTTATATGTGCTTTTTATTCATAGTATGAATTTAAATGTATTTATGGCGTAAAGTATTCTGAATTTATATCTCAAGGAAAAATAAAAATACCAGTTAAATTTAAAAAAGTATATCATTCTAAATTTTTTTATAGAAAATATAGTTAGTGTTCGGCAAATAACGTGATAATATTAGTACCAGGCAACTTTATGAGATTGAGAACATAAACTTTCTAAAGAGAAAAGCCAGAATATGAATAAAATAAAAAATCTAGAAGCACTTATGTACAAGTAAATAGTTGAACCGTCACCAAACAAAATATTAAGAGATAACGATGGAAGGAACGTGACGCGAGAGAATAATAAAGACATTATAGTATCATACATCTTAACTTACACGTACCTTCACCCGTGGTTCCATTACTGTCATCGTATCATCTTCTAGAAAGTAAACGATGTTGACAACACGTACTCGATAATTTTCATCGGGATTCTCATAAACTGGCTGCTTGAAGAAAGCCGTAAAATTTAGGCATCGCTTGTCATAATGTACCCAATGAGGTATAACCGCAGGTAGGGCTGGCTGCTTTACTCGTCCATAGGTCAAAGATGGGTCATAACTATACACAATGAATATAAGTATAGTATTACATTCTAGAAGAACACTAAACTTTAGGCTATGAATACAGTTTCTTTTCTACATTAAGAACATATTTTTATACTCAATCGTAAGTGGTTAGTAATTGCCATTTCTAACAATTACTACAAAATATTATTTTAAAATAGTATTTTCTATTTATTTAAAGCAAGTGAAAACTCCAAACGACGAATTTTCAAGTGAAAAAATTTTGCACGAAACCTTATCGACATTTTAATAAGTAGAGCAAATTCAATCACAGCGAAAAAAATAATCCGAAAACTAATTGAATTACTTTTAATTCTGACTGGTCGGAGGTAATACGACTTGTGACGATAACTACGGCTTAATGATTTAGTAAAGACTGGCGACTCATTCTTGCTTCGCTCGGGTTCGTCCCTAGCTTGCTTCCTTTTATCCTAATTTTCACCCCCTTAAGGGATGATTTTCGGGATAAAAAGTATCCTAGGTCCTTCTCAGGGTCTCAAACTATGTTCTTATCAAACATCTAAATCGGCTTAGTAGTTCCAGAGATTACCCCCTACAACGGACTCCCAAGACCACGAACGGTGGCAGAATTATTTCCAGGGAGGTGCAACTACTTCTTCACATTAAACTACCAACTAACCTTAATTAATATACCTAGGTATATAAATAAACTTTATAATTCTTATTTATATCTTATTTATCATCTTTTTTCGCAGATATCTAAATTTAAACAGGGATTTTACGAATACAATTGTATTTCTTTAACTTTTTCTCTATACATACTACAAACTTTTTCTATATATTTTACTTCAAGGCAAAGCACACCCCCTTGAACTCCCGGCACCCAGACCCATGACTTTGTGCGCTTGTAGGTGAATGGAAAAAAAAGTAAATTTTGTATTTTCTTTTGTCTTCATAAATGTTACTATTACATAATGTTTATTTTATTATTTATTATCTAATCCACGATATGAAGTGTGTTATTTCCGTCTCCAAGATATAACCTATTTTAAACTTTATCGAGATCAATCCACCAGTTTGTCTGGAACAACAAACTGATAGGTAGACTCTAGAACTAATGATTTATAGCATTTCCATAACTTATGGATCTAAAATTTTCCTTACTATTAATTAAGTCAGAATCCTATCACTAGTATGAAAAATCACAAAAAGATTGCTTGATATGACGTATGAAATATAAGTTATTTTAAGTGAATTCATCAAGTAACTTTTGAGCGATTTGCGATCATATAAATGTATGTGTATATACAAAAATGTGAAAACTGCTTATTTAACTTCATTTACATCCTATAATCCTTAAATACATTTAAAATATTTAAGACCAATTATCAAATAATTACAAAGTATATACATACTATATTAGTGTATGTCACAAAGGCTTACTTAATCGAGTCTTCGGGTAGAGCAAAAGCGTTGCTGTCCACATCAGTAGCAGTACCGCCAGGACCTCGTATATATGTATCTGGGAATCTGTGTCCCTGGTAATATCTTAATGAACTGCGAATATGATGCTGAGTTTTAGTTGGATCTGAGAATGTCAGTCCTGGTAGTTTTGGAAGACCCCACGCCATCCTAAGATCTGTAATATCATATGAATATATGAAATATATATATACATATATATATATATATATATATATATATATATATATATATATATATATGTATGTATAATAATTAAAAAAATAGAATAATCAAAATATTGCTATTATATGATTATATTGAAATACTAGCTGACCCGACAGACCTCGTTCTGTCAAATGAAGTGTATAGTATGGCCGATTAGAAAATGGTGTTTTTAAGTTTTTCCGGGGATTTCTTTTTCAATTTTTCTGTTCGTAAGAACCGTCCTCGGACGCGAATTCTCAGCGAGTATTTGAAAAAAATAGCCAGATTAGTCCAGTTGTTCATTGTTGATTTGAGTTTTGCTTTGCAACACATTTAGCGATTTATTTTTTATTTATATAGATAGATAATAATTTATTCCCTGAATACGATCAAATAATTGTAATAGATACAATCACGCATACTTAATACCTATTTATGTAACTAATTTGGTAATTACACATATTAGGAATATATAAAAACACATTTACTTCTACTATAAGTGTGATTAGAAAATTCTAGTATTTCGTTATTGTCGAAAATAGTTTGCCAAATGAAATATATTCTGTAATTCAACTAACAGCCAGACATATTGGCTAAGATTATTATATTCACAGGATACTTAGTCTGACTTTTATATGTTCTTTATAAAGCTATAAATACATTATGACTAAATGAAAATTATACGTTATAAAAAGATTCGATCTTTTGTTTGTATGCAGGGGATAATCTTTGAAACTACTGAACCGTCTCGAACTACTCTCTCAGAGCAGCAAACTTATAATACGGGTACTGTATATATGTGTGTATATATATTTACACGCTACTTGCGTACTACACATAAAATAATGAAGCCGAAATAAAAACTAAGGTTTTATACCAGCAGCAATTATGATTGTAGTGTTATATTGAAATATTAAAGAGCATGTAATTTTAACAAAAATATTAATTTTCCCCTAAAACAGTAAAGTAAGTTGCCCTTTTTATATAATTACAAAAATTTAAGGATCTAAATCTATTTATTCTGTTGTAGCACAAGTGGATATCCGTCTACAGTCCGATGCCATTAATCGTGTAACCCCTACATCGTATAACAAGATAAATCAATTTCCCTATCCAACTCGTTACTTCATTTTATTATTATCATATTTATAATTTTATATTTTACTGACACGAAATTCGAGTTTTTTGAACATTGAGGTTCTTTTGTCAAAATTACATGAGTCATCTTGTAACATTCCGCAATAAATAAACTATAAATAGCAAAAAAAATATTTAAAACGGACTCTGTAGTTTCAGAGTTTGCACGTGCAAAATACCTTTATATATTAGTATTAAAATTAAAAATGTTGAAAGTTAT
This sequence comes from Brenthis hecate, assembly GCA_951806755.1. Taxonomy (NCBI): domain Eukaryota; kingdom Metazoa; phylum Arthropoda; class Insecta; order Lepidoptera; family Nymphalidae; genus Brenthis; species Brenthis hecate. The sequence goes on from OX638264.1 coordinate 421,188, forward strand.
CATCTGCAGATTTTATAAGCGGGATAATTATAAAAGAAATGCGAGCGGAGCCGCGAGCAAATGCAAGTCAATAAATGAACTATTAAAGCCCATACTCTTCCGTACGGACAATATGTTTAAAACCCAGTTCAAAGTTATCTCTTTATGTAATATATAGATAGATTATCTTGTGTAACATCGCTGTTCTTAAACAAGAATAAACTTTAGCAGATAATAGTTAACTCTAATTTACATATGTACGTATATATAAATATATAATTTAAAAAAAGGATACTTACCATAAAATAACAAATAATACGAAAAATAAGTACAATGTTTATGTAAAACGACAGTGACAATGTCTTTAAATTATGAAATTTGACATTGTCAATAAATACTAAATAAAAAACTTGGTTGCTTAGAAATTACACTAGTTACCAGGACCGTCGTTTTATCAATACAATCCTGGTGACAATGGTTTCTATAACTATATATCTATATAAACATATACGAGTATACCTGTAGTTGTGTAGAAACGTTTACTCTTAACTTCCTTGCTAATTTTACATCATCATTCACATGGGACAGAACTGGATTAAGTACTGGACAGCCTGGGCAATTATATATAAAGTATTACAAAGGAATCAAAGAAGTTTTTTGTCCCTCCTTTTTTTGACTTTGCCGAATTCCTAAAAAAAGCTAATTTGTAACAACACGAAGTTTTATAGTAGTTTTATCATACCAGGACTTAATCCTCTCCAAAATTCGACTCCGTCGTGTCGGTTTATAATGTGGAAGGAATATAATTTTAATATTTTATTTTAGACATTAAATATTTTCACTTTAATACTTATTTACACGATTGGATAGTTAGGATTACTTTTCTTTTGCAATTTCTATATTGACTATTTTCTATCCGAGTTCACTAGATATAGTTACTTTAAGCCATTGAAATAGGAATAGGAGTCACGATTATCTGTGTATAGAGTGGCTGTAAACTCTAAAAGAAAATAACTACAAGCAATAGCTAATGAAATAGTTAATGAATATAGCTTACTAACAACTCACCCTCGCTTCGCTCGGGTTCGTACCTAGGTTGTTTCCCAATACAAACTTTCACCCCCCTTTTCACCCTCTTAAGGGATGATTTCCAGGATATAAACTACCCTATGACCTTCCCAGCGTCTTCTTACCAAATTTCATCTAAATTGATTCAGTAGTTTCGGAGCCTATTCGAGACAAGCAAACAAAAAAAACATTAATTTTTCCTCTTTATGATATTAGAATAGACCATAGTAATATCATTTTAGGCGTAAATAGTGATATGAAATATTTGTGTACATCGAATATATCGCATATTCGACCTAAAATATTCTTGAATTATTTGCAAGTAATTATAATTACTAGAGTTCGCCGAGTGGTCGAACTTCGACCATGATTACTTGTTCTGATTTATAAGAAAGTATTAAATAAACAAAAGAGTTTATATGCGTGTGTGTGTCAAATACATGGTAGTTGTGTAATGGTTTTTTTCATTGATTTAATGTATTCTTTATGCTAGTTTTAAAAAAATATTAGAATTCTGCACTCTTTCTCTATATAAACTATAAAGTATGGGAAATTTTATACTCCTCCGTGTAATTTTCGTAAAAAGAGGTACAAAGTTTTTGCTTCACGTATTTAATATATAGATTAATTATCATGTTCTATAACATTTTTTATAGCTTTATAACGAAAGCAGCCAATTTTTCGAGTAAATTCATTTAATAAAAAGGTTGAGATGTAAAGGTAGTCAGTACCTAATTTTATGAAGGGATTAAAAAAATATGTTTTTGTAGTTGCAAGGTTCTACGTAGTTCCAACAAAATGGAAAAATGTAGTATTTAAAGGATATGAAGAAATACAGGTTTTCCTATAGAGCGAAGTGGAGAAGAAAAAAAAGGAAGGCTGTCCCCACCATCATATGGAAATATAGCCAGGAGGAAAGACAGAGTTACAAGGCTTTAATGATAAAAATTTATAAAATACATACATATTTTTATCTAAAATACTTACCTAAAATAATACCAATAAATTGTACATTATTATGATATAAAATATTACGATTTATTTTAGTACTTGATATTTTGACCTATATGCAGAATTTATTTTAGTAAAATGTTACATCACCTCCAACCAATCCAGTAGTGTAAAGTAAACCGAAGCATTGTCGTATAAAGCGCAAAAATTGGTCAAATTTATAAATGTTAAACGAATAGCAGTATACTAACTGCTAAGAAATTTAAATTCATTAGTATCTATATATATAAACAGGTAAAGACAATATACTCGTAGTTCAGTAACTTTTACTGTTCTGCTAATAAACCGATTTTTTTTGTTTGGTCGCTATTGATGAGCTTTAGTGTTATTAATAAAAAGGTTTGGAAACAATTTTTTTTAATAGATAAGTATATTCTATTCATATATTTTTTCCTCAAGTTTTCAATTATGAGTAGGTATGATCGAATTTCGATCACTAGGCGAACATTATTTTTTTAAATTATAATTTTTGGTCTCTCTTCTCTACAAAGTAAAACTTTGTATAAAAACTTAATACTTATTAAGATAATCTACGAAACAAAGCAACTTTATTTTCTTTCTCAAAATTAATCCCAAAGCACTCGATCTCTGGCGCGGAGGTCCGAAGATAATATGGATAGGGTAATTAAATATTAATATTTCCAAAATATGTACAAGAGTAGGCGATACTAACACAATTGATGTATAAAATCTTCTAAATATAAACCTACTCAATGTTACTCTTATATATGCTACATATAAATTGAATTCTTAAAAGATCCTAGATTCCATTCCCGAGTCGAGCAAAATAAAACATATTAAATATCTGTACATATAATAAAACAGTAATAAAGTGAAATTTGTATTTGTACTGTTTTACTACACGAAGATCTCTCTTTCCCACGGGAAAACACAATAACTGAATTCTGAGTCTTTCATACAAAAATGTCAATGATTTTACACAAAAGTATTAGCAGGGTTAACAATTAATATATTTAACAATTTAGTGCGGTACCTACAATCTCTTATTTTCATGCATGCTTGGAAAAATAAATTTTTGCTGCAAGTAGCTCATCCATATCTAATATCTATACATACTCGTAGTATATAACAAAATCCTATCTGCCTCTGTCTGTTTCTCCGCTTATTTCGACTTGTGGCTTAGAACCACACAACGTATAAGTTTTATTAATAGAAAGAGCGATAAAGGATAATGGTTTGTGTGTATAAATAATTTGTAAATATTTTGTACAAAATAACTGAACTAAGACGGTTTTTGTCAAAAAAACTTAAAAAATAAATAAAAACCGACTTCCAGGCACTAAAATGTAAAAAATAACTAAACGGAGGTTTTCATTTAGAATAGATACCAAATCAGATATTTTTGAAGTCGGTGCCACTCCAGAAAATATACTGACTTTCTTTTTACAAAATACCTCTTTAAACCTTACAATTTTTCCACTTCCACACATTTCAATTAAATTGTAGGTATATATTTTGACTTTATTTTAAGCAGGGCCGGATTTAGGGGAGGGCAGTCGGGGCTAGAGCCCCGGACCCTCCACAAGAGAGGGGCCCCCACAAAAGGAATTAAAAAAAAACAAATTCTGACTGGCTACAACTTTTTCGTTTTTAATTTTTTTTTTTTAATTTTTTCTGCCTGTAACCTATAATACTTGTACAAATATGATTGATTATATTGTTCTTAAATATTAAAAACAATTTATCCATAATATTCGTTTACCGCAGTTCATCGCAGTCAGGTAAAAAGAAGTTACAGAGTGATTATGATTACTTAATTATAATCATGCGTTTTTTTCGTTCTGCGTGACTTTATTTATTTTATAATTTTAAGGTCTGCAATATTATCATCAAATGTGCATGCACTCACAAATAATATGTTCCTATATCTACTCCATAAGTTTAGATATAATATTTTCCTATATCTACTCCATAGGTTTAGATAGTTAACTAAAGGTAAACAAAGAGCTCATGGGGACTTAGCTAACCTTTTATTACAAAAATTTTAACACATGTTGTTAACTAGCGAATTACCCTCGCTTCGCTCGGTGCCTTAGGTACGCGGATTTTGGTCACAATTTCATGGGCTTTAATTTTTGCGCGGAGCCCTGATTTTTTCTGATATAAAAGTATCCTAAGTTACTCCTTATAGCATAGGCTATCTTCCAGTGAAAATTCCGTAAAAATCAGCCCAGCCGTTTCGGAGATTAGCAGGAACAAACAGATAGACAAAAATATATTCCGTATATGCATTTCATATGCATTTAATAAAAAAACTGTTATTTTGACATTACAAACAGACATTTCATTTTTTTTACTTGTAGGTATAGATATAATAACTGCATTTTTTATCATTTATTTATTGAATTCACCCTAAATCAAAACATCACTAAAATTGACTTATACAAATTTATATACAATATAATATTTAGATTGATGATGTATGTTACGGATGACGAGTTTACACGACGGCAGAATCTATCATAAGTCACGTCCCTTTAATGTACAATACAATAAGAATTTAGACTCACAGGAGCATATCTAAAAAATGTTAGATGCAAAGTAACTTATTTAAAATTATTTAGAAATAAAAAAAGAGGTTTTGCTCATTGTGCACCAATTGTCAGATAGCCATAGAAGAGGCAACTAGCAAGAAAAGCTAAGGAAGAAAACTCCCGTTAGTTGGAGTTTCATTTTGAAACCCTTAAGTACAGCGCACCATATTTAAATTTAAAAATTTCCAAATAGTATATCATGTTAAAACAAGTGAATAAGTTTGGATTATATACTGTTGCTTATATTATATATTATAGATGTCTGATTCTATGTTCCTTCGTAATCACTAAATGCTATGTAGATATTATTAAAGGCAAAATGGCGGAACCTAGGTGCCAATTTGTGTATCTTATAAAATTTTTTTCGTCCGAATCAATCGAGTGGATTATCAAAATACTAAAAAAATTAAATGGCGATAACATAAATATTTAAAACTTATATATTCAAAGTAATTTAGGATAAGAAATTTGTTAAATAATACTAAAAATGTCTAACTCTCTTAAAAAGTAAAAAAAAAAAACAACTGCATAAAAAGATAACTAAAAAGAAGAGAACAAGTTGACAAAGAAACATAGTATCATGCAGTCGGCGACATACAAATACTATGTACCTACATGTTTTAGAATAGCTGCGAGTGTGTATGTCTCCGACTATAAAATAATAATAACATTATGTTCCTTCGTCAACTAGTTCTCTTCTTTTTAGGTCGCTTTTTATGCACTCGTTTTTTTTTCTATTTTTGAAAAAAAAAATGGAGTGGTTGTGTGTATTTTCATCAAAAATCTCTTTAGTTTTGGTAAAACAGAACTTATCTACATCTCAAAATTATTTGTGTCTATTCCAATATAAAAAATCGCTCTCGGGCTTCATCAAATCAATCGATGATACTGAAACTGTTTTAAATTATTTCAATCGTTTTGCAATAAATACCTAAAACACTTGACTAAAAAAATTGTTCATTTTATTCGAAAAATAATTAGGGGCCTCCACTCCTTTGTTGCTCCGAGGCCACACCCCTAAATCCGGCCCTGATTTTAAGAATCATGATTCATACTAAATCACAGACATTACAACCAATCTGTGTACTAAACACAATTTTTGGTGCTGCCATCTCTACAAACTTGGCAGGAAATAAGTATTTCATTTGACTCTAAATAATAGTGATACCTACATATTTTATTCTATTCTCATATCAGTAACAATTCATAATATTGCTAACATCATATTATTAAAAGGTTTAGTTAAGGTTAATGATTCAGTTAAGAGTAATTGCTTCACAGATAATAGCTAATAAAAAATAAAAATTACAGTACAAAATCATGTATTAAGCAAAACAAAGCAGGGACATGTTTCAAATATCAATGCTGAGGATTAACTTTTATAAATGATTTTAAATGTGAAAAACCGCTTTTTAACATCTCGTCGAGTTGTTCAGTAACGTGGATAAATAACAAAGAGGAAAAATGCTGTCACAATGACACGTCTAAAAACCCTCAAAAAGCTAACAGTATTATACAACCGTATGTGTGAATACACTTCACACAAGCTGATTTTAGCCGTGCTCTTTAATGCAATAAAGGCGACTGAATTGTCCCCAATCCGTATAATTTTAGAATTTTATAGTCGTTTCAATAAACATAACTTTTTATTTGATAATGGAAGCAAAAGGTGGAAAATTAGAAACGTCCACATCACATGATGGGTCAGGACTCAAGGGATTTAAAATAAAATAATTTTACCGACATTCTGAAATGTTGAATTTCGAAATAAATAATATTCTCTAATAATAAGTAAATAGTTACCATATGTAAATATTGAATTTCAAAACATTAAATAGTGACGGAATTACGTAACTTTCGTGAGTTTATAATTTTTTTTTTTCTACATACCCCAAAAGGAAAAGTAACCCTATTAGGAGTACACGTGTGTTTGTTTGCCCATCTGTCATATTCTCTTTTGTTCGTACGTTTTGAATGGAAAAATGTAGCTACATATTAAAACGACCCAATCACTGATGTGTAAGATAAAAAAGGAGCGAGTGAATATTTTTGCTAAGAAAATTATTTCCCATTTATTTCCCATACCTATACGATGGTTATTAGAAAATTGACCAGTAGAGAATTATTAGGAACCATTGTTTTAGACGAGGAAGAAAGAGACTAGAATAACATAAGTCGATCACGACGTCACTGGGTTCACGCCGCTTTAAAAAAATATAATTTAAAAGAAAATACTTATTATTACTAGAACAAACGGCAACACGTTTATAACGGGCTTAGAACGGTCATCATACGGGGTTATAACCCGTATGCTTACCGTTTCGCTGGCTGCGCGCACCAGTTCGGTAACATCGCGTGCCAGGCACGGAGGGTACCGGCACCGGGAAAATATTCTCGCCGACATCGCTTCGTGCACAGCACGCGGCATAATCAAAGGGCGGAATCTCATACTTTTCAATACAAAGAGTATTTTTTTGCCTGACACGGTCCTAGCACGGTCATGGTATGAGACGATGTAGTGGGCAGAAGCCTTAAGTATATTAAAAGTTAATGTTTATTTAAAAGTTCCAGCTTCAAGGGCATATTATTATGTGCATCATGCATACAGCATTATGTAAATACATCAAATGAATAGACTCATTGTAAAAAATGCGTAAATATTGTTTTTATAGTTTTAAAATGCATAACTAATTTTTAGACAGACGGATATGAAGGAGGGGCTTTTATCTTCGAAACTTCTAAGCCTGGAATTTAATTTAAAAGATTACAAAATATGGACATTCAAATAAAATTCATATAGTATCGTCCCTGAGCTTACCAAACATTCGCTATATTTAAATTTCTAGATATAGTCCGTGGGACTCCTAAATTATAGATCTGACCTGATTTATTTGGTTCTGTCCCAATGTCAGCATTTTTTTCCTATTTACTCTAACCCGATACTTGTTTATTCAATTATACTCATTCATAAAATGCTTAATAAAAATTTACATAAAATGTATGCAGTTTTTAATGAATACAAGCTACTTTATTAAGCTAGTTTAATTTAAGCTAGTTTAATTTAAGCTAGTTTATTTCTATTTAAACAGTTTATAACGGCTTTTTAACTAGAAAAGTACACCGACTCCGATCCTTAGAGGTGGAACTTCATTTGAAATTTATATGAAGTTAATCTATTTATTAAAAAAAGAAATCAAGTAATTATATTCAAAAAATGTACGCTCAAATAGGCAATCTCATCTTTTTTTAGATTCGATCAAAAATAAAATACCTTGAACTTTGTATCAGAACGAGTACAAGGATGACCGAACTGTATCTTTGAATTTACTATGTACATATACATAGATTAATATAAAACTTAGCTATGTACATACACATTTTTTATTTTAGACTCTTACTTCAACAATAAAGAAAGCCAATAAAAAAACGTCTAGACGTTGTAAATAGCGTGCGTCCTAATCCTAATGACAAAAACACAGATCAGTGGACAAACGGACAAAAATGAGATAAACGTTAGTGTTAAGTGTGCTTCTCTCTTACTTAAAATGGTTATCTATACATTTATAATAAAATTGTGACTTAGCCGAATCTGTACATTAAATATTTTTTGGAAAAACTTATTGAAATAAACATTAGTATCGAGACAGAGGCCGAAACTATATTTTTTAGAATTTTTGTCTGTCTGTCTGTCTGTCTGTTACCGCATCACAGAAAAACCACTGGAGGGATTTTGATGAAATTTGGTATGGTGATAGCTGGTTATCTGGGTCAACATATAGGATACTTTTTACCGCGGGAAAATACATCATTCATCATGTATTTCATTTCTGAGAAAAAAATAAGTCAAGTCATTCTAGTAAATAAGAGTTGTTTGTTACCTTAAACTTAAAATAGACTCGTAATCCACGAATAACGCTCGATGAAACATGATGACATGTATATATATATATATATATATATATATATATATATATATATATATATATATATATATATATATATATATATATATATCAGAAGACCGATTAAAGTCGATCTCAGAAACCAACTAATATTTTTGGAATCAGCAGTATTAGGTATGATATTACGGATCATATTGCTTTTGGTGCTTTACTCGCTAATGAATCCCTATACAGTACCTACCTACTCGTAAGTAGTACTAGATACTAAACACATAACCTTTAACATGTAACCTTACATGATACACAAATTCTTTACAAAGTTTATCGTATTATTTATTACTAAATAAAAATCTATGGACATAATATCTTATGATATTAAATGAGCAATTCGTGTATATTTTATTTTGTATATCTCGGAAACGGCTCTATCGATTTGGATCAAATTTTGTATTTATTTAAAATTTTGCTTTTTAATTTTATCTGTACAGGTAAATGTCTTTTCAAAAAAAAAATATTTATTATTATTATTTATTATATCTTTTCCGAGAAAATGTCGAGCGAAGTTTTGTCGCCCAGGTACTATGTATAATATCGACATAATTTATTCTACAGAAATCTGTCACGTGCTTATCCAGATGGCGGGTCTATTGAGAGCTATGCGGAGGGCTTACATGCCTGGCCTTTCTCACATGAGACGACACTCCACTTATCCTCTTATGTATTCGGACGAGGTGCGGGATGCAAAGGCCGAAGGCAAACCGATAGTCGCTCTGGAGTCAACTATCATCACACACGGTATGCCGTACCCGAGGAATTTAGAGACTGCCCTTGAGGTCGAAGATATCATTAGACGACAGGTAAGTTATGCGTGCAGCTAAATAGCTAAGTATATTGTTTCTGTAGGTAAATGTTTTCTTTAATAGATAGTAAAAAATCGAACGATCTGTTATTTAAGCTAAGAATAAGATTGAGATTTTGGATTTGTATTTTTTAAAGTTACTAACAGTTTATCTGTGTAAGAAATTGAAAATAGTTCCTCTCGGCAGATGACTAAGTAAATCCGTCTTTGAAACAATCGAGCTTATTTATTTCTCAAAAGAGGAATCTGTATCGTATATGTAGCAGAATTCATTGAATTGACGTATTGCATTATAAAGTACAGTTCTGTGGCTAAAAGATTGGAAACTTGTGATTGTTTCAACAGTTTTACTTTTATGACGATTTCTTAAATAAAAGAAAATGTTACAATTTCTTAGGCTTTGCTTAATATTAGTAAATTGTAATTTATGAAATAAGAAACAGATATCCATACTTCCATCCTTAATATTATAAATGTGAAAGTGTGTTTTTTTATTTGTCCTTCTTTCACGTCGAAACGGAGTGACGGATTGAACGAGCGAACGAAGATAGTTGGAGGGCTGGGGAGTGACATAGGCTACTTTTTAGCTTGGGATATTATTTATTTCCCACGGGAAAACACGTTATAATACAATCCAAAAAATATTTATAATCAGAATTACTTGAAACTTGGTATTAGTGCTCTTCAACAAAATTAAATAAATACGTGTTTTAGCATTTCGCGAAATTCATCCTATAAGGGAGTTAAATAGGGGATGAAACTACCTTTTTAGAGAATTTTTGCAGTTTTAGCGCGAGCGAAGCCGCGGATTCTGCTAGTTTAGTATAAAATTGCAAGATTTTCCAGCAGCGGCTTAAGTTTACAGTCCATAGTTGAATTTAATTTTTTGTAAATAAATATTAAGATTATTTTTATCAAAGCAAAACTTTTTTAGTTATAATATAAAAATATTTATTTTGATTAAAACAATCCCCAATAAACTTATGCTAGTTAACGTATTTAAAGAACCGTAATTCCTACAGAGAAATCCTTTGATCCGAACATGTCATGTCATGCATGTAACGAAGTGTATGAAATAAAGCGTCGGCAGGCCTATGAGCTGCAGTGCCCTTAATTGAGTGAAAGCGGCTTTCGTCTTGCTAATCCGTCCAATGTCACGCTACAATTCATGTTCCTATATTATTACTTCATTGAACGTATGAGAATTTCTGTTTTCTGCTCAATTTATTTTTGTATCTTTAATACGTTTTTACTATAACAGCATAAAGCCATTTGCCTCAAATAGCTGTATGTTTTCTATAAAAACCAACAACTTATTAATTAGTATTGTTAGGTCATATGTAGGTATATGTATTGGTATAGTACCTAAGCTGTAACTCTTAGTGTGGACATGTATTCATTTTACATATTTAATTGCAGGGTGCAACCCCGGCTACCATATCTATCCTAAAGGGCCAACTCACAGTAGGTCTAACAAAAGAACAAATACAATACCTAGCAAAAGCAAAAGGAGTCGTTAAGGCATCAAGACGAGACCTTGCGCCCATAATGGCATCACAACTAGATGGCGCTACTACAGTTGCTGGCACTATTATAGCAGCTCAACTAGCAGATATACCGATATTTGTTACTGGAGGCATCGGTAGGTTTGATATACTTGATACTTTTCACTGACCATATTAAAAAATGTCTGCCTTAGAGTTTAGACTATTGACTTAAAGTCTTGGATTCGAATGTCGGGATCAAGTGCAATTATTGTATTTTCTGTAAAGAAAGTAGTAAGTATTTTTGTAAGCGTTCATCTTCGTGTCTCGGAGAACATGTAAATCCGGTGGTGGTGTGAAATCTCTTACTGGTCATTTCGAGTTTCCTGCTCCCGGAATAAGAGAGTGCACTTGTGTTGATGCATATACTTGTGCTCTATAAAATATCCTGCACAATTGGTTTTCTCACGGAGACTGACCGTCGGGAACGAATTTCAGTTAGTAGGAATTTTAATGCTTTTATTCAAGTTGCAAAGAAGCATCAGATCTACGCGTTTTTGTATGGAAATAATTAATCATCTGAAATAGGCTGTTTTTCATTCCGGTACATCTAGTAATTCCCAAAATACGTTTTTTTACATAAAGTTACTCAAAACGGTGCGGGTAAAAAGAAAAGCGAGTACGAGTCACTAGTATTTTATAATACGCTCAGAACATTTTATTATAATGGGAAGGGAAATGAAACTAATAGTTAATTAATTAAAGAGTGCCAATATATCATAACCACAATACAGCTCTGAACCAGCCAGACCATCCGATGCGTCCTGCTGTACCATCGACGCCGCTGTATGTGTCCTAATTGCGCTGGTCTACGAAGGTGGAGGATGTCGTAGACTACGTCCAGAAGAGGTTTAGCTTCAAATTGAGGGTTGAACGGCTGGTACCTCGCCACAAAACGAGTTTCAATTCCTTTTTTGGTGAGATTGCCGACTCATCATCTGTCAACCTTCATGAAGGAGGACTTCTGGCAGCATGGCGTCGTATTTTGGAAGTTCCGAAGTCGTTTTCCCGCCGATACAGCTCACACGTCTGCACTACGTGTTAAATAGTTTTTAAGTTTTATAATTAATATATATGTTAGTTTTAAGATGTATATATATGGACCTCTGTTTACACATTTAAGATCGTTTTGTAAATATTGCCGGAAATAAAAGATAAAATAAATAAAAAATAGCCTTATTACAAACTGTTCGTAGCATCTAACGCTACGATGCTACGCTGCTTTATAATGTCGCTCCAACAAAAACAACAGCTCCATCATTTTGCATATATTTTTATTAAAAATAATTTAAGCATACAATATGTAAAAATATGTTAATTTTTCAATAATATACAAGTACTTTATAAAGTATACAATTCGTACTTTTGTTCGTTACATAATAATTTTGAGGGAAACTTTAATTGCAGTTAATTAATAGGTAAGACTTACATAATATGATCGGCGTCCGGCGTCGGCTTTATTATCCGCATAGTTGAAGTGGAATGAGCGAATTTTAGCACGAAAAGCTCGCTGTACCACATTCAATTAGAACGTGCGGCGCAGTACCTAAATGAATGGTGAAATTAATACCTAACAAATTCCACAGTAGCGATGGAAGTTATCTGGATATCGGTTCGCGAAACCTCGTGAACTGCAAACAGAAACCGCATTTAAGCGCATAAATCTTAGATCGGCTCGTTAAATGTTTCCCCGTGGCATCAGCGGTTAGAATATTCGTAGCGGAATCGAAATTCACAATTTATGTATAAATATAGATGTCAATAGAATTAGCAGAAAGCAAAATTATATCTATTCATAAGGAATAAATAAATAACACTAATACAACGAATAAATAATATAAAAATCTGTTCCATGCTAAGCGTCAAAACGTATCTAGGCGTACGTATCTGAGCGAAGCGAGGGTGAGTAGCTAGTTTTAAATAAAACTATCTAATCGGAGTTTTTCGAAGTATTTACAGCTATCATGGTCACAGGAGAGACATTCTCTCCCATAGTTTTATTTAAAAAGTTATTCGTCGAGAGCAAAGCGGACTTTTGCGCATCGACTTTCTTACTACCACTCAATATATTTGCCAAAAAACTAATTTAATAGAAAACATTAAATCACAGTTAAAACTTCGACGCGACATCAAGTAACATACAAAAGCTAGAGCTTTCGTTAATTGTGGTTCTGCTTTAATGTTAGCAATATTACGCTAGTTTTGCCGTTTATATATTATTTGTTTACGTCAAACTTCAAAACACGTTTCTTGTATGGATACCCCGCTTATTTTGTTCAATAAAAAAGAAATCAAAAGACAGTCGAGCTGGACGAGCAGACAGCGTAGGGTTAGTAAAAGGATCTCGATTTGACTCCTTGAATTCAACCTAAAAAGTAAAAGGAGAGAGTAAAGTCATTTTTTATAAGTTTTAGAAAAAGAACAAAAAAATAACATTTTAGATATGAATACATACAGTCTCACTGCACATTTTTTTAAAGTAAGCCGCCTTCATGAAAATACTAACATTTTTATCGCTATTACTGTATGTAATAAATGTATACATTTGTTAAACTAATAACTGGTGTATTAAAATTCAAAAATGACTTTTTAGAAATTAAATTATTCAAGAGCTACATCACAGCTTTCTCCATCTATAATACTTCATATTCATGGGTATGAGCGAACTCGCTCCGGATGTAAATCTTTGTCGTGAATTAATGTTCTTCTAATTGAAGTTGAAAGTCAGTGATTGAATATTTTTACTGTAAAATAGCGGCTATTTAAAAGATAAATTGTTTCATTTTTATATTAAATAATAAATAATAATGTTAAAACATATATGAAAATGTGATAAAAAGTTGTACATACTTATTAGTAGTACCACTCTCACCTTCTGTGGTTTTTATTCATTATCCCCAATGCATTATGTACAAATCGCGCTGCTTCTTAATGGTCGTAATTTTAGTGAATATTTAATATATCGTTTTAATTTATAATACTGTTCTAGTGACGTCCCCTCAAGCGTTTCCCTAGACAACATTTGACGTGCCGAGATTAATACACATAGCCACTATTTGGCCCATAAACTTTGTCTATGTAAAATCATGTTGATGTGATGCTCCGCTACCCCATGAAAAACTAATCAAGCCTTATCACGCAAACACCTTATACAAATATTTTTCGTTACACGTTATAATGAATAATTATTATATTGTTCAAAATGGCATCGTAAAAGACAAAATATATTTTCAATGAATCTAGAAGATAAAAATGATTTCTATGACTTAAGAAATAGACTTATGCTATCGTGAACTTTTATGTAGGTCTTCTAAATATCTCGCAGTTCTATACTAGCAAGCCATCTAAGCGCCCGAAACATACAGACGGACGTAGATAGTTTTATTTTAAAGATATTACCTGTTGTAATTTCATAATACTTTTATTTTATACTAGTTAGTTGCTTTACCCTCGCTTCGCTGGGACGCGTGCCTAAGGATAAATGGTTTAGGAACGCATTGAGCTACAAACATACAAAGACACATTAATTTTCATTCAAATAGATTACTTTTTAACTAGATTGTTATATCGACCTGAAAGTCACCTTGCAGTAACTATTTCATCCTTATGTGTGGTTTTTGAAGTTATACTTCTTTTGGCACGTTTGGAAAAAAATACTAGAGTAATTTTTTTACAATGCGCGCTCACACCGACTGCCAAAAAGCGACATGATGAAGTTAGCTGCATTTCTTTTACAAACAGAGAGTTGGTACATACAGGATGAAATCTTTAGCTATTTTTGTTTTGTTACGCCTAAGAAGTATAACTTCTTACGTGCGTACATAAGTACACATATATGTACTTTTTTATATTAAAATGAAACACCAACAACTTGTTTATTAAAATAATCTTCATTAAAATTGGTTAAAATCATTTTCTTGAGCAAAAAACATGATCTACCTACCTATGGAAACCTTATACGAAACGTATATAAATATTTGTTTGCAAATAGTCGTATTTATATATTTTTCCTCAGTTATATAAATAACTGAGGAAAAATAATACAAGTAAACATGTAATTTATCACAGGTGGAGTTCACCGTGAAGGTGAGGACACAATGGATGTGTCAGCCGACCTCACCGAGCTGGGTCACAGTAAGACCTTGGTTGTGTGCAGCGGAGTTAAATCCATCCTTGACATAGGCAGGACCCTTGAGTACTTGGTATGATTTATTTCTTATAAAATATAATGTTATGATGTAAATCGACTCCATTTTTATCATATTATTATTCTACGGTAGGAGAAACTAATAAGTTGTCTAAATATGTTTATTATTACTTTTTACAAAATATATATCTACTAGCAGAACCCGTGGCTCCGCTCGCGATAAAACTACAAAAAAAACTAAAAATATAGGTTTCTTACAAAATTTTATGCCATATTTTACGTAATAAATATTGTTTTGGGTTGTATTATAACGTGTTTTCCCGTGGGAATGAGATAATCTCCCGCGGTAAAAAGTAACCTATGTCAATCTGCAGCCATCCAACTATCGCCACACAAAAAATTACGTAAATCCGTCACTCTGTTTTGACGTGAAAAAGGATAAAGAAACAAACAAAAAAACACACATTTATAATATTTATATACATATGTTGTTTATTACTATGTGTTCCTGCAATACTGTGATAAACTAACGACTTACTCTCACTTCGCTCGGGTAAATACTAGGTGCTTAAAAGTAGCCTATGTGATATTGCAGGTCAGAGCCAACCTGCGTAAAATTTCATCCAAATCAACATACAACACACACACACACACACACACACACACACACACACACACACACACACACACACACACACACACACACACACACACACACACACACACACACACACACACACACACTCACAGCAAACTGTTGTAGTTGACTTGTAACTATGAGAAACTGTTAATCGATAAAGCGTTAAGAAATAGCTCTTTTCAATAGTTTTTTAAATCAGATTGGATAAACTATCCGTATAAAAAGATTACTTTGCCAACACAATCAACTGCAATAAGCACAGATAATAAGATATCACTTTGCGTTTTGTCCTTTCGAATAAAACTGGCTTTGATCACTGAAAGCGTTCTCTATAGAGGATTTGAATCTCAATCTATTATTAGATCTGTAATAATTGTGGCTTATTAGAAGACGTATTAGGCTTACTTATCACTTACATTAGTAGACTTACTTAACATAATAATTTGTAGATAGTTGTAATCCCTATTTATATGAAACTTTTATTTACAAGAAAAGAAAATACATTGAAGATACATGTTAAATGCTTAATTATATATACAAAACAAATGTAAATATCTTTAATTATTACTGTTCAAGTCATGTCAGCGTGGATTTGTGGCAAGAATGCGAGCTGCATTCTACGGGCAAATGGTCAAAAATGATACTTTCTTAGTACTTTCTTAGACTTGGTCAAAAATGGTTTTAGATGAGGCGATAAGATGAGATGTTATGTGTTTATATTAATATAAAGTAAATATTTTCAGAACCTTATAAGCACTATATAATGTTTAATTTGAATATTCTTAGGAAACTCAGGGGGTCACAGTATGTTCTTTCGGCGAATCTAAGGAATTCCCATCGTTCTACACAAGGCGCTCAGGTCACAACGCTCCTCACAACGCCCGCGACGCTCTTCAAGCAGCACGTTTATTATACGCAGCTAGACAACTGAAATTATCTTCTGGCATTGTAATTGCCGTCCCGGTACCTCAAGAACACGCAATGGATGGCGAGTATTAGTTAAATTTTCATTAACTAGACTTTTCTCACGGCTGTGCTGGTTCTACAGTCCACAGACATCTAGAAGACCACTTACTTTCACATCCCCTTCACAGCCTCTTTTACAGATTAATCATCCAGTTAATTTTCATAGTGTAAAACAACATACCTAATGCTTAAACATTTTAATTTTTTTTTACTCTGTGAGGGTAGAGAGGGGGAGGGAGGGGGCGGTAGTGATGTGAGTCACTCAAAGAATTCGAAAACCAGACAATATTTAACTTTAAATCATGTTTCTGATCTCCAATTACCTATATGGTGATTTGCGAAGTAAATAGCAATAGGCATGCGTTTGCAAAACCACGAGCCAAAAGTTATAGGTATTAGTAATTTAAATAACATATAATACTCGTAGGTACCACTTCAAACGAGTAGAAATTGTTAATTACTGGAGTATAACTAAACCCATGTTACAGATATGCAATTTAATTTGCATACAAAAGAGTGTTAAAATTTGCATACAATATTACTTTACCGAACCAGTTCCGTTTTGCATACATTTAATAGGTTTTTTGCATGTAGTACCTTCCTTACTAACTTTAGGCATATCTTCTTATAGCAGTCTTGGTCGTTAGATAGGAATGAAAATTTCCAATAGTTAACTATTATAGACTACATCGGATTGATATCAAGCTGAGACTTCAGGAATAGCTTCATTTTGACGAGACGCTCCGTCCTCTCCGAAAATATTAATAATAAAGTTTATTACTAACTATTCTATTATTATTAGCGGTATTATTTTTTATTATTTAAGTCATTTTTGGTTTACTAAATTTGATATTACGCTATTAACCCTTTATAACTTGCTAGCGAGTAGCGACCCACCGTCGCTTCGCTCGGGTTCGTCCCTGGATTGCTTTCCACTCCCTTAAGGGATGATTTCCAGTTTAAAAGCCATCCTATGTCCTTCCCAGGCTCTCAAACTTTTTACCAAATTTCATCGAAATCGGTGCAGTAGTTTCGGAACCTATTCAATACAAAGAAACAGACAGACAGACAAAAAAACAATTTTTTCCTCTTTATAATATTAGAATAGATTATGGAAAAGATAGTAAGATGTTAAGTAGAAGATACGATTAAAATAAGAAAATAAAAGCGGGTCAGCTTATGAAGTTCGTTTTATATGCCACATTACTCACGATTTCAGCTTTCTTTTGAATTCCTCGTGATAGCTTTTTAGATATAAAGCTTTTGTGCAGTAATGGCAGATTGATAGACTAAGGTGATTTTTTACTACTATCACTTTTTATGACAGTGGGTTTTATTAGTTTTTGTCTCTATACAAATATTTATTTGTATATTCTTATGTTTGCTAAATTTATAATATTCATTTTCATTATATTATTACAATATGTCATGGGTACACTGCTTATCTTTTAATTCATGGTAAGTACGTTATTTATAAATATTCCTAATTACACAGAATCTGGTTGTAATAAATGAAATTGGTAACGTATTAAAATGATTTTACTAACAGAAAAGGTGATCGAGACAGCTATTAGGAATGCGCTTTTTGAAGCAAATAAGCAAGGAATTCGGGGTAAGGAAGTGACCCCGTTCTTATTGGCCGCAGTGTCTGCGGCAACGGGTGGCGCCTCGCTTGATGCTAGTATCCTTTTCTGATCGTTTAATCAATATCACAAAAATTAAGTCTTTTACGCATGTATATTATATTAATAATTTTAGCACAAACACACTAAATAAGTTATTACAAAAGATAAACATTCCCTTAACGAATAGTGAACATCGTTTTTCATGTACAATCTATATTTTCAGAACAATTAAAACTTTTTTTTATTTACATATATTAATATTTCAATAATTTCACTAAAAACAATATTGTAAACAAAATGATCTTAAATTGTAACAAAACTGTCCAAAAGTGGTATACACAGTTCACTTTCATGATAGAACCGATTATCGCTTTATAATTAGCTAAGAGTCATGCATATTAAAAGTGAAAATTATCGTCAGATTACTAAGATTTTAAAATAGAAATATGTTATTTTCAATTCATGGAGTGAGTGTATCATTAGTGCTTTATTTTAGTTTAATAAAAATTAAAAAATCGGTGATAGATCTGACACATTATCTGAAAACCATTTTGATATTTGGAAGTGACATTTCGACATTTCCAAGTGTCAAAATGACAGTAAATGTCATAATAATGTACGGAAATGTTGTAACTTTAAGTCTCAATAACTTTGACTCCTTCGTTTCCTCAAAACAAATTTTATATATTTGGACTCCCTATCACCTCCCTTATCCAAAAATAACACTCACTCCTCCAGTGGCCGCGTCCCATATACTAAACTGCAGCTATTATATAATATTTTTATATGTTATTTTTAAGTCTCAATTCTAACTCTTGTTCGTATTTCTGAAATGAAATATTTCTTTCATTTCATTTAAGTAATAAGTTATAATAGAAGCCTAAGAGTGAAAGATGAAACATTTTCCGAGCCCGTTAAAATACTTAATTACAAGCTTGACCCGTTCATTGAAGCTAATTTTAGCAGCAAATTAAACGTGTAGAAACGTAAATGGTCCTAAAATGATACTACTAAAACTAATTGCCACAATTTCTTTCCTTAACGACTCTCAGACATCGCGCTCATAAAGAACAACGCTAAAGTCGGCGCCGATATTGCCGTCCAATTTCAAAAACTGAGGAACGTTGACAATTTAGAGAACGCTTTTAATATCGGAGTCTCAAAGAGCTCGGGGAAATGTACGACGAATTCTTCAAGACAGTTACATACCATGTGTGCTACGTCTGCCAAGGAGGGCGGTGCCGGTACAAATATGATGAACAATTCATCTGGCGATGTGCTCGTCATCGGTGGAGCCAACGTCGATAGGACCTACAGGGTCACTGAACAGCATGTTCAGGTAAGTACTTTTAGCGATAGTACTTAATAAATTAATTTTAGGAAATATATTCATAATTTTTACGAAAGCTTCAAGTTGAAGCACAATGACTGTTAGATATGACTTCACCGAAAGATTTATAAGCTAACCGGTCCTGACTCCTAGCATTCAGTGATGTCATTATTCTTTATAACGTATGCATATATTCAGCCAGGATTTTTTTTTACTTTTATTTAATATAAAGATGAAATATTAAACCGAATCTCATTTATTTTAATATTTCGTATATTTTATAAAGTTTTATTGTAATAATGTTAAAAGTGTATAAAAATAATATTCAACTAAACTAACTTTACGCGAAGAATGAAATTTCATTTTGTTTTTAATCAAAAGTTCAATAGGTTATTACGCGATAATATCTGAAATCTATTGAAATGTCAAATAGCTTTCAATCGGCGATATAAATTTATTTAAAGCTCAAAAGTTAAATGCGACGACATAGCTTTTGAATTTACAAATCGATTAAAATACACAAATTTTACTAAATTAGAATATGAATCACATACGGGCACATGAATATTAACAAACTTATTCATTTATGATTTCAATATATGTACCTACGTATGAACTTTTTATCGAATTCACAAGTTTCCTCATTTGTTTTAAGTAATAAAGGCTCAAACTTTCTTCATTTCTTTTAAGTATTAGAGGTTTTTTGTACTCATCAATCTACGAGTACACGTCGATGTTTGTAAAACCTACTTGGGTAATGGATACCTATTTTCTCCTTGTATAGAGTTTAGTGTGGTTGTTTAGCTGTTCGAGATTGCTCCAACGTTGATTAGAAGGAAGCACGACTCGTGTGTATTCAAAGCTACAGAAAATGTAAAGCTGCAACATACAATCGCTACGTCTATTTACATCGGCTTTTTGTTGCATAATAATAATTCCTTGAGATTACTGACGCCAAATATAAATTGTAAAGCCAAATTAGTATTAAAGCTACTAATAAATCCATTTAAGTGTTTTTTTTTTTAAATAAATATCTTTAGTTTTACATAATTAGACTTAATTTTACTCATTTTTAGTTTATACTAGCGGCTCACCCTCGCATCGCTCAGGTGAAAACAAACTAATCTATCCCACGGGAACCGTACATTTTTCCGGGATATAAAGTATCTCTGTGCCAAATTTCATCCAGATCCGTTCAACTGTTCTGGCGAGATTAAGTAACAAACATCCATCCATCCAAACTTTCGCATGTATATATTATAGTAAGATAAGAAAGCGATATAAAAACCGTATTGCTTTTTTAAAACCATTCAAAAATAGATTCCAGTCATCGATATGAAAATATTTTAAGCTGAAAAGTTAAATAATTATTCAGTAAAGTAAGTTTCAAAAGTTCGAGAGTGACTGTTATTGTTTCACGTATAATTGCTGCAGGAAATGGTGTTAAAAATAAAAAGTAATTATTTTAACAAAGATTTTATTTAATGCATTTATTATGATAATATTAGCTCTCAGTCGCCTAGTGCGTACCTTCGGAAAGTTGCAACAAGACTACTTTAATAAGAATTGTATAATCACACATTATGATATAATAAACAGAATATGAATTACTTATAAGTAAATAAAAATATTAATTTTAAAATTAGCTCATGAATATTGAAATTTAATAACAATTCACAATATCCTTTCGATAACATTTAATATGTTTGTTGACCGACAACTAAAATACACAAATTGTATGATAAAAGGGACACAAATAGATTTTTTAAATATTACCGACCGTAAAATAATATAACAAGCGTCTTGAGTGTTATACACTGATTAATTTGATCATATTTAAAATGAGAATCATTGTTTGGTTAACTAAATAGTAACACTTTGAAAGGAGATTTTGAGGAAGGTGTAGGCAGCACGTCAGAGATGAGTTTTATTCCCAAGTACCAATAGTGTTTAATATTGATTATTCTCACAATAAACATAACGTCAGTTAATTTTCATAAGCCAAGGCACATGTTATTTTACCATTTGGAAGAAATGCAGGATTTAGATTTGATCCTAGCTACAAATATCCAACTTTCCGAATATAGGTACAAATTTTAATAAGATTGGTACATTCAGTGACAACAATATTAAAAAACTATTTTTCTGCATAAATTCACAAAATATTATACCTACTCTAAGCGAATGTAATCATTAATTTTTAATAGTCATTACCAATATTTTCTAAAAGTTACATCGTAATAGTACAAATATAGTATGTGTAGGTTTCGCGAAACGGCCTGAAACGCACGGCGTCATTTCAGGTAAAAGAACTAGACCCATGTATGTTAACTACTCGTAAGTCACCAATGCTGTATAGTAAGTTCTTAACTACGTATTTTTTGTTTGGTTCTTTTTAAAAATTCTAAATTTTAAGATTACGTGAGTGTTCTAGGTCATGCTAGTTCTTTCTATCCGAATATGAGTGTAGGTACAGTTATTTGTAAATTCACCCGTCTCTAACTTACGGCGTTGAATAGCAAATACAATCTCTATAAATTCAAACAACGCTAAACATAATCTGTCTCGTTAATTAAAATTGAAGCTCCATAATTTAGCCATAATTTTGTATACCTATACCTGTATATTTTGACCTACAGGCCTAAAGGACAAAAATTTGGTAAAAGTTGGGAGTGAATTAACCATTTAAACTATGGGATAGGTTACACCTATATACACAGCCATTAAATACATAAATGCTCCCATGACCTGAATACAAACTAAAAATAATCTTAACATAAAGCGTAATAAAAGTAATGTTGGCTTGTGAAAAATATGACTGAGAGTCGAAATCCTAAAACAAAAACTTTAATTTCATTTTAAACTGTTAATAAGCTTTTATACTTAGGCACTACGTCGTTTAAGCTCATATCAGTACTATTTCGTCAACCTGTCCATGCGCAACTCGCATTCTACACATATACATACAATTTTTATAATTATGTACAATTAATAACCGAGGATGACGCGACACGATTATCTGATCTAGTGTTGGTCTCGATATTAAAAATATAAAATTATATTAATAATCAATATCTCTTGTATATTATTTTATTTAGGGATGCGTTCAGTTAAAATTTTGTTAATAAAATAGTTTTTTGAATTTATTTTGTAGTTTCAGACATTATACCTAAAATAAATTAACATATTTTACTTCGCTTTATTCACAAAATATATAAATCAATCATTTTTGACATAATTTTAGCATTTAATTCTTATTAATAAATGAAAGTATTGAGACCAACAGATAGATGATCAGACTACAACGACAATAGGTACTCACTCATCTAATAACATTTTGAATTGAAAAAGATAATTTGTTCAAATCTTAAACAACACATACCATTTTAAACTATTGTTATACAATTAAAAGCTGTTGACTTAAGCCTAAAATAAATATAATTAATAATTGTTTTGGTACGAATTACTATAAATACTCCATTTACACGCTCTCTTTGTTGAACCACGCTACGTATCGTCTTTGAAAATGAATAAATTAAATACGCTCATACATCTACATAACATTTTACAAGATTAATAATAAAATATTTGAATTAATTCAAATAATTCAAAAACTGCCAAGCATAGGAACTAAACACAAGCTTTGCTCGTGAAATCGATTTATCTCATTCTAATTACTCATTGCCACTTAATAATCAATAGTTCATGCAAATCGCAATTCTTCTAACACAAATCGTCCTTTCTTTCACGTAAACAGTCAGGACTGGTCTACTATCATAAACATAAAATACACATTTTGTTGCACAAAGTCAGTTCTTTGAATTGACAGCGGCGATATCTTCACCGCAATGGAAGCGGCTGTACCGGCACCGGCTGGCGGTAACAGGATTTGTTTAGAGTTCGAATTCGGAGCGCGTATGGCGACGGTGGTCGAGGCGCACGCGGGCCCCCGACTTGCGCACGCACACTGGCACGCCGCGGGCCATCGGGGTTTCCACCTCGAAACCATCTGCCGGAAAAGACCGCCATCGCCGCCCGAACAACCGCTCCAAGTAACATCTTAGTCAGATTCGAGTTGCAGCACTGTCAGCTGCCAGAGGTCGGTATTCACCCCGTGCTAGCTCGCGCATTTCACAATTATTGTTTCCATTTACAGTTTTTAGTCCAAGCGGCTCATCATGTAAGCTTCGCCGTGAGCAAGGCTCAGAAGCTCGTCCAAGTAGAGCTTCTCTTTCTCCTGCTCGTTCGGGACTTCCCCCGTGTGTTCGAACACCTCCATTAGCATTAATAGCATTAACTACCACAGTTTGAGATAGTGGTCCACCATGCATAGGACTACCTTCCAAAAGCTCTCCAGCACCAAGCTCACTTTGTAGTATTCTAATTTTTTGTATCATTTCTTTAATTTCGTACCGCAATATTCCAAGGAAGCACAATTTGAGAAATGCTATCACGCAATATCCTAAAACAAATAACGCGTCTGCTGTTCTTCGTAGCCAAGAAAGTAGACGTTCAGCACAAGCAGTGGTATGTGGCACACAATGAACCGGTGTAAATGGTAGAGGCGAAGTAGCAGAAGTAGCTGTTAATGTAGCCGGTGTCACAGCTGGAGTATGAGCTGGTATTCGGCAACAACTTGGTGGTAAAGTAGTGCGGTTAAATGCAGTAAAATCTGCAGGACCTGTAACTCCGCAGCAGCGCTGCTCTCTTTGCAGCCTATCCCAAGCCTCTGCGAAGTCGACGTCCAAGTCGTAATCTTTCGCCAAACGAATGCGTAGCTGGGGGCGTAACTCTCTGCAAACGCGCTCAAAGCGAAATGCCCAGTAAACGCCAATTGCAGCGTCACCGACCAAAAGAGCTAGTAGGGCGAGCCAGTAGGCGTTGAGCATGCGCTCAGAAAGTCGCAACGCGGCCAAGCAACCCAGTAGCTGTAGTAGACCTGCCTGTGCAGGTAACGCTGCGTATCCGTAGAGAAAGCCGGGTTGGGAGGCACCCAACCCTGGGACGAGTGCCCGACGGTAGTCTGCGAGTGCGCGGCCCGCTGCTGCACAAAACGCGAGCGCCCCTAGCAGCAGTGCCCCGTTGCACGCGTAGATCCAGATGCGGTAATAGCGCATTGCGCGGTGCGCGGCGGGGAAGTGCGCGGGGCGCGCGGGCGGCGGCAGCGTCATGGTGGCGGGCGCCGCGTCATGGCGCCGCCCGCGCCCGCGCCGCCGCCACACGCCGCGCCCCACGCCTCTGCAACATACACTTACGTTACATAAATACGTATAAATACAAAAAATATTCATGTGCAGGTAGGTTCGCATGAAGGATGGTTTCATACATAATGCTTAAATATAGGAGTTTAATGCATACTAGCAGAGTCCGCGGCTTCGCTCGCGATCAAACTACGAAAAAAACTTTTTCGCAATACACATTATTATTTGCAAATATAAATTCGTGTTCATATTATTTCTTACAGATATATTGAAAATAAATTTATTTTTAGCGATCGTAACTCAAAATATCCAGGATTCAAAAAGGTATTAAACGTAGGTAGGTGCGTATATTCTGTAAATAAATTTTCATTTTAGTTAATTAACAAGCTCCACTGCCTCTATTTTTTGCACATTTTTCTACTCCATCTTTCTAAAGTAAGAGAGTACAATGATAAAACTCGCATACAATGTTTACGATCTTAGTAGAATCATATAACTCGGCTAATATGGGCTTTTTAACTAACATACCAACAGGCTAACATCTATGTATGTTATTTTTAAAGACATCACGTGTACATTCATCTTTTTAAGTAAAATAATATATAAAGTGCCATTCTTATTTTGATATAGCTTTTTGCCCGCGGCTACGCTCAAATGGAATAAAAAATTTGCTCAGCTTTAATTTCCATTGAATTTATATGTTGTCATATAGAATTTTAATATTATGTATTCTTTTATATACCTAATCATTCTAGATTCACTTAACTTAGTCTACACTAAAAAACCAACCACTAATAAACCACATTGGTGGATGTTCTGTCTAGTTGTGGGTTCTCTTAAAATGTCCCTGTGAGAAGCAATCCTCTCTTAAGTCTATGCCTGCTACTTTTAACGAGTGACCAGAGATATACTAATTTTCATTGTAAAGGAAACTGTAAGTAGGAATTACAAAGAAATTCAAACGCGTAGTCACGAGCACGTCCAGCAAACACAGTGCCGCTCTTATGTTTATTAAATTACTTACAGTCTAATCCCGTTAGGTGACTTTTTCATTACAGGTATACTAACCTTCAGAAGGAGGATATAGAGGGTACTCTCTAGCTACGTTTTCTCTCTCGCGCTCCAGGTCTATTATAGTTGTCATTGCTGTGGCCAGCCGAGCAACTGCTGGGCTGGCCACAGCATATATAATTTTTCTTTAGATTCGAAATAATTTCTGTTCTTCACCAATAAGTAATTTTGTACATACGGAAAACTTGAACCATGTTACTCTGTTTAAATATATTCAACCAACTCGCACGTTCACCGCCCGGTGTTACCCCTTTAGGGGTTAAATTTTGAAAAATTCTAAAATACATGTTTATTTAATTGTATTGCAGAGCATTAATACCAAGTTTCAAATAATTCTGATCATAAACAATTTTTCCCCATATAAACAATACATCTCCTTTTTACCCTTTTACCCTTTTACCCTGGCCACTGTTGTACCTCTGTAAGCTAGAAATTCGGTTTAGTGAGAAAACTCCATAGGCGAGAAAGAGATTGCGGTCCCTTGAAGTCTCGCTTATCCTGGTTCGACTGTATTTATTTAATTGTATTGAAGAGCACTAATACCAAGTTTCAAGTAATTCTGATCATAAATATTTCTTTGCCCATATAATCTTTATTACCTAATTTTACCCATTCAATGCATGAATTTCCACAAAAATTAAATAAATGTATTTCTTTTTTTTTATCTTAAAGCTATCTCACTTTCTATGTATTTCACATTAAGAATGACAGAGTTTCATACTAACTTTAATCACCATTTCATCTACTTAGTTAGGGGGTGGATTTCGAAAAAACCCTTTCTTATCGGATGCCTACATCATAAAAGGAATATGTCCTCCAAATTTCACGTCTGTACGACCAGCGACTTAGACTGTGCGTTGATCGATCAGTCCGTCAATCAAAACAAAGCATCTTATATATAATACATATGTATATTTCATATTAAGCCCTATAATTTGTGTTTCTCTCGGAATTGTAAGCGCTTTTGTTTCAATGCTGAAGTAGTCAAAACATCCAATTATAGCTTTATATCTTTGCATTCTAAAATTTTAATAAATATTTAAATATATTCTTCAAAATAATCCCTTCAATTGCACACGATCCACTAGTTTGATTATTTTATTTTCAATTTCCAAAATTAGTACTCTAAATTAGATTTCATTTATTTACGTAAAACAACATTTAAATCAAACGAGACAGTTTAATTTAGTAATTTATACAATAAACTAACTACGAAGTTACACAAAATACCAGCTGCTACCACAATTTGGGTAACAATATTTTAACATTAACAATATTTGCAAAAATACAATATTTATGATATTTTCCTAAACTCATTAGTGACTTAGGAAATACGATAAGGTGCCTTTTGTAAATGACTATAATTAATTGATTAATATCTTTACAACCAACTTACAACATGATAAATAGCCTCAGCGAGATAATACTTAGCCTCAAGTATTTATTACTTCAATTTAGAACGGCGCAATTCGAAAAATGAGGTCAAAGAAGAGTTCAAACTTCACGAATAAATAATCGTGAAGGATATGTCCTTAATTTTATGGACATATTCATAAAATTCTTTAAGGATCAAAAATACCTCAAATATACGTACAGTATGATATTTTAATAATCTAATATTTGTAACATGGGTTAAGTAAATGAATATTTCGCAGTTCTTGCAAAAAGGTAGCATTTAAAGATGGCTTGTAAAAATAACTAGTAATGCGTAGTGTCTGTAAATTTCTACACTGCGTTATAGAATACATATTGGACTTACTTTAATGCATTTCTCAATACCAATTACCATTTTTTTTTCATAGTAGCATTTTCAGTAACAATATGACATAAGAAAAAAAATTGTCTGTCATACATATATTGCTCTTTAAATTTTAACAAGGTAAAAGTTGTAAATGTAATTCTATTGAAAAAAAATATTTAGGAAATGTTAGGGCCACAGAATTTTGCTAGTAATAACATATTGACTTACAATCCGCCACCCGTGCCTTGCGCGCGAAGCCTGGCTAGTCACAGAAGGGGCCGCGTGAGTCTTTGCAGTGCACCTACCAAACCAGTGCGAGGCCTGAAAAGAAATCAAAGTTTATTATTTATATTTTTATCATCGACTTAACCAAATGTCTTCACGAAATATAAAATATTTTCCTGGAAAATTCTCTGTTGCTGCATTACAGGTTTTTTTTGCAGCAATGAAATATCGCAGGAACCAAGTGGTGGCAACACTGGCACGTTTATAATTTAGTAACGATAATATTAATGTAGATAGATTTTTTGTTTATTTTTTAATATTAATATAATTTATTTTATAAGAAATTAAAATACTTTATTAACCACACCTCCATACCCTTGAAAGGATATAGTAGTATTACGATGTCGACCGTACCTTCAGAGTAGGATTACCTTAAAAACAATTAAAACAGTTATCATTTATCTTATTTGTTCATATGCACACCAGTTTAAATTAAATTATTCTAAAGCACAAATTCTAGTATTCAGAGTATTTGAATTCCAATCACTTGTTAACACGTTGAGTACTCGGTGTAACGTAGGAATCAAGATTGGAGATAGTTTGCTCTGCCAAGACGTGATATTGAATATAGGACACAACGACTTGGGCAGCAGTTTGTCTCTACACTTTATGTGTTACTGATGTGCTTTAACAT
This sequence comes from Brenthis hecate, assembly GCA_951806755.1. Classification (NCBI taxonomy): domain Eukaryota; kingdom Metazoa; phylum Arthropoda; class Insecta; order Lepidoptera; family Nymphalidae; genus Brenthis; species Brenthis hecate. Next base: position 449,746 of record OX638264.1, read on the forward strand.
CAATCTCTTCTAATACGAGTTTGCCACAAACTCTACTGATTGAATATATTGCCTCAGGCTGACTGATTTCAGGCTTTATTTTGTTGAAAATGGGTTGGTTTACGTCCTAATGTCTATAAAATAACTAAAAATATTGTTTTTATTAATTCCATAAGTGTATTTGTGACGTATTATTGGACTTGATTAGATGTTAGAGATACTCAATATGTTAAAGAGTGACACAAGCTACTTATTATCTCAGTTCATCATGTCTTGTTCCAATAAACAACTTTCGTTAGCTATAACAAAAACGTCATAAATTATGTGAATAAACATATACATATACTCGTATAACAAAAACAAGATAACTCCTGTTCTGTCTGATTAATATGCTAAATTTTAAACTTGAATATAATGTGACGTAATTATGTAAATATGTAAATGAAGAGAGTTAGCACACCTAAATACTTTTTTAATACGATATTTTGTAATACGAATGTAATACTAAAATGAACTGTAAAATAAATGGTATCTGACATGATAATGTTTCCTTTAAAGAATAGAATGAAACAATCCTCTTTAATTGATAGTATAGAAAATAACTTTAGAAATGCTCTGTTAGGAAAAAATAAAGTTGATTTATACTTTACTATAACATCGAATTCACAATATTTTTCTAATATATCTTTTACTAAGATATAAGAGATTTCTCATATTACTTTATAAGAATGTAATTGGGTCAAATGGATTTCGATTAAACACGAAATATTAAACCGTTCCTATATTTTATATTGTAGATCAAACTGAATTCATGTTTATTAATATATTGTTGTAAATATTAATAGAGTTACAGAAAATTAAGTTATGATAAGTACCTTTATTAAACTATATGGAATTTAGCAACCTTTTATGTTAAACAAAATAAATGCTTTAATTCTAATCCCCATACCTTACTGAAGAATAAATAAATATGTTGGAACATTAACACACAGCACCATCAAGTTCCATGGTAAGCTACGAGCCTTGTGTTATGGATACCAGATAGCTGACACACTACACATATATAGCTTTAAATACATAAAAATTATAAATATAACTCCCACGATTGGAGTGAATGAACATTCGTGCTCATCACACAAATGAATGCCCCCAGCGGGACTTTAACCCGCAACCGCTGGCATAGCAAGTACGATTACTACAAACTGAGCCAAACGTGTCGTCAGAATATGATTAAAAATAAGATTTGCTAATTCATAAATATTAAATACGATAGTGAATACATTACTACAGTCAGTGTTCTTTAATACTTAGTATTATTTAATTGAAGAAAATATTACACGCGGCAACGAAACAACCTAAGGCGACTGTCTACTTTTTCATACCTCCAGTGATATATAGCGACAGCGTGGAGTGTTGACCCGCCCTGCCGACACTTGTCAATGGCTCAAGGCTTTAGCTTGCTAAAAATATCACGCAACAATATAACTTGCCTATAAAACGGACTTTTCATTCACTAGAATAAAAAAAATATTTTACATAATTAAGATATTAACTATTTTGTAAATTATAATATTATAATAACAATAGCAATAGGTTGATTCCCCATACAAACTTTCATCCCCATTTTAACCTCCTTTAGAGATGATTTCCCGTATAAAAAGTGTCCTATGTCCAGGTCAGGGTCTCAAACTATCTTCTTACCAAATTTCATCTAAATCGGTTGAGTAGATCCAGAGATAACCTCACAAACTCACAAACTTTACCTTTTTATAATATTACTATAGATTTAAACCAACTTTACAATATTTCCGTATCTACAGTGTGCATAGTATAGACAATAGTATATAATATATCGTCGTATACGAGATCGATCCCTGCTCGAGGTAAGTTTTGAAAAATAGTATACAAATGTATCGTAGATGTAACTTGAGTTAGGCCTCGGAAAAAAAATTGAAATATTTAATAATAATATTACTTACGCATAACCGGAAGTTGAGGATACTTTTCAGTTATTTTATAGTCAATATTACACAATAATATATTTTTATATAATCGTTAAAAATACTTTAACTCACGGGGTATAGGTAGGATTCGAACGTAACGAGGACAGGTCGCTGGTAAATAATAAATTCTGTTATAAAATTAAATTTCTACATTTTATTACCTAGAAAGAAACGTAAAACGCTTCGACCTAAATTAAAATTTACAGTACATATACGTATAAATGAAGCCATAAAAAAGTAATACAAATAATATTCGAAGCACGTACTTGATCGTGTTCAGTTATCGCCTTCACTCTCAATTATTTGGCCGCTTTAACTCTTCACATTTCGATATCATTCAGTAGATATTATAGTATTTGGTTATAATATAAAAAGGCAGGCGTCGGGAATATAAAGCCGATAATACGTACCTATGTGCTTATGACATCTTTACTCGTATAGTTCTATTTTCAGTAAAGCGACGTTGTCATTATCATTGTGTGTCTGTCTGTTGCATGTTTTATTATGTCGTTGGTCGCGAGTTCCATATGAATCTATTACCATGACGCGAGGTTTTGAATTTTTACGTAACATACGTAAAATATTGAAAAAGAATAAATAACTTTGTCCTTTCTGCCCTCCATGAATTACTAACCCATTGATAAAATGGGTCCAATTGATGGAGGGGGTTATTCAGTATACGACTCCCAAGATTCCTGGCGCAAAAAAAATGCATTAGACGTTTGACTTCTATACGTTCCCAAAGCCTTTCAAGCTTAGGGACGCACCCTAGCTAAACGAGGGTAAGTCGCTAGTGGTAAATATTAAAAAGCATTATTGAAATCATGACAATATATTTGGCGTGTAGTATATATTTTTGGCATATAAAATATCATTTGAAGTCTACCACAAGATGGTGTTCATGTATCAAATAATATTAATATTCCTAATAATAACAACGCCCTCCCGACTGATTTCGGCCACGGCAGCCAATCTTATTGAGACTAGCCAGCTGTACAGGACATATTATAGTACACAAGTATGCGTGCAAACACAAATGCGCTTTCTATTCCTGTCACTCTCAACGACATGACCATTAAGAGTGCACAGGGATAAAACACTATCAACTTCCCTAGTTCGGACTGTTAGTGAGAATTTCTTGACAGAAATACTCAATAACTGAACTTGCCATAACCCGAGACTCGAACTCAGAACCTCGACCTTTGTATCTAAATACAAAGTTAACGGAAGCCTATTCTACACTCTTCGGCTCATAGACTATCGCTAAGAAAAAACAAACTTTTAAACAAACAAACACTCGTTAGTAATATAGATATAGTGTCATAGAATTAAACATGAAGCTAAACAAAATGTTATAAAATAGTTTCGATATAATGTTTTAAAACAGTATAGAAATATACTAATAGAAATATTAATGTATTCATTACTGTTATAAGTAAATAAATATTAATAAATAAGCGTAGCTACCAGATTTTACTATAATAAAGAAAAAAAAAATTAATGAGCTATCTCTCTTGTAAGAGGAAAAGAATTTCACTACCCAGTACCCACCCAGTGACTTGGAATAGTTTTTACAATAAACAAAAAAAACTTTTTACAATAAATTTCTCTAATAGAAAATTCAAAATTAATCCTACAAATTATAAACGTAAAAAATTGTGGATGATGGGTGTATGCTTGTTACTCTTTCACGCAAAAATTAGAGAACGGATTTTGATCAAACCGTACAGTAATAATTAATATCCTTATACAGAGGCTATAATTTGTAGTAGCAATAAATAAATGAAATAGACGGGCAGAGCAGCGGAAAAACTTGTTGTTAAGGTTGTTGCTATCCCTACATTTCATCTTTTATTTAAGAATGAGTATTTTAAAATATCATCTTGCCAAGTCTCTAGTTTTTTATTCCACTTTATTTACACAAACATATTCGACAAATAGATTCTAGTTGACATCGTCGAAAAAGCCGCTCCGATTTTACCACAACGACTGCAGTGGTTAAGCGGTAGTACATTGACGTTTAGATTTTTAGTAAACTATTTTACATTTGAGAGAAATTCGAGGCTTCGACTAATACGTTGGGAGTAGAATGGTTAATGTAATCTAATATATAAACATCTCGTATCACGGTGTTTGTGGTCGCATATTTTAATGATATTTTTTTGGTATATTTGATAGGTATAAGAATAAATAAATAATAAATAAATACTTATGTTGGGACATTAATACACAGCACCATCTAGTTCCATGGTAAGCTACGAGGCTTGTGTTATGGATACCAGATAGTTGATACACTACACATATATAACTTTAAATACATACATATTATAAATACAAACACCCATGACTGGAGTACAAACATTCGTGCTCATCACACAATGAATGCCCCCAGCGGGACTCGAACCCGCGACCGCTGGCACAGTAAGTAGGGTCACTACACACTGAGCCAAACGTGTCGTCATAAAAATAGGTTGTAAAGTATTTTTCACCCTCCTAACACCGCCAGATGGCAGAAGGTGCCAGATTTCTTACGTAATTTGTAAATTATTATTATAAATAGCTATATAACGGATATTCGTCAATAAATAAAAAGTAAATATATAAACTTTTTTGAATAAATGAATTTGTTAATCACCAATATTCAATATTGGAACAATTTCTGTTCATCCCAATAGAAAGATAGGTAGAGGTTAGAGTACCAGTAGCATTTGTAGGTAGGTCGCCATCTTAATTTCAGTTAACACAAAATATATTTTCTTTCATAACTAAAATTATTTTCGACTATGTAGTGAAAAATATCCAGTCAGTGGAAAATTCCATTTCATTCCAAATGGATTCAATTCCACTTCTTGGACTTGAATGTGCAACGTTATGAATTTTACGCATATCTATAAATATATTTAAGACACATAAATACAAACATCACTAACTCTTTAAAATTAAGGCCTCACATAGCAAAAAGACCATAACAATGGTGAATCCCTTGTTTTGACATTCTATTGATTGGTCACATTAAGTCTGATGAAGGTTGAGCGGCGATTTGATGTGAATCCATTATTGGAAATGTAGGCTATAGCGCACAATTTAGAAGACATACACGTACTCGGATATATACACGATTCGCACGGCTTTTTTCAGTATATTTTATTGTTTCAGAGTATCGGGGCATCCATCATTGAAGATATATAAATAATAACACACAAGATATTCATATTTTTCTTTTAAATACAGTAAAAAGGAAAAATCGTAAATTCTCTGTTTTTGTGTATGCCAAGATATTTAAAAAAAACTGAGGAATGTGAAGAATAAGTTTGTTTGTCGATTTGTTTATACTCTTGTGATTGTAACTGTAGTAATTACAAAACATCGTATGTAGATCAAATGTAAACAAGTTTTTTTCCTGCATTTTGGTTTGTTTATTATTATTAGTCAATAGTTACGTCAAGAGTCATATCGTTAGCTTAACTTTTTCCTGCAGAGATGGAGATAAAACTTCACCACTGCCACATTTCTTCTTAATAACAAATACATCTAAGGCTCCTTTCTCCTTTATAAGTTCCCGTTGTAAGTACAAGTGAACGATGTCCGATGTCAAGTTCTATAATAAATAAATAAAAATAAGAAAAAAAGGAAAGTTTCTCATAAATTTAACTATTATATAATATTAAAATATTTAAGAAAATAATTTAAAAAATCACTGCAAATTATCTCAACCCCAAATTTTTGCAGTATGGAGGTGAGACATTTATAAAAAAATTGTAAGGCCTTTATCTAAAAACTACATCGATTTTTTATACGCCTACTGAAATAAATACATCTCAAACCAATTTTTTAACTATCTTCAGAGATTTTACGCCATACTAAGAGCGGGGGCTGGTGGTGTACTTTGACTATTTTATTTTCAAATTCTATTAGGTTATCTGTATAACTTCTTCCACATACTTATTATTAAGAGAACAGTTATATTTTACCTTTGACATTTTCTTCATATCAATTCACTGTTAGATTGGACATGTTTTTCTGGGGAAATTAATTCACTTTATGTTAAAAACTTAAAAAATACCAATTTGTACTACGGAGAGAATTCTTTATCTGAATACGTGTACAATTATAAAGCTCATTAAATTAGTATTTAATGTGTCTGAAGACCTTTTTGATTGATCCAGCACTCAAATTCTGTATAAATTGGTTAATGATGTCACAGCAATGTCTTTTTGGACATTGTATACCAGTCGCAAGTAGATTTGTATAAATAGTATTTTTTGTGTACAAATATTTATTTACAGATTTATAAACATAAATATGTGTTTAAGAAATCTCAGCCGGAAAAAGTATTAAAATTTAAAATAGATATAGCGTTAGAATAATAACAAGGACATCTTAAAGTTTTATTACAGTATTTTCTTAAATATAACTTCATGATTTCAAATTATATAACCTTAAAAATAACGTATTTTAATAATATATGCGAATGTCAAAAGAAATAAAGGACTGTTATCCAATTCAGCAAAATGTCTTCAAGTAAAATTCTCTATTCGAGAGATTTATTTCGAACATGGATATACTTTTTAGTTTGAAACTACTCCGATCGCTCGAGGCAGATCAAATTTGAGTAACACTATATTAACCCCTACCCTTAAAGTTTAGATCAAACTCCTAACTTAGCCATATGTTTGTTTCCTTAACGCGTATAGTTACAGTGACTTAACGTAACTTAAGTCACAGGTGAGTTAAAATGAAGGTCACGATAAATACCCACGATACATTTTTTTCATTTTGATGGCAGACTTTAAAATCATAACAATCTGTCCTATTAAAAGCAGGAACACTACTTAGTTCCATCGTTAAAATATTTACGAGTATTTTTTTTGAAACAATCTATTCCTTCAAGAATAATACAGAGTTGTTACTGCTGCTTACTGCTGCGGCGCCCAAGATATTAAACGTATAGATTTATGGGATTGGCGTATTCTGTCAATGTCACTTGTCAACGAAGCATCGACTTTTTCTTAGTACTTTATTACACGTGTCTTCTTCAAGCGAAGCAAATCGTGCCATGATTGCCATCATCATCTCCTAGGAGCAATAAAGAATTAAAGTAATGGTTTTACTCGTTTTATTATTTATTATAATAATGTTGTTGTACAAAAAATTATATTCAAACAGTGACAATGATTAACGAGTCTATATTCATTGTATGTTTATTTTAACCAAATTTTTCATTGATTATATTATGTTTGTATGTATATTGATTTCTAGTGCAATAAACATTTTAAATCTAAAGTAGTGCCTTTGAACAGTCTCTTTTCGATCTTCAATTAATTTGTAAATCAGCTACAATCTACCTAGCTAGTACGTACTATCGGGAATTTGGTAAATATACATATGTACAATATTTTAAATAAGCCAATAAACCAATTTATTCAAATTACGTACAGGGCTATATACTGACCAATCATAATAATAAGCTTTGGAGTAAACTATTTCATATTAAGGGTCGGTAATAATAATACAAAGTCGAACTAATCCTCATCAATACATAATTACGAGCTACTACTTGCTTTAAATAACTATAATTATACGTAGGTACTTTGCTTCAGGGCTAAAGAATTTATATCACAGATATCACTTAATTGGAACAATAAATTATTAACTTGTCCCATTGCTCTTTTGATTTTTTTTTTATTTTATTTTTTTATGTAACTGATTCATATGTCACGGGACATGAAATATTAACTATTGCGAATACTTTGAAATATTTTCAGTGCTTATGCAGCGACAACAGTTGTGGTTAAATACAGGTTGCTATTCAAGACACATTGCTTTTGGATAACAGAAGTATCACTATACAACTGCCTTCCGGACCTATGAAATGATAATGAAGTATTGTACAGATTATTATTCACGACACTTATTACTTGTACAGTTTTCATTTTGACATTGAAAATGTTTTTTGTCGCTTCAGTATAGGCCCGATTTTCAGCGAAAGTTCAGAAAGAAAGGCGACATCGCCCTGGTGTCGTGGATTTTGGGACTGCGTGATTGATTGGGATTTTAAAAGATGCGTCTGAATGAGGGCTACAAAATGCAAAAAAACAATTGAAAACACTCAAAGCCTTTTTTTTAAATCGAAAACGTTAACTCTCAGTTAGATTAATTGTCAGTTTGATTAACGGCTAGTAAGATTAACTGTCGGTTTGCTTAACTGTCAGTTAGTTAAACTGTTAGTTTGATTAACTGCTATTTAGTATATAATAGACGTATCTTCTTCGAATTTCTTCTTCGCCTGTCTTTTGTGTTTCTTTTTTTCTCTTCTCTTTTATCCATCAAATTGTATATTAGTTACTAGCGGCTGAACCTTGCTTCGCTCGGGTTTCTAGACAAATAAAATACAAAACATTCATTTGTGTGATGAGCACGAATGTTTGTACTGAAGTCATGGGTGTTTATATTTATAATATGTATATATATATGTATTTAAAGTTATATGTATATGTGGTATATGTGTAGTGTATCAACTAACTGGTATCCATAACACAAGCCTCGTAGCTTACCATGGAACTAGATGGTGCTGTGTGTTAATGTCCCAACAAAGAAAAACAAATCTATCCCACGGGAACCGTACATTTTTCCGGGATAAAAGTAGCCTATTTGTTATTCTGATGTATGAACTAATACAGTTTCATTAAAATCCAATCAGTAGTTTTTGTGTACTAAGCTGTATAAGTTCACTCTTTAATTTTCCGTGATGAAAAGTCTAAAATGTTGACCGGGGATATAAGGTACCACCATGTAAAATTTAATTTAAATCGGTCTAACAGTTTCGGAGATTAGCCCATACAAACAGACAAACAGACAGAGAAACAAAATAATTGCAAATTCTTCGCGTATGCGTTCGTTAGGCAGATTCATTTTCAATGTAAGGTCGTGGCAGACATGAGATCTGTGGACTTTTTTAACTGAAATAATATTTAACATTAAAACTGTAGAAATTGTCGTGCCGTGACTTGAAATTTAACTAGATAAGTACTCGTACATGTTAACGTCGAAGTTGGATTATATGCTGTACGCTGAACCTAAAGTACGAGTATGTTGTTACGTAGAGTGCTTTTGGGGTTAAAAACAAAAACGAAATCTTTACATGAAATATTTTTTATAAAAAAAATACTGTTTCGTATTGTGTACAGAATATAAACCCCAAAACCATAGTTGTTGAATTTTTTTTTCCTTTTTACGCAAAAAGTACCTACATACTGAACGGATTTTAACTAAATGTTGTGTAGCGATGACTCATTACACGGTTCAACGTTTAGTTATATATTCCCACGGGAAAACACAATACACACACAACAAATACAATACTGGTTCGGTCGAGTTGTCCTTCAAGCAAAAAATGCAATGATTTAATTATACAAAAACTTATAGTAGCAGGATAATAAAAAAGACGGAGAGTCTGATAGAATGAAATATGAAATTAAAAAAAATGTCAGCGTGTTTCTCGAATTTTTGTGTACAGATAGAGATGTGGGTAGAGTTACCAGTGGATAACTCCCAAAATAAAATTTATAAATTAGAATTTTATATAGGTACTAGCATAATTCCCATGTTTCGCCGCGAAAGATTTTTAATTTTACATGCATATCTCTAAAATTCGGAGATATGTTTAATTAATAATATTGAATAGCAACAATTAGAGAAAATTATTCCGAAAAATAGTTTTTTTCACTCTCTTTTCTCCTTTTCTCTTTTCCAGTATGTCAAAATGTTAGCATTATAGGTCCAGTACTTTAGTCTTTCAGGCTTTAATGAATCCATCAGAACATGTAATTTTATATTGATAAATGAAATTCTCCTTCCATACTTTATAATATAAAATAAAATACTCTAGCATGGTGCCAGTATCTATAAGCTTGTTTGTTTCGGAGGAGCCACAATTTAACCACAAAGGCGCCAGGTAATAACATGCAAATGTGCTGCGGGTCACTACGTCAATTTTACATGACCAGGGTAAAGTTATTTATAAAATTGATAGTAATAATAACAGTTTAATGCTATCATTGTAAAGTTTTGTAGCGAGAATATATAATTCTTACTATTGTTATTATAACGAAAGTGTTTCGAAAAAAAAAAACAACAGTCGATGCATATTGGCAACTTTTGGTCTTAGTGCTAGTTTCCAAAGGATATTTCAATATAATATAATCACAAAATCACCTAAAGACTCATCTATATGTCAAAAGTATGTATGTAATATATGTAGTTACTCGTAGAAGCATCTAAATGAGGCGTTTGTAGAATCAAATCCGTGAGCGTTACATATGTTCAGTCAACTCCTGTGCTACTAAACCGCGACGGATTCCAATAAAATAAATTGTGTATCAATTCTCTTCCTTTTATAATATATATAAGTTGTGTTGTAATATATACCTATATATAATAAAATTGTAACTAAGCCGAATCTGTACATTAAATATTTTTTGGAAAATCTTATTGAAATAAACATTATTATCAATACAGAGATCGAATCTATAGTTTTTAGAATTTTTGTATGTCTGTCTGTCTGTTACCGCATCACAGAAAAACCACTGGAGGGATTTTGATGAAATTTGGTTTGGTGATATCTGGTTACCCGAGTCAACATATAGGATACTTTTACCGCGGGAAAATGTCTCATTTGTGAGAAAAAATATAAAAACTGCAATGTAAGAGTATACTAATATGTCAAACCTAAGAATTTGGTTTGTGGTCATCTGAACGCAGTCGGAGCCGCGGGCAGTGCTAGTCTTCTATATAGCTTCACTCGCGTGACTTATACATGTTTATACGCTGTTCGTTAGCACTAATTAAATTTAACATTGTAAATATGTAGATGCCTCACTTAAACATTCCACTAACAATGGGATCACGCACAACTATTCTGTTTATAGCTTTGTCATACGGACGTAAGGCATATATTAAATCTTTAATATCTTTACCTAATACTATTATTTTTATTATTTTTATTTTCGCCATACATTCATATTCTTTTATGGCAATAATGTTTAAAAAAATAATAAAATTATTAGTTACTAGTGCAGTAAATATAAGGTATAAACAACCACACTCGCTTTCGCCCCTAGACGCCTTTTGTATTTATAATTGTGCAGAGGAAGGCCCACCTTTTGGAAAGTTTTATTACTAACAGAGCCGACGCGTTTCGTCAGCTTATATAGGCTGTGTACTAATTTTCATCAAAATTCAGGCCGTTTCAGCGAGAAGAAGTAAGAAACACACACAAACTTTTGCGCTTATGAAGAGTAATATATAGTGAGTTTTATAATACTCAAAAGTACAGTAAACTATTTTACAAACATTTCAGTTATAAATTATGAAGCATACAACGTGAAAATATTAATTATAAAATATAAGCAGTAACAATACAAGAACGAAACTGCTGATCATTTAAGTAGGTACTTAGATGTCAATGGCTGTCATCGTCGGGAGCGCGTCAGGGCTTACGAGGGAACAAATGTAGTACGGAAACTAACTCTTCGATTATTTAAAAAAAAACTTGAAATTATGCAACTGAATAAAATATTTTACAACATAACTTCGTTGGTCACTACACAGCCCAATGTATTTAATTTCTGATAATCCTATAAATAGAACTTATGTATAAGTAATATTGTGGCATGTCATATAATATGAAAATAAAAACAAAATATAATTAAATATTTAATATTTTTGAAAAAAAAACGAGTATTTATGTTTTAGGTTACGTTTTATATGTATAGTAAAATTCTAAGTCGAACCTGTACATTAAATATTTTTCAGAAAATCTTATTGAAATAGTCATTATATCGATATAGAGACCGAATCTATAGTTTATAAAAATGTTATCTGCCTGTCTATGACCGCATCACGAAAAACCCACTGGACAGATTTTGATTAAATTTGGTATGATGATAGCTGGTTACCCGGGTCCACATATAGAATAATTTTTACTGTCGGAAAATATCTCATATCTGAGAAATCTGTACTAAACGTTAAAACGTAAGTAAGGACGATCCCGAGCGGAGCGAGGGTAAGTCGCTAGTAGGTAGGTAATAAAAATGAACTTTTATTAAATTTTAAACATTTGAGTAGGTCTAAAGCAGCCCTATAAGTATAAGTATCTAAATCTGACTACATTTGATTATATTATAAAGGTTATTCATCAAATAGGTAATAAATATTATTGATCACACCCTAAAAATCATATTTTACTGAAAAGTATGGAATATAAATGAGTTATGCATTTGAATATGCATTCAATACGTGAGTATGCTTTTATAGTTACAAGGTAAATGCGAAGCACTCCCCTTCTACACAGGGGAATAAAATCACTACTCATGATCACATATAAACTACTCGTGCATTTTTCTCTAAAAAAACAAAAATGCTCTTGGCTTTAAGAAAATTATATATAGGTACGCGGAGAGTTGTGCTGGAAACATAATATTTATGTCGATTACATTTGCTTACGCAGATCCATTTTAAGTTTAATTTTTGAATTCTCACAAGATTTAATAGAAGATAATTAGATTATTGTATGATTTTATTCGTTACTCCATCAAGTGCTGTCTGGGAAATGACATTAATAAAGGAATGAGTGGAGCAATGACGCCATGTTTATAAACAGGATATAAGGTACATAAGTTCGTAAAGTAGGTAATTACAGATTATCGCTATAATTTTATATTATAACGCAACCTGCTACTAAAATATATTATTTCATAATAAAACTATTATATTATTATACATTATATTTATAGTACAGACCCCACAAGAACCCCCCACCCTACCCCTTACCCCCCATATTTATACTGGTGGTATGCGTAAAATACCATTTCCGAACATTACAAAAAAATATATAGCTGCAGATAACTAGAGTAATTATAAGTTTGACGTGTACGTTAACAAGCAATGGACCGACTTCAACGCGGTCTTTAATTCTATAATGTACATATTTAATGAAATTTTAATAACGTTACTGTTTCGAAACGCTGCCCTTGTCAAACAAAGGTTTTAATTTATTTTTGCTAACAAAATTTTCTTTTACTTATAAAACAATCGACCATCGCTTTGGCTTCTAAGGCTTATATTTGAGCACATTAGGTATGTTTTAAACATATTGCCCCTAGTTTGATTGTAGAAAATCTACCTTTGACCATATTTAGACTGAAAAGAGAGATAAATCATGCTACATTGGTAAGATAAAAATCTCTAAATCTAAAATTATAAACATAGTTTATTAATCTATACATATAATAAAATTCTAACTAAGCCGAATCTGTACATTAAATATTTTTTGGAAAATCTTATTGAAATAGACATTATTATCGATATAGAGGCCGAATCTATAGTTTTTAGAATTTTTGTCTGTCTGTCTGTCTGTTACCGCATCACAGAAAAACCGCTGTAGGGATTTTGATGAAATTTAGTATGGTTATCCGGGTCAACATATAGGATACTTTTTACCGCGGAAAAATATCTCATTTCTGAGAAAAAATACAAAAACTGCAATGTAAGAGTATACTAATGTGTACAACCTAAGAATTTGGTTTTTGATCATCTGACCGCGGGCGGAGCCGCGGGCAATGCTAGTCTTCTATATATAAATAAAAATGAATGTTGGTAAGCGCATAACTCAAGAATGGCTGGACCAATTCGGGTAATTTTTTTGTCCACGGAAGGTTTTAATACAGAAAAAAAATGAAATTTTATCAAAATTAAAATTTATATTGCTAACGCTGACTAATAACTATTTATATCTATTTAAAACGTACCTAGCGACCAACCCGAGCGAAGCGAGGTTGAGCCGCTAGTACAACTAACCATTCATTTGGGCATCACAATAACAAAAATATATTTAGTGAAATAATTCAACCTTGTACGTTAACAATAACTAAATTATGTTTAGAGTTAATCATGTTTCAGGAAGCCATTACATTAAAAAGCGTCCTTTGGCCAAAAATATACCAAAGAAATTAATTAGATCTCGACTCTTGCAAGGCGAGCCGTTCAACGACGGTTGAAATTCGAAGTGGTGGTAGAGAGCTAATACTGAAATTGTAATTTAATGTAATTGTTAACGTAAAGTAAATATTAGTATATGAAATAACGTGAAACATTTACACATTTCGTTTAATTACGATTCGATATGAAAATGTATCCACAGAGCGAAATGAACGAAATGATATTCAAATGTGTTTGATGCCAAAATTTATATTTATATTTATGAAACTTAATCAGATTACCTCGAGCGTATTTGTGCCTACATATGATGAAAGTTTAAATGAAAATCTCTTCAAACTGTTATTATATTTGTAATAAAAGTTTATTTTGATAACCACTGTATCTAAAGCATGGCCACTGCGTTACGTGTCCAGATGACCCTATTAGCAAAAAAATATTGAACTATGATATATTTTTTTTCTACATTTAATTATTAATAATATATTAAGCACGTAAATAAATAACAAGCACTTCCTACTAGTAGTAGTACTATTAGGACTCACGTATATAGCAAATTTAAATATTTACTCAATCTAGACAATGAATTCCATGTAGACCCCCGGCGCAAACAACAGTGTTAGACATGTTAATGCGGTATGCTGGTAATTTTATTTAATTTCTACGTTTTATACGAAATTTGCTACCTTATAATTAAATAAAACTACGCCATAAAAAGAAGTTACGCTAGTTTTCATACATGAAACACAGCGAGCTGGCGTCAGATTTTATTTCTTCTCGTTATGCGCTAACAAAGCCACGTTCCAAACATCTCGCAGGCGAGAATACAAAATAAAACGAGCAAACAAATTCAACAGCGTTCACTTGACTGCTGGCAACAAACAATGCGAAATTTCGCAACTTGAAGAACTGTCACAAAATCATTTTTAATTTTCCACTGCACTACGATTGGCCGTCTAAAACAAAAGTATAAAGCATAAGAGTTAAATCAATCACTGGTACGTGCCGACTGCCGATAGCCGAGCCACGTGAAGCACCTGCTCTATCAGAGACATATCGGTCCGTCGATTGCTTTGTGCCGCAGGAAATTAGTTTCTAACTCGTGAACGAATTCCCCCTATGAATACCAGGTACACTGTTGGTATTATTTCTAGTTAAAAGAATAACCTTTCCTTTCGGACATTTAAGTGAATAGATATACCTATATATTATGTATTTTTGAGCATCGTTCATTTCTTTTAATTGGTAATCTATTTTCGTTTAATTATTAGAAATGATATACTAATAACTTCATTTCATTATTATAAAATTTTGATCAATCTATTATGGTTAGAGAGACAAAGTTTCCAAAATATTCTCTTAATGACCATGAATGATAATGGTCATTATGAAAAACTTCATAATAACCATTATCTCTACCTATATCTTCTGTTCATATAACACTTGCTTTACAACAAAAGTTATAAGTATTGTAGTAACATTTGCTGTTTGAATTTTAAATCGTGATAATTCTACGAGTATAGTCCAAAATCCGAAGTTATCTTTACCCATCTGCTAACCGGATGAAAAGTATTTTGTATCAAATAAAATTTATAAGCAAATATATTACAAATTGATTGTCTAATGATTGTAACTAATTGAAATAGTAGCCAGCTGGAGCACACTCATCTTCATGAGAAAACCGCGCCAATACGCATTTAACCAGCATGGTCGACTATAAGATAATTCTAATCCAGAGCATACATGAATGAGGCCCATACCTAGTAATGGGAACAGTAGTTTTATAATAGACTAATAGTAGAGGAGCCCAAGAGGCGATTTTTTGAATTACTCAAGCGCGGCAGATTAACATAAAGGGGGATACCTTGCACTCTGTTGAGTACCTCCATCGTGATATAAGTCCTCTACATAAGAGCGCGCGTCGAAGGCAGCCGATGAAAATATTTAAAAAATATTTTGATAAGGTAGAAATACTTGAAACCGTCAAATTAAGGTATGGTGGGCTAATTACATACTGAAAAGTGTACAATTCAATAATCCGCCTATTTGCACAAGGCGAAGAGGCAAAAATCGACTATAAAGTTCATGTATTATATTATTCGGATCACATCTATACATATAATAAAATTGTAACCAAGCCGAATCTGTACATTAAATATTTTTTGGAAAATCTTATTGAAATTGACATTATTGTCGATACAGAGGCCGAACCTATAGTTTTTAGAATTTTTGTCTGTCTGTCTGTGTTACCGCATCACGGAAAAACCACAGGAGGGATTTTGATGAAATTTGGTATGATGATAGCTGGTTATCCGGGTCAACATATAGAATACTTTTAATAGCGGGAAAATGTCTCATTTCTGAGAAAAAATACAAAAACTACAATATAAGAGGATACTAATGAGTTAAACCTAAGAATTTGGTTTTTGGTCATCTAAACGCGGGCGGAGCCGCAGGAAATGCTAGTACTACTATAAATGCGAAAGATTATTTTTTGTTCTCCGTGACGCTGAAAAGCTAGATTAATTTGGCTGGCTACACAGATACATTGGAACCTTACTAGAGTAACACACAAACAGGCTCCTGTTAGGCATCTTGGACGAGAGAAATGAGTGTAAATCACAAGTTAGTCTATACCTATATGTTTAATGTATAAACAATTAAAATAAGCAGTTATATTCATATAACATAAATGATATGCTTGTAAGTTATATACATAACTTATCTAATTATTTTAAAACGGGTATGCCTTTTAGATATAATGTAATTTATTGCTTTAATTTCCTCAGTAGCTTAGAAAATTGGCAATCATCTACCAAGTGAGGGTACGGTTTGAATGAGGCAATAAATAATAGTAATAACTCATCGTGACCAGGATCGTAAACAAGGAAAACAGCAAGCCTTACCCGCCTGCTTAAGACACAAAATAAAAGCACTGAAGAAAAATAAACAAACATATTTGAGATCAATGTACAAATAATTATTTTATCTGAATATTTAAATATATTCTACCCTACATTCTAGAGATAAATGTATATACCTACTCGTATCAAACTGTATAAATATGAACATTAATCAATTAGGTTTTGATTACAAATAACCAAGCCAATCGACACTTTGTCATATGGCATAATCTGTATATTATCTACTTGAATTGACGACACGTTTGGCTCAGTTTATATTGACGAGTCGCAAGTTCGAGTCTTGCTGGGAGCATTCATTTGAGTGATGAGTAAGAATGTTTGTACTCTAGTCATGGGTGTTTATATTTATAATATGTATGTATCTTATATGTTTAAGCGAGCAATTCTTATGTGTGTATATATATACAAGAATTGCTCGTTATATATATATAATCTGAATCTCGGAAACGGCTCCAAAGATTTTCATAAAATCTAGTATACGGGGGGTTTCGGGGGTGATAAATCGATCTAGATTAGGTTTATGTCTGGGAAAATGCATGTTTTTGAGTTTTCATGCGGTTTTGTTTCGCAATATTCCACGCAAAATATGGTCACTAATTCGCACGCTAAGACATAAGCATCGTGGTCAAGCGGCCAAGGCGCAAGTTTGACAAGTACAGGTGTCTGAGTTCGTATCCCGGTCGGATAGAAAATTTTAACTTTTGTTTTTTTTTTTGTATTTATTCAAATTTTTAGTTTGGCCAAAAACTCCGAGCGAAGCTCGGTCGCCCAGGTACTTTAAAGTTATATACAAAGTGTTTCAACTATCTGGTATTCATAACACAAGCCTCGTAGGTTACCATGGAACTAGATGGAGCTGTGTGTTAATAAAAAAAATAAAAAAAATGTTAAATATAATAATATTTAATTAGTTCAGTTGGAATCAGAATCTCTGATTTCAGCTGTAATTCCAACACTCCTACTCTTTGTAACGCTACTCTCATCAATATGTTGAGTTATAACCGAGAAACGAAGTTCCATATACATTATACATATATAATAGAGTTTGCGCAAAATATTAATTGAAAATAGATTTTAACATCACCCAATTAATTAACCATAAATACATACGTGCGAATGTTTTTGTCATAGTCTACATGATTATCACTCGCCGTACGGTGAAGGAAAACATCGTAAAGAAACCTGCATTTCTGAGATAACCTAATTATAAATATGTAAAGTCCGCCAACCCGCACTTATTTAGCGTGGTGGGCTATAAGCTGATCTCGACCGCATTATGCATTTAGTAGGAGACCCAAGCCCAGCAGTGGGACATTAAAAACGGCTGAATGAGAATGAAGATTGAACTCAATAAAAACTTCACATCAACAAAAAAAATAGCTAGATGAAGTTCTCTTTCTGAATAGCATAAAATATTCAAATAGAGATCGGAATTGAATCTGTACGGGACTATACGAAATGCACGAAAAGTCGACGAAAATAAAAGGAAATGAAATGAACTTTATTTAATTAGACTTATTACAAGCACTTCTAAAACAAATATATGTTGGTGTACAATTTACGTTTCCTTTCCCAAGTTATAATTCCTACGAAAAAAGCACTATTTATCCTCTTAGTAATTTATGTATTTTTATTATTCTTTTATATGTGACTATCGACGACATGTCGACCAAAACTTTCAAAATCAACGTTTACAGTTCCAAAAACACATTTTACTATAAAATACATTTAAGACAATGATATTAAGGAGATGATTTCATTTCCGTGTACATGATTACCATTATAACGTTTTTATAAATAAATATTTATATATATATATATATATATATATATATATATATATATATATATATATTATATATATATATATATATATATATAGTCTTGTAAATTAAAAATTAAAACAATTGAAAATCGATATGTAACCTACGTAAATGAAAATCTAAAAATGTTATCTATGACATTAATCTTACTTAGGGTGGCATATCGAAGATCGTACTCCTACACTCTGGTTATTTCCTGCAATAGAAGAAAATTTTGAATAAATATTGGTACAGACTCATAATTGGAAACATAAAATAATTGAGGTCTCGGGTGTGGGTCGGGGCTCGAGATTTTAGAGTTGTACTACTTCAAGTCAGTCCATTAATTTAAATTATTATATCCGAATTTGACTATTAATGTTTCTGATATTATATATATATATATATATATATATATATATATATATATATATATATATATATATATATATATATATATATATATATATATATATTATTTCATAGACTATTTACGAGCTATGAGAAGAAAAAAACTGTGCTTGAGTCACAAAATACGACTTGTTCTTATATCTTACTAGTTTATCTTATTAAGATAGATGAATACTACTATAAATTTTTAATAATAAATTATTTAATAGCTTTTTAGACAAAATGAAAGCGTTTCATGAAGTAAATTCCATAAAAATACTCCTAAAAAAAGTAAAATTACATGAACTCTATAGAAATAAATCATTGGCCATATTTCGCTTACAAAATAAAGCAACCAGTGAGTAGCAAGTATGGCTAAAGAGACCAACACTGGAACAGATGCGGTCATATATATTGATTTGATTTTGTGACGAAGACAGAAGGAAATTCATCAAAACAAGCCCAAGATCTTCCAACATACGGTCTTTGACTTAGTCACAGACAAATACTTCAATGTTAAATCAAAATGATAAATTATATGTATGTATGACCGAATAGTTAGATGGCATATGCAATAATTTAAAGAGTTTTTCCAAGAAGAATCTGACTTGAAGCAGAAAGCTTTATTCTATGTACATGAAATTTTCTCTAGACGGATAGAAGATAGTTGTGCTAGTCATTTTTACAGAAGTTTGTTAATTAATAGTTTTATTGGTCTTTCCATAATATGTTCCAACTGCTACAAAGAACGTATCCGAAGGGCGTTTAGTCACCTTTTTTGCCTAGCGAACATTTTCTAGGTCTCATCTCTTAGACTCGACTCTTAGCTCTTAGTCTAAAGCATGAGCAAAATATAGTTTAAATAATTGACCTCAAATAACCTTAGACTTTCAATGGTGTACTATCCAGAATAATAGTAAAACCTAGATTTCTGTTAAACGCGACTCCTTCAAACACATCAACTTCCACCCAAGGAAGTTTAAAAACCCAAATTGTAAATCATTATGATAAAATTTAAAAGAAAAACTAAACGGGTAAATTGAAAAAACATATTTGGTTTTACAAAATATAAGTAATGGACTATTTGTTATATGTCACCTTACACGTTGTGCTTAATATAAGGTTTCATTATACAAGTTTTACGAGCAACCTAATCCCGTGTCCTACCTAGTACCTATTGTAAATATGCCTGAAAGACCTCGTAAACTGGAGCCTTTTAAATTTAAGCAAACTATTTAGGTTAGGTTTATTGCCATAAACACGGGCAATCTAGTGTCAAAAGAGCATTTAGCTATTTATAGCATTCATACGAAAATAGTTAAAATTAAAGGTACATTATATATCAATACCATAGCTATACAGATAAATTAAATTGAAGTGTCTGTTTGTAATGTCAAAATAACAGCTTTTTACTAAATGCATATGAAATTATATGCAGTACCTTATGAGAAAAACATTTATTTCTATTTTTGTCTGTCTGTTTGTTCCTGCTAACCTTCGAAACGGCTGAACTAATTTTGACGGGACTTTCTCTGGCAGATAGCTTATGTTATAAGTAGTAACTTAGCGTACTATTGTTTGAAAAAAATAATTAGGGTTCCATCCAAGCGAAACGAGGTTAAGTCGCTAGTCTATATAAATATTTTTTTGGATTGTATTGTAACGTGTTTTCCCGTGGGAAAGAGATAAATAATCTCTCGCGGTAAAAAGTAGCCTATGTCACCCTCCAGCCGTCTAACTATCTCCACACAAAAAATAGTTTCGACGTAAAAGAAAGACAAACAAACAAACACACTTTCACATTTATAATATTAGTAATATGGATACGGATGTATATAATTCGTTATATTTCTTCTAGTCTCAAAAGTATGCGTAAAATTATAATCAAATTTCTTCACTTATAAATGCTACGATTTATCTTATCACACGAATTTGGTTCTTATTGTTCCAAAGTTAAGCATCAATATACAACATACCTGTTATGAATGTTTATATACGAGTACAATGTGCATATTTCGCCAGTAACCTTTTAAAAAGAATTTCAACTGTTGAAACAAACAGATTTATCCCAACAACATAGCAGTAATGGGTTTTGACTTTTGACCTCTCTTTGTCTCTCTTTAAAAGTAAAAAGTAGAGCTCACATCACAAGATTTGTTCAGTTAAATCAATATCTTTAGTTCGTAATAATTTCAATGAACTGTTAAAGTAAATTGTTAAATATGCTTATAGGGATATTTTTGAGATCTAGAAAACGTATCTACATAATATGTGCAATATAAAGCTGCTTTATAAAGAGGTAAAGTTTGTGGGTTTGTGAATTTGTGAGTTTGTGACGTTGTAGGGGGTAATCTCTGGATCTACTGAACCGATTTAGATGGACTTTGGTAAGAAGATAGTTTGAGACCCTGGGAAGGACATAGCATACATAATTTTACATATATTTTTATCCCGGAAATCATCCCTTAAGGGGGTGAAATTGGAGATGAAAGTTTGTATTGGAAAGCAAGCTAGGGACGAACCCGAGCGAAGCGAGGCTTAGTCGCTAGTGTATTTATTATATTTTTATTTGTATACATATGTATTAATAAAATGTAAAAGTAGGTAAATGACTTCTTTTAATTTTCGGTGGAAAAAAAATTTGTTTTTGCTGTCAATGAAATAAATATGCGGATTCATATATTATTTTATTACCCGATTGCACCAGAAGAAGGGTTATGTTTTTACTTTTTACCCGCTGCGCCAAATGGAGCCAATATATATCTTCATTCACACGCACCTATTATAAAACATATATATATGTAGGTATGTCTCCGACTGCATAATACTAGTATAGCATTATTTAATCTGTGATAATACTATGTATGTTCCTGCGTCAACTTGTTTTCATCTCTTTAGTTCGCTTTTTACGCAATCAGGTTTTTCATTTTTGTAATTTTTTACCCGACGAATTACGTAAATGCTTAAAGAAATATTAGTGCTAAGGAACCTTAGAAGCGAGAAGGATTTTCCCACTTTTCCAATTTTTTTCTCCATAATAGCTTCATCGCTTATAACTTTATGAGATTGCTTATAACTTATTGAGCAATCTATAAATATTCCAATTTCTTGAACATTTTACGAATATTTTTTTCGAATTTCAAACTTTTAGCATCGCGAGCCACTTGTTAATGTCTATTACTGTGTTGTTTAATACTAGAGGCTCACCCTCGCTTCGCTCGGGTTCGTCCCTAGGTACATTTTACGGTTAGTATGGAATAGATAGACTATATACTATGTATATGCATAAGTATGATGAGTTGTTATGGGTTGTATTATAACGTGTTTTCCCGTGTGAATGAGAAAAACTCCCGCGGTAAAAGTAGCCTACGTCGCTCCCCAGCCCTCGAAATATCTTCACACAATTAATCATGCCAATCCGTTACTCTGTTCTGACGTAAAAAAGGACAGACAAACAAACAAATATACTTTTACATTTATAATAATATAAGTATGGATTGTCGTTATTTCGATTTATATTTGAACAACTACTGTTGCTAGTAATATTCTACCTTTCTTTTTTTAAATTATTCCTTATCGAACTTTATCTTTGCTTCGAAATAAAGAATGGCTTGAGCGAAGCGAGAATGTTTTACGAGTAGAACAACATTAGTGGTGAAGTATGCTTAAAACATAAGATACATTCATTAATTTCTATGTAAATATTAAGTATTTTAGAAAACCTACGCACCTTTAACGTGCGTGTGTGTGAAATGAACTCATTACCATCCTATAACTTTGACAATTTTAAGAATGCAAAATTAAAACTACAAACGCCGAATTCACTTTTAATTAAATAAAAAAAAAGTACATAAATAAAGAGGTCGTATTGATCAGATGATATCAAAATGATAGCTCGCTCGCTTGCATGGTATGGCCGTCTTTCTGCTGAGACTACGTCGACGACGAAGTGATTGCATTGATATCCACATAAATTCTTTTCTCAGGACAACGTTTTAGAATACTAATTAAATCTTCAAAAAGCTAATTTATTTGTATACATAATTTTATTTAGTTCGGTGCAGAACGGTAAATTCGGCTTTGCTTCGTTCTCTGTGTCGAGAGATCAGTTGTATTTCGAAGCTAAGTAAAAACTGAAAAGAAGTACGAAAAAGCGAAAAGTGAAGAAAAGTGGTTACTTAAAGTGAAAGTGTATCCAGTGGTGAAAATCAGTGTTCAGTGACTGAGTTTAACCAGAACTGTGTATGTACTGTGCGTGTTAGTGAATCTCCATAAGTCAATCCAAATCCAAGAGCACTAAAACATCAATAGTGTAAAAGACGTGCTTTAATTTCCGATCCCCGAACTCATAGAACGTAACATTACTATCGTTTTCCTGCAATATTTTTATTAAAATATAACCTGTATGTGACACTCTGATGTATTGTAACACTATAAAGTTTCACCAAAATCCATTCAGTAGTTTTTGCATGAAACATTAACAATACTTACTTACATACTTTCTCGTTTACAATTTATTTAGGATTAGTGAGATAAAGATTAATATAATGAAAATATATCTCAAAGTAGGTACACTTTCTTAACATATCCTTGTACTTGTAACTAGTTCTGATTACAAACCCCATCCCTGCGTAATTACTGTTAAATATTAATTGTATACCAGCACACCTGAACGTATTGAGGGCATATATAGGACAAATAAATTACGTAAATTAAATTTGATTGTAAAAATATGTAAGCAAAGCCTAGCTGTTAAAGCCTGTTTGTTCTCTTTGCGTATAAAATTTTACCTCCTACACAGGAGATCTAACTATATCATATGTACCAGTTTATGAAATATGATAAAAGTAAATCTTACTAATCCGCATTATTAATATTATAAACTAGCGACTCACCCTCGTACTGCTCGGTTTCGTTCCTAGGTGATTCTTTAATTTGACGTCATTTTTTTATTTATGAACCGATTGAAATAAAACAAATACTAAATATTAAGTGAAGCTTACCACAATATATTAGTGAAAACCAAATCCAAATCGGTTAAGCCGTTTCTGAGATTAGCGCGCACAAACGCACAGACAAACAGACAAAATTCTAAAAATCATTGTTTTGGGTTCTATTGCGTAAATAAAGACCCCCAATGATAGTTTTTTTTTTCAAATATCATCCATGTACAGACAGCGATCAGTTCCACTTTTATTATATGTATAGATGTGAAAGTTTGTGAGTATGGATGTTTGTTACTCTTTCACGCCAGAACGGCTGAAAGGATCTGGATGAAATTTGGCACAGAGATAGATTATAGTCTGGAATAATACATAGGCTACTTTATATCCCGGAAAAACGTACGGTTTCCGTGGAATACATTTGTTTTCATTTTTCTAGAGGCGAACCCGAGCGAAGCGAGAGATAGCCGCTAGTATAATATATATTATTTAATTATTATATATCTTAAATAAATTTTTTTTGCAATTCCTATTTGAAAATAAAATAATTCATAGTGATCCTATTTCTTGTATATAAAAGAAAGAGGAGATGGAGCGAAAGATTTTAATGAGACAATATACGAGTAGGTACGTCACAGAATTGCTGCATTTCTCAAATGACGTATTTTCTAAGAGGTCATCCTCTCATATATCTGGGGCACCTTACAAGATTGATTATGCGAGGAATCCGTTTGACATTTAACTTTGTCCACGTGACCATGCCTTTTATGCAAATCGCTGTAACTGATCTACCAAAGGCTGATGTAAGATTATTTTAAATAAAATATTTTAAAGAAAATAAGCGTTTGTACACTTATTTTACGTTTTGTAGCAACACTAACTATAGTACACTAACAAAGTCGAATTGTGAATATTTTTAAAAAAGATCATATCACAATATGTACTCGTATTAAGGTACAACAAACAGTCTTAATCATTATAAATATTTACGTATTTTTCGTAGGATATAACGGTTATGGTTTTATATTTTTAGTATAAATTATAATTATTAAAAATTCTGTGAGATTTTTTAACGTTTTCAACGTTATTATTGGCGTATTACTTTCAAACCCAATCAATCTTTAACCAACTTCCAAAAGGAGGAGGTTCTATGTTCGTCTCTATGTATATTTTTATAACATATATATTATATATACTGGCGTTAGCCGTTCATGCACTCGACCATCAATGACACTGCGGTTTCAGCGCGCAATTTCCTGACTCAAATCGTGTCATGTGAACACTGTGGCTGTGTCAGAATGAAGTTATATCCTGTGTATGTAAACTTAATGATGAGTCGAGCGCTTTTATTTACTTAAATATATTAATTAAAAAAAAGAATTTAATTTAATTATTAAATGTACAAGCGCAGTAGATACAGTAACCGAATGAAATTACGTCAAAGTATTTAAGAAGATATGTAACAGAAAGCGACGTACAAAGTACCACTTGAAATAGTTATAAACAATTTAGAATACAACAAGAACAATAGCAAAATAATAGTATGCGTATTCTAACTAGCGTTGGAAGATTGCGTGTCAATACTTCCAAGATGGCTTCAAAGTTTTATTGAGTCCTAGAAACAGTTACTGCAGTATCAACCTAAGCACCAGCGGCACGAGCGATTTATTTTAAGACAATCGCCTGCTTGTGGTTTTACACGTTTATTTCTTATTAGTCTATAGTCTCCACATATCATGCAATAAGTGATACTAGAAGAAGTAAGTATAATTTTACAAATTACGAAACAAAATGCTATAGAAAGCCATTTAATTATAATGAGGAGGATGAAGGAAAAGAACTAACAAACATATACACACACATAAAAATGTTATTTATATAGTATCATTTTACCAATAATATCTAAGCATAACGTGACCAGCACGTTACATTTTTACTACAGGATTATCTGTTATTTATTTGTAGCTCTGGTTTACTACAATTTTATTTACAATCTTACTTTATTTATGTCCCAGAAGATATTGATTTATAAAGCTCCTTAAGATCGCACAATCTTGTTAAAGGTAACGCTAAAAGTCAAGAGTTTCTTGAAATATAAAGGTTTTAACTTTGAAGTACATACATAAGTATTTTAGTTATTTTATGGCTTACTTAGCTTATCGTCATGTCGTTAGGTACTTGGAAAAACAGGAAACAGAAAGATATTAAATCAACAAAAACCTAAACTTGTTTAGAATACAATTTCAAAATTGATTGAAAGGATGATTTCCGGGATAAAAACTATTTCACTCACTTTTCATATTATGAGATAAAAAAAATATTTTATAAAAAAAATATTATTTTAATTTTCTTCCATACTAAACTTCCTGACAATAAAAAACACAAGAAAAAAAAATTATCCAATTTGGTGCAGTGGATCCGAAGTTATGCGCGTACAAACATTTCGGTGATTCATTTTTATTTATAAACATTAAAGATTTAAGTAAACAAAAAAAATGTAAACTAAACCCACATTGCTAGATCTATAACTTTATTTTAAATGCGCTCTTCAGTCTTCGCACAACAACAAAAAATTCAAGTAAAAAAAAATATTTAGTGGGAAATCTTTTGACTTAAATAGATTTTGTATCTGTGTATATGAACAAATAATTTTTCTTTGTATGTTTGTCTCCACACTTTCCTAAGCCATTCACCTCTAGGGACGAACCCGAATGAAAAATTAATTTGTTAATTAGCAGTTCAAGGTGAATGAATATAAGTTCTAATTTAGCTTATTTTAACTTAAATAAAATTATAAATTGTAATTTGTATTTAACATCGAAATACGATGGAGGTTATCATATCATTTCCAAGGGTATTTTTGTAATTCTATCTTCTATGGAACCATTTGTTATATAATTTTTAATAATTCTTAATAAAACCTTCAACACACAAACTCTTGACTTTTTTTAAGTTTAACAATATAAGCTTTTCAAATGATTTCTGTTAATAAATATAATTAGGTATATTTAAAATACTGTTATATATCAACCACCTCCCAAGTAAAGAAGTAACCTAATTAACTAAAAATTAACAAAATGTAACTGCGGCATTACGAAAAATGTAAGTAGAGTTATATTTCTGAATTATCAAGTAAATGCAATATAGTCTCTACGAAAGCCTTTTAACTTCTCTATCTATTGAAAATAAATCTACAGAACTAAAGTAAAATATACGTATTTAAATATTAAATTACACTATTTCTATAAATGTTAGAGGCCTTAAGCTTTACCTTTAGCACATCCAGTTACCTTGATTTTTGTCACAATTATACTTAGGTAGTTAGAACATAATTTAATCACAGCCGCATTGATGAAATAGTACAAAAATTAACATAAAAAAACAAAAAACTTGATTGATGCAAAAAATATTTGAAAAATCCCTGCAGGTATACTCTTATCTATAACTGATATTTATTAGATACGCTTACATATTAAATTGGTGTTTTATATAACTGGCCATTTTGATCTTAAATACCTGGCGTTAGGTTCAAATTTATTTCAAATTACGGCTTGTATATTTGTGTTTCGAATTTAGTGATTCATTTGTTTTCGCGCCATTTAATTTTTCTTTGACACCGTTTGTTCACAATATGGAAAACTTAAAATATCCCGTTATATACGAATATGAGTTCTACCGAGGCAGCAGCGCGGCAGAAACAGCTCGAAGCATTAATTATGTGTATGGGGAAGCTACTGGTAAAAGAAAACACGGTAGGTTTTTGGGTCCAACGTTTTCTTTCTGGAAATTTTGACCTACAGAACAAACACCGTGGACCGCCGGAGATCCTAGTTGACAATGAAGAATTAAAAGAGATCGTGGAAGCGGATTCATCGTAAACCACGTCAGAGTTAGCGGGAAGCTTCGATGTGAGTGATCAAACTATTTTAATTCACTGAAATAAATTGAAAAAATGATATATATATATATATATATATATATATATATATATATATATATATATATATAGAAAATATCAATAAGAAACTTACCACTAAGATTATAAATGCGAAAGCTTCTGTGTAAGTAAATAAATATGTATCACTTCTTCACTCCATTAATATTTTATATTCAAAAAATGTGAAGTTGTTCCAGAACCTTTAATATTACACGAAATATATTCCACATAATATTTTTAAAGAGAATCAAACTGTTATTACTGTGCGGTAGGATGAATATTAATATAGGTCCCTGATACAGATACTGTTTCTCGAGGGGAGAATGAAAAAATTAAAGAATTTATAATTAATAAATTATAATACATTAAACGAAATTATTTTTTATATATTTTTGAATATTAATTAAAACGTCAGTTTTGATGTAAATATATTATTTTTTTATCTTATAGTCGTCTTAGAAACTTAATACATAAGTGCTACGAGGTACTGACGTAGATAGCCTTGACAATGTATATATCAATATGGTACAACGTATATTTTGGTAAATAATAGCACTCTTAACTTCTAAAGCTCTTGCGGAACAAGGGGTATCACTGAAAAAAAAAAAAAAAAAAATAATCGTTTTCAGACTTTGGTACCGATATTCAAAGCAGACAGATGAAATAATTTCTATAAAGCCCTCCTGTAAAAAATAGTTTGAGGATGACGTTTAATAAACCACTAGCGGCTCATCCTCGCTTCGCTCGGGTTGGTCGCTAGGTACGATTTAAATAGATATAAATAGTTATTACCCAGCGTTAGCCATATAAATTTTAATATGGTAGTTAAGTATTCTTAAATTTTATAATTTTCCGCGCAATTTTTTAAATTTTTTCTGTCATAAGAACCTTCTCCTGATAATAACAAACACAACAAAAGAAACCAAGGGAAATAGGGATTCATTTTTATATATATAAATTAAGAACTTAAAGACCCTCACGGTAAACTTCTCGTACATATGTATTATGTATATAAGTTTATCGACGTAAGTTTTAATTTTTCACCATTCCTGCTTCTTTCTAAAACTGCACGTACACATTTGCATAAAATGTTGCATATTTTAATGAAGTAGAAAACTGTAAAAAAACCTATAGACAGTCAAATCTCACAATTCGTTCGATCCTTATCATAGAAGGCGAACACTTATGAGATTTAAAGGTTAGGAAAGAAAATCTTCCGGACCCGAGACTAGATATCGAATTTCAGGCCCGTAGCAATTTGTTATTTTTGATAACGGACAAACTATTCTCAGGTAGTTCCAGGAATTGCTTTCTTTTGTTGTGAAACTTTATACGGCAGTGTAATTGAAGAATTTAGAACATTTATTTTTTATGTAGGTAAACCTACTTTTTACTACTATGTGATTATAAAATATTTCAGATCAAAATAACGAATAATTTGTGGTCCTCGTTTTGTCTATTTTTAATAGTTATATTTTTTATTTGTAGAAAACATTTTTACTAATAAAGTCTAAATTAACATAATGTGTTCATATAAAAACGACGAATAATATATATAATTAAAATATATTTGTAGTAGATAAAGAATAAAAACCTCAAAAAAGAAACTAATCATCGCTGTTAAGACAAGGACGAAGTGAAGTGCGACTCCAAAAAAATCAAATTAAGCCGTTCTACTTTTATTACTCTTAGGTAAAATTGTTAAACCATATCGCTCCCACTCCGTGGTCAGGCAGATTATTTTTTTTCAATCATTTATAATTTACATAGAGAGCATTTCTACCCAGATACGTTACTTGTAACTTGAATCGTTTATATAACCAGATCTATCTATATAAATAAAAATTGGTAAAAACTTGAAGTTTCAAAAAAATAAAAAAAACGTAAATAACAAAACGAAATCTGTACCTTTACGTATTGTGTACAAAATACAGACCCCAAAACGACAAGAGGCATCTTACTTAAATATATATATATTATATATATATATATATATATATATATATATATATATATAATATATATATATATATATGTACGTGTGTGTGTCTGATAATATGGTTATTAAAGTAAAAGTTACTCTTTGTATATCCATAAATTAAAAATATATACGGTGACCACCAAGTACTCGTATTATTTAAATAACATACGTATGTCTCGTACTAAATATCATTAATACTTTATTATCAATCAGATTAAAAAATCAATCGACTACGAACAACCATCAATCGAGTAAGAAAACGATAATAATATTAATGTTTAATTAATATTAGTAAGATATTTCCCTAAAATAATTATATAATTTGTTCATATATTATTGCAATGAAATGAATATAATCGCACGAACGTTGTCATGTTGTTGTTAAACATTTCTGAATTTCGGAGTGCAGTCTCCAAAACAATTA
This sequence comes from Brenthis hecate, assembly GCA_951806755.1. Taxonomy (NCBI): domain Eukaryota; kingdom Metazoa; phylum Arthropoda; class Insecta; order Lepidoptera; family Nymphalidae; genus Brenthis; species Brenthis hecate. The sequence continues at coordinate 480,123 of OX638264.1, forward strand.
ACAGATGATGGTGATATTAAAGTCGGTGCTGTACCGCAGTTACCGCAAATATAAATAATATAATTCATAATGTAACATGGCGTCTGACGCTGCAGATCTTACGTTTGAGTAATATGTGTTGGTAACCTTTTTAAGAAATGATAAATATAATCAAATATCTTACATAATACACACACACACATATATATATATATATATATATATATATATATGTATATATATATATATATATATATAAGCTATATCAAATCAGCTTCTATATCAGAAACAAAGGAAAAGGTATTAGGATTCATTAAATATGCAATTTCAAATTTTCAGTAAAAGATCCATTGTATCAACATTTTTTCTGCCTTTGAGTGAAAACCCCAAAAATAGCTTGTGGAAATCGCCTAATTGCTCGTATCTTAAGGCAAGAAAAGGTAATTTTGCAGATTGTTTTTATGCTACCGTTTCTTTTATTTTTTTAAAATAAATGTACTCATTTTAGAAGAATAAATGTCGGGCTCCTTTTTTTCTTTTTAATAATTTAAGAATTGAAACAAAGCATTTAAGACAAGCCGTATTGGCAAGTTTATTTATAAGTCTGATTATAAAAAAATGTGTATTATTTTATATATATTGAAAATAAGCTATTGTTTTTACAAGATAAAGTAAATATAAAATCTTATATACATATCTTATAGACATATTAATGTCTGAAACAAAAACTTGGCATCGTGTGAATTTATATTCTGTATCTGGAACAAAGCATGTATCTATGCCAGTATTATTCAAAGCACTGTTGTTTATCTCCATAACAATCGTGTATTCATGAAAAACGCGCTCTACACTTGTGTCAAAACGTTTTGCGCTATGCCGAATAACTAATGTGGCGACACATTGGCGATAGCCGCGTCAGCGGAATGCGCATCCGGCGCGAGCCGCGCCGTGGCGTCGCAATGTCTACAGCCGCGTCAGCGGAATGTGCATCCGGCGCGGGCCGCGCCGTGGCGTCGCAATGTCCACAGCCGCGTCAGCGGAATTTGTCTCCGCGACCGCTCCTGCGCCTTCAGCGCAGGGCAGTAACAAGTCAGTCGTTAGTTTCGCGAGTGCCCCGACGGTCCCCCTCTTTCTCTCTCACACAATAGTTTTTATATAGAGTCTTATATGTATTTATAAATGTAACGTTTGGGAACAATATATGTGTTAAAGACATTTCACATTTCATTTATATTCCCCATATAGTATAGACTCTAAATTGGTGACCCCGATTCTAAATTAGCGGACAGCGACTCAAAGGGGGAATCTTGGCCGTCGGAAGTGCGACATAGTAAAGATTAATTAAACTTTGTATTAAAAAGTTGAAACGTTACGAACATAGAGTGCTGTGGTAAAACAGTTACTGCCTATACTAGTGATTTCTTCAATAAATGACCTAGCGCAGCGAATAGATATGTTAGGGGCGCAAACCACGCGATCCGTAGGTGGGCAAGCAATGCCACCGGTTCTAAAAGAAGAGGATACAGATTCACCAGGCATGACTCTAGCGGCCATAGGAGTATCAAATAAATTGCCGGATTTCTGGGTGGACATGCCGCGGCTTTGGTTCGCGCAGTTTGAAGCCGTAATGGCCCCTCAGAAACAAGGGGAAGAAGCGAAATTCAATATGGTCATCGCTAAACTGGGAAGAGACTCAATCCAGCAAGTGAGCGACTTACTTACCTCGCCACCTGCTGAAAACAAGTATACTGCGCTGAAAGAAAGGCTCCTACAGGTGTACGAAGAGAGTGCTGAGCGCCAGTTCCAAAAGCTCGTTTCTGAATTAGAGCTGGGTGCTCAGAAACCTACGCACTTATTACGACGCATGAAAGAGTTAGGCCGCCCAGCACAGGTCTCAGATCAGACCTTGAAGAGCCTCTGGTTATCCCGTATGCCATCTTCAGTCAGGGCAGTCATTGCAGTGTGCCAGGACCAATCCCTAGATAGCTTGGCTGCCATTGCGGACAAGATCGTTGAGAACAGTAGATCCTACGAAATGGCCACGGTGGATAACAGCATAGCCCAGGTGTCACCAGAACCACTGGCAGGGCTGGTCAACCAAATGAACAAGCTTGCTTTGGAGGTAGCATCATTGCGCAGCGAGGTCCAGAGCAGCAGGCGTCCTAGGAGCAGAAACAGACCGAAATACAGGAGCAGATCCCGTTCCCTTAAGCGCAGAACACCAGAAGACCCCGGATGGCTGTGCAGGTTCCATTACAAGTTCAAGGGCAAGGCGACGCGCTGTGAGCAACCGTGCAACTGGAAGGGCAATGAGGGAAACTAGGTGCAGTGCAGGCTGAGGTGGAAACCAGCACTGACCTGAGCGACAACCACCGACTTTGCATCAACGACAACAAGAATAGACTTATTTTCCTCGTAGACACCGGTGCTAACGTATCTGTCATACCAGTGAGTAAAATGAGTGTAAAAGAACGAAGTCAGTGTAACTATAAACTCTTTGCAGCTAATGACACAGAAATTAGAACTTTTGGTATTAAAATTTTAGAGTTAAATTTGGGACTAAGAAGACCATATCGCTGGTCATTTATAATTGCTGACGTTAAGCAAGCTATTTTAGGTGCAGATTTTCTTAAGTCACACAAGTTATTGGTAGATTTACATAATAAGAAATTAATAGATTCTGTAACAAACTTGTACTCTATTGGGTCCGTTGTAAATTATAATTGTTTCTCGATTAACATTATACAAAATAATAACGTTTACAAAGATATTCTCGAGGAATATCCCGAAATTACTAAACCAATCTCATTTAAAGTTCCAACAAAGCACACCGTTTTTCATCATATAGAAACAGAAGGGCCACCCGTCTATACGAGAGCCAGACAACTCCCACCGGTCAGGTACAAAAAGGTAAAAATCGAATTTGAATTAATGCAAGAATTAGGTATATGCAGACCGTCAAAAAGCGCTTGGGCCAGTCCACTTCACACCGTTCCGAAGAAAGATGGAGGGATTCGACCGTGCGGTGACTACCGCCTACTCAACAAAAAAACGAAACCGGATCGATACCCTGTCCCCAGGCTACAGGACTTCACATATGGACTAACAGGTCAACAGAACGCAGTTGCTGACGCCTTGTCTAGAGTCGAGGCGATAAGGTGTCCGACGAGCATCGACTTCGAAGAACTTGCGCAAGCACAGAAAGGTGATTCTCAGGTTACACACCTACTGGAAAACAACAATGGCAAGGTATCGTTAAAACAATTAACTATTCCAGGTACGAATAAACCGATTTATTGCGAGTTATCAACTAAGTACGTAAGACCTTTTGTCCCAGAGACATTTAGAAAATTAGTATTTGATTCCATACACAATATTAGCCATCCAGGTATTAGAGTCACTAGGAAAATGATAGCACAAAAATTTTTTTGGCCCGGAATGAATAAAGATGTTAATAATTGGGCAAGATGTTGTATTCAATGTCAGAAAGCAAAAGTAAATAGGCACACCGTTTCTGATTTGCAAACTTTTCCTTTTAGTGGTAGATTTGAACACATACATGTTGACATAATAGGCCCGCTCCCCACGAGCGTGCAAGGGTATAGGTATTGTGTAACAATGATCGACCGGTATACGCGATGGCCGGAAGCGATACCTACAGTTGACATCACAGCAGAGACAGTCGCCAAAGCTATCTACGAAGGCTGGATCTGTCGATTTGGTTGTCCAGTGAGAATGACAACAGACCAAGGTAGGCAATTCGAAAGTGACATTTTTAACGGATTGATGAAGTTGTTAGGGGTGCAGAAAATACGCACAACTCCATACCACCCACAGAGCAATGGTAAAATAGAGAGGTGGCATCGTTCGTTAAAGGTTGCACTTTCAGCCAGATTAGCAGATAATGCATCATGGCTCGACGAGTTACCTACAGCCTTATACGGTTTGAGAGCAGCATGTAGAAGCGACGGCGATGTGAGCGCAGCAGAAATGGTTTTAGGGCACAACCTAAGACTGCCTGGCGATTTTTTCTCTGAGGTAAGCACGAAATCTATGTCACCGTGTGCATTTGTTGACAAGTTGAGATCAATACTTAGTAGTCACAAACCCAAGTCACGAGCGAATAGCGATTCTCGCAAAATTTTTGTGCACAACGACTTAAAGTTTTGTTCACACGTTTTTATTAGAAACGACTTGGTAAAAAAACCATTGACACCAAATTATAACGGGCCTTATAAAGTATTAAGAAGGAACGATAAGACATACACCATATTACTACCAAATAGAAAAACGGAAATTGCAATAGATAGGTTAAAACCCGCTTATTTGTTAAAAAACACGGAAATCGATAATACGAGTATGTTATCTACTGAAAACAGTAATATTGTTAATGATAGTGATGTTGAATGTAAAAAGGGAAATTCAAATACCATAAAAGAATCGTTGCAACATCGTACCACACGCAGTGGCCGAGTTATTAAGCCACCAGTGCGTTTCATAAATTGTTAATTTAGTATTTGTTAGATGTTTTGATTAAATGCAAAATAACAATAGTACATAGTCCATTTTTATTTTTTTGCTTAATAATCAGTTATACTGTGTATTCGCATATTTAGCATAGGCTATAAGTAATTACTGTTATTGTAACGGCATCATTTCAAGACGAAGTAGTTAGGAGTAAACATCCAGTTAGACATTTATTAATAATGGGCAAGGGATACAGCAAACAGACTGACAAAACGGAAGAGATAATAATAGCCCAAAATGGTGCAAACGACGCATCATTCAGTCAATTAGAACAAAAGTTACACAAATTCGGAACAATTTCCATAATAATCGTCGTATTATGCATACTTATATTGGGATATTTCATCTTAAAATGTTGCCGAAATAAAGGACAGAAATGGATAAGGAAAGAAATAGTATCATCGGTCGAGTTGGGTCTAGCCGCACAGGCGAACCAAAATCGCTCGCAATCAGGATACGCACAATAGACGTTATAGTTAAAATTGAGATAGTGTTAGACATTAGTGTTAGTATAAGATATTGGTGTTAATTATAAGACAGTGTTATTTGTTAAATGTGTTGTTAAAAAATATTTCTAGGTTATCTGTATGATAATTTTTTTTTATGTTTCATGTGAAAATTTGAAAAAGGGGGGGAGTGTTGTGGCGACACATTGGCGATAGCCGCGTCAGCGGAATGCGCATCCGGCGCGAGCCGCGCCGTGGCGTCGCAATGTCTACAGCCGCGTCAGCGGAATGTGCATCCGGCGCGGGCCGCGCCGTGGCGTCGCAATGTCCACAGCCGCGTCAGCGGAATTTGTCTCCGCGACCGCTCCTGCGCCTTCAGCGCAGGGCAGTAACAAGTCAGTCGTTAGTTTCGCGAGTGCCCCGACGGTCCCCCTCTTTCTCTCTCACACAATAGTTTTTATATAGAGTCTTATATGTATTTATAAATGTAACGTTTGGGAACAATATATGTGTTAAAGACATTTCACATTTCATTTATATTCCCCATATAGTATAGACTCTAAACTAACATTACTAAATCTGAGCATCAAAACTATTATCTTGAAATATAATGAAAGAGAAGTATAAAAAGCCATGACCAATGTATAATAAAATCACACAGAGAGAGAAGTTAAAGACAAAAAGAACTTTAAAAGAACAAGTTACTTATATTATAGAGGTTCGTAATATGGTTGTATTTTTTTTTGTTAATTTTTCTTCTTTGTTAACTGTTACGAAATCCAGTATAACAATATGTACTCTACGAAAATTACCCTTCAAAATGAACGAACGCTAAACTTAAACTAAATTCACGCAATATTGCAAATCAACATATTTTTTACAACACACGTTTTGTCGAATAATTAGTGGCCTGATAATTGTATATAGAACCGGTCACACGATAACAAATGGAGTAAGATGCTGAGTGTTATCCAAGAACCGGAAACAAAAACGCCGGTCGTCAAGCTACGAGATGGGATAATGGGGAAATAATTACATCAAAAATATTATTCTGTGACAACCTTTACCTTCGTAATAAATGATAAAATATATTTTTATATCTATATCTTACAGATAAATAAAATTAAGGCGTCTGTTTGTAATGACAAAATAACAGGTTTTTACTAAATGCATATGGAATTATATACGGTATTTATAAGAAAAACACAATTTTCAAAATTTTGTCTTTTTGTTTGTCTGTCTATTTGTTCCGGCCAATCTCCGAAACGGCTGGGCCGATTTTGACGAGACTTTATAGACTTATATAAACTTACCCTGGCCTCGCTTCGCTCGGGTGCGTCCCGATTTTTTTACACGGAATCCCAATCCTTTTTCTTGAATAAAAGTAGCCTAAAGGGCGGCGGGGTATTTAAGTTACACCTTATAACATCAGCTACCTGCCAATGAACGCCAAAATCGATTCAGCTGAGATTACCCGGAACAAACAGACGGACAGTTAATTTTTTTAAATTGTTTTTTTTATTATAAGTACCATATATATGCTTTCATATAATATATTTAGTAAACAGCTATTAACTTGATATTACAAACAGACCCTTTTATTTATCTGTATAGATTAAATGCATTCATTTATTTTCCCTAGAGTGTTATAACTTATAACACAATTATAAAATCGTGCTAAATGAATTCCGACACGGTTATCGAAACATTTTCACGGGCATAAAATAAATTTTTCAACTTCGGTGATAAAATATGAAATTCGAAACTCCAAGGATACCTCCAAAAATTATTGCTTTTTCATGTAAACGAAATTATTTTTGAACGGAATTTAAATTGCATGTATTTTTTAATTCTCAATTACTGTTTGTGTGGATGTAAATTTAACTATCTATTAATAAAAAAAACTACCAAAAAGTACACTAAAATGAAACTGAGTAATTCTAAGATTTAATTTTTTTTAAATATTTAGTGAAATTCGCGCTGAAATTATTTAGTATGTTATTCACTTTGCACCTACATAATATATCTTAAAGTGGTCCAATTGCAAGATTAAATTTAACTATTTTAGTTTTGGCTTTACAGTAAACCCCCAAACAGGAAAAATCTATTGTCACCACAACACTTCATAAGATTAAAAAAAAACTAAAATTATATTTTTTGCGTTATCTAAATGATAATAAACATATAACACACAAGTTAATTATCATTACTATAACTGCGATGAATACGTAAGTGTACTCGAGAGAGAAGTGTGACATCAGAGCTCGTTTGTCCATAGTCATAAAGTTTCCGGTGTTGACGAGCGAGTTCGGAATCTAGTCATTATAACGCTAGATTTTAGCTTCGTTATATTTCAGCTTCGTATCAAAACTAAAATTAACAAAACGGAAAATTTAAATAACGTGAGACATTAAAATTTAGATATTAAGGTATTTTTAATGTAGTATACTAATTATATATATGTATAAACATTTAGCATATGAACTTTAAAATAAGTTTAAAAGAAATTAATTATTCCACCCAAAATTATTAGATCCCTAGAAAATAAAATTATCTCTACTATTAGAATGCAAAAGTTTGTATGTGTATATTGTATGATTGTAATTCGTCCAAGCTAAAACGGCTTGACCGGAATTTGAAATGGATTGGACGAATTCAGTATCACCTTATTTTATATTATGTATCTTTGTTTTTTACTGTTAATACATAAGTGTCCGAATAGATACATATAATGAATATATAATTTTATTTTCTAACTTATAAATTGACTTAAAAACTTGGTTAAGAAGGAGAAGAAGGCGGAAGGAAGGAGGCTTAAGAAGGTGCAGGAGCTACGCGTTGACAAATTTACTTTGATTTACCTATTATAGTTATAGTTTTTTATATATTACTAGCGACTCACCCTCGCTCCGCTCGAGTTCATCTCTGGTTACATTTTAACGTTTAGTACCTATTTTGTTGATGTTACCTTATTTCTTAGACATGAGATATTTTTCCTCAGTAAAAAGTATTCTATACGTATGTTGACATACCTGGATTACCAGCTATCATCACACTAAATTTCATCAAAATCTGTCCTGTGGTTTTCTTGTGATGCGTCCCAAGACAGACAGACAAAACTACTAAAAATTATAGGTTCGGCCTCTGTTTCGATAATAATGACTAAGATTTTTCGAAAAATATAATGTACAGATTCAACTCAGAATTTTATTATATGTAAAGATAGATATTCTTTTCACCACCATTTAATATTTTATGGGCTAATATATAATTTACGAGTACACCATTTGACAGTTTCCTTTTTTAATTAAAAATATTTATATTTTTATGACTATTTTCGTATCGCGAGTGCGACCGAGATGATATAAAATCCGGCACACACACAATGGATTGATTTATGCAAGCATAAGCTGAAATATCATATCTTTTCATTTAAAACATAAAAAAATACAATTTTAATATTTTCAGAACTCTCTAAATAGTCTATTCTATTTAATAAGTAATCTAGTAAATTGAGTACCATAATAATTAAGTTAATTAAGCAACATGAAGGGAAAAATGTTCTGGTCTTCGACATTTTTTCTGGCAGGTGAAGTAATTAAAATCGTGTTTTGAATTTATGTTTTACTAGATAAATAACTTGAGAATAATATACACAAAATTATTTTTTCGGTTTGGAAATATAAGAACTCTCATAAAAATGTTTAAATTTTTTGGGTTTATTACGCTATTTTGCAATTTTGCATGCGTCTTCTAAGTATGCTTATTCCTCAAGCATTTAACAGTACTTTACCGTCTTTATAGAACAATTGTTTCCATGTAAAATTATATTTTACTAGTAATATTAAATTAATGTTTCCTTAAAGTTACACAGCGGTATAAGACATTATTTTATAGTAATTTTAGAGAAACTATGTTACTCGACCACCGTACTCCGTTGACCGACACTGACAGCCTTGTTAAGCACTAGGTTAGGGGAAGGCTACCCAACGTGACTGCTCCCGATCCACCCTAGTCTGCCAACATTAAGATAACTTTAGCATTACAACAATTAGATAAAATTTATAACTAAAATGAATTAGGTATTAAATATATAATTTTAGAATTAACTAAGCCAGAGATGCTACAGATACGAGCCAGTAAATATAAAAAAACATTTTCATACATATTTAATCTCATTAGAATTTTGTACATAACACTGGTACAAAAATATAGTATGCTAAAACAAACAAAGAATCCTTTGTTATTAAAATAGAGCAAAGCAAGCGTTGTATCTGGAGGAGCTCGTCTTAGACCACTACAGAAAATTTTGTACGTCGGCTGAGAGGTGCTCTGCGAGAACTAAATTACGTTTAGCCCCCGAGGCGCATTGTACCCTTGTTAAGATACTTTGAGCATTATTCTTGTAGTAATACATTAATTACAATTTACAATACGAACTGTCTTAGAAATACGTCCGACCAGACTATATATTAAAAAGTAACATACAAATACGTTGTTCATGCTTTTTATACGACGTAAAGTATGTTATTAATGATAGCCTTCTTCTGTTGTACAAGTGCAATAATTTATCAAAAAAAAGTTTTGGTTTCTGGGATTTTATCTATGACTGAACGTGATAAAGCACCAACTTACTGGAAGCTGACGTTGACAAGTGTGCTATTTACATTCTGACTTCCGGTACCTACATACATATATTACTCACTTCTATAATTTATTTTACAATGTGGATTTTTGTGTCTCTGATTACCAATGAGACTCAGATCAGATTTTTTAATAAACTCAAAATTGTTATCACGTCATGAATATTTACATACGAGATTTAATAAATAGACCCCATAAAAGGAAAAAGTTTTTCCTCCGCAATTTATATTATTTAATTCATATCTCTAAGCACGTGTACGCCACTTTTATGGGCTCGCTAACAAAAGGAAAAATACTTATATTATAAGCACTCCCTTTACGAACTTGACCTATATTATAATATTCTAATATAAGTATCAAAGAATAAATATCGGTAGGTTTTAACACAGTATATTTTAATGACATATGATCTAATATATAAAATTTCCATGTCACAATGTTAGTTACCGTACTCCTCCGAAACGGCTTTACTGATTTTTACCAAATTTTATATGCGTATTCAGTAGGTCTGAGAGTCGGCTACTATCTATTTTCCATACCCCTAAGTGATAAGGATAAGGGTGGTCCTCCCAGACCCCACCCCAGGGACGAACCCGAGCGGAGCGAGGGTGAGTCGCTAGTGATAATATATGTCAACGTAAAGTCAACGTTAAATTGTATATCGTAGAAAGAGAAAGCGTCAAATATACAAATGCATTCAAGTATGTAGTTTATATTAATTTTAAGGTTGCGTTCATAATTATGATGTAGTAGTAAGGAACGTTTTTCCGTGTTTTTTTCTAATTTTTTCTCTTCATAAGTACCTTACCCGGACTCGGCGAATATTTGCAAAAGAAATTAGGCTAATTAGTCCATCCGTTATCGAGTGTTCCGCTTAGCAACATTCATATTTATTTATATAGACTAGCGGCTGAGTATCGTCGCTAGGTACGTTTTAAATAGATATATTATAGAGAGATAAGAGAAATCCAAAAAATCTAATATCATAAAAATTGGTCCAGCCGTTCTCGAGTTAGAAATGAGCTTGAGTTATAAATGGTGTACCTTATTATGTAGTTACCTTATTATTTATTTTTTCTCTTTATTAAAACTTTCCGTGTACCTTAAGGAACGTACGAGAAAAAAATAGCTAAATTGGTCGAGCCGTTCTCGAGTTTTGCGCTTAGCAACATTCATTTTTATTTATATAGATTTAAATATTCATAATAAGAAATCATCTTAAAATAAATAAAGGTCCGTACGAGCGTCACAGCTGTAAAATATCTAACTCTATACGAAGCACGTAGCAGATCAAAGATGAACACGCCAAATTATTAAGGTCACGACCCTCACTGTGGGTCGATTAAGTAGAAGATATAGACGTACTTATGGAATTTTATTGAGCTTGACTACCGGGCGTCGTTATGCCATCACCGTGAGCATCAATTAAATTCATATTGACAGTAAAAGTACCTCTATCACGTAAACACTTGAAAAAGAGATTTACCGTTTTTATCAGTAATGTATATGTTTATCCTTCACACGTTCAGTAATTACCTTGTGTAATATCCGTATCTATCTCTTCAAATTAATATCCTCTTTGTTATTCCGATAAAGTTATATCTACCGCCATATTAGCATCAGCACTCGTCACTTTGTGATGAGTTCATTCTGCCAAGTGAAATGTTACATAAACATAACGCGAGAATACGAACTGCCGTGACATGAGGGAAACATAAAATTAAATTTTATGCTCTGCTCGAAAAAATTACATGAGCTAAATTTTTTAATTAAACAGGAGCACCCGTTTCTAAAAAAAAATCAATTAGTTTCCTCGTAGCTTGATTAAATTAATTATTATCGGCATGTAAAATGCGCTCGACAATATTTTTTTATTTACACCACCACACCAACACTTACACCAGCTTATTGTTTGAACATAATATTAATTACTACAGTTCGTCTCTAGAAAGGCACAAAAAGATCTATCCCACGGGAACCGTTCATTTTTCCGGGATAATAGTAATAGTGTAGTAACCTGTTGTTTGACCGGCAATATAAGGTATCAGCATGCCATATTTTACTAAATTAGGTGCATAAGTTGTTGTGTACTATGCTGTATAAGTTACTATAGTTTTTTAACTATCCCTCGGGAACTCTAATTTTCCGGAATGAAAAATATCTAATATGTTGACCAAGGATATAAGGTACGGTAAGTACTCGATTTTTAGCATTTTTTTTTCTATGTACAAACATTCGACCTCTACAGTTTTATTACATGTATAGATGTCTATTTTATATACCTATGTAGTTATAATTTAATCCATACTAATATTATAAATGTGAAAGTGTGTTTGTTTGTTTGTTTGTTTGTTTGTTTGTTTGTTTGTTTGTTTGTCTGTCCTTCTTTTATGTCCAAACGGAGGAACGGATTGGCGTGATTTTTTGTGTGGAGATAGTTGGAGGGAGTTATTTTTTACAGCGGTAGATTACCTAATTCCCACGGGAATACGCGTTATAATACAATCCAAAAATATATTATAGGGGATGAAAGTTTGTATAAAACCATCTTTTTAGAGATTTTTTGTAATTTTAGCGCGAGCGAAGCCGCCGGTTCTACTAATATATAATATATTAATAAAACAATGGTATCAAATATTTATAAATGTAAGACGGGAAAAATATATGGGTAAATAATACATAAGAATTATCTACTATCATTGGGTATAATTGGCACTCAAATAGGTCAGGTCCTGAATTAATTAACACATAAGTTATTTTTATCTTGGTAATATGTACCAATGGTCGTAGTGAAGTGCCGTTACTTCCCCAGAATGTTTTAAAAGTTATGGACATAAACCGAATAATTATATTATCAAAAACATGATTATCATAATTTTAACTCTAAATAATATAATTAATATTTATATTATTTCAACTGTAATTGTAAGAGACTCTTAGAAATGCGTTCTGTACGTGTAATTAGTCAGTAATATTGAGTAAATAATTGAAATAAGTAAACTATGTACTTGTAGTTGGAACCCTTATAAGATCACTCTCTTATCCGTCTGTCTGTCCGAGTACTACCACCGATTTTCTCAGGAATGGGTGGCCCTAGTAAGTTGAAATTTATACCAGATAGTAGATACTGAGGTCTACAGTCCCTATTAGGTGTATAAAAACCAAAACCCTGAGTCAACACGATAAAAAGATATGGGCAAATTTAGTTTTTCACGAAATCTTGTAAGTACCAAAATGTTCCCCTATTTTCTACTTTTTTTATTTTTCGGAATTTTCCCTTTACTTGCGCTGTAAAACCTTGCTTTTAACCAAAATTGACAATTCTAGGTCAACCGGAAGTACCCTATAGGTTTTGGATAGAAAACCTATAGTATGGTAGTTCCCGTTGACCTAGAATCACGAAATTTGGCTAAAAGCAAGGTCACAAGGTAAGGCACAAATAAAGGAAAAATTCCCAAAGATCTCCCAAAGATGGCGGACTATGATTTTTTATGCATCCGCATGATATGGATATCAAATGAATGAGTTTGCTGAGAAGAATACGAACAAATACCTAAAATTAATTTAAATTAAATCTAACCCATTTATTACATTACAAAATTTAGGTGATATAAAAGCTTGCTTATAAAAATGTTTTTTTTTTAGAAACAGAAATTTGGCATATATTTCATAATACTAAGAGCCAAGTATAGTCAAATGTTGATTAAAAACTTTCACATATCCGTATCGTCTCTCAGGTCTCTGCTTAATCACAAACGACAGCATGATTGCACATTTAACTACGTAAAAACAAAATAATAAATACTGTTTTTAGTTCGATTTCCTGCGATCAAACCAAACGATTAATTTGACGCTCTTGGCGCTGCCGTACAGTTTAGTGGGACGGACCTGCGTAGAAAGCTACGCATTGATGAATTTAACTACATATTTATTATATGAACCTATGAATATATTAAACTTTTTTATTTTTGTTTAACATCAATTTATTTTAACTCATTTATTAAAATAATACAAAATTGCTATTTTAATAATTCTAAAATTTTATAATTTAGTTGTTTAGATCATTTAGTTAGTATTACATTATTAAACTAAAAATTATAAAGAGTTTAAAATGAAAACATTACAATCTATGGTTTTTATAGAACGAGGTGTGTAATTGAAATCATGAAATATATAATTCTGCTAGAAAGAAGGTATATATGTATTTTTCCCCTTTGTTTCCTTTAATTCTTATTAAAAAATTTTAAAAATTAGAGCATATTTATTAGTATGGTACTATTTTTAGGGTTGAATCTTTGTTCATTTTATAGTTCATAACATGAGATATATTATGGAACTATTACGAATACACGAATCTATATTGATTAAATGTACATTAATTTGAATGGGGGTGCCATTTAAATAGAACACGGACGTGCCGAAAATAACTAACTTCAGAAATAGACTAGAACGGCTGTAGCTCGGTTGTAATTAATCGTATTAGTTGATATTTAGAAATTGCAGAAATAATTAATATTAGAAATATTATTTATTGTGAAATGTGGTATTTCTAAAATATAAATATAATAAAATAAAATAATATAATAAAATAAAAATCTATACATATAATAAAATTGTAACTAAGCCAAATTTGTACATTAGATATTTTTGGAAAATCTTATTGAAATAAACATTATTATCGATACAGAAGCCGAATCTATAGTTTTTAGAATTTTTGTTTGTATGTCTGTCTGTCTGTTACCGCATCACGAGAAAACCACTGGACAGATTTTGATGAAACTGGTATGATGATAGCTGGTTATCCGGGTCAACATATAGGATACTTTTTACCGCGGGAAAATATCTCATTTTCGAGAAAAAATACAAAAACTGCAATATATACTAATATGCAAAACCTAATAATTTGGGTTTTTGATCAACTGAACGCGGGCGGAGCCGCGGGCAATGCTAGTAATGAATAAAATAAAATATTTAAAGTAACTTACATTTTCAAAAATTAAGTACTTATATAAAACGTTATTCTGTTATAGCCGACGGCATAAATCTTTCTAATGTAAAATACCGACTAAAATAAAAAACCATTTCGAAAACTTTCAACATGACTTCAGTATCATTCTAAGAAGGATTTAAGGAAGCTGCAATATGTGCGTGACCTTAAACATAATAACTAGGTTTTACATACCAGTTGCAAAGTTTCAGAATGTAAAACTTTTATTCTTTGACATATCGAACCTTTCTTAATAAAAATTGACTAAAAGTCAAGACTGAAATTGATTAAAAGTGTAAATATTTTTATATTATATATTATGTCGCAGGGAAATTGTAAAAACCGGAGAACTGTAAATTTTCATGGTTTTTACAATTTACCATGTTCATTTAAAATTATGAAATATATATAAATATAGGGAAATATTATAAAATTGTATTTCTCATAATTAGCCCCTTATTATTTCTATTTAAATGTTATTTTATGAACTTAGCTTTAAAATTAGAACTCTATTATTCATGTTTTACGTCCGTTATCTTCTCACCTAATTCTATATACATACTCGTATCAAAATTCCACTTTATTGGTTTTCACGATAAATATAATGTTACAGATGGACACATCGGCAGACAGACATACGTGTGGTTCTATACAAGATCTGCTTTATAACACAATTTTATTAGCTGTAACTAACAAAGTATCTACTTACGTAATTAAATCTTGGAAGTCCATTTAAACTACTTTTGAAAGTGTGTGGTATTTATTTGAAACTTTATAAACTGTATGTGAAGTGTAGTAAAACATTCGAGAATTTGCGCATTTGATTTGTTTTGATGACTCTTAAACATTATAGTAGATAAAAGTAGGTATACTTTTAGTGTTTTAGAACTATAATTACCTATTACTTTAAAGGTATTTGAAAATAAAATTTGAAAATATTCAAAAATCATATATATTTGTAGCGTATATTAACACGCGACATATTCATTATCGTATTCATTATTTGCATATTTTTTAAAATAAATCTCAAATAAATAGGTTTTCACAACCTCGTTGAAGTACAAGTAACAGTTTTAGATCATGGCTATATTTAGATATTATTGTTTAAAAAATCAAAGAGTTGTTGTTGTAAAATAACGATGAAGAAATCCCATGACAGCTGTGCCTGACATGTCTGTGGCTACGAATATAATAGATTTTTACAGTTTACAAGCACTATATATGTATATTACAATAAGTGAATATGTACATAGAGACAGAAGCTAGAGGCTAACACATTTTACTTGTATCTGTGTAATACTTTGCATGATCCATTCCAAACTATTGAATTGAAAAATATTCTATCATCGCAAACGGCGAATTCGATTTAAGCGTTCGTCGTTCACATGCAATTTGCATAGTTAAAGCTCCCGCGCTTACCCGTTGTCTAGATACAATTGTTGTGACAAAGCAATATAGAAGAATATTTCATAAGGCAACATTTTAACGATACTAACATTTTTCGTTTACCATAAAAAAGTTCTATTATAGGCTACCACGATTTGCCTCGTTTGGC
This sequence comes from Brenthis hecate, assembly GCA_951806755.1. Classification (NCBI taxonomy): domain Eukaryota; kingdom Metazoa; phylum Arthropoda; class Insecta; order Lepidoptera; family Nymphalidae; genus Brenthis; species Brenthis hecate. The sequence goes on from OX638264.1 coordinate 496,261, forward strand.
AGCTTCATAGCAGTTGTGGTAGTGTGAAGGCACCCTAATAACTAGAAGCATTCGTGGTGCACTATGCAGCCACGAACTGCTCCAAAACACGCTAGACATTCAACTATTTTACACGCGATGTTAGAACCCTAAAGGAGTAATATATACATATAAAACAGGATATAAATAACTCATTTTATCTTTTATGATTGTTTATAAAACGTAATAAATCTTTTAAAATGGTGACACTAGATGACATGCGGCGCATCATTTATTTAAACGTCGAAGAACGAAGAACTCTTACAACATAGTGGTATCATATGGTACAATAGCACAAATTTGCACTTTTACTACATCAAAACCACAAAAAACAAATTCCATTCCTGAATTATTTTATTCTTTTTATACTTGTGTCTTCTACATATATATTCTATTTTTCTTCTTTCCTTTTCATAAACTTCAAATTTGATTTTAACTGAATCTAGAACTTCAACGTCAGCAGAATTGACGTGATATGAAAAAAAAATACTTAACCTCGCACGCATCTAACGTTTCGCGCGTGTTTCGCTGTCTTTTGTTACAGCTAGAACAAGATTTAAGAATTATATATATTGCAAATTATTTTAAAATAGTTATAGTTTTTCAAAGTATATAAATATTTAAATTTTATTAAAAATATGTCGTTTGCTGTTGCCTGTATACTGTTCACCAAGATATTCATGTAATGTCGAGAAATATATAAAAATATCAGATTCCTAGTGACCTTAGCAGATTATTTTCCTGCAGAACAAAATTAAATGTGAGTTCTCTGTAATAAAATTAAATTGAGTGAAAGAAAATAAGGGAATTTTATCTTTATATACGAGTAAATTATTATTATTTTACATTTATATATAGAAACATAATATAACATCAGTAGCTATTTTTTTCATTATTATAACATTAATGTTTTTTATCTGATAGGCAAAGTCCAAAAATACTTTACAATTCCTTTTTTATCAATATCATCAATATTCTAACCTATTTCCCTGATCGTAAACAGACCTACTTACATAATATAACAATACCAAAACTGCCAACCTTTTTATGAAGCAAATAGAGAAACTTACGTCAATGGATTCAGAAATGGATGCTTTAAAAAAAGAAAAATTAAGTGTATATAGCAATTGTTTTTTGTTCTTAAAGCTCCTAAACAAAAACGGTTTGCATTGACATCTACGCAGATGATATTTGCTTCATAAAAGTATTTTCTCTTTAGAAATCACAAGTTTAATTCTCACATGGGATAGAACTTTATATTTATCATAAAATTAAATTTCTTTAATTGTAGAAAACGGATTAAAGATGCCTGTACGTTCTTTCTGTCCAATCGCATGGTCAAATGAACAAATATTGAAAATTATGCTAAATTATATATTTTTATTTCCATTATGGCAATATTAAATTAACTACGTAAAACAAATATCTATACAACTAAAGTAATCCGAATAATTAAAAAGATATTCGATCTTCGATAAAAGCTGTTCTTAGTCGCGCAATACGGCAATACTCAAATGACTATCTTTAGGTGTACCGTAACTTAACATGTAGGAGTCATTATAAACTAAAAATAAAGTTACACTCAGAGCTTATATTCTATATATATAATAAACTAGCGACTCGCCCTCGCTTCGCTCGGGTTCGTCGTTGCTTCCCGATACAAACTTTCATTCCCATTTTCACTCCCTTAAGGGATGGTTTCCCAGATAAAAAGTATCCTATGTTCTTGCCAGGGACTGAAACTATCTTACCAATATCTAAATCGGTTCAGAAGATCCAGAGATTACCCTCTACACAACGTCACAAACTTTACCTCTTTATAATATTGGTATAGATACTGAGACTTTCAATGTATTTATAATTTTTTTAAACATAATTAAGGCAAAAAATTCAATTCTTACTTTACGATCTTAAATATGCTATAGACTATATGCATATACTAATATACATAACTTTAATTTACGGAGAAACCTCGGTTATTCGTTAGAGGAACAGATGGGGGTGTAATTAAGATGTGAACGAATCACTATGACAACCAAACTAAAGTGATTAAATGAAACTTTATCTATGATTTATAAAACCAATTGTTACATAAAATTTAGTCGGTCCTAACGCACTTATCAATTGAGCAGTACAGTAATTCTTCTATTAATTACATTTTTGCAAAACTATCGTTGGGGTAGAATTGCATTACAATCGATTGTCATTCATTAATGGTATTATCATGGGGTTTCATCAAGAAAAAAAAATAGTTCAAATAAATGTCAATAAATTACGTAATATGTATCGATATCTTATTGAAGTTTGTGTAAAATTACTGAAAGATGATGATGTAAAGATACTCTGTGTAAGTAATGAGTAAAGCCAATGGCAAAGTAAAATTGGGATAAAAATAATAGATTTTAGTACCTACCTGTGGCTGGCCAGAATTAAAATTACGCTAATTAACTTTTTTGTGTTCAAACTCACAAATGAAATTTAAGTGTGCTTTTGTTAAAACCGCCCTGGTATTGCGGGAGCTTGTCTCTGATTCTGCGAACACCCAAAGGCATCATTACGGCACAGTACGAGCACATGCGCACTCAAACTACAAAATTACAATTACACGATAAAGTATAATGCATATCGTCAAGAACTACATACATAACGTTTTACTCGGCTTCGTCTATTTTATTGTAAACTGTTTTGCCATATATATTTTGTATCTCAAAAAATGTCAAATTAGCATAAATACTTTACCGAGTATTAGCACCATTATTTTCACCTAGGATTGATATTTTGTGTCTAATTTCCTGAAATCAGTGATTTGAATTATTTGTTTAAATATTATTAAATCACTTAATTTTTTTTATTAAAACTGTTCATATTTTTTATATTTAGTACAAAATATTGGATATACCTACAATTTAATTTAAGAAAACTATTAAAATTAATATAAAACTGTTATATCCTAAAACAGCTTTAAAGCATTTTATATATATTATTGACCTAGTTTCAGTTAAGTATGAAATAAATGAAACGCCATAATAAAGCTATATAAAAGTTACTAACTCAGGTGATAGATGAGCTGAGCTGTATGAGAATGTAGGTTAAGCCAATATGTGGAAAAAATTACAAACCTTGGCGTGGCCAAGTACTGAGAGCCAAGAGAGAATAAATGTGTCAAAATTTGATTTATCGGTATCAAAATGCATATTATATTTTCAACATTAGATTAGTATTATAGTTAGACTTATAAGAGATCAGTGTTTTTGTTCTAATTCATCCTTTCTAGTATTATATGGACCGACGTAATCTAAAGTTAGAAAGTTGCGTAAGCTATTTATCCCGGTACATGAAATGTTTCCCGTGGGATACTCTCTGTGGCAAAAAGTTGCTTAGAGACTCGCATGAGTGAACCGACAACGGTCACTAGTAATAGATGACTTAGTATAGTACATAAATATCTATAGTAATATTTTTTATACTAGCTACAATCTGTACTAATGTTATTTTATAGTTTATTTATTCGTTTATCTTTCACGTCGAAAAGAAGTAATGGAATAATATAATTTTTTGTATGGAGATATCTGGGGAGATAGTGACGTAAGCTAACTTTTACCGCAAATCTATGTATGTATGTATGTATTCAGCCCTTTTTAACGTCCCACTGCTGGGCACGGGCCTCCCTTCTATACGAGGGGATCAGGCCATAGTCCACCACGCTGGCCAAGTGCGGGTTGGCAGACTTCACATGTCTTTCGAAAACTTGCTAAGTTCTCTAAGACATGCAGGTTTCCTCACGATGTTTTCCCTTCACCGTTAAGACAAGAGGTAATCATGTTGGAAATGATTCGTACATGAAAATATCAGAAGTGCGAGACCCGGGATTTGAACTCGCTTCACTCGGTTTCCCAAGCGAGCGCGTTACCACTGGGCTACCACTGCCTTGCGCAAATCTATACGTATAATAAAATTGTAACCAAGTCAAATCTGTACATTAAATATTTTTTCGAATCTATAATTTTTTGAATTTTTGTCTGTTACTGCATCACGAAAAAACACTTCATCAAAATCGATAAAATTTGGTATGGTGATAGCGGTTATCCGGGTCAACATATAGGATACTTTATACCGCGGGAAAATATCTCATTTCTGAGAAAAAATACAAAAACTGCAATGTAAAAGTATACTAATATGTAAAACCTAAGAATTTGGCTGTTGGTCATCTGAACGCGGGCGGAGCCGCAGGCACTGCTAGTAAATCTATATATCTCATTCTGACGGGAAAATACATTATAATATTTAACATAATTAAAATTATAAGAGCGTAATATAATGATATTAAGAATAGGTTACTGATGTAAAAAAAAAACAAATATTTTCACATAAAATTGCTTAGTATTTGACCTTCTCCTTTTGTTTACTTCAGCAATTCTATTGAATAAAACTTACGTCGCATTCGATAGCGTTGGATAAAAGCACGCTTAGAACGTGGTTGGGTCGAGATAAAAAACCAAAAGATAGTTACACTCGTGCCTTATCAATGTCTCGAGCTGCGTTAGTGGCTCGGAGCTGGGCGCTGTGTCATTATGTTTATCGTCTGTTTACACCTACGCTGCCCTTCACCTTAATGACGCAACTGAAAAGTTTAATTTGTATAATAAAGTATCTATTTTAATTAAATCTTACTAATATGACAGTCTACTAATCCATACAGTCATATAAGGAACTCTTTTAGCAAAAATACGTTTTTTTTTCATGAAAGATATATAAATAAAATAGATATAAATAAACTTAAGAACCAAAACCTTGTCTGAATAAAAAATTTGATCTAATCAGTAATCGCTCGTTTAACAGCAAGAGCAATTTTTAACACCCTAAACTCTTTTCAAAGAAATACGAGTATAGATTACAACAGCAAAGATCGCATTCAAATTTCTACAATAGTTTTCTAGACTAATTTGCACGTACGACTGCGCCGGCGACTTCTTTTTATAGGTACGTAATAGATTTTATCCTAACCTTATTTATATCTTACATTTTGATTGAAAAATTCATAAAACAAATACAAAAAAAATATGCGAGTAGATTTCGAGTAAATACTCGTATATTTTAACAATCCATATAACGTACGCAATTATCGTTATTTTATGGTAAATAGAGCAATGTTCAAATATCTGTGTGTTTGTGATAGAGTTGATAACGTTCAGGTAAGCTCTACATAATGTTATATTTCTTCGCACCGGTGCACGTGAGAAGCTCAATTATCCAGAAGCAAAAACAACATTACGCAAACGAGATTTCACACTTTAATAACATTAGATATTGATAGGAGAAACTACAGCAAAGGAGATGACTAATTTATAAACTGCGATGAAATTACATATATAACAACGTTGCTAAACTTTACTTTAACGTATATAAATATAATTAATAATGAATTGTTCAAAATTACGACACGTTTGGCTCAGTTTGTAGTAACCCTACTTGCTGTGCCAGCGGTCGCGGGTTCGAGTCCCGCTGGGGGCATCCATTTGTGTGACGAGCACGAATGTTTGTACTTCAGTCATGGGTGTTTATACTTATAATATGTATGTATTTAAAGTTATATATATGTAGTGTATCAACCATCTCGTATCCATAACATAAGCTTTGTGCTTGCCATGAATTAGATGGTGTTGTGTGTTAATGTCCCAACATATTTATCCCAACATATTTTATTCTAATGTTGACGTATTTGCTCTAACTTTGAATATTTTGTAACGGCATTTAGAAATTTAAACAAGTTATTTTAGGTATATTTTAATATTAATAAATCAAAAACATTCGACGAGAATGTTTAAATGGACAATGTTTCTCAGTGCTATGGTAGTGTGAAACATATTGTATTTTTGTTCAACAATGGTTCTTATCTATTATCTATTGTATCAAGACACGCGGTAGCGTGTCCAGCCAAGTTCAAGCCAAAGGAACTGGCGACGCAGCACCGTATAATTTTGTAGGGAGGCAGTCTCTGTAACAACTATATAATAACCTATAAGACGTCTCAAAACTTAATCTTACCCGTGACATTCATTTCTGTAAAGTATTCGTAACGTCGTCGAAACCAAAAATAATAAATCCACGAAACCATCCGAAAAGATAATTTTATGTAAAATATTCCAAATTGTAAATTGTACAAGGTAAGATATAGAAGATTTTTTTTTTAAATAATTGTTAAGATACGCAAATTTTCTTAAAAAAACGTTTTTACTTAATTAATCCAAAAATACTGCCTGTTCGCCAAATAATTTACTTTGATCTCTAAAAATAATTGAAAGTCTTTCACAAGCTCTCACACCTGTTATTTTACCTGGGAAAATTATATGTTTGTAAAATTATATAATACTAGCATAACCCGCGTTAATATGACCAAAATCAAATTCTTAGGTTTTATATACTAGTATACTCGTATTAGTATATTAGTTGACCCGGATAACCAACTATTACCATACCAAATTTCTTCAAAATCCCTCCAGTGATTTTTCTGTGATGCGGTCATAGACAGACAGACAAAAATTCTTAAAACTATAGGTTCGGCCTCTGTTAGCGATAATAATGTGTATTTCAATAAAATTTTCACACACAAAACACACATGCTATATATTTCAACGTATAGGAGACTTAAATAAGTTTAAATTATCTTTTTAGGGTTCCGTACCCAAAGGGTAAAACGGAACCCTGTTACTAAGACTCCGCTATCCGTCCGTTCGTCTGTCTGTCTGTTTGTCTGTCCGTCTGTCACCAGGCTGTATCTCATGAACCGTGATAGTTAGACAGTTGAAATTTTCACAGATGAAGTATTTTTGTTGCCGCTATAACAACAAATTCTAAAAAACAGAATAAAATAAATATTTAAGGGGATCCCATATAACAAACGTGATTTTTTTTCTCGTTTTTGCTCGATATTGATAACGGCAACAAGTAGACGCTTGAAATATTCACAGAATATTTAGTTATATATTCACTTTAATAATAAATAATTAAATTAAAGTAAAATAAATATTTAAGGGGGGCTCCCATACAACAGACACAATTTTTTGCCGTTTTTATAGATAATGGTACGGAACCCTTCGTGCCCGAGTCTGGCTCGCACTTGGCCGGTTTTTAATTACACAGAAAAATTTAGATTTTAATTTTAAAGCTAGCGACCTACCCTCGCTTCTCTTGGGAATCTAGGTATATTTTCAACAGATAACAAAGTTATTGTGAGTGTTGCTTAGGACATACACACATGCTGTTGCGGCCTTTTATTTAGACCTTTTTAAAATCTACAATTTTCTAGTAGGCACAATGCTTTGATATCTTAATGCGTCCGTTGTATTACACAGAGGCTATTAATAGCAGTGTTAAAAATTAACATTACAATTTAACAATTTAGTGCGGTATAATCTTTCATTCTCATGGGAAAATACAAAATTTAGTTCAGGCGCAAGTCGCTGTCTATATATCTATACATAGGTAGGTAGGTATAAAACAAAGTCTGCGTTAGACCGTTTCTCCACCTTCTTCTTCTAAACCACGCAACGGATTTGGATACGGTTTTCACTAATAGAAAGAGCGATAAGCGACTAAAGTTTACATAATTTGTAAATATTTTGTAATAAATGACTGAGCATATACAGTGTTTTGTCAAAAAAACTCTTTTCATACGATTACACAGCTAACGCTGGCTTAACCTTAAGAGATACATCAAAACAATGTTCTAAAAAATAAGTAAATCTTAAAAAGTCCGCAATAGTTCGTGTAACGTGTATACCTTCTAAGGTACAATCACAATAACTATTTTAATCTACTATATGAAACGTACCTAGGGACGCACCGAGTGAAGTGATAAGTCGTTGTATTAAAAATGTTGGATATTATCTAACTCTAAATTTATTGGTATCAAAAATTTTGATATTTAAAAATATATGGGATATGGAAGTATATTTAAAAATATAATAGTATATGGGAGATTCTAAGAGTTAAAAGGACAAGGAAAGTTATAGTAATGTATAAGAAGATTGTGCCTTCAACTACTGTCTCCTTAATTTTCTTACTTTTTTTAAAATATTAAGCTTTAACAATCACCGAAAATTCAATTGCTATTCAAAAATATAACCTAGTCTCCAGAGGTATGTAATAAAACAGCAACAATTGAGATACCTACTTCAATATTTAGATTTAGTAATTTATGGATTGGTCAACTTCTTTCATTACGTACAAATTTCATTAAATTACAGTACCTTGTTCTTGGACTGTTCCTTTGTATTGCAAACTAACAAGCTTCATTATTGTGAACCATTGAACCGGTAGAAACTGCTCCAATCTGGAAGAGACAAAGTCATTTAGTTTACGATATATAAATGCATGTCAATGTAAAGTACATATTACTATACCTATCTATTACATATATTCTACGCAACATTAATATTATAGTGATGTTTTATTTAGACATATAAATAAACAAAAAAAAACATTTGTACTGTACCTATCTATCAGGAGTACACAACATTTAACTACATACTAAAAACAGAATAAATATAATAAATTCTCGTAGTATGTCTCTAAAATGTAGCCTTTTAAAGCTTTCAGTTCATTTAATATTGGCAAACACGGAATATAGACAACCCAATGAACTGTACAAAGGAAAAAATACAAAAAACATCTTGGCATGCGATGTTATTCGTATTGTGCATTTTTAATCGGCGCTGTCGACTCCCTAGTCCCTGGCCGTTGACAGCGGCCTGTCATTCGAAATGAACTTCTGTCAGAGTTTTTAAAAAGTTAACGAAAACTTAACCTAATTTTTATATTGCTGTTAGTCTACCACACCACTTGACATGGTAATACCATGGTAATAAAACTAGATCCACTTAATACTATACTACCGATGTTGCCAAGTAAAAAAGGGGCAAGAAATTAAATCGCAAGTTTTTATTTGTATTGCGCCAGACGGAACTGCTTGCCAATCTGTAACATTATCTTGGTATCTCAACGATATATTTTTAGTTATGCATGTCTAACAGTGACGTGTTTATTCCCTCTAAATAAAAAATAGTTTCACGCAAAACACGTTATACAGCCTTATTTATGTTTAGTATGCAGAAAGGGCACAGTAAATCAACACGCTAAGGCCGCGTTTTATTTTAAAAAAGAAAGCTGAGTTGAGAATTTGGCCTTTCATTGTCAATGTTTCTAAAACAGACCAAGAGAGTGGAACAATTTGTTTTAAGGAACATTTAAAAGAAAGTTCATTACATTTTATTTTTTAATGAATAAGTATTATCAAAAGGTACTTTATAATATAAAACAATAAATACTTCTGTGGTCACGCATTTTCATACTTATCTACATATATTGTATAAAAATAATAATTACGTTTAATAATCTATATCTAATGTATATAAAAGTCAAAACTGATTGACTGATGTAGCAACGCACAGGCCTAACTCTTAAGGCTAGAAAAATGACATTTCGCACACGTATTCCTCATATGACGAAGGCTTCTACTAAGGAAGGATTTTTCAAAATTCAACCCCTAAGAGGGCAAAATAGGGGATGAAAGTTTGTATGAAACCTAACCTTTTAGAGATTCTATTTGTAGTTTTAGCGCGAGCGAAGCCGCGGGTTTTGCTAGTTAATATTTATTAATAAAAATTAAAGTATAATGACTTCTAATAATTTTAACAGAATTATAAAAGATCCGTTTATGCCAACTACACATTTCTTTTCGTGTAATAAAGATCAATAAATTTATAATTTTGGAAATCTAAAAATATTTAAGGAAAAGAGTATTATAAACTTAGATACTTTCTTGTAAAACTTAGTTTTGTGCCAATTTTATGATCAAAAATTTTATCTAATCTTATACACGTGTCTTTGGTCGATGAAAAAAGGATATGAACGCTACGTATAAAAGTCGAAAAAACGTGCATGAATTAAACACTGACTACTGCGCAATGTTTTTTTTTGGTTTCGTTGAAGAATATAGTTTTCTTTTCTAGTTTCGAAATTTAGTTTTAGTAGTTTTAGTTTTATAATATTTTAGTCTACTGGTCTCAATCTCAACTCGAATTAATAGACTTGGACATATCAAAAAACTATGATTTAGACTCCTAAAATGAAGTAAATTTTATACTACTTTTCATCCATTTATTTAAGTAAAATACGTATAAGCATGGTGTTCATATTTAAAAACTACTACTTGCATGTAATTAGTTTCAGCGATTTTAAGTCACTAAAAATCAACAATAAGCTATAAACACTAAAATATATTTATTTGAATCTCAATTCAATCACTTCATCTCAATTCATCAAAAACTGTCAAGTCTTAGCAGATAAAAGTACCTTCGGCAATTCTTAACGAAATTTATTTTTTTACTGTTAAAGTAGATTTAACTTAACGTTTCCATCATAGACTCTCTAAAGCCGTACATAAAAAGGTATTAAGCTAAAAATAACTGAAGGACACGAAGGATAATCTTCCCGGATATCCGGCTGTCCGCTCTTACTGATATCCGGTTTCCTGCTGTAGACGCTACATTCCAATTTTAAACCTGTTTAGTATCGTTCTGATATATGTGAGTAATCTTCATTCTATTCGTTATTTTATAGAAATACTAATATTTTTTGGGTATGTGTGTCTTTATAATTATTATAATCTATACAGATTATACGAGTTCCTACACAGGTAATCGCTTGAAAGTCACTATATAGCTCGAATATGATTATTATATAAAAAATCACTTCTATATACTAAATATGTTTGTGTGAAGTTCTGTAGCCGTAGCGCTAACTAAAAAATCTCTTAGAAACTGTCAGATAAATAAAAATAAAAAAAAATTACACGTTTGCTTCTCAATTGATTTATAAAAATTACGTATATTCGAAAAAACATATAACACATGATATGATACTACTCATACATCTACTATTAGTTAGTAGGTCTTTCCATGAGTAATGAGAAATATATTTTCACAACAGGATATTTGGATGTTCAAAATTACAGGCATCACTATATTTTAAAAAGAAAAATTGTAATACTCTAAAATTGACTAATTCCTTGTATAGAATTTATGATTCATATTCAGAGCGCCTCCAGTCTATTCTTTTGTATGTATCTATAATCATTGTATAATTTCTAGCCCGGCTGCGGCGAAGCCCCAAAAAAGTATTTGACCTGTTTGATGTATGTATGTATATCCGATTCTATGTTCCCTCGTAATTACTAATCGGTTTAACCGATTTTGATTATTCATACGAGTACGTCGTTCGATTCGTCTTGATAAAGTGAGTGTTATAATATATACAACTTATATGTTTAAACATAATCATCATCTCCCTGCCCATTTCCCAATCACTGGGGGTCGGCGCAGTACATCTTCTGTACTATGATAGGATTTGGAAAAAGTATTACGACCGGCCGCCTCACGCCTGCCTGACGTCAACCCTCCTTGGGAATGCTATTGTTTATTGCGGACGTCTTATAATATGCACATTCGATATTGTTTTATTTTAAAACATTTTTTATACTTAATATTACTCAAACTTTTAATGTAATTTTCTAATATAAATTTTGGAATGAACTTTGAACACACAATATTTTTTTTTGACGTTGTCTTTGTTTAAACATAATAAAGGATAAGAAATTATTAATAAAACTAATGACGTCTAACTGACCAAAACTAAAAAGCTGTTTATAAAAATTAAATTATAAAAATAAAAAATCCAACTGCTCTAAAGGCGAACTGAAAAGAAGGCAACAAGTGGGTGAACATAGTACTATGCAGTCGGAGACATACACGTCTTATACGAGTACTTGCCGCACGTATGCGATGGTTGACAACGCCTTTTACTACTCCTCTAGAGGAGGTCTGTCATACCCGAGTTATAGATAACATTATAATCATGAAAATAATGCACATAAAAAGTGAACAGATGAGGAGTCTCCAGTAGGTAAAGGATATTTATGTACATTATACATATTTATAGCAGTACCTAGACCACCGAACTTCACTCGGAGTTTTTGGTCAAAAGTACAATTTTCTTTTAAAAAAAACTACAAACTTGAATACAAAAAAAAAAACAAAAATAAATTATAAGTATGTATCCGACCAGGATTCGAACCCCGACACCTATCCAATCTTGCGCCTTGGCCGCTTGACCATGATGCTTATGCCCGAGCGTGCGAAATTATCGACCATAATATTTTGCGTGGAATAATGCAAAAGAAAACCGCATGAAAATTCGAAAATTCGCGTCTTCCCAGACATAAGACTAATCTAGATCGATTTATCGCCCCCGAAACCCCCCGTATACTAAAATTTCATTAAAATCGTTGGAGCCGTTTCCGAGATTCAAATTATATATTTATATATAAATGTATATACAAGAATTGCTCGTTTAAAGATACTCGTTTAAGATTTGTCAAACTAAATGGACTGTCATAAATCACCTACAAATAATCAGTATTCTTTTATTTTGATTTAGTTCCTTTTTACCACATATCATTCCTGTTTCCCCCTTATGCTGATATCAGTTTCCCCATACTCCATAGTGTGTTGGTTAAATAGAAATGGAAAGGTTTTTGTTTAATTTGTTTTAAATTAACATCTATTTCCCAAAATCTTTTAATTTAGTTTAACAAATAGGAAGAAAACCAAAGATAATGTTATAATAATTAAAATTCAATTACGTTTGTGATTGTTATTTATTGATTTTAGACCTCTTAATTATTCCACTCTCCCATATAAATATGTATATGGAATAAGAACTTATTTTTTATTACGATAAAAGAATATTTTACATGCGAAAATATTCTATCCTCTTCGAAGCACAACAAAGTATGAAAGAAGTTGAACTTTTAATATATCGACTAAATAAATAAAAAGGAAAAGTCCGGCTCAGGCTAAAGATTCAACCACGATTTAATATAATGTTCTTGTAATTTTATTAGGAAATTGCATTTGGCCTTCAAAAATTTATATAATAATACATAAAACCTTATCGTAGCATAAAATAACTTATATTTATTTATTCCTTCCGCAAATTAAGCTTATAACACGTCGATAAGGCAACCGTTATTTTAACAAAGTGTGACTTCCGGTAAACGCCTCATGACACGGCAAACACCGTTACGGTAAAAAAATAAACAAGCCTACTATGTTGCGTGCTCAAAATCATTCTGTATTTCGGTAAGACAGTGAGATAGATTTTTATAGAAAGAGCCATATAGCAGAGAAACTTGTGACCTCAATAACGTGAATTACGATTAGGAAAATTCGTATTCCTTTTCCTACAATGATAATTTAGCTGTTCTCTGTCCCCGCTAGTATAATATAATAAAAATTCAATATTTACTAACAAAAAATGATTTTATCTATGTTACATTTTTTTATTTATATGATTTCTATATTATTTAGATATTAATTAGATAAAACAAAATTCATGTTTACAGGCTAAAAATGGACAAAAGTGACCTAAAATCAAGTATCTTAGATAGTTAGGAACTTAATCTATGTTATATATTCTAGATCATTCGCTTATATCTATACATATAATAAAATTGTAACTAAGCCGAATCCTGTACATTAGATATTTTTTGGAAAACCTTATTAAAATAAACATTATTATCGATACAGAGGCCGAATCTATAGTTTTTACAATTTTCGTCTGTCTGTCCGTCTGTTACCGCATCACAGAAAAACCACTAGAGGGATTCTGATAAAATTTGGTATGGTGATAGCTGGTTATCCAGGTCAACATATAAGATACTTTTTGATATCTCATTTTTGAGAAACAATAGAAAAACTGCAATGTAAGAGTATACTTACTAATATGTAAAACCTAAGAATTCGGTTTTGGTCATATGAACGCGGGCGGAGCCGCGGGCAATGCTAGTATCAAATATTCGCGTAAATCTAAGAAAGTATTTTATTTTATTTTTTAATATATTGTATTACGAAAATCAATAAAATCGCCAATGATAACGATTTAGTTAGTTTTAAAATCTAAATCGAAGGCTTTTTAAAGTTTTTTGACTGAAGCTTCGTAGGTGCCGAATGGATAGATTGATTTCAATGTACCTACCTATCTTTTTATTAACATCAAGTATAATCCAAAACTTATCTGATAAATATTTCCTAAGGGTTCCCTACCGACCCCTATAGGATAACCATCTCTAAAAATAAAGAAACAAACACTTAATTACAAAGCGATCGAGAACAGCCTAATGCTAATAGATACTCAAGTGTTAAAAATTTTTCATTCATTCATGTAAAAATGTAATTTTAAATCTATTTATCTTTTATAAATTTTGCAAAGTGTCGTAATGCCTACGTCTTATTGACGCTCCCCCAACCCACTTCTTTTCTGACTCGGGTCAATGCCGATTACATGGCAGCCTTATTTTATACGAAGCATCTAAATATATTGCCTAAATCACTTGTGATAATGGAATATCGGAGAAATATAGTTACAACGTTTTCTAAGGAAGCTTGCGGGGATAATGTCGTTTCGTGTAGCCGTTGAGATAATTCTGTTACCTATAAAATCCATATTTGGACGTGAAACTGCACTGCTTGCTCGAAGCAACGCACGTCCCCCATAAATAAGCTATACCTACTGCTACTGCTTCATATAAAGAATTTTAAACATAATAACTTTAAAAATTAGCATTACGTATATATATATATATATATATATATATATATATATATATATATATATATATATATATATATATATAAATCGCAAATGATAAGGTCAATAGTGTTGGCAGTGGTAGCCCAGTGGTAACGCGCTCGCTTGGGAAACCGAGTGAAGCGGGTTCAAATCCCGGGTCTCGCACCTCTGATATTTTCATGTGTGTAATCATTTCTAACATAATTACCACTTGCCTTACGGTGAAGGAAAACATCGTGAGGAAACCTGCATGTCTGAGAGAACCTAGCAAGTTTTCAAAAAACATGTGAAGTCCGCACACCCGCACTCGGCCAGCGCGGTGGACTATGGCCTGATCCCCCTCGTATTGAAGGGAGGCCCGTGCCCAGCTGTGGGATGCTAAAAAGGACTGAATACCGTTTTTTTAATATTATGTTAGTTATCTTCTGGTAATTCCTATAAGTAGTAATAGGTTTTGAATAATATGATTCATAATATCATTTATTTAAAACCCATCCCCACAAATCTGAAGTGAAAATATTTCTTTGATACACTCGAAAATGTTCACACAATATGAACACTTTTTCAGAAACATACTGAATGAAAGTTTAGCGCTTTGAAAGGTGTACGCTATAAAGTTAAACATGCACGCTACTATAACAGAGTGAGTAGAAGCTACCGTGATTTGACATTTTTATTCAATACGGAGTCTGGCTCAGAAGAATGATACTTTTAACTAATGCTACAATAAACATGATCGATAGCACTCCTTTTTAAAAAGCGTTTCATTATGTATATATACCCTTTCAAAATTATGAAATTATTTTGACCAAAATTAATTTGTTTTTGAAGCCTTTTTATAGTCTCAAAGGTCTCATCACTCATTAACCGTCAATTTCTTATCTAAAGAATATAATGATCTATGCGATTCGTACGTAAAAATATACATATAGTGCCATAGTTGCGCGTTGTTATTTATCTAACACTTTAAACTTCCTAGTCCAGGTAAAGTTTAGGTCCTACCTTTCGATAAATGCAAACTCAGCACTATCGTCTTCAATTGCTGTTTACTCAATGAATGGAAAACCAATTTCATTTCGTTCTAAAGAGCTAAAGCAATTTACACACACACAACAACCATTTTAAATAATTTACTTACTCCTCTCATCTGAAACTTATTTTGTATTCTAATCTTTTTTTACTTGCAAGAATCAAAAATCGTCATCATCTTACAACGAAAAAACTAAAGGTAAAACTAATCATTTTAATTTCATACAACCAATACTCGTAGTATATACAGTTACTAACTATAACTATTCAAAAAAACTAAAAGACAATGATATGTACGAATAAAATATTGTAAATAGATGCCATGTTCATAAAACTCAGTTATATAAATATACCTACTAGCGGCTCACACTTCGCTACGCTCGGGTTTGCCTCTAGAAAAACAAAAACAAATATATTTCACAGGAAACGTATATTTCTCCTGGACAAAAAATTGCCTACGTGCTATTTTAATGTATGAGCATTATTATATTAAAGTTTCATTAAAATCCATTCAGTAGTTTTTGCGTGAAAGAGTAACAAACATCCATACATATATACATCCATACATCCTCCCAAACTTTCACATTTGTGATATTAGTAGGATACTCGTAATATTAATATTTCTTTAATATTTTGAATGAAAATATAAATGATTTATAAATAATCATAAGTTTGATTTATTTATTAAATCGTATGACAAGTGATTACCTAAATCGTTTCACCCTTAATTTCTCGGTTGATTATTTCAAGTTTCCGAAAGTTATTGGATACTAAGCACGCTACACTTACAATTTTCCTGCCCTATAATTGACAAGTAAATTGATCAATTTTGCTTTCAACAGAATACATATAATAATAAAGAGTCTATCACAATTGTGTAATATATCCAATATATTCTTTATTTACCTGAGATTAAATGTTTTCGGATATTCCGTTTGTTTAACTAATTTAATGTCAACACCCAGATTAACAAGGCTTTAAATTAACCCAATTAGAACTACATAAATAAATTATAATACTATGTTAAAGTGTGTCTCGTCTTGTATTTTGACGTGTGAAATAGTTATGGAAAAGAATTACATTAAAAAAAATTCAATATTACAAATAATAATTATATTTTCTTAATAAATTGTCTCCGAAGAACAATTAATCGAGACTTACACTTGTCAATGTCAATGTAATAAGCCTAAAGTCTAGCTTTCTTCAGTGATATGAATATATCCTACAAACAACATTTATATATAATAAGTATCTAATTAAAAAAATATATTGCCATATTTAATTATAATACTTATTAAACATTTTATAATGTTTAGAATTAAAATCAACAAATTATATTGTAACGTACTTTGCTACCATTTTTGAATTTTTGATATCATTTTGTAAAATTGTGAGTACGCTGCCTGTAACAGTATATAATGCCTTTGAGATATCTAAAACCTCAGTCTCTCCCGTAACCATGGTTGCTGTAAAGCATTCGAAACGTCGGGAACCAAAAATCAAAATAAATCCGCGGAATAATCCGAAAAGATAGTTTTACCTACTTAAAATGTCAAATATTGGCGTAAATCTAAGAAAGTATTATCTTAAAGTTAATTTAAAGCTAACAAAACATGAAGTGTTCATGTTAAATCTCTACCCAAATCTCGATTTTCAAATCTTCTCTCATGTTACTCTTTTCCACATGCATGATGCAATAGTATTTCGAGTAGACTCAATGTCATAAAAACAATATTAAGCCAAGCTAACAATTTCTTAATACAGACTAAAGGCCACTTTATAAACCAATGTTTTTCTCTTAAGATTTTTACACAATAATTGTTGTATGAAGACACGCTACTTCAGTGGCAGTTAGACACAGCTTGCGATCAAGTAGACTTGGCGGAGTGCCAGTGCTGCGGCATTTTGTTTGATGATGGCCTGAATGAAAACTCAACGTACACCCACAAATGTTATGTTATACAAATATAAGTTAACTATGCGATTACCCGTGATACAGAAGTTTTACCTAAATTCGTATAGCTACTCTTAAATTAGTATATTTTTGAAATATTATCGAAATTAATAACATCATTGAGATTTTTTTTACATTTTTTTATAACTACACGTTTTATACGTCTTTATGTCTATATATCTGCCTGGACTTAAGCTTTGGGGCCATATAATATCTTGAGGTTGAGAAATTATAAAACTACGACGTAATTCCTAACAAATAGTGAAAAAAATCTGAAAATAAAATTATGTGATCTAAACAATGTAAAGAATTAATTGAATGACAAAATTGTAAAAATAGAAAAACATGCAAGTGTTATTATAGGCGGCGGGAGAATTATTTCCAAGGTGGTACATATGCTTGTTCACATTAAAGTTCCTACTACTTTATAACTTTTATTAAAAAATGTTTTTTTTTTAATTTTTGTAAGGTATATTTTGTTTATTTTTTCGTAGATATCTAAATGTAACAGGGAGCTTACTCATATAATTTTAGTTCTTTAACTTTTTCTACATATTTTCCTTCATAGCCAGGGGGTACAAGTGCAACTCTTTGCACCCCCTCATATCTCATATGAGATATGAGGCGGTGTTTCACCCCCGTGCCTCGGAGAGCACTTAAAGACGTCAGTCCTGCGCCATAACTGTCACTGATCGTGTCGAGTGAGCATCCCCCTGGAGTATGAAAGTGACAGGAATAGAGAGTGCACGTTGTGTCTGCGCGTACACTTGTGCACTATAATATCTCCTGCGCAGTTGGCTAGTCTCAATGAGATTGGCCGCCGTGGCCGGAATCGGCTAGGAGAACATCATCATCATCTCATATCTTAAAAAAAATATAGCTTGTGTGACAAATAATATGTTTAAATCAACTATGGTATTACTTGCGAACTTTGAACTTAAAAATAATTATAAAACCTCAAAACATGATTGTGGCTAAGGGCCAAAGTCTACGTCAAAACTTAATGTGGTGTGAATCTTCTACGTGCCAAATGAAAGCTGGTAAAAATGGAAATGAATCGATAAAATATTACTTTTGTACACAGTCACTTTACTACCATTGTATCTTTGTTCTATTTTATTTTAAAATATTTTACCTTGAAAATATATATAAAATAGCAAAATCGATTAGCAAAAACTCCAGCTTGTATTTTTAACACACTACTATCCTCATATTTTGTTTAATCAAAACGAGTGTACCGTTTTTTTACTTTTTTGACTGCGTTCGATTATAACTTGAAGCTTAATATCAATCTTTTTAAATAATTTTCAAATTAATAATTTAAACAGTTGAGATCTATATAAAATTATATTTCAAATCTTGAGTAAGTAATTAATAACGTAACTTTGTCAAAGCTGAATACAATAGAAAAATCTTATTATTCATAACATATACTACTCGACGACTCAAAGAGTTTTTTGCAGTTTTTTAATCCCAAAAGTTAAGTTATAATGATTGTCCTTATTCAATACAATAAGGAAACATTACATGTGTTATTTTTAGAACAGGTTATTTTTCGTCGATACATCGAGTGACCCGTATATGATAAAAGTAAATTGTAAAAGGATATTTAGGGACGCCCTTAGTCATACATAGTTACATTGATGTCCATATAGTTATCTAGCTTATCCATATTTTTATGGACTTTCGCTTTATTACGGAAACCTTTGTTGAAAATGTAGTTAATGTTAACAGAAAATTCTTAAAGCCGCCTCGAGATTAGACAATAATATGGAAATTATTGTACATTTTCTATTATTCCTCGGAAACATATACTGCAATAAAAATGAACTTATGTGTGTGTAGAATGAAATGCTACCTACTTGTGGAATACAAGAGAGTAGAGTGAGAGAAAACTATTTGAATAAAATTCGGAATAGAAGTACCTCAAACATATAGATAAATTAACACAATGACTAGATTTTGGTAGATGTAGGAATTTAACTTAGATTTGACCATGAAAGCAGAGCTGCGGAAAAAAACTAATTCATAATATTAAATAAATGAATCGAGAAACTCATAACATTCTAAACAGACTCAAAATATTACAAGTTAAAGTGAATATTGATTAAGTCGTTTCGATAAATTGAATCCACTTTGGCAAATCTAAAGAAGCTGGCGCTCTACATTTACGATGGTTCAAATTGATTTTTTTTTATAAAACAAATACCTAAATAGCATTTTATAGTGTTGTAATAAAATTTTCAGTGTTGTCATGAATGGTTATTCTTAATACACGTTTCATACTCTTCTTATGGCAGACATTCCGTCTACATCCTGTGTTAGGACAATGCCTAGAATAATAATAATAATTTCAGTAGCCAATTTTTTTTTTTCAAAATTTATACGTGTAGAAAAATTAATATATATAAGAATATTACACTGACTTTAAGCCAATCCTAGTGATTCTACCCTTGGGGGTTGCATGTTCTTATCTAGTAATACTCTATATCTATTTTATCTAATAAATCTCTATATAAAGACTATATATACAGACAGACAAAGACAAAAAAAAATGTTTCTTTTTCATATATTTTATTAAATATCTATTAAATATTTCAATAAAAAGTATTATATAAAAAACAAATATTTATTTTTTATAAGAAGAAAACGAACGTACCTAATACAATTTTTAAAACTCTAATTTTTAAAACTCTAATTTTTAATTTCCCAGTTTTATTAAGAGTATTAATTTCACTCTACCCTTATTAATATTGCGAAGGAATTAATTTTATACAAAAGTTATTGTAACTTGTAATACGAGTACATAGAGAAGTTTCATATTATCCCAATGAGTACTATTTTAAAGTCAGCCTTTGTACGTACGTACGATCGTTATTTATAAGCTCTTAGAATATGAAAACAACGAATATCTTAATATATATAATTCTTCTGTACGTGTGTTTGTTAACCTACTCCTCCTAAAGGACTGGACCGATTTGGATGATATTTTTGTGTATGTTCGAGTGGGTCCCTGCAAGGTTTGAAAATATAAATGGACCCTGTAGGTGGCGCTGCAATCGGTGTGCCACTGATCATCTCCTAAACGGCAGGGACGATTTTAATGATATTTTTGTGTATTTTCGAGTAAGTCCCTGCAAGGTTTGAATTCACAAATGGATCCGGTAGGTGGCGCTGCAGTCGATGTGTCATAAAATTTTCATAAAAGACTCCACTTTCCGAGCAATAAATAAATTTAAATTGTTGATTAAATTAAATAAAAATTTAAAATCGATGTGTGTATGTATGTATGTTTCCTATGGACTCCAAAACAGCTGGAGCGATTTTGATGACATTTTCAGGTAATCTTTAGATTAGCCCAGCGGGTTATCCTGTAAATGTTGTTAGCGATCGGAAGTTTGGACGCAGACGAAGCTGCGGGTACTGCTAGTATATGTATATAAAACAAAGTCGGGTTTCTTATAACACTTGTAATTCGAGAAAAGATGAATCAATTTTTATGATCTTTATTTCGTTGGATTTGTCTTCATCGCCAATACCAGGATAACTATTAAAACATCAGAAAAAATCACGTTTTTTTTTTTTTGAAAAATACCACTATTCCATACTAAGCGTCAAAACGTAGCTAAGGACGAACCTGAGCGAGCCGAGGGTGAGTTGCTAGTAAAGAATAAAGCATACTTTCACATATCTAGAATATATTATGTTACTTTGCAACTTTTCAAAATATGAATTAATATAAGCTATTGATCGAGCCCAATGATAAAAAGAAACTAACTAGTTTTAAATTTAGTTTTAATGTATAAGTACTTCATGTATGACGACTTGACAAACTTGGCGGATAGCAAATGGGTTCGGACTACCCAAGATCTCTATGGCCAGATAGCCTAATGAGATTAGAAACTGTATTTAATGTGCACTACAAATTGTATCTAGTGTACTAAACTGAACATACTGACATATGCACCTTTTATATTTTTATTTTTTATTTTTAATAAATAACCAGCATTGCCCGCGGCTCCGCCCGCGTTCAGATGACCAAAAACCAAATTCTTAGGTTTTACATATTAGTATACCCTTACATTGCAGTTTTTGTATTTTTCTCGGAAATAAGATATTTCCCAGCGGTAAAAGTATCCTATATGTAGACCCGAATAATCAGGTACCACAATACCAAATTTCATCAAAATCCCTAAAGTGGTTTTTCTGTGATGCGGTAACAGACAGATAAACAGATAAAAATTCTAAAAACTATAGATTCGGCTTCTGTGTCGATAATAATGTTTATTTCAATAAGATTTTCCAAAAAATATTTAATGTACAGATTCGGCTTAGTTACAATTTTATTATATGTATAGATATTTAATCTATCTATTATAATCCAATAAATATATCAGCACTGCCTCGGTGGTGTAGTGGCTAGCATGTACGGCTGCACACCCGGAGGTCCTGGGTTCGAGTCCCGGGTCGGGCCAAGTTTAGTTATTAGAGTCTTCCTGTATAGTAAGTCTCTCCGGGGCAGAGGCTGACTGCTACCGGACGCGTCCCCCGGGTGGCGGATAGGGGAACACCACTCGCGACTGTCTGGACCCGACAGGAGCTTGTGGTACCGGAGCAATCCGGCGCGGACCAACAGCCAGGAGGGGAGGGGGGAGCGGCGTCAGGAGGGCGCCGTCTCCTTCTTGGAGGTAGCGCGGTGTCTCCGGCCGTTTCGCGGTAGGAGGCGCTGCGCGGGCCGCGCTGCCGGGGCTAGCCCGTCGGTGCGGCGGCTGGAGCGGGGCCAGTTCTGGTCCTGCGTCTGGCGTGGGGTGTCGGCAGCCATCTTGGTCCGGAGGTGGGCCGACGGTAGGGGGGCCGCGGGGGAAGAGGAGTGTCGGTATGGCGATGCGCCGCTCGTCCCTATCTCCCGCGGCCTAGCGGGGCCGCCACCGCTTGATGGCGGACGCGGTGGGGCTGCAGGGGAAGAGGAGTGTCGGTGTTGCGTTGCCGCTCTCCCTGTCCTCTGCAGCCGATTGGAGGTGGCCCACTTCGGTGGGCGGTGGTAGGTTTAATGGGGCTGCTCCGGGTACCTCTCTGGTGTAGCAGAGTTGACTGTGGAGCAGCCCCATTGGTTTGGTGGTCTGCCTAGCGTTTAGGCAGACCTGCCGCCGGGGCGCCGTAGTAGTTATGCGCAAGCGATCCTGCGGCGTCCCACTAAGGCGGGGGGAAGGGATGTCGGGTTTTAGTGGGTAGTACCGGCTCTTCTAGCCGGTGAGCCCCACATAACCACCTGGGGGATCAGGTGGTATGCGTAAATGCATTTCCCGACAATAAAAAAAAAAAAAAAAAAAAAAAAAATAGTAAGTCTCAGTAACAGCCCGGAGTTGGGAAGTTGGCGGTGTTTCACCCCCGTGCCTCAGAGAGCACGTAAAGCCGTCGGTCCTGCGCCTTAACTCTCACCGGTCGTGTCGAGTGGTCGTCCCACCGGAGTATGAGAGTGATAGGAATAGAGAGTGCACTTGTGTCTGCGCGTACACTTGAGCACTATAATATCTCCTGCGCAGTTGGCTAATCTCATTGAGATTGGCCGCCGTGGCCGGAATCGGCTAGGAGAACATCATCATCATCATCATCATCATCATCATATCAGCACTTTTTTGTTTATATATTATACATTAAGAATGTCCGGATGTTAGTGATTAGTAACTACTCTGTCGGCAAACCTCATGACTGCTTTTTTTTTAATAATTAATCATTAATCTTAGAGTCGACATACACGAATCCTTAGAGTTCATGGTTTTCTTTAATTGTAAGATACAATGTTTGTTTGAAAGATTTTATTCTTCCCAGCGACTCAACCGATTAGTTCGATTACCTGCTAAGTTAAGCTATTTAAACAATATTTAATGCAATTATTATTATTTTTAAAATAAAAAAAATGTTAATATTTGAGAGTAGTACATTTCACGTACAAAAACTTTGTTTCATTGTAATTTAATTCTAAAATTTAGCATTTCTTTTTTGTTTTAGGTTACTACAATATTAATTTTACACCTCTGTTTATAGTTATGGGTCTGAAGTATTTTGAATAATTGAAGTGATTTATCAACTTCAATGTTGATTGTTGCATTTAGAGAGCCTGCGTATAGCTGATATGTTTTTGGTTTTAACCGCTGGCACCGACTTCGAAGATATCTGATTAGGTATCTATTCTAAATGAAAACCCCCGTTTAGTTATTTTTTACATTTTAGTGCCTGGAAGTTGTTTTTTTTTTTTAGTTTTTATTTTGTGCGTAAATAGGTACCGTCTGTAATTACTATATAATATTTTTTTAGACGTCGAAAGCCTTCGTTCGAAACGTCAACAATAAAGATATAAAATAAAACCGCGACAAAATCCGAAAAGATAGTTTTTTATTAAATAAATAAGATAGTTAATCTTGAGTCTTCGAGATCTATATGTCAATATTTTTATACTGTGACATCTAACTCGTTAATCAGTACGACGAGGGCGTGACCACAGTGAAGCAGTGCTGATTGGATTTTTATTCCTTGACAGAAATAGATGAATGATCGAAGTCAAAAAGGTCAAGAAAACATATGATGTACAAAATCTGAAGACATCTAAATTTTTATCTTGTTAATAATCATGACATAATATGAAGTTTTGTCACAATCACTTTATTATAACAATATTCAAATTCATCACTCATCAGATACAGAAACTATTGAGAAAAACAATTGCTGAGTTATATAAGCCCATATACATACATATGATACTATTTTAGATAAATCGAGAACAAAGGCAGGGTTGTCAATCGTGACATTTCGAAGTGTTTTTGAATCTATTGATTTTTTCTATTACACAAGGATTTGATAAACGTTCTGATTATTTTATTTTTTATTATTCATGTTTTTTTTTAGATTTTTGGTATCGACGTATATAGAATGACTAGCGGACTCACCCTCGCTTCACTCGGGTTCGTCCCTAGGTTGATTCCCTATAGAAATTCATCGCCATTTCCACCCTCTTAAGGGATGATTTTCGGGATAAGAAGTATCCTATGTCCTTCCCAGGGTCTTAAACTCTCTTCTTATCTTTCATCTAAATCAGTTCAGTAGATCCAGAGATTACCCCTAGAACGTCAAAAACTCACGAATTTTACCTCTTTATAATATTAGTATATAGATTATATCACCAAATATTTTTAGAGACTGGAAAAAATTTATCGTAACTATACAATTTCATTTGGGTACTCATTTTAATAATCATATTTTAGTACTATATAATCTTAAAACGTATCTTAAATATTTGAAACCTAAAAAAACTACATATTTTAAACTAAAAATGTATGTTTTTTTACATTCTTTCCTAAATATCGATAGTTTCGTTATATTCTAAAAGGGCAACACTAGATAAGAGATAAGTTTGGCGCGTCGCGTCGGCAAAGCATCTACGGTTTATTTATTCATGCATCCATGATTCTGAGAGAGAGTACTGCGCGCCCGCCGCCCGGGGCTCGTCAGCAGCGCAACACGTAACGTGCATGGTTTTATTCAATTCTGCAAGAAACCGTACACCAATATATATGTAAGACATTGTAATGGAACAGAATAGGAAAGTCTGAAAATATTAGATTTAGCGAAACTAAGATACCAGAGGCCTATAAGATATCATTCTATAATCTCCACCGTTAATTAACAGTAAATGTATGAAAGTAATGTATTAAAGTAATGTATGAAAGTAACTTATCTAAACATAATGTTTCATGTGTGAATATATCATTCCCATATACTTTTAAATTTTTGTTCTCAATGTTATGCTTAAGGAACTTCATCTATAGAATATTATCTACGAGCTTGTACAGTTAAACACTAAATATATAAGGCAATATTAAGGTGAATATAAAACAAATGGTTTACGACTATTTTAAGAAAATGATTAAGTCCACTCCCTGGATAACATATAACCATATATTACATCACTTTGCAAATAAAGTGAGTAACCTCTGATCTCTACAACCTGCATTCATTGTATACATATACACAGAGCTGACATTTTGCTTTATTGAGCTACAAATAACTTTAATGGCATCGATGAAGTGACCTTTTACTATTAATATGCTCCCGTCAGCTGAATTGAAGTTCAAGCTTAACTTATTATACTCTCTCGCGTAAATATTCATCCCGTTCCTCCCCTCTTTAATTCAATTTTAACATAGTATATTGATAAATCAAATCAAAATATACTTCATTCAAATAGACTTTTGCAAGCACTTTTGAATCGTTAATTTTCCAAATTTCAAAATTTAAATTAAATATCAGTATGTACGTCCATGAGGAATCTACCACCATATATGTGTACATACACAATAGAAACTGCTTTTTACAGCTTTAACTAGTGTATATAATATGAATTTCCGTTTTTTACACATGCGTGATGATGGGTATGCGAGAATGTTCAGGTTTACGACTACTCGTTAACTTTGATGTGAGCTTAAACTTTACTTTGATAATTATAATTAAGCCTACCTAGCAGTTTTAACGTAATACGTGTGACACAGATAATCACGCTGACAGAGAAGAATATGAAAAATCTAAAAACTATTACGTGCTTTTTTCCACATTATTCAGTATGATTTATTATAAAAATAATCATTTTTTGATATATTTTAGAAAGGAATATTTAATATGATATGAATATAAATATTACGTAATTATTAGACGTTACTAAATTGTAGAAATAGCTTATTTACAGGCGATAAAACGAACAACTTTAATGAAATAATGCGATATATATGTATATACTTATGTTGTATATGCAGCTAGGTATTTGCGAAGATAAATATATATTCTACGATTGCCCGCGAGCTATCTTCAAAACAAAATTATGAAAAAGATTGAAATCTTGTTTAAAAGTTATGAAACTCATTACTGGACGAGACGTAGACGAAAGCTTTTGCTAAGACTTGAACTTACAGAGATTGCAGACGACAGGTACACTAAATAAAGGTAATCTAAAAATCGATAAGTGACGAAGCATTGAATGAAAGCAAATGGACATAAACCACTAGACCGATCACTAGTCTAAATAGATACCTCATATTGAGTTCATAAGCTTTCAGACAGTCCGTTGTCTTAGTTTATAGTGACCCTACTTACTGTGCCAGCGGTCGCGAGTTCGAGTCCCGTTGGGGGCATTCATTTGTGTGATGAGCACGAATGATTGTACTCCACTCATGATTGTTTATATTTATAATATGTGTGTATTTAAATTTTAAAGTTATACCTATATGTAGTGTATCAACTATCTGATATCCATAACACAAGTCTCGTAGGTTACCATGGAACTAGATGGTGCTGTGTGCTAACGTCCCCACATCATGAGTTTTTAAATACATTAAGTCCGTTATTGGGACATTCTTATTAAGTAAATAGGAGATTTTATAGTGCCAGGATGTACGCGCAACATTCCGTAGAAATTTCTTAGAATTAAGACAACTCCAAACGGGATAAAAAATTACTGTCTATATTAACCAAGAACTTTTACAATAGAAAAAATTTAAAGAAAATTAAAAACGAATAAGGAATTCAGGTCAAACAAAGAAAGTTTCTCCCATGGGACAGATGATTAAAGAAGTACTTACAGCTCTAGCAAACTCTTAAAAGGACTTCCATTTGTTGATAGAGGATTTGATTATTGGATAACGTTTGTTGTATGGGAGCCCCCTTAAATATTTATTTTATTGTGTTTTTAGTTCATAATTATTATAGCAACAGAAATATATCATCATACCATTCACTGTCTTGTATCACGGTTCGTGAAGCTGATGCCTGGTGACAGCACGAACTGATGACTAGGACAGACATTTAGTACAATACCTGTTTCTACTCTAACGGAACCCTAAAAATAAATAAACAAAACGTCCTATTTTATCTATAGTTACTGTTTTATGCCGTGTATAGTATGGATGTGGACTGAGTGCAGTAAATCTTTCTCACACTGTAAGAAGTTTGCATTAATGAGAGAAAGCTGTAGGGAAACGATATTTTGTACCGAGTACCATACTGAATCAGTGAGTTGAGGCAGTGGTAGCCCAGTGGTAACGCGCTCGATGGAAACTAGATGAAGTGGGTTCAAATCCCAGGTCTCGCACCTCTGATATTTTCATGTGCGAATCATTCTCCCGACCGATTCCGGCCACTTGTCCAATCGGTGATTGAGACTGAGCACCTGCATGTCTGCAGGAGAACTTAGCAAGTTTTCAAAGACATGTGAAGTCCGCCAACCCGCACTTGGCCAGCGTGGTGGACTATGGCCTGATCCCCCTCGTATTGAAGGGAGGCCCGTGCCCAGCAGTGGGACGTAAAAAATTACTGTCTATTTGTGCAAAATTTTGCAATAGTTAAAGATACATAAAGAAAAACTAAGGAAACAGGTTTTTTTAAATGTAGATAGCTTAAATATGAGTTTTAAGTGAACGAATTGTATATTAAAATAATAATGCAATAAATATTAAATCTTTCATTTGTAGGGCCATTGCATTTCCAGGCAATAAAACTTTTATCATTTATCATTTTTCAACATCACGCGATTAATATGTTCGCCATTAATTGCCCATTAATAGTCAACGTCAGGCATTAAGCTGCAATCTTTAACGCCTTTAGTTTACTTATAGCACAATATCGTCATTTACTCAAATAAATACATATATAGTAGGTACTATTTAAAAACACGAATAATATATTTCTTCTAATAATGTGAACAATTCGTGGTACGGTAATGATTTACATGTCCTGATTGACTGCTTAAGCAATATGGCACAGGGTTGCCGTCTATATGGGGTCTACAGATGAATCCGGATACCTGTCGCCCCAACCTTGTGACGACAAAGTGGCCTTTCGTCAGGATTTTAGTGGGTAGGCTGCCGTGGGCTTACCATCTTTGCCTGGCAGGAGCCCCACATAACCCGTTCCGCTTCCCCAGGTGGATAGGTACCCAGGAAAAGGGTTTTCCTGACATTAAAAAAAAGGGTTGCCGGCTATTCAACATATGTATGTATTTTAAAATAAAACTATCTTTTCGGATTTTTCGCGAATTTATTTTGATTTTTGGTTCCCGACGTTTTCGAATGCTTTACAGCATCCATGGTCACGGGTGTAAAGCATTCGAAACGTCGGGAACCAAAAATCAAAATAAATTCGCGAAAAATCCGAAAAGATAGTTTTATTTTAAAATGTCAAGTATTCGCGTAAATCTAAGAAAGTATTATATGTATGTATATTAAATGAGAATCTATATTCTACGTGGCAGTAATCTCATGAGGTAGATACAAATATTTAATTTTTTTTTTCAAAAATGCTTTAAGATGATTATCATAATCATCATGTTATTTGATTTCTTATAAGTGGAAAACAAATCTCATAAATATTTACATCCATTTAGAAAAGACCTTCATTTAAAGATTAAGTAGTACAGATGTCGTTATTTTTTTATTTTTTAGTCTTCCATCCTCGCCTGCTTTTTAGATACGTGTCTTGAACAATTAGATCGGGGTCATTAGTCAAGAGACTGATGAAAAAATTGTAAACTAATGATTTTTTAACTTTCCACTAAACTAATATCCCTCCCTATACTTACTCCTCATCATAATTATAGATTTCGACCGCCACTTTCTCTACCTTATAGTAGTGTGGAAATTAGTTTATTATTTAAAACGCGTAATAGAGTAAACTTGGTGCACTCGTTCACTAAAAGTGTTCATTTTATAAAGATAAAGGTAACGACATACACTATAGGTTTTAGTTTAATTTATTACATGGAATATTATCAAAAACCCGTTTTTGGGCGCCATTTTGTCAATATGGTGGCGCAAGCAGCAAAGGTACGAGATGGCAAAGTGAAAATGAAAGAGCACGTCGAAATCAGCCATTTTCAAAACCTTAGAAAACGTTTCTAGGTAAACTAGCAAATAACTACACTATTCGTTTTTTAACAGATTCAATAAAACAAAAATGAAAAACTGGTTGCAGCAAGCCTTTGCCTATATGGTAGTGTGATGTAAAAAAACTCAATAAAAACTTAATATTTCAATATTTCGAAAAAAGAACTCAATATAAGGCTTCGCACATAAATAACATAAAGAAAACTGGGACGGATACTGAACCCTCTCTCGCGTAAATCCGACTAGCGCTTGACTGTTTTTAATTATTGATGAGTAATATTTACCAGTTATTTATATATCTAATACTCGTAATGCCCCTACATGGCTTTGGATAGTTTAATGTTTTGGAAACAACTAAGTATAATATTCACTATTTAATAGATTCAAGACAAAGTTTATTCCTATTTATCAAAAGTACTTTAATGACCTGTCGGGTTGTATTTGCTAAAATCTAATAATAATATCATGCTTGTTATGCGAATAATTTTACTTTTATAAAAAACTAGCGGCTCACCCTCGCTTCGCTCGGGTTCGTCGCTAGGTACGTTTTAAATAGAGATAAATAGTTATTAGCCAGCGCTAGCCATATAATTTTTTTTCGTTATTTTTTCTGATGTATTAATACTTATTATCCTATACCGGACTAAGAGAAATCCAAAAATTCAAATATCATAAAAATTGGTCCAGCCGTTCTTGAGTTTTATGTCACGTCACACGGGAACGCAATCGAATGGGATAAAAAGTATCCCATGTCCGTCTCCTGGGTCTAAGCTACTTCCCCACCAATTTTCAGCCAAATCGGTTCAGCCGTTGTTGAGTTATAAATAGTGTAACTAACACGACTTTCTTTTATATATATAGATAAACATAGGTACCTTATATAAAAAAAAAAAATTGAAAAATTATAGTGTAATATCAAAGTGTACTATTATCACATAAATAAACTTATAAACACGACGGCAATACTCAGCTATTCTCTTATATATTTCAACATTATCCTCCATGATAGAATACTCGAATAAGAACGGTAACGATTTGTACCCAAGAGAGGGCCTTATTCCGGAATACGTAAGCGTTTTAGGAAATTAAACTGGAGTAAGGTTGCAGCTAACTTGGGATTAAAACTGTTTTTTCTACCATCAAATTACCGTGAACCTTTCAAAATCTTTTAACATATTGAAAAAACAAAGCTTAATGAAGATTTCTAAATTGTTCAATTTTGTCCTTTTCCATAATATTTTATTATAACTTTCAAATTTCAAAACGGTTTCTTTACACTTAACACAAAAAAATATAATAAATAAACTAATTTAATTGTAACCTAGGCCAAATTATTACAGCATCATTATTTCAGTTCTTGACAAAGGGGTTACTATTACTAAGTTACTTGGCTTCCTGTTACTTCAATAATATCTACCTATAACCTCGACCTTAATATAAACAAGTATATGACAAACTGTTGAAATATTCTAGAAGTTATACATGTATGTATAATAAAGCGGTGTTATGATCTTAACCACCCCGGGACAAGCCCTAAGGACTAGTATAAGTTGTAACAAGCGAAACGAATAACTTTAAATGCTTATATTTTCATTAATATGTATTTATTAATTTATTATTATTTATTTTAACAAAATATATTTTGTAAGTATTTCAAATATTCTGAGATAATATTATTAATGTGAAAGTGAAAATAAACTGATAAAGTTTATTCTTTCAAAGAAATGATCGACATATTGTATTGAATAGAGATAGTTTATGTGTTGGAAAATTATATCAGCTATCTACATGAAATCTCAAGACATCACTGTGAAATATTAGCCTGTTACAGAAAAATGTTGCGAAGACAACTAGTCCAAATTATTATAAATATTATAAATGCGCAAGTAACTCTGCCTGTTTGTTTATTCCGTTCTCACACGTAAGCGGCTGAACCAATTTTGATATTTTTTTATATAAATATAGTTTGGACAATGAAGGAAGACAATGGATATCTAATAATAGTCGAAAAAAAAATTAAGGGTATGAAAGGGACGAAAGTTTATAAGGAAACTCATCACTCGAGCTCATTAGAAAATTCATATTTATTATATTCTTTATTGCAAATTAACATTACATTGCATTCCCCCGTTGAATGGCAATGCCAATTCTTTGGGCGAAAAATGCGCCAGCCCTTCTGTCACAATGTTAAACAAAAATCTTTAAGATTTTTGTTTAACATTTGACTCAAGCATAGAATATCAGATGTATTCTATAATTGGGTTCAAAAGTTCAAAGTGTCATGTTTAATACGTTCGGTAAGCAGATGAATGAAAAACGAGCTTACTCCGTATTTTCTACTGTTACGTCCTACGTACGAGTACATAGCTTATTTTTGATGTGAAACATCTAATGCGGCGGGTACATAGTTTATTTTTATGTGAAACATCTAAAGCGTCGCCAGGTTACCATGCGCTCGTAACTCCAGACTCTCTTCCCACTCGGCTCAGCGATCTCCCCTCTCTCTCTCTCTCTCTCTCTCTCTCTCTCTCTCTCTCTCTCTTACACACCGTTGACAAAGTATTTTAATTTTTTTAAATTTTGATATTAAATTAATGTGTTTTTTTAAATAAACAAACTTTTATTTAAAAAAGTGTTTTTTTATTACGCCATATTTGTTTCCTTTAATAAAACATTCTATTATTCATTTTTTAACCCCCGACGCAAAAAGAGGGGTGTTATAAACACCCCTCTTGACGTCGATGTCTGTCTGTCTGTATGTGTGTGTGTTTGTCTGTGGCATCGTAGCTCTCAAACGGATGGGCCTATTTCGATGCGGTTTTTTTCATTTGAAAGCCAGTTTCCTTGCGGTAGTCCTTAGCTTCATGTTTGGCTAATATCGGTGCAGCAGTGTAAGAGTATCAGCTCTTTTCCAAAATAATGTAAGGCATTTTGGCGTATGATTACTCGATTAAGTGCTTCACGCGTGCCAGTGTAATCGTTAAATGACAATTAATTTGCGTATGGTTTTTTTTTTAATTTTTGATTATTTAATTCTGTACAAAATAGTTTTTTTAATTGTCATATATACTGCCTTTGATAACCATCCTGTCATGCATATTTTCTATATATTTTTTAAAATCTGCATATTTTGGTTTTAGAGAGAGAAGAACAATTATAATAAAACAAATAATATCAGTATGTAAAATAAATTTGCACATTTCAATTTATAAATTGAAGAATATGCTTTGTAATTTAATGAAATTATGTTAGCTTATAATTATTATGAAAAGGGATTAAAACTATCACTTTATATCGTTCAACTCTACATGTTGAAAAAATCATATCGATAAATTCGATTCGATAAAATATTAAAAGCATAATGAATCGACTATAAAAATAAATTACATAATCTAAAATAGACTAATCGATAAAATGTCAAGTACACATATTGTTTCCTCTGTTCAACGAAAGTATGCACCAATGCATAGCAGCTTGCAACTCAGTTTAGCGACTCGCATATTACTTTTTAGACAAATTAATTGTAATTTATGAAGCACCACGAAGGAAATACAAAATTATATAAATTATGTAATAATAATAAGTAATAAAGAAATATTTTCTTACTAATTATGCTAATTAAGGTTTTACAGAATTTATAGTTTTTCGTTCCACCAGCCGTTGTGTTCGATAGTAATATGTATTTAGTAATTACTGGTATTTGTATAAATATAACGTTAAGAATAAATTAAGATAACAATTATATTGAATAAAAAAGAAATGGCGAAAAACTATTTTTATTATTCTTTATTTATGAATCTTATATTTTTATATCTAAAAATGACTGATAAATGTAACAAAAATGTTTCATTTTGTTCAACATTTTCTAGAAACTCCAAATTAAAATGGCAAGCCGAAAAAAATATACCTATTTACTTATTTGACGGTTAATTCATAATACTTACGTCCAGAAAAGAAAAAAATAAATAAAATCACACATTAATATTTCTCAATCTTAAGATCACTATTGGCAAAAATCGTGCTTCATTCTTGCAAAAACCTTACTCAATTCTTCCACCAAACGTACCTCCTAGCATGACGTCGGCGAGTCGGCACCACCTCCCAATTTATTCTATAAGCATTAGTTTATCCTCACAAATCATTTCAAATTAAATCACTGTTTATTTCAATCGTTCGCAATTCGCGGATTCGTTCACGTTAAATACTTGCAAGGACAAAAAGTCAGTTGAAAGAGGGCGCCGCTGTGAGCGTTGCACGTGAACGCTTGAGTAATATATGAAAGTTGTATTGTTATGTGCACTTGGTTGTATGAATCGAGTTTGACGTGTGCGGAGGGAAGCGGCGACTCGCGCGGTGCCTCTCGGCTGACTGCCTCTACACTGTAGGGCTTCAGTGGCGCGGGGCGGCGCGCCCACGCTCGATACCGCCGCCCCCTAGCGCCCTCCCACATCGCAAAACCATTGAAAAACCAACTGTTTGCTGCCAAAATAGTATCCAGTACACTTCATTAATGATCGGTTACATAGTAAATTATAGGATAGCTTAATTGAAAGCTTTTTTAATTAGACTTGTAATAGACGCTCCTGAAATATAATAAACATATTTTTTATACTAACTATACTTAAGTGAAATAATTATTTTATAATTAAGTAAGAAGAGATAATTAATAAAGGTTTAGTTCGAAAAGCTTAATTTAGTAGCAGTGATGAAGAGAATGACATGAAAGACTGAAAGGAACAAAGCGAGACTGAGATCAATCGTCGAGTAATTGCTAAACACATACTGAAGTAGGCTTTCGGCAGGATTAACGAGTGTCTCCTGGCGAGGGCGCGCGCGGGAGCGAGACGGGCTGTGAACATCAAACACCTCGCAAATACTATTTTAAGCCTTTTAATTTATGCACCGGTTACAAGTGAACGGTGAATGCTTTACTTCGTGTGTGAAGTTCAAATGATAATTTTAATCAATTACCTACTTTGAGGTTTTATAAAAATAAAGTTATTAAGATTATGCTTTATAGTTTAAATCGTTTTTACAATAATGATATTTATTTGAGATAATGGAGTAATTTCGTATAATATGTTTCGAATGCGTAAAAATATCGCATTCACCGCTAGCTCGATTTTATGATCTCAGTAAAATGTACTTGAAGTAAATTGCTGCCAGCTTCATTTTACGAGCAATATTTTTTAGTGTTCCGCAACGAAATATGGAGATGAAAAGCTCTTACTTTCTTTCAGACTTTAAGACGATGTCTTAAAGATTTTATCCGAACTATAATATTAACCTCCGATAACACAATATGTAAGCTTTTAGTATAATCCAAAGTAATTAAGGGCCATTAACTTAAAAAAAATAGATATTTTATCGAATTAAACTCAAAAAATGTACAAACAATGTAATCCCACGTTGTATCAAAATACTTTTTTCATGTCTCCACTACTTTGTGAATGTATTGTTTATTATGTTGGAACCTATTCGTTTCACCCCAGTTCAGAATTATCTATTAGGTTTCAGGAAAATTGTTGAATATATTAAAAACAAAACAATAAATTATTACATATTTGTCTGTGTGTAATATATGACATAACTACGTTTGTAAGGAGATATATACTTATAGGTCATAGTTACAATTGAAGTTTTCCGCAACTCGTTAATATTGCTGCCCTGATTGTTTAGTCGCGTCTTTGCTAACTAAATTGTCAGGCCGGTGCCTATATCTAGAGGTTAGAGAGCTTTAATTTATAATATTTCGCAGAATATTTATATATAATAGCCCAAACTTTCTAGACAATCCGTCTTTCTATTGGTGAAAACCGTATAACAGTCCGTAGAGGCGAAACACACTCAACGCGGCGGAGGACTTACATTTTTGTAGTTACTATTTTATCCATGGCTGTGCATGTAAGTCTTAATTCACTAAATATCATTATATTATCACAATAATCATTTTAAAAATTCTCATTTTCATGTTTATATCGACAATCATCGAAAATATTTTTTAAATTAAAAATAAATTATAATAAAGATTAAAGCCTCTGCGATCTTAATCATATTATTTTAGGAGATTAACCTAGTATATTAAATCCTGTAACCATATAAAAGGAATACTTGGCGGTTAAATGTTACAAAATATACTATAATAACTCCATTAATCTATACATATATAATAAAATTGTAACTAAGCCGAATCTGTACATTAAAAATTATTTTTGAAAATCTTATTGCAATAGACATTATTATCGATATAGAGGCCGAATCTATAGTTTTTAGAATTTTTGTCTGTCTGTCTGTTACCGCATGACGGAAAAACCACTGGAGGGATTTTGATGAAATTTGGTATGAAGGTAGCTGGTTATCCGGGTCAACATATAGGATACTTTTTACCGTGGAAAACTATCTCATTTCTGAGAAAAAATACAAAAACTGCATTGTAAGAGTATACTAATATATAAAACCTAAGAATTTGCTTTTTGGTCATGTGAATGCGGGCGGAGCCGCCGGCAATTCTAGTTCAAAATAAGTCTTTACGTTATACAACTTCGCATCAAATATCGTAGGTTTTTTTGTTCGTTCAAATTCGTAAGCCCGTTTTACAACAGCGACAAGGTAATATAAAAAATATTATTTATATTTTATTTATATTATAAGTACCTAGAGACACGAGCAAAAAAAGTATTCTAAACTAAGAAATTTTTTGGCTCATGTAAATTACCTATACAGCATGGAACAAATGAACGGAACATGCGTCTAGTACGGTGTTAGCTAGAGTGTTAGCTCGAGTCAATGGGTACGAATTGTAAAATTTAATGGTTTCCTGCAATTTTAAAATCCCATTTTTGTTCTAGAGATTTTATCCTTACGATAGCGGATAGATTCGTTTAATAAAATAGTTAAATTCTTACTTAAAGTTCAGGTAAACTATTAAAAAAATGCAACTATTTTTTAAAATGTCTCTTTTGGGTAAAACTTGGTATCTTCAATATTTGAGGTATTTTTCGTGTATGTTCTATTTATTTCCTCAATTCGCAAGTTGCTGCATGAAAGAAAGATGTTTGAAAGCTGGTTCATCAACATCTACAATTTCTTCTAATCTATCAATTATATTTATCTGTAGGTATATATCTTGCTATTACATATATACCTACAGATAAATAAAATTGAAGTGTCTGTTTGAAATATCAAAATAATTATATATGGTACTTATAAGAAAAACACAATTTTTAAAATGTTTGTCTGTCTGTTTGTTCCGGCTAATCTCCGAAACGGCTAGACTGATTTTGACGAGACTTTCACTGGCAGATAGCTGATGTTATAAGGAGTAATTTGGCTACTTTTATTTTAGAAAAAGAATTAGGGTTCAGCTCAAAAAAATTAAAACGTACCTAAGGACGCACCCAAGCGAAGCAAGGGTAAGTCGCTAGTTATTAATATAATTAATTTATTTTTAAATAATAATTTTCTTGTCTATAAGAATTACACCAAATTACTTTTAATAAATCTTTATTGTGCGCGTACAAACAGTTTATCCTTAGCCAATTTTCTTCATCTCATAGGATAACACCGTATGGCTTAGGGCAAAATGGAACGTTTTATATTATTTGTCATTATCATCATTATCTCAAAAGATTGGAGTTTAAGAATAATAATAATAAAAAGAGGTACAATAATTATATTGCATTAAATTAAAAAATATATATAATATTTTTTATTGGGACTTAAGATGAGTTTTTGACCCTCAAATATATGTCTGTCTGGGCCTTTGTAGTGCCGTCAAAGATAAACAGACTACAATGAGCTTTTTATAGTTTAAAGTTAGTTTAATCATAATAATTTTTAACTATATTAAAAAAACTGTCTTTCTTAGCCGCAAAACCTTTGAAAGGTAAAATAAGTACCATATTGCATTTAAAGGTCGACTTTAGTTTGAAAATAAGTTTTTTAAGTGTTAATTTTAAAGGATAATTTTTTGGATATTTATATTTTAACAGCGACTTAACCTTTTTTGTTTGTGTATGCCTAAAGGTAATAAGATCTTATCCAAATTCGTCCAGGCGCTTCTTCCGATAGGAAACTACTATTTAAAAAAAAATTAAGCGTATCTGTTGATATAAAATGAATAGGCAAAAATACATACTCTAGTATAAAAGAATTATATTCAGCCTAATATCTGTTTATGAATATTTACTCCAACCCCTTTTAGAAATAAACAAAAACCTTACTGATTAATTTAAGCTTTAAAGTTTATCAATAATGTGTATGGTTAAAAATTTATATCACACTGTCTGACAGTTATATTGTAATAATTGATATAAGTACATTTACATAAATACATTAATCACCATTTCAAGCGTGACATCACGAAAGTCATCAATCGCCCTCATTAATTTGTTATTTGATGCCTGAGTGTGCTTTGAATAGGCATAAAGTACGTCCAAACAAATTAACTATTACGCGACACTTGGCATTTACAAACGTGTTCAGAATAAATAAGTTTTCAGACACTTGTATTGATTGTAAGTGAATTGTTTAGCCCGCATTCCTTTACTTCCCAAGCAATTTGCACTCTTCAAAGGTTCATAGCACCCTATTCGTGTTGAAGGCGAAACAATACGCGATATAGACAGTAAGATGAAGGAGAAAATATTTAAGAAGTATTTTTTATTAAAAGTCACGTACTAAAAAGTATCGCAGAGTATCTAGTTACCTACCTAAATAACACAACGAAATAATATTTTATTATGAATTACTTACATTCACGTCGCTTGGAATATCTGAGAAAGTTTGAGAATTCTTGAGGTACCATCTAGGAATAATGAATGTGCGTTCCTAGACGGGGAGAGCAATCAGTTCCCGCGCTGAATGTCAACGCAAAAGCTTTTAATGGTTTTTTTATGCAAACAGGTAGCTGTAACGTTGCCAACAAACAGCTTTTACCGGCAAAGCTACGACTTCATCTACGTCTCGGGTATATATTCGTTTTTTTTTAGAGAAAATAAGTAAAAGTTCAAGATTCGGCAGCCATTTACGTATGGAAAAAAGGAATTAATTTTCTGTGATATTTATATTTGATTCTACACTATTATAAAGAGGTAGTTTGTAAGTCTGTATGTAAGGGGCAATCTCTAAAACTATTTACAATAATAGGAAGTTTAGTTTTATTTCAATAAAAAATTCTTTCCTTCCAGAAATCATTATAACTTTAATTGAAGTCTAAAAAAATGGTCTTTAAGTTGCTTTATTAGCTATTTGTTAAGCACCAAGGGACAGGTTTTTTATAGTATAAAAATTACATTATGAATTGATTATAGTAGTATAGGTAATTTAATTATATATATGGTAGTTATTTAATATTACTTTATTGTAGGTATATATCCTACATAAAATGAAATACCATTATTATTTCCTATCACAAAACTTTAAGACTAAAGCTTTATTTTTTATATGCTTTTCATTTTAATTAATAAAATTTATAGTTACAGTATAACCTGGTCATTAACCTACATAGTTACTTGTCTTCTACATAATTAAATGCTTATTTTGTAGAATTTCTATTCACCTACCAATGTTAGATGATGCTAGTGTAAGATATACTTACAGTCTTGCATATATTAGTATAATTCCCCGTTTAAAGCCGCGAATGTAAAATAAGGACCCACATAAACTAAAATGAGTTGTGGCTTAGCGCGGCATAAATTATTTGTATTTATTGTGGGGCAAAAATACGTAGATTGCATAATTCACTGGCGCACTCTAGTATCGCGTGCGGTTGATACCATCGCTGCGGTCAACGCCACATGCTAGCAATACCAGGCACTGCACAATGGAGCTTTAACACGAGCCTGTAGTTTGTTTTTTTTTTTAAATCAGTATCTTGGCAGTGACGTTCAATTAAAAGTTGAAATTAATTATGGAAGTTACAATTAGAAACGGAATTTGTTATTCAATAATTTGAAACCAACAAAGATATTT
Source organism: Brenthis hecate (assembly GCA_951806755.1). NCBI lineage: Eukaryota > Metazoa > Arthropoda > Insecta > Lepidoptera > Nymphalidae > Brenthis > Brenthis hecate. The sequence goes on from OX638264.1 coordinate 535,846, forward strand.
TACTGACTTTTCAACCGACTTCAAAAAGGAGGAGGTTCTCAATTCGACTGTATGTTTTTTTTTTTTTATGTTTGTTACCTCAGAACTCCGTCATTTATTAACCGATTTGGACAATTTTTGTCTTGTTTGAAAGTGTATACTTCCAGATTGGTCCCATTTAAATTTTAAAAAAAAACCACCCCTAAGGGTGGAAAAATAGCTAATGATGAATTTAACCTACTTCTAATTGTCATATTGACTTGAAACTTTGCAAGTGTTTCTATTTCCGTTGATAGTACAGTGGTTTGGTATTGTTGACCTGATCTGATGGTAAGGCCAGAAGGTGGAACTCTTCAATGGCTAATAGTAGATACTTTGAGTTTGGGCTTGTTTTGTTTGATTCGACAAGCCTAATACGTTAGAATTCTCACTTTGCTACTACTGTCTACACTAAAAAGGGAAAAATAAAAACTTTTTAACAAAAAAATAAAAACCGACTTCAAACAAAAGCACTAAAAAGCAAAAAATAACTGATTGGTAGTTTTCATTTACTATACATACCTAATCAAATATTTTCGAAGTCGGTGTGCTTTGGCTAAGTAATTAAAGCCTACCTTTTAAATACATACCTAATCAAATATTTTCGAAATCGGTGCCAGCCCATACAAAGCAAAGCACACCGACTTCGAATATATTTGATTAGGTATGTATAGTAAATGAAAACTACCAATCAGTTATTTTTTGCTTTTTAGTGCTTTTGTTTGAAGTCGGTTTTTATTTTTTTGTTAAAAAGTTTTTATGTTTGTCATATAATCTATAGAAATAAATAAAATTAAAGTGTCTGTTTGTAAGGTTAAAATAACCGCTTTTTACTAAATGATATATATATATATAATATATATATACACTTTAATTTTATTTATTTCTATAGTTTATATGATAAATAAAAGTCAGTAAAATATCTTTGTTGGTTTCAAATAAATATATATATATATATATATATATATATATATATATATATATATATATATATATATATATATATATATATATATATATATATATATATATATATATATAATATACGGCCCTTAAGAAAAAAAAACAATTTTTATATTTATATTGTCTGTGTGTCTGTCTGCTTCTTCCGGCTAACCTCCAAAACGGCCCGAACGAATTTTACAGGACTTTCACTGGCAGATAGCTGATGATATAAGGAGTAACTTTTAATTTTTATTTTAGTAAAAAAATTTGGGTATCGCGCAAAAAAATTAATACCCATGAAATTGTGAAGAAAATCCGCGTACCCAGGGACGCACCCGAACTTTTCTTTAATTTAATTCATATCCAGCGATTGAAATCGCTCAAGGCATTTGCACAGATAGAACATAAAAATATCTTCACATAAAATAAATAAATAAATAATATTAAAATAAATAAAATATTCCAACAGCTCTACATATCATTATAATTCGCATGCGACAAACCAATCCCCTTAAGCATACTACTATGCAATTGCGCCGTTACAAAAGGATTATGCCGTATTATGACTAAATCTTCTACAATTTCTTTTACATTATGCAGAAATTTAATATACGTTTTAAAATATAATAAATGCCTTCACGCCGCATTGCTTTTGCGAAGTTAATAGAGAAAATGTTGCAACGTTTCCCTCAGATGTGATTTCCTATTATTAGATACTCGTAGGTTGGGAACAGGCAGTCGACATAGCGTGCATAAAGAGTTATTTGCTCTTTCATAAATTTAATTTCTAATAAGATTATTTTTTGATAGGATTATTCTTATAATACTTTCTTAGATTTACGCGAATACAATTTAAAATTATTTAAAAGGACTATTCTTTAAAAATAGATTCAAATTAAATCTAAAAATTAAATACATATTTTACAGAGACAAAACGAGCATCTCGTATAAAATTTCAGTTGATATTATAAATATTTTAAGCACAATATAAAAAGAATGAACCTAACTCTTCAATTTTCTTTTTAGATGGACGGCAGTACTCACCCTTGCAAGACTGAGCAATGCGCAGGCGGCGTAGCTCGGAACATGGCGGAAGCTCTCTGGCGGCTACGAAACGGTCGCACACGTCTACTTACCGCTATCGGCGAAGATGACGACGGGATTTATTTACAGAATATCGCACCAGATTTAATACTAGATGGTAAGTAATATATGTATTTGTTCCTTTGAACTATATCTATTAAAAATGAAAATTCAATGTTACTTAATTGCTCATATTCATTAATTTTTCATACTTTCAAGGAAAACTGAACCACCCTTTTTCATTTCATTTTTCAAAATCAGCTGTCATAATTAGATTAAGTGGTTTGATCGGGTCATGATGAATGAGTTAAGACAATTTCCTATGGTCAATATTAATTCTCAAAGAAATTAAAATGTACTCGTATTTCATATAATTTATATTATAACGAGCGGCTCACCCTCGCTTCGCTTGGGTTCGCCTCTAACAAACCTGTCTCACGGGAACCGTACATTTTTCTGGGATAAAAAGTAGCTTATGTGTTATTCCACACTATAATCTAACTCTGTGCCAAATTTCATTCAAATCCGTTAAGCCGTTCTGGCGTGAAGAGTAACAAACATCCATACTCACAAACCTTCACATTTATAATACATATTTATACGGACTTTGCATTAATTGTTATTACAACTGATGAAATTTTGAAAATGCCTGTTTAAACAGCTTCAAGGAATACTTATATAATTTGGGAAGTTTTTGCATTATTGTATGAAACAAAATACTAGGTTATCTAAATGAAAATATACATAAATTTCAGAATTTTTCAATTGAAAAATGTTACAATGTAGGTAATATAACTATCGGGAATATCCAAAATTAATTAAATTGCAATTTTTTATGTAAAGCACAACTTTTTGAATTGGCATAATTTTCTTTTCAATTTCATTGAATTTAAAGTTTTTAGTTACGTAATTTGTTAAGTTAAAACTAAAATGATATATATGAACTAGTTAAGTAGGTACTCTCCAACAAGCAGGTTTACCTCACGATGTTTTCCTTAGATTAGACCGTATTAACATTGGGTAATCATAATATTGGAAATATTTTAAACATGAAATACTCAAAGGTACGATACGAGACCCATGGTTGTACCGCCATCATTTTGAGTCATTGTTACTCCATTTTTACTACTTTACGTTACTTGTTGTTACTTCGAATTTCAGTTGTTTTGAAAAAATATAATATGTTAAGAAATAAATACTTAGTTATTAGAGCTTATTTAATCTATTGGAATTATGAGATGATGTATGTAGGTAATTATAATTTATTAAATTTTATTTCATTATTAAAGTTACATATATGTACTTCATTTGGAACGTTTGAAAAAATATATCAGAGTAACTTTTTTACGATGCGCGCGCACACCGACAGCCAAAAAGCGACATGATGAAGTTATAGCTGCATTCCTTTAACAAACGGAGAGTTGTGACATACAGGATGAAATCTTTAGCTATTTTGGTTCTGTTACGCCAAAGAAGTATTACTTCTTACGTGCGTACATAATTACACACACACGTTTTTTTTATCTACAACATGGTTTATGCTTTTAGGTTGTGTAGTGAAAAATGCAAGAACAGCCAAGTATGCTGCTTTGTTTGATGTTAACGGGGAATGTAAATTAGGCCTCGGAGATATGGATATCCACAATCAGATAACTATTGATCTAGTAAGTTATATTAAATTTGATTAATACAATTTTCTTGTTAATGGTTTCAAAGGGTGCGAGTTGAGCACAGATTATGTCACGTAAAATAATTTATTATATGTACTACTCTCTTAAATGTGATGGGTTTATTGTTAATGTGCAAGCAGATAAATTTTGTGTGATTATAAAGACGTCTTTACACAATAATATTTATGTACCTATTAAAAATTAAGTATTTTAAATATTATACAATAATTTCATTTTTTTTTGCAGGTAAATAAACATATAGATGTTTTAAAAGCGGCCCCATTAATAGTAATTGATGGAAATGTACCGACTGCTACAATGGATCATGTACTAAAGCTATGTAATGAATATAACAAACCGGGTAAGTGGACACCTAATGAGCTAGCTTCGTCTTTTGAATGAGTTAATTCCAATGGCGACAATAGTAACCTAGCATTTAAATAGATCCTAAAATGAAAAATAATTAATTATCCTACTACGAAATTAATCACTGATACATTAGTACAGTATAATGTGCATCTGTACAGATTATCTTTAATATAAAGAATATATAAATGTATACTAAGATGTAGATTCTACATTTAAAAAGTATTCTTTTACTTTACAAAAAAAATACACGTTAGACAATAATCTAGGTATATTATGAATTTTAAATTAATTACATACTTTAACTGTCCCATTTCTATAAACCTAACAAGTAACAGTAACGCGTTTATAACATCTGTTTTATAAAATGTACTACCAATGAGGGTAGAGTGATGTCTCTAGAAATGTCAAATGACTGAATATTTACCTACTGTTTGCGAGCGTTTCATCGCGGATCTCGACTAATTATTTATGATTATTGTAAACAATGTGCCATTCCTGAACAATTCAGGCAGACACGATACGACTCAGCTAATGTCATTGCTTTAAAAGAAAAGCTAAGAAAAAGTCAATATTTTGATCTATTTGGTTATTATATAACAATTATTTCAAATAAAATCCTGATATACCTACTGGTGCCGCGCTAACAATTATTATTATATTACGGCCGCGCACTAAATATCAAATACTTTTTAACGACAGCGATAGGACCTTACTGGCCAGTGGCGCCAACTGGTGCCTCCTGAAACGAAGCCCTCATTACAGTCAAACTAAACTATGCACTGTCTTTTGAGAAAAATAGTATGACACACGTGATATTTTCAGCATCAGCGATTATATTCGATGCTACGTCGCATTATGCATTAGAACGTTAATGCACATCTACGTACATATATTATATGAACACACAAATAACTCTCTCCTCACACACAAACTATTTTCTTTGAATCCATAAGAGGAAAAAATATTTGAAAAAAATATGGGATTATTTTAAAACGTATAGTTTAATCTGTTAGTACAAAATTGACTGTACTAAAGTAATTAAATTTACCTGTCAGAGCAAACAGCTGTAATTGGAACTGACTGAACATTGATAGCCTATTTCTATAACTTTTTTTTTACGTTGGGAAATGCCTTTAGGCATACCACCTGCATACATTCAGGGTATGTGAACCGATTAGAAAAGCTAGTTACGGCAGCCCACTAAAACCCAACGGAACCTTTCCCGAAATTAATGGGCCCTAGCAGGGTACCCTACGCACTCAACTACGACGCCCCAAAGCCTAGCCTACATAGTAGCAATATTGCTCATGGTTACTCAAAAACAACTATATAACGAAAACTCAAAAACAAATATATAAAGAACCCAACACATTCTTCTGTTCTTGAATAATCACATATTTTTTAATAAAAGGAATCAAATGCAATTTAATACAATCCGAAAAAATCATATTTAGAACACGTATGCAATGTACGTATGTAATGAGATATTTCGGAAATATGGACTACTAAAATCACAAAATCATCGACACCCTAACATACGAGTAGTGTAGCGTTACGTATGAAGCGTTCAAAATTTCAAATGCCACTAAATGAACCCTGTGACAGACAAAAACCGTCGTAGACACAAAGGTTTTCTGGTTAGGTATAAGTTGTGCTTTTAGTTTACATCTTTTCCTAATACATAATATATTTCATTCATTAATCCTCACTGTGTAGTTTGGAAGAATTCCATTTTTAAAAATTAAAAAAAAAAGTCCTTTTAAATTCCTTAATTTTAGGTAAGAGATATATATATGAACTATTTGGTGAAATGTTCAAATAAAAAAACAATTCGTTTGTATAAAAATACACTTTTATTAGATTCAATCTTACCATCACTTAAATGTGCTTTTTCAAAAAATATACATATCACTTAGTACCTATATATAGTATGTCCAGTAAACAATGTTATTAAACAATTATAACTAAAAAAATACATAGTATGTATAATGAATGACCAAAATTTAAGTATCAAATTTAAGTCTCAACTAATAGTTAATATTAAACTTAATTCAACATACTCTAACCTTATAAACCTTATATAAAACATAAATGCCATACATAAGAAAATGTAATCAAAGGAAAACTCTAACTAAACAAGACTTACAATTACATAAACTAAAAGTATGGAGAACTATGACTTTCATATGGCCTTACTTGTTTTGGTGGACGGAATACATTTTTGAATGAGATTCACAATTTTTAAAGTTACAAGTTGTCATAATATAGCACAAATACAAATATATACCTTGTGCAAAATAATAAAAATCGAATATATAAATATCTCGTGTCACGGTATTTGTGGTTGCACTCTTCTGAAACGGCTAAAAAAAATTGTATATTTGGTAGGTATGAAAATAGGTCATAAAGTATTTTTCACTCTCCTACCCCCATCCCCCATTATTTAATCGCGATTTTAGTATTTTTGTATGAACAGTATCATATAAATACATACTGTATAATATAAAGCCAGAGTTTTTTTGTAGACTGAACGTGGGCGTAGCCGCGGGTTCTACTAGTATTATATAAAAATTAGTGGAATAAGCTCATATTTGTAATACTTATTTATTACAACTAAAAAGGATTTTTTTAAGTCAGCATAAAATAAAAATAATGATATTAGGGAGCTTGAATTCATATTCCATGGAATGGTTGTATCACAGTTCTTATTGCTATTGAGACAATATTTTGTTATTTATATCAAACAATATTATAAATAATAAATGAAAATAATTCTTGTGATTAATGTCACGAGAATAAATCAATTTCATTAAGTAAACAATAAAATTCGAATGTCATTTAGGGGCCGTTCATAAAATACGTCACAATAAAATCTGCTTTTTTTTACCCCCTCCTCCCCTATTGTCATGCTGTGTCACACTTTCTGTGACCCCCCCTAGAAATATTTCATCACAAAAACTAAGACCCCCCCCCCCCCTGCTGAGTATGATAAATTCTAAATGATAGTACAAAAATTCTGAAAATTAAAAATATTTATTTAGTTATTATAATAAAATTTAAATAAATTAATAAATATCTTTCATAACGAACATATAAATAATAAATAATATTTCTATTATTCAGAAGTCCAAGGATTTTCTAAATGGGCCGAAATATCTACAATCGGTATTGCACCATCATCTTCTTCTTCATCTTCAAAACTACCGTCCACTTCATCGTCATCTAATATTAAATTGAGAAGATGAAAAAAGTGTCTGTTCACTGCTAAATGGCGAATTAGGAATAAAATAATAATAAATACATGAGAAACAGTATTTTCATTTGTTACTGAATCGAGAGCGCAGGGTACGTGGAAACGTTACTCTCTCAAATATTGGAAAAACAAAGAAACCAGTTGTGACGGATCGCAACGCCGCTAGAGTCGCGCCACAGAGCTTGCGCTCATGTCAAAAAATGATAAACGGCGAACGTCACGTTGCCGTATACCCCCCGTCCCCCCTTGTCAAATCTTGTCACATCTTGTCACACTCAGCCAGACCCCTCCCCTCCCCTTGTATGCGAACGTATTTTATGAACGGCCCCTTATATTATCATCATTTTTCTCATGTGATGAAGAAAAAATATGTATATTTAATATACTAAGAGTATTCTAAATATAAATGTTTAAAAGGTAAAGGTGAAAGTTGTCTTTATTTATAAAACTACAGTGTCAGAATTGTGCTTCATAAGAAAAAAAGTTGAATTTTCACTAGGATTTTCTTTATTGCCAAATAATGCTGGATTTAATAAATATTTGATTTATCAAAATCTCAATAAAAAGTCACGATTTTTATTATTTTTAAAGTAATTTTAAAACTAGCATTTCCAATTCTGAATATTTCTTAGGCATCAAGATTTAAATTTAAGAATTAAAAAATTTAAAATATTATGTGTGAAACATACATCTACGAACATTATTTGAATAATTAAAATACTTAATTCCTGAAATAGCCTAGTTGCTGTTGTTGATGCAACTGGTTACGCAATTGGTGCAACGCATGCTCGGGCTGACTATGCTGCATTTGAGCTACTAAGTTCTTTGCTTCTAGACGCAATTCATATAATTTACGAGACTCTAGGAACAGCAATATTGCAGCCAAACCTGAAAAAGACTTCATTAGTAATGCTTATTCACTATTATTAAAGCGATATAAGATATAAGATGCAATCTATTTAAACTTTCCAAGGGCATCTGTATGGTAATATAAAAACACTATATGAAATTATTAAATTCATACCTTCAGTTAGTCAGACATAATCTTTCTTATTGATCAAAATGTTATAAATAGTACATTTTGCATGGCTTAAGAATATTATACTATTTAGTATAATAAAATACATATCCTCAAGATGTCCACTCACCAAATAATATAGAAGCTACCACAGCAAATGCATAAGACCAGGATAAAACATTGAATGATGGGTACAATAACCAATCCCTTCTGTAACAATTTCCTCCAAATACTGCTATAGCCAAGAATAGGAATACACCTTAAAGTAAAAAAAAACTTTATTACACAAATTGTAACCAATGAACTTATATGCACTAATACATTAAATCATCTAAAAATCATGTAACCCACAAATTTTACAATTATGATATCTTAATTTATATATAAAACCTTAAATAGACTGTTTTTATCATATTATAATAAATAATTTGAATAATTCTTTTTTTTTAAATCACAAAAATACATATTACAAAAAAATGTAAAATACTCACTACATAGAGCAACCATTATAAATGATATTGATACAACTATCCATTCATATCTTAACACAGTACGTAGAGGCCAGCGTATAATTACACAAGCTAATAAAACTTGAGCAGTAAATGAAAGGATAAGACCAAGAGTTACAAATGTTTGCACTGCCATTAACCAACCAGGAAGAAGCCATTCTCGAATCATATGGAGTTCCTGAAGGTAAGAAAAATATTCTGAATCCTTTCTCAATAATTTAATAATTTAAATAAAAAATTGCTTTTTGATGGTAAAGAAGATACTTACTTGATCAAAAACGTAATGGCATCCAGTGAAATATTTGTCATATTGGAAACCTGGAAATCGAAAACGATCAAAGCAATACTCCCATAAACCCATATGTTTAAACGAAGAAAACATTTCTGGGTACGATTCTATCCAATAAGGTCCAGCAAACGATAGTAACAGGAACAGTCCTGATACATATGTAATTGTAGCTCCTATTAAGGTGGCATCTGTGAAACACATCAATCAAAGTAGGGAATGTTAATTTATAAAATAAAAATACTTATTGAGATACTAAGTACTGTGTTTATAAACACAAATTCGTGTAGGGCGTGCCCAATGCCCATTAGAAACTTACTTGAAGCCTTAGGATATTCATTTTTATCAGCAGTCATAGTACTACTTTTTGAAATATCTTCAAAACTATATGTTATAACTTTTTCCTTAAAAACAACTTATTATATTCTATTACAACTTCACATTAAAGCGGTAACAAAATACATTAATTTGACAAGTATTTGTCGTTACTCGTTCGGTAGGTCGGCGAACACCATAGAGTATATTGCTACATATATAAATAGAGGTACAACTCGTCGTCGAAGCTGGTAATACTTAAAAAGCGCCATCTCTATTGTTTAGTGTGAAACTTTCTATATAGGTATATACGTAGCTATATATATATATTCATATTATTGTTCATTAATATTTTTACTTAGGCGCAAAGGGTAAAAATAAAAAAAATATATGATGTATTATAATTTATTTGAACATTAATAATTCTTATAACAATAAAATTCAAATATAGACATCGTCCTTCAACTAACTTAACTTAGTAGTAGACTTTACAAAGTTGGAAATGCTTTACCATCATTTCACTAGTTTTACACCTGCTAATAATAGTAATTATAATATTTTATGACCAAAGAATATTTACAGTAAACAATATTAAATACAGAAACAAACATATTATATATATACATAACAATCATTACTGATTTTATATTTTTGTCAACATAGAAGGTCTGCCGTCTGGTAGTCTCTATTGCCGTACGAGGAGAACTGTATTATGGCATATGCCACAAATAGCACGATATTAAATAAATAATAACAAGACATTACATAAACCAATCAAGTTTTCACATATAACAAAAAAAATAAGAAGCAGAAGACAAGAAAAAGAAAAATAAACAACTAAAACAAAAATAATATTTATACATCTAATTAAAAAATAACAGAAACAATGAGTAAAATGTATCTATCTATACATTTAACAAAATTCTAACTTATATATCTATAAATTAAATATTTTGTTAATCAATTTAACAATACAGAGGATGAATTTTTTACAATTTGTCTGTCTGTGACTAAATCACTCGAAAACCACTGGACAGATTAAATGAAAATTTGGGATGATGACAGTTGGTTAACAAGGTAAACACATAAATTAACATATAAACGATATGACGACGGACCCGAGCGAAGCGAGGTCCAGTCATTAATATATTTATAGCATAAAGGACACAAAAAAAATATTTAAGTTTCATTTGCATAATGACAAGTTCGACTCAGTTTGTAGTGACGCTACTGGCTATACCAGCGGTCGCGGGTTCGGGTTCTGCTGAGGGAATTCATTCATGAGCACAAATGTTAGTATGGCTTAATATTAAAGACTGCTCTGTGCTCTCCTGTAAAAATGAAAATAAGACTTAGTAAATACTTTTTATGTAGCTGTTGCCTTTGTCATTTTTAAGCACATTTATCACTAGATCTAGATGTAGTTTTAATGCAGGTACTTATCACGGTGTATGACTATATGTCTAAATGGATAAACACCTCAAAAGAGTACATACCATAACAATCATAATCAATGTTTAACGTCACTGTCAAATCAAAAAACATGTTAAATGTCACATTAAAGAAATATAAAAAAAAGGTACAAGGATCTAATGATCCCCAATAAGTTCTCAATATTATTGATTTTTATATATAAAAATAAATTTAATATCTTTTTAAATTTTGAGTCAGCGACCCCATGACTCTTTCGATTTTTTGTTTCTCTAGGATGAAAATACCTTACCCAAATCTATTTGAATATTATTAACATAATAAAATGTGTTTTCTTTTATTATTATTATTTTTTATATACAATTAACATTTTTCAATTTTTGTGCCAAATTTGTAAATAATAAGCGATTATTAGACTAGTTCATTTTAAAAACGTACATATTATCTGTTCATAAAAATGTTATTTAATAATAATAATGTCGTCCTGAAAGATTTTGGCCATGGCACCAATCTCACTGAGCTAGTCCATTGGGAAGAATTTTGGCATTTCTCCCGCCACATGTCGCGATCACTATGATTCTCATTCCTCATTGTATTGTAAATAAGTAGGGTAGAAGTACGGAGGGTAGAAGTAAGGAGGACCATCTCAGTGTATTAAAAAGTGTCTGTTGAAAGGGAGCAAATTAAGGTGGCGCTATAGTAGCAAAGTGGAAGAATTTTAAAAGGAGCGCCACGAATTATTAGAGGAGGATGCTAAATTAAAAAAGTAAAGAAAAGTTAAAAAAAATAGTTAAAATTGTATCAAGCAAATTTTCAATCCAGCACACTTCACTCTGTTTATAACTGCTAAATTCATATCATTTCCATTTCCTACACTAACGATATTTCGGTAAGTATTCGAACAATAATTTGCTGTTTACAAGTGGACACTTTTTCAACTAATCTCCCATACAAGACGGTCCTCCTTACTTCTACCCTCCATAAGTGATGTAAGCAGAACCGTCTTATATTGGAAACAAGTTGAAAAAGTGTCCTGTGGTGAGCAGCAAATTGTAATTCAAAAGTTCACCGGTATAGCGCTAGCGTAGCAAGTAGAAGTGATATGAATTTAGCAGTTTTAAACGGAGTGAGGTGTGCTGAATTATTATTACTTGAAAATAATATGTAATTATATTCTATATCGCGGTTCGCGTATGTTAGAACTATTTTGAAAAGTGCGTCACAATAAAACAGAAATCTTTCTTTCCTTGTTTAATTCACCATCTTAATTTTATAGCTTTTGGCGATAAGTTTTAAATTCATCCACTTGATTTCTGTGGCGCTACCAATTTGATGCTTGTCAGCGGTCATTTTTTATACACAGAAATAGTTCTCCTTACCTCTAGCCTTCATATTTATTTTAAAACTCTATAGCATGGATTGGTTTTTTTTTTCATTTTATTTAAAATTTAATTAAAATTGTCAGTGTCAGGATGTAAAGAAAATGCATATCATTTGTTTCCAAAAGACAAAAAAACTGAAGAAATTGTGGGCTAAACCTATAAGATGACCAAAATTGGTGAAATCACTATCTTTATATTTTAGGCTATTTGGGCACTATTTTACACATAAAGTGATTTTAAAACTTTCGCTTAAACCAATTTGCGTGCAACAATATCTCATTTTAATTAAATTTTAAATAAAGTAAAAACCATCCATATTATAGAGCTTTACAATTTACCGAGGATCATAGTGTTCGCGACATCTGGCGGAGGAAATGGCAAAATTCTTCTTGCCATTGGGCAGAAGATATTATAGTACTTTATATATATGTAGCAATATACTCTATGTATAGTGCACAAGTGTACGCGCAGACACAAGTGCATTCTCTATTCCTTTTCCTCTCAAAGACCGATGGGAAAGACACGACCGGTGAGTTAAAACCTAGGACCGACCGACGACTTTACGTGCTCTCCGAGGCACGAGGATGCAACACCACCAACTTCCTAACTCCGGGCTACTACTGAGAATATCTTAACAAAAAAACAGGAATTAAAAGTGACCCGACCCGGGACTCGAACCCGAGACCTCCGAATCTGCAGACGTACATGCTAACCACTACACCACTGAGGCTGTTATAAGAGTTAGTTGTACGTATGTACGTAATTATAAAATTCTAACTAAGCCGAATTTGTACATTAAACCCTTAAGGATTTGATCTCAAGATTTCCGGATTGCAGCCGATCATGCTAGCCACTAGACCACGGATGCAGTTAAAACAACAATCTATACATACTATAATAATATTTTATCTGAGTTGAACCTGTACATTAAATATTTTTTGGAAAATCTTATTGAAATATACATTATTTTCGATACAGAGGCGGAATTTATAGTTTTTAGAATCTTTGTCTGTCTGGGACTGCATTATAAAAAAACCACTGGATAGATTTTGTTGAAATTTTGTATGATCATAGCTGGTTATCCGGGTAACATATAGGATACGTTTTACTGCGGGAAAATATCTCATCTCTAAATTACGTACGTGGACGTGAACGTGGGACGAACCCGAGCGGAGCGAGGGTGAGTCGCTAGTTTAATAGTAATTAAACAGCAATGCAATGTATAAAAATTTATTGAACAATGATATTTAAATTCATATTTTAATAATGGCAGGCATTTTCAATAGATCTTCTGGACGGAAACACTATATATAATATGTAGTGTAAATTGCGCTTATATCTAACTCAGTAATCATTCTCTTAAAAATAGAAATCTTAATTCCAATAAAGTCATATATCCGTACAAACATAAAATACACTGTTTTGTATTAGTACTAATTCGTGAAAATTAAAAATAATGACATGAATAAATCAATTATGATTTTATTTAGCATTAAATATTTTAAAAAAAATGAGAAAGTTCCCCTAAAGTTTCATATATGAATCTTTTTTCATTTCATACTAATAAAATAATATCAAAAATCTTTCTTTCAAAGATCTACCAAGCTTCCTTAATTTATTATAAAAATAATATAAAACATAACACTGGACAGAATAAATTTAACCATAAATGTTAGTATTTTTTTCTTAAATAAATTGAAAAATAATACCTTTCGCATTGTAAAAATAATATTACGTTATATGCAATATAGAACAATTAGTTCGGAATTATTATTGAATACATTAAAGCTGTACAAACTAACAAAAAATAAATAGCAGTAGTGGATATGTATATTTTTAGATTATACAACATTTGTGCATTTAGTAAGTCGGTAATATCAGTTTTTTAAATCTCGAACAATGTAGTGTCTATTTAATGAACTTACACAAATGCAAATATAAAAATATACCCATGTGTTTTGTTTACCTCCATTTTGACGAATAGACCAGGGCTGAAGCCTTTGAAAATTGTAAAAAGTGAAAAAATAAAGTAAAATAATAATAATAATAGTATTTTTTTGGTTTCTAAAATTATCGACCATGGTTTAGAAAGGCGTTTGTCGTTAAAAACTGATAAAAAGCCGAGTCTAGTCGAAAACATCTATATACGTATAATAAAAGTGTAGCTAATCCCTGTCTGTGCATGGAAAATATTTGAGACAAACTATTATACACAATAGAATCCAAAACAATCAGTTTTAAAACTGATGTTTTTTGTGCATTTCTGCATGCTGAACTCAGAAACGGCTTAACCGATCTGTGTGAGGTTTTCACGAATGTATTGCTGTAAGCTTCCCCAAACATTTGGCATTTGTTTTTTTTTTCAATCGTTCATAAATAAGAGTTATGTGAATTTAAATAATTACCTATAAATACATATATTAAGAATCAATCAAATTGTACTATGTCTATTGAACAGTAGTAACCTAATATTTAACGATCGTCATATGCATATCCATTATTACTAGTAGATAAAAATAAGGCTATCAGCTCATATATGACCTAAGCCATAGTTTTGAAAAAAGTAAGTAAGTAAGAGCATCAAAATATCTTATAATATGTATATCTTTCTTAAGGCTAGATATACTAAGTTATACTATATACAATGTTATTTAAGTATTTTTTCATAAAGTTTAAAGGCAAATTTTTACTGACAGCCATATAAGATACATAAAAGATTTGCAATATCCAAGCTACATACAAGGCGTTGCTCTGAGGTGATGTTAACTTTAAACCTAAACTAAACATTACACTTAAGCTATCTATTAAATTTAAAATAGAACACAAAGGATTCTGAAACAATACTAAATCAGTACTTGTCGAAGGCACCTTATAAGGACACTTTGTGACGTTTTGTTACGCTTTTGACTCGTATTCCATTTCGAAGCGAGCCTGAGATTCCATCATTAGCTTGCGTTTCTTCTGTTGGATGTTCGCTTCAGTGAGGAATAAGGCAGCTGTTACAATACACGCTATTACCCCAACGACGCCTAGGCCAAATGACCATCCTGAAATTTTTTATTTTATTACTAATTTTTAGTTTTTACCATTAGCGTACTTGCTAGGTATAGAATATTAGTGTGATTTAATTTTTGAACATTTAAATTTTAATTTATTTAATAATATTTAAGTTAATATAATCGAAAGTAATATAAATATTAATTTAAAAATAAAATATTAAAAGCAGGCGACATTGCCTCTTTGGAAGACTGCTTATAATACCTACTAAAAAATATATTATAAAAATAAAAACCCGACTGCATAAAAGCTAACTAAAAAGATGAAAACAAGTTGACGAAGTAACAAAGTCTTACGCAGTCACACACACCTTATTAAGGAGACATACACGTTTCATTCATTATGTAGTTAGTGTGTTTTATATATTATGTAGGTCTTATATGTATAATATTCAATCAATAGTAACCTCGACCTCAACCTTAACCAATTAATAAAAAAAAACTTTTCAATAATTTCACAAGCCCAAATAAATAACAGAATAATACTAAAAAAATATAATTCTTATAACGAATCTGTATAGTTGATGAAAAATAAAAATATTGTACACGATCAAAAACCCTTATTCAGTAAACAATAAACTGCATATATGTTACTTCTATTTCACAAACAACGTTAGTAATTTCTCATAGTGGCCTTACTTTGACTGACTTGACCTCAATTACACTCTGTAAGTGATAAAAACAACATGAACGTCCTAATGCTTACTTTTAAAAAGTGTAACGATTTTTCTTTTGCTACAATAATTAACATAAAATATAAGATAACGTGAAGTGCCTCTCCCAATAGTATGTGACCGCGGCTTTACTCCCGTGGATGACACTTCGATAAGAACCTAAACAAAATCAAACATATATAAAAATTTCGTGTCACGGTGTTCGTGGTCGCACTCTTCCGAAACGGCTATACCGATTTTAATGATTTTTTTGTATATTTACTAGGTACGAGAATAGGTCATAAAGTATTTTTCACCCTCCTACTATCTATATATATATATATATATATATATATATATATATATATATATATATATATATATATATATATATATATATATATATATAATGATATATAGCTGAATATGATCTATTCATCATATTCAGCTATATATCATTATTTAATTGCGATTTTAGTATTTTTGTATGAACAATATTATATAAATACATAGCGACGAACCCGGCGAGGGTGAGTCGCTGTACAACATAAAGCCAAAGATTTTTTTTGTAGATTGAACGCGGGCGTAGCCGGGAGTTCTGCTAGTATAATAAAAAAATATTCTATGCGTTTATCGACATTCATCATCATATTCAGCCCGTTTTCGTCCGCAACTGGACGTAGGCCTCTGCACATACGTAATACGGACGTAGCCACTTTACGCATATCGTCGTTCTACCTAGCTGGAGGGCGTCATCGGTTCTGCGACAAACATGACCGGCCCACTGCCACTTCAGCATGCTTATTCTTTGGGCTATGTCGATAACTTTGATTCTCTGTTGGAGAAGATCCTTCGAAATCTGTCTGTCGAAGAATCCTTCACAGAAACTCTGAGCATAGCACTCACCATAGCACTCTAAGCGACCTTAAACTGGTGGATCAATCGTACCGTTAGTGTCCACGTCTCGGCTACATTATAAACTATAATAATTCCGAATTTTATTCTTTGTTAAACTGATGCAGCAATAAGATGTAACAAACATTAAAATTATGATAATATCAAACTCTCACATTTATGATAATATCAATGTGACTTTTGTTATTAGACTAAAGGATAATAAAGTTATTTATAAAATTATGGAGTTTAAATTTTTCTTATGTCACATATTCATATTAGGACAGTTTAACACTGAGAATTAGAAACCTTTGGGCTGCGATTTAGAATTGGGGACTCTGCCCCTAGCGGAGTGGGTGGTATTTCTGGATAAGGGACGTGATAGGAAGTCGAAATGTTAAATAAAAATTGTCCGCGAACATATGAGTAAAAATTTATTGAGACTTAAAGTTACAACATTTCCATACATTATTTTGACATTACTACCATTTAGACACTTGGAGTCAAAACGTCACTTTCAATTGTCAAAATAATCTCCAGATGATTGTCTTTATTTGTACTTTGCGTGAAATTCGAATTTTCTAGTTTTCTAGTCATTTATGGCACTCGCCGGCCGCTACCGCGGCACGCTCGCTTCGCTCGCTCGGCTCGTGCGTTGTGGCAACTGTTCTAACCTAACCTAACCAAGATATGAGGAATAATAAATAAATAATCTTAAATGTTCTAACCTAACCTAACCCAGATATGAGGAATAATAAATAAATAATCTTAAATGTTCTAACCTAACCTAACCAAGATATGACGAATAATCAAATATAATCTGTTGTCATTTAAGCGGTAATATAAAACAAAGTGTCAGTTTTGCTTTTGTCAAAATGTAAGATCGTTTTGTTTGTGTTGTGAAATTATTAAAATATTAAATACAATAAAGCATTAATTGTTGTGAAAATGTGTAATGTACATAAAAAAGGATGCGTACTATTCGTTAAAGGTATGTTTATCTGTTGTAATCACTTATTTAGGTAAAGAAATGTATGGAAATGTGTTAGATATGTTATAACTTGTAAGTCTCAATAACTTTTTACTCGTACGTTTCCTCCAAATATTTTTAATATATTTTGACTCTCTGTCACCTCCCCTATCTAAAAATACCACCCACTCCGAATGGTGGTAAAGAAATATATGAAAATGTATGGAAATGTTGTAACTTTAAGTCTCAATAACTTTTTACTCATACGTTCGCGGACAATTTTTATTTAACATTTCGACTCCCTATCACGTCCCTTATCCAGAAATACCACCCACTCCGCTAGGGGCAAAGTCCCCAATCCTGAATTTGTGCCAACCTTTGTATATATATCCTAAGGTATAGTAGGCAAGGCCAATTCAATACATGCTACAATATCTGGAAAACAAAATTAATTACCTAAATAATTGTTAGGGTGATCTGGCATCCATCCATCAGTGTTTCCCAATGACGCGAACACTATTATTGCTATAGCTCCACTTATTCCTTAAAAGAACAGTAGAAATTTAATAAAATGGCTAAATAATAATAAAAAAAATTATCGAAATTTCTTACAAAACCTTACCTGCACCCAACATGATGAATCCTATAACTTTGATAATCATAACATATCTGTTCTGATTCGGCCCACAACATAAGAAAAATATTATAACTAATATTGTCGAGGCCAAAACTCCTATCAAACATAGTGTAAAAAAAAATTGTGTCGCTATCATAAATCCTGAAAAAAAAAATAGTTAAGCATTTACGTAAATACAAAAATTCTAATTATTTCTATTGTTTTATCTCTACAGAAAATAACAAAGCTGCTATTTTTTTTATATCTACAGCGACAGCTTTATCTACTTACAGCCTAATGTTAATCACTAACACAAGTAATTTAAATTACGAACCTGGTAGTAAGTACCCGCGGATTTTATCATATCCTGTAGTGAAGGGGTCGTACACCCATCGACATCCTACGAAAAATCGTCTTTGGTAAGCATCCAAAGGATCCGGTAGAGATCTAAAGCAGTGACTCCATAAACCCAATCTAAAATTGTTTTTTTTTTAATTACTCAATACCTTAATTTTATTTTTATTTTATTTATTTAGGTACAGAAACAGAAAACAAATTAAAACATAACATCTACGTATTAAAACTAAAAATATCATTTTAAATTTGTTGTCCAATTATATCTGTACACAACGTTCAAATAAAGACATATAATAATTATGGGACCTGTTACTAAGACTTTCTTCACAGAAATACTCAATAATTATACTTGGCCTGTCTCAGGTTTCGAACCCAGGACAACGGACTGCAGGCGAATAGCTAGTTACTAAACCACGGATACAGTTACAAGAACAATTTACATGTTTTAACATTCTTTTCTTTTTATTATCTCCGAGTACCGATTGTATAGTTCCATGTTCCTCCATCAACTTGTTTACAATTTTTGGTTCGATTTTTGCGTATTTTCTATTTTGCAGGTTTTATTTTCGTGTCGTAATTAATAATAATAAATAATATGTTGGGATATTAACACACAGCACCATCTTGCTTGTTTTATGGACACCAGATAGTTAATACACTAAACATATATAACTTTAAATACCTACATACAAATTATTTAAATATAACACCCATGACAAGAGTACAAACATTCGTGCTCATCACACAAATGAATGCCTACAGCGGGACTCGAATACGCGACCGATGGCACACCAAGTAGGGTCACTACAAACTGAGCCAAACGTGTCGTCGTTATTAATTTAATTAAAATAATTTCAATTATTATTAACTAGCGACTTACCCTCGTTTCGCTAGGGTGTGTCCCTAGATATTTCAAAACATTTAGGCAGGGCACGCGGAAAAAGAAAATCATAAGCCACCTTCTTCCGACTGAAGTCGTAAAAGTTTAATAAAAGTTTTTTGATTTCGAACAATAAACACATTTTTATCAGAATAAAAATTGCCTTTAACACTCAAGGTTATGATTAGAATCAGATCAGTAGTTTCAAAGATTACCCCCTAAATCCAAACTTATAAACTTTACCTCTTTACAATATTAATATTAATTGTAAATAGTAACCGCAGCATGATTTAACATTCAATAGATTTTTTTATATATATTTAATTACCTGTCTAATTTAGCTCCCCGTATCCTATTATCACTGACGAGCCAGTTAGGCGTGCCAAAAGCCAATGCCACAGTCACAAGGGCAATCACAAATACAATGATCCCACAATTACCTGCTAGACTCCTTTTCTTCATTGTGACTGTAACAAACGTTTTTATATAATTTATTTACGTAATTAAAAGAACAACGACCTCAAAATTTAAGATTCCTCTTGCTTACTAGCATTGAAATATATACATACATAATATAATAAAATCGTAACTAAGCCGAATCTGTACATTAAATATTTTTTGGAAAACCTTATTGAAATAAACAGAATCTATAGTTTTTAGAATTTTTGTCTGTCTGTATGTTACCGCATCACAGAAAAACCACTGGAGGGATTTTGATGAAATTTGTTATAGTGATAGCTGGTTATCCGGGTCAACATATAGGATACTTTTTACCGCGGAAAAATGTCTCATTTCTGAGAAAAATACAAAAACTGCAATATAAGAGTATACTAATATGTAAAACCTAAGAATTTGGTTTTTGGTCATCTGAACGCGGGCGGAGCCGCAGGGAATGTTTGTATTGTGACAAATGTTAAAATTTATATTGCAATATTTTTATCTTATGTTGCTAACATATTTTCCGCATTAAAAAAGGAATCAAAATAATATTCCAAATGTTCCACTGTGTTTGCGTTTATTCAGAGTTCGTATTATTTGGTACTTAAACCAAAGTAAAACTTCAACTTCACATTAAAATTTTACAATATACCTACTACAAACTTTATTGTAGTACCCATATACATACAATGACTTTATTGTATTTTCCTGCCAGTGTAATTTTGATATTAGTAAACTAGTATGTTATTATTGCACCATTAACTTAGCACTGTCATACTAAAACACTTTAAGTAGAGTAATAAGGCATTCATTCATTGAAGCCTTGGTAGAACTATTTAATGGTAGAAGCTTTAAAATGAAGGCTCATTTTGCTCAAGCCCAAGGTTATGAGAGTAAGATGAATAACAAAGTTAAAATGTTTTGCAATGCTAACTAAATTGAATGGTACACACATTTGTTATATTCACAATGCTAAAAAGTTCACACGCATTGCTCATTGTGGGAAAAGCTAGCAAAAAAATTAAATTCTGGTTATTCAGAATTATGTACTTATTTTCTTTTTCAAGCTTAAATTACTAAATAATTCTTCTTAATTTTTAGATATCAACATGTGAGCAAATAGTGTTTTAGAGATTAACTTAAAATCGTCTTCTGTATTTATATATATATATATATATATATATATATATATATATATATATATATATATATATATATATATATCTTTATTTAAATTAACAAATAGTTATGTACTATACACTAACAAACTAAAAGTTGCTTACTAGCTACCAAGGCAATTTAATAACATTTATAATAGACCAGGGTCGATAATTTTTAAAACCAAAAAAAATAATAGTAGGATGAAACCCATTAGAAAAGGAGGGAAATATTATAAAAATGAAAGGAAAAATAATTTACGGGCGATCTGAGGTCGGGAAGGGGATGGGGGTGAGTTTTTAAGGGTAAAAAAACAGTTTTTCTCGATTTCCGGCAAAACTAAAAGTTCTAGCGAAAAAAGTCAAATAGCACAGTTGTAGGTAATAAAAAGATCTAAAACTTTTGTATTTACACTTTTTTCACATAACCTCAAAATTTATGTGAAAAATTCAAAAAACCAAGTTTTTGGTTTTTTATTTTTATCTTTTACAAAATTTTTTTTTAACGAAATTTGGTGAAAACTTACCTTTCTATGTCCCAAATACGCTGTAATTTATTTGATTAAAAATATGTATTTTTTCACCTTATTTTGAATTAATATCGAAAAAGCACCCTAATTTTCAATCGAAAATTCACCCGTCAAAATATCAGCTTTTTTCAAAAAGTTGGTATGTTTTCTGTTCGTTGAAATCTCTACTTTCCGATGGTGAAAAAAAAATATGTTACTATAGTAAATCTTCTGAGAAAATGCTAAAAACCTTTTTTATTTCATTTTTTTCATATTTATTTTTTTTTAAAGGCTTCTACCCTGGTCTATAATGACAAAAGTTGTAAATGGGATTGTACAACACAAAATTATAATATCCTTAATTTTCCTATTTCCTATATAATACAATTTATTCTAACAAATTCTTCAACATTTAGACCAAGGGTCTAGATTAAAAAAGGCTAAAATTTTAATGGCCCAATTACATAATAAATAGGAGATCAATATGATAGGTAAGACATTCATCCCTAAAAAGAAATGCAAAAATGTGACATGTGTAGGAAAAATAAACATTTTTGGCCTATTTTTCATGAAACTTGCCTTTATATTTTATATTTATACTTTCCTTTTAATAATACTTATTTAAAACAATTATTTCAGTCTTTTAAAAATTAAAACCCTTAGGAAACTAAAAGTTTAACAACATTTTTGACTTACTTTTTTTTCTGATCAAAACTATTACTAACACTTAGTTCAGTATTTTTTGGGAAATAAAAAAAAGTATTTGGGTGGAGCTCTAGCTTGTTCTACAAGCTGCTAATTTGACATGAGATGCACTGAAGATTATTGTTATTCCATCTAACACCTGGAATTTCATTCTTTATAGTGTTTCAAAATTTTGTTATACTATGTAAAGCTCAAGAATGTTGCCCACTTATAATCACTCAAATAATGTATTTGAAACGTAGACAGATAATACTATCTCAGTCTACGATTTGAAAGAACCATAATTCGGTTGGTTATTGACCATATTATTATGATCAATCAACCAGCAAGCCCTTTATATATTTACCTAATCTTTTATAAATTTATCATAATATTTATGACTTGGTACATTTAAATGCTAGTGTTCTCACGTTTTTTTGATTTGCCTTAGATAACAACAATTTAAGTGTCTCCTACAATAGTAAATGGAAATTTCCATGCCATTTATGGGACATTTAATAACTATTTTATTTATGTTGTTTTTCAGCAGATAATATTTAGTGTTTTCTTTTGTTTGTAGACATAGCTGTTTCAAAATATAAGAATGCCTTATCCTTACCTTTAGTTTTAAGAATACATTTAATTCTAAAAATGATAATATTATGTAGTAGTGACTCACACTCGCTTCGCCCGGGTTCGTCCCTAGCTTGCTTCGCATACAAACTTACATCTTCATTTTCACCCCCTTAAGAGATAATTTCCAGGATAAAAAAAACCTATGTCCTCCCCAGGGTCTCAAACAATCTTCTTACCAAATTTCATCTAAATCTGTTCAGTAGATCCAAAGATTATACCTTACTGCATCACAAACTCAAACTTTACCGCTTTATAATATTAGTATAGATAATGCTTTCAATAATTATAATATAAAAGACTATCTGGCCATAGGAGTAAAGAATTCAGCAAGTAGTAACTTGTGAGACACTAAGAGTTTATAATTAAAATTAATTCAAATAACATTTGCGAAAAATTAGAGCAATAATGCATTACAACTTTTCCGAGTAAACAGATTCAAAGAAAATAATACGAAAAAAATAATAAAAATTATAGTTAAAAAAATCTTACCCTGATTGGTTTGTAATTTGTATGATGAATTAAAATAAGTCCTATATGACTTCGATTTTTTAGGATAATCCTTAATTGTTACAATAATACTTTATAATTTTATGAAACAAACATAATTCTGTGAGAAAAATCCAAGATGTAAATATAATACTTATTTTAAAATTGTAATAAATAAATATTTATTCCATCTCAGTTGTTTTTATTATGAGTTAATAGTTTTATGAGCTAAGACAAAACTTAGTTTATTTATGGGTGGAGTCACTTAAACGTTAAATCTGTTGGAACTTGAGATGTGTGGTTAAACTACTGTCAATTGTCAAACTTACGCTTGTTTGGTTGTTTTTAATCAAAGATAATAAATCTTTTGTCTTTGGTGCTCATGTCAAACTTAAAATGACATTAGAATAAAGGTGGCGTGAATAATACACATTTCTATTTAAACTCTACCAAAATCCTTTTCTTTTAATTAAAAAAACTCTGAATAGGTAAACGGTAAAAAAATGTGTGTTCGAGGATGTTTATAAAGCTTAGGTATATTATCACTCAAATCATTTAATATTTCATTGAAAATTGAGTTTAATACTAAGTTTCATAAAATGAATTAACATATTCTTTTTTTCAGTGTTCTTCGAACCAACAGATCGCAGAAAAGCTATAAAACCATTATTATGTAATCAAAGTATTGCATATGCCTCGCCAAACTTAACAGAATTAAAAGCTATGGCAGATTTTTTGATTCCAAATAACAACATAAAAAGACATACTGATTTAGATGAAATTATCGAACTATCCAGGATAGTTTTGAAATCAGTAAATTTTTTAATCGTGACAAGAGGTCCCGCAGGTGTTGTGACGATAAAAAATAATAAGCGTCAACAATTAGAAGTTCGTATTTATAATACAAAAGTTATGAGTTTTATTGAAAATGCTTCTGGAGCTGGCGACTGTTTTTCAAGTGGATTTATTAGTGGTATTCTCGAAGGAATTAAAGAGTCTCAAAGCATATGCTTAGGATTTAAAACGGCGAAAGAAGCATTGCTTAGCAAAGATACTGTGCCTAGTAAGCTTAATATCCCAAATTCTTTTGATAAAGCCGAATATTCCGTTTTTATTTTGTAAAACCATTATATAAATGTAAATTCTGTATTGCTTTATATATATAATTTTTCTTTATATTTAAAAAAAATACATATATGTAAGAAATAAACTCAAATTAAATTTTAGCAGGTACATAAAAATTAAAAACAGACAAAACACAGAGTTAAAGAGAGAGAGAGAGAGAGAAATAAATTCTTAGTCTTTTTAAAAACTTCTTTTTAAGATTATTTTAAGGTCCTTATGTTTTAATTTCATCCTAGCCATATCTATTACTTGATTTGCTTATTGGTCGTTTTCAAACTATAGTTTCTTTCGTGTTCAAAACAAAATTTGAGAAGAATAAAAATAAACGTCAAAATGCAACGCTGCCTCCTGGACTTTTGAGATATTTGATGGTAAAAATAAAATCGCCTCAGAGTTTACGTTTTGAACGCTATTGAATGCATATAAAAATGAAATATCTGATTGTTATGTATTTAGCTTTGGTGCAGTGTACTTTAATAAAATACAACAGACTAATTAACATAGTTTTATTAATGTACCACGAGACTCGAAGACATGACTATACATGAATTATACAGATCCAAAATTAGAGACACTATTGACATAGACTATGCAAGTGTCACAGAGTATAATACTTAAGATACACTACACTGATAAGATAGTTAAAGAAGAATATCTATCTGCCTGTTATTTCCAAACGATCTTTGCTGGTGTACCTCAAGGCAGTGTACTTTTTCCTTTACTGTTTTCCATCTTTATGAATATGTATATTGTATAATAACATATGAAAAGTTATTTCTTCTCTCTTCCATCTGTATGCAAATAACTTTTAGTTTTATCGGGACTTTGAGTGACTGACCGCGTTGTCTGAGACTATTAATTCATTCAACTTGGCTCTTGTTGAAGACTAGACGTGGGCTGCATATTTCGATCTTCCTGTGAATCTCAGCTAATCACTATATATAGTTCTTGGTCGCACTAAACTTAGTGCCAAATCGACTATAATTTAATACCTCAAGTCTAATTTTCTGATAATCCAAACCCTTATTGTAATAGAGTGAAAAACTTGGGTGTATTAATCTATTAACATGACGGGTAGCTCATGTCAACGAGGTCAGCAAATTAATGCAATACCTTTCCACTTGCAGTATTAATCATTTTTCTTTTTTTTTGATTAGATTATGATTACGCTGATGTGTGCTATTTGGGAGTGACTGAGGAGTAACTCAAAAAATCTTCAAAATATCGCTATTCGTTTATATTTTTGCCTAGCATAAGCATGCTGCATGACTGTATTGATATAACTTTCATGCTCAACTTAAATGGCTCTAGCCCTATTATGGCTCCTAGAGCCATTTAAGTTGAGCATAGATATATTGTATCGAATTAGGATTCGATTTTACCGAGATATGTATATCCTTAATAATCTCAATTCTCCTTAATACCTTCGTTTATACCATATCCATACTGAACATAACCAAAAGCAACAAAGTGTTTTTATTTTTGCATATATTTTTTTTCAGTGTAGTTTCGCTATATTATAGGAATAAACTTTTTAATTGTACGATTTTCTTATTTGGTTGGAAAAAATATAATTAGGTAATTACGATAAAGTAAACAGTGCACTGTCGTATTTAACATTAATAATTAGCCTTTACCATTAAGAAGAAACCAAAATGAATAGATTTTAGTCATTTCAATGTAAGGCATAATTTTAGTTTTCATTCCTTAACTAGCTACATATCCTCGATCGCACGGGTGCGACCCTAGGTACGTTTTAAATAGTTAAAAATAATTACAATAAAAATAATAATTATTGTGATTTGTGAGCGTACCTTAGGAGGTGAGTAGACACCTTATCGCATACTTTTCTGTAGGCCTTTTTAAGGTATACAATTCCGTAGTACATTATTTTGATTTATCTCGTAAGGTAGGTACTTATAGCTGGCGTCCAAAAATACGTTTTATACGACGTCATTTCAAATCTTTAAAATTCATAAAAACATCGTACGCCTTCCGGAAGAAAATTTCTACATGATAATGAAAACCCTCAGACCAATAAAAAAGTACTTTTTATTGGTCTGAGTGAAAACCGTATCAAAATTTGTTGCGTGGTTTAGAAGAAGTTACCAGAGTAGCAGACAGAAGAAAACAGCGGCTTTATATTACGTAGGTATATTGATACTGCAGATTTCCATTGTCAACCGACTAATTCTTCTCAAAGGATTCTCAATTCGGTTTTTTTATGTTTGCTACCTCAGAACTGCGTCATTTATTAACCGATTTGGATTGGTTCCATTTAAATTTAAAAAAAAAAATACCATTAATAATGGTGGCAAAATAGCTCATGGAATTTTACTTACTTTTAATTGTATATTGACTTGAAACTTTGCAAGTGTTTCTATTTCCATTTACAGTGCAGTGGTTCGGTAACGTCGACAGCTGATCTGATGGTAAGGCTAGAAGTTGGATAGGTGAAACTCTTCAACGGCTAATAGTAGATACTTTGAGTTTGAGCTTATTTTGTTTGACTTGATAAGACCAATACGTTAGAATTGGATTTTAGAGCCATTTTTAATGTTCGGTACTAATAAAAGAATTTTACTTTGACAGTCTTCATATAAAAGTTGGCATTAAACTTAAAAGGCTTAAGCGAATATTTTAATAAAATACTTTCGTCGCACTTTGCTACTACTAAGTCTACACTCAAAAGAGAAAAATGAAAACTAAAAAAACAGACTTCAAAAAAAACACTAAAAAGGAAAAAATAACTGATTGGTAGTTTTCACTTACTATAAGTACTCTTTCAGTACGGCTGAACGGATCTGGATGAAAAATTTGGCACAGAGATAGATTATAGTCTGGAATAACAAACAGGTTACTTTATATCCCAGAAAAATGTACGGTTTCCATGGGATAGGTTTGTTTTTGTTTAACTAGAGGTGAACCCGAGCAAAGCAAAGGTAAGCCTGTAGCTGTATACCATAGAATTAACAAGGCATAATATCATAATGGAAAAATAAAACAGGCAAGCATTATTATAAAAGCTTTATGTCAAAATTATAAAACTACCTTATAACAGTAATTGTAAACCTCAAGATAACTTAATATATTAAGTGGGCTCCTGTTACACTATCATAACGAAGCATAAAAAATATATAAAGTGATGAATGAATGTTTGTAGCTTTATATTCTTGAATGAATGCAATTTAATATTACTTTATATTCAATTAATTATTAAAATTAAATCTAATGTATAGTAAAATCTATTGATATAATTAAAAAAATACTTCATAGAATTTATAAGAAAATTTCACTTAAATACTCCAAAATATCTTATAAAGATATTTATTATTGTAAAAAATACTATTTTGTATAATAACAAATGTATAGAAATGCCATCG
This sequence comes from Brenthis hecate, assembly GCA_951806755.1. Classification (NCBI taxonomy): domain Eukaryota; kingdom Metazoa; phylum Arthropoda; class Insecta; order Lepidoptera; family Nymphalidae; genus Brenthis; species Brenthis hecate. Next base: position 563,969 of record OX638264.1, read on the forward strand.
AATGAGATTTTTTAATAAGGACGGAATTTGTTACATTAATAAGACACTAATTATTATATTTAAAGTATTAAAAAGATATAAATTGAATTAATTTATATGTCAGTGTGCCCAGGATAGGCCACTTTCCTTTCTCGCATGCTATATGATGAGGGTTCTCTACTTTGCATCTCATGTAATCTCTTGTATTTTCGAACTCTAGCTTCAATAAGAAACAATATGCCAGCTGGAAATAGGAATATGACACCAATAACACCAAAAGCAAAAGCCCAACCAAGGTCATTGTGTTCCCAGTTACGCATCCAGTCACGACCATCACCTCTAGCTCCAAATATTGCTACAGATATAATTCCAGAGAAACCTGTAAAATAACATTTTATTCAAAATAAGTATATGACAATAATACATTTAAAATAATAAAACTGATACATACCTCCTATAACAAGAATTGTGCCAAAAGTTACTAATAGTGTAACATAATTATCATCATCTTCATCTTTATTCAAATATAAATAAGTTAGGAATATTGATATTAAGACACAACACATGGAGATTGTAAAAAAGAATTGAGTAGCGATAAAAAATCCTGGGAGTAAGATATCATGTATTATATAGTATTCTTCTTCGAAAATCCACCAACATCCTGTGAATATAGTGTCATACCAATGATGGACGTCTTGAAAACCATTAAAGCATACTTCCCATAAACCTAAAAAAACAATTACAGTATGTATTACACTACTAACCATTTATATTTGTGTTGATACAATCTTATAAGCAATAAGTTTTTACCTATTCGCAAGAATTTTGGATCTTTTAACTTTCCATCAGTTACCAACCAGTAAGGACTAACAAAAGCCACTGTTATAAATAAAGATGCAAAAATAAAAAAGCTCATTGCAAATAATCCAGTTTTTGATTTAGACCCCATATTGTGAAGATAAGTGTTACATAGAATTATTAACAATAATGAACTAATAATAATTGGTAATTTCGATGGGTCATGGGTGTGTACTCTAACGATTTCTATTTTGTCTAATCAAATTTTACAAATGACAACTGACAAGTCAGGGCTGTCAAAATTACAAAAAAGTTTTGAGGCCACATTTACCGGAACATATAAAAATCAAATATGAGAACATTATGGAGAAAAGATTCTTAATAGATATTTAATAAGAATACCTTTATTTATATTTCAAGCGGTTAATTATAATAAATTCCTCTATAAGTGCCACGAAGTGTAGTTATACCCTGTTTTTACCCGCATTATGCGGCATATTATTAACTTCAAATGTTAATGTTTTAATTACAGCAACGGCCCGCACCAATCATAATCGAGCATTTTGAAAAGTACTGCTTTGGCGTGATGCTCGTAAGGATACCAACTCATAAGCAGAAAAAATAAGAAGTGTTTTTTCTTCAAGGTGCCTTTGATCAAAATTTTATTTACAATTATCGTTAGTAATATCGTTTATTGTTGAACTAATTTGTAAAGCTTTCGACGTAGTCTGTTAAAATATAATAAAGTTAATATAAACTGTGTTCAAAAAAAATATAAGTATGAAGCTTCAAGGAGGCTTGATCAAATTTTATTTATATTATCGTTAGTAATATTTTTGTTTATATTTTATTTATATTATTATATATTTATTAGTTATATGATGTTCTCCTAGCCAATTCCGGTCACGGCGGCCAATCTCATTGAGACTAGCCAACTGCGCAGGAGATATTATAGTGCACAAGTGTACGCGCAGATACAACGTGCACTCTCTATTCCTGTCACTCTCATACTCCGGTGGGACGACTGCTCGACACGACCAGTGAGAGTTAAGGCGCAGGACCGACGGTTTTACGTGCTCTCCGAGGCACGGGGGTGAAACACCGCCAACTTCTCAACTCCGGGCTGTTACTGAGACTTACTGTACAGAAAGATTCAATAACTAAACTTGGCCCAACCTGGGACTCGAACCCAGAACCTCCGAGTGTGCAGCCGTACATGCTAGACACTACACCACAGAGGCAGTATTAGTTATATATAAAACTAATAAATATATTATTATTATTATTTAGTTATATTTTTTCTTTCAACACTGAACTTAGTGCCCTCTGCTGGTGACTTGAAAACTAATTTACGTTCCAATTACGCATTAGCACACCTCAGCACTGTGCACAAAATTACGCCATTATGCTTTATAATTGGAAAACAGGGACAAGTACTTTCATGTGCTTACGTAGATACTTGTACTTCTTGATTAGACTTGCTAATAGCTTATCTATACGTATTAGCAATGCGTTTCTGTACGTAATAGGGAACAAACTTTAAATAAAATACGTAGATTTAATGATATAATTATAATTAGTACTTTAGGAAAATACACATAATTTGAGGTTTAGAAAATAATAAATTAGCTTAGGGCAAGACGCGCGCTCGATGCCGTGACAGGTGGTAATGAGTTGGCATCATTAGCCTAGGTTGAGAACGTGGCGCGCGTATGTCGTGATTTTCTGATCTTGTCATTGGCTTGTTATCGCGTCATGCCACGCGTGGTAGCCAATAGCGTGAGGGCTGCGGCTGCGTTCCGATTCTCGGTGCCGATGTGGCGCCGACAGTTTCCTTACCAACAAGTCTAAGGCATTAGCCGTTAGAACCATAATTTATTCCGTAATTATTAATAAAAGGGAATAATAAAAGGGAATGTTGTCCTGACCAATTTAGCCTAATGTATTTATTGAACACATGAAGAGGAGCGGATGAAATTCGATGGATGAGCGGACAGGTGTGTGCTAGCCATAATAAGTGCAAATTAGGTCTTTCTTATATTCATATTAAACTGTAGTCTTACCTATTGGCAGATTATTTAATTAAAATAGCACCGGCTGAATTAATGGAGCTATTACACTGAATTAGTAAAATTGATTTGGTAACCTTAAAGATAAGGACACCAAAATTGACATCTGACATCTCAGTAGTCAGCATAGAGAAATTTTTACAAGCAGTCAGTGAGTGTAGTACCTTACGATTTTAAGTTTTAGTTTAACTGGCAATATTTGTTACATTTTTTATATGTAGCAAATAGCAATATACTCTATGTGTATTGTGTTATATGTAGGGAAAAATGGCGACTTTACTACCTCGTTCTTTTGGTCTCGCTGAAACTATATTTGTAAAAAATGGAACGAAGGTACGTATTTTAACAATATATTAAACAATTAAATATGTAGCTATTATGAAAATTATGTTCATGGAAACTAGCATGCAACGTCTACGTGAATAAGTTTTTCGGGACTTCCATATACCTATGTTATCAGAATGCATATAAATAGTATTTTCTACAAACAGTATCGCGCTAATTTTGAATTCTGGATATATTTTTTCGTTACGTAAATCCTCAGTTTCAATTTATGTAATTATATATTTGACCTTGTCGTTTTCAGCTCTAGTGACCTTACGTCATCGATACGCAGTGTTTATTTCTTATTTTAGCAGATTTAAATCTGATAATGTACTTAAAGCCTAGCTATGAATCTCTTCTATCGTACGAATTTGATTTACTCCTGATAAGCAAAGTGATGTTTTGCAATTTACAATATAACCACGTATCTCATAAAATATGGAAATATAATTAAAAGCATAGAATTCTTTTATACAAATTTTAACAAGTTTATTTTCATATTATGTGATGTACCTTTTTATATGTTTACGTAACTTTTATAAACGTGATATTTTTAAAGTAATAATGATTAATAATTAAAAGTAATAAATTAGCTGTTGGCAGCCGCAGCATCTAAGAACCTGCCATCTAAGCAGCAAGTCCGCAACCTAAATGTCCATGAATATGTGAGCTACACATTGCTAAGAGACAATGGCATTCCTGTGCCAAAATTCCACATTGCCAAGACCAAGGATGAGGCAGTAAAGTACGCACAAGAACTCAACACCAAAGACATTGTATTGAAGGCTCAGGTAATTTTCCCAAAATTTGATATGACATGCACTTAATCTTTTATGTCTTCTGATCTCCATTAAATTAGGTTATATTATTTACATCAAATAAATGATTATAGGTTCTGGCTGGTGGAAGAGGAAAGGGTTCCTTTAAAAATGGACTAAAGGGAGGTGTAAGAATGGTTGATAAGTGAGTAATTTTATATTTCTAATCAATTATCTTAAAGCAACTTAAAAAAAGGAGCAAATTCTCAATTTAGGTCACTTATTAATTTTTTTTCACAATTTCTAAAATAATGTATGCTATATATAATATTTTACAATTATATTAAATTATTTCCAGACCTGAAACTGCTGGAGAAATTGTTGGTAAAATGATAAATCAGTATTTAGTTACGAAGCAAACAGGTGCAGCAGGAAGGATTTGTAACATGGTTATGGTGACTGAGAGGAAATTCCCACGTAGAGAATTTTATGTTGCAATTATGATGGAACGCAGTTTTAATGTAAGTATTTATGTTCTTTTAGATAATGTATATCTACACCTTTTATAATTTAGTGGTCAAAATATATGTTGAAACAATTGCTTTATATGAGAAAGCATATTTTGTTCTATTTACATTTATAGGGTTAATTTGTTAGAGTGATAGATATTAGGGTTAATTGTTCATCATTCGAACAAATATACAGGGGCATACTCCATCAGCAATTAATGACAATTTATTGATGATCTTGTTTATTCCTGTCATGTGTAATTGTTACTGTATGATTAATTACCCATGTATAGGCAAGCTATAAATGTTTTCTGACTTAATTAAAATTATTGTTCCTACAATAATGTATTATTTGTTATAGGTATTGAATATTTACTACTCATATAATGTTTTTGGGACTTAACAGTCAATTCTTGAATAACTTGTAAAACTGTTACCTAAAATGATAGTAAAAGAAGAATTATTTGTCATATTTGCTATTATAAAATTCAAAAAAAAGATTGATTAACCACATTTTATTCTTAGTAGATTTTGTGTAAAGCCACACCCCTTAGCAGTTAAGTTATACAGTTCACACAGTGCTCTTGCCTGGTAGGTACATCAATAAAAAATATTGTATGCTATCTCCATTCTGAATTTCTTTTAGACATTGAGCCTTTTGCAACTTGAAGATTTATTAAATACTCAGAAACCAAACATTTATAATATTATTGTCATTTTAAACAGGGTCCCGTCATAATAGCGTCTTCGCAAGGTGGTGTGAATATTGAGGATGTAGCTGCAGAGAACCCGGACGCGATCACATACGAGCCCATCGACATCGTCACCGGCATCACCGACGACCAAGTGTCGCGTGTTGTGGAGAAGGTACTCTTACTGATGATGATGTTCTCCTAGCCGATTCCGGCTACGGCGGCCAATCTCATTGAGACTAGCCAACTGCGCAGGAGATATTATAGTGCACAAGTGTACGCACAGACACAAGGCACTCTCTATTCCTGTCACTCTCATACTCCGGTGGGACGACACGAGACACGACCAGTGAGAGTTAAGGCGCAGGACCGACGGCTTTACGTGCTCTCCGAGGCACGGGGGTGAAACACCGCCAACTTCCCAACTCCGGGCTGTTACTGAGACTTACTATACAGAAAGACTCAATAACTAAACTTGGTCCGACGCGGGACTCGAACCCAGGACCTCCGAGTGTGCAGCCGTACATGCTAGCCACTACACCACCGAGGCAGTTATCTCTTACTATTACACTACTCAACTAAACACTAATTTTTTTTGAATCATTATTTAAGTAAGAAACACTCACAAAGATTATACATATATCTATAAATTAATAATAATAATAATTGCTTCAGTTTTAATGTGATATAGTTAATTTTTTAAAATGGCCACACCCAGTTATGTAATCCTTAAATCCTATAATTATGTATTCCTAATATTAGTAATGCAAAGATGTGCGTTGTTTGTTTGTCTTTCATATAGCAATGGAATTACTTTACCAAACTTTTTATTGATATAATTCATAGTTATAATTAATAAGAGCCTTTATAGCATGCAAGATGTTGCTACTTCAAGTATGAGTGTAAACCTTCATTTTATCAATAAACTAGCAACTCACGCTTGCTTGGTTCAGGTTCGTCCCTAGGTATGTTTTGACGCTTAGTATGGAATAGTTTTTTCGTGATTTTTTCCGATGTTTTAATAGTTATTCTGCTATTTGGGGTGATGAAAAATCCAACAAAACAAGGATCCTAAAAATCGGTCCAGCAGTTCTTTAGTTATAAGTGTTCTAACAAACCCATCTTTTTTTATATATAGATTAATTGTTTTAGATTGGTCTCCATGAACATGCAACTGAAGCTTGTGACATGATTAAAAAAATGTATGACCTCTTCAGAAAGAAGGATGCTTTACTGATTGAAGTCAATCCTTATGCGGAAGATGTTGTTACAGGCAAATGTAAGTATTTATTCACTTTGTACAAATAATATAATAATGTAGATTAATAAATCCATGAAAAGATCCAAAAAGATAGTTTTATATAAAATATCAAATATTCGCGTAAATTTAAGCAAGTATTATGTTCACTAAAATTCGTTATATTGAAAAAAATGTTACTCTCACTGATAAACTATTTCGCAATTATAATACTAGTTGTTGTTTTTTAGTTTTCTGTTTGGACGCTAAATTCCGTTTTGACGACAACGCCCAGTTCAGGCAAAAGGAGCTATTCCAGTTGCGTGACACCACGCAGGAGGATGCTAAAGAAATCGAGGCCGCCAAATTCGATCTCAACTACATTGCTTTAGATGGTGAGTTTTACTATTACAAAATAATAAGATATCAAGTAAAGAAAAGCGCTCCTAATTCATTGAAGATTTTCTTTATATGTGGGATTTTTTACCTAAGGGACCCGGCATCGAACCTGTGATATCTACCTGGAAAGGATTTATGTGATTTGTCTAAAAATTACTTGATTTGACCTCAATGTTGTAGAGTAAATGTCACTTATTTTATACTAGCGGTTCTTCGTCGCTTCGTTCGGATTCGCCCCTAGGTACGTTTTAAATAGATATCAAGCCATATAATTTTAATCTTGAATTTTTCTGATGTTTCAATAGTTATTCTGCTATTCTGAGCGGATACAAATCCAACAAATCAAAAACCATGAAAATCCTTCCAGCAGTTCTCAAGTTATAAGTGTTGTAACAAACCCGGCTTTGTTTTATATATATATAGAACTAAGTAGGTAAATGTTGTTGTACTCATGAAGGTGCTTAATTGGATTAGTACTTTACATTGGTAAATCGTTAGAAAGGCGACTAAATACTAGTGACACGCCCTCCATAGTTACCGTACAGATTATCCCACGGGAACTACTTGACGTAATTAAACACAAGATAGCCTTAACACTTTATGGGCCATAAACTATTTTATGTAATTTTAAGTTAAACCACGATCTGTGATTTCGTTGTCGAGTAAATAAAAAAGAACAAGCTAATACTTTGACATTACTTAAAGTTTATATATTTTGTGGTATTAGAATAGGTAATCAAGTTTACAATCCATACTAATATTATAAATGTGAAAGTGTGTTTGTTTGATTGTTTGTTTGTTTGCCCAACTTTCACGTCGAAACAGAGTGCCGGATTAGCGTGTTTTTTTTGTGTGGAGGTAGTTGGAGGGCCGGAGAGTGACATAGCTACTTTTTATTGCGGGAGATTATCTCATTCCCACGGGAAAACACGTTATAATACAACCCCAAAAATACTTATGATCAGAATTACTTGAAATTTGGTATTAATGCTCTTCAATACAATTAAATAAATTCGTGTTTTAGCAATTTTCGAAATTCATCCCATGAGGGGGTAAAATAGGGGATGAAAGTTTGTATGAAACCTACCTTTTTAGAGTTTTTTTTTTATAGTTTAAGCGCAAGTGAAGTCGCGGGTTCTGCTAGTATTTACATATAGTGTAACTATATTATGTAAATATTGTAAGAAGTAATCTCCAATAACCACAAATATTTATTATACATTTATTATTATCTCAATAGATTTATTAAAACTTGTAAATTGATTTATCTTTACTTAAGGCTCTAAAAATAAAATTTACAGGGAAACCGTTTAATGTCCTTTTGTTTGACATATCTATACTTAATATCATAAAGAGGCAGAATTTGTTTGTTTGTTTGAACGCGCTAACGTCGGAAATACTAATCCGATTTGAAAAATTCCTATTGCATTAGATATCCCATTTACTGAGGAAGGTTTATAGGCTATATATCATTCCGGAAAAATGTACTTTCCCAGTGGGATAATTTGTCTTTGTGTATATCATAATACATTGCGAGTTTAATTAATTGCGAAATATGACTTACATATTACTGTCTGTTAACATTCGATATAAATATTCTAATAATATAATAGACGACCTTGGGTATATTAGCTTAGTCAACTACCTATATGTAGGTAGATGTACATGTATCGAGCACGTGACTTGAAAGAGGAAAAAATAATAGTTTTTACCTTTATAATGTTATATGTCAAAAGCAAAAAAAGAGAGAAGGAGATGGAGATATATGTTATATGTCAAAAGCAAAAAAAGAGAGAAGGAGATGGAGATATATCCCAATAACTCCTTCTCTTTCTTAAATTATTGTTTGACAAAATATGTTGTATGATGTATCATTAATACATTGCGAGTTCGATAATTTGCGAAATATGACTATTATTTTCTATTAATATTATATAATAAGATATAAATATTCTATTAGTATAATAATAAATAAATAAATAAATTAGTATACTATACGACCTTGAGTATATTAGCTTAGTCAATTAGTATAATATGTACATTGTACATGTATCCAGGATGTGACTTGAAGAGGAAAAAATAATAACAGTTACCTTTATAAAACCTTTAAGAAAGAGATGGAAATATATCGCAATAATTCCTTCTTTATCATAAATTAGTTCATAAGAGTATTAAGTACTATAATGATTTTATAAACAACAAGCAGCTCACCCTCGCTTCGCTCGGGTTCGTCTGTAAAAAAAGAAATAACACATCTATCCCTCGGGAATCGTATATTTTTCCGGGATAAAAAATAGCGTATGTGTTATACCAGACTATAATCTATATCTGTGCCAAATTTCAACCAGATCTGTTCAGCCGTTCTGGCGTGAAAGAGTAATGATGATTTTTGGTTCCCGACGCGGAAGGTTTTAAACGTCTCTAAAGGTCATATTACATACTTGTTACAGACAAACGCCGGAAACTAAAAATCAAAATAAATCCGCGAAAAAATCCGAAAAGATACTTTTATTTAAAATTATCAACTGTTGTATATAGTATAGGTCTAGTGAAAATGGTAACAATGGCACTTTGTTTTTTTTTGTCGAGAAAGTAATCCTGAGAAGCGATTTTAAAAGCCCGTGATGGTGTACATACACTCGTTTTCTATAGTAAAATTGTAACTAAGTAAAATCTGTACATTAAATATTTCTTTGGAAAATATTATTATTAAAATAGACATTATTATCGATACAGACGCCGAATCCATAGCTTTTAGAATTTTTGTCTGTCTGTCTCTGTAACCACATCATGGAAAAACCACTAGAGGGATTTTGATGATGTTAGCTGGTTATCCGGGTCTACATATAGGAATACTTTTTACTGCGGGAAAATATCTCATCTCTGAGAAACCTATACTAACGTTAAAACGTAAGTAGGGACGAAACCGAGCGGAGCGAGGGTGAGTCGCTAGTATGTTTTATAACTTTGTTTAGTTCGATTGACTAAGTAACTGCAATTTATAAGGAGTATACCGTGTACAGGCGAAATCTTTCTTTTTGTAATAAAAAGTGGTCTATTGGTTTGGCTGTGAATATGTATATAAAATGTTTTTATTTCAGTTTATTACATTTCTGTACCAAGCTACATTATAAATCACGCACGAACAATGCGTTGGAGGTTGGCCAACTTTTTATCAAAGTTAATTTGTTGCTGATTAATATCATAATCTGTTAATATAATAAATTTTCTCTTCTTTCGTCGTCGTAACATGCTCATAATATTTATGGACAAATTTAATTTATTACGATGAGAGTGATATGTCACTATCTAAATCCCTATATGACCTATGGGTCATAGAGGGATTTAGTACAAAAAGTTAAGAAAATATTTTATGTATGTACATGCTAGCGACCTTTGTTCGGGTGCTTTCCTGGGTGTCAAACAGTACAGTACAGTCTTTGTTTTACTGCAGGTCAGTCTATCTGTATTCTTAATTTCATTAAAATCCGTTCGCCGTTTTAGTGTGAAGAACTAATTAACAAACGTACACATAACATACTTTAAACAAAATTATAATAATAGTCCGATGAACAGGCAATATCGGGTGCATGGTGAACGGCGCGGGGCTGGCCATGGCCACCATGGACATCATCAAGCTGTACGGCGGCGACCCCGCCAACTTCCTCGACGTGGGCGGCGGCGCCACGGCGCAGGCCGTCTCGGTGAGCGACAGCAAACTGTTCTTTAAAATTATATATAGACTAGCGACTTAGCCCCAGGTCACTCGGATATGAATGAGCATAGGTGTTTTTGCCATACATTTTAGTAATTTAATTCAAATTGTTTAGGCAGCACACGCCGATAAAGCAACTCAACGGTCAGTTTTTTTGCGACTTCATTACCCCAAGACATCTATCCATCTAAGATCATCTATCAATCTGTACCTCTTGAGAATATTACAGTAGGTAAAAAAATCATACCGTTCGATCATAATTATTAGGAACTTTTTTTTCCTTTTTGGTTATTTAAAATTAATCAATAGCTTTTCTCCTATATTCTGATTTTTAAATCTTAGAATAAATCTGCTTAAAGTAAATACTGCTTGCAGATTTCCTTACAAAACAAAAAAAAAATATTTTGAGTTTAAGCAAGTTGCTAAGTAACTTATTATTTTAACTATAAAATGTATTGATAATAATTTTATTCATAAGTCAAATCTAGAGAGATAATATCTATGTATAACGATTGTTACCAGGAAGCCTTCAAGATTATCTTATCAGACCCCAAAGTGACGGCCATCTTGGTGAACATCTTCGGAGGCATCATGCGCTGTGACGTCATCGCGGAGGGCATCATCAACGCTGCCAAAAATCTCAACATTCAAATACCAGTTATCGTTCGTCTACAGGTAATTTTAAATTAATATATTAACTACCATACAACAAAATACGATTCTCACCCGTCCGCATGAAGCGTTTCGCTACGTCATTTATTATACGTACGGCTAAGGATTGGAACAACCTGCCTGCGTCAGTGTTTCCGTCCGATTACAATATGGGTGGGTACAATATGGGGGTCTTCAAGGCAAGAGTGAATAGGTGGCTACTGAATTAGTGCGACTTACCATCAACGACTGCGTTACCACTTACCATCAGGTGGAACGTAGTCAAGCACTAATTCTGAATAGTATAAAAAAAATGTGTGTAATATTAAATTCAATGAATCAAGAAAAATATTACGAATGTAACCTTTAGGACTAAAGGCTTAATTTATTTGAAGAATAGGAAATTCTAATAGTATTCAGCAAATGTCAAGTGTACACTATTGGAAGTGTATTCTTCAAATTTAATACTTAACTCCAAATAATGTTGTACTTACTGTCTTAGATTTACCCGAATATTTGACATTTTAAATAAAACTATCAATTCGGATTTTTTCACGGATTAATTTTTAAATATTTTGAACCAAAAATCAAAATAAATCCGCGAAAAAATCCGAAATATAGTTTATTTAAAAAATTTATAAAGCTATACTGTTGAAAAATTTGTACAGATATTCATTAGTAGAGTGACTTATTCTTCTTAATTGCAAAGTAATCATTTGCTTTGTTGAAATTTTAAGTTTATCAGATATGTAGATGAAAATAGTGGGAAGTAGTAATTTTAAATGGCTAATACTCGTAAAACTGTACTGATGACATTAATGAAATTAACCTTGACTCTCATAAAGATAAGTTAATTGTAATAGGGTATTAATTAATGTGACTAAGGTAATGATCTGTTTACATTTATTATGTACAATAGAAGGAAGGAATTGAAGATTAAACATTATATAGGAAAGTGTAGTATATTCTCTAATTTTTATGATTCAAACGGGTCCATAGGTGCCAAACACTAGCTTATATGTTAGTCCAGGTCCCAGTCTGTCTCCTCCAATGTACGTTCACCTTGTCGTGTGGGGGGTTGTGATTTGCTTCGGCAGACCTGCCGTCGGGGCGTCGTGGTTGAATGCGTATGTGATCCTGCGACGCCCCATTGACTGGGGAGGTACCGTTGGGTTTTAGTGGGTAGTAAAGGCTTTGCCGGTGAGTCCATGTATTTATTCATAACACCTGTATGTATGCAGGTGGTATGCCTAAATACATTTCCTTACGTAAGATCATAGTTTCCGTGTGGCTCATTTCATTTGTTTTAACAAATCCCTTACATGCAGATGCTCAAGTCTGTTTTCCAAACTATACTTGTTATAATTATGTATGGTATTCATTGCAGGGTACAAAAGTGAACGAAGCTCGTAAGCTGATAGCGGATTCGGGCCTGCGCATCGTGCCGCGCGACGACCTGGACGAGGCCGCCAAGCTGGTGGTGCAGCTGTCGGAGATCGTGGCGCTCGCCAAGCGGGCCGGGGTCGAGGTCAAGTTCGATATACCCCGATACATGCTCGAGAAGTGAACACTTCTAGCGACATCCAGTGCACAGATTATGTGTTGCCATTCACTATACACACACAGATTATATGAAATGTTGTCTGTCCTTTAGAATATTTGAAAATCAAATAGTTTCTTACAGTTTTATTTTATAACACCACTGTTTATAAAATATTATTCATATATTTTAATTTCCCACATTTAATCTGTGCACGAATTTCTGTGTAAGTAAACAACAATGTGTATACATCCTATTAATCTCATACATATTTAGATATCCTTAATCGAATACTACTTCTACTATTGAAAGTGCTCGTTCCGCTCACCGCACGCTGTAGTCATGTCGCGTGAGCACGCTTAATGTAAGATTAAGTCAGCTGTGTTATTTATTCATTTTAGTTTGACATGTAGATATTAGGAACGAATTGTTTCATTATTATTATTTTTGATTCATGTATTTATTAAATGTTTAATGTTGTATTAAAATAATCATAAATTAATCACATTAAGTTACTTCAACTTTTTATCTAAAATACACTTAGATATTAAAAGCACCCACTTTATACTCTAAATAGTAGTGAATATACTGAACCTGCCAAACAATTAACTATTGTAAGCCGATGACAAAAGTCGGCTGAAATATGCCGTTTTTCGTGTTATTTATTGATTTAGAATAAGTATTACATTTAATGTTGATAGTTTATTCCTATTGAACATTATATTTATTTGTTCATTTTAAATGTACTCATATTTTTTGATATTTGTTTAGCTTTCCTAACCATTTATAGTATTGATGTTACCCATTACTGTAAGATATATTGAGTAAATAAAAATGACGTAAATGTTACAAATACTGTAAAATTCCAAATTGTTATTTTATAGGGCGATCCGCTTAGTCTACGACGAGCGCGCCCTCAGACGTGTATCAGCGCAATAATCGTGTATTTTGTACAATTGTACAGTATGTTCCTTTGTATATAGTGAACCAGCTTCGGACTTTATGTATTTGTCAATGGGTATTCTTAAAATTAAAGTACAATAAGTTTATAATTGATTTGTCCAATTTATATTTATTTTGGGCGGTTAACAGTGGCTGGACAGTAATAAATTTTATTTGAATCGTATTTTATGTAGTTTTATTAATTCCACCATTCGTTGAAGTTTACAATAGCATAGTTCAAGTAGAGTATATTAGAAACAGGTTATTGTGAGCACTAGTGAATCAGGTTATTTTATTTATATTAAAACTAGCACTGCCCGCGCCTCCGCCCGCGTTCAGATGGATAAATTCTTAGGTTTTACATATTAGTACATTGTAGTTTTTGTATTTTTCCTCTGAAATAAGACATTTTCCCGCGGTAAAAAGTATCCTATAGTTAACCCGGATAACCAGCTACCATTATACCAAATTTCATCAAAATCCCTCCAGTGGTTTTTCCGTGATGCGGTAACAGACAAACAAAAATTCTAAAAACTATAGATTCTGCCTCTGTATCGATAATAATACCTATTTCAATAAGATTTTCCAAAAAATATTTAAATACAGATTCGGCTCAGTTACAATTTTATTATATGTATAGATAGATAAGTAAAAGAAGTACACGTGCGCGAGCGTTGTTTGTAGTCGATAAGCATTTTTCTGATGAAACTCAAGGTTTGCCTCTTAAGATGTATCCTACCTATCAAAATGAATGTTTGCAAGTCAACAGACTTATTGCTCAAGTAAACGTATTGTTCATATATGCGCGCGATTAAGAAAAAATATCTCTATTCCAAATAAGTTTTTTTTTAATTTTATAAATTCTTGTCTTCATTATTTAATTTGTTACAAATTTATATTTTTAATACAGGTTATTAATAATTAATATGAATATTATTAGTTAATATACAATACTCAATTTAATAATATCTTCAGGTGGCAATTCATTATAAGAACCTTGAAGGAAGAAGTAAGTCGTCGTGTGCAAAATTAAAGAAATAATCTATAAATATTGTATGCTTCAATTACTTGTTAAAATATTCTTTATAGCGCTTTTTCTTTATATGTTATATACATATAAAAGTTATTAATTTAAAAATACATATATACGCGTAGATGAATAGCTTTTATTTTGTAAATCTTATTTAAATATTCTCCAATAAAACTGTACATGATTATACATATTTATTAGTCTACATCAATAGAAATATACGTTTATTTAAATGGACACGTTTCATTTAAGACGAATGAAAACATTTCCTATAATATATGTATATATGAATCTAACTAATAAAACTAATTGTTCAAACAAAATTGCACTGAGAGCGTGTGAGGAGGATCCTGGAGAGAGGAGTGTAGTGGCTTGCTTGCTTCGAGCCTACACTATATAACTTCTTTGCTGGGCGTGGAAATACCTAGTGCCTCCTCGTATCCTACTTTTGTTTCATGTTTACCTGTAAAATAAAGTTACGAAATATCAAATTCAACAAGTATATTATATATTCATCTATACAGATAAATAAAATTGAAGTGTCCGTTTGTAATGTAGAAATATAAGTTTTTTACTAAATGCATATGAAATTATATATGGTATTTATGAGAAAAACACAATTTTTAAAATTTTTGTCTATCTGTTTATTCCGTCTAATCTCCGAAACGACTTTTATGATAGATGATGTTAACATCATCTATCATAAAAGTCGTTTCGGAGATGAAGCGGTAACTTAGTCTACTTTTATTTTAGAAAAAGAATAAGGGTTTAGGTTCGAGGTAGGTTTAGGCTCAAAAAAAATAAAACGTATATAGGGACGCACCCGAGCGAAGCGAGGGTAACTCGCTAGTATTATACGAAATACCTACAGCTTTGGTTTAAAATAGCGGATATTAATTAATTACATGTAAATACCTTTCTTGGAAGTTTTATTCTTCTTCGTCTCCTTATCTTTAGATTCTTTTTTCGACTTCTTATGTTTTTCAGTCTTAACTTTCTCTCGAGGTTTGTCATTAGCGGCAATGCTAGCGTCGAGCGTCAGTTTGTTAGAGTTGCCCTCTCCAGTTTCTATAAGCTGGGTTTCCTCTACATCATTGATGGCGAGTTCAGGTAACATTAGATCTACTTCCTTATTATGCTTAGAGCTTTTTACTTTTTTCTTATGGCCAGATTTTCCAGATGATCTCTTCTCTGATGATTTATTTTTCTTTGATTCTTTTTTCTTATTCAATAGACCACCCTCTGGTGACGGATACTGTTGTATCCTCGTCGCAAGCAACTCTTCTTCTCGAAGTGGCCTAAGATATGTTAAACGTATTTATTTTAATAACTATACGAATATCAATAAAATAAGCACAGTGAGAAAATGAAATATAGTGAGTAGTGATTGATTTCTGAGTGGATTTTTCTCTATTTCCTCCTCTCAAATGGCAAATGGGGTTGACCTAGCTAGAGAAAGATATAAGACAGAAGTTTGATTTCTTTTCCTTGAAAAATTGAATACTGTTATTCTGGTCCAAAACGCAAGCTCAGAAGTTCAATATTTAATTCAGTCCAAATAGAGTAACTTTTGTTTAGTATACTATTATAAATGTCTCAAGATTGATTCAAAAGAAAATAAGTACTAGAACAATTTGTGCAGACATGTGTATGATTTTCAGTCTATCATCTGATCTATTTTCATGAAAACACTCACCGTTTACGAGATCGAAGCAAAAAATTATGTGACCTTGAATATCTTTAACTAACATCGGATCGGTTCATTGATATTTTATTTATAATACAAAAGACCTATACCAATTTTCAACTCTATCCAAATGACATTAAATCGGAAATGTGTATTTTGTCCGGGGCGATTCCACCGTACTCACAGGTCGCGGTCGAATGCGCAAGCGATCCCGTGGCCGTCTCGTTAGTGGGTAGTCCGTCGCGGTTTTCTCGCGAATCAAAGAAACAAGGGCACTCACAGGTCGAGGTCGAGGTCGAGCGCGCGGTGCACGTCGTCGGGCGGCGCGGGCTCGTCGTCCGACGGCGCGGCGCCGGCGGGCAGCTCGCCGCCCTCCGCCACCGCCGGCCGCGCGCCGCGCCCGCGCCGCGCCCCGCGCCGCGCCCGCCGAGCCTGCGCACACACAGTTACGTCATTTCCTTTGACGGTTCGAGTTAAAAGAACGAATGTGTAACACTTAACCTTATCTTCCAAAAGGCTACTAACTATAAAACTAGGCCAAAAGAGAAAAGGCCGACATTAACGTTTTTAAACTAAAGTTAACATTGAACTAATCGCTGTGCGACTCGTCCCCGCCTGGTTTTTTCTTTCATAAAAAAAGGTGGCAAACGAACAAAAGACCCACTTAATGATAAGTGCCTAATGGCTATAGTCACTCACAACATCGGCAACATAGAGGCGTTGCGAATGTGTTGCCAGCCTTTAAAGAACGCATGAATAAACGTCCCCACATAAACCAAAACTTCGTACAACCACATAACACTACTACATGAGACATGATGCATATGTGACAGTTCACAAGTGTCCACGTGAGCGCAAGTAGCATCGTAATTAACACTTTTAGGACTAAATGGCAACAAGAGGCGAGAACTTGAGTAATTCAAATGCGTGACTGCTTGACGAAACAAACTTTTAACTAGTTGTTCGGGTCGACTTAGATTGCGCCTACATTATTAAGGAAATAAATCTGTCATTGGCACAAATCCAGAGCACGGTTCCGTGTACAAAAACGTTTAGATATCGTTCATGCACCCATCATTCTGACAAACAGACATTTGGTAACTATAATATTAAAGAGGACTATATTTTATATCAAATTTAAATTAAAAAAAATACTAACTATCACTGTCAGATTCCGAGGAATTTCTTTCAGTTTTGTTCTTTCGTTTCTTTGACGTTCGCTTTTCTTTTTTAGATTTCTTGGAATTCTCCTTTGTAATTAAGTACTTATCAGATCTCTTAGCTGAAAAAGAAACAATGATTTAAAATTAATAAGCTAGTTAATGTTTACAGATAAACAAAAGTACAAAATAATATACAATAATGGTTATAAACTATATTCTTTATAGATAATGTGAATATTATAATATTTTTTTTTTAAATTATTACACATTTATTTATAGATGAAGTTTAATTTATCAAGTCATTAAAAAAATTAGGTAATTTTAAAAATTTACATATTTATGCTTATATGTATACAACTGTATCAAAAACTCTAATTATAATATCAATATTTGTTCCAATTGACTGATTTCCAAATAAGAGATTTATGCCTTTTTTCCACTCTCGCTTCTTTTCCCCAGGGTCACAATGCATAATTGACACGCCTTGTATTACGAGCGATATGTTTACACTCAAGTTAACTGTATACTTGCCATGTTTGTGGCATAAGAAATAATTATATATAAAATTAATAGGGCTGCCAGATAACTATCTATTATTTACCCGACCAATAAACCTCAAAATATCCGGTTTATCCCGCCGGCGCCGACCACGAGTAGAATAACCGAAAATAGTTTTTTTTTAAATTAATTTATTCGTGTTTTATACAGAATATAAGGAGGTGCTAATGTTAGAATAAGAAATCATTGTAATCAGTTCTCAATTAAAAAGTTTATTTTTTTTTTAATCAAACATTAAAAAAAATCCAAATAATCAGCTGAACTAAAATACTCGCTTCGACCCCGCTCAATGCAAATACCGTCACCGTCAAAATTACCCGACATTAAAAATCGCCTAAAATTACCCGATTTTCAGGTAATTTACCCGCCAATTGGCAGCGCTGAAGAATTAGGTGAGCAGCACACACAGTAGCACACAGTATACTCACTCTGCACCTTGAGCGGCACCTCCAGCGCGATCTCGGCGACGGGCGCGTCGTCGTGGTACGAGCGCGGCGACTCGTCCTTCAGGTAGTGCGGGTTGTTGGCCCGCTCCTGGCGGCGCGCCTCGCGCAGCTACACATTACATGAAATTAATAAATATGTTGGCACGCTAACACGCGGCACCATCCAGTTCCACGGTAACCTACGAGGCTCGTGTTATGGACACCGGATAGTTGATACACTGCGCATATATAATTTTAAATACATACATATCTACACTAATATTATAAAGAGGTAAAGTTTGTGAGGTTGTGAGTTTATGACGTCGTAGGGGATAATCTCTGGATCTACTGAACCGGTTAAGATGAAATTTGGTAAGAAGATAATTTGAGACCCTGGAAAATTCATAAGATACTTTTGATCCCGAAAATCATCCCTTAAGAGTATGAAAAGGGGGATGAAAGTTTGTATTGGGAACCGAGCTAGGTACGAGTCGCTAGTTATAAAAATATAAACACCCACGACTGAAGTACAAAAGGACTCGAACCGGCGACCGCTGACACAGCAAGTAAGATCACTACGAACTTTTACAATATAACTTTTATTATAAATTATATCGTAAAAGTTTCTATTGTAAAATAACCATATTAAATGAGCAATTCTTGTATATTTATATATACATTTATTTCGTCTATTTTGAAAACGACTCGAACGATATGGATCAAATTTTGTATTTAGATAAGGTTTTGCTGTTTAAGTTTATCTATAAAGATAAACAATAACCTAAATATAAATATTGTATTGGGAAATGGGCAGGAAGAAGATTGTACTCAGCCATTTTTTTAACGTCATACTGCTGGGCACGGGCCTCCCTTCAATACGAGGGGGATCATTCCATAGTCCACCACGCTGGCCGAGTGCGGGTTGGCGGACTTCACATATCTTTTGAAAACTTGCTAGGTTCTCTCAGACATGCAGGTTTCCTCACGATGTTTTCCTTCACCGTAAGCCTTAGTGGTAATCATGTTAGAAAATATACCATTTCTAATTCCTCAGGCGTGAACTGTGTGACGGGCTTGGCGTCGGGCTGCGCCGCCGCGAATATCACGCCGGTGTCTTCCTCGCCCTCGGAGCTGGAGCTGTCCGAGGACCAGCGGTCCCGCGACAACCACTGGCTCAGATCCAAACTGTGGGATAACAATATGAATTATAATATTTGCAATTTACAATTACATATTAGGTTATATGTAGAGGAAGAAAAAAATTAAGTTTCTATGGAAACGTGTTAGAAGTGTTTCGTTGGCTATTTATATTTAAAATCTTAAAAATTAATAAACACTTTTAATATTACACTCAGACAAAAATATGATTTCAACGAATATCACACAAAGAGGAGAGAATAATATTTTATTTCTTTCTATCTAGCTGGATTCTTACGTCCATCGCATATACTCCAAGGGACGAAACAGAGCGAGGCAAGGGCATCCACTAGTTATAAATATTTTGCATATTTGAAAACAAATTAGTAAAAGTAGTAATATTTTAAGATAGCAATGCAAAGAATATCATACATATTATTTTTCAGACAATAACAACGGTAGCAAGCGATTACTATGGCAACCATGACGGTTTTTCGGGCACGGTTTTGACATTTTCCTTTCATGTGTCATATTTCATTTACTTCAAAAATTGAATTTGTTTTTTTTTTATTTATAAGCTGAAGTACCTTAATATGGTCAAAACAAGCTGAGCAAGACGTCGTAGCACCGCGAAAATTGATAGTCAAAAAAGGTGAATTTCAAACAGTAAAAAAACATCATTCAGAATTTTTAAGATTATTATTAATAAATACAAGCTTTGAATCACGGTAAATAAGTACAATGTAAACAAAACTAAATATTTACTCATAATCAACGTGAGTATAATTTTAGTACAAAAGTAACATGAAAAAAAAAACTATGAACTATACGATAAATAAAAAATATAAATTTGTATACATACTCGGCCGGCATTGGTACTTTTTTCTGTGCCTTGGGTGCGACGGGTTTTAGTTCTCCCTCAAACAGATTCGCGAGCTCCTCAATGAGTCCTCCGCTCATGTTTTCGCTAGATTCTTCTCCATTCACTACAGTTTCAACAATGTCCATTCCATCGCTATAAAGGAGGAATAGAATATTTTTCATCAAATGCATATCATTGAGCAGGCTATATGGCCTTATCACTATATATTATGAATTAAAGTCGTGTTATCAACGAACTACCGAATACTTAAGTAATATGTTTTGTTGTAATCGGATAATAATAGGGAATATGCGCGTGATTTAAAGAAAGGTGAAATATATTTTTTTTATAATCTTTATTGCTTTTGAATTAAGCCTATACAGTACCTTTGGTCGTGGTCGACGAGGGTGTCGACGGCGGGGGCGGGGCGGGGGCGGGGGCGGGGGCGGGGGCGGGGGCGGGGGCGGGGGCGGGCAGCGCGGGGTCGGCGGGCGCGAGGCGGCGCAGCACGGCGGCCAGCAGCGCCGTGGCGTTGTGCGCGCGCTCCTGCACCTCCATGTCCTCGCTGCTCAGCAGCGGCCGCAAGCCCGCCAGCGTCTCGTGCAGCACCTGCCATACACCGCACCGACCGCATGAGAACCGTATGTGAGTTCCGCCAGAGTATGGAACGATTCGTTTCAAATTCGAAAGTGAAAATATTATGTTTTTAAATATCATTATTATTTATGAAAAAAGCTAAACATGTGTCACTTATCGGTGAAAAATTTAAGATCACACGTAATTTAGACGCTTAAAAATAAAACAAATAAAAAGACGGTGTGAACGTCGTGTGAATCCGGAACGACCCGTACGAAGCCATCGTCAGACGACTGGATGCATTAGAAGACTATGCCTATAGTTTGTATCGTGACATGTAAATGTGTGTGTGTGTATACTGACGGCGAGCACGAGGGCGCGGTCGCCGCGCGCCTCGGCGGCGCGCAGCAGGCGCGCGGCCAGCTTGAGCGCGGCGTGCGCGCAGACGGCGCGCGCGCGCATGTGCGCGCCGGCCGCCGCGCCCGCGCACTGCGTCAGCGCGGAGATGGACTCGCGCATCACGTCCTCCTCGCTGCGGGCAGGCGTACACATGTTACTCATACGTTTTATCGATCTCTGAAAGAATTAATTAATTTATGCTACAACTTTAAATCGGACTATCATTATATATATATATAATAAAACAGGTCTAATGTCTGTACATAGCAAAAAAATGGGGATGTAAGCAGACAAATAGAACAAATCCAGATTTTTTTCAATTTTTTTGTTTCTCTGTTTGTCTGTTTGTACGGGCTAATCTCCGAAACTATTGGACCGATTTAAATGAAATTTTGCATGGTAGTCTCTTATATCCCCGGTCAATATCTTAGATATTTTTCATCTGAGAAAATTAAAGAGTTCCCGTGGGATAGTTAAAAACCTATAGTATCTTATACAGCTTAGTACACAACAACTTATGCACATAATTTAGTAAAATTTAACATTCTGGTATCTTATATTGCCGGTCAAACAACAGGTTACTTTTCATCCCGGAAAAATGAACGGTTCCCGTGGGAACTAATAGATCTCTATTAGTGTTTTTCTAGAGGCGAACCCGAGCGAAGCGAGGGTGAGTCGCTAGTGTAATACATTTCGATACGTGCAATACATATTAGGCTATTAGATATTCATATCTTAAAATATTGTCGGCTGGCACCGACTTCGAAAACATCTAATTAGTTATTAGGTAGGTATCTATTCTAAATGAAAACCTCCGTTTAGTTATTTATTACATTTTAGTGCCTGAAAGTCGTTTTTTTTTTAATTCTTGTAACGCGGGGTTTTTAGGAACAACGGTGATCGCGGGGTATCGTGTCGAATCATGTACAATCCTGTCGAGCCGTGTTCTGGCGCGGCCGCACAGTCTGGGTGCCCGCGCCCCGCCCCGCGCACGCGCGCGCCGGCGCGGCTCGCCCAGGCAGGGAGCCGCGAGCGCCGGACGCGTAAACACTGCTTAATAAAGATCCTCCACGACTCTCATTTCGCGCACTTATAAAATATTATGTATCTTTTGTGTAAATGTTCCATAACAATAAGTTTTCTTGTGAAAGCTAAAGTTGAAATAGATATATTTTAATAGACCGTGTGTACCTATTGAAGGCTTTATTTTTTCATTTTTAGTGTATACGTAATGAGCAGGTAATTTGTGAGAAGAAACTTTTTTAATAACATATTCAATTAAACAATTTATTTTAAAAAATATTTATTGTTGATTTTTTTAAAAACCGCTCGACCGGTTTCGATAAAATTTATATGGGACCACCTGAGAAATATACTCTTTGAAACCAAAAATTTTTTTTCAAATCATACATAAAGAATAAAACAGAACATACATAAAGAAAAAAAAGGTTTCAACGAATTGAGAATCTCCTCCTTTTTGGAAGTCGGTCATATTATATCGAATAAACAACCGTATTTCTATATTTATAAGACTCGCTCATTATCAAATGGAATCGATTCATATTAAGCGGCCAAATTACATTCTACTTCTTTACGTAATATTTTTGATGGATTGAAAATGTATTAATTTTGTTCACGTCTTACAGCACAACGAACCGGCATCCGTTAAACGCTTTTTTCAACTCTCGTCGTTATGACAGACGACTTTCACTCGAGTCGTTCGTTTCGTTCAAAAGTCTTCAACGATCGGCAGTTTTATACAAAAAAGCGTTTCAACGAAAAGAGCCTCTTTAGAAGGTTAAAAAAAATAAGCGAAACGTTCGAAGGCGTCGCCTATTCGAAGCCGCTCGTTACGAGTCGCGTAGCGAGGAGTGCGACTCACGCGCAGTACTCGCCGAGCACGAAGGCGGCGGCGTACAGCACCTCGCGCGAGGCGGCGCGCGGCGGCGCGGCGGCGGCGCGCGCGCACACGCCGGCGCACTCGCGCGCCGCGAACGCGCGCGTCTGCGCCACGCGCGCGCCCACCTCCAGCAGCTGCGCGGCTATCATGCAGCCTGGAACAACGACATACTCCGTGTGTAATATGTGTTCGTTTAGGAAACTATGCATTCGGCCCTATTTAACGTCCCACCGTTCGGCACGGGCTTCCCTTTCGATACGGGGGGAACCGGGATATAGTCCACCGCGCCGGCCGAGTGCGGGTCGGCGGACTTCACTTCTTGAAAACTCGCTAGATACTCTCGGACGTGCAGGTTTCCTCGCGATGTTTCCCTTCACCGTTAAAACGAGTGGTAATCGTGTCGGAAATGATTCACACGTGAAAATACCAGAGGTGCGAGCCCCGGGATTCGAACTGACTTCGCTCGGTTTCCCCGGCGAACACGTCACCACTGGGCTACCATTGCCTTACCACTTAGGAAAGTACAATTGATTAATTTGTGCACTAAATATCCTCACTTTAAACAAACTTCCTCTAAAGAGCTCTCTGTACGGAACACCACACAATAAATAAAATAATATTCAAATTATGTCAATTACGTTACACGTGTCGTGTTTTCGTACAAATGCAATTCTCCGGCGCCTATAAATTGTTATTTTATTAGTATAGTTACCAGTGTGCCTTTAATTAATAAATCAGAACTATCACTCGTGGGGTGTTGTTTCGTACTTAACATTTCCCTCCTACACTCTATAAACTGTTACACAACACACTCTATAAAAGTTAGAAAGCCTCCGTCAGTTGCAGTGCTATCGAGCAGCCTGGAACAATGGTCTTTTGTATGTAACATAATATACCTACTAGCAGAAAAACCACGTAAGAGCTCCAGTGGACCGACATTTAGACTCCCCGTCCTACAAGTTTCCTCCTCTACTTTTCCCAATCTTCTCCGCAAGGTATATGCCCAGTAACTACTTTTCAAAAATAAAAAATAAAACAAAAGCAATACCATGTTTAGCACTGGTCTCCATCTCAGTGAGCTCAGCGAGCACAGTGATGTACCACTCGAAGTGCACGACGTGCTGGTAGTTGTTCTGCGCGCAGATCTCGATCATGCGCGTGAGCAGCTCGTCGCGGTACAGCGTGCCCTCCGCGCGCTCCATGTGCACCATCAGCTTCTTCACTATCTCTATTAGATTCTTCTTTGACACCTACGGTTAAAAACCCTATATTAAATACAAATAACTTATTCCCACTTGTCCAGCATGTTGGACTATGGCCTGATCCTCTTCGTATTGAAAAAGAGGATCTGAGCCAAGCAGCGGGACGTTAAAAAAGGACGAAATACAACTTATTTGTGGGATATACAATTTCATAACTGGTTATTAAATTGTATTATATTTGGAGCTTAGCAAATCTTGAGAGGGAATCTCTTTTATGATTTTTTGTTGTTAACTACAGCTGGTTTCATGACATGAGTGCGTATCGTGTCTTGAAAAATTTACAATTTTTAAATAAGTTTTGATGGCCAAATCCGAAACTAAACAATCTAAAAATTAAGTGATTTTGACAAAACTAAAACTGCATTATTACTATATATACTTTCATAAAAAAATATTCCGATGTTACGATTATTCCTACGATTCCGATATTAAAAACCAATTAACTGCGAATGCAAAAAAATAAGGTTTCTCTATCTATAACTTCTGAGAAGATTATAATTAGTATAGCATATTATAATATTTATGAACTAGTGACTCACCTCGTCATCGTCTCTAGGTACATTTTAATTTTTTTGGGCAGAACCCTAATTCTTTTTCTAAAATAACAGTAGCCTATGTTACTCCCTATCACCTGAGCTATCTTCCAGTGAGAGTTCGGGCAAAATCAGTCCAGCCGTTTCTGAGATTATCCGGAACAAAAAGACAGACAGACAAAAATTTATAAAAATGTGTTTTTCTTATTAATTTAAGTACCTTAAATAATTTCATATGCATTTAGTAAAACGCTGTTATTTTGACATTACAAACAGACACTTCAATTTTATTTATCTGTATAGATTTTTCTTTTTATTATAACTTTCCATGTACGTTAAGGAACATAAGAAAAAAATAGCTGAATTCATTTTTATTTATTTATAAGATAAATGGATCAAAATGATTTACTATACCATTCCGTACAGTAGGCCGAGTGCTCTCAGTCTGATAGATTCGTCCTTATCGTCCAAACAAGCCAGCACTAAATCTTTATGAGCTTGAACTGACTTCGGATGGGATTTAAGTATTCGAGACATAGCCAACAAACCCAAGTACTTTACTGTAAACAAAAATGAATAAATGATAACATTATATTTTCAACCAGGTTTGTCTATCATAAAGAGGATTTAAAAACAATATAAATTTTTCGTCATTAAACAATCTTCATCAAATAATTACTTCATTATTTATTTTACATATAACACACACTGGGGAAGTTTTTACCTGGTTGTCATTATACTTAAAAAAGTTTGCATTATAAACACATCATTTCGAAACCCTTGTAGATATTTACATTTTTACGATACCAGTAAAACCTCAACCAAGAACTTAAAAAATACTTTTCTCATATAGAAACCATGGATAATTTCTAAATTAATTTCCATAAAAAATAAGCACATAAATGCTGTTACTTTTTTATTACGATTCAAAAGAGCACTTCCCCAGCCACACACAATTCACATTATTTACTACAATAAAAAGACACAAATAACACACACACACACACACACATACACAAACAAAAACAAAGCAAACAACACTCACAGTTCTGATCGCTATCCTCAATGAGTATCCTGAGTTTCTGCACGCAGAGCTGCACGGAGGCGGCGTGGCCCGGCATGCCGCTGCTGATACTTATCAGCACAGCTATCACCGTGTTGATGCACTCGTACAGGAGCGACATGGCCGTCGTACTACCCACCCACACATTGGAATATATTTACTATCGACGTTTAACTTTCTCTAGTGGTTGTTTTCGGAACTAACAACAGCAATTTATATCACAGTATAAAAACCCATACAGTAGGCACTGAAATGTTACCAAATCCAAGAATTGTCAAAACAATTGTGTCAAAACAATTTACGAACGAAATCTTCCCGTGACATCTCGTTGCAAGTCAATCCCAAAGTCGTATCGGGACATTCAAAGATTAGAACGGATGACAGTCGGGTGCGCCTCGCCCGCGTCTCCCCCCGCATGCCCCGCACAATTATCCGCCCTGTCTATACATTAATTACACGATTGCATGGATAAGTAGACTGTGATAGTATTATTTGTTTAACATTAGTAATTACTCATTACTTTATTATGTGGTTACTATGATCGATACTTTTATTACTTATCAGTTGAAGTCACCAGACACTGGTCGATGGGGAACCTACTTTCCAAAATTATAATGTATTATTTAAACAAAAATTTCATGAACACAAGATTGTTATTTTCAGCACTGATTAGTATTTTGTATTGCTGTGATATTATTAGGAATTATTAATATTGTACAATTAAGATATATATATTGATTATTATCAAATTCATTTACATTTACTTAAATATAAATAAGTGATAATAAATAATTTATCAATACAAAAATTCAAACTTTTTATCTTGGATTTAAATAATAGGTATTGTGCTTAAAGGTGACATTAGAACTGATCAAGTAGCTTGAATTACAACATGTGCAGTACAATAAGAAAGGGTTAAAAAGCGTGACCCTATTGGATTACTGAATACGCCTATGATCATCTATCTAAAAGAGATTATTTGAACCTGCTTCAAAGCTTTTAATCATCTGACATTCAAATGAAAGCTATGAGTTCTCCTCGCAGCAATCAAGCTTAGATATGCCTAGAACCTAATACTACACAAATCAAATTAAGCATTATTTACAAATTGTTATAAGAAGCGGTAAAAGCATTTTTTGTTCATATCCAATATACTATTATTGTTCACTCAAAACTCTCATGTATTCAGCATTACTTTCCCTTCACCCCATAGAGTCCAAAAATTGTACTCTAATATACATTTCGTATACAAGCCACTGTGACTGACTCACCTATGTATTAAATTAGTTAATGGTTCTATCAGTTTCTTGCCAAGTCGGGGCTCTAATGGGGTTAAGGCACCAAACTGGAACAAATACAATGACACTACATAAAACTAGCTTATGCGAGAGCGAGATTGTCCTAAAATGGTCCAGAACTAACATGTTGTTGACATGAAAGTATATCCTAAATTGAGTTTTTCAGTACAATTTGTGTGAGCAGCAGCAAAAATAATATAAAATGTGTAGCATGCCAATTTTGTGTAAACTTAGTGTGAAGTGATATATTTTTGCAGATATATGTATAAACTAGACTGTAGCTTTGCAGATAATTTTAACAACATTCATATTAAACATATTGTTTGATTTGTTTTGTGTATTTTATATGGATTGTACAATCAGTGTAAAAATGTCTATCAGTTGATGTCATGATGTAGGAAGCTGTACACACCAAACTGCTAATTATATCGGAAACAAATCCTTCAGCAAGAACATATGAAGAAGCCTCTCTGTAAATGTGGCTCAATCCAAGTGGGGTGTGGATGGAACTAGCTGCTAATTTATTTTTATAACAATACTAGGGTACCTGCAAATTAAGTCTATGAGGCTTTGAGTTATTTTTCTCCCAATTTCAGGTTCATACTGAGTCATTAAACCAAACTGTGGAGAATGAATACTCGTTAGACAGAATTTAGTGTGAAATGTTATTAGTTTGCCACACCAACTCTTTAAATATCAGAGCTGAGCAAACTTATTGATGTTCAACACTTATATGTAGCTTACAAGATATCTTACTTTTTTATTATATAAAAGAGCAAATGAATACATGTTACATTAAAACATTCCTCTCCTTCTTAACACTATTGGAGCTAGTTTGATTAAAATAATCTTATATATAATTTAATAAATGCATTTTTTACCAGTTTGATGATTTTAATTAACATCCAATTATTAGTAGATGTTGTCATTAGTTTGAAAAAGACGGGAGCTAGGGACAAATAATTCTTAGGATTCTTCCTGGCTAGTTCACAAACAACATTTACTGCTGCTGACTGCACACCTGTTACAGAAATATTATTAAATGATTAGCTTCATTTATAACATTGTGTTACTGTATAATCTTCACTTCATCATTTAATTATAAAAGATGCACTAACCAGGATCAGGATCTTCTAATTTTTCTTTTAACTTGGGGAATGCTGGTCTTAAAGCTTCTGGATATCGTAGAAATACTTTATACATCATTAAAACAGCTTTCATTCTAAGGTATGGCTTAGTTGAGCTCATCTAAAATATTTTAGTTAAGTTAATAATAATGTAATATTATTACATGAGAAAATGTAGAAAATTTATAACTTACCAGTGTCATGATATCATTAGCTAAGTCTCTGGCTAAATCATGTGATATAAAACAACTTAGACCACTGAGTGCTAATCCAGCTTCATATTGGTTTTGAGCATTTAAATCTTTTCTTATCATGTTTGTGGTAAGCATGAGAAGTTCAGAATCTGCATGAAATGATTGACTAGCTGCTAAGTATCCAATGCGTTTAAAAGTAAATTTGTTAGAGCTCATTACTTCTATAATATTAAATATAGCCCATGATATATCATATCCTAACATTTGAAGCTGTGAACAATAAAACATATTTCCATTATATACTACAGATATTTTTTAAATACCAAAAATCATTCAGATATACTGAAAAGGATTTTATGAATCAGAAATAAAATTGTTATTTAGTTAGGTATTACGTTAAAATAGAATATGTACTTTAAATTTTAGTAATTATGACTAGTATCTAGAATGAATTACTTATTAACCTAAAAGTTTATATACATATTATTGTTTGTAAATTATCTAAAGTACCAACAGAATATATTCTATTCATACACTTACATATGTTAGTTTTGCGACGGCATTAGCTTTCACTCCAATATTGTCTTGTCGCAGCTCCAATTTAATTTCTTCCATACATTGCGCTATATATTTTGCCTAAAATATGTTCAAGTACTGGTTATTCTCATTATCGTATATTATTTAAACTTTTATAATCACTATTAAAAAACACTATACCTCATTATCTTTGTTATTTCGGATCCCACGAACTAAGTCAGTAAGATTTTTGTCGAACATTCTTTCAAAGTTACCTTTCACCTTTTTCAAAGCCATATTATATTTTTTTTCTTAATACACATAACTTTATAAATCTTATAATTATTAAAATGATAACACAAGAATGAAAAACAGCAAATTGTGATTTGTGTCAAAAAGAAATAGTTAAACTGACAATCTTGAATCTATCAAAATCGTCCATGCAATGTTGGCTGAAATGTTGCAAGCATTAAACATTTAATGTGTCAAAACGATAAAGTATTGTTAAATAATCATGTTTTTTATATTAATTAATTCATAGAACTTGATTATAAGCATAACTAAATATGATCTGTTTACAACTGTGCTTACTGCCAATAGCAA
This sequence comes from Brenthis hecate, assembly GCA_951806755.1. Taxonomy (NCBI): domain Eukaryota; kingdom Metazoa; phylum Arthropoda; class Insecta; order Lepidoptera; family Nymphalidae; genus Brenthis; species Brenthis hecate. Next base: position 593,915 of record OX638264.1, read on the forward strand.
ACTCATGATCTATCATCTACATCTACGTAGATATTATAAAGTTAGGCTAGGGACACACAAGGACTATTCTGTTTAATCGTACCGTAGAAATATCTTTAGCACGAAGAAGTACCCATAGCAGTCCCTGTTTTCCAATAACAGAGTATAATGCTGCATTTTAGTGCACAAGCACGAACAAGGCGAAAAAACACTTCTTATATATTTTCTGCTACCCGTTTCAAGCAGTACTTTTCAAAGTGCTTGATTGTGCGAAGCATTGTTGTATTTAAAAAAGACGAAGTTGAGCATTATACCGCATAATGTGCTTTAGTGCTACTAAGATGATGACTATGTAGACAAAAAAATATTTATAATCAGAATTACTTGAATCTTGGTATTAATGCTCGACAATACCATTAAATAAAGACGTGTATGTATGCATTTTTCGAAATTCAGTCTCATATGGTAAAATGGGAGATGGAAGTTTCTATGAAACTCTGTAATTATTATGTAAAAAATATATCTACCCTCCATAGTAAACTGTACAAAAAATAAAAAAGCAGTCATGTGGATTGCCGACAGACGTGAAAACTTAAAACTATAAACAAACAGTTGTTATTTTTAGATATTCAAATTAATTGTTTGATCTTAAGTTAAAATTGAGTGTTAGCGCTTACACGTCACGTGACCATGTCGATGATGGCTTAAATAAAGTTACTTCCCATCCAAATCTGCCTGTAGCAGTTTTCACTTCAAAAAAATAAAAACTTTTTAACAAAAAAATAAAAACCGACTTCAAACAAAAGCACTAAAAATTAAAAAATAACTTATTGGTAGTTTTCATTTACTATACATACCTAATAAAATATTTTCGAAGTCGGTGTGCTTTGCTTTGTATGGGCTGGCACCGATTTCGAAAATATTTGATTAGGTATGTATTTAATAGGTAGGCTTTAATTACTTGGCCAAAGCACACCGACTTCGAAAATATTTTATTAGGTATGTATAGTATAAATGAAAACTACCAATCAGTTATTTTTTAATTTTTAGTGCTTTTGTTTGAAGTCGGTTTTTATTTTTTTGTTAAAAAGTTTTTATTTTTCCCTTTTTAGTGTAGACAGTAATAGCAAAGTAAGGATTCTAACCTGTTAGGCTTGTCAAATCAAACCAAATAAGCCCAAACTCAAAGTATCTACTATTAGCCGTTGAAGACTTCCACCTATCCACCTTCTGGCCTTGCCATCAGATCAGGTCAACAACATCGAACCACTGTACTATCAACGGAAATAGAAATACTTGCAAAGTTTCAAGTCAATATGACAATTAGAAGTAGGTTAAATTCATCATTAGTTGTTTTTCCACCCTTAGAGGTGGTTTTTTTTTTTTGAAATTTAAATGGGACCAATCTGGAAGTATACCCTTTCAAACAAAACAAAAATTGTCCAAATCGGTTAATAAATGACGGAGTTCTGAGGTAACAAACATAAAAAAAAAAAACAAAACATACAGTCGAATTGAGAACCTCCTCCTTTTTGAAGTCGGTTGAAAATATTGACATATAGACGATTTAAGAGTTTCAAAATCCCTTTTTTTAAATGATGTCTACATCGCCTTAAATATAAAGATTGTGATTTCAGTTGTCGTATTGCTTTAACCCACAATTGCTTCAGGTTCTTCGTTGCTTCTGTCTTTTGGGAACAAATGATATCCATTTTCTTTTCATCATGGCACTGTGCAATTTGTCATTTTAACTAAATTACAAATAAAATGAAAAAAAAATCCATCCACGCTTTAAACCTTTACAATAAACTGAGGACCATAGTGATCGCGACTCTGGCGGGAGTAGAAGGCAAGCTTCTTCCCCCATTGGAAAACTAGCTTTAGATCCCTTATGGTTCTCTACTCTACTATTCATCTATTCGATTCAATTCTTTTGCTTTATGGCTTTTAAGCTTCGATCAACAATATTACTGTAGTGCCAGTTGGGCACAATAAACTTCGCCAATGTCACGTAGAAACTATACATCTATACTTCTCAGTTCTCTATGCTCGTAGTAAAATTAAAAATGGTAAATTTCAACTTTCAGAATGACATTTGAATTTTGACATGTTTGATGTTCGCAAGCCGTAATAAAATTAAATCATTAATTTGCTAAAATATAGTATTAATAAAAATATAATAAAGAAGTAATGTTATTTTTAATCAAATTTCTTAAATAAATGTAAAAAAGAAATATTTCTAAATTCAATCTATTAGTCAATTAATTATGCGTATTTCATTATCAAGAAAAAATGATTATTTTTCTAAGCGAATTACAAAAAGAACACTTAAGTATACTTCATCAACATTCCACTCAGGGTAACTATATAACTATAGGTACTATAAATACAATACTATGGTATTGCAAAATATTAGAAGATTTTAGACCATCAGTAATGATTGATACAAGTAACAACAAAATAACAATTACAATATAGATTTTATGACGTTATTCTAAGGTTTGCTTTATATAAATTTAGCATTATTTGCAGTATCACAAATGTTGTACATATAATTATGCTGTGTTTGTTAAATCACTAAGAAAATAATGAAATTTTGGAACAAATATCTTAACAAATAACAGTACAATAGAATTGCATGGTGTTTAATTGCTTCTTCTGCTTAGACTCATTGGATTTTATTGTATAATTTTGAACTCTTAAGCTTAGGCATTGATTTTATGAAATAAATGCTATCCACAGTCCTGGTTGATTTCTGCAAACTTACTATAGACTACCTCAGTAATGGAGTTAACCAAAAAAAATGTATGATAGCTGCAGGTGAATATTATTTCAGTCCTTAATTAGCTGTTTCTCTTTGATGGATTCAGTGTAATTAAAATAAATTTGTTTATCTGTTGTAGAAAAACTGAATGTTTCCATGGCTGATATTCAAAATATTATATATGCACTAGCTTTTTTAATTGTTGAAGGATGTAAACACAATGTAAGTTTTATTTTTTCTTAAAAAACTTAAATGTATATTTATACAAAAAAAGTACTATATATACTAAAATAATATAAAATGTTTGCAGCTTTCAGAAACAAACTTTAAATCATCACTAGCCATAGTTGGATTTTCACAAGAACAGCAACTTGTTGTATTAAAACTATATGATACTAAAAAAGAGGAAATATCAAAAGCATTGAATTTATTGCAGCAAAAAGATCCAAGCTTTCAGGACCTTACATGGAGATTTGAGATTCAGGTAATAAACCAATGATATAGTTGAACTGTGATTGATACACAATATAAGATACTTCTCTCTGAGTAATGACTACCTTTATATGATGGTTGTTTTAAGTCCATGAATTGTTTGTATTTGAAAGGATATGTAGACCTTATTTGGGAAATACATTTACACATACCACCCATTTACATACAGGTGGTTATGTGGGACTCATCAGCTCGAAAAGCCAGTACTACCCACAAAATCCTCCCCCGTCTTAATTGGGCGTCACAGGATCACTTACCCACTCAACCACGACAACTCGACAGCAGGTCTGCCAAAGCAGACCACAACAGCCATGGGGTTACTCCTAGGGTCCACTCTGCTATCAGAGAAGTACCACGCACCCATGGCACACCACCCACCGAGGTGGGCCGCCACACAGAGCGTTTCTTGGCTTGGCTTGGCAGACTTTATTGCTGGACGCTATTGAGCCCCCACACCACGATGACAGTGAATGCATGTTGGGGGGGAAAGGATATGTAGATTTAGACAACTATTCTTTTATTATAGTATTATTGTAGTACAACAGATAATAGTTGTCTATCTAGTGTAATTTAACATATAAATAGAGTTCAAATAAAATGTGTAATATAGTAATATTTATTTTTGTAGGTGGCTTCAAAAAACTTTCCAGAAGAAATAATACCAATGGCTGCAATGGACTTTGTACTGACTACTCCCAAAAATTTTGGTCAATCTGAACACGACTTTACAGTTTCTATGATAAAAGATAAAAAGATGATAGCACCAATAAATAAAATAACATCAATCCAAGATGCTAAAACAACAAGCCAATGTCAACATGTGATTAATCACGTTCTGCTTCAATGTGACTTACCAAATTTAGTGCATTTAACACAAAAATTAGATGATGCTATAAAAGAATCGAAAAGTCAACATGTACGTAAAGTGCAAAGAGCACTATAGTAAATATTTTAATTAAACTTATATTTTTTTTACGTATATGTAATATGTAACTCTGAGACTCTAAACTCTATAGTGTAAAACTAGCTTTAATAATATATTTTATGCTGTTCATAATAAAAATACTTTTAAGTACAAAATTTTTGTTGACAATTTTGTGTTTATGACTTGAAAATTATTCCTGACTATTCTTAATCATCATCTTAACGAAACACGGTAACTACTAGATTAGATCTCTCCAAAGCTTACCAAGTGATTTAATTTTAATTAAAAACGGTCATTTGGTTATTTTCTCCAGGTATCATAATTCCGACCCATATTTACAACCTGCGATGCGATGATGACGATGTAAATACTAACGCATAATACCAATATTTTTTTTAACAATGTTTATAAATAGTTTAGGTACTAAACTTTTACAAATTTTCAGCGCACATTAGCAATCTATTATCAGTTTTCATTTTTATCTCTATCGACTAAAAATGGCCAGAATAAAAAAAAATGTTTTTTTTTTTCTGAGATTTAAAGTTAGTTTAATACACTGAATAATTTTAGACAAACAGTTGATATGGGTCTTAATGGAATCTGTATGGAAAAAAACACTTTTATATGTAGATTAGATAGACATATTAGGTAAGGCAATAAATAATACAAAATGTATGTATTTATATTATTTTATTATCTAAGCTGTTGCCTCAGGGAGGGTAGTGATGATGTCAGAATCTCCTGGGTCGGTGATGGCTAATGTGCACACCCTGTAGTACTTTCCACAGGCTGTACCTAATTCAATGTTGTTGCCACTGTAGTGGTGCACTCCAGTTTTGGCCAACAGAGCATAGTATTCAATCTCAGATTTCCTGTGAAAATATTAATAAAATTCAGAAAGATCTAAAAACAATATTATTTATTATCACAGATATTAAAATGAGGATAAACAACTATATTGATATTATTGTTATTAAAGTTAAAGGCAATAGAATTTTTGAGGTATTGCAAACCGACCACCATTTTTATTTTTACCAGACTGCTGTGAAGCTCAAAAAGGTTACATTTTTGACCTGTATGTATGTTTGTCATGTTCTTATATATGCAGTAATTTCTCAAGTTCATTGACATATCAAAAGTTTTCCATTTCCTTTGATTTTAAATGTACCTACTGTAAGTTTAATTTTTTACTTTTACGGAAATAGAACTGAATTGTTTTAGAAAATATTTTAAACTTGAAAGCATCTTAAATTTAAGCGATATATTTTTCAAATTATCTCACCTATCTCAAAGCAAATGGATTCAGACTACTCCATAGGGTTCCCATTAATATTAGTGATTCAGTAAAAAGGTCAAAAGGAAAAAGAGAAATGCAATATAATTTTAATCTCATGTCTAAATATCACAATATATGTAACATTTGTCATATATCTGTATCAAAGAATAATAAATTTTATGTTACTGAACCACTTTTTAGGGAAACCATACTTCTTTGTCTAATGACTCCATATGCTTCCCATCGACAATTAAAAAAGGGAACTCTACTTCTTAGTAGTCTCACCTCAGTGGTGGTGCATTCTTAGCAATAATGACCAGCTTAGCTTTTCCTTGACGTAAGGTTTTTAATGTTTGCTTGTATCCCAGACAGTATTTGCCAGATTTCATTACCAGAGCCAATCGAGAGTTGATAGACTCGATGGTCTTTTTCTGTAAAATAAAATTTGCTTATATTAAGATGTATATACTATTAGTTTACAAGATATTTAATGTCATTGGGAATTGTTTATTTAAAAAGACCCAGCATGAAAAGATACATGATGAACTATAACCTATAAGTGTACGTTACATCCTCAACCCCACATATTACGAAAATAGTGAGCCTATCGAGAAACGTATGATTTTGGACTTATATAATATTAAGTTAAATATAAGAAATTATAGATAACCATGAAAAAGTCCTGAAATATAACATATGACCAAGACCACGTGTACGGTGAAACTCACCTGTTTTTTAGCCGCAACCATTTTTGTTGAGGTATGATATAAAATATCACTGTAACAAATTATTGAAAGTTATTGCACAATGTATTTTTAAAATGTTTAAGAAAATAATAGTATTTCAAGCATGAAATTGAGACTTAAAAATTAAAAAACCACTTGCCTCTCCAAGCGTCAACTATGGAAAAAGAATGAACTAATGCACAGATTAGCAAAATTAACTTTTGATTGAGATTAAAATAAAAATTGAATGAATGAATGTATGAATGGAGAGTAAATACATTTAATTTAAGACATAAAATGTATTATATAAAATATAAATAATTCAAATTATTCATACTATAAAATCTTTAAGTTTTATTTACAGAATGTATTCATTTCTTTATCATATTATCTTCATGTTTCTGATCTAGAGTCTGACTAGCCACATTTATTCTGTGGTAATTTTTAAGACAGCCGAAAGTGTCAAATGTCAGAAAAATAACAAAAATTGTCTCACGTAAAAATGTTCTCGTTCATGGATTTAGCTGTTATGTAGGCGAAAGGTGTTGAAACTCAAATTTAAATACATGTTTAATGTATAAATGTTCAAATTACACTTATGCTACAGACACTCTTCAGTTAATCTACAATAGCAGTCAGCAACACTTCACTTCAGTAATCAGTCGCCAGTCGGAGATTGAGGGTCTCTCAGAATTAGCGAGTTTAGCGGGTTTTCATTGATGACGTCAAATAGTTATAGAATTGTATTTAGATGACGCAAGCAAAGTAAACGCGTATTCATAAGTTTCATTTATTTAAATATAATATAAATAATGTCAGCTAAACCTCAAAAGAAAAATAAACCTTCAGAACCATCGGCTTTAGGAAAATCGTATCTTATTGCCTATAATGGTGTTCAAACATTGGGGTGAGTATTAAAATAGTTAAAATAAGTTGGTTTATTGGTATTTAATTATACATCATTTTAGTTAAATTGATAGTTTTATGTAGATCGTAACTTTTTATTTATTTTCATGAATTATACAATTAAATTATTTTAATGAATGAATTTTAAAATAACCGGTTTATCAACAAACATTTTTCGGCTGCAGTTTAGTATATGGGACGCGGCCCCTGGAGGAGTGAGTGGTATTTTTGGATAGGGGAGGTGATAGAAGAGTCCAAATATATAAAAATTATTTTGAGGAAACAAAAGAGTCAAAAGTTATTGATACTTAAAGTTACAACATTTCCATACATTATTTGGACATCACTGCCATTTAGACACTTGGAAATATCAAAATGTCACATTCAATCGTCAAAATGATCTTCAGATTATGTTTTGTCGCGTTTTTAATTATACTTTGTGTGAAATTTGAATTTTCTAGTTTTCTAATCATATAATAATGGCACTCGCCAGCCGCTACCGCGGCACGCTCGCTTCGCTTGCTCGGCTCGTGCGTTGTGGTAACTGTTCTAACATAACCTAACCAAGTTAGGACGAATAATAAATAAATAACCTAATTCTTAAACTAACCACAATGTCGCAAAATAAAAACCAAAAGTAAATTATAATACTTAGATTTTAAAAATAGTCTACTCACGTTTATAAATTATATTAATATAATCTGTTGTCATTTAAGCGGTAACGTAAAATAGAAATTGACAGTTGTCCAAATGTAAGATCATTTTGCTTACAATAGGTACTGTTGAGAAATTATTAAAAAATTAAATACAATAAAGCCTTAATTGTTGTGGAAATATGTATTGTACATAAGAAAGGATGTTTACTATTAGTTAAAGGTATGTTTATGTTTTGTAATCACATCGTTAGGTAAAGAAATGTATGGAAATGTATTAGATATGTTGTAACTTTGTCTCAATAATTTTTTACTCCGTTTCCTCAAAATATTTTTTATATATTTGGGCTCCCTGTCACCTACCCTATCCAAAAATACCACCCACTCCGCCAGGGGCCGCGTCCCATATACTAAACTTGTGCCCATTTTTCTTCAGTGTACAGTTCGATCGATACATTATTAAAAGTGTATAATATTATCTATTTGATAAATGTTGGGTTTTGTTCTCAGGAATAGCAAAATATTTCGAAATGCTCAAACTAAAATAATTTTATATAACAGTTTAGTAAGAAGTGTTTTAGAGTATGGTAGCGTAGTGTGGAGGCCGCATTATGCGACACACTGCCTAAGAATAGAGAGGATACAAAGGCGATTTCTTTACCATCTGACATTCTCTCAGGGTAAGGCCAAAGAACTCTGTTCTTATAGCGATAGGCTAGCATTTTTCAAAATGCATACCCTAAATAAAAGAAGAGATTTGCTGGACTTAATGTTTTTATATAAAAGTCTTACCAACACTTTAGATAATCCAGATTTGGTATCCAAATTTAGGTTCAACGTTCCTACTCGATATCGTCGCAAAACAGTTACTCCTCTTGTTAGACCTTTTCGAAGAACTGTCTTGGGCTCAAATTCGCCAGTTTCCCGACTGTCCAAATTACTTAACGAGAATAGTGACCACTTAGACCCATTTAGGGACTCATTGCGAAAGTATCGAAATAAAGTGTTCTCTTGTATTGTAAACAAATAAGGCTGTACATAGCTTAGCTTTAGACTGACTGAGACTTTAACATCACAATTTCTTATACAATTTAATCATTTTTAGGGCATTTGCAATGTAATTTATACAAAATTAATAATGTCTCAATATTTTTTTTTAATTGATTTTTTTTTAAATTATTCAATTATTCAATTAATTATTTTTGAAGTTTGATGCTTCCATATTATTTAACAGGCTTTATGTATGTCTTTTATTTTCAAATTCCGATTATTTATATGTAGTGATGTTATTGTGATTTTATTTATATTTTAATTTATCAAAATTTAAAATTGTGAATTAAATTAATGCATGCTGTATCCACTTTAAAAGGTAATGCATTTAGGATTAAGTTAAATTGTGTAATTAATTTAAAAATGTTTCAATGTAATTATCACTAGTGGATCCAAATAAAATAAAATAAAATATTTCACAATAATCTATTTATTTTTAACACAAGCAAGTAATTTATGCGGTTAATGTTAATGATGGGGGAGTCCAAGCGGAGATTTTGTGCGTTACTCGAGCGTGTCAGAAAATCATATGGGGAGAAACCTTGCACCCTGCAATGTGCCCTTAATATAGGGGGGTGCGTTGAGGGTAGCCTGTCAGATTAGTAAAATAATCTATCCTCAGAAAAACTCGAGCGCGTCAGATTATAACGAGGTAAGTTAAATAAATACATGCAGAAAAGTGTATATTTCAATAATCTGACAATTTGAGCGTGACATAAGGAAATGGGCGAGTCACAAAGTTGTAAAAAAAACGCGTGTGTGTACTTATGTACGTAATACTATATTATGTGTATACTTATGTACGCACGTAAGAAGTTATACTTCTTTGGCGTAACAGAAAAAAAAATAAAGATTTCATCCCATATTTCACAACTCTCTCTTTGTAAAAGGAATGATAAATTTTAATAAAAATAAATAAAGCATATTAGGCATATTACAATCATTTATTTATAGATATCATTTTAGGAAAGAATATAATATTATAGATCATTTGTCAGACTATAACAACGGTTACCATGGCAGCAAACGTTCGCCGATCACATTTTTCGTAACGCCCCCTCCTCTAAAATGGATAACTTAACATAAACTTTTTTTCGTTTTAGAACCTAATCTTCACAATCCAATACCATGACGCTTTAATAACTGCAAATTTAGCATCCCGGGCTCCCCTACTTTAAGTCTGTTAATTGTGAAATTATAGACACTCGCGTTTACATAGAGACACTTGAGTGTACCGCGTATAGTGTTTACTTAGTTCCTTAGTCTAAACCGGCCTTTAGACTTATGCAGCAGAGAAAATATATTTTAGCCACTTTCCATTTCAAGTAAATAGTGATAGTAATTTTTGTTCCAAATATACTTTAAGACTTGGAAAGTTGACCACGCCCAGAGAAAACTACACTTACAACTACTCAGTAATAAATAAATCTGGTAAACACGTTGTATATTCTAGTGTGTATGAATTATGAATAAAATATGTTTAGAGTCAATCGTATGATATTAAAATATGATGGCAAATTGAAATAATAATCGCAATTGAACTGTCTTTTTTATTTTTTATTTCCGAAATGTGACAAAATATAAATAAGAATGTTATAGCATCAAATGATTATTGACAAATCAACTCATGATAGTACAATAAATTACTGTTAATTTTAATTACTAACGTTTATATAATTACGAAATTGAGGACCCCTTTGTTTACCGCAATAAAAAGTCAATATGATATATCTATGTAATATGTATATATCACGGTTTCACTGAAGAAAACATTAACCCACTTATTCCGTTTTAACCCGATATTTTCATATTTTTAAACTAATATAAATAAAAAAATCGTAATATTAAATTTACTTTAAAATTTCTGAAATATAATATAATTCGCTCAATTTCAAAATCCAAAACCTAATAATTCAAATTAATGTAAAAATATTGAAAAATGTATTGTGTTTGTTACGACATCAATGGTACGCAGATAGATACGCAGTAAAGACGGCGTCAATTTTTTTATTTTTCTGTAACCCTATTAAAAAGGACGATAAAGATGATAAAGTGGAATTTTATCATTTTATTTCACAACCCTGTTGTTCCTATCATTGTATGTGTAAACTAGAAAATAAAACCATAAATTGGCGTTTTGTTGAACTGACCATTTTGATCTCAAATATCTGGCGTTTGGTTAGGCCAAAATATTGTGTTATTTACGAATACGAGTTCCACCGTGGCACCAGCGCTACAGAAATAGCTCGTTTATGGTGTGTATGGGGAAGCTACTGTTAAAGAAAACACAAATTTTTTGTTCTGGAAATTTTGACCTACAGACAAGGTTCAAATGTTTTTGTTCTGGAAATTTTGACCTACAGAACGAACCCCGTGGACGAACGAATATCAATAGTCGGAGTTTGCGGCATATTTCGGTGTGAGTGATAAAACTTTTAATTCACTCGAAACAAATTGGAAAAGTGAAAAACCTCGAAAAATGGGTACCGCATTAACTGAGTGAAGCACACCAAAAAGCACGCGTCGAGTGCTGCTTTACATTACTCAACCGTCACAATAACGAGATCATCACAATGGTTGAACCCAAGAGAACCGGCGAAATCCTGCCCCAAGCGAAAGTTGATTCAGAAAAAGGTACTGGTAAGTATCTGGTAGACCAGTGCTGGTGTTATCCACTACAGCTACCTAAGATCTGGCCAGATGATTACAGTCAACTACGAGATACGATACGAGTCAACAATTGCAAACCATGATGCAGCCGTTAAACAACCCAGACTGGTCAATTGCTCTAGCCCACTGCATCTTCAGGATAACGGTAGACCACACACTGCACAATATATGGTGGCTGAATTAGAAGAGCTGTGATTGGAATGTCTCAGTCATCTACCATATTCTCCAGACCTTGCTCCAACAGATTACCACCTTTTCCGAAATTTGGACAATTTCGTGCAAGGAATAAAATTCAATTCCGATGAGCTGAGCTGAATGATGATGGAGCAGTCAAAACTGCTTTCAAAGATTTTATTGATTTCGCTCCCACCATTTTTTTAGCAAAGTAGTCGATGAACTACCTATAAAGTGGTGAAAGTGCATAATTGATAACAATGGTACATACTTCTATTGATTAAGTGTATAATTTCATAAAAAAAAAACGTTTTGCTTTTTCCATATAAAACGACAATTTAATATGTAAGCAGTAAGGACCTAATATAATAAGTTGTATTAAATATAAATTTTGCAAATGCTACTGAGGGCCAAATATCATTAATTTTATTGTAAAGCTTTTAATATATTACCATTTGCATATCTTCGTTAGCAAAATTATGAAACTTTTTCTTTTTAATCATTATTAAACTTCTTGCTTCAGATGGTCATACCTGTTGCTGCAAACAGCAACGTACTTTTTGAATCGTGGCACATTGGATAATTATTGGAATGAAGTAAAGTGGACCATTATAATATTTCAAAATGCAGCAATATTAGAGGTATGTCTATTGTTGCGTAAGTAGTAGACTATGAAACGTAACGAGGTACTCGTAATTATGAAACGTAATCGGTATTGTATACTTTTAATTTTTGTTTTGACTAAATTAACCCTTGCTTCGCTTGAGTGCCTCCCTAGGTGTATATTTTATTACTAACAGTAACTTAGTTCTACTTGATGATATAGTCTACCCGTGTAAATACTCGCTAACATAAATACATATATGACCATGACAGTTCGTGAATCTCTGAATGCATGATTACTAGAGATGTGCCGACTAGTCGGCCACTTTTGTAGTCGGCGAATAGTCGGCAAAAAGGGCCGACTAGTCGGCTTCTTACTTTGTAAATATTTTTTAATCAATCCATCAAAATATTCTTTATTCAAATAGACTTTTATAAGCTTTTATAATTTGTGTGCTAAAGGCTATTATACAATAAATGATTTTATAGAAAATGGCACACCTTGTTCCCAAGGTGAAATGATCGCCTCCAGGCTACTTGATAGAAATATTGTAAATTATAATTTTACTTAGTTGTTAGTTAATATAATTTTAGTTAGTTAATATTAGTCCCGCTGAGTTTCTTTCGCCAGTTCTTCTCAGGTCTGAGGCTTCTTTCCGAACTGGTAGTAGACGTTCAGTAAAAAATTGTAATAATGTTGAATAAAATATTTTGAATATTGGATTGAAGTTGACGGAATAGGTACTGTTGATGGTAGTTCTGCTTGGATTTGCGACTGCGAGAAATCGTCTGTGGTCGAACATTTTATCGAAGAACTTAACTGAGGTATCAGGCTTGGATGTCAGTATTTAATATGGTTGTTCATACTTGTAGTATTAGCTGTATTCCCATGCCCGCCACGAGAAATTATCATTTGGCATTGGTTACACTTGACTTTGCGGGAATCATTGTCCAATTGTTCAAATCAAAAAAATAAAATAAAAAAAAATCTATATACGGGACTTTCTTTTTGAAATTATTAAATTTTAATTAAACTTACACTTTAATGAACAATAACCCTATTAACTTTACAAAAAAATATTTTTACACAAAAACACCGCTCTGACCCGCATAACAACAAAATTCAAGAAACAATGCGAAGTAAACAAAACAGATTCTGACACGTTCGCGGCCGGCGGCTGTGACTTGAGCGCGAATTAGCGGTAAACGAGGCACCAGGGAAATCCCCCGTAACAATGATCGGCTTGGCCGACTAGTCGGCCTCTTTACAGCCGACTAGTCGGCTAATCGGCCTAAGTCGTAGTCGGCACATCTCTAGTTTAAACTATTTAAAAATACTATGTTACAGTTTAATGTAAAGGTTACAATTTAATGTGCTATTGTATTCTAATGATGTGTAAGTAGAACTAGGTATGGTCATCAAGTGTAACCTCTGAAAATATACCTACAGTTAAATAATTATAAATGCATACTCGTATTTAAGCGAGTTACTATGAGAAAGTAATTTACATGTAAAACTAATGTATAGTTACTCAACTTTCATTTTAGATATTTTTATTTAGTTAGATTATTTTGAGTCGCCTGCTCAGACTATTATTATTATTGTTTGCTATTAAATATAATATTCCATATAACATGCAGCATGCTGCATGCATGGTTATGATCCAATGGAAACCACTTGATCCGGGAAAAAAGTCTAAAGCCTTATCTATTTATTTATCTATACATCACAAACAAAGTCGCTTCCCGCAGTCTGTTTGTTTCTATGTATGCTTAGATCTTTGAAACTTCGCAACGGATTTTGATGCAGTTTTTTAATGGATAGAGTGATTCAAGAGGAAAGTTTATATGTATAATACATGCATATTATAGTACAGAAAAGCCAAGAAATTCTTAAACAAATAACATTTAACTAATTCATTACTACATGACAGTACAACAAAACAAATCTATCCTCCGGGAACCGTATATTTTCAGGGATAAAAAGTAGCTTATGTGTTATTCCAGACTATAATCTATCTCTGTGCTAAATTTCATCCAGATTCGTTCAACCGGTCTAGCGTGAAAGAGTAACAAACATCCATACATACTCACAAACTTTCACATTTATACTTGTAATATTTATATACATATTATACAGATTTTGTTTTCTCGACATAAAAAACTTTATCCATAAATGAATTTGACTAAGATAAAAAATACTATCTGTTTTAAAAGCCGTTACTACTTTTCTTTAACGGTATAAATATACTACCTATTAGTATGTTTATAATGTTATAAACTTGTAAAATACAAATAATATTTGAACAAAGTTAGGTATATTTTGAGTTTAACTTTTAATGAATGTGCATTATTTGCAGATATTACACGCGGCTATACGTCTAGTGCCTTCCAACGTTTTAGTTGTATTTATGCAGATTTTTTCTCGAGTTTTTCTTGTATGTGGAATTCTTATGGTCACTGACTCTGCCATCGTCAGTCCCGGCTTGCCCCTGTGCGTCTTAGCCTGGTCCATCACAGAAATATTACGATACTCATATTATGCATTGAATTTACTCAACATGGTACCTCATGTACTACTTTTCTTCAGGTAAGTAATCAATTTCCATAATAATGCATATATTCAAACGACCTTTTTGAACTCTACTTTGCATATCTTTTAATTATTAAACTCGAGTAACATAGCGAATGCATAGCAATTACATTTATCATTGAATTATTTATTTATACCTAACATATGTAATTCTGAATAAGTTTGAAGTGTTTTTTTTTAAAGTATAATTTTGTAATTGCTTATCAAATCAATGTTGTCATCTTTGATTTATTGCTTTTTTATGTGAGAAATCTTGTACTTAACCAATTTAATTTACATTATACAACTTACAACATTTATATTTTCTTTGTATTCATTACGCTAGATATAATAGTCATTTCTGTGGGATAAGTAATAATTTTTATGTGAGCGATGACGGAAGCGACAACATAATACTAATGTCTATCTTTACATTTAATAAAACAGTAATTTAGCGAAATATGTACATGAAATATTTTTTAAAAAGAAACAATAGTTTTTCAAATTTTTGTCTGTTTGTATGTTAGCGTTTCACGCAAAAAATACTGGATCGATTTTGACTAAATTTTGTGTAGTAATAATACTCGGATCAGCATTTAGGATATTTTTTACTACAGAAAAAACATCATTTCATTTCCACGGAAAAGCTGAATAACTGGCTCTATCGAGTCGCTTCTTAGAATTTTACATGTAACGCTGCACTAGCTAAACCTTAAGAAATACATTAAAACAATGTACTAGAAAATTGTAGGTCTTAATAAGGCCTACAGAAAAATCTGCAATAGCCTCTTTCTCCTAATACGTACACTCACAATAACAGTTCTTATTACATAAAACGTGCCTAGGGACGCACCCGAGCGAATCGAGCGTAAGTCACTAGTTACATCTTATAATGTTACCTGTATTTTGTTTTTCAGATATTCAACATTCCTTGTATTGTATCCACTGGGGATCACGGGAGAACTTCTTTGTATGTATCATTCATTGAATGAAATTGCAGAAAAACAACTTTTCACCATATCTATGCCCAATAAGTGGAACTTTATTTTTAATTATTACTACATATTAATTTTCTACATGTTTTTATATATTCCGATATTCCCATATCTCTTCGGCCATATGTTGAAGCAAAGGAAAAAGATGTTAGCCGATGACAAAAACAAATCTTTATAAATGTTATATAAAATAATATAATTTATTTCACATTATATTTGTTTTCATTTAAAATATTGTACTTTGTTCTATTAAATCACTTCGTCTTGACGTTTTAAGTTGTTTACTACTAGATTAGCCTGATGGAGGTGGAGTCAACGTCATCGTAAAGTAAAAAAACGATATGTTATGTAATTATGTAAGTTCGTAAAAATATCAATGTTTTTTTTTCAAGGAATCTGTGAAGTAACACATTGATACGAAATGGAATGGTTTAAGGCAGCCATACTTAACCTTTTTTTATAGGGGCCACAAACACGTTTCAGTCATGGTGTCGAGGGCCGCAAGCAAAAGTTATTTAAGTCTTAATTAAAACGTAATTCCAAGTTAACGATCTAGTTACTGTTTTAACAAAGATATGTTATAATGCGATTTTTGATGCTGCCGCATGCGGCCCGCGGGCCGTAGGTTGAGTATGGCTGGTTTAAGGTAACATGGTCACGTACGCCATAATCGTTTACCTCTTATGCGTAGTACTCTTCGAGGTATCGCTATGTAATATGTAGCGTCACAATACGATTCGCTCCGCTGTCAGTAAACTCTCGCACATCATAAGTTGAAATATGTTACGGTTAAATTGTTGAAACTTACTATATAGAAAATATGATCGAAATACGAAAGTATTCTGTTTAGCCACTCTAATATATTCACCTTAGGGGTGGATATACAGACTGTTTTTATGCGTGAGAGGAAGAAATAATGTAAAATATTTATATAAGCACTAAAATGCGTAAAATATCAAGAACATGCATTTTTATATATTTTACACAATTATAAATATTATTTGCCTGACTGTACTTAGGTAAGATAACTGGAATAAATAATCAGAAATAAATTTCGTCTGGATAGACGGGTGGGTAAGTACCCCACCCCGCCTAGGATTATACTCGGATACACGATTTCGAGTAAGTACCTAATCCGCTGGTTATTTTTAAGTTTTAACTGACTTCCAATTCCAAAAATCTTTTTTTCTTAAAGGTTCTCAATTCGTCGAAATCTTTTTTTTTTATGTATGTCGATTACTCGAAGACGCCTGAACCGATTTGGAATTTTTTTTTTGGTTCAAAGGGTATACTGCCCAGGTGGTCCCATATAAATTTTATCGAAATCGGTCGAGCAGTTTTTTAAAAAAATCGACAATAAATATTATTTTTTAAATAATATGTTATTAAAAAACTTTCTTCTTACAAATTACCTGCTTACTACACTAAAAATGGAAAAATAAAAACTTTTTAACAAAAAATAAAAACCGACTTCCAGGCATTAAATGTAAAAAATAATCTATTCTAAATGAAACCTCCGTTTAGTTATTTTTTACATGTTAGTGCCTGGAAGTCGGTTTTTATTTTTTTTTTAAAGTTTTATAAGTTGCTGCCTTTGAAAGACACGCGCTTCCTCCACAACCTCATTGCGCAGTTTGACTGAGGAGACGGGAGTTGGAATGTGCACATCTTTTTTAACGGCACAAGTTTATTATTTTGAATGCGACTTATAGAGGAGTGGTTTGTATTTCTAATAAGGAAAGGGGATGGGGAATCTAAATACATATATAAAAAATATTTTGAGGAAATGAAGAGATTATAAATAATACTGTTTATTCAAATTTTTTTTGCGGATTTATTTAGATTTTTTGTTCTCAACATTTCGAATGTTTTATAGCAAACATGATCTCGGGAGAGACATTGATTACATAAATAATTGCTTTAAAAAATTCGAAACGTGATGGGTTTTATTTAAAACTTACGTTTTAACGTTTAGTAGATAAATAGATTTCTCAGAGATGAGATATTATGTCGCGATAAAAAGTATCCTATATGTTGACCCGGATAACCAGCTATCATCATACAAAATTTCATCGAAATCTGTTTACTGTGTTCTCGTGATGCGTTCCCAGACAGACAAACAAACAAAAATTCTAAAAACTAGATTCGACCGCTGTATCGATAATAGTGACTATTTTATTAAAAATTTAATATACAGATTTGACTCAGAATTTTATTATTTGAATAGATGTCAAATAGTCGCGTAATCTAAGTATTATGAAGAAGAGAGCTTACTTCCAAGGCGCACTTCTCAGTCACATACTAAACACGAGCCATACATCTATACTATAATAAGACTGTAGAGGTCGAATGTCTGTACATAGAAAAAAAATTCTAAAAACCGAGTCAGGGGGGTGTAAGAAGACAAATAGAACAAATCCAGTTTTTTTTTTCAATTTTTTGTTTCTCTGTTGGCACTGGCTAATCTCCGAATCTATTGGACCGATTTAAATGAAATTTTTCATGGTGGTACCTTATATCCCCGGGCAACATCTTACATATTTATTATCCCGGAAAGTTAAAGATTTCCCGTGGTATAGTTAAAAAACTATAGAAAACTTATACAGCTTAGCACCTACACAAAAACTACTTATTGGATTTTAATGAACATTTACAATAATATTGTGCATACATCACAATAGCAAATAGGCTACATTTTATCCTGGAAAAATGCACGGTTATTGTGGGATGGATTTGTTTTTATTTGTAACGTATTATGTACACAATCTAGACCCCAAAACAATAGTTATTAAAAAATTGTCTGTTTGTCTTTTTGTCTGTGTCTGTTTGTACGGGCTAATCTCCAAAACTGTTAGACCGATTTAAATGAAATTTTGTATGGTTTTACCTTATATCCCCGGTCAACATTTTAGATTCTGTTCCCGTGAGATAGGTAGTTAAAAAACTATACTAACTTATACAGCTACGTACACAACAACTTATGCACCTAATTTAGTAAAATTTGGCATGCTGATACCTTATATTGCCGGTCAAACAACAGGTCACTTTTTATTCCGGAAAAATGAACGGTTCCCGTGGGATGTTTGTGATTTTCCAGAGGCGAACCCGAGCGAAGCGAGGGTGAGCCGCTAGTATAACATATTTATGCATAGCACCTGCCTAGTGCGGTGCATATATATAGATCGGTTATGGTAGCTCATCGGCTGAAAAAGGCAGTTATTAGGTATTCAGTTAACCCAACGGAATCTTCCCTCTGTTACAGCTACAGGATCACTTTTACATTTCACCACGATGTAGTGCCCCGACAGCTGACTTTATTTTTAGGGTTCCATACCCAAAGGGTAAAACGGGACCCTATTACTAAGACTCCGCTGTCCTGTCTCATGAACCGTGATAGTTAGACAGTTGAAATTTTCACAGATGTTGTATTTCTGTTGCCGCTATAACAACAAATACTAAAAAACAGAATAAAATAAATATTTAAGGGGGCTCCCATACAACAGGCATGTTTTTTTGCCGTTTTTATAGATGATACGGAACTCTTCGTGCGCAAGTCCGACTCGCACTTGGTCGGGTTTTTTAGTTTTTTAAGAGGTTGTATTATTTCTCGTCTGCAACTCGCAAGTGACGCAACAATCGGGGAATTGTACACACGGTTCTCTGCTGCCAGACTATTTCATCACTAGAGACGACCCACACACTATTTGTACCGAGTACCTACGTCTCGGTTTTACGTCTGGATTGCTGGACGGTACTGTGCATTTCCTACACTACGACAAGGATACATATTTAATTTCATATTACTGTTTATTTAGTATCGCGGAAGGACCAACAAAGCCATAATAATATCCGAATCTATTCTGAAGAATAAAATATTCATTTGCTACTATGTTGATAGTTGATACATAAAAAGTACTAACTATTTTAGTATGGAGCTTCTTTTTGATTGAGTGTGTCACTTACGAGTAGTACTAAGTTCTCTACATCTATTTAGACGAGAAGACTATTATAGCCTAGGTACTTTAAGGTTTCACATAATTAAGCTTGCTGGGTGAAAAATGAATTAGAAATTGCTCCTTAGATAGAACATTGAGAACAAAATTTTCAAACGCAAATTATTGTTTATCTAATTAATTAAGATTTCTATCTTATTTTTTTAATCAGATTATAGTTATCGCTGTAGTTCTATAAAGGGTAAAGCATTTGATAAGGGGCCTGTAGTCCCTTTTCGAATATGACAATGATGAGTAACAAGTATAAGGTTTTTATTTTATTATGTGTCGTGCTAGTGGCAGAAGCTAATATTATTCTATCAAATATGTACGTATTCTATGAATTTATGCTATTTATTTTTCATTAAAGTTACATGTACATTGTTCAATACAATCTATCTATAAATATTTAATTATTATTGAACAAGTTATTGTTGTTGGATCGTGATAATCTCTGAAATTACCAGTAAAAATTGAAAATTCTATTATATTTTATAGCTAATTTATTGAGGAAGGTTAAAGGCTACCTCATATTAGTCCAATCGGAATCTGTTTTGGGAAGAAAATATTGAAAACCTGAAGTTTTTTGATTTTAAAATGTTAGCAGGTTTATAAGGAATATTAGGTATATAATAAAATGTGTTATTTATAAAAGTTGTAGATTTTTACTAGTCCTAATTTTTGTAAAAACATTTTTCGATATAACGTCACAGTAAGCCGGAAATTGAAAAAAAAATTTTTCAACGCTTTGCATCCCCACATTTCTCGGGGGAAGCTGGGCATCGGGGGCATTTTACGAATTTCTATTCCTTATATACCTGCTAACGTTTTAAAATCATAAAACTATGTACTACTCATAAGTATTTACATATAGAGTTAAGAGTAGCTACTTTTTACCTTTGAAAACAAAACGTTCTATGTGATAACTGATAAGTGATAAACGTATAAAAATACTATTATCAATTATTTTGTTAAAATTACTAGAAAGATCTAAATCTTAATTAGAATGATTGAATATATTATTGATTTACATTTATAACGCTATAACATTTTTTTTAAATAATGCAATAGTAACTACCCACAGTCAAACTTAATATTATAAACTAACTAAATATTTAAAACATATTTCATCTTAGAAAAATAAAGGGATCTCTCTTTCTGCATAGTAAATGAACTTTTAAATAAATCTGCTAAAATATGTAAGGGAGGTCGGGGAATAAACGTACCTACATCTAAACGATTGAAGGTTATATTTCTTTTATTTAAAAACACAAGGGTTTATAATTAGTCAGTCTCATAAGAAACTATGTCAAATTACCATATTTCGAAAAGTTACAAAATTATGCACAAAATAACAAATGTAGATAACATCTCATTATAACGGTTTTGCCCCGACACATGGACAAAACAGTAAACTATATACAATCCTACCCAGAAAATTTATTACACTAGAAATTATCAAATTCTTTGAAGTCATAATCAGTACAGCTTTCAGGAGTAATTCTTAGAACCATACTTTGCACTCAACTTTCATCCACACTCCGTACAAGGCTCCGTATCTATTCCTCAAGGAAGTACAAGCTTTTATCATTAATTGTTCGTTTTGGATAGGTGTTCCACAATCATTGTAAAGCTGTCCCACTCTTGTCAATGTACATGTCATGCACTGATGTAGACTCGGAGGTCCTGGGTTCGAGTCCCGGGTTAGGCCAAATTACGTTTAAATCGGGTTTTTCTGTCCAGACAGTAACGAAATTGGAAATATGGCAGGTTTCGACCTTCTTGCCTCGGAGAGACCTGTTCAATTGTCGTCGCAACAGAATTGCAAGCAGATTGAAAGGAATAGTGTGCACTTGTGTTTGAGCGCAAATTTAAGAGTGAAAGGAATAGAGTAGTTGTGTTTGAGCGCATATTTGAGCACTAATTATTTGTATTATCTCTTGCGCAGAACATAACTGGACTTAATAAGATTGGTTGAGATCGCTCATGAGATCATTGTTATATCGTACATACACACAAAAAAAATATAAGTATAAACTCCTTTATTTCAAAGTCCGATAAAAAAGGCAATGAAAAAACGCTCGACGAAAAAAAATTGTTTAAAATTCTAATATATGTATAATGTAGGCTTAGGCAGTGTTTTTGTTGAAAGCTCCCAGACGGCTTATTTTTTTCCAACACCTCCAACTAATATCGTTATATTTTAGCCAATGTATACAAAAACTTAACAAATTATATACTAAAACCTTCCTCTTGAATCACTCTATCTGTTTAAAAAACCGCATCAAAATCCATTGCGTAGTTTTAAAGATCTAAGCATACAATTATGGCGATGATACAGACAGACAGCGGGAAGCGACTTCGTTTTATACCATGTAGTGATGATATAAACTAAAATTAGTAATGTATTTTTTAATTTAATTTAGTGAAAAATTGGACAATGGCTTAACTGCCACAGTCAATGACTACGTAGACAACACCATATCGATGATTATACCATTTATGCAGCAAAATGGTCTCGACCCTATGGAGCTGCCAGATATTGAAGAGGGATTCGAAGTTGTAAGTCTTTTTTTCTTAAAATAGCAACTGATATTTTTTTATCGTCAGAAATAAATGTAGAATCCACATACATGAAGTCTATCTCCGAAGTTACATTAAGTAATTTACGAGTTCTAAATAGAACTGTCACGGAATTTAAAATAATTATCATTAAAATAAGTTTTAGTAAACCTAGTTCATTTTTGACCGACTGCGGCGAAGCTCAAAGGAGGATTGTGTTTGACCTGTGCTTATGTGTGTATGTATGCACAATACATACGTTCCGTCATAATATCGTATGTACCAATATCTTTCTTATTTTCATTTTTTTGTTATGTATTTGAAATTTTAGAGACCTATCATCATTACGTACAGCGCCTGGCTAAGACTTACCGAAGGGAAGATGTCTGGCCTTGTAAATGTTAGTCGACTCGGAGATCAGCACGTCAAATACTTCGCGAAAATGCTCAGAGTGAGAGTGCAACTGCAGTTCACTGATCTTGAAGTATGTTATTTTGACTTAATTTTGTTTAGTAGTTTATAACAGCAGGTAACACGAAAAACTTTTCACAATTTTTGTTTATGGTCATCACAAAATATAATAAAATGATTAACTCACCTTCAATGTTATAACGTATACCTATTATATTTAAACAACATATAATGTAACACTGAAGGCAACTAATTGCGCAACTGTGATTACCGATGAATGATAAGCATGCAGTAGGGATATAGCGTCATAGATTGACCTCAATTACGATGATGTAGATATTAGTAATTATTTGAGATATTGAGCAAATGGAAAGTGAAATGCGTGCTTCCAGAGGAAATAGGGAGTCATTTGTAGGCGACTTAGTTACTTTCAAACAGTGAATGGGATTGCATTAAAGTCAAATTAAAGTCAATATTTTTTGGAAACATGTGTTTACTTCGATTAACACGATGAAGGTCGAACCTCAGACTAAGGAATAATTCTTTAGTCTGAGAGCTTACATTTACTCAATTTTTTTACATTCTTTATATATTATACTAGCGACTCACCCTCGCTTCGCTAGGGTTCGTCCCTAGCTCGCTTCCGCATAAAAACTTTCATTCCTATTCTCACCCCTTTAAGGGATGACTTCCAGGATAATAACTATATCACTCACTCACTTTTCATACCTTCTTCTTCTTCTCCCTGCCCATTTCCCAAATCACTTGGGGTCGGCGCAGTACATCTTCAGTGTACTGCTGATAGGACTTGACAAAAGTTTTACGACCGGCCGCCTGCCAGACGTCAACCCTCCTTGGGAATATCATTTCAATCACTTTTCATACCAAAAGATTTAAAAAAATCTTATTTTAGTAAAAAAAATCTTTTATTTTCTTCTATACAAAACTTGTCCTGACAATAAAAAATACAAAAAAAAAAAGAATTATCCAATTTGGTGCAGTCGATTGGAAGTTATGCGTGTACATACATTTCGGTGATTCATTTTTGTTATTAGGTTATTTGGGAGAGATCAAATTAGAATATATGCCTGTTTGTCTAAACCAGCAAATCACTTATTAACGACTGAATAGAATTAGATGGACTTTTCATAACCGATCAAACCTTAATAAGTTACAGATTAAAGAATGAAGAATGGCACTGTTGTATTTAAGACTAGCGACTCACCCTCGCTTCGTTCGGGTTCGTCCCTAGGTTGATTTCCCAAACAAACTTTCATTCCCATTTTCACCCTCTTAAGAGATGAATTCCGGAATAAAAACCATCCTATGTCCTTCCCAGGGTTTCAAACTATCTTCTTACCAAATTTCATCTAAATCAGTTTAGTAGTTTTGGAGCCTATTCAGTACAAACAAACAAAAAATAAAGCCTTCCTCTTTATAATATTAGTATAGACTAGCGACTAATTGTCATCAAAACAATGTACTTACTAGAAAATTGTAGGTCTTAAGAAGGCCTGCAGTATATGTCTATTACCTAAGGTACACTCGCAATAATTGTTTATACCTATTTAAAACGTACCGGGACGCACTCGATCAAAGCGAGTGTAATTCGCTAGTCTAATTGAGGAGCTTCTTTTCAAAACTTGACTATTCCACTTTTGATGAAGCTTTTATTTTTTTTTTGCTTGGTAACATTCAAAATTACACTCAATTTTCGGAACAAACTATGATTAATCCAGAAGTTATTTAACTATTTTAATCTAAATTGCAACAAAATAAAAAATACCAGAAATCCTTTATGAAAAATGAGATTTCAGATACCTAATTAGTTTCAGCAAAACAAGATTAATCCACAGTGGTTTGAATAAAAAAATGATTATTACTCTAGAGCACATTACAAAACTAGATTATTCCAATCAGCCGCGTCAAAACTAGATTATTCCATTTCAAATTTTGGATTTATTCAAAACATTGCTAAATTTTTGAATCCTGCACAAAGCAATGACTATTGTTGTCGTCTACAATAATGCATCAAAATTTCGGGTTAAAAACATACCTGCATACCTACAAAACTATTTTCTCAGATTGTGGAAAAACACAAAAAGTGGAATAGTCAAGTTTGGAAAAGAACCTCCTCAAATATAAAACGTACCTACTACCTACCTAACGTAACGAATGTTACTAGTATGAATATATGTTTGTCAATTATTTGCCCATAAACATTATAATATACGACATTAGATTTTTTCTCATCTTTAATTTATTAAATTATATATATTTACTTTAATGAATATTATAATATATTTTGAGATTCATACATTTTGAGGATATTTTTTTATCCGTCGCTGTATATTAAAAAAACCCGTTATAATTAATATCTTTTTTTTTAGTTCAACTATAGATATTTGGTTGAAGTAATGAACATAGGTCCTAGCGGAGGAATTATCGGATCCCTAGATCGATTTGGCGTGATTGCTGATGTTCTAATCGACTTTAACAACGATTCAATACATTTACAACAATTCTCTATCACGGATCGTGGGTAAGTTATTACTATTATTTAAAAGTTTTATACTTTGAGTGGGGTATATGTACATCAAAATTAAATACCTACTGTAAATACTTTAGGCTTAACTAGTTTATCCTAACGCAAACTGATTCTTTTACCTTGTCTTGAGAGGGAGAGGGGGGGGGGGCGCAGTAGCGTCTGGCAATTTAGCCGGGCGCGAAGCTAAGAAACGCACTGGGAGGAGGCCCACTTTGGTGGGCGATGTGTCATGCAAGCTCCGCATGGGTATTGTGTTGTGGTCAGCTTCGGCAGACCTGCCGTCGGGGCATCGCGGTTGAGTGTGTAAGCAATCCTGCGATACTCCGTTAAGACGGGGTTTAAATAAAAAAGCCGAACTGATTTTGAGGTATTATTCGGCTGTAGTTTAGTATATAGGACGCGTCCACTGGAGGAGTGGCTGGTATTATTACATGACAGACTCAACTTGGATATATTGTAGATTGAGAAGGCTAAGGCGGTATTTTTTATTTCAATTCAAATATATTCAAATTTTTAGCCTAGGCCATACTAGTTAAGCCTAAAGTATTTAGGCCAATCTAGATTGTCCTGGGTTAACTAGTATAACCTGACACTCTGGAAGAACTAGCTTGGCCTGAAATCTAGTTTGGCCGGTAACATACACATACGTACAATGTAGGTATTTCTTATGTGTTTAAAATTACTTTGGGATAACAAAAAAGGCTATAAATTATAAATTAAATCACAAAAGCAGAAAAATCCCGACTGCGTAAAAACTAACAACGACAAAAACATAGGAGCTATATGGTAGGTATGTCTTATGCACGCTGCGTACAAACTGGTTTCTATTTTTCCCCGACTGTGGCGAAGCCCAAAGGAGGGCTATGTGTTTATTATGTATATTTAATAACATATGTATGCATGTAAATCCGACTTTATGTTCCCTCGTAATTACTAAATGGCTTAACCGATTTTGATGGTTTATACGTCGTTAGATTCCTTTTGATAACGCGAGTCTCGTAGAGTATAAAGATATCATTGAAAATCAAAATTCAAAATGGTGAATTCAAGGCGTCAATATGTCTTGAAAAAAAATTTCTCGTCCAAATCGAGTGGGGTACCAAAATACAGGTTTTTAAGAGGCGATTACAAAAATATATACAACTTATTTTTAAAAATAATTTAAGATGATTTTTTTTTAAATAAAACTAAAAATGTCTAACTGGTCATGACTAAAAAGCTGTAAATAAATTAAGAATATACAAAAAAACCGACTGCGTAAAAAGCGAACTTTGTGAGTTTGTGACGTTGTAGGGGTAATCTCTGGATCTGCTGAACTCATTTAGATGAAATTTTGGTAAGAAAATAGTTTAGAGACCCTGGGAAGGACACAGGATGCTTTTTATCTGGGAAATTATCCCTTAAGGGTGTGAAAATGGCGATGAACGTTTGTATTGGGAAGCAAGCTATTTTATACATAAAACAATGTTCAATAAAAAAAATTTAAAGTCTTTAATAGCATGATTTAAATATAAGTAAATTTAACGTTTCTTTTTATTTGTAAATAATATTATTTTTTTAATAATTGACTTTACAAATATATAATATATTATCCGTGATTATCATATAATATGTATGAGTTATACAATGAAGTACATTCTTAACTTTACTAGCGTTTACCTGGCGTGGTAGTATGTAGGTAGTGCTTTACCTACATAATGGATTGGTCTCACGGAAAGATTTTGCAGTTCCTTGAATTATTTCAAAAGGAGCCGATAATTTGGGACCCTATATATAAATGTTACAAAAATAATCAAAAAGTAAATGAGGCATTGAAGAAAATATCCGAGCAAATGTGTTGAATGATGTATGGACAAAAAATCCGACCAATGCCAGAGGTTAATCGTATAGTATTTTATTTTAATTAATCTTATAGTAATAAAAGCTCAATAAAAAAAGTTGATTCCGATAATATTTCGACGTCCGACATGGTTGCCGACTCAAAGACAACTGAAGAGTGAAGTCTGAACCGTGAACGCACTGCGGTCTGCGAGAGTCTAAACAGAAACTTCTTTTTAAAATTTTACGTGAGCTGCGAGTTACGAAACGAAAGATAGACATTTTTGACAGATTCGTCAAAATGGTCGATTTTGATCTTATATTTTTGTGTGGGTAAAATTATTATAAATTTTAGTTTTAACTATAAAATGCTTTAAATGTCGAAAGTTTAAATCCTGAAGTAACTAATATTTGAGTAAACTTTGCACATTTTTCGGGCAAGTGTGTGCATTATTATCGAACAAATCTTTGTTAATATACTTTATTTTGTTGATTGGGCCAGACCATATATAATTATGTCTTCGACTGAATAATAACAATCTCTCAACTTGATCCCATCTTTTTAGTTCGATTTTTATGCAGTCGGGTTTTTTATTTTTGTAAATTAATTTAATTTGCTTTTTACGCGATTATTTTTTCTAGTTTTCTCTTATTTAATTGTTTATTATCTTGGTTTATCAGGTGTCTGTTGCAAAAGGTTGCTAAGGAACTCAGTTTATTGTGTATTAATGGGCAATAAAAGTTAAGAGAATAAATACGAAATCAAAACAAGCGAAATTAGGCATTTGATGCGTACGCACACACGCGCAGAAGCGCTCTGTCACGTGTGTGCGTAAGTCCGAAGTCGTCATCTGGCGATTAAACGGTTTTGATTCTTTAATATTTTTTACGAGTATTTTACTCTCACTCTCATGGATTTGTAAAATTCAATATTACCAAGAACTTTATTTACTAACTAGCATTGCCCGCGGCTCCGCCCGCGTTCAGATGATCAAAAAGCTAATTCTTAGGTTTTACATATTAGTATACTCTTACAATGCAGTTTATGTATTTTTTCTCAGAAATGAGATATTTTCCCGCGGTAAAAAGTATCCTATATGTGTCTACATGTTGTTTAGTGGTTTTTCTGTGATGCGGTAACAGACAGACAGACAGACAGAAAGACAGACAGATAAAAAATCTAAAAATTATAGATTCGGCCTCTGTATCGATAATAATATCTATTTCAATAGGATTTTCCAAAAAATATTTAATGTACAGATTAGGCTTAGTTACAATTTTATTATATGTATAGATAAGTTAGGTACCACATCCTCATTATCTTCTTGTTCGTCAGTCACCACACTAGTTCCGTGGTGTGATGGTCAAAATATACTCCAAGTCATTGTTACTCATATTTCTAAAGTATTAAATGCCTCATTACAGATTCCTAAAGTTACTGCGTTTAGTAAAATGTAAAATAATTGCAATGAATTCTTACTTTATAACAAAAAAATATTTTTTGCCTATACTTGTGGCCTTTGTATCTAAATTGGCACACCAATGTTTATGTTGCTATATTTTTTACACGTACCTACATTATACCTACAATATGATAACTTAAATGAGATACAAGTTTCATACTTTATCAAAATACACACAATACCCATGATATGCATTACCTGTATTATATAATAATTATATAAGTGCGGCCAGGTCTAGGGTCAAGGGATTTCAACAAATCAAAAAAACAGTGTCTGGATAATGGTCTAATTACATGCAGTATAATTAAAAATCATACTTTCGACTACATAACAAAGTAACAATTTACTAGCTATGGTACACAATTTTTTTATAAGCCCCAATTTATGAAATATTCCCAAAATGGCACAGCGGTCGAGAATGGGTAATGGGCATTTGATATCGATTATTTAATTCAGACTTTTTCATAGACGCAGTCAGGGATAGCACCTAAAAACAAGTAAATAAATATTAATTTATTAAACTGACAGTATAACTTTCGTACTTATATATTAGTATTGAGAAAATAGTAGTAGTAGAATACTTAGGTAACTATACTAAAATACATCAAACGAAATTAGACATTTAAATATGATTAATAACCTACACTTTTACCTGTATTAAAAATCTAAATAATATAATTACTTACAAAAGTATCAAAAACTCGCGTCGAGCTATATATACACTTCGCTACACTCACGACACATCGCGTGACGTCAGCAACTGCGGGAGTGCAGAGCTCGCGCGCTCGGCGCGGTCTGCCGTCTGCCTAGTCACCTAATGCCTATCTGACTCGAAGCTTGCGTCGAATAATATATTCGTTATAATTACTTATTGCAAATTTCGGTCCTTTTAAAAGTTTTTTTTCGACAGTATAGTTTTTAGCATTTTTTTTAAGAAATGAATAGTCCTTGAATAGTTCATTTCTGTAGTTCTCTTTTTATGAACGAGAAATGCTTTACGTATTTTTTTTTAAATTTGTCTAAGTTTAATATTTATTTACTACTAAACAATTTTAAAAAGTTGTAAAAACTGATTCGTACATTGTATACAACACTTTTACAACAATACATTGTAATTTTTTCATATTATTTAGATGTCAACACAAATCTTATCCTATTATCTTAATTTTAACTTAACATTAATTCACTAACCAGACCAGTGCAAGTCACTAGTATCCATTTACTTGTTTATAGCTGTTATACCCAAGAGTTGTGACGGGAAAAAAATAGTCAACCTAACGTTTGCATATTCTATAGGCTTCATATTCTCGAATGGTATGGAATTTGTCTATTAACCAAACCAGTGAAATGTTTAAAAAAATATATTTTAAATTGTTAATTAATCATATTCTGGACTGAAATTTTTTAGTCAACCCATTTGCAATATGTTCATTGACGTATTTAATTTGATATAAAATACTTTTCATCAATTAACGAGCTCTTCTTTCATTTCATTTGTATACAGGGATCTTAGACCATAACGTAATGACAATAAACTTGATGCTATAATATATTGTAAATCAAGTCGTAAAATAAATATGACATGTTTTATTATCCTATAAACACTGATTTGGTGTAATTTTACTATCCATTCTTACTTCGCATGTAAGTACAGCCGAAATATTAAGTAGGAATGTGACTGTGGTTTCATACACACGGCTTTTTAAAAGAAAGAGGTTTTACTAAATAATTATTTACGTGAAAGTAGGTATCAACTAATTATTTTTTTATGTATATCTCCTAAACATTTATAAACTAATGCCTTCGCGCTAGATGTACGGAGGATTTGTAAACTATGGATATAAATTATATAGTAAACTATGAATAATTTACCTACTATATTATAATTTTTATCCGAACTTTCAAAAGATTCTGAAAAAATCATTATACCTAATGGCTTCTTTCCATTCTTGGGTTGCTTTGAAAAATAGAACCACAATCGTATAACTTTTCTGCTTCTTTTTAAAAATCCAAATAAATGTTGGGCCATTAAAACTTACTGAAAATACATCGAGGTTAAATACTTATAATAATTATAATAGGTATTGAGGTCCCCTGTCACTTTTAATTAACTAGTTAAGTTGTACACACTATATTGTAAATATATAGGTATTTAATTTTCATGCATCCATAATATTAGGTACATAATACATACATAAAGACTATGTAGGTAAGTAATTAAAAAATTAAGTGTGTGTCGATGTTCATATTATATATATATTTGTAGTTAATAGCATGATACAAAATATCAACGACCGCTAACTGTTGTCTGCCTGTCTTCTGAACTGAATCTTAAGGCAGACTATAATTTATATAATCAAAGTACGTTTCTAGAACGCGAATGCATAGAACACTAGCTAGGTATAGTAAACTAGCGACTTATTACCCTCGCTCCGCTCGGGTTCGTACCTATTGATGGTTTTCGATTTCCGCGCTGGAACTCTAAATATTTCCGGAACATATGAACTCCTATGTATGGCTCCACAAACTTCTCTTTCATTCAGTGAAAGTCCCGTCACAATCGGTTAAGCCGTTCCAAAGATTACCCCGGACAAACAGAAAGATAAAATTAAAAAAAAGGTTGATTTGGTATCATATAAATAACTTTGTGTACTTGAGAAAACAGTTATTTTAAAATCACAGACAGACATTTCAATTTTATTTATAATAATGTAATGAATAAGTAAGATAAAGTATGTACTATTACTATCTACGCTATATTATATTATATTATCTATATTTTTACAGTAGTATTAAAATGCCTTTGTATACTTTATACTTTCATTATAAGTTAAAGTAACACTAAAAATTATCTTTTTTGAAAAATAAACTTCGAAAACTACTCAAGATCTAATATTGTACATTATTTACAGACGTCTACGCGTTCGTCTCTCGGGCAATATAATATTCGACTGGCTGTTAAATCCTCTTATTGGAGTTTTTACAAGACTTTTCAATAGCATTATAATGCTTGTTGTCGAGTTAAATATTCGTAACGCTGCACAAATGGCAATTATCTCCATCAACTCTAGTATTGCAGACGTTGTTAAATATCTCGAGTCTTTTAACAACAATTGAGGACGGAATCGAAAATAATAGGTATTGTAAAAATACATGGTATGAATTAAAAAAGGGTCTTTTTGTTTTATTTTTTTCATACATTTCATATTCTGTATTAGTTTTACTATGGTAGGAAAATGCATATCAAAACATTTATAAGTATTATCATAGCGCAACAATCGGCAAATTACATTTTCAGTTCACCCTATAATCAAATGTTGTCAAATGCAAGGGTTATCATAAAAACCAATTTTGGCAATTAAAACACTGTAGTGACGTGGTACGATACAGTTATGCCCCACAACGCAAAAGTGCGCTCTATCTCTTCCGCGTCTGCTCCCGAGTCCCGCAAGCGTGAAGGTGAACATGATCGCATAACAGTGCTAACCATGGATGACAAATAAAAGTGCTAACTGGTATTACCGTAACAGATTCTAAAAAACTTAAAGGCATACTCAATTCGCCAGTTCTTCTCAGATCTGAGGCTTCTTCTTTCCGCGTAGACTCATGACCACAGAGCACAATACTAACTCATGACGTTCAGTAAAAAAATGTAATAATTTAATGCTGAACAAACAGTTAACTAACGCGCTAACTCTTTTTAACTTTAATCTATTTTTGCCATGGTAGCCGTTGCTATTGTCTGACAAATGATATGTAATCTATACATATAATAAAATTCTAAGTCGACTCTGTATATTAAATATTTTTTGGAAAATCTTATTGAAATGGACATTATTATCGATACAGAGGCCAAATCTATAGTTTTTAGAATTTTTGTCTGTTGTGTCTATCTGTTACCACATCACAAAAAAATTACTGGAGAGATTTTGATGAAATTTGGTATGGTGATAGCTGGTTATTCGGGTCAACATATAGGATAATTTTTACCGCGGGAAAATATTTTTAATGAGTATTAGAACATTAGAGTTGCTATGGAATATTCATTATTTTGCACACATTTTGAGGCGCCTAGATTAAGTTCCTATTCTTATGGAGCACCGTTCCTAAATAACTAGAGACGGTCTTTCCTGCATTATAATATGTATTGATTTAAGTAACTTTTTAAGGTATTAAATATTTAGAATTAGGTACGTAGTAGAAGATATTTCTGGTTTTGACTCTTTTGATCTTCATAAATAGACAAAGGGTTATAAATTTAGGTTTTAAATAGCTTGTCGTATTCGTTTGAATAAAGTTATTATAAATCAATGAAAATGAAATAATAATAGCACAGTGAGCAGTGTAGGTACACTTAATGGGGAAGAATTTTGCCTTTTTATTTTTAATATTTTTTATCATAATTTTTATTTTTAATTTTGCTCAGTATAACTCTATAGCCTGGTTGTATTTTTTTTTCATTTTATTTAAAATTTAATTTAAATGACAAACTTTGCAGTGCCAAAAGACAAAAACTAAAGAAATTGTAGGCTAAAGCAATAAGACGGCCATAATTGGCGAAATCACTATCTTTCTCTTTAGGACTATATGGACATCATTATGCAGACGTGATTTTAACCTCAGACTGAATGTAAATAGATCATAACTATAGCGCCCTCCTTTCAAAAAATCTTCCCCATTAAGTTAGAATTAGACAAACTAGGGAGTGAGAAAGATGAAGATGATGCCATCTGCTGGGAAAAAACACAAATAAAGTGATGGTAAACAGTATTAGTTTAGCAGCGTTTTTAATAGATTTTTTTTTGTTAGTTACAAAAAGCGTTTGTGATGTGTTCATTAAAAGTATCTTGCTGTATTCGTGGCTGTTCAAATATTAAAATAATACACAGTTGAAATGTAATCGTTTCCCGGAAGTTCATTGAACACTGCGTCTGCGTGGAAAATCTTCAAATGTCAAAAATGGATAAACGCAGTAAAAACCACGTGTAAGTAAAATCTTCTAATTAGTTTTTAAATTTTAATTATTACTTTGTGTATTATCAATATGATACTACAGTTGGCATGTATTAGACAATTTCTAAATTTTTTTGTCTATAAATAATAAAAGATTATTATCAGAGAATATTTTTTTGTACGATTTCATTTATTATATAAAACAAAAAGATTATAATGTATTTGCTGACTTTAATATTATATAATAAGTTTAAATAATTAAATCTATTAAGTATTAAGAGAAAAAAATGAAACATTTATACACAACGAATCGTCAAGCTTTTTTTAAATACATTTCAGAAAGCATCAGAAAGATTAAGTGAATTAATATGATATAATATATAGATTAAGTGATTACAAATTATAAAATAATATTATTTGTATTTCGAAATTTTTAAACATCTTTAGCTGTAATTTTTTAATCTGTCAAAGTTTAAAATACTTTTCAAAAAGCTTGAATATTCCAGATTTTTACTATTTTCAATATTATACAGTTAATTTAAAAATATTTTTTAATACTTATAATAATTGTCACACTGTAAACATTAGAAACACTGGTTTGAGCGATAACTGTGCAGGTTATGACTAATAGCTTATTTCCATCTTCTGTTTTAATTACATTTAAAACATGACCAAATTCACATAATTTACGGCCTTTTTTATCGTTTTGACCTCTAATCCGATCATTTTTTATTGGTAAAAAACCGAATTTTATTATTTTTTGCATTATTTAGGCATAACTAATATTATTTATTACACTGCTTACATCACTATGTTTTTATGTAACACCAGGGCGCTCTACTTTCGACAAAAGTGCTGCCCTCTATAGTTGGTGCACACCCCTATAAAGCTATGGATTAACATATTTATATTGTATTTCTTACTCTGTCTGTTGTCATTGCTGATTGCAATATACTTTTTGTAGGTCTGTTTGTAAATGACAGTGTCACTTGTCAATGTGTCAAAATAAAATAATTTTTAAGTGCACGTGTTTAAATGTGCGTTTTAATTCCACTCAATATTGTTAAGTTACATAAAAAATCATGGGGAAAGTGAAAAAACTAAAACCGTCACAGATTGGAAAAAATGTCGCTCTTGCAGATCAGATCGAAGCATCTAATACTGTTAAAAATAAAAACAGATTAAAGGGAAGAAATAGACATGAGGGTGACGAAGATGTAAGTTTTTATCTATTAAGCTCAGACTAACTAATAATATACTTAGACAGAGCGTCATAGAACTAAACAAGAATTAATGTTTTAAAATAATATACAAATTACATTTTGTATACTGAGTGATAAGTAATTGAATGTTTATAAATAAAAGTAGCCAACGGATTTTTTATACTAAACATATTTTTTTTTATCTAATATTAAACTATCTCTCTTTCACAATAGAACTAATGTTAAAAAATTGAAAAGAATATACAGTATTATTCTTTTATTCATATTTTGCAAGTTCATATACAAAATCTCCCTCATTTTTAAAAAAACCTAAACAGAATTACACTACTATTATTGATTTTGACATTTATTTTGGTAGACTCCTGTATAATTCTTCAGTCTCTGAGGTATTAAGAAACAGTTTAAGTTAATATTTTTCAAAGTAAATATATGTAGTTAAAATTATTTTTTCTTTATTCTAAATTATTTTTTTAGTTTGTTACTGCAGATTTATCCAAGAAGATTTTGAAAGCAGCGCGAAAGCAACAAGTTGAACTTGGAGGTGGATTACCATCTTCTAGTGCGTCTCTCCCAATATCATTTGATGGTATATTATTTTCTAATGTTTTATGACTAGTTATTCATCTGAAAACGTACATTACACCTAATAATTTCATAACATTTTAGATCCCACTTCTGATAATGATGTAGAATCCGATCATGATGATCTTGAACCAGACACTTATTATGATAATATTGAGATCAATGAAGAAGATGAAGAAGCTCTCAAAATGTTCATGTCTTCCAATCCAGAAAAAACTCGAACTCTGGCTGATATAATTAAGGACAAAATAACAGATAAGCATACAGAACTCCACACTCAATTTTCAGATATAGAAACTTTGAAATTACAGAATATTGATCCAAGGTAAATCCAACTAATATAAACACTTAATGACATTTTTTTGGTAATTGATTTTGAACAAAATTATATTTGGTAATATTGTTTTTAGAATAAGAGATATGTATCAAGGAGTCAGAAATGTTTTACAAAAGTATAGATCAGGAAAATTACCTAAGGCATTTAAAATGATACCTCATCTACAAAATTGGGAACAGATATTGTATATTACTGAACCCACAACTTGGTCTGCAGCAGCTATGTACCAGGTGATTTTAATTAAATACTTTGAGTAAATTATTTAAAGTTACAGTGTCAATCAATTAAAATGTGTTATACTTATTTCAGGCGACACGAATTTTTGCTTCTAATTTAAAGGAGAAAATGGCACAAAGATTTTACAACTTAGTATTATTACCCAGAGTTAGGGATGATCTGGCGGAATACAAAAGATTAAATTTTCATCTGTACCAAGCTCTTAGAAAAGCATTATTCAAACCAGGTGCATTTATGAAGGGTATATTATTGCCTTTGCTAGAAGTAAGTATGATATATATAAAAACTAATATTTGTCAACACAATCATATGAAATTAATATTATATTTTACAGTTCTTAATTTTAAAATACTTATATATACCTATGTTTATTTTAGGCTGGTGACTGTACATTGCGGGAGGCTATTATTGTTGGTTCAGTTTTAGCTCGTAACTCAGTTCCAGTACTTCATTCAAGTGCAGCACTTCTTAAGATTGCAGAAATGGACTATACTGGGGCAAATTCTATATTCTTAAGGATTTTATTTGACAAAAAGTATGCTCTTCCTTATAGAGTGGTAGATTCAGTTGTATTTCACTTCTTAAGGTAAATAAAATTAAGGCATCTGAATGATTGTATTTATTGCGCTTAGTTTCTTAATTATTTATTAAATTACGTCTGTGATTTAACTTTTTCTGAAAAGGTAAAAAAATAATAAAATTCATATACATATATCAATGTTGATTACACATAGAAATTTTGGTTACTATTTTAAAGCTTTCTCATCAAAAAAACATTCTTCTTAAAAAAAACACGAATCTTCAACATTAACTCATTAATTATTATATTCAATTTGCAGATTCCAAAATGAGCCAAGAATGTTACCTGTGTTATGGCACCAGGCACTTCTTACTTTTGTACAACGTTATAAAGCAGATATTTCTTCAGAACAAAGAGATGCTCTTTTAGAACTTCTAAGAAAACAGTCACATCCAACAATAACTCAAGAAGTAAGACTGTAAAAGTTTAATTCTTATATAGCTTATGTTATAAAATAATTAATTAGCCCATGTGTATTACTTGTCCAACTTTTAAACACAAATATAATATATTATTAATAAAGGCAATTTAATTGGTAAACTTTTGTATAGTAAAGTAAGATGATCTTTGATAATATTTCATTTTCAGTAATCTTATTATATTTGTGACATCAAAATCTGTATGCAATTTCTCTCCTGTAAGATCTCATTATTTACTGTAACATAAAATTTCTTTGATTAAA
The DNA here is from genome assembly GCA_951806755.1 of Brenthis hecate. Classification (NCBI taxonomy): domain Eukaryota; kingdom Metazoa; phylum Arthropoda; class Insecta; order Lepidoptera; family Nymphalidae; genus Brenthis; species Brenthis hecate. The sequence goes on from OX638264.1 coordinate 631,087, forward strand.
AAACTGTATTACTTTTACACAATATGGTGAAAATTACTTTGCAGCCTTTTCTTTTAGTTTTATTTTAAATCACTAAAAAATAAAATTAGTTTTATACTCATCTTTATTTGTAATTATTACTAATATGTTTGATCTTTAGTTATTTATTTTCATACATTATTATCTTTTCAGATACGAAGAGAATTACAAGCGGCTAAATGCAGAGATTTAGAGATCAATGAGTCAATACCGAATTGTATGGCTGTGGAATAAAATTGTAGTTAATACTGTTAAAAATATGTATATCTTATCTTATTTTTAATAAATTTATCTATTTAACATCTAACATTATCGTCATTTAGTTTCATTTTATAAAAATAAAAAACAATAGTTCAGGTGGAATTAAATAAATTAATGGATATCGACTAACAGTGAATAAATATTTTGATTAGACTCTGTGTGTAAAAATTAAAACTATTACAGACCCTGTTTTTGAAGTATAACTACTTTAGGTGTGACTCAATTTAATGGAAAAATGAGTGTCACGGAAATGAATGTTGCAGAAAAGTGAGAGAAAAAATATTAGTATAAAAAAATATATATATTTATATTTTTATAATTATTGCAATTTAAAAATATATATTTACTGTCAAAACCTGCAGCTTCACCTGCGTTCAATCTACAAAAAAACTCTTGCTTTATGTTATATAGTAACTCGACCTCGTTTCACTTGGGTTCACCTCTATATATTTATATAACATGAATTGGATATTGTTCAAACAAAATTACTAAAATCTTAATTAAAAAATGGGGGGGTTGGCGATAGGAGGGTGAAAAATACACATACAAGGTATTCTTAAACCTACCAAATATACAAAAAAAAAAATTGTCGAGCCAAACGGCTCCTCCTTGTTGATGTCACAGTGTTTTTGGTTGCACTCCTCCGAAACTGGAGGAGCGCAACCATAAACGCCGTGGCATGAGATATTACTTAAAATACTTGAATTATGTCTACTACTATGAAATATGTTAAATCAATTTGTTGAGAGTTTTAAAGCTCTTGAAAAGGCAAATTACATCTACTTTAAATATGATGAATTTCAAGTCAACTATCCCCTAACAATTGATAAAATGAATCAATATGATGGTTGATTCAATTTGCTATTAATTGAGTTGTGACTGCAATGTGTTGTAGATAGAAACTCTTAAATAAACAATGAATATTTATACATGTTGATTCTTAATAAAATATTGTTTCCTAATACATCAGTTTTTTTGCATCATATATTATGGAATAGCCAAGGTAATTCCTACTTTTTGGTACTTAAGACTCATGGTCAAATGTTCATGCTATGCAGCTCATATTGAAATGAAAGTATGGGTTTGGTTAAGTGATAGTAGAATACAATCAGTTTAGAATTCATTAGATAAATTGAATACTTTTAAGGACTTGCTGTCTTATGTTGAGTAAGATAGATATATAAAGTTGACACAAACATTCATTCTATGTGTTGATTATATTTCACCATAGCAGATAATGTTTAACGAAATTAACTGAAAAATGTTAAATGAATCAAAGAGATATTGAAGTGAAATAAAATCCGAAATATTTAAAGAACTTTAAATTTATGCATTATCTGGTGTTTAAATTAGGTAAGGCAACAGGCACGTCTATTTGACTTGCCACAAAATGTACTGAAGGTAAAATTGAGCATCTACAATCACATTTTCTTCCAGACACAAAATCAAATGATCCTACTTTAGAACCACAATTTTCACAATGTAATTTTCCCCTAGTCCATTGTTCTTCATCAACCTTTTTCTTTATCCAAGCCGGAAGCTGGTCTTCTAGAAGATATATAAAACACTTTGGATTATAATTCTCACATTTTTCATTACAACTTGAGTTGTAAGTACTGACCATGCTATTTAATATATGACGACATTTATGGCATTTGATAACTCCTGACTTTATATCGTTATTCATTTTTCATAAATGAATTCATTAGTATGTTATCTTCAATTACTTATGTTAATTCCATGAATTTCTTATTAAATTTTTGAACTTTTGGAAAACTTGATCTCAGGATATTACTTAGTGCTATTTCATTGTTTACACAGACACCAGTGGGCACGGGCACGTCGGGCAGTATACATGTAGCAATATACTCTATGGTGGGCACTTGGCAGTCAAGTCAATGTGCGAAATCGGTAGAGTTGCCACATGCCTACAAACATATTTTTATTTTGTACCCATAATCGGTAGATGAAAATAAAATAATATTCATTGAAATAAAGTTTATTTATTTTTATTTCCATTATAATTAATATTTTAAAGATATTGATATGACCATAAAGATACCAAAATAGTTTACAAATAGGTGTCTATCTCACTTAGGTTGACTGGAAGAGATCTCTTCAAGAGATAAGTCCACCTTTGCTCACTAATTTTATTGTTTGTTACTCTCTGTATTTTACATATAAGTGCAATAAAGAATAGTATATAAATTGACAGTTTTTTTAACTTTTATTACCTACTAGCATTTACACAGATGACCAAAAACCAAATACTTAGGTTTTATATATTAGTATATCTTCTTACATTACAGTTTTTGTATTTTTTCTCAGAAATGAGATATTTTCCCGCGGTAAAACAGTTTCCTGTATGTTGACCCGGATAACCAGCTATCATCATACCAAGTTTCATCAAAATCCCTCCAGTGGATTTTCCGTGTTTCGGTAACAGACAGACAGACAAAATTTCTAAAAACTATAGATTTACCCTCTGTATTTTTTCCGCCAACTGGCACTTGGCCACGGTAGACTACGGCATAATCCCCCTCGTATTGAAAGGGAGGCCAGTGCCCAGCAGTAGACGTTAAAAAGGGCTGAACACAAATACCAATACTTACCATTCATAGATGGCGCTTTTCTCAATGGACGCAGGTTGATATTTGGGGCATCTCATGTAAAGTGGATAAGTAAAAAATGTTGACGTTTCCGATAGTAGTAATATTTCATAATCTCCTCCAGGTAAATTTCTAAGAAATCTATTGTTAACTGTAACGCGGGCGTGTCCGCGGTCGTGGAGGGAATATAGTTATATATGTACCTACATATGCCCCTCGACCAAGACACAAAATATTTTTATAGCACAAAGCCTGGTTATTGAGTTAGAGAACTTTATTGAATTGACTGACCGACTTGAAAGAATTTAGCGTGACGTCTGCGCTAGATACTTCGAAGCTCATCATCTAGTATTAAAAAGTTATACAAATTAAATAAATAAAGCAGTGTAATTTGTTCCTTATTGATTAAGCTTTTTATTTACATTTTTGAAGATTAAAAAAAGATATTTTTTTGTAAAAAAATATTACTTTAATTTTTAAAACTTTTTTTTCAATTTTTATTACGAATAGCTAATACATAGTGTAGAATCCTTGCGGCGTTTCATAATGGGCCTGAAACTCGTTTAGGAACTAGACCGGTTAAAGTGCTGAAGTGCGGCGGCCGGTGGGCGGCGCCTGGTCACCAGTCATCACAGAACATATTATACTAGCATTGCCCGCGACTCCGCCCGCGTTCAGATGACCAAAAACTAAATTCTTAGGTTTTAAATATTAGTATACTCTTACATTGCAGTTTTTGTATTTTTTCTCGAAAATGAGATATTTTCCCGTGGTAAAAAGTATCTTGTTAGGTTGACCCGGATAACCAGCTACCATCATAGCAAATTTTATCAAAATCCAGTGGTTTTTCCGTGATGCGGTAACAGACAGACAGACAGACAGACAGACAGACAGACAGACAGACAGACAAAAATTCTAAAACTATAGAGTCAGCCTTTGTATCGATAATAATGTCTATTTCAATAAGATTTTCCAAAAAAACATTTAATGTATAGATTCGGCTTATTTACAATTTTATTATATGTATAGGTATGTATTATGTATGTATTATGCCGATCACGCCTGCCATCAGCTATCGCGAACTCATAGAAACTTTCAATAAAATATATTGTTCATGTAATTTTGTTTATTAATTTTATTATATTTTAATTTGCACATAAAATTATTAATAAGTTTTAACTCGTGTTTAAAAATTTTTCTATTTTTTCTTCGGAGGAGGTCTTAGGTTTAAGGTTTTTATCAAATAAAACAACAAATCGCATGTGCGTGATATTTTTTATTTTCACTGAAATTATTTACGTACTCAACGAGAATTTTGCGCTTTTCAATTATTCATTCAACTATAATGTGCTTGATTTAGTTTACAATGACTTTAAGTAAGTACACGTATAGCATTGTACAGTTCATTTATGTAACAATATTGACGAACAAATATCTAGAAATAAACATTAGCAATAATATTATGGTATAAAAAGTATTTATAAAGCATTATTTTTAATATCTATATAATTTAAGTTACTAAGATAATTCAATATGAATGATAAGACTTATTAAAAAAAAAAGATTTAAATCATATTAATCGTTGTTTAATTTTACAAGCTAAATGTAACATGTAGGATGCTATTTAAATAGGAAGCAAACAATTTATTACACATATAGAAAAACAAGGACGTCATATTTAGTATAAAAAAGGAAATACCCGACTGCTTAGTTGTTTTGTAATATTTTATAATGTATAATATTATTAACAGATGGTACATTTATGTGCGAATACAGATACATGCTTAACATAATTGCCGTATCAACTACAGGTCTACAGCTAAAATATTAATTATCACCGCACTAATAAACATTGGATGACAAGCTAGATAATATTTTAGGGTAAACAAAATTCATAATTCAAATGTATACAATATACATATGTATTTGTCAAAAAGTAAATAAATTTAACTGTTTTGTATTGTTATTTTTAATCATAATTACATATTATTTGTACAAAACAATTATTAAGCTTTTACCATAAGAATAAGATTTTAATAAATAAATAAGTATATTAATATGATTTTCATAATTTAAATTGGTCTTTATAATTATAATACTTAAAGTAAAAGAAATAAAAACGCAGTGAAAAAAAAATATGTCTATGTAAATCTAAACTTGAAGTTTAAGTATGAGCCGAGCAGATAAAGAATGAGGAGAATGAATGATATTTGTTTTATATAGTTCAGAACCATTAAAATTGAATATTTGATCTTTTAAAATTAAAATGTTTTTCGTTCTCAATAAATCACAATTATTCCTCATCACTACGTATAAAACAAAGTCGCTTCCCGCTGTCTGTCTGTCCCTATGTATGCTTAGATCTTTATTATTACGTAACGGGTTTTGATGCGTTTTTTTTAATAGATAGAGTGATTCAAGAGGAATTTATATATATATAGTACAGCAAAATCGAAAAATTCAAATATTTGTATTTCATACTAACCGTTAAAATGTACCGAACCCGAGCGAAACGAGGGAGAGTCGCTAGTTTATACATAAAATACCTTTAAGAAACGTTGAGAATTAAAGCACAATTTTGTCCGCTAAATACAGAATTTGTCGCGATAGCGAGTCATATGTTGCCAGAAAAGCCAAATATGGTTGCAGTTTACAAAAATACCAAATAACTATTTAATTTTATAATGAAAAAAAGTCAAGTTTCAACGTCTTAGAAGTGAAACTTCATTGGTTATTTATATTCCAAATTCGTAACATTAATAAATTAATAAAAACTTTTAATGTTACACTCGGACAAAAATATGATTCAAACGAATAGATATCAAACGAATATGATTCAAACGAGAGAACCCGAGCGAAGCGATGGGAGCCGCTAGTTATAAAATGTTTTGCATATTTGAAATCAAATTAGTAAAAATAGTAATCGTTGAAGATAGCAATGGAAAGAATATTATATAATATTTATATCATTTTTCAGACAATAACAACGGTTACTATGGCATTCTGATGCAAACGATTACTGAGAACTGAGAAGTACAACCATGACGGTTTGTTGTGACGCGACCTTGTAAAATTTTACTCTCATTAAACGCGCGTAAAGAAGTTTCACTTCAAAATATGCTGACGGTACACCGTGAATATTCATAAAGAACCATTATTACAATTTTTTTTTAAGTGAGGGTAAATGGTATGTATGATCTGATTAAAAATAAAATTGATATTATTCTATGCAGTCGGGTTTTCATTGGTAATTTCGTATTCGTAAACTCCGTGATTATTTAGTTCTTGGCATTGATATATAGGGGCATGTACATATTTAATAGCAATTGCTTCCACACGCTGGTATACTCAAAATATAGAGATGTTAATGAAGTCATGTTACGATATATTTTTTTATTTCTGTAAAGTGTTTATTGTTTAAATTTAATCTGCTTCTTAGAAGAATAGATATCGAGAATTCTAGACATCGATTTGGATAAAGGCGTTCATAAGCAGTGTGGTTTATTTGTCAACATTCAGTGGCGGTCTTAACAATAGCGTGACTCCGGTGACAAATCTTTTCAAGGTTCTTCAGTCTAGTTAATAAAGACATAAAGGATGTTTTCGCTACTAAAGGTCAAGGAGAGTTCTAATTTAATAGAAATGATAGATCTATGTTTGGTGTCCTTATTAGTATCACATCACATACTGATGATTTAATACGAACTCCCGTTTTTAATAAGTATCTATCGTAACGCCATTAGGTAACTCTATTGAAAGTGTATTTTTTTCATGTGGTAGGTATTTCTAGTTATAGTCGAATCGTTATAGACTGCTGTAAGTATTTTTTTCTTTTGTTCGTTTTATTCTTTACATGGTCTAGAACCCCACGATATCAATATTTTTACTAATTTTCATTAACCTTGATATATAAACTAAAAAATGGCTTAAACTTTATGGCTCTCTAAATCTTTACATTTACAATTTTAAGTTTACAATAAAAATATGTTCTTCAAAATTTGCAGGAAAGGACAACCTGACATAATGTGCCTACTCTTAAGAGAGATGACATGTTATTTAAATGCCCGGGCGATTGTCCCGCTCGCTACCTCCTAAGATCGCCACTCGTTTTTATTGAAAATGTGTAAACCTACAATATAGTTGGTATACGTGGTGTATATTGTATACCTACTATATTGTATATACTGTAGGTATATGCATTTTTTAGTTTATATTGTGTATTTTTTACTAAGCCATATATAAAATCCTTCAAGTATTAGTCGGGGTCGTTACTACGCGACTCTTAGCACGTTTAACACGCAACATGCTTAGATATTTTGTGTAACAAAACTTAAAACAGCACGTGTTGTATGGAAAAAATGTTAAATTACATATTAAAAATAATAATTTTAACTTAATATTAATAAATGAGAAAATAAGTTACAACGTTTATATGAAAAATACCATAAAATATTTTATAATATTGTAATAAATTCAGACAATCGAGAGTAGCATAAATAATATACAGAACTTCGTCAAGTTGACTTTCTATAACTAAATTTAATTTTTAACTTAAAAGGTTTAACGATTTTAAAATTAATTGAAAAGGTTATGATTATGCCCCATAGAGGACGGGTATTTTTATAGATGTATCTAATGCATGCCTCATTATTGAAGATAATTAAAAATGAACGAGAATGGCATTTCATTTGGTTAGAACAAACTGACATACCGAGATTCCCGTGTATTTTTATTTTGTATTAACAATATTCTCTATAAAAAGTCAACTAAGCTGAGTCCTTTGATAACACAGCTAAACGATACAATTCGTGACTCCTCTGCGTCTTATTAACGAAACCGAATAATGCTTTATCCTAAGTCTCTTGCTTACGTTAGAACTTTCATTGTGCGTTGTTAAATATTACGACGACGTAATTTATTTTTTATTATATTTTACTATGTAGGAAATCTAGGTGCAAAATGACAATTCTTACCATTATATTTCAATTAATCCATATAAAAATTAGAAAATAACATTATATGTATAGTATAAATAAACTTTAAAAGATATTGTACTGTAACAAATATTAAAATTTAAATATACAAAGGTGTTTTTTTCTTAACTCAATATTTTTGTAACATTCGCTATGTAAACAAGAGTCTTAGAATACTGGGTTTGTTACACAACTAGAAATGTCCAGCGTATAAGTTAATGAAACGAGATCATGTAAAAATTCAATTACTTATATATACCAACAATAGGTTTTAAGAATATTTGAAACATATTAGAGCTTTGAAACTTAGAAATTACGTGCGCTTATTTTTCAGCTTAACAATATAAAATTTCGATCACAGACAAAATTACTAATTATTATTATGCACGCCTTAACATTGCATTTTATATGTTTTTGAAATATAAAATACTAAACTTATCAATATAATATTCTAGAACAATATAAATGTGTGATTATTCAAAGCTGAAACAACCAGTTTTTGTGACTAAAATTATTTCAAGGCAACAATTTTTAAAAATGATATAGCGAACAACTTTACACAAGTTCACTTATGCTAAAATTTGTAGCGCTTATATTTTTAGCCACATTATTTAAATGTATATTTTACAGTGTCTTTCCTGTTCCATACGTAATGTATGTCGAAGAAATGAGACTTTTTTTGTGTATCATATTGACCGTAACGACTATACGATTCGATCGTCAAAAATTTGTACGTACACGCTTTAAATGTAAATTTGAACTTTGTAGCCGCAAGCACACTTAAAACTGAATTAAATAAATACATACAGACATTTAAGGTAATAAATAATCACAGGTTATTATAAATATTATTGTTAAATATATTGTTAGGTTTAGTGCACAAAGACGACTGCCCAACTTCCAAATGTCGTTATGTTTACAGAATAATCGATCTATCAAATAATATGTACGTATCGAAGTAGGATTATATCATTGGTAGGATAAACATAATTTGTTTCGCTAAAAATGCTGATGACTGTGACGAAAGATTTTTCCAACTTTATTAACAACGGCTTTTGATATAGTCGAATCGAAGTGAAATAGTGCCGGTCAACATTCTAAGCGTACAAAGATAAACTATGAGTTTAACGTAGATAATAGATTCCTACTTTATTGGTAATAAAAGTTATATTATACTATAATTATGATTATTTTCGAATTTAGTATAGCTTCATCGATCGTCAACATACAAATAGATATAATGGCTTTGAATCCAACAAATAATTTGTGAGCAAAATTTTTGTTATTTTGACCGATAGAGGGAATAGTGAATACTGTTGCATATATTTTTATGCAAAAAAAAAATGCGCATTCTGTCATTATGAAAGTTTTCAAATTATGGATATATTCTAAATGTAAAAAATGATGAATCTTTGAATCTACACCCGAAGTATTGATAGAGCTTAAATTTAATTGATAACAGAGAACACCCTGCGTTTTCAAAGCTTAATTTGAAGATATGCTGATCGCTGAAGTAACGTTAATACTTAACAACAGATATCGTTAGCATTAAACTTCCTCAATTCTTAAGAACTAAAATTGCTGCTTTTAATTAAGTCTATTAAGAAACTATGTACAAATAAAAAAATAAAAAATACTTGTTCTTTATATTTATATTACTAAAAGTAAAGTAAAAGAAAATTTTAAGAAGAATGAAAATTAAATTTATATAATTCTTAGACAAAGAAAAGAAAGGGCCCTCCCTTTAATATTTCATTCTTGACAAAATAAGTACTTGTTAAGTATTAATTATTTAATGTCAAAATGTCGAATACTATCATCGAAAAATGAATGAGCTGAATATTATCATTCATAAAGCATATCGTAAAATGATAAAGGTTTAAAAAATAATAGATTAATGTCATTCGGGGCTAATTACGAAGTGATAAACCGAAAAGTTACATAATTTTTCTCGTGTTATATAGATTTTTATGTCCTATGTGAGGTTTCATGACAAGGATAATATCTAAGGTAGGGTAGGTACATTTACAAAATAAATGTAGAATAACTATTTGATACAGAAAAAAAAAGAATAATTATTAATCTTGTAATTAAACTAAGTCCTCGGTTATATTTGAATATTGTTTGAATCGTTGGCATTATAAAGTCACTACGCATATTTTATGAAATTCTAAATCTATGAAAGCAAGTAGGTATCTAATTAAAGCGTACTATAGTAAATAGCTAAGCAACAAATATTATTTAGTAGTTAAAGACTTGAGTTAAGGTGTACAAACTACCTAAATACATTTCAATTGACCGACTTATCTTCTAAGTCTACCTAAGAATAATACTCTACAAATTATGCGTTTGACTAAAACAACTCTGTAATATTAATGATAGTTTTTTTTCCTTTTTTAAAATTAACAATTTTAATTCAGCAGTACATTCGTGGCGTTTTGAAAGATAAGTTTGATTAAAACAAATAGTTCTATAAGTTAATAAATTAAAATATAGTGGTTGGTATAAAGGGCGGCCATAGGTTATATTAATCCCAAGCGTTCTAGAACTTCTTCGTACATACTTAGTCAATTTTTTAGACACAATTTCTAGACAATTTTTCTATGCCGCCGTATATTTGTTTTATGTTTAGGCAATTAAGATCTGATTATAAAATAGTTTACAGGCTTTCGCAAATATTATTCATCGATGAAACTACTTTACTTTCTTTAACTATTAAAATAGATCAGCAGATATGCGGTATTGCTACTGAGATTTATGGTAGGTGAAAAGTTTTTTTTTATGTTTATTGTTTCCTACATAAAAAACAAAAATATAAAATTCTCTACCACTGAAATTTTATTTTTAAATATTCAAGATTTATATTTTGCAATTTGAAATGTGATTTTGTGTTGTCAATCACAGAGGTTGATGTTTTTTTTTAGAAAATTATTGTTATATTGAAATATGTATGTATTTAGTTATTTTTAAACTTTTAGGTAAAAGTAGTTTCATTCATGTTTATGTTTTTTTAATTACCTATGTTAAATGTCTCTACAAAAATAATTTGAAAAATGGAAATACCTGTTCTTAAACGAAAGCGTAATGCCATTGTTTGTTTTACTGATTTAAAAAAAAAAATTGTAAAACCTGAAAAAAATATTTTTTTTTGGTTTATTTTTTAATAGTTACTATACATTCAATGTTAAATAATTAAACCAAAGTTACATATCAATTATTATAGTTTGGGAATCTTACCAGTTTCTATATATGTATTTTGCGTCAACGCCTTTTTATAAAACAATAATTTTCAATAGCCAAATGGCCCATAAAGGCAGCACCATATAACGGAATTGATACTGCACGCTATCTCTCATGGTGAATATGATGTATCTCTCACATATTATACTTAGTTGAGGATATTTTTCCGATATATTGTGCCATTAAAAGTAAGCTCAACACTTACGAATTACAATAATTTAGTAAGCACGAAATAAAAATTAGCGTTACCATACAATTAGCTTGTTTAGTTGATACCATAGCCGCTTATTATTAAATATATTATAACGTACTCAAGATGTCTGTTCTTACTATAATGTAGATTTTATTGCTTACATGATATATTGGCGAGATGTCTTATTTCGTAACTAGGATTATATATTACCACATAAAGATACAATCTTTGAGCCACAATTTAGCAATAATTCTTAGGTAAAATGCAATTTTGTAAAAGTCGCTTTTAGAAGCAGACATTATTTAGCTTTAAATATTATTTTTGTTTTACATAACCCAATCATTAAACTGATCAGATCACAACAAAAATATTAAGAGAAATAGAGTCATATATTAATCGTTGTTAAACTATACCTAGTGGGCTTTTAAATCAGAATAAGACAACAATATAAAAAGCTTAAATAATAATAATGTATAAGTCACAGCAATACGGGAAAGTGTCTTTCTTAGTAAGTATATGCTTCGTTTCACAGTGATCTGACCAATTGCACGACTGGCGTTGTTTATAAACGAAAAATAAGTGGTTTCAATATAATTAATGTGAATTCATCAAAAATGTACATTTATGCGTCTTTTAAACAATAACAATTAAAAATAAAGATTAATCAGTCAAAGTTTGGGTAAATAAAATTAAAAAAACAAAATAGTTTATTATAGTACTCGTGGGTATGCATCATCAAACTTTATATGGTACATACACAGTACACACCTATAATAATAATGACAAGCGAATTTTCATAAACGCACTTCCACAAGGAGCATTCCAAAATGTTTGATCAATGTAGTGTTAGATATTACCTAGCTACAATGTAAAGGCAAGGAGCAAGGACGGGTAGAAAGCGTTTATCGTTTACTCTCTTCTGGAAATACAGTTCACGGTATTACGTAGTGTCTCAGTCTTATAACTTTATACTGTGCGGCTGAGATCTTAACTTAAAATTATATTTTGATCGATGAAATCGATTCGACAGGGAATGCCGACGATCGCCGATAGAACAAAAACGAGATCCGTACTATCCTGACATAGTGCTATTGTATATTATAAATAATCACTCGTAATTATGTATAACGGTTGTAGTCTACAACAAAATTAAAGCACCCTATGCGTCCACCGATTATTGCGTGTGAAAACACTCATAAAATTTACAAATACGGGTATTATACGAACTAAGGCCAATTTTTATTCGACCCAAACTTGGACACTATTCAGTAACAGTCATTCGCGTAAAATACAAATGGACTCCGTGCGAGCGTCGGTGCGCTCCATAGATCGCGAGGACGTGTCAATTAGGCATCGACGAGAGTACAAAATTGGTCCGTGGGGTCGGGCGCGTCAGAGGAAGGTCCTCAAATCGTCGCGGCGCACATGTGTTATGCGCCGGCAGAAGTGGAAGCGCGCGCGCGGCGCGGCGAGCGTGCTGCCGGGTGTGCCGCCGGGCGCCGCCGCCGCCAGCGAGCCGCACGAGACGGACTCTGCGAGCGAGCGCGTCGATGGCCGGGAGCGGGGAGCGCTCGTCTCGCCTGCCTCACACTACCTGTAGAACGAGTGTGAGTGTGGCGGCGGCGGCAGCGCCGGCGGCACGGGCGCGTGGGGCTCCGACGCCGACCGCTGGACTCCCGGCGTACGGTCGGCACGCTCCCGCCCGCCGCGCCCGCCACGCTCGCGGTCTCCGTTCCAATTCCACTCCCACTGGTTCTACGAAACCAAGTTTATAAATAAATCAAGCATTTAGATATTGTACTTAGAAAAAATAGTCATACCTACATAATTAAAAAAAAATACCTCATTCGATTGAGGAACGGAAAGCGAGGCTTTTGGTAGAGGTTGCGAAGGAGTGTGCGCCGGCTGCGCATTGTGGTGAGGGGCATCCCGGGCTTGCAATAATTGTAAAATACGTCGCACATCTGCAGTGAGGCCCGTTTCTAATACAGCAACTCGTCTACTTAGCTCTTCTAACCTCGTCAGAATTGTGGCTACCGATGCCGCAGTAGCAGCTGCACCCACATTCTGATACTGTGGTGAGATAACATCCTGCCAAAAAATATAAATGTTAACAATACAAGTCTATATGTAATTATTTAACTATTGCTACTACTCCTTTTGTTACCTGCATTGTATTTTGTACTCTTTCAGATGTGAAGGCAAGCGCCGTCGGCCGGCCAGTTTGATGTAAATTGACAGCCGAGTGTGGGGCTGACCTAGAGGTGCGGCCTACGGCTTGTGGCGCACTTGGAGCTAGGATGTCGTCGCAGGAGACGTGGACGGGTGCGGGCGCCGGCGGACTGGGAGACGCGTTGGTATAATACGAGCTAGGGTTAGTGCTGAGGCTTGACACTGGGAGCGTAGCGCTGTGCGCAGGTGTGCTGACTGCCGGCTCACCAGCCATACCTCCAGTCAACGGCGAAGTGTCGTTCAAGGGACCTACAGAAGACTGCCGACGAACGGCTGCTCGACCTCTGTATGTTTGAGGTGTTGATTGAGCTGTAATTGATCAAAGTGTTATTCTTTATACTAACAAGCTCTCAATAATATATCTGATGTCTCATTATATTGTTTAATATTAACATAAGTTTTAAGTAATTTCTATCATACATACATACACACAAATATTTACAATGAATGTAAATGATTTTCATAATGTTTAATAAATTTTGTACCATTTCATTGTTAGCTTTAAATTTATTTTGTCTATTTTATTACAATACATAAACATATTTAATAATGTTACTGTTAAAAGAATTTTTGATAAAACATAGGGTTAATTTGTCGAATTCAAAGGAACATGCAACTAAAGATTTGTATATGCATACTTACAGTATTTGTTGTGTAGCGGCTGGTGGGTTTTATGGTGGTAGAGGTCTGGGAAGCTCCGTTTTAGTTGCGCTAGCATGCCTGCACACAAGGGCCGCGCTCAGAGCGGGCGGAAGAGGAACGTGGTCATAAAGCATATGTTAGTATGATTATTTATGGGGACATTAATTCAGCAGTTATACCGGACCATATGCTTGACATATCCATTCCACGTTCCTCTCACCACCGTCATCGAAAAGGAGAAATGTGGGACCAAAAGCGTATCACATGCTGCCTCAAATTAAACCAATACGACATAAAATTTTGCTTATTTAGGTAATCCCTTAGTTACTTTTTCCAAAATAATTATAATAATGACTTGTATGAGAGAAGATCAAAAATGTATCACAATAAACGCCGTTTTGTCTTATGGATTCTTAATTGAAATGTATGTCTAAGATAAATTGTATGTAATAATAGGTCTCTACCTAAGAAGAAGAAAAGAGGTTTAGTATGTGGTATAGCTACCATTCTTGTAGATACGTATAATAAAATAAAACTAAATCATTCAAATAAATAAGTAAATACTTAAAAAAATAATATAAAAGAACTTTTTGATTAGTCGCTCATTTGCAATGTGACCAATACAAGAATAGTTCTATTTAAAAAGAGTCATTTGTATACTTCATAAGGATATTATATTTAAAAGGGATTTGCACATCGTTCCATATTTCTATGTGCATCTACACTATAATAGTAATGTTATTTATAAGTACCACTAAGCACGAACATCAAGTTTCAAGTAATATACCTCGAATATTTTTTTCAATGTTATATCGTGCCGAGTGTTGTAAATATTTTTTTTTTTAAATACTTAATATTACATTCCAATAGCATATTATTGTATACATTATTTTTGTACCTGTAATAGAATTAAGCGTTGTGGAACGTTGCTTACTGAAGTTGAAGTTTAAAGGAGTGACATCCTGGCCTGCTTTGTCCGCTGAAAATTCTAAAATGCCTCGACTAGGCGGAGATTCTGTGTCCTCATCACTACACTGTGAATCCTGAAAGTAGTAAAAAGTTTAAAAATGATAGGATAATATTTATATTACTTACGTCAAAGTTAAGCTTAATATAGAGCCTTCAATACGCATTTCTGACTAACATATGTCTTAAATGAATATTGCATTTCATTCTAATAATATAAATGTGTCTGTAAAAACATGAACTCTGTATCTGCAGAGTTCATATTAAACATATTTTGATGCAATTTGATAACGACATAGATTGCAGAGTCGTGCGCAAAAACTAGTATTCTATATGTCAGTCTGCTAATTGAAGCCTCTTTATGTGCAACATAGATGTTATTGCGACGTAATGTTGTGCTATACAAATTTCAAAAAGCTCTAAAAACCAGTCAAGAAAGCTCATTTGCCAATATGCACACAAGTGCTCTGATATTATTAACACATATGGTGCACAAGAAACGCGAATCACGCACCACCTTGTCTGCAAATGTTTCAGTGTGAGGACGGCGCGTAGTCCGGGCGTACGCCTCGCGAAGCAGTCTTGCGTCGCAAGGATTTTCATATCTCATTCGCCGTCGAGGCTCGATACCCCCTAAATCTTCCTGCAAAAGAACGAAAGTATTACTACACCTAAACCTGATCAGCGAATTACTATGCCGTTTATGATATTATTGTCTAAATGTATAAAATTAACATAACAAATACACGTAACACTTGTGCGTCATTATTTTAGGTATTTATATATGTATTTATTTAATAAGTATAAGAAATAAAGTTGATATTAAACTAAGAAGTATTACTATTTTATAACATATACATAATACTAACGTCTCGCATATTGTAGGTTATTTCAAGATTGTTGACGAATGAAGCGCGAAATTCAGGATAGAAATCGAGTACGTCAAGCAGGTCATCTCTATGTACCCGATGCAGATCGCAGTAGGTGAGTGCACGAACCCTGCAATTACTACGCCCCACTGTACCATGTACGCACGGGTTTTCACCAAAAATGTCGTCCTTACCTATTTATTAACAAAAAAAACAACATTTTTAAAATTCTTTGGAGTATCTTATAAATGTAAAGATTTGTGTAGATTTTTGTTGTATGAACAAAAATGTTTACTAGTAACATCATAGGATAATTTGTATCCTTGCATTTTATTCTATTATGATACCTTTACTTGTTATTTATATTGTTATCATTAATGTAGTTTTATCTAAGAAGATTGAAAGAAAACAAAGAAAACCATATCCCCGCAAGCCAAGTAGCGGTAAATACATAGATCATTTAAAAGTAATTGGTCATTCCTATAACCTTCGCAATATTTGAAAATGTGTCACATTAAAAATTACCTAATATGGCCATAACAATATCATCTTTAAGAATTTCTATGGATCCTCTAGATATAAAGTACAAAGATGTCAGAACATCGCCTCGATGAACCAAAGTTTCTCCAGGAGGTGCATGAGTAGTTTTAAATCTTAGAGAGAGCGCCCTGAAATTACGGAAAACAAATTTTATTTAACAATATGATATATTATTTTTTGCTTGATAATTGATTATGATACATTATTTAATATGCAAATTACTTATACGATAATTTACCTTAAGCAACCAGGACTAGCACCTTCAAAAGCAGAACAATTAGCGAGTAAATTTCTATTTAAATGAAGACAAATGTCAGCTTGGAGACATTCGGGAAAGCCTTTTAATACGCTAGATGTGTCGATTCCGTTCGTATAACTCCACGCATGTTGAAAGTATTCTTCTAATCTTTGCCGTAATGGATTCGTGATCTGTAAATATAAGAGGACATGCATCTATAATCTATATAAATATAAATAAACTGCTGTTCTTTGATAAGAGCATCACGCGAGAGCGGCTGGATGGATTTTTGTTTTTTTTAAAAGATTCCACAAAAATTGGAAAATTCGGCAAAAACTGAAAGTACCTTTTTCTATTTATATTACAAAAAAAAAACAAACAAACAAAAACAAATTGAAATTTGGAAAGAGCAACGTCAGATAATTACCTGGTGAAATCTAATGAACTCCCGAACTCTCAGTATTTGAGTATGATATCTCGCAGTCCCCGAATATAGCCTTTGAATTATTGCGGATACGTTTCCAAAAATACTAGCGTACATAAGAGCTGTGAATAAAATAAAAACCATAAATATACTATTATTATTTTGTTTGCATTTATATATGTCGCAGGTACGTAGATTGTAAAAACAGTGAAAAATTAAATTCAGTAGTACTTGTCGTTTCCTTTTTTTTATATAGTCACAACTAGCATTGCCCGCGGCCTCGCCCGCGTTCCGATGACCAACAACCAAATTCTTAGGTTTTACATATTAGTATACTCTTACAATGCAGTTTTTGTATTTTTTCTCAGAAATGAGATATTTTCCCGCGGTAAAAAGTATCCTATATGTTGACCCGGATAACCAGCTATCATCATACCAAATTTCATCAAAATCTGTCTAGTGGTTTTCTCGTGATGCGGTAACAGACAGACAGACAGACAGACAAAAATTCTAAAAACTATAGATTCGGTCTCTGTATCGATAATAATGTCTATTTTAATAAGATTTTCCAAAAAATATTTAATGTACAGATTCGGCTTAGTTACAATTTTATTATATGTATAGATATCACTGAAGTTGCTTAGGGAAGTTATAATATATGTAGGTTTAACATTATCTGCCAGTAGGACAAAACTCCAGGCAGTTATATTTTTTTTCATTTTACATGATTGTTTCGATTAGAATATACCTGCAATATATATATATATATATATATATATATATATATATATATATATAGCAATTTATATATTTGTGATATATATATATATATATATATATATCTCATCACAAATAATGGAATATTAAAAATAAAATAAGAAGATTAATTGTTTAACGCTGCGTAGAATTTTAAATATTGTATTATCTTTAAATAAAACTACTTCTCTAAATATGTACATACATATATATCTTCTAAAGATAGTTTTATTTCAAATATTCACGTAAATCTAAGAAAGTATTACTATATTATCTATTTAAAATATTCAAATTATAACGTACAGCCAACAAGCATGACGAATATTGTGAATCCTTTCTCCATATCAGTGTTAGGCGCTACATTGCCGAAGCCGACGCTTGTTAATGATGTACATGTAAAGTATAAAGCGGTGATGTAACGAGATCTGAAATCAAAGATAATTATCAACTGTACAGAAAATGAACAATTATTTATATTTCCTGTAACTAAATGGGCCGAGTACCTCATCGAAGGTCCAGTAGAGTTGTCGTACGAAGCTTGGACATCGTTAGCGAGCGCGTCAAGCCAGCCAATAGGTGCATGAAGCTGAGGTCTCTCCCAGCTTCCAATTGCGTACCTATAAAAAAATATCATATAAATATATAGAGAAATAAGATTGTTCATGCTCTTCATTTTTTTTTTCAAATTAGCTTACCATAGACAAGCGAGCCAATGTGCAATAAGGACAAAGGTAGCCATAAGAAGGAGGAGGACGGCAGTACCATATTCGGAGTATCTGTCGATCTTACGCGCCACTCGCACCAGTCGCAATAAGCGCGCTGTTTTCAACAAACCGATGAGGGTGGTCGTCTGCAAACATAGAAAGCACACTGAAAAAGCTGTCCAACAGTCACGTAAAGCAATTTCCTTAGCCGCATACCGAACCCAAGCATTGTATGAACGTTCGCGTAATACTAAGTAGCATTAATGAGGCTTCACAGCGATTTTTCACTTCAAACAAGCGGAAGTTTATCTATGGATATACGATGCGAGCATCTTCCGAGCTCAGCCATACAGGTATTGCGATTACAAGCATTGTTTCAAACTATAAAATTAGCTTCTTTATAGGTTGCGGTGCATAAAACTGTAGGTATAATTCTAATTAATTATTTTTATACATTCAAATTAAGGGTATCACTGTTGCTTTCTTACATACTAAACTAAGAAATTATCAAGGCAATATGCTGTTATCGACTTTACTAACCTAATTTGGACTGAGGACAAAATATTTCTACGTAATTAATATAATCTTATCATTCATTACTGCGGCTAAATATTCTTAACATTACGCGCATAAACAATATGTTATGAGTGTGTCAATCATACAGGTGCATTGTGACGAGATATGTTGGTTCTCACAGCTTTGAGGGGTTCAATAGGTACTATAAGTATGCATTCGAACACGCTTTAAATATGTTATACGAGTAACTTACCTATCATCGAAATTTTGTTATTGTTTTAAATTAAATTGTTTAGTTATTATAAACTTTACATATAAGCTTTTAAACTAATTATTAATATTAATTACACTTTTTTACATCTAGCGGATCGGTGTAGAAAATAAAATGAAAAATTATTTTAAATAGTTTATTTGCATAAAACAAATATAACTCATCAGTTTTTTTTCTAAATTTTGAAAAGTTCTTTTAAACTGCAATTTTTTAATAAATTTCCCTAAATGCCACGTAGGTGGGTGCCACATGAATGCAATATGTATCAATACATATAGTTTAGTGCTTTGTTATGTAGTGAAAATGCAATTTTTACAAATAATTCGTCTGGGAAGTGTGAGCGTATTTACTACCAAGCTCTGTGCACTCCGTGACTTGCACTTTACTATGGACTAAAGCTTATGATAATGTTTTGCCTAAAGTAAAAAGTGATTATAATATATAATGGATATCTCTATGCAGGATTGAAGCTCTCTTCTTAAGACCCTTCTTCTTAATTGTTTATTTGTATGTAATGCAATTATTTTTAAATAAATATACAAACATACAGAATGTCTGCATTATAAAAAAAAGTATAATCATAATTTTATGACTGTCCCGTTCAATATTATAGTTTAATAGATAATTATTACGAGCAAGACATAAAAATTGTTGTTACAAAAAAAAAATATACGCTACGTATATTTCCGTAGTAACTTTTAGATACTTCCGGTTTTTATTTTGTTCGGTTCACGTTAAGTTTCATTTAGGTTTTGAATTCATTTTACATATGAAGAAGGGAATGTCATGCTAGCAAAGATGAAGGCCTTCATTACCTTGCCTCTAGTTGCGTTCTACGCCTCTGCAGGAAACAAACGAAACTCGTCAATACTCAATGCTATATATATTTCTCAAGCTACCTTGCATAAAACAAAATTGGAGACAAAATTTCAAAGTCTATGTCGCTTTTATGCACTAGAGGTAGAGCAAAAGCTGTGGCTACTGTCAAAAATCAATGCGGATCTCATATTTGGATAACTATAATTTCGCCCCATTCGTTTATATTTGAAATATAGGTGGCGAAGCTCGTGATATAGCGAGTGGGCACTTCATAGATTTGGCGCTGTGTAAAATTCAAAAACAACTTTGCTCATGGGAAGCGTCCTCATCTTCCATTAACGCATTCGCTTAGTGGATTTAAAATGGCTAGTGGAAATTAATTTTAAAGTATAAAACTAAAATGTAAGAAAATAGAGTGGCAGCAACATAAAAATAGTTCACAAAGATGGTATACCTCATCACTTTCCAGCCCCTGCTGTAACAAGAAACGGTATTACAAATTCAGTACGCACCCACCTTGGGTAATCTCCATACCGACTTTACGTCGAACTAAATAGTCAAATACTTTCGGAATCATATTAGTCAAAAGAACCTACTAATTAGTACATGTTACAAGTTTAATTATAAATTATATTTAAAAAAAACTAAAATAATTTCAAAATAATAAACATCAGTTATAAAAAATAATAAGGAATGATAATATAATGGCGGTCGAATTTTATTTAATTTTAAGATAAGTACTAGCCAATTTAATCTGAACAGTAGTGTGGGGCTTGTGATTGGCATATTATATCGTTTAGTAATCGTGTTGTTATATTCAAGTGACAGCTGCGTTAACTGCATGCCACTACTGTACGTGAACTTCTAAGATTTTATCCAGAGCTTCATTTGTCCGAAAGTAATATTGGAGGCTTCGTTCGCTTAAATTATAGTCTGTAGGCATTCTGATTTATGTTTCTTCCTCTTTAAGTAATCTTCGTGAAAATATAACTCGACCTACTTTTCTAACGACCCATTTTATCATTCTCTTAACAGAGTAAATCGTGTTCCGCGATTTTAATCTTACATAAGAGGTGTGTATTTAATACGCCTAAGTTTTTTCATTACAATTTTATTGCTACGTTTGAATTGTATTGTGTTAATTTGTTATGGAATTTATACGAGTTTCCTATAATGTTCTGACACTTGGCGTTTCGGACAATTGATCGTCTGGTGGCTATTACCTTCTAAATCAGGCATTTATTTTATGTACTATTTCTATTTAAGTCATGTGTAGATGTGACATGATATCATATGAGTTGGTGAGTGGGTGCGAGGTAAAGGCGGCTCACTTCGTCGGTGTCGGTTCCGAAGAGAAGTAGGTCGAAGGGGATGGCGGCGACAAGGTCGATGACAAACCACCCTCGCAAGTAATGCAGGGCGATTTTCCCGGGGTCTGATTCCACTTCGTCTGCTGCGTTCACGTACGTAGTGCGGAAGTTGATTAGGATGTCTATTATGAATGTCACGTCCACTGGAAATATAGTAGGGATAATGCAAATCTTGAAGAAAACCTGAATACATACGTTTTCGCGCATCTTCTAAATTATTCTCTTAGCAATCATTTTATTTTCAAAAGCTAGAAAAATGGCAATTTTTTTTATGAAAGTATGAAGAGAAATTAATAAGTTCACATAAATTATTACCTATCATATCAATAACTACTATAGGGTCCTGGCCAAAACCTCGCGATCGTTTGTCGAAATCTGGTTCGTTCAATTGGAAAGCGGCCACGTAGGGGGTAAATATTGCGGTGTAGATGACCAATATCAGAATCAACCAATCCCAAGCGGCCTGAAACAAAAGTTAATTCATTTGATTTAAAGGTTAAATAAACTTTATATAAGTATATTGTATATCTAGTGCGAACTAAACACTGACCAGACATTGTTTTTTGTCTTTGGTTCTGTATCTGTACACGAACCAACAAAAAGATGTAAAAAAATAATTTGGTCTCTCAACACAAATGTTAAAAATATAGGTAAACTATACTGTAACAATAAAAAACCTAAAGTATAATATAAATTCCCTGAAAAATAACTTTTAAAATAATAGCGTGTAGCGTAGGTTGCGCTTTTGCGTGTTGAAAATGAACGAGGTCGATGCGGCAAATATTTTTTATTTACCAGCGCTAACAATTACCCACCAGAATTCCCTAACTACAACATACATTAAAATATTGTTCTTTTATTGATTATTTTACACAAGTAAAGCAATTTAAAGTAAGTAGCATAATAATCAACTGTCGTCAATGAACAAATTGAAAAGGATTCTCTCTAACATACATTTTCCAAATGATCTGTTTCCAATTCTTACAATAGAATAGTAAACTTTGTTTTTGACAAGTAATACATAGTCAATTAATATTAAATACAGTATATTTGGAAACTTCAAATGATATGTATCTGAGTATTATAAGTATTTAACAAAAAAAAAAACAATACATAATGATTTTCCAACTCAGACTATAATTAAATACATAATTTTTTTGGATGCACCAATCTAAGGGGTGCCAACCATTTATGACATTGTTTTTCCCAATGTGACCTTTTTGTGTTAGTAAAAAGTAAATAAAAATCATTTTGTTATTTAGAATTATCTAATTAATTAGACAAAAATATAAAATTATTTAATCTATAAATTATGAAAAATAATGTATTTGACGAAACATCGATGAGTTATTGTGCGCATTTACGAAGCTTCTGACATAGTAGCGTCAGTACAATAGTGGCACGCGAGTCGTAGTACGGCATTATTTGCGACATATTAATATAACAGAAAAATCAGCAAGTAATTTGTACATACGAGTTTGTAGATACTCGTTTATGAGTGTCTTACATACATTTGTCTTATAACACCTTGTTGTAGCCAGGGCGTGTCATGAGCCTGTATATATTAGAATATTACTCAACGATATATAACCTATATTATATTATTTATTGATAAAATTATTACTTTTAAACAAAATACTTGTTGCTAAAAAAATTAAATTTAGATAGTTTACTTTTTAAAAGTAGAATTGGCCGTATCAGTGAAATCAGGGTACTCTCAATTTTCGACCGATATTTTGTTAGTATAAACTTTGTTCTCCAAGTTTGAACATAGCCGCTAAGCAGTACCTTATAAATTATGGCTAGATTAAATCTGAACTACTTATAATGGAAAATGTAAATATACTTAAAAATTAAGATATTTTTTTTATTTTTAATTCCGTATATTTCCTACGTAATAATATTAAGCATTTCAATTGAATAGAAGAAAGTCTTTATTAGGTTTAATCATAGTATGATGTTCTCCTGACCGATTCCGGCCACGGCGGCCCATCTCATTGAGACTGGCCAATTACGCAGGAGATATTATAGTGCACAAGTGTACGCGCAGACACAAGTGCACTCTCTATTCCTGTCACTCTCATACTCCGGTGGGATGGATGACTGTTCGACACGACCGGTGAGAGTTAAGGCGCAGGACCGACGGCTGTACGTGCTCTCCGAGGCACCGCCAACTTCCCAACTCCGGGCTATTACTGAGGCTTACTATACAGAAAGACTCAGTAACTAAACTTGGCCTGACCCGGGACTCGAACCCAGGACCTCCGGGTGTGCAGCCGTACATGCTAGCCACTACACCACCGAGGCAGTTGAATCAATATCATATTATAGTCACTTACCTTATAAGGAGAATGGTGGAGGATAGTGCAGGGGTGTGATGGTTGCGTGGTTCCCTTGTGGCCGCCCGTCGCGCCCAGTGACAGGACCTGCGAACAACAGAGCCCGTGATACGTAAATGTATACATAGCTGGTAGCATTCCCCTATTTTATAATAAATGCTATAAGTATGTTAAAGTACCAGTTTCCTTAAAATTGCACTTTCATTGCCATAATATATCATGATTATATCACGTTGATATTACAATCATAATATAATTAATTATACAATAATAAACTATAATGCTAAAATATATAGTAGGTGTTCATTGTTCCTTTACATTTGGTTTACTAACTTACGTTTGAAAATATTAGGGGTAGAATATTTATTTTTAATACCTTTTAAATAAATAATACCAAATGAAATTTTACGCGTAATATTAAAATCTTGTAGATGACTTATTGTACACCATACTTAGTAACTGAAATAGAAAAATAATTACCCAATGAGAGGCTCGATCAAGCTCAATAACCCTGTGAATTGCATGGGTTAGGCAACGACGCTTGAGTGTTCCGAACTGGGCTTAAAACCATCAATAAACAATGTCTTACACGATTTATCGATATTTTCCTGTTAAATAAAAGAAATTGTTCATTTCTAACATATCCACGGAATAATTCAGTGAAAACTGAATGACTTCCAAAAAATTTAGACAGAAAATAAAAATTGTTTATCCAAAATTAAAGAAGAGCAATAGTAGCCTATCTATAGCAAAACTACCTGTTAGAACTAAATAGTACAGGGATGTGTAAGACATTCAGGTTCAACTACAATATCTATTTCATTCAAATCTAGCAGTTTAGTTTTAGACGTGATTTGCACCTAAAACTAGAAAGACACTTCCATGCCTCCTTTACTTTGGTCGCTACATGGTTTTTGGGTTGCTTGCATTAAAGTATTCACTATACAGTTTAATTAATTATAAGCGAGTTTCATGCTTATTGATTGTTAGTGTTATATGAAAGTTTTCTATATTTTACTACCGCAACTGAGCTTGTTGCGGCTTAAAACTTACACTAAGGTCGAGTCCCCTACGTGTATTATGATTTAACGCTTCACAATGTTTATTTATTTTATTATAATGTTATTTTTTATTTAATAGAGATATTTTTATTTTCTTGTGTGTTAACGAATTTATAAATATGTAACATATTAATGAATAATACTATGTTACGTACGTACGTTATAATTAAAAATGAAGTCATATTACTAAGAACGAGTAAATATTTATTGAAATATTTACTTATTTTACTTATGCTTTCAACCGACTTCAAAAAGGAGGAGGTTCTCAATTCGACTATATTTTTTTTATGTTTGTTACATCAGAACTCCGTCATTTATTAACCGATTTGGACAATTTTTATTTTGTTTTAAAGTGTATACTTCCAGATTGATCCCATTTAAATTTCCAAAAAAAAAAGTACCACCCCTAAGGGTGGAAAAACAGCTATTGATGAATTTAGCCTACTTCTAATTGTCATATTAACTTGAAATTTGCAAGTGTTTCTATTTCCGTTGATAGTACAGTGGTTCGGTATTGTTGACCTGATCTGATGGTAAGGCGAGAAGGTGGATAGGTGGAACTCTTCAACGGCTAATAGTAGATACTTTGAGTTTGGGCTTATTTTGTTTGATATGACAAGCCTAACACGTTAGAATTGTTACTTGCTACTACTGTCTACACTAAAAAGGGAAAAATAAAAACTTTTTAACAAAAAAATAAAAACCGACTTCAAACAAAAGCACTATAAAGTAAAAAATAACTGATTGGTAGTTTTTATTTATACTATACATATCTAATCAAATAATTTCGAAGTCGGTGCCAGTCGATACAAAGCAAAGCACACCGACTTCGAAAATATTTGATTAGGTATGTATAGTAAATGAAAACTACCAATCAGTTATTTTTTACTTTTTAGTGTTTTTGTTTGAAGTCGGTTTTTATTTTTTTTGTTTTTTAGAAAATAATTGTCAACAGCACAGTTTATTTTCACTTCATAGTAGTGAGTTTGTTAGTTTATTTTTCTTTCGTGTAGCGTTGTGCTGATAATGACATATGCTACGTGTAATCCTGGTACATTAGTTCAGAAGCTGGTGCATAAATCTTGTTTAACATTAGGAATTTATATTATTAGCAATTATAAATAAAATATATATGAAATAGAATTAAAGATTGACATGAGAACTCTACTTTGCAAGGTAAAAATAAAATTAAAATCGTGTATTAAAAACAAACGATCGAAACAAATTCGCAAATGATCTACGCGTGAGAGTAAATTATACCGTAAAAGATTTTGAAATAACATTTTATTTAAATTTCATAATAATTTTATTGAAACAAAAACTATTTGGCAGTGTTTGGATTTGTCAGACCAGAACAGAATGTGAAAAATAGGTCACTAGCTTGAACTTACTCGGTGGAACTAAAACGATTTCAAAGCTATTACTTTAAAAAAATTGTGTTGTTTTCAACACTAGCTTTTGCTCGGCTATAAAAATTATGTAGTAAACAGTAAATATTTTTATATTGCTATTTTCTAGTTAATTATAATTATATTCTTTAATAATATTTTTTAGTTATTATATTTGTTTATTTTCTATGTTGAACTAAATATCTAAATGTTAATTTTAAATACTTATCTACATATTTTGTCAAATGAACTGTTCAATGAAATATATCAGCTATGGTTATTGGCATACATATGTATCTCTTCTAATTAGTGAGGACTGTTATCAAATTATTATATTCTTCGTGAAATGAATATAATATTTATGTTATTAGTTATATCTTTCTTTTTATAATCTATGCTTAGATCGCTACATTAATAACTTTTTAAAAAGTTGCTTGATTTTCACCATTGATGTATGTAGGTGTAGAAATAGGTGGTTTTGATTTTTTATAATTACAATCGTGTTTACCAATTCATGCAAAAACCACAAAAAAATTGTAGAATTTTGATAGTGATGATGTAAAAGCTTCGATTGTAATTAATATAATCTAAGCGTAAAATATACTTATTCTATGCTTAAAATATTTTTATTTATTTATTTATTTTGAAATATTTATTTATTTTATCTTCATATAGATATTTCAGTGTTTTAGTGTTATAGGAGAAAAGAGTTTAATAAAAAATTTTTTTCGAACAAGATGCTTTTATGCGGAAATTGCAGCTTGGATTTTCATTTGATTTTCAAAGATAGTGCAAGAGAAAAAAATATAATTTGTAGTGTAAGTACAGGGTTTATTACAGGCACTGTTGATTGAACTAATATGAAATTAGTTTTTAAATTGTAAACGAATAAATAACAGAAGTTTTTTTTACCGTTAATTGTCAAATGTACTTTACGCGGTTAAAGAAAATAAAAATATTAACTTCTTGATACTCACTAGATCACTATTATTTGAAATAAATGGCATTTATGGGATATCATTAAAAGGTAATTTTTAAAGAGAAAAAATGCCTGAGAGATGAGATAAGAGGTGCCATAGAGTCTGACTCGCCAGGGAAGCGAGGGCACGTCGTGTCGGTACTAAATATACATACTCTGTACGGACTATATTAAAAACTATACGGATTACCTATTATTAGAATGCAAACGTTTGTGAGTGTATGTTTGTTACGCTTTCACGATGAAACAGCGGCACGGGTTTCGATAAAAATCAGTAAACAGGTTAACTAAAACCTAGAGTACCGACTCTTAGTTAGTGATCTAGGGAACCACCTGAGCGAGGCGAGTCTAATCGCTAGTATAATACTACTGTTGTTAAACTTCTGTTCCTATATATAAAATAATAAGTACAAAGATACTCTGTACTGTGATATCTAGTGTTATCACCAGTTTCATACATGATATGATCGCAGTGTTGGGTAAGAAAAGCGTATTTTACAAATGTACAATTGATATGAAAAGCGTAGGAGGTTACTTATTAAATATTTTTAACATTATATAGAACTTACCTTTAAGGATATACATATTCAAAATAATGTTCAATGTTTTAATTGCAAACTGAATTATGTAGGCATACCTCTTTATATATTACATTCATAATCATAAACACATTTTTTATTAAAAAGTATAGTTAACATGTTTCTTTGAAATATTTTTATTATAGTTTAATCCAGTTTTGGTATAATAGACAGTGGTGCTAGAAATATCAAAGGAATTATAAGATCAATAGGTATTTAAAATGTTGTATAAAGATAATACATGAAAACATTGGCCTGAAGTATGTTTTGCCCTTCATCGCTGCGCAGAGGGGTAGGAAATTCACAGAATTTGTTATATTTTTGCAGCAAAATAAAGTACATCGAAACGATCAACAAGCTGAAGCTTTGTGGAAATACAAATAAGGAGTTGCCACTTTTGAATAGTTATTTTATGATCAAATGATTCGTTAACATATTAAATCCAATCGTCTTATCAGCCAGATACGTGAATTACCTCCTTGCCGATGGCGGGCAACCCGTTGAGGCCATTACAGGGCGGTTCGAGGCGAACGACGCTTTTTCGGGAGCCACGGAAACTGGTGTCACGCACACGAACTGAGGAGCGCCAGGTGGAGGGCGGAGGGTCGTCGCGGGAGCCGCGGGCGGAGGCGGCGCGTCGCGAGGTGGTGAGTGCCGCGCCCGCGCACGGCGGGGTCACGATCAACGGCACGTCGGGGGGCCCGCGCTCCTCCATGCCGCTGCCGCGCCAACGCTCTCACCGGAACCCGCCGTGCTCGGACGCCTCCAGGTGCTCACATTCCAGCACGGCTCTCTCGAAGGCCGACGCCGTCTCCAGCAGGGCAATGGCCGTGTTTTGCATAGATGCGCGCTTATCTCCACTCCCTCCGCTGATTTCGATACGTATAGGTCACGTTAGGTTAACTTAAGTTAAACAAATATAAAATCTGTGTAACGAAAACGTCGATATGTTTACTATGGTATGGTTTTATTCGACAAATTGAGAATCATGGTAATACACGTGATTTGCTTTTGCTTGTGCAACATTTTTAAACAATATACTTTCTAAAGTTGTTATTACCAATTTCATCACGCTATGTGAATGATAATCTAACGGCACTATTTTGGATTGTAATAAGGAAAGACGTGACGTGCTGTAGACACCTAATAGAATAGAGAAGGTTCAGAAGAAGTCAGAAGTATTGAAAAGACAATTTAGTGTTTTCTTTATTTTTTTAACATGATACTTGAGTAGTAGAAAATAGAAATTTACTGACAAATTGAGTATTCTTTACGGTAATATAAAATTAAGTACGTAGGCTGTGGAGTGACGATGACAACGTATAGAATATAGATAATTGTTTACGAGGTCAGTTTCAAACAGTTTTTAAGAGAGATATTATTTTAATGACCATTCTCGTTACTTTTTAGAGTGGGTGGTGGTCTAGAATAGTGCTAGCTATTCGTTATAGAGGCGCTAGGGCTGAAAGCGGTAAACGAGGCCGCGCCTTATTCAACAGTGTGTCAACGGGTGGTCGGTCTATTCATCGTCTTTGCCCCTGTTTTACGTTAACATTTCCTTGCTTGGATATAGGCGAATTGCACCTCTGTAGTTGGATCAATGTACATTTTACTCATTTTTAAAGATACGAACTTGGTAAAGTTTCAACATTTGTAGTTTCACCTATATAATAATTATATAAATATATTGAACTAAATATTGTATCCCAAAAGTATTGTCACATTGGTCAGCATCCGCAGGACGAGAAAACTTAAATAAATTAATAGATATTGAACTTCAATATCTTATTGGTAACAATAATTGTAAAAACACGTTTAAAACAAAATTATCTCTCAAATGAAGGCAAATATTCTGTTATCATAGATATTTTTCTTATGTATTGTAACTTATGATAATGTGTTATTTAATTACTTCTTACTTATTATAATATTGTAACAAGGTTGTAGAGATCTTCAGTAAACTATAGATAAAAATAAATGTTGTGTAAAGTATTAAAATGGGGCCTGAGTGACAGGCGAAGAAATACGTAACAAAGTTATATAACTACGTAGAGTCTTATGTACTCGTATTTACATATTCATAATTATCATGTGAACAAAGAAACGAAATTGCTCTGTACTTAAGTGCTTATTTTTAAGTATGCACGGCGCCATATTTACATCCTATAATTTTTATACATATATTGCAAAAAACTAGTGTAGGTAATAGATAAGTTATATTTTGTTACCAAAATCTATAATGTAAGAAGAAAATATTATGATCTTATTATTGCCTTATTTTATTTAAGATGTGTTCCAAATATTTTAATATGAAAATGTATTGAATATCATTCAAATCTATTTGTAAAATGCGTGCCTCGTACTGCTAAATATTTAGGGTTTCTTCATGCTTTAACTATAAACTATAATATACTGCGGATAAACTACGGAACTACTTATAAAAATAAAGTACATTGTGCTGAGTGGTGCGAGTATCTTTGTAATAGTAATAATATGTGGATTCGTTTCTTAAATCGTCTGTCGAATTTCTGTATACATTCTTTAGATATCGGAATGAGGGAGGGGCTGCATTCTCTGCATAGTTTTTACGTCACACCCGATCTATACTTAGTATGTATTCTCAAAAAATTATGTATGGGATATGGTACCTATTAGCACGAGGTCAAATGAAGTCGATTTTACCAGTTCAGTTAAAAGACTTCTATAGTAAGAATTTTGAAATATAGCATATAAGCAAAGCGAAATGTAAAGTTTTCAGTAAATTTTTTTCATACTCTCATACAAAACTATACTACAGTAATATTGTTTTGAGTTTCTTCGAATATAATAATCACGTTTTGCTCTTAAAACTTTGGTTTTGAAACGAATTTCCAAACGAAGCTCCTCAAAATCTATAATGTTCTACGAGTACAATGACTGCTATACAAGGCTGCCAAAAGCGTTACGTTATTCGAAAGTGTCGTCTTTTAACTGTATATATAATATCATGAATGAAGTTGATTTTCATTCAGAGAGAAAGCACAGGATACGATAAATCTAAAATGATTATATATTTGATGTAATGAATAAACTACCTTTCGTTACTAAAAAGAATAAGAGGTATATAACGTAGACAAAGGAAACCATACCATGGTAGTCATAACTCCAAGCATGGATCGCGTTTTATCACAATAATAGCAAAAAAATACTAAAGTAAATAAAAATAAATAAATCGCAAAGCTTGCAACTAAAGTAACGACAAAAAAACACCTCTTAAGAACCGACGCACTGTCCACAGTATGAACTAAGCACAGGACGGCACCACTGATATTCGATTATTACGTTACGCACAAGCTTTTGTGACCACTTAGAATATTTGATATAATCGTGAAGCCCTGTAGCTGTATTGTAGCGCAATAAAAGCTGCAAAATTTGACCGCAAAACGATAATAACAGTTTTTACTTTTTAATGCAGCCGATCGATTAAGCAAGCACTCGACTCATTTTATATACTTTTGCACATATTATCGAGAGCCTAAAACGTGTCGGATCAATTTATTGCATGGAACGCGTCAACGGCATAAATCGCGGCGACGTTCACGAGAGGCGAAGCCCCTGGAACGGATATTTAGATAACAATTCGATGGCAGTGTGAGAGGCGGTAGAGTCCGCAGCGTGGTCACCGGACTTAAACTCTACAGTTGCGCGGCGCACGCAGAGGTCGCTGTGCGCGCGTCGATGCCTCACGCCGCGGCGGCGCCCGGCCCGAGCACCGCCGGAGCCGCCCGAGCCGAGCGACGTGACCTCGCACAACCTCCTCACCACCTCCCCAACACCTCCACCACCACCCATCGAACGTTACAGCTGAACGCAATGTTGCTACTCGCTATACCGCGGCAAGACTAGGCCCGCGACCCAGCTAGACTGCTTGTAACGATAAGCCACATCAAACGCACTCATTTCACTCTAATCCACCGTAACAGTCAATAGATTTCAAATATCAAAGACTATGTTTATGGACAACGTATAGATTTATTCTGCCTGAAAAGGCAATCAAACCTGAAAATCGGTTTTCATTATTGTACAGTAATTTATTTTGTTTCTATATAGTATTTTTAAAATTTTCACAATATATTTTAAATATTGTAAGCCGAGGTTTTTAACTGTCTTAGTACTCTACAATGGACTATGTCTCTGCTGCTCAAAGATCTTTAGGAAATGTTCTTTTGATCCTTTAAATTTTGAAAACTATAAGCAAATGCCACAACAATATAATTTTTATGTGTAACTTTATTTCATACTAAGAAATGAAATTTTAAAGGTCGGTCTGTTATCAACCGCTCTAAAATGATGAAGACAAATTACAAAACAATAAAATATAAAAATAGGAACGACACTCTGTACATTTTTTTAAATGAGAATTGAAAAAGTTTTGTTCAATATTTATTATGCTTCTAAATAATTCTTCTACTACTATTTTATTGTTATATATATTGACTACCTCAGTGGTGTAGTGGCTAGGAGGTACGGCTGCACACCCGGAGGTCCTGGGTTCGAGTCCCGGGTCGGGCCAAGTTTAGTTATTGAGTCTTTATGTAAAGTAAGTCTCAGTAACAGCCCGGAGTTGGGAAGCTGGCGGTGTTTCACCCCCGTGCCTCGGAGAGCACGTAAAGCCGTCGGTCCTGCGCCGTAACTTTCACCGGTCGTGTCGAGTGGTCGTCCCACCGGAGTATGAGAGTGATAGGAATAGAGAGTGCACTTGTGTCTGCGCGTACACTTGTGCACTATAATATCTCCTGCGCAGTTGGCTAATCTCAATGAGATTGGCCGCCGTAGCCGGAATCGGCTAGGAAAACATCATCATTATTATATCCTAACTAAAACTATCTTTTTACGGGAGAGACCAGTTTCTGAGAGACTGGTCTCTCCCGTGAAAAGGCGAAAAAATCCGAAAAGATAATTTTATTTAAAATGTCAAATATTCGCGTAAATCTAAGAAAGTATTATATCCTAACTCCTTGGAATGACCGAATTTTTACAAATTATCATGGATTATCACATCTTCGGTGACAAGTTGACACACCACTTTTTTTTTAATTTAGCTGATCTACTTTCTTATTATTATTAGCTGCTTACAGTTTTCACTACACTTTTTTATCCTACCCTTTTAATGGGCCTGAATTAAAAACATAATAAATGTCAGTTCAACATAATACCATTTAATTTATTCCTTTCCTTTGATTGTTTTTAAACCTTCAGCTTTAATACCGACTCAAACGTCAAATAGGCTCATTACAATGCCACCATAAGTTTAGTATAAAATTTTTAAAACCTGGTTAAAAAAGTATTTGAGAACTACACAAACTTTTTACAACTAGTGATTCTCGCTCGCTTTACTTAGCTTGCTGTTCTCTATCAGCTATCCCATAGACATCATTTAAGATGAGATGAAAATAGCAGTCTATGTCACTTCTTGATTTAAAAAAAAAGACTGTGTTTTTGCTTAGATACCTACCACGTGAAAGTAGCAAAACATTTAGTCTAAAATGAAAAGCTTGTCGTTTTTGTCCATAAAACGCCAGCTTGCTTGTAAAAATATCTCAATTTACTCGTACGAGTATGTTTAATATTCGCCGCATTCGAATTTTAAAACAATATGTTAATGAACATTGAAAGACATCAAATGACAAAAATGTAGTCGACTTCGTTTGGCATTTTGCGTGTTTGAGTCGCGTTGTTATTTAAAGGTTGCTACTGGTTAGAAGTACGAGTGAGTGTGTATGAGAATTACTTTTTTTTAAATCTTGGGAAATGCATTTACGCATACGACCTGTATACAAACACGTTATGTGGGACTCACCGGTATAAGAGAAGCCAGTACTACCCACTAAAACCGAACAGAACCTCCCTCGTCTTAATTGCTTGCTTATACGCGCTTAACTACGATGCCTCGACGGCAGGTCCGATGCCGAGGCAGACCATACAACTAAGGGATGCTCCAATGGTCTATTCTGCTGTCAGAAAAGTACCAGGAGCAACTCTCATAGTACACCGCTCACCGAATATGTTGTAGTTAGTGGAAATTATTTTGGAATAGGGACAGTTAAAAAGTATAACGGCAAATGTATTGTCGACCGTCAGATGATAGGACGCCATAATATAATTTGTATTTAATAGTTGATTCGTTTAGCATTTTGGTTGGGCACGGCATAAGAGCAATATTTTTGCTCCTACTCAATTTCTGGATAATGTACTTACTAATTGTGTATTTAAAAATACGTTTTTGTTGAAATCAATCCTTAAAAATATGTGTGCTTATTAAAAAGATTGTTTAAAACTATATGCATTTATAAAAATGAAAATTATTTTATGTACTTTTTAATGTGTGCACACAGGTCCGAATTATATTATAAATATTCCATAGCAATGAAATTACGTCTAGAGATTACATGGAAAAATAGATTTTTATTTCTTAATGTGTACGGATCTTTTTACTGGCCAACAATATATGTATACTAAGTAAAAACTTTTCAGTCGTAAAAAAAAATTATATAGCGTTATTTTCAGTACGTTAAATCGCAACCGGTTGTTGCGATAGCTTGTATCGATCAATCCATTTGAATATTTTATGAAGACGCTGCATGCATTCAGCCGTTAATTATTATATTATAATAACATACATCATATATTATACATTACTTAGTTAACAAGAGAATATCAATGTATTTGTGTAACATAAAAGATATGAACTTGTAAGCTAACTCTAAAGTTAAAATAGTCAGATGGACTTTAGTACAAGGAGAACATTAACTGAACCAGCTGCAGTGAGGATGATAAAAATTAAAGCATCGTACTTCTAAAAAAATATCCAATCATTTGGTAGATGGAAAGCTGTTTGAGAGTTTGGAAATTGATATTATTAAATATCTTGACCTGCTTAATAAAAACCGGCCAAGTGCGTGTCGGGCCACGCGCAATGTAGAGTTCCGTAGTTGCTCATCACAATAATGCGGACTGAGAAAGGGCCTTTTTTAAGGATGTTATGATTTTATTTTTGTATATTTTAACAGCAATTCTAATAGGTATTATAAAGAGGAAATAAAATGTTTTTTTTTGTTCGTTTGTTTGTATCGAATAAACTACTAAACCGATTTAGATTAAATTTGGTAAGAAGATAGTTTGAAACCCTGGGAAGGACATAGGATAGTTTTTATCCCGGAAATCATCCCTTACGCTTAAGGGGGTGAAAATGAGGGTGCGAGTTTGTATGGGGAAACGACCTAGGGACGAACCTGAGCGAAGCGAGGGTGAGTCGCTAGTAGTTTATAAACTTATATTTACTACTATACCCCTAATTAAATATTTGTTTTCACAAACCCGCAATATTTTTGAAAGACCTATCCAACGACACTCCAAAAAACAAAAAATCCCTATTTTACGTGTAAGATGTACTCTAATTTTTTTTAATTTATTTTACCACTTTGTCAACGTAATTAATACATCATATCCAAGCCAAATAATAGTTTTCTAGTACTAAGAGTCTCTGAGCTAAGCTGCGGACAGACGAGCGGACGGATGGACGGTCGTTGTGAAACTATAAGAGTTCCTTGTTGACTACGGAACCTTAAAGAAATAGTGTCCACTATCCAGTAGTCACCCTATTACTAGGTTGTTAAAACTATACGTGCAAATGCTTTAAGCCTTTTTTTGTAAATGGTTGAGATTTTCACCCAATACAATAAAAAATCCACAGATTTCGTGTCTGCCACGACTGCCAAGATATGATTTTTTTTCCGACCGAAACCGAGCGAAAAGCGACCGCATTTTTCACATTTTTTCGATTAAAAAAAGCCTTTCAGTGTTTTCAATTTTTTTTTGCATTTTGTAGCCCTCATTCAGACGCATCTTTTAACATCCCAATCAACCACGTAGTCCCAAAATCCACGACACCAGGGCGATGTCGCCTTTCTATCTGAACTTTCGCTGAAAATCGGGCCTATACTGAAGCGACAAAAAACATTTTCAATGTTAAAAGTAAATAAAAAAAATTAGAATTATTACGGTATTTTTGTTAAAACGGTGACATATGACTCAAACATAAATGGTATATACGTACATACAAGTAAGTATATATGTACATACAAGTCAAATATCAAACTTGGTTTAATTACAATACTCGTACATGAAAAAGAGAAAAATCTAAATCTTATTTTCTAGTTTTCTACCGATATTCCACATAACACAAGCAGTGGTAGCTCAGTGGAAGCCCGCTCGCTTGTGAAACCGAGTGAGAGGGTTCAAATTCCGGGTTTCGAACTTCTGATATTTTCATGTACGCATCATTTCCAAAATGATTACCATTTGTTTTACCGGTAAAGGAGAACACCGATAGGAAACCTGCATGTCTGAGAGAACCTAGCAAGTTTTCGACATGTGCAGTCCGCCAACCCGCACGCGGCCAGCGTGGTGCACTATAGCTTGATCCCCCTCGTATTAAAGGGAGGCCCGTGCCCACACTAGGACGTTAATGTTGATGGGTTTAATATTTATTATATATGTACCTGCATTCAATTCGATTAAGTATTTCTGCGGTGTGATACGTTTATAATAAAGTCATGTACTTATTTTTTTTTCACACTGTCATGCATTTTAAATAATTTATTTAAAATATATAAGTAGATTAAATATTAACACTCATGCGCAAAACTACGGGCAAACTATGGCATAAATACATACATACATACGTATATTATTATATTAAGGACTATAGGTCAGGAGTTCCCGTAGTTAGATAGGTACATAAAAATTGTAGTATTATGATTGATGACTATAATTATAAGCAATTAAAGTGAGACGATTTTTACGGTTTAAATTTATTAATATACATAGGTGTAAATGTTTTAGAAGGAAAAGTGCTATAAAAATAATTAAAGTACACATTAAAACTAGTTTGTCGAAAACTTTATTTGCGTGAATAACAAACATTTTTATGCACAGAGGAAAGATTCAGTAAGAATTTGTAGATGTAAAGGAAGTTAAGTGATAACGGTGCTATTTACAAAGGTTATATAATACAAAATAATTGCATTATTAGGTCGCTAATTTTGTTTCGTACCTCTTCCACCAGGGGTCCTACACAAGTGTCTCTGCTATCGCTTGCTGAACGCGATGCGGCACTTGGGACCTACAAAAGACGAAAACCAATGTTGACCTCTAATTGCTTTTTGAAATTTTGACTACGGAAAATCTAATTGCTAAAATAATGTATAACACAGGCAGCACTGGATTTACACTAGGGGCACTCGGGGCTAGTGCTCAGGGCGGCCCAGGGGCGGCAAAATTCGAAGGAAAAATAGAAAAAAAAAATTTCGCGTTATCGAAAATGTTTTTTATTTTCCAAAAAATGAATAATTAAATTTTTTTACTATTTTTTGCATTTTTCAAAAATAAAAAAAAAATAACTTTATCGAAAACTTAAACGATAAATACTTTATCCATTTTAAATTTTTGCAAAATTTCGATAATTGGGCGGCATTTCTTACATTACCTAGGGGCGGCGCTAAGGTTGAATCTGGCGCTTTACACAGGTCTTAAGTAGAAACTACTTGGTAAGTTTTAATGAAAGTTGTTACGAATATTACTATGTAAGTAGTCAAGTTATCAACATAAGGGCGGGCCCTGCAGGAAAGCGGATTAAGTATGAAAATTTAATTAGATGGACTGAAATTGCTGAATAGATTTTGATTAAAATGGGGCATATATTTTTTATTATTTAACTCTCCTATGCTCGACGGTTCAAAATCTTGGGGTAAAGAACACAGAATAAGTGATTAAAGTAAATGTAATGAATTTTTAATGTTAAAAGTATTTTTTAAATACAATTATTGAAAATAAATCTTTTGTAGCATTGTAATGTTTACGTCGCAGACAAAAGCTCTTATAAAATTAATATGAATGTTAAACATTGAGCAGAAAAACTTGTAGCATAAATAAATAGGTAGATGGTACATTTACCGCAGATTGCTGTAATTATAACAATATACAAATGCGGCTGTAACAAGAGTTTCCTTTTAAATGGAACATAATATTAAAATATAATATTAATATTTTTTGAACAGCTCATTTTGTTCACAATTTCGTGGGTTTCAATTTTGTTGCGCGAAACTTGCGCCTAAGTTACTCCTTATAACATCAGCTATCTGACAGTGAAAGTCACATCAAAATCAGTCCAGCCGTTTCGCACATCAGCCGGAACAAATAAATAAGCAGATAAAAATTTAAAAAATTGTTTTTTTTTTCTTATAATTACCGTATATACTATGTATTTATTAAAAAGCTGTTAATTTGACATTACAAACAGACATTTCAATTTTATTTATCTGTATAGATTAACACTTTATAAGCCTGTAGAATAGACCTAATAATATCTAATGTTATATGAATATGACGATGATCTGATGAGATCCCTTGTGGTGACCTTTTGTGTGTAATAAAGTGTTGATAGCGTAAAAATATGGTCGGCCCGGTTAAGGACTGTTAAGTTACTCTCCCAGAGAACATCGACATTATATATCAATAATCATACTGTCGCGATTTAGTCGGTAAATAAAAGTGCTAAAGGGCCAAGGTATCTATTTCGTAGCCTCTGACCCTCCCGTTCCGTCCATATGTTTGATAAGGTACCGAATGATGTACCCAGTATTGCTAAGGTTTTTACGCTACTGTTACTATTAATCTTAATCTATACCTACTTCTATACTAATATTATAAAGAGGTAAAGTTTGTGAGTTTGTGACGTTGTAGGGGGTAGTCTCTGGATCTACTGAACCGATTTAGATGAAATTTGGTAAGAAGATAGTTTGTGACCCTGGGAAGGACATAGGATATTTTTTATTCTGGAAATCATCCCTTAAGGGGGTGGAAATAGGGATGAAATCTTGTATTGGGAATCAAGCTAGGGAAAAACCCGAACGAAGCGAGGGTGAGCCGCTACTTAGTTATATCTTATTAATATTGTTGTTTGTCTGTGGCTACCTAACACCGTGTTTTGAAAAAGAGGTCTAGAAATATCCAACGAAACTCCTTAACAAATGGTAAGGCGATTGTGACTAATTTAAGATATTTGCAATTTGTAGTTGCTACTTATTTTAAGGATTCTGTAACACAAAAGGAAAAAAGGTACCCTTATAGGATCACTTAGGTGTTAGTCTGTTAGTGTGTCAGTGCATCCATCTGGCTGTCTGTCTGTCTGTCAAAACCCTTTTTCTCAGAAATGCTTGAAGGTATCTAGTTGAAATTAATATCAAATACTCAGGTCTGCATTCCCTTGGAGTTGTGAAAAATCAAACTTTGCAAGAAGCAATGTCTTATAATGCGACTAAAGGGAGAAATCTGAAAACTGTAAATTTGTGAAATCACAAAAAAATGCGTTTTTTTGAGGTTTCGTATCCAAACAAATTTTATTTAGCCTACACCGTCCATTTGTCCATCGTTTGTGATAAATATAAATTACATTAGACTTCGTTGTATATAACCTAATCGGTTAATTTTTTTTACTATTATGTAATGAGGACAGATTGTCTAGATATTAGTAGGGTATGTACACGTGTAAAGGCCTTGACCTATTGCGTGTTGATCGCATTTGATTCAGCAACCTTTGGACTAGCAACGTCTAACACCTGGAGTTTGAGGGTCATTTGAATACTTGGATTTTTTTTTAATCTTAGATCTAATAATTTAAAATTAATTAATAATAAATAAATTCATTTCAATCATTCAATTTTATGAGAATAAATATTCATTAAAGAAATTATTTTGTCAGAAGAAATTATTGCTTTTTATTTTTAAATAAACATGGCCCATTAAATAAACCTATCTTTTCGGATTATTTCGCGGATTTATTTTGATTTTTGGTTCCCGACGTTTCGAATGCTTTACAGCATTCATGGTCACGGGAGAGACTGAGGTGTTACATGTCTCGAAGGTATAGTTGTTACAGACAGCCTACCCACAAATAACAAAATGAAAATTGCACCAATTTCCTTACAATATTTTTTAACTTTAAACATTTTTATAATTTTAATTAGTTTTATAATTGAACACGGAATATTTTTTATTTAATTTTTGCTGTTATTATTATAATTATTACAATTTTAAAAACATTAATTACAATTATAATATACAATAAAACATGGTCCTTTGACTATATGTTTGACTATACACGCATCGATCACCCATCATGGTAAACGTAATGTCAGGCTTATTAAAAGACAACTGATGGGGTAATGGCAAATTATATGGTGCCCAAATGGCAGTTTTAGGAGAAATTGAACTAAAGAGTTGAATTAAATAATCTTCCTTGAGAAATTGATATCGGTATTAGATAATCTGATATGAAGTAAATAATCGAAGGGATTGCAAAAGCCCTTGACCTATCGCGTGTTACTCTTAGATAGTTCAGTAGCTCTTGGAAACCGCCTAACTACACATACATATATCTAGGTAGTACTAGCTACAATAGTAACACTTTCACTTTACCATGAGTGCATTTCACTCCGAAAAGTCAAGAGTTAGCCTACTAACACTTGCTCAGAAATAGCCGGCATGTGAGTAAAATTGCCGACCTTAATAATGTAAGTTATTAATTAATTTTCGAGTTAACTATTAATGCATGAGTACATTTAAAATGTTATGTTTACCATACTTATGAAATTTTAAATATGTTTTTATAAATTTTGTTCGTTAGGAATATGTATGAGAACTTACTGATGTTCAGTTTAATATTCTGCTGACTTTTAAAAATATTATGAAGCCAGGTTGAAGAATATAAGCTTAATTGATAATATCTACGTCTTGTAAGTGAGCTGTTGACATATTTAGAAATAGCTCAAAAAATCCTGTTTATAATAAATATTCCAGATACTGTAAAATTTACAGCAAAATATTTCAAGTAAAATTGTAAACCATAAAATTCTACGTGAAAATTGTAATATCTATTTTCTATGGGTTTGAGTGTTAACGTGATATAAATTGAGGGTGATGACAACACTTTGCGATGTGCAAAGTAAAAAAAAAAAATAAGAGTCTCCATCTTAAGCTTAGAGGTTTCTTATTAATTATCAAGAATTATATGTAAATGAAATTAATTTTAATAGTTGAAGTTCATTTTAGTACTAGCGTACGAGTACATTCTCAATAACTGAACTACATATGTTAACAAAATGTTAGAATTAATGCTATTAGTGAATGATATAGATAGTATTCTCGCGATACAATAAAGAAAAAGAATTCCCTTAACTCTGGTCTATATACATATAGTTTAGATACATATTACAAAAAAATATA
Source organism: Brenthis hecate (assembly GCA_951806755.1). NCBI lineage: Eukaryota > Metazoa > Arthropoda > Insecta > Lepidoptera > Nymphalidae > Brenthis > Brenthis hecate. The sequence continues at coordinate 672,396 of OX638264.1, forward strand.
TAATAGATGATTTAACATAGACATTAGACATAATAGTAGCATAGACAAAGCATTTACAACTTTTATAATATATTTAAAATAATAAACATTTATGTTTAAAAAAAATTGAGTTACTAAATTGTAAAATAAAACTCCAAACGTCTAAGTGGTCAAACCTAAAAAGGTAAAATAAATAGTGTCCGACCGAAGGTCTATTTTTGGCCGAAGCCGAAGCCGAAGCCGATTAATCGGCTATCGCCACAACCTTCGGCCGAAGCCGAAGCCGAAGCCGAAGGTTTATATTCTCTCAGCACTCAATAATTAATTTTGTATCAATACCTCAAATAACCTCAATATTGAAGGTTTATATTGACTGTCTCATGTACAGTGCTACAAGGTTCTTTTGGCGCGTGGCCGAAATCGGAACTAACAGACAAGATGGCGGATCTTGTAAAGCGTCACTTTTGACAGATAGCTGGAGTTGATAAGTTTGTCGTGCTTTTATTTCATTATAAATATCTCAAAATATGCCAAAGGTAATAAGAAGTGGTGTTAGAGAGGTGGTGCTAAAAATAAAGGATTTTTTTATGAAAGAAAAGCAATCTGGCGCTCCGATTATTCCATTTGAAAGAGTAAATGAGCGCGTCGCAGCTGCAACAGGTAAGTGTTATCATACTATACCTCGTAAGTGTGCCCGTTATTACTTATTACCAAGAATACTAATTCATATTTTGTATCCTTAAGAAACATATTCTGTCCTTCAAATTTAAAAAAAATAATACGATTTTCAGGTATATCTTTACGAACAGTTGTAAGAATTGAAAATGAAGGCAGATTGGCTGAAGCATCATCCAGTAAAATAGTTACACCAGGGAAAAGTAGAAAAACGAGAAAGGATAAAATTGTAATGGACAATTTCGATATTGGTATTCTTAGACGAAAGATACATGAATTTTATGCTTGGAAAAAAGAAATACCAACAGTGCATAAGTTGTTACATGTACTTAAAGAAGAGATAGGATTCACAGGCAGTCGAGAAATTCTCAGACAACATATAAAAATGATTGGTTTTCGATTTAGAAAAAGTAAAAGCAACAGAAAAGTCCTGATAGAACGTAACGATATAACTGCTTGGCGCGCTCGTTATCTGCAGGTATGGGTACATGTACTTTTATAGTCTTTAATATTATTAAAAAAGTTAATAAGGACAAATGGAAACATTTATGAAACTGATACACCAATTCACAAACCGTTGAATTATTTTATTTCAGACTTTAAAGTATAATGATGAGACAGAAAAACTTCCTGTTATTTACTTAGATGAGACATATATTCACACCGGTCATACAGCTGGAAAATGTTGGCAGAATGATGATGAAGGTATTGGCTAATTAATTAAATATCTTGAAATATTAATGAGTAATATATTTTTAAATCTTTTTTGACTAATTTCATATGTATTTATCTACTATTAATATTTATTCTAAGACTCTACTCTGCTTGTATTATAGTTGTTTTATAGTTCAAAAATTCAATTTCAGATGGAGTATTAGAGCCCATCTCTAAAGGACAAAGATTTATTATTGTTCATGCCGGAGGTAATCAAGGCTTTGTGAATAATGCTTGTTTGGTTTTTAAATCACAAACAAAGAGTGGTGATTACCATGGAGACATGAATAACACAATTTTTAATAAATGGGTTTTAGAAAAGTTGGCTCCCAATTTAATGGAGCCCAGTCTAATTATAATGGACAATGCTCCATATCATAACACACGAATTAATAAACACCCAAACACAAGCACAAGAAAAAATGAAATAATTGAGTGGTTAAGAATAAATAATTTTGAATATTCAGAAGAATATACTAGACCACAACTATTAGAAATTGTAAATAAAAACAAACCCGAACCAGTGTATTCTGTCGATGCTATTTTAACAGGACTGGGTCACAAGGTAATTATAGCTTGAATGCTCTACTAGACCCGTTGAGGCACTAATAAAGTGTCTTCTTATTATGCTATTTTTTAAAACAATATTTTAAGTATGGGTGAGTAAACTATTTAATTTTGCTTCTTTTTTTCTCAGATATTGCGTTTACCACCTTATCATTGTGATCTTAATCCCATTGAAATGGTCTGGGCATCCATGAAACGAAAAGTAGCCGAGATAAATATTGGAAAGCCATCCAATCAAATGCCAGAAATGGTACAGAATGCTTTTGATTCCATTCTTGTCGATGAATGGCGCAATCATTGCGCCCATGTCAAGAAATTAGAAAAAGAGTATCAAAAAAAAGATGGATATTTGGACGAACCTTTCTTCATACAATTATGCTCTGAGAGTGAAGAAAGCAGTGACGATGATGATTCTCACGATGAAGATGAGGAAAGCTTTAGTAGTATGCAACCTCTTGACATAGTTCATGCAGAACATAGTTACAGCAAAAAAATTTAATGTTTTATTTATTTATATTAATTAAATAATTTGTATATTAAGTAATTAAATTTCATTCAATTTTAATTTTATTTTTTCATTTCCTAAGTTAAATTGAATTACGGAATATAAAGATAGAGTTTTTAAAAGAATTCCCTAAAACTAAGTAGATTTTATTAGCTTGTAACCCTAATTTCACACCAACGCCCTCATGTCACTGTCATGTAAGTGCCAAAAGATCCTTGTAGCACTATAGAAGTTGATGATATATCATAGAGATGGTTGGTTTAGAGATAAATAAAAGTTTGTGATTTTGTGATTTACCTACTGGTAAAAAATAATCATTTCTTTATTATGTAATTCACAAATTACAATTAGGCCAATCAGTCTTTGTTTTACTCGACTAGACCAAAACTAGACTAATAAATAAATAAAATAAACAAACACTAACTTCTTAGTAAATAATTAAATGTTGGTCAATTAAATGCACAGTTTAGAAAATATTAGAAATTTCAAAATAAATGTAACAATAACAATAGAACTAATGAGCTAATGACTGTTTTGCAAAAAACAAGTTATAAGAATAATATAATATTCTATTTTACTAAGCATATTTGTACTTAACCTTCTCTCTCAAAAACACTCGTTTAAATACACGTACGAACTTGTTTTGATGCATGCAATGTGATATGAATGAATTTATTTAAATTTATATAATTTATATAATATTCCCATAATTTTTGTATTTATTTTAGTTCACTACTTGTATTTGTGTCTATCTTTTATGAAATGTGTGTAACACCTGTAATTAAGGCAGCACTTAGAATTTATTATTTATTGTTATTATATTATTATGATTTTGTTAGTGTATGTCTTGTTGGTGTTAATAAATAAATAAATAAATAAATAAATATTTTGACAGTGACTCCCCGCCGCCTCATGACTTTCGTAACAGTTCGTTCAATCTCGACGGTCGCTCGGACCTTCGGCGAAACCTTCGGCTTCAGCCGGGTTTTGGGCCGAAGCCGAATGTTTCGCCGAAGGTGGATTTTATGGCCGAAAGTGGCCGAAGCCGAAGCCGAAGCCGAAGCTTCGGTCGGACACTAAAAATAAACAACTAAATTATAATAATTCTATATGCACGGATACCAAGCGATAAAAGGGGTTTGGCCATAAAAAGCACTGTAAAAATGGCGTCAAATCCAAACCTACTTTAGATGGTTATAATAAATAAGGCTGATATTTTGTAAGTGCGGAATTTTTCATCAAAATATTATTTCAAAAAGTAATACAACCTCAAAATCTAAATTAATTGTAGATCTTTTTTAATAAATCATTTTATCTATTCTAATGACAAAGAGTGAATTAACAATCTAATTCAATCTCTAAAAGTGTTTTTGATCATATAACTAGGTATGCAGACTAGGTGAAAATGAACAACACAAATTACATTAAAGAGAATATTTTGTTTGATCCAGTTATGTAACTCGATCAAATCGTCTAAAAAATTGAAATCATCTGTTCTTGATATCTTCTTTTTGAATTTTTCTTTGTGGTGTACAATAAAGTATATTCTATTTTTTTTTCTATTACATAATTAATTCACCAAGCGAGTGAAGCGTCTCTGCTTCAAGCTCAAGCAAAATTTGCTTTTCTCTGTCAGTTTGTTGGTAATCCTCTACAGGTCGTATTTTACAATCGATCTGGACGAACCCTGTTATACAGGTTTTACGACTTTATAGAATTATTTATCGTCGAGGATTTTTGATTGGAGAGGTACTTCCTCCAAAAAGGGGCAAAAATTTGGCTACTGGATATCTCCGCCTAAATAGAACCGTTTTCAATGGCTCTTTTTTTATCGTGAAGATCTAATGAAGATCGTCGGTGTGATGAGCAGAATAGCTCCTCAAAATGCATTAAATTGCTCACATAGTTGCAAAAACTTTGTGCTCGCGAGGTCTACTGTTCGCAGAAGTACTGGTAAGGATAAGTAAGGATAAGTTTTAAATATTAATATAAGTAATAAATAAGTAGGTAATACTGTTATTGTAGAATATGTTGATAGTTCATTATCATCTTAACAAAGTGCTTGTCAGGAATATTATTTGTAATGTTGTAGGAAGTTCAACCTAAAAATCATACCGCTATCCAATAGGCGTACACAACAACCAACAATTAGTCTATCGGCGAGCAACAATGATTTACTAGTGCTATCTGCAGCTTCCATAATTCACTACAGCATCATCTTTTCTTAGTTATAGCAGTGAAACAGATATTTCAACTAATTTCTGACAATATCAATTATTTCAATATCTTGTTTAACATTGAGCAAATAATTTACATATATAACAAAAATAGTTTAGTTTGTCGCTAGTTTCCAGTATCACAGTTGTTGCCGATTTCGTTGTCATTGTTAGTTTTGATTGAATAAATCAAATGCTGAGTTTACGGAATATCTTAAATCATACGTACGTAAATAAATTCGTTTTGTTTAGTATGTCACGATCAAATTGCTTAGTTTCGATGTTTCTGGAGGTAACAGATAAACAACTTACTATTTTATTTTGTCAAATGGAATACTCTCTACTTCAAATGATTCTTGTTATAAATATTTTTTTTATATTATTTCAACATAGATACTACGCGTACAGTTAGCGCAAAACTTAAATGCGCTTTAGGGATGTCGGCCTCTTGAAATTGTGTTGGTAATGAGTGCAAAATATTACATTAAAATTGTATTATATTATTTCCATTATAGTTATATTTTATTTTATATTACGGTAATACCCGTGTTCTCTGCGCTGTGAACTACCTTGTGGATCAGGCCATAATTCACTACGTATAGACCTTAGGTTCTCTTAGACAAGCAGGTTTCCTCACGATATTTTACTTCACCGTATACGTGGTAATCATCTTAAAAACGACTTCCACGTGAAAATATGCGAGACCAGGGATTTGAACCCGCTTTCCAAAAAAGCGTACACTCTAATATAATACACTCTACATGTACAACGAGGAAAATATGGTAATAATATCCTATTTTGATTAATTTTCTTTTTTTTTGTTAATTTTTTCTCTTTGCCATTTATGAATAAAAATATAGATAAATTCTAGTTATTTTTGAACGTACTTTTAAGTATTTGCTACTAGCTACTGATGAAAAATAAAAACATTTCCTGGCTAAAACGTAACCTATGTGCTATTCCAGACTATAATCTATCTCTGTATCAAATTTAATCCAAATTTGTTCAGCCGTTCTGTCGTGATTGAGTAAAACCATTCATCCAAACTTTTCCATTTATAATATTTATGGGATTAGTTTTTGCTTAACAAATCAGTGATAAGACGCCGTGTTAATCAGATCTGTGACACATTTCTCGTAATTGGCATCCGTTATATGTCAATTTGTAGCGGAACTAATCTAAAAATAGTTTATTTAGTTGTTTTTCGGTAGCACGCTCGGCCGAGATTCGCGTCTCTGCATCGATAAACAACGCATTTGCCGCATGTATGCTTTAGAAATAGTACATATAAAAGTGTTGATTTTTATAATTTTATTTATGTACTTTGAAGGTTATATATATAAAAGCAAAAATATAGCTAAAAAGTTAAAAGGAAATTGTTTGATTTATTTGAGTATGTGATGAGAAAGGATGAAACGCATGGGATAAGAAGAGTAATGAAAATGAATGTAGGTAGAAGGATGGTGAGGGAGAGGAAGATCAAAGAAAAGATAAATAGATTGTGTAAGACAGGACATGACAGAGAAAGGGGTGAATGATGAGGTGACGAGAAATAGGGGAGAGTGGAAAATCAAGACGTACAACGCAGACCCCAAGTAATTTGAGAAATGAGCAATAGATGTATGTGATGATATGTATGTATGGTTTTATGTATAAAATACATTTTATTAATAACTTAATAAATAATATTTAAATGATACATCAACAGTTTATATGATAGTCATTACAAATTTTGACGATTGTTTGTCTGTCTGAATGTCATAGCTTTTTTTTTACATTTTACATGCTACTTTCATATTGATGATATATGGTTGAAATTTAGAATGATAGCTGGTTTATTATATAGTCAAATTATGAAAAAAGTAAAAGTCACTATAGGCCACTTTATGACATATGTACGTAATATGTTACTACCTACCAAATGAACAAATTAAGCGTACACAAATATTTGTAGAATATACGTTAAGCTATATATGAAACAATTTTAATGCAACTAATAAATTTATTTTGGCTCTGTAAAATATATAATTTGAGAATCATGATGATAAGCGTTCTGTTATCAAATCTGATAAGATAAGGTTTTAATCAAGCAAAGTGGGTAATATGACTAATTTTTTTATGTGACATTCAAATGCTGATTGCTTATCTTTGTTTTTCTATTCAAGACAATAAAATAAAATAAGTTGAGGAGTTCCGAGTGTAGCCAAAAACCAATACTGCATAATAGCGATATTGCAGGTTAATTAGTACAGAAGTTCGTCGCAATTAAATTTATGGTAATGTACCACTTGGCATTTTGAAGACTGGAGTGGCATGCCTGACTGGCACTGCTTACAATGTCAAAGTTAGTAGGATCGATTCCCGCGGTTGATGATATTAAATTGATATTATTATTCTTCACCTAGATATTAATTTCGATTACTTTAACACGAGTAAGTTATTACATGCTTGCTATCTTAAACCGCATTTTTTTGACTCGTGACGTTCAGTAAAAAGTTATAATAATTTAATGCTGAATAAAATATTTTAAATTTCAATTTGAATTTGATTGGAACACTTACGAAAATTAAAAATAATTACGAGTCTGTATAGATAATAAATAATAAATATAATAAATAAATATGTTGGGACATTAACACACAGCTCCATCTAGTTCCATGGAACCTTAAATACATACATATTATTATAATTATAAACACCCATGACTGGAGTACAAACATTCGTTTTATAACAATTATTCAAGCATTAGTATTTTGATAGACAAGGTAAAATAAGCAAAAATGAAATAAAAAATAACCCATCTCTTAAATATAACATGAGAAGATATTTAAAGTTCGATTTTAAAATTATATCATCATAATTTAAAATTCTTTTTACTCTAATTGTGAATGTTATATTGCGCGACCATATTAAGTATAAGCATAACATATTAAGTTGTAATCGTAGATAGAAAATGTTATATGCTATTTTCTTATTATACCTATAACTACTTTACACTACTAATTTATATATAATTAAAAATTAAAAAACACCTCTAAGCGACTTAATTGTCATTTAACGATTACACTGGCTCGCTTGAAGCACTTAATTGAGTAATCATACGCCAAACTGTCTTACATCATTTTGGAAAAGAGCTGATACTCTTACACTGCTGGACCGATATTAACCAAACATAGCTAAGAACCACCGCAAGGAAACTGGCTTTCAGATGAAAAAAATCGCATCGAAATCGGTCCATCCCTTTGAGAGCTACGATGCCACAGACAGACACACACACAGACAGACATCGACGTCAAACTTATGACACCCCTCTTTTTGCGTCGGGGGTTAAAAAATAAATCGTTAATAATATTGTAATATCATAACTTAGCAAAGCTACCATTGTTATTTTACAAATACTATGGACAAAAATCTACGCGCATGTAAATATTTTATTAGTTCTGCATTATTCCATTAAGCTTACTTCATATGTACTTACACAGATATAATCAAAGTCGAATTAGGTCAAAACATATTATAGGTATTCGTATGAAGGCGCGAAATTTGCCTTGGTTTATGCTTGTCTTGAAAACGATTTTTAGTTAACTTTCATAAAAATGAACAGTTATAATTTAAAATTTAATATTAATTGTGACAAGAAAAATGGATAATAAATTGCACTTACCACTTTCTCTTCAACAATGTCGTTATTGTTGTTATTGCTCCCATGTTTTAAGGCACCGTTTTCCATGACCACAAGTAACAGCCAGGAGATTATTTACTTTCTATATATTGAACACTGTAGTCCTAATATTACTTATTTATATACATATTTCGATATTTTATAGGGGGTTTCATTAAAAACTATGTACAACTAGATTGTCACAGCCTATAAGCCTAAAACTTTAAATATTGACATATTTTTCAAATTGTTCGTGTCCTTTTAAATGATAAGTTTTTATTGAAGAAAGTGTTGATTGTTGAGTCTTCTTTATTATACAAATTTTATTTTGCTTTATTAAAGTATGAAATTGAATTACATAATAGCAAATTATATTGTTTCAAGAAATTTAATTCTTATTAAAAAATATAAGGGCTTAGCTTTTTTATGATCATGCACAAATTTTGGTTTATTGATCGAAACACATGATATTTTATTTACATTAAATTTAGTTGCGAATCACATTCCAAATATAAACAAAGTTTCGCGGTCAAGCATTTTCTAAGCACTCGTCCGTTACGTACGAAACTTAGCGCAATTTTGTATACTACGACCATTGATTGAATCGCTAAATAGAATTTTCTTATGATACTACTTTCGACAGTCGATAGAAGTTTTAAGTAATAATAAATCGATCACGTAATTTTCGTTGCTACGTTACAATTTCAGTGTAAACAGTATCCTTTGTCTTATCAACACGAAAATTATGAATTAAAAATCACGATTTTTTTCACTTTTTAAAATATAACATCAAAACGAACTAAACAATACGCTAATCACCAAACTGCATCAGACGAAACACATAAACACAACCTTGTTGATAAATAAAATGCTAAGAAGCAATATCGAAGGCACTATGTGTGTATCGGGACACATGATATTGTATCGTTAGAACATTAATATGTTAATAGTTGGTAGGCATTAGGCGCATTAGCGTCGTCGAAGTCGGGGCGGGCGGGCGAGTGGCGGGTCGCGTCATACTGCGGCGGGCGGCGCTCGGGCGGCTCGGGGCGCGGGCCGCGGTCGCCGCATACCCGCACTCCAACAGAACACCATCGCTCTACGCACCATCGCGTATATTGATGGACCTTGGGCTATATACATTTTTACCACCTTCGAATGGTAGTAGGTCAATAAGGTTTCTTCGAATACCAAATTATAATTTTTGTAAATACTGTTTATTACGATAAATATATGTAATTCCATGTGTGACCTTTATTTAAATACCAACGCTAGCGTTTTTCTCATATTATCCACGTTGCTATTCGATTCGTGAAATGCTTTGTTTTTGGAATGCATTGAAGTCATTAAATAATGAGAAGTATGTTACTCGAAATAACTGAACATACAGCGTTTATAATATCTTAATTTTGCAATATCCGATAGATATATACGTCAGTAATAATTTTCCTTAAAATTAAATACCAGCAGCTATTACGGCGGCTAAAATATGACTCTTTAAAATTATCCTATATTGACTTATCATCATTTCGCTCAGGTGTGTCTCTGAATGCCTAACAGTTATTTGGTACTCCAGGTCCTATGACCCGGCTGTAGACTATTCTAATAATAAATATGCATGGACATTAACACACAGCACCATTTAGTTCCATGGTAAGCTACGAGGCTTGTGTTATGGATACCAGATAGTTGATACACTACACATATATAACTTTAAATACATACATATTATAAATATAAACACCCATGACTGGAGATCAAACATTCGTGCTTATCAGACAAATGAATGCCCCCAGTGAGACTTGAACTTGCGACCGCTGGCACAGTAAGTAGGGCCACTATAAATTGAGTCAAACGTGTCGTCAAAATCTATCAAGTTTATCTGTTTAGTAAATTTCATCTAAATCCGAACAGCCGTTCTAGCGTGAAGTAGTAACAAATATACGCCCACAAAAACTTTCGCATTTATTATAATAGTAGTTCGGTAAATTACTTGATTGATTTATAAATTGCAAACAATTTCTTTTTTAATGGTTCAAGTTAATTTCGTCTAATAATGTAAATATATTTTATTTTTTAGAATATCCCCTAAACATGAGCTAGGTAAAAGAATTATTTTCAATTTAATTTAACATGAATAATTTTATAAACTCTAGTCATCATTACAAAGCGCGAATGCATTATGATAATAATTTCGCTATTCAAAAGAAGTTTTGTGTTCACGAGGTGATTCAAAGCTTAACACTTCGTTTCAGCTTATGAAATAAAAATTCTATAATTTCAACTGGAAAGCAGAAAATAAGAACTAAGAACTATGAATATTGAACAGCAAAATTTATGCCAAAAATGTAACAAAATAAATAATTACAATTAAGCTATTAAGGCAAAAAATTGTCAATAGTTTTCAGTACATATTTATAAGCTAAATATATTTAGCTATTCAAAATCTTGATCTACAGATCAAGATTGTATAAATATTCTAGTGTATCTTGTATAGTATGTATTCTAGTATATCTATAAGATAAATACATTTGCAATCAAAGGTATCTTACAAAGAAGTATTCTATCCTAAAATAAAATCTACGCCTGCATTCTTTGGACAAATTGTAGGACTGCGAGGTACGGTTTGTAGTGTGAATGGTCTCAAGTGTCATTTACAGCGTAAAGCCTTAAGCCTTCAGTGCCCTGAATAAATTCTATGATGTAAAGAAAAAAAAAGCAGATGTTTAAGATATGTATATTATAATGACTGTGATGAAATATATAAGAATAAAACAAGTGTATTAAACAATATAGTTGGCCTATAAAACGATATATTATGCAGTTAATAATATTATTGATTCCCAATAGAAACTTTCATCCCCATTTTCACCCTCTTAAGGGATGATTTCCAGGATAAAAATGTCTATCCTATGTCCTTTCCAGGTTCTCAAACTATCTTCATACCAAATTTCATCTTAATCGGTTCAGTAGATCCAGAGATTACCCCCCACAACGTCACAAAATCACAATCTCACAAACTCACAAACTTTACCTCTTTATAATATTAGTATAGACTAATGCAAGTTAAAATTATACTTTTGGATGTCATTACTAAACTTTACGAAAAATTTAAAATTTAAAATAAACAAATGAACACAGACAAAATTCATATAATAACGGTTTTTTATTAAGTACTAGTAGTTACTAAAGGGTACCTAAAGCTTTCCTACTGGAAAACTATTTAGTAAGTTGGACCCCTGCTACAGCTGTACTATCCTGTGGTACATCACATACTTGTTCAGGTTCGATATAAAAACGAGATATTAAGATATAAATAACTTCATTTTATTTTCGCATTTGTATCCGTTAAGAATTATAAGTATCTAAGGCGAAGGTAGTGTGAGACATAAAAAACTATAGTCTATTTATACTTAAAGGTCAACCAAAAGCTAGATGACATCTCGACGATCATATGAAAGATTTTTTTTTTTTAGGACATTAACACACAGCGCCATCTAGTTCCATAGTAAGCTACGCGGCTTGTGTTATGGATACCAGATAGTTGATACACTACACATATAGAATTTTTAAGTACATACATATCATAAATATAAACACCCATGACTGGGGTACAAACATTCGTACTCATCACACAAATGAATGCGCCCAGCGGGACTCGAACCCGCGACCGCTGGCACTGCAAGTAGGGTCACTACAAACTGAGCCAAACGTGTCGTCTAATAAAATATTGTATGATGAGTAGCCAAAGAGAGTATGTAGAGATTTAGTAGCGCTTGATACTTTGATTTGGTTAACTAATAACCCCATAAAAACAGGGTTCTTAGTTAGCATTAGTGTTTGAAACTTAAGTGTTTAAAAACACAATACAAACAAAAAATGTCAAAAGTCAATTATTTCTCACTTTATTTACTCATTAGACACATTTGTATATTGTGTATACAATATATAATATTATGTGTATATAATATAGTATTTAAGATTGAACTCTGTTCACAAACTGACAATTTTTGTTGAGTAACAAGTAAAATTACAGCATTAACACATTCAGGTTTTCTAAGAAATTAATTAAATTTCTAAGAAAACGTTAACTGTAACGCCGGCGTGTCCGCGGTCGTGGAGGGATTAAAGTACGAAATGTTGAATTTAGCGACAGCAAAACCCTTAGTATTTCTTAAATATAATTAGTCAATGAAAATCAAAGTTATTTAAATTGTGAAAAAAAAATGTAAACAAAAACAAAATAATGATTATAGTTTTTTTTTCTTTTCTTTTGAAAAAACAAATTAAAAGATTTTGCACCTAAATTGTCCTACAGTTTAGTTACAGGTTTCGATGAATATGTTAGCGAGTATCAAAATATTTGACAAAGGGTATCAAAATATGTGACAAAGGGCTTGGTATGCCATTAGTCAGACTTTGTCCAAACAATTTGCCCAAGATGAATCAAATATCTTCTATGAAGGCCTCCTACCATTGTCCCAATATCTTTGTACATGATTTAATCAAATTTCTTTAATTTAAGCTCCTTATTGTGACCGAAGCACCATATCGATGCAATTTTATTAATTTTGAATACTCTGTCAAAAATATAAGTAACAAATATATAAGAAAATATATATATTTAAATATATAAGTAAAGATATATGTGTGTCACCTGCCCATATTATCATTTAGATTGTGCTATCTAAGAAAAAGGAACTTACATTTTTAAGCATCCAAAGCATTGTTGATATTGACACCAGTGATTGATATCAGTATCAACTTGGTATCTCTGTCCAATCCTAAAAAAATAATCAAAAAAAAAAGTATTCCACACGTTTGTCTTAATCTCCATATATTTTATTGTAAATAAGATAACAGCTAAAACATTGATTAAAGGTAAAATTAACGAAATCGTCTTATATGAAACATTAATATCAGATAAAATAGTTATACATTTTGTTTGGATAAACAAATACTACGACTATTAATAGTACTGGACGACAAATCTATAGAACAAGAACTTCAATAGATTTTTACTATAAATGAAAATGTATTGAATTTACTTCTTCTATATGGCATTGTTTAATATTAGACATAGTTGATTATATTTAATTTTCACCCGATTGCGACGAAATCCAAAGGTGGATTACTTATTTAGCCAATAGGGGTTGGAAAGGCAGTAACGTATTGTTACAGAATTCCTCATATTGCTATACTTGGAGAATCTACGAGTACATATGTAATACTCGTATATATTTTTATATCTGGTCGATGCAAGGTAAACACTAAGTGAAAACAGTAATATAGAAACATAAACAATGTAATAAATTTTTTGTCTGCGTTAGGGTTGCTGCATATAAAGTACACGCTCCTAAGTAACATTTTGTAACCGAATAATACTTCATAGAAACCATTTCATGTACCCTAATAAAATTAGCCGATGAATCTCTTCGGTCCAACTCTCTATGTCAAATATCCCATCGATTGCTCCATTGCTACGAGAAATATATAAAAATATTTAGGGAAAAACTCAAATATGATAATATACTTAATGATTCATAATTGTTGAAAATAAACAAAATATGATTCACTTCATAAGACCTTTTTGACCGATTTCCAAAAAGCAGGAGGTTTTAAATTCGTCTGTATGTATGTTTTTTATGTATGTTCACCGATTTCTCGGAGAAGGCTTGACCGATTTTGCTACTTTAAACGGTATTGTATTAAGGTACGTTCCGAGGTGGTTTTTGAGAAAATAAAAAAAAAAATATAATTTGAAGTATGTTCACAGGTTTAATTATTGTTTTTTACCTACTTCTAATTGTCATATCGACTTGAAACTTTCCAAGTTATTGTGTTTCTGATGATAATGCATGGTATCATCGAGCTGATCTGATGTTGAGGCCAGAAGGGGGATAGTGGAACACTTCAACGGCTACTAGTAAATATTTTGAGTTTGAGATTATTTGTTTTCATTTATCAAGCACAACACGTTAGAATTGGATTTTAGAGCCTGATTTTTAGCGTTACTAATAAAAGTGAGTTGTTTTTTAGTATGTTAGTCTTTATATAAAATTTGGCAGCACATTAACATAAATGGCTTAATCGAATATTATGTTATTAAAGAACTTTCTTCTTACAAATTACTTGCTTATTACGTCTACACTAAAAATGGAAAAATAAAAATGGGTTTCATTTACTATCACTACATAGTATAAAACAAAGTCGCATCTCGCTGTCTATATGGCTCTATATACATAGGCTTTGATCTTTAAAACTACGCTACGGATTTTGATGCGGTTTTTTGATAGATAGAGTGATTCAAGAGGAAAGTTTTAATTTATAATTTGTTAAGTTTTTGTATACATTGGCTAAAATATAACGACATTTGTTGGAGGTGTCGGAAAAAAATGAGCCGTCTAGGAGTTTTCAACGAAAACGCTGCCTAAATCCTTTGAGATATAACAAAATAATGTATGGTGGAATTGTGTATCTTATATAGGTCTACATCTATCTCTTAAGGATAACATACTATATCCATTTTAATTTAAAACGTACCTAGGGACGAATCCGAGCGAAGCAAGGTTGAGTCGCTAGTAGATACCTAATCAGATATTTTCGAAGTCGGTGCCAGCCGATGCAAAGCAAAGCAATTCTATTTCGATACGTATAAATACATTACAAATTGATGTTTAATATTTTCACTATAAATTAGAGTTCATACCTTGTAATATTAACCTATTATATATTCATATCTTTAAGTCTTATCGGCTGGCACCGATTTCGAAAATATTTGATTAGGTATCTATAGTACTAAATGAAAACCCCCGTTCAGATATTTTTTACTTCTTAGTGCCTGGAAGTCGATATTTTTTGAAGTTTTTATTTCATATAATGTATTTCTTAAAGAATCGCTAAATAATTTCAAGGAGACAACATGAAAACTTATCAAAGTGAACTGATAAAAACGAGTGTTATTGTGATAAACAAACAAGTATCTTTAATTTTGTTAATTAAAATACTCACTATATACAATGACAGTAGGATTTGGACTAATATTTGCATTTTTTTTATTAAAAAAAAATGAAAACAAGTTAACGATGATACATAATATCACATGCATACACCCCGCGACGAAACTTTAGCACACTACACATTTTTCATTAGAATTCTTAAATAAAAATAAATTTTTATTTTATATGAAAAATGTGTAGTGTGCTAAAGTTTTGTCGCGGGGTGCACATATACATAACCCTCCTTTGGGCTTTGCCGCAGTCGGGTAATATGGAAGAAATGAAGTCTGTAATAATATAGTTCTTATAACAGTTGGCGCTGTAATTAATTATATTTAAATTTTTCTTTCATTACAAAAGTATAAATAATCGTCGCTATGAATTCAATTATTAGACTCTATTTAAGTGGTGAAGTGAAACGTTTCTTTGTTGTACCTAGAAAATATTAAGAATATAAATATATTTTACTAAGACTTGATGTATAACGTGTAGAATAAACAACTACATCAAGTAATTTCTATCAAAATATTGATGGATTAAAATATATCAAATAATAAAGATTATAGATATAGGTAGTAGATACGTTGTTAATGTAGAGCGCACTGTCTCGAATTATATGTACATTAAACGTACTCGTGATATCGCGCGGATACGTCGCATGTCGCGCGCGCAGCTTCATACAACCAGTGGCTAAACAGTTAATTCAAAACATAAATGCAATAAATGCATCAAAATGGTTACCGTTAAAAGTGCAGGTACACAAAATAACAAAAATGAGAAAAAACAAAATGAAACGTTGAAGCCAAAAAAAAAGTCAGCACCGAGCTTTTTTTCCCGTATGCTGTACTTCTGGACATTCCCTCTATTTTATTATGGAAATCGACGTGACTTAGAAGAGGAAGATTTAGTGCCAACAAAATTGAACTACAACTCAAAAAATGTAGGCGATAAATTGGAGAGGTAAGCTGATTTAGAAAAAGTACAAATTAATAATTTGACCTATTTTGATCAAAAATACGTACTTAATCACTTGTCATCAAACGTATGTATGTATTATACACCATAACATTAATTAGTATTAAACTCGTCGTTCAATTTATATCTTCACTTTCGAAAATAAAAAGATAAATGTTAATTACTTATATATTTATTATATTACCTACATATCTATAATATATTTAAACGTAAACCATTATATCTACTAGCTTTCTCTCGTGACTTAGTTTACATATATTTCAGTACAATAAATATTGGTTTTGTTTATTCAATGTATTATCAAATTATAAATTTAATAATTATATTCATATTTATTACGAATGCATGTAAAGCAGCAAGTAGAAATAGTCTATAACAAAATAATCTAGGAAACAATTATTTTTTAAAGGAATATGTTTGAAAAACTCTCTTTTGTTTCCTGTATTGTATGAGACTCGTCAAACTAAAACAAATAGGCCCAAACTCGAAGGTTTTACTAGTAACCCATTAAAGAGATCCACTATCGACCCTTTCCCATCATCAGATCAGCTCAATATGTCCCATCATCAGATCCGCTCAATACACCGTGGTATTACCATCTGGATTTTATGTTCTTATCCAGTATAGGATTTTTTAATACCTATGATAGGTTATTTTGAATGGATGAAAAGAGCTGTATATTATAATAATGAATAGTAAATATTTTTTTTTTCTACATTCTTAAGAAAAAGACCGTATTCTTAACAAAAATAATATAATAATAATAATATCAGATGCATACTCTAGAGTATATTTCATATCTCATGTTGTTTTTTTTTTATAGTACCTACTTACATATTTAGAATAATTAAAATTCAAGGTAAATAGTGTTCATGAGATAAAAAATAAAAGCTTATACTAATTTTTTTGTTGATGTGCTGAACAGTGCCTGAATTTATGATAATAACTGCTTATAGATAAGTTTGTGCGTGTGTTTTACGCGCATTAGAAGGCATTACGCATAAATATCCAAAAATGTTAAAGCTATATATATATATATATATATATATATATATATATATATATATATATATATATATATACATATGTATGTATATAACAAATTAAGCATATCATTCTACGTAAGAGAGTCTTGTAGATGAAAATATGTGAAGTTAAGACGAATAAACTCTCATGAGACAAGCTATTATGTTTTATTAAAAATACTTTGACACAGAATTTAATAATAATCGAGTTTCTTGTCGATTTGTCCAGAATAACATTAGCAGAATAACATTCTGAGACGGTATCTTCTTAACGGGCTCTTTGACTTGCATTGACAATTCAAAAGTGCTTGACAAAATTTAATTGAATTTAATTAATTTCCTTTTGATATTCGACTTTATTGTCAAGCTGATGGTAACGGGGTCTATTGTTTACCTATTTCTTGTCACATAGGTACATACAGTGATACATAAATTAAATAAATAGTAAAGTTAACAGTTTACCCCAATTAATTCATTTAATTTACTTTATAAATTATGATAATTCGTTCTAATTTGTGATTTTATTAGCGATTATTAAATTAATCACAATATAAATATTTAACAATTCACTTTATGCATTGAATCAAATAGAATTAATGAATAATAATTTTCTATTCGTGTTGAAGTGATTATTAGGTTAAAATTTAATCGATATTTTATATTTTTTTTTATTTTATTAATAACAAGCTATTTACCCTCGCTCTAGTCGGCGCTTGGGTACAACTCTAGGTGCCTTTTGTGTTGATTATACTATATACGGGCAACGACATCTCGGTCTATGTATTAATTCAGGTCATAGTCTACATGTGTACTAAAATTCATCTTAATCCGTTCAGCCATTTCATTTATAATAGTAATCTGATAAGATAAGGGAATATTATGGAAAATACTGGAATAGTAATGGCACCAGCAAATCAATTGTACATAGATTTTTAAGAAACACGTTATTTGGGATGCATTAAAATATAAAGATCTCATTCGGTGATTTTGTTAATTTTACGCATTTTTGTTATCCTAAAGTCCTCATGTCACGTCATTTTGTAAGCTAGTTCCATTCAGTGTTAAGCAAATGACAGCTCCACATGTGTAAATATTCAGATAGTGGATTAGAAATATATACGTACTTAATTGTCGATGGTAATAATGTTGCGCACATATTTGTACAGTGCTAGCTTCTAATGCACTTAACTACAGTTATCGTGTTTAAATTTTCCAAGTAATCTCCATACACATCCATCGATTTGTATACGTGAAAAAAAGTCAATACAAAATAATATTTATCAATTAGATATTTATAAATATTATGAATTTAATATTAATTATTTATACATTAATTTAATTTCCCTTTAGCTAGCAAATCTATTTTCCCGACAAAGCTAATTGAATAAAATATGAAGAATGAGAATAAAACAATAAAACATTAATATTTAACTAATACTTAATTAACAAT
Source organism: Brenthis hecate (assembly GCA_951806755.1). Lineage (NCBI taxonomy): Eukaryota > Metazoa > Arthropoda > Insecta > Lepidoptera > Nymphalidae > Brenthis > Brenthis hecate. The sequence goes on from OX638264.1 coordinate 691,161, forward strand.
AAAATATAAATATTATTTATATATAGGCAGTTTTGAACCATCATTATTATCATATATGTTCATTGCGGCTTCGAATCCAGCACAAAATGTTTCAATGAATGGTTTTCTTGTCCTAGTAATCTATACATATGATAAAATTCTGAGTCAAATCTGTACATTAAATGTTTTTTGGAAAATCCTATTGAACTAGACATTATTATCGATACAGAGGCCGAATCTATAGTTTTAAGAATTTTTGGCGAAGCGAGGTTGAGTCTCTAGTAAAAAAATAAAACAATACACATATATTAGATGTTTAAATGCTATATTCTTGCTCTGCAATGTGATCGCAATTCGAGCAATTTCACCGCTGCTTCGTTGCGCTACCATGACGGGTTTCCTTGAGATATGACTTCATCTTGGGGAATAAGAAAAAGTTGTAAGTGGCAATATTGGGGCTATAGAGTGGGTGCGACATCGTTGGAATGCCTGTTTTGGCCAAAAACTCTTGACAAATTAATGAGGAATGGGCCGGCGCGTTTCCGCCAATCTTTTGCATGTTTAAATCCTCCTATAACATCTTGCGGATGGTATCTTTGTTGATATTTAACTCGCCAGACAACACTCGAACGCTTAGGCGCCGGTCAGATGTGATCATGAGTCATTAATTTTCACGACGCCACTAAAAAAGTTTCTTTCAAAAAATAGGTATAAAACAATAATCAAACGTGCTATCGATTTCAGCCTTGGATTGAAACTAAAGGAAAGGTATCCCTTTTCTAGACAGATGTTGACGAACGCCGTAGTGTTATTAGTTCCCGAGTTATGACTAAATTCCCGGATTTAATTGCCACTATATGTGTAATATTTAATTATAACTTTATGAAATTTAATGTAAAGTCTTTATATTTTTGTTGATAATAGTATTATCTGATAAAAAAATAAACCGAAAATATTTCAAGCCCTTTTCTATTTGTCCGTCTGAATCTATTGGATAAAAATTTTAGTTAATTAAATCATATTAGGTGGTGTTATAATACGTAACATTTTAATGTGTTGATATTTTTTCAGAAATTGGCTTCAAGCAGAAGCGGAAGCGAAGGCTGCTGGGAAAAAAGCGTCATTTGTAAAAGTACTATTCAAAACTTTCGCGTGGTCATTCATTCCCGGAGGAATCATGCAATTCTCATATATTACATTAAGGTGATTATTCATAAGAGAATTATCTATTTATTATAAAGTATGGACTTATTAAGTACTTTCTCATATTTTACTAAATACAATCAATATCCAGTCGAATATCTCCTTAGATTTCATTCGCGATATAATTGAGATGACTTGTCATGTTCCCCTGCAGGCGCACCAGCAATAGTCATGAAAATTAATATGTATGATGTCAACCAACAACGACGTGTCGTCAAAAATTAATGACATACGGCCTGTGTCGTTACAAAGCCTCGCGAAACGGTACTTGTTTCAAACAACCTTGTTTTACATTTTTGTAAGACCGTGACAGTTTCACTTTGAACACGAAAGGGAAAATTAATACATATACTGATATCAAATTATGATTATTACGCCTACAAATTTTACAATATATACATATATATTATATATACGATTGTCTAACGTGGGAAAGGAATTTTTAACCGACGAAAACAAAGGAGGATCTCTATTCGACACGTATATCTATGTATACATATTTTTTATCTTTGACAACGCATTACTTTTTACAATGTGGTCCGATTTCGATTATTCTTTTTTTATTGGATAGGGTATAGCTCAAAATTGGTCTCATTTAAATTTGAAAAAAAATCCACCCCCAGGTGTAGAAAATAAGGGCTGCTTGAATTTTCACCTACTGATTTTTTTTAAATAATTTCGTTTTACTTCGCTGCTACTAAATCTACATTAAAGGCGGTGCCAACCGATACAAATGAAAGCAAACCCTGTCTTCCTTTATTTATATTATTATCCTTAATGGCTAATTTAAAAAAGAAACACAAAATGTATTTTTAAACAATCTCAAACGTCATTTTGTACAGGCTGTATATCTATACATATAATAAAATTGTAACTAAGCCGAATTAGTACATTAAATATTTTTTGGAAAATCTTATTGAAATAAACATTATTATCGATACATAGGCCGAATCTATACTTTTTAGAATTTTTGTCTGTCTGTCTGTTACCGCATCACAGAAAAACCACTGGATGGATTTTGATGAAATTTGGTATGGTGATAGCTGGTTATCCGGTTCAACATATAGGATACTTTTTACCGCGGGAAAATATCTCATTTCTGAGAAAAAATACAAAAACTGCAATGTAAGAGTATACTAATATGTAAAACCTAAGAATTTGGTTTTTGGTCATCTGAACGCGGGCGGAGCCGCGTTCAGTGCTAGTTTTGTAATACATTATCTATACTAATATTATAAAGAGGTAAAGTTTGTGAGTTTATGAAGTTGTAGAGGGTAATCAAAGAGATTACCCTCTACAAATAGATACAGATCTACTGAACCCATTTAGATAAAATTTGGTAAGAAGATAGTTTGAGACAATGTGAACTGTGGGACTTTTTATCCCGGAAATCATCCCTTAAGGGGGTGAAAATGTTGATGAAAATTTGTATTTAGAAGTTCATTATAAAAGGAAATATATAATAGGCTATATTCATTGATCAAAAAAGGGTTTTACTTATAAGGTATTACTTTTTTAATTTTAATTTAAGTTTGAATAAAGATTAAAAACCTTTTTAATGTTTTCGCATTACTAACTAGATAAATATTATATTATTTTTAAACAGAACTGGGTCACCCTTGCTATTCTCTGGCTTACTTCATTACTGGTCAATTGATTCGACGATGACGAAACAGACAGCTTCGTTCTACGCAGGTGGTATGGTACTGGCAAATTTCTTGGCAGCCTTTTTTAATCATCAAGGGAATTTTTATTGTCAACAATTTGGTATGAAGTTGAGAATTGCTACCAGCAGCTTATTGTTCCGAAAGGTAAATTGATTATGTAATTCTAATATTTTCAATACTAATTGTTTTGATTTATGATTATAATAGAAACTTAACTTGAAAACTCCTAATCATTGGATATGTCAGCTACAATTTCTCAATATATAACTACGACAAAATCATACGTGGAAGGTTTTATAAGTAAAATAATTTAAATATTCGACAAAAAAATTAGTTTATTATAAAAATGTATGATTTACAAATAATATTTAGGATTCCAAACCTCAAAAAACAAAAACTAAATCCTTTTAGAATCACTTACATGTAAAGTTCGTTTAAGGATTTTTATTGAATGAATTGATTATTATTGAAAAAAAAAAATGTTTGTTATACTCAATGTAATTTGTGATACGGACGCACAGACCGACATGAAGAAATTATAAAGATCTCATTTATCCTTCACGTAAATCTTACTCTCACTAGCAACTGCTTTATAATTTATAATACACTAGCGACTCACCCTCGTCCGCTCGGGTTCGTCTCTAGGTGCGTTTTAACGATTAGTATAGAATAGATATATATATATATATATATATATATATATATATATATATATATATATATATATATATATATATATAATATACGTATGTATGTATATCTAGATGCACAAGGAGCCACAGTTTTCTTTGTTTTTGTATGAGTGAATGCAAAAATAAAAGTACCTACAAAACGTTGTGGAATTTAAAGACACTGAGTTATTGAGAGATATCGATGTAATCTTTAAAAATGTTAATTCAAATCATTTATCATGTCCAATATAGATAACCAATTAAAACGATTTCAGATAATGCGCATGAATAACGGGGCTTTAGGAGAGACGACGGCTGGAAAAGTTGTAAATATTCTGTCAAATGATTTACAACGTTTCGACATGGCATTTCTTTTCTTACATTATATCTGGATCATCCCCATACAATTGACTGTAGTATGTTACTTGGGATACATGCAGGCGGGATACGCAGCTCTCATCGGTCTCGCTGCAATTATGCTTATTGCTTTACCCATTCAAGGTATGCTATTATTTATTATGCCAAGCTATTTATTGCAAACTATACGACCATAAACTTAGGTAAATTGATAATTATATATTACTAACGGTTCACCCTCGCTTCGCTCGGGTTTGTCGTTAGGTACGTTTTAAATAGATCTAAATGTTATTAGCCAGCGTTACCCATATAAATTTTATTTTTTTATACCGACTTCAAAAAGGAGGTGGTTCTCAATTCGACTGTATGTTTTTTTTTTTTTTTTATGTTTGTTACCTCAGAACTCCGTCATTTATTAACCGATTTGGACAATTTTTGTTTTGTTTGAAAGGGTATACTTCCAGATTGGTCCCATTTAAATTTCAAAAAAAATACCACCCCTAAGGGTGGAAAAACAACTAATGATGAATTTAACCTACTTCTAATTGTCATATTGACTTGAAACTTTGCAAGTATTTCTATTTCCGTTGATAGTACAGTGGTTCGGTGTTGTTGACCTGATCTGATGGCAAGGCCAGAAGGTGGATAGGTGGAACTCTTCAACGGCTAATAGTAGATACTTTGAGTTTGGGCTTATTTTGTTTGATTTGACAAGCCTAACACGTTAGAATCCTTACTTTGCTACTACTGTCTACACTAAAAAGGGAAAAATAAAAACTTTTTAACAAAATAAAAACTTTTTAACAAAAAAATAAAAACCGACTTCAAACAAAAGCACTAAAAAGTGAAAAATAACTGATTGGTAGTTTTCATTTACTATACATACCTATTCAAATATTTTCGAAGTCGGTGTGCTTTGGCTAAGTAATTAAAGCCTACCTATTAAATACATACCTAATCAAATATTTTTGAAATCGGTCCCAGCCCATACAAAGCAAAGCACACCGACTTCAAAAATATTTGAATAGGTATGTATAGTAAATGAAAACTACCAATCAGTTATTTTTCACTTTTTAGTGCTTTTGTTTGAAGTCGGTTTTTATTTTTTTGTTAAAAAGTTTTTATTTTTCCCTTTTTAGTGTAGACAATAGTAGCAAAGTAAGGATTCTAACGTGTTAGGCTTGTCAAATCAAACAAAATAAGCTCAAACTCAAAGTATCTACTATTAGCCGTTGAAGAGTTCCACCTATCCACCTTCTGGCCTTGCCATCAGATCAGGTCAACAACACCGAACCACTGTACTATCAACGGAAATAGAAATACTTGCAAAGTTTCAAGTCAATATGACAATTAGAAGTAGGTAAAATTCATTATTAGTTGTTTTTCCACCCTTAGGGGTGGTATTTTTTTTTGAAATTTAAATGGGACCAATCTGGAAGTATACCCTTTCAAACAAAACAAAAATTGTCCAAATCGGTTAATAAATGACGGAGTTCTGAGGTAACAAACATAAAAAAAAAAAAAAAAAATACAGGCGAATTGAGAACCTCCTCCTTTTTGAAGTCGGTTGAAAATAAAAACCGACTTCAAACAAAAGCACTAAAAAGTGAAAAATAAATGATTGGTAGTTTTCATTTACTATACATACCTAATCAAATATTTTCGAAGTCGGTGTGCTTTGCTTTGTATGGGCTGGGACCGATTTTAAAAATATTTGATCAGGTATGTATTTAATAGGTAGGCTTTAATTACTTAGCCAAAGCACACCGACTTCGAAAATATTTGATTAGGTATGTATAGTAAATGAAAACTACCAATCAGTTATTTTTCACTTTTTAGTGCTTTTGTTTGAAGTCGGTTTTTATTTTTTTGTTAAAAAGTTTTTATTTGTTAATAATATTGACAAATATTGATATTAATAAATATTTATACGATTCGAACGTCACTCAATTGCCGTCAATGTTTTGCCTTCCCGGAACCTCTACACTAACACTTAAACTTTATGTTATGATATTAAAGTTCAAATTGACTTTTAAGTATTATTAAGAATCTTTTGTATGGGAGTATAGAAAAGTGTTGTTTTTAGACATTTTCAGGTTTTTTTTACTTCAAGGAATATTCTAAAAAAAGAATTAGCGAAATCGGTTCAGCTGCTCTCGAGATTTGCGCTTACCAACACATTCAGCGATTCATTTTTATATTATAGATAATACTAGTTAGCTTTGCTTTTTTAAATAAATTTTACTATGCTATTCATTAATGTTGTAAACATGAATTTTATTAAGAGTCGCGCTTGTGCGTCCGTTATCGCCGGGCGTGTACGTTGTGTGTGAGTAACAATGTCGTGTACGATTAAGTGTAACAGTTGCAATATCGTGATAGACGAACTACTATCGTATATACAAAATAAAATATCGATAGCTGACGAAGAGAGTTTAGTTAAGATATGTGCTTCGACGTTCTCCATTGAACAAATAAATAAGTCCAAGGAGTTACTTTTTGAATCTGTTCCGTCAGATCAACGTAAAACGATTAGAAAAGGGAAGGGAAAAGAGAATCGTGTTTTATTTGATATAATCAGTTTCTTCAAAGTAACTGATCCTGACCTACTCCCTGTGTTTGTAGCGCGGGATCTAGAAAAACTGCCCCCAATTTTGTTCGACCATTTGGATACATCTAAGCTCCTGAAGGATTTGGCGTTGGTTCGTAGCGAAATTGATATTATTAAGTCCTCTTATGTATCCATCGACCAGTTGGAAGCCGTAAAAAGGGATCTTTTAAAGTTTCGATATGCGTTACCCCCCTTTTCTGCTACTAATATAAACATTAAAAGGGGCGCGTACCAAGATAGCGGTCCTATAGGATTAACAAATATGGATGAATCGGCTATAAGTCATTACGAAAATGAAATAAATCTTCCAAATATTGATAGTCCCCGTTTTAAAAGTTTAAACAAAATAAGCGTGGACGGTAGTAATGAAGTTACTGTAAGCAAAAGTCCCTCAATGCGACCGGTAAGCGATGAGTCACCCGACAGCAAAGAATGTCAGCTGAGTGATGGCGATAAGACAACGCAAAACAAGTCTTATGCGATAGCCACAAAGTCGAAAGTGAAACCAAACCCAAATGAGGGGTGGAAACTAGTCCAAAAAAAAGGACGAAAGAGAAGGAATTATATTGAAGGGAAAACAGGGAGTGTGGTAGTTGATGCGGAGGAAAAATTCAGAGCTGCAGAGCGACACACGCCCCTATTCATTACAAATGTTCATAAAAATACCTCTGAATCGGATATCACTACGTATATACATAAGAAAACTCAAGAAACAGTGAGACTTGAGAAAATATCTATACAACGTGAATGTGAATATAATGCATATAAATTTTTTGTATTACAAAGTAAAGTCCCTCTGTTCTTGGACGAGAGTCTATGGCCAAAAGGGATTATTTTTCGCCGCTTTATTAATTTTAAAGTGTCACGAAATAGAAATATCGGCTCAGTTATAAAAACACAAAATGGATAAAATAAAAATATTTATAAGTTTGCTACATTTAACTGTAAGAACGTGAAAAGATCTGTAGATAGTATCCGTGACTTATGTAAAACTGCTGATGTCGTGGCGCTCCAGGAGACATGGCTGTTGCCTGATGAAATACCTTTTATAAACACCATCAGCGACGAGTTCAGCTGTACAGGCGTGTCAGCCGTTGATACCTCGGTGGGAATCCTGCGTGGTAGACCGTATGGCGGGGTAGCCCTGCTGTGGAGGCGTAAGATCTTTCAAAATGTAACCGTCGTACAGTGTAATAGTTCTCGCGTATGTGCAGTGAAAATGGTGTTAAATCAAAGGACAATCTTAGTAGTGAGTTTATATATGCCGACGGATTCACTGATTAACTTAACGGAGTTTACGGACGTTATGAGCTCGGTAAGTGCAATCATAGACAATTGTAATGTGGACTGTGCTTATATTCTTGGTGACTATAACGCTCACCCTTTTGAGCGATTCTATGATGAGCTTATAGCCTTTTGTAATGACCAAAAATGGGTATGCATAGACTTTGACATGTTAAATCCTTTTTCTAATATCTACACGTTTATTAGTGAAGCTAATGGTTCTAAGCGATGGCTCGACCATTGTGTGGTGACCAAAGCAGCCGCTCAAACAGTTGAGAAAGTGTATGTAAACTACGATATGACGTGGTCGGATCACTTTCCATTAATTGTAGAATGTAATTTGAATGTGATTCCAATAATAAAAATGCAATCAAATATAAAATGCAGCAAAGTCGTGTGGGGTGACAGGGACCCACAACAGATTGAAACTTACTTGAAGGAATGTCATGAAAAGTTGAGTTTCATAGATTTCCCACATGAACTTAGTAAGTGTGGTGACGTCATCTGCTATGATCTGAGTCACAGAAGTATCATAGATAACTTTTACAAAAATATTGTAGATGTTTTAAGTGAATCTGCCATTATAAGTTGTGTACGTAGGAGGGGTGGCAGGCGGGTAGTAGTACCAGGTTGGAATAAACATGTCGCTGCTGCTCACACGGATGCCAGGCTAAAGTTTGAGCTTTGGTCGTTGCAAGGAAGGCCGACTAACGGTTCTTGTTATCAAAGTATGTGCGAGGCTAAAAGGAAATTTAAATCGCGTTTAAAATGGTGCCAAGACCATGCGGAACAAATTAAAATGGATATATTAGCATCACATCATACAAAAAAAGATTTTCGTTCTTTTTGGAAGCAAACTAACAGATTGCAACCGAAGCCGGGTATCCCTGTGAGCATTAGCGGTCTAACTGATCCTGAGCAGATTGCTAATCTATTCATGGATCACTTTTCTGTAAAGTCACCACTTGGTCGGTCGAATTATATGCAGGATGCTGGGACCGGAGTGAACAGGTTGACAAAAATAACAACTAAAAGTATTGCTGAAACTATAATGTCAATGACCAGAGGTAAGTCACCTGGTCACGATGGTCTTAGCATTGAACATTTACAGTCGGCTGGTCCTCACTTACCCCGTGTTTTGTGTATGTTATTTAACATGTGCCTAAATCATAGTTATATGCCGGATGATATGATGCGTACGGTGGTGGTTCCTATAGTCAAAAATAAAACGGGCGACAACGCTGATAAGAATAACTATAGGCCCATTTCGTTGGCAACTGTCATTTCGAAAGTATTTGACAGCATTCTTAATACACAGCTTAATGTGTACGTCCAACAACATGACAATCAGTTTGGTTTTAAACCGGGTCTATCAACAGAAACCGCAGTGCTGTGTCTTAAGAGTGCTGTCACCTACTATGTAAATAGAGAAACGCCAATTGTTGCTTGTTTCCTTGATCTCTCTAAGGCTTTCGACCTGGTCTCATACAATATTTTATGGGAGAAACTTAAGAAAAGCGGTTTACCTATAGAGCTCATCAACATTCTTAAATATTGGTATGGGAACCAGGTCAACAATGTACGATGGGAGGGAGCGTTGTCTCGGCCGTATGGCCTCGAGTGTGGCGTGAGACAAGGGGGTTTGACTTCGCCAACCCTTTTTAACATTTATATGAATGAGTTAATAGCTGAGCTCAGCAGTACCAGAGTTGGCTGTTACATAGATGGTGTATGTGTAAATAACATTAGCTACGCTGACGATATGGTGCTGCTGAGTGCGTCCGTCTGTGGCATAAGAAAATTATTGTCTGTATGTGAGTCGTATGCTAAGTCACACGGCTTAATTTATAATGTAAAAAAGAGCCAAATAATGGTGTTTAATGTCCGAGGCAAGTGTACTAAAGAATTACCACCGGTATTACTAAACAATTGTATTCTGGATAGGGTGGATAGTTTTAAATATCTCGGACACTATCTGACCTCTGATTTAAAAGACGATACTGATATTGAACGGGAGCGGAGAGCATTGTCGGTGAGAGCGAATATGCTTGCTCGTAGGTTTGCACGTAGTTCACCCAACGTTAAAATAACATTATTCAGAGCATATTGTACATCTTTTTACACGTGCAGCCTATGGGCAGGATATACTCAAAAATCTTATAGTGCTCTCCGCGTTCAATACAATAACGCGTTCAGGGTGCTATTGGGGCTACCTCGATACTGCAGCGCCTCAGGGATGTTCGCTGAAGCGCGTGTTGATTGTTTTTACGCCCTCATGAGAAAAAGGTGTGGGTCTCTGGTGCGTAGGGTACGGGGTAGTGCCAATAGAATTCTGAGCATGATAGCAAATAGATTGGATTGCATATACATGAATCGTTGCTGTGCCGTTGCAAACGGAATGGTGCAGCGGTGATTTGTGTATATTGTATGTAACATTAACTTAAAAAAAAAAAAAATATGTAATAATATAACTAACCTAGTTTCTAAGAATTATTGTTTTACTAACCATAATGAGTCACTGGTCACTTGAATAAAGATTATTATTATTAAAACTAAACGCATTATATCTATGTACATATATAAAAACTTTTTTTAGCATTTTCGAGCATTTTTTATCTAATTATCTATTTGAGGATATACGAGTATGTAAATATTTATCTAAAAGTCTATTTGTCCGATAATAAGATGGATAAAAATATATTATTCGTCCAACTATTGTCGGATAGTGATAAATAACGGCAACTACATATTTTTATTTTGGCTATCGTTTATGGATGGGCTTGACTGGACTTAAATTAATAAAATTAATAGCCTGGTTGATAAAAATTACGTTTTCATTATTTTTTGTCTTAGAATTGTTTTCTTATGATTCATAAAATATCTCCTAGAATCCAATTTTAGTTCCTTAGCTGTGGCGCTTTTCTGTGTACATAGAACCTGTACCTAAACATCATACATATATAATACAATTTTAATAGACAAGTATATAGTTACAAAACAAACATTCCAATATTATAAGTAAAGATTGAATAATATATTTATATAAAAATAGATTAGACTGAATTAAGCTTCCCATCATATTTCTTTCTCGATAGATTGATATGCTTAGAAATATTCTAGTTGAAACTAGCAACTGTCTGCTACTCTACTATTTATTTGCGATTTCAAAATGATATCCATCTGACTTCTCACTTTCTTTAATAACGCGAAATTCAAAACATATCCATGAATTTTATCATGCAATTGATATCAAAGAGTTCAGAATTCTGAGAAAACAAAATAAGGCACCTTAAAATCTATTCAACAATCCTTGATTCATACATGATTTAACTTAAAACATCATATGGGCATATAATATGTAATCTGTTAATTTGTCTTGTAAATGCCAGTATAATTTGTGTTAAGCATACTTGACAAAATGATGGATCATATTATTTCATTTTGTATGATGAGTATTTAAAATATTTATAATAAATCCATGAATATATAGAATAGATAGAAGAAGCTTTCTTACATTTTTTAATTTATTTTAGGTATGCTTGGGCAGCTCCTTGGGAAAATCAGGTCCCGCACCGCAGACAAGACTGACGAGCGAATTAAAGTAATGAGTGAAGTAATTAATGGGATACAGGTAATCAACTACATATAAAAAGAAATTAACGAATATGAAACGTCTGAATAATGGAATGAGAACATCCCTTTATAGAAGAGATCAATATATCATGCCCAAGCTATATGTAGTTTAACAGGAAATAACTGACGCTGTCTTTAATTTAACGCTGGATTTTCAGTTTACCATCTTTCAATAATGATTATTAAAATGAAGGGTTAAAAATGGTTAGAATCTAAAACGGACGCCAATGGAATTTATTATAAATTCGCAAATTTACACTAAAGCTTAAGAAAATACTAGTAATTCATCCCATCGTCTGCTTAGAGCTATTACAAATATGATTATCAAACGTGTCATACTTATTTTGCAAAAAACGGCAGAAAAAAAATAGCGTAATACACGTCATTATTTTTATCTCCTTATTGAATGGAGTAATATTGTTATCTACTGGTCGTATATTATCTTTAATCTTGTATTTTTGATGCGAGCGATTGTAGTTACTAACGGAAAAATCCTATAAATTGGATACAGTATTTGTAAAAACCGATGAAATATTCATAATTGTAAAGAAGGCAGCTTATGTTGCCGCTTTATTGCTTAGAAAGAGATAAGACAAATTCGAAAAAATATCAACGTATATTTTTTAACTCTACCTTAACCTATTAGTTATAAAGGACATCTCTTCCACATCTGCAATATTTTAAATTTATACTATGTATGGTCCTTAAGTGCACGTACGATACGTTTACACGTTCCTGGCAACACTAGATAAAAATTATCGTGTGGTTAACCAATAACCATTGCAATTGCGTGTGGCGCTATCAAGTTGTATTTGTTACAAATTATTGTGCGGTTTTTAAGCCGCAAGCCAAAATGTAACAATTTGCTATTTTAAAATCAGCCGCGGTAGAAAACCGCAAAGGCTTTTTATTGAAGTCTTAAAATCACAAAATCATGCGGATAAAAACCGCGCGCGTTTTGCAGTTAATTTGTGGTGCGCCCTAGCACTAAGGCTACATCAATTTGATCATTATATGTTGAATCATGCTACCTTTCGTTGATAGAAAAGATAAATAAGGGCCACTTTCATTCACTTTAATTTTCTATCTTTATTGATTTAAATAATAATATTTATAATTATAAAGTAGCCTAAAAAGACTGTTTTCGTAAATTACACTAGTATTATAAATGGCTAGTGTTATTCGTTCGATAATCGGATGATTAAGAAATAATTATTCGTCCGACGGTTCGTACGAATATCTACCACTTTTTATTTTCTAATATAAAATAAATGATTTTTATCTGCAGGAGTTCCTATAGCAAAAAAAATATACCTTAACCTAGCGACCTGAAAACTTATTCTTTTAAAAATGGATTTTATTAGAAGGATTATTATACTGCTTCATAATAAAACTAGATAATTCTAATCTATCAGCCGATAAAGATTTTTAATTTAGGTCCATTCGATCTTATTCGAAACTTAAAATTTTAACTATCTATATTCTTAAAAATCTATATAACTTGATAAGTTGCAATTTTTTTTATAGAAACATAAAAATAGTCACAATCGCAATATTATATCACACACCAACAATAGTTCGACGAATATGTCATTTATTCATCCGATTATCGGACGAATAGACACATTTATTATAAAATATGAAATGTATGGTAGGTACTTTTTTTAAGCTATAACGGTTCAATGGACTCGAGTGACATATTAATGGAGATAACCTATGTATTATACCCTTTTGTTTTAATGTTAGTAAATGCATTTACGCATACCACCTGTAGACATATAGGTGGTGTGCATATGATACTCACCGCCTCGAAAAGCCAGTACTACCCACTAAAACCCAACTAAACCTTCCCCGTCGTGCGGTTTGTGGCGGGGAGGAGGGGGAGGACGTGGGGATCTATGTACTTTTATCCTAGATCAACACAGCCCCCTGACGTACTAGTGCTCGTACTCTATATACAGCTTTTATCAGTGGTAGGCACTGATAAAAGTTGTATATAGAGTAATATATATACTGATAAAAGTCAGATAACTTTTTAGTCTTTCAACTTTTTGATAGGTAGTATTAAATTATAATTCACTAAAATTATAATTTAGAACGTGACATTTGTGATTAAAATCAACAAATTAGGTAAATAGAATTCTTACTGAATTCAACACTAACTAATTAGTTGAGTGAAGCTAAATTTATATCATGAAACGATAAGTAACTCGTTTACTTAACTTTACAAAGACTTATAATAATAATTGATAATGTCTGCATTGTGTGTTATATATTTTATAGTATAATTTGTAAATGCGAGACTGCATTCTTAAGCTAATTTACAATCGCAGTATTTGCAGCAATAACTCAAACCGATTTTTCCTTTGTAATTTTAATATTAAGATATTTTTATTTAAAATGATATTTCAAATATTGCACTCAACAGACAATGTATTCGATCTACTGATAGAACACTTACTAAATCACTATTGTAAATTAAAGTTCTCATAAATATGTGTGTCTGGGCTCGTTTCAGAAAGAGTACAGATTTTTGGGTGACACTAATAGAAAGTGAAATGAGTATATAGGAAGGTTAGAACAGGCACTTTAGACAATTTTACGAAAATAAGTTACCCATAAGCGATGACATGATAATCTATATGATATAAGCCGTTGAGCTATATAATCATATTTTTTAATTAATAAAAAAAATAATATGAGTTCCGTTAATATTATGTATCAATTCAAAGCACATCTAGGTATCAGTAATAATAATTTTTGACATTTAATTATTGTTTTTTTTATGTTTAAAGGTAATTAAAATGTATGCCTGGGAGATTCCATTCCAAAAAGTTGTTGGACAAAAACGTAAAGAAGAATTAAAAGAAGTCAAATCAGCTACAATTGTGAGGACAGTTTTTATTGGCTTTATGATCTTCACGGAAAGAGCTGCTATGTTCATTACCATCTTAACATATATTTTATTTGGAAACGTCCTTAGCGCCAACATTGTAAGTACTCATGTATTATTTTTATCTGAAACAGTTATTAACCAAAAAGTTCTTCGAAAATGTCTATCTAAATGAAAACCCCCGCTTAGTTATTTTTTAGTTTTCAATTCCTGGAAGTCGGATTTTTTAAAGTTTTATTTATTATAACATATTGACGTTTAATTGTAATAGTAAAACATACCAAATAATTTCAATGTGAATAAAATTCTGTCTTTGGGTATCTTGCATTCAAAATGATTCAAACCGATTTGTACAAAACTCCTATGAAGTAGAAAAAATATCATACAAAATCATAATCCGTATTATTGTATATTTATACTAGCGACTCACCCTCGCTCGGGTTCGTTCCTAGTGAAAATTTAGGTTTGTATGTATTGTTTAATGCCGAATCATAACATTTTTTTTTGGGGTGGACCACCCTTCTCACTTAGGGGTATGGAAAATAGATAGTAGCCGATTCTCAGACCTACTGAATACGCATATAAAATTTGGTAAAAATCGGTAAAGCCGTTTCGGAGGAGTACGGTAACTAACATTGTGACATGGAAATTTTATATATAAGATTATAAATGTGAAAGTTTGTGAGTATGTATGTATGTTTGTTACTCTTTCACGCCAGAACGGCTGAACAGATCTGGATGTTTGGCACAGAGATAGATTATAGTCTGGAATAACATATAAATCTACGGTTCCCGTGGGATAGGTTTTCCTTTTTTCATTTTTGTTTTCCTAGAGGTGAACCCGAGCGAAGCGAGGCTGAGCCGCTAGTATTAAATAAATAAGTCGAGAAAACGTAATAAATAAAGTACCTACAATTTTTAAAGTATTGAGTCTGTTAAATTCCTCATCATTTTAAAACAACTAAATGAATTTCAATAGAACTTTTGCTATTGTATAAGTAAATGTCTGAATTAAAAGCATATTCGAAGCTTGTCTTATTTTAATTGGTCAAGTACATAGACTCTACAGTCAAAGCTTGAACAATTTCTTGACGACATGTTTGGCTCAGTTTGTAGTGAGCCTATTTGCTGTGCCAGCGGTCGCAGGTACGAGACCCGCTGGCGGCATTCATGGGTGTTTATATTTATAATATCTATGTATTTAAAGTTATATATATGTGTAGTGTATCAACTATAAGGAGCTATATAGTATATATATTATATTCATTATTATCATTGTGAACTCAATAGATATAAACATGCGAGCGTAGCTGGCTGTCATGTTTTTTTAATTTCAAATTTATGCATGTCTTTAGCTATTCCGATAACATGAAACTATTGCTATAATATTACTATATTTCATTAAAATTCTGTATCTATCTAATTTCAAAATATTCATAAAGTACTTATGAATATTTTTGCTCTAAAATGGAAAATGTTTAAAACTATTCCCTTTGAACTGTTTCGGATGTCAACTGCAAACTATCCGATACAGCTTGTGTTGCGGGTCACATGTCATATAGTTTGGAAAGTTTCACAATTTGTCGTTTCAAATTTTTTAATTATGCTACGTGATAATTTTGCTTATGGAAAGGCATTATTATGCAAGTATATGGGATGATCTTAAATTACTTTTGAAGAGTAATTATTATTTTTCAAGAAGGTCAAATCTAAATTTTAGGGACATCTAACGAGCGCGTACTTAATAATTAGAAGAAGCAATAAAAGTGATGCTAGTTTTTGGCACTTTATGTTATCTAACTAGCATGCAAGAAATAAAGCTTGAAATATGACTTTATTCCCATATATACTTGATAAATTTCTTAAAAATGATAATCTTTGTGTGTGAGTGTCATTGAAATGACAGTTTATTAAAAAATTTCGTTAACAACTTCATACAAATAACCGCAAATGAAATAGCTCTGGTAGCCTATTTGTAACGTACAGGGTAAACCAAGCAAAGCGGTTTTAAGATTTTTATTTGCGAATCATTTGTAATATTATAGAAAAAACAAATGATATATATGTAGATAAAGCGAGAGCTTAAATGGAAAATAAATTACGTAATTTAGAGGCCATATTACAACAGGCACAACTATAAACATAACTATTGTTAAAGATCTACTTGGATATAATGAATATGATATGAATGAATGAAGATAAATTTACGTTAGCGACCACCAATTATAATGAATATAGTATTATTTTAAAAGGGTCCACTTGAATCCACTTTAGCCAATACAATTTAAACCTATATATATATATATATATCGACTGGTACTATAAAGAGATCAGTAATCAGTCAAGTATCTTTCTCTTAACAACTATCTTATCGAATGCAACGTAAGCATTAGGTCACTTTTCTATCTAATCAACACTAACTTGCATAATTTAAACATTCTTATCAATAAGCAAACGTAAGGGTTTTCTTAAAGTATTATATTCCTTTGAATTATTTACCTTTTATTATTACTTTTATACCATAACTCATTAGTATATGATACCTTTAGTTAAGGTTATTCGACTGCTTCGGTGGTGTAGTGGCTAGCATGTACGGCTGCACAGGGACTCGAACACAGGGGCACCGGGACTCGAACCCAGGACCTCCGAGGGGAGGTCCTGGGTTCGAGTCCCGGGTCAGGCCAAGTTTAGTTATTGAGTCTTTCTGTATAAGTAAGCCTGAGTAACAGCTTGGAGTTGGGAAGTTGGTGGTGTTCGTCGGTCCTGCGCCTTAACTCTCACTGGTCGTGTCTCGTGTCGTCCCACCGGAGTATAAGAGTGACAGGAATAGAGAGTGCACGTTGTGTCTGCGCGTACACTTGTGCACTATAATATCTCCTGCGCAGTTGGCTAGTCTCAATAAGATTGGCCGCCGTGGCCGGAATCGGCTAGGAGAACATCATTCTACTTCACGTAAAAGAATGGTAGTTGAACCGTTAATAATTGTACTAACAAACAAAAATAGTATCTTAATCACTGTATTTATTTTTAAGTGCAATAAAGAATAGTAACCTAGAGCTTGACTATATCTGAAGTAGATTACGTAATGTTTAACCATATTACAAAAGCCACAATTATATATATATATGTTTAATTATTATTATAACCGTATATATATATATATATATATATATAAACCGTATAACCGTATATATATATATATATATATATATATATATATATATATATATATATATATATATACACATACATATATATACATACACATGTAATATAATCATAATATTTTTATTTATTATTTAAGTCAATTCCATTTAATGCTGTACTGTACCTACACCGCACGATATTAACTTATTTTCTCACTTCTGAAGGATTTCTGGAAGAAATCTCTTAAAGAAACAAGTTATCCTTTGTCAACATTACGTTACTTTATTTTGTAAAACATATATTTTATGGTACATAAATAAATAAATAAAAAAAAACAGTTACCTCCTTAACCAGATTTCACAGGAAAGTTTTTCAAACGAAGCTATTCTTCTCAATTCGACAGATGATATTTTATTAGGTTTTGAGCTATTTTATTGAACAATTATCCAACCCCTTTTTTGCAACTTAATGTAGTTATCCCCCTTTTAACAAAATTCGTTGGCTCACTATTACAAGGCTCTATGTTACAATTTTAGTATTTATTTAGTTATGAATGCTACAAGGTTCTATGTGTCATAAGCTACAGTTTTGCAAAAACAAACCACTAGATAGCGGCACTTTAACTACAAAATATTCAATTTTATTTAGTTCTATGTTGTTTTTTTTACGATAACAAAATAACGAAGTTCTATGTAAAAATTACTAAACTACATTAAAATTAACATAGAACCTTGCAGTAGTAAGCCAACGAAATGTCAGGTGGATTTTTTGAATCGTTGGATAGCCAAGTCTGTTTTTTTGGAATAAATTTATTTAAACCCAGCTATTGCTTATGTGTCCTTTATGTGAATACAGTGATCTTCTCAAACGGAATTTCCATCAGGCTGACCTGGAAGTCTCGTTTTACTCGAAATATTTGGCGTTCTAAGAATTTCAATCGCCTCTATTGCACCCGGAAAATAATCCCCAAATAGGATTTAATTTTTTAAATGTTTTAGGGCAAAAATCAAAATCGATGAGGAGAAGATTATGAGAATAGTCGCTTTCAAATGCAAAGTCGCCTTTGATAATATTGGTAGCAAATATTTATGATTGTTACTAAAGCAGAAATATTGTGCCAATTATTATCGTCTGTTGTAATTGTATTGTATCTAGTCAACACGCTGTCATACCAATATATTGTACACACACACACACACACGCACGCACACACACACATACACCAGGCACACTTGAAGGCAGCTTTTATACATACATACAAATAATGTAGGCTCAAAAGATCCAAAGGCACCTAATGGCAAAAGTTTTAAGGACTTAGGGCTTTAATTATATTTTACTCGTACTTTTCATTATGAAGTACTTACTATCGGTAGAATGGAATAAAATTTTATTCTAACACACATATTCTGTCTATCGGCAATCAATATCTTCAAATTGTTTAAAAATAAAAAATAAATAATAATTATATAGGGTGGTACTAGATACATGATATTGTTGTAAGCAATGAGTCTTTTTTTTAGATATAACTATTTATTGTACAACTTTGACGCTAAAACAGTTTTTAAATATGTTTAGATTTAGGGCACATAAGGAAATTCATATATCAAGTACAACAAATAGTAACAATCATGTGTAAGTCACATTTGCGGTAGAAGTTTAACCGCTAATTTAGTTACCAAAGAAAACATTTATAACGGATGATAAAGTTTGAGATATATTATACTACTAGCAGAACTCGCGGCTATGTCTGCGTTTAATCTACAAAAAAAAACTCTTAGGCTTTATGTTGTACAGCGACTCACGCTCGCCGGGTTCGTCGCTATGCATTTACATAATATTAGCGGCTCACCCTCGCTTCGCTCGGGTTCGCTCCTAGAAAAATACTGATAGAGATCTATTAGTTCCCACGGGAACCATTCATTTTTCCGGGATGAAAAGTAACCTGTTGTTTGACCGGCAATATAAGGTATCAGAATGTTAAATTTCACTAAATTAGGTGCATAAGTTGTTATGTACTAAGCTGTATAAGATACTATAGTTTTTTAACTATCCAACGGGAACTCTTTAATTTTCTGGGATGAAAATACACAAATAGACAAACAGACAGAGAAATAAAAAATTTGAAAAAAATCTGGATTTGTTCTATTTGTCTTCTTACATCCCCCTGACTCGGTTTTTAGCATTCTTTTGCTATGTACAGACATTCGACCTGTACTCTTTTATTATAGTACAGATTGTTCATAAAAATCGCGATTAAAAAATGGGGGGATGGGGGTAGGAGGGTGAAAAATACTTTATGGCCTTTTCTCATACCTACCAAATATACAAAAAAAAAATCATTAAAATCGGTCGAGCCGTTTCGGAGGAGTGCGACCACAAGCACCGTGACACGACATTTTTATATATTAGATGTTGGATTTATTGCTATTTACATATAGTACATTTTACACATATGTACAAGATCATATTAATGCGGAATTTCTATAAACAGTGTACAATAGTCTTATGTAGATTGACCAGTTGCACTTTAGCGTTTATTTAAAATATAAAAACGACTTATTGGTATTTGTATTTTTTAGGATTTCAAGAGCTCGAAAGAGCCCGGTTCTTTAAGAAGCTTGCGTGGCCGTGGGTACTAAGACCCAACCCATAGAGGCCCCTTCAGAGGTTTAATTTTTTTAATTTAGACGAATCAGTCGGTATATATCTCAGAATAACTTACTGGGGATTGCCAAATAAGATGATAACCGGATAATGCGTAGGGGCTAAGGAAAATATGAAATGTTATTGCATTGCCGTCGTCTGCTTTTTCAATAGTCTGAGTATTGAACTTTACGCAAACGGGGACGCCTCCGACAAGATGGGCCCCAACAAAACGTTGCAATACCTCTGATGCAACATCTTGTGTTGTCTAGAGGTGTGCACCGGTTTCACTATCGCGAGAGTGATCTGGTTTCCCCGTTATTACGCAGATAGAGCACTTCCAGCCTTTCGAGCAATTAGGTCTTGCGTTCCACTCTGGAAGGCCACTGAAAGCAAGCCAGAGATGGTGGACTGATGTTTTTGTGCCCTGGAGGTCTCAGATCCCTGGTTAGCCAATCACTAAGAGCTGCCACAAGCTTATTATTATTATTTTATTTTTCATTGAGCGTACTAAATGTGTATATAAGCTCTTCCTCGTAAAATAATAATAAAAAAATTAAACACAATTGGCGATCTTTTAATAATAATCTTTAATCACTTATGTAGTAATGATATTTAAGTTAATTGGAAAATTATATTTTAGTAGATATATATTTTATTTTTTTCATAAAAATTCTTTAATTAAATATAAAATAATACAACACACATGTATACACATGACCAAATTCGCTAAGTAGATAACTTAAAAATGGAAAATATTATTTTTCCAGATCTATCCACTACAGCAGTTTATAAATGCAGCACAAATTAATATGACATTGATTTTGCCGTTGGTGCTTTCCTTCACGGCGGAGCTGGTCGTATCTTTGAGGAGAGTTCAAGAGTTTTTGGCCTTTGGTAAGAGTATGAAAATAGCTAAGCAAAATATTTATCCTTGTAAAGATGTTCACTAAAACTTAAGAAAGATAATCCATATTTGTAATAATTTTAATTCTTATTGACTTTCCAAGCTCCAACTTGAAATATAATGAAGCAAAGTTCGAATTTTCGATAATCCTACCATATAAATCCGGCATAATACCATTTATAGCATTAAAACTACGGATTTTTAAAATATTACAACTCTGAAGCTTATTTGCTGATAGCCCGATTGTAAAAAGAAAAGAGATAACACTATATTAAGACTTTTCATAATAAACTTAAAATCATTCGAATAACTCCCGTGGTCTGGAACTGGAACTTAACAGGAGTTCCCCATGATGATGATGATGTTTTCCTGACCGATTCCGGCCACGGCGGCCAATCTCATTGAGACTAGCCAACTGCGCAGGAGATATTATAGTGCACAAGTGTACGCGCAGACACAACGTGCACTCTCTATTCCTCTCACTCTCATACTCCGGTGGGACGACTGCTCGACACGACCGGTGAGAGTTAAGGCGCAGGACTGACGGCTTTACGTGCTCTCCGAGGCACGGGATGAAATACCACCAACTTCCCAACTCCGGGCTGTTACTGAGACTTACTATACAGAAAGACTCAATAACTAAACTTGGCCCGAACCAGGACTCGAACCCAGTACCTCTGGGTGTGCAGCCGTACATGCTAGCCACTATACCACCGAGGCATTTCAGTTCCCCATAATGCATATTTTTTTCTGTGTACTATATTATACATTTGGTCGAGATATTAGTGGTGTTTGATACTAACAGATTCATTGATTCAAAGCTCAGTAAACGATAACAATTTAGACATCGAGAAACGAACCCGTGTTGTAATAGAGTTGAGTATATAATAAAGCAATCTTTATTTTTATTAGCTGAGATGCCAATTACATGGATTATTTCAAAATATATCTTGATATGGTGAACTATTTTCCTAAAAGTATGCATTTTCACGTAGCACAGTTTAATGAAATTTATTTTGTTTTCTACTACCTTACCTATTTAACATCAACCCAGTCCATGCCTAAAAGAAATCTGATAATAACTCGAGTCGAATTATTTAGGCTTAGGCTTACTTTAGGTTTTTTATGATTTTAAAAGGTAAGTTATTAAATAATTATTATGTATATTTTACAGAAAACAATCATCATCTTAGCTAACTAAAACAAAGATTGTGTTATTAGCTGCGTCCCGCGGCTTCACCCGCGTTAAATTTGACTAAACGCATATGCCTGTTTCATATACCTTTCCTCTACACGATGAGTATTTGAACAAAGTCTCTGCTTTTAGCACTATAAACATATTATAAATATCAATCACAAAAAAACAAATAGATAGACGGACGCACGGACGACGGACAGACGAACAGACAGACAGATGGACTGATAGACATACAGATAGACAGAGAGACAAACTCTGCCTCTTTATAATATTAGTATACATTATGTTCCTAGGTGTCTTTTTGTATACATTTATACTTTACTTTTTATATATTAATACAGTTTAGGCAATGCATGCCGATAAACAACTCAGTGGCCAGTTTATTTTCAAATAAAAATTTGCCTATAGCACTAGGTGGTAAATAATAACGTAACTTTTTATAGTGAATGAATTTTGAGAACCTGATTAGTTGTTTCAGAGATTACCCTCTACATCCAAACTTATAAATTTTGTCAGCTCTTTATAACAGTTGTGTAGATTTTAGAAGTGAATCTTTTAAAATGGTGTCACTTCTAACAATATAAATTATTATGTGTTCGATTCTAAAACTAGATAAATTTTGTTTTTAACAAAAACTCAAGCAAAACATGCTTACAAAATGTCACCTAAATGCTTTGAGGTAACATTTGTTTGTGATTTTGTGGTTTAAAGTAGAGGAGGAAAGCTTTAAACGAAATAACGCATATAGGTACATATATGTATGTATTTTCTTACAGAGGACAGGCCTGACTTGATAGCGATAACAGCTCCACCAGAATCGAACTTGTTCCGCAACGTCGTAGGCAGCTTCAAAAAAACTAAGAAAGAATCTATTCACTCACTATCCTATTGCAAGACAAGTGATACTTCGTTTCCAAATGGAATTAATGGTAAGTCAAATGTACAATTGTACATCAATATGTCGGCTTAGGGCTTATTTGTTCAAACCACCAATACTTGTGGTACTTTACAGAAAAGAGTTTTGTATCTATTTTATAAAAAAGCTTTATTTCTAAGATTTTTCTATTAATATAGTAGATAAATAAATTTTGTTCCCTTTTTTAGAAGTAAAATGTGTTTTTTAGACATTTAAAAGTCAATACACACACACACACACACTCACACATACATCATCATCATCTTATTATTTTTCAGTTTTATAAAATAGTTTAAATATTGTACGGAGGCGGGCGTTGATATCTGCAACGCAGTTTATACTTTTGTAGTATCATCGTAGCCATTGTGTTTTACTGTATACTTATAAGAATTGTTACTGAATAAATAAATTTCATTTCAATAATTCCGTTCCCGTGGGATAGGTTTGTTTTTGTTTTCCTAGAGGCGAACCCGAGCGAAACGAAGGTGAACCGCTAGCATACTATATATATACAGTATATATAGCGATACAGTATATATATATATATATATATATATATATATATATATATATATATATATATATATATATATATATACTGTATCGCTTTATTGGCGTATGAAAGTTGTTATATTTGTTGTTTATTATATACTATCTACTTTATACAATATTTTATGTTATACATAAGCAGCAGTATATATTATATAACACTTAAAATCGTCTTCCTGCACTTCAATTTTGCAATGCGTGTACATATGTAGGTATAGTGGAGCGTAATTGTCACAGTCCGGATGCTCCAAGTGTATCTGGATCGCTTTGTGGATTTTAACACTTGTCCACAAGTACATAATATATTTTTATGTGTTTTGTATGGCAGTCGTAGTAGTACCTACATCACATATAATTATAATTATTGCAAATATAGCACATTAATAATACATAGTGTTGAAAACTTCTTTTTTCGTTCATTTGAGATAGATTCACTACAAAACAAGTAAGATTAAGAACTGTTGTTTACAAACATCAAAACATGTAAAATCTTTATTGGAAATCGCATCGCAAAAAAACAACCAAGTCCTCAACCATACATAAAACAAAGTTCTAACTGAGTCGAATCTGTACATTCAATATTTTTTTGGAAAATATTATTGAAATAGTCATTATTATCGATACGGAGACCGAATCTATAGTTTTTAGAATTTTCGGCTATCTGTCTGTCTGGGAACAGATTTTGATGAAATTTGGTATGAGGATGACTGGTTATCCGGGTCAACAATTAGGATACTTTTTACTGCAGGAAGATATCTCATTTCTGAGATATTTATAACGTAGGGACGAACCCGAGCGGAGCGAGAGTGAGTCTCTGGTCTAAGATAAATTATCTACGCGGGTGGTATTATACTTACTGAATAATAGTGCATAAATACGCAGGTGATATCTTCTCCCTCACACGTAACGGTTGTACAATGTAAATGCTCTCCAGATACAATGGTGTAAAATCACCATCTTTCTAATTATGGATAGCTACTGAGAACTTTTTCTCAGGACCTCACATGATCTATATGTGTACATATTACATACTATATCATACCCCTATGAATTAGCCAAGCCTAGTATGACAAGGCTGATGCTGCACATTCATCTTGCGATATTATTCACAAAATTACAAAAAATGAATAGTTGATATTTCAGTTATGTTCATAATTTTAATTTTTTAATGTTACGGCGGAGCTACGAGTATTTCATTACTTAAAATATATTTTATTATATCCATTTTAAAGAAAAAGGCAGTGGTAGCCCAGTGGTAAGGCGCTTGCTTGGCAAACCGAGTGAAGCGGGTTCAAACCCCGGGTCTCGCACCTCTGATATTTTCATGTGCGAATCATTTCTAACATGATTACCACTTGCCTTCGGTGAAGGAAAAACATCGTGAGGAAACCTGCATGTCTGAGAGAACCTAGCCAGTTTTCGAAAGACATAAAGTCCGCCAACCCGCACTTGGCCAGCGTGGTGGACTATGGCCTGATCCCCCTCGTATTGAGGGAGGCCCGTGCCCAGCAGTGGGACGTTAAAAAAAAGGGCTGAATACAATACACACATATCCATTTTGTTAAACAGGTTCAGTAGGCAGGAAATTCCGCAGAAGTGTGTCTCAATCAAATGATACAGCGGTAGAGATCCGAGACGTGTCCGCCAGCTGGACCGGAGACCCAGAGTTTTTAGCTCTGAAAAACATTTCAGTGCGCATTCGGAAAGGGAAATTATGCGCCATCATTGGCGCCGTTGGATCTGGCAAGGTACAAAAAGTTGGCTTTTTGCATTTCCATTTTCTTTTATTATAAGAATAGTTAGTTTTTTAACTATTCAACATTATTATATCGTATAATCAGTTTTAAAAAGCGTAGACAGATTAGCCCAATCCAAGAAACGGAATTTTTAATAATATAAAAAATGTTTTCAAACATAAATACTTTTTTTAATATTATTATTTTTGAATGTGGCTATTAACTAATCCTGATTACTCTGAACTAATCTAAACATTCATAAAATCTATTATTATTTACATACATATATTGTTAGGTATGTATGTTTGTAAATAATAATATTTTATGAATGTCATCGAGCTATGTAGCTATATATATATATATATATATATATATATATATATATATATATATATATATATATATATATATATATATATATATATATATATATATATATATATATATATATATATATATATATATATATACATATATATATATATATATGTGTGTCATTTTTTTAAATATATAAATACATCGGCACAACAGCACAATAGATTAATAAATATTTTTTTTTAAATTAGACATTACAATAAGGTGACAAAATACAAGTGTACCTACTAACGTAGATTAGGTTGGCATTTGATTCTGTGTTATCCTGTATGACCTTTGCATAAATTGCAATATGGAATATGTGGAGTTTGTCAAAGTTATGAATAATTCCCACAGAATTATCTATTATATAAAAGTTTAATATATTGGGGAAAATACGTGTAGCTTTGAAGAGTTTAAAATCATGGTTTTCAGGTCACTTGTTAAAATAAAATCAGTGCCATATATCTGATATTACATTACACTTCTATCAAAATTAGGATGCTTGAAATATTCTCTGCGTAATATATTACCCTGGCGTATAATTAAACTAAGTGGAAGTAAGAGTTGAAACAACAGTCGTATGCAGTTTAATGTAACTTGAATAGCAACATCAAAATGCATGAGGTTCAATTTGCAAACGGCTCATATTTTATACATCGCGTATGCATGAAAAATGGTAATTTTTAGTTCGGACTGAACAGGTAGTTCGTGAGGTGGGATAAATTCTGTATTTATCTAAATTGTATATCAGATCCGCGGATACGGCACGTTAATAGACGTGCAACTGAAACGTTTCGTTATTGAAAATAGCGCGTCTAAAGCAAATAAAAAAGCATAACGAATTTCAATATACACGCTAATTTTTTTAAACCTACCCAATGAACTTGTGTAGAAATTGTCGCATATATTTCGATAATATTTAGATATTATTTATGTATTATATGTTTGTGTAATATACAAATACTTTTTATTGTAGGCTGATTCAGTAATCAGTAGAATCCTACTATTACATATGATAAAATTCATGAAAAGAACTGATAAATAAATTAAATCTCAGTCCGATTTGGGCCGCGGACAAATGCTAGTTTGGAGATGGTTGAGACGTTAAATTCAATAAGTCGATAATGGAATAAAGGTTTAATATATTATCCGTTTGCAATGTAAAATTCCTTTTTTCTCCAGTCGTCCATACTGCAACTTCTACTGAAAGAATTACCGGCGAGTAGTGGCACCGTGTCGGTGTACGGCGATGTGTCCTACGCGTGCCAAGAGGCGTGGCTTTTCCCTAGTACTGTAAGGGAAAACATACTGTTTGGACTTCCTTATGATGCAGAAAAATATAAGAAGGTATGGATTTGATTATATTATCTAATATTTTGACGACCATCTGGCGTACTCGTATGTATTATGAATTAAGGGTTTGAGGTACCGCTCGAAATCTTGTTATTACTTTATACGTAGATTACAATAATAGGTATTGTAAGTAAAAATAAAGTGTTTCCGCTTTTAAAACATTAAATGTAATTATATCAGCGACAAGACAGCGAAAGCTGTACTCTCACGCTTAATGTTTAGTCTATAAATAGATACATATCTTAAGTGTCGATGCGCATCCGTCATGTTATTATGAGAAATTATAAGATTAAAGTAATAAAAAATTAAAATATGTTAAAAAATTTTATGAAAATATTATATCTTAAATAACCTTTTATTAAAATCAATTTTCCTATGATTTAACTAACTAATTCATACTCGTATATCTATTAAAAATATTTTTATTTAATATAGATAGATTGGTACAAAAATTTATATTATTCTAAACAAATAATACTTTATTTGTTTAGAATAATATAAATTTTAATAATACTTTATTTGTTTAGAATAATATAAATTTGACAGTAATTTCCTGTAAACTATTTTTATTGTATGTTAAGAAGCATTTCTTTAACGACTTCATTTAAAAATCATTTACGATACTTGAATCAAACAAAAAAAGTTTAGATAGAATCTATCAGCTTTCATCGAATACCCAAAACTATTTAGTTTGCTAGCATCAAATCAAGGATAAGCAAAGGAAACTTTTAACGTATTCCAGGTATGCCGGGTGTGCGCTTTAGAAAAGGACTTCAAACAGTTCCCGTACAGCGACCAAACGCTAGTGGGAGAAAGAGGGGTCTCCCTCTCGGGAGGGCAACGCGCGAGAATCAATTTGGCAAGAGCCGTCTATAGAGAAGTAATCTTTTTATTTTTTACGCCAGCTTTACACCGGTCAGAATGGCTAGTCATATTCCCTGTTCAGTGTTTCCAATTTCAACGTTATTGGATTTGTTTCTATAGGCATTTAGGTATATTATGACATAATCAAGTGGATTTGTGTTTTTAATTTTATATTAAACTAGCAAAACCCGCGGCTTCGCTCGCGCTAAAAATTACAAAAAAAATCTCTAAAAAGATAGTTTCATACAAACTTTCATCGTCTTTTACCCCCTTATAGAATGAATTTTGAAAAATGCTAAAACACGTATTTATTTAATTTTATTGAAAAGCATTAATACCAAGTTTCAAGTAGTTCTGGTTATAAATATTTTTTTGGATTGTATTATAATGTGTTTACTCGTGGGTGTTATATTAAATTAATTATATATTAATTAAAGTAAAACTACATGATAGCTTAAGAAATCATTTTGTAATGTCATCATTTTATGTTTCCTCTCGTTTACAGTAACAACACAAAGTTTGTATATGTCTTATAAAAATATAAAATAAACTAATACAACATCTCCCTTTTTAAACTAAATTAAACAGTATATTAAAAACAAAAAACAAAATTAAATAAGTAACTTAAAACCTTAAAATATTATTCAGGAAACATAATTAATTAATTAGGATATCTTACTGGCGGACGAACAGTACGGCCATAAGACGTTGTATAGAAACCCTCTTCTCTATTACTAGTTGTTGGGGCACTCAAATCTACATCATTCGTAGGACAAGTACTGTATTCAGATTCAGAACTATCTTCAGAACCATAATTACAAGGTTTAATATAAAACCTATTTCTTATAAAAAACTTATCGTTACTTTATATCCTATACGTTCTACTGTTTAATATATCCTTTATCACTCCTTTCCTCCAGAATCTCCCTACTTTAAATAAAACTATCTCTCCATAAGCTAATTTTCTTAATTGAGTTTTGTTTCTATTATAGTAATATTTGTCGTTTTCTTGTCGTGTCTGTAAATTTTTTCTTAAGTTTTTATTCACTTTCGGGAAGAACATGTTTTTGTTCATAGGAATAATACCTCTAAGTTTCCTATGAAATAAATTCTCGGCTGGTGAAGGAATGATATTCGAAATTGGAGTATTACGAAACTCTAACAAAACTAAATACGGATCTCTACCATCATGTAATGCTTTTTTAAGAAGTTTTTTTATAGTTTGGATTTCTCGTTCAACCAAACCGTTTGACTGTGGGTACCCTGGACTAGATCGAATATGTTCAAAATGATAATCTCGAGAAAATTTATTAAAAATGTCACTGGTAAACTGTGGGCCCCCGTCACTCATTACTTGTTTGGGTATACCAAACCGACTAAAAATTTGCTTCAATTTATTAATGATTTCATCACTTGTAGTGGATTTCAAGAGGGCAACTTCTGGAAATTTGGATAAATAATCTATTACTAGTATATAAGTATGACCATTCAATTCAAACAGATCAATTCCAACCTTTTCCCAACATAATTCTGGCACCGGATGCGGTATTAGTGTTTCTCTTTTATTATTGTTACTAAAAAGTTTACATGTTTCACATCGAGATATCAAGTCTGTTATTTCATGAATCATACCAGGCCAATACATAGCATCATTTGCCCTTAATAAAGTTTTTGTAATCCCTAAATGAGGATAGTGTAAACGTCTTAACATTTCTTTTCTTAATTCGTAAGGTACTACTATACAATCACCTTTAAATATTAAGTTAGATTTATATGTTAAACTATCTCTAACATGCCAATATTGTCTGATATCTTCAGGTAAAGAATTTTTATGTTCAGGCCATCCATTAACAATCATATTTTTAAGTAATTTCATTTCATTATTACTTTCAGTCAAATTCTGAAAGTCACCTAATTGACTCTGACTAATATTTAAAGTAGAAATCATCATATTAATATTAGCCTCAATATTTTTTTCATCTAAATCAATTTCTAACATTTCATTTTCGTTAAATGATCTTGATAAAGTATCTGCTATATATAACTCTTTACCACGCTTATACACTAAATCAAATTCATATTTAAGTAATTTTATTAACATACGTTGAATTCGCGGTGAGCAAGAATTTAATGGCTTTTTAACAATGCCTATTAAAGGATTGTGATCCGTTTCAATAATTATTTTCCTGCCAAAAATAAACTGGTTAAACTTTTCACAACCAAATAAAATTGCAAGCAATTCTTTTTCTATTTGTGCATAACGCTTTTGGCATTCGTTTAATGCTTTTGAAGCATAAGCTACCGGTAAGCCATTTTGCATTAAAACAGCGCCAAGACCATCTTTTGAAGCATCCACGGACAACACAACCGGGAGCTTTTCATTAAAAAATTGCAATACTGGTTTATTAATTAATTTATTTTTCAACTCAATAAAAATTTTGTCATGTTCGTGTAGCCACTCAAATTCAACATCTTTTTTAAGTAAATTTCTTAAAGGTGAAGTTATAGCTGCGAAATTTTTAATAAATTTTGAGACATAATTTACTACTCCTAAAAACCGTTCTAGTTCTTTCCTATCTCTGGGCCGTTTCATTGATATAATCGAAGTAATTCTACTATTATCTAAAGTTATACCATTTTTATTTATTATATGACCTAAATATTTTAACTCAGGGACATTAATTTTACATTTTTCTTTATTGAGTTTTACATTTTCCCTTCTAAGTCTATCAAATACCTTTCTTAATCTAATATCATGTTCTTCTTTTGTCTTACCCCAAATAAGTATGTCATCAATATATACTTCTACGCCTTCTAAATCTTCTAAAATTTGACGCATTCTATGCTGATAAACTTCTGAAGCACTACATAGTCCAAAGGGCATTCTCAAAAATTTATATCGACCAAATGGTGTATTAAAACAACATAAATCAGAACTTTCTGACGTTAATTTTATGGTCCAAAAGCCATTTTTAACATTTAAAGTACTAAAAAATGACGCACCTGACAGTTTGCTAGTAATTTCGTCTAACGTTGGTAACTCAAAATGTTGTCTTTGTATTGCATTATTCAGATCTTTAGGATCTAGACAAAGCCTTAAATCACCATTAGGTTTGTAAACAATGACCAAGGAGTTTACCCAATCAGTTGGATGCGTCACTTTACGTATGACATCTAAGTTCTCTAATTCATCTAATTTATTTTTTAAAAGAGGCTTTATTGCAAGTGGAACTCTTCTACTCGCATGTACAACAGGTGAGGCATTAGGTTTTAATTTTATATCATATTCACCTTTCATACAACCTAAGCCATGAAATAAATCGTCATACTTTAAAGCGAAATTAGATTCATTAATTTTGTATACAGGATTAATTAATCCCATTTTAGTAGCAGATTCTAATCCTAAAATATTGCATGCTTTATTCGCATTCACGACAAAAAAGTCAAGTGAGTAATTTTTACCTTCGAATTTTATACGCAGGGAGCACTTGCCTATGCATTTGATTGGCTCACCTGTATATGTTGCAAGTCTGGCTTTTGACTCAATAAGATTATTTGGATCTAAGCCTAAAACAGATAAATTACTAGCTAATAAGATATTTGCTTGAGCTCCTGTATCTACTTTAAGTGTAAGAGATATATTATTAACTCCAACTACAACAGTCCAGTCTCTTGAACTTCTATCAACTGAACTTACAAAAATCTTTTCAAAATGCAAAATATTTACATGCTCCTCTTCATTATCTTTATCTTCTACTTCACGTAAATAATGATTATTACATTGGCTTGCAAAGTGATTATATTTATTACAGCGGACGCATTTCTTCCCGAATGCTGGACATTTATTTCCTAAGTGTTGATAACCACATCTCTTACAATTTATTTTATATTTTTCTTTATTTTTGTCATGATCCTTATTAATATTTGAGTTTTTCGCCGTTTTTATATCATACGAATTTTTATTTAATTTACTTATAACATTTTTAACATTTTCATAATTATAGGAATTCTCCGATGTGCTAGGATTACCGGAATGTATTTCTTCGAGCTGTTTTTTAGTTTCTTGTGAAGTTCTACATACATCCATTGCTTTATTAAGTGTCAAATCCTTAATTCGTAAAAGACGATCTATAACAGAAATGTCTAAAATTCCACAAACCAGCTTATCTTTGATGAGACTTTCTGTAAGAATTCCAAACTCACATGAAGCACTCAGGTCTCTTAACTCAATTATGTAATCTTCATACGATTCCCCTTGTTTTTGACTTCTAGTAAAAAATTTGTATCTTTCATATGTAACATTTTTTTCCGGATTAAAATGTTCTTCAAATTTTGCTATAACTTTATGAAAATTATTCTTGTCATCAGGTTTATCAAATACAAAACTATTGAATACCTTTAATCCACGGTCACCAATCGCATTCAGAAGTAGCGCTATTTTAGTTGCAGAATCTTTTTCTACATTACCAGACGCTACAATAAATATTTCATATTTTTGTTTAAATAACTTCCAGTTTTCTGCCATTGACCCCACCCAACACATTTCTGTAGGTATTCGGACTGCCGACATATTCATCGGACCATTCATCATTGGTCTCTATCAATATATTATATTTTCTATTCTTTATATTAAATATTGTAAACCTACTTTATTTTATTATTTATATTGAATAAAATTCACTACCGACTGCGCCATGTTATATTAAATTAATTATATATTAATTAAAGTAAAACTACATGATAGCTTAAGAAATCATTTTGTAATGTCATCATTTTATGTTTCCTCTCGTTTACAGTAACAACACAAAGTTTGTATATGTCTTATAAAAATATAAAATAAACTAATACAGTGGGAATTAGGTAATCTTCCGCGGTAAAAAGTAGCCTATCTCACTCTCCAGCTCTCCAACTATCTCCACACAAAAAAATCACGCCGATCCGTCACTCCGTTTTGACGTGAAAGAAGGACAAACAAACAAACACACTTTCACATTTATAATATTACTATGGATAGTATGGATATAGGGAGATTGTAATTTGTAAGTAACTCTAGCTTGAAGGACAAAAATTGAAACATATTAATATAAACTCGCAATGAAATATATTTCTCATAAGCGTTTTGTCTTTTATGTCGACATCTTTCAGTTTTTCAAAATTAATTATAATCATATATTACTTATCTTGTAGTCATATACATATATTAAATTATATAATAAATATTCCTCTTTGAAATGTCATATATCATTTTGTAATTGACCGACGAAAATAGATACAGACGAACATAGAATTTTCTCCTTTTTAGTCGATTAAAAATATTACTTATCAACGGTCACAGTAGAACATTCATGCTACGAGTTATGTGGACGATTTCTTTTCCGATCAAATATTTGAATTAAACAATTAAATATTTGTTGAGGCTTGGACACAATTTTAATTCAAATAATTTGCGGACTTTTATAAAGAAAAAACTATTAGAAATAGAATGGTTGTTATATTAATAAAAAATATAATAATATATAAGATATTATATTTCTATAATAATTTATTTATCTATTATATTACAGGCCGATATTTATTTGCTCGACGATCCTTTGTCAGCCGTGGACGCAAACGTGGGCCGACAGCTGTTCGAAGGCTGCATCAGTACATATCTCCGTGGAAAAACCCGGATTCTGGTCACACATCAGATTCATTTTCTCAAGGCTGCTGATTTTATTATTGTCTTAAACGAGGTACATAAATAATATAATTTATGATACGTTTCTGTGTTCATCTGTTAAAACTAAAATACTTATACTTTAAAATATTATGGATTTTAATGAATAAAAATGCAGTAAAGTCTGTAGGTACAATAAAGTTCGACAGTTTTACGATTCAAATACCGAACGAAAATTTGCATTTAAAAAACTATTTGATATATCCATAATAGTTAATTATAAGAATTATATTAAATGCGATATCAACTTCTAGGGAGGCATTGAAAATATGGGAACATTCGATGAGCTTGTTTCATCAGGAAAGGAATTCGCCCAATTATTGTCTGCAATACAAGAAGGCAAGGATAAAGATAGCGACAGCGTCGGTTCAGGAGTAAGTCTTGCTGCGCTAAACTTTAGTTCAGGGATTGGGATTCCAAGCTCTAAACTGTTACCACTTGGAATATATGTAGATCTCACACAAAATTCACTTTAAATAGTTCACGCATACGATTTGATTGACACAGTAACATAAATCAAATCACTGAGCACAACACTCCACCACTAATTCCACTAGCACTATCACTGCTTATCACTTTTTATAAAATGTTATAAATATTCTTAGAAAGGACGCTACTTTTCAGTTACCGTTAAACTTTTTTCATGTAAAAACTTCTGCATAAACCAATTATAATGGTTATATTTATAAAATTAAAATAAGTATTTTTTTTTATTACCATCCATATTTCTTGTAATGTTAGTTTACGGTAATGCTTTAAATATATGTTTACACTAGCGACTTACACTCGCTTAGCTCGGGTTCGTCTCTATTTACGTTTTAACGTTTAGTATAGATTTCTCAGAGATGGAATATTACAGTAAAAAGTATCTTATATGTTGACCGGGATATCTATCATCATATCAAATTTCATCAAAACTTGTCCAGTGGTTTTCTCGTGATGCGTTCTCAGACAGGCAGACAGACAGACAGACAAAAGTTCTAAAAAATATAGATTCGGCCTCTGTATCGACAATAATAACTATTTCAATCAGATTTTCCAAAATATATTTAATATATAGATTCGACTCAGTTAGATTTTTATTATATGCATAGAATAGAATATATAATAAGAAGATAATAATACGACTCTGAAATGGTTTCAGAGATCGGAAAATAAAGAAAAGCCCGTATTACTAAAAGCCATATCTGTCACTGAATCAGAGGATACTCCAGATTTTGAGGCACAAAAAATGGCTGCTGAAGAGAAACAATCGGGAAGTCTGCGTTGGGAAGTAATTTATGGATACTTTACAGCTGGAGGAAGCTTGTTTTTTTTATTGTTCAATATTAGTCTGATTCTTTTAACGACTGCGAGTGCATCTAGTGCGGATTATTGGGTTAGCTACTGGTAAGTTTTATTGTATATATCAAACAATCCACAATATAAAATTTTAATAGTAATATACGTTCATCATTTTAAGGTAAAGTAAGTGAAATTAAAAAAATCATTAAATTAAATGTACAAAACTTCTATCTAACAAAAAATGAAATAATAATATCTTGATATATAATATTTTAGGCCATATATTGTTATTAAAAGCAAATAAGTAAGACAAAATATATCTATATACAATTAAAAGATATTAAAGCTACTTTTGTGATAGAAAATATATCTATCGAGATAATTATTTTACGATTACATTTTGAGGGATAGCACGTTCTGATTTGGCACAGTGACGGATATTGTTAAGGACTATAATTACGTTATCAAAGGAAATCGGCCGTTTTATGTTTAATCATGCATCACTCAAGAGCGACTAGTACTGCGCTGACCCCAAGTGATTGGGAAATGGGCAGGGAGAAGAAGACTCGAGAGCGACTAGACGGATTTCAATGGCGATTTTTATTGTATAGGCATCAGTCCAAATTAATAGCATAGCTGAGTTTTATTTCGATGGATCAAATAATTTTCAAGATAAGATAACTTGAGAACTCGTTGATCGTTGTATAAAATAAGATTCTTATTTATTCGTATTCTTGTATTCAGCCCTTTTTAAAATCCCTCTACTGGGCACGGTCCTTCAATATGAGCCCCCTCATAGCCCCCTCATCAGGCTATATTATTCGTAGTACACTCAATTGATCAAATTCTCGGGCGAAGCCATTGGAAGCATTTAATTATTAATATTTAATGTATTAATAATTAGATTAAGTAAATTTAAATAATATAAAAACTGCTTGTTAGTTGTTACGCAAAGCCACAGTATCTCTCCAGTCGTTTCACCAGAATGAAATAAAAACTAAAGATTTCTTCATGAATAAATAATTGACACGTGTATAAACAAGTTTTAGGTAATATCTAAGGTTTCATTTTCCGTTCATTGTTAGTTCACACAAAGCAAGAGAAAATGACATAACAGCAAGGTTCGCCGCCGCGGAACAACTAACACTTGACCTTTGAAGCTGAACAAACAATGCGAGGGTAACTTCTAAGTTTTGGCTCAACCCTCACGATAGGTTTCAAGCTTTACTTTATATTCTTTTTGTTTATTTAACTCAAACATAAATACAAATCAAGTGCCGTATTTTATTTTATTGGAAGTGCAAAGATTTGTCATATTGTATTTGCTAGCCGATTATTTATACCAAATTTTATAGTTGAATTACAAGTTGAATTACAACGTACATATAATAATTTAATATAATAAATAAATAAATATGTTGGGACATTAACACACAGCACCATCTAGTTCCATGGTAAGCTACGAGGCCTGTGTTATGGATACCAGATAGTTGATACACTACACATATATAACTTTAAATACATACATACTTGTATTATAAATATAAACACCCATGACTGGAGTACAAACATTCGTCATCACACAAATGAATGCCTCCAGCGGGACTCGAACCCGCGACCGCTGGCACAGCAAGTAGGGTCACTACAAACTGAGCCAAACGTGTCGTCAAATAGTAACTGTGAAAATGTTAACTTTATGATTATTTAGCACATATACGCCCCATTCAGACGGGACAGTTTCCGTTCGATTTAGTGGGTAGTACTGACTTTTCTAGCAGGTGAAACCCACTTGTAGGTATGTGTGCAAGTGGCAGATGGAAAATGTTTCTAACATTTGTCTACGTTAAAAAAACGACTATAAAACACTAGATGTAGTCCAATATCTACTATACCAAAATAAGTATTTATGTTCATGTATATTTTAAAATGAAACTATCTTTTCGGAATTAATTGCTGTTTTATTTTACATTTTGATTCCCGACGTTCGAATGCTTTACAGCAAACACGGTTACGGTAGAGACTAAGGTTTTAGATATCTCAAAAAGAATAGATAGTTTAATTTTAAAATGTTAAATATTTGCGTAAATATAAGAAAGTATTATGTACTTTAAAATAAAAGACAATTTATGATCAAGTATATCATACCAAAAAAACACGTATGTACTTATTCTTAACTAGTTACAATTATTTCCAATATGGCCTGACTTAAAAAACATTAAAATTTATAAACAAAATCGAATTACAATGTAATAATTTTATACTTTCTCGGTCGTCACCATGAGAACTGTTGGTAAAAATCATAATTCAATCAAAATAGTTCATAGAAACAATAGGTATAATGTCACAATTTTCCTATCATGAATGGGGATCGAGTTATTGCAATAAATTAACACAAATTTATAGATACTAGATACGAAGAAAAACTTGAACCCTTTAACTTGAAAACTAATTATTTTAAATAAAACTATCTTTTCGGATTTTTTCACGAATTTATTTTGATTTTTGGTTCCCGACGTTCCGAATGCTTTACAGCAATCATGGTCACGGGAGAGACTAAGGTTTTAGATGTCTCAAAGGCACTATACAGTTGTTACAGACAACTCTTATCTGATCGATCGAAGGCAGTGGCAGCCCAATGGTAACGCGCTCGCTAGGGAAACCGAGTGAAGCGGGTTCAAACTCCGGGTCTCGCATCTCTGATATTTTCATGTGCGAATCATTTCTAACATGATTACCACTTGCTTTACGGTAAAAGAAAACATCGTAAGGAAACCTGCATGTCTGAGAGAACCTAGCAAATTTTTGAAAGACATGTGAATTCCGCCAACCCGCACTTGGCCCGGGTGGTGGACTATGGCCTGTTCCCCCTCGTATTAAAGGGAGGCCCGTGCCGAGCAGTGGTACGTTAAAAAGGGCTAAACACATACATATATACACCAAAATTACCCTGTTTTTATTTCTGATGAAAAATATTGTTCTAGGTCTAACCAAATGGCATTATATGAAGAGGAAATTGGTTCAGAAAATATGGGTAAGTTGGATCGAATGATAATATGAAATGCAAGGTTGGCAACTCTCACAATGCAACTTCATAACGTTATAATTCTTATAATTCATTAATATCTTGTATTTAGGTTTGAACTTTTTCTATTTATTCATTTTCGAATTATTTTATTATTTTTTAATGTCGTAGCTAGTAGGTATTTTAAAATTATAAGATTCGAAAGAAGGTAATAAGTACTACTTATCAAAAAATATATAGTATCTACTAAAAAGATTTATATACTCTTTGAGAGGGAGATAGGAATGAAATTGCTTTTATCAGAGATATACCGTAATATTGCTAACGTAACACGATGTATGTGATGCATGTCAAATTTACAAAGCACAACGCGCGAAGTGTGAATTTCATAAAGGATAGTAAAATTGTCTGACTTTTGTATGGAAATATATTAATAAAATTTAAGTGACCTTAAAATATGTGATACAATTCATACTAATATATAATTGCGAAAGTAACTCTGTCTGTCTATCTGTCTGTCTGTCTGTCTATTACCTTTCACGCTTAATCCGCTGAACCAATATAGACGGAATTTGGTATAGAGATAGTTTGAGACCTGGGAAAGATAAAGCATAGTTTTCACCCTTAAAATCATCTCTTAAGAAGGTTAAAAGGGGGTTGAAACTCTGTATGAGGTATATAGGTATCAAAAGACGAACCCGAGCGAAGCGAGAGTGAGCCGCTAGTATCTTTATCAATGTTAAAACTTAAATTATTAAAATGATTTCTATGTAAATCTTAATTACTACTATATAAATGCGAAAGTTTGGAGGATGGATGTTTGTTATTTAATCTGGATGAAATTTGGCACAGAGATAGATTAATATAGTCTGGAATAGTACATAGTCTGATTTTTATCCTGGAAAAATGTACGGTCCCGTGGGATAGATTTGTTTTTTTTTCACTAGGGACGAACCTGAACCGAAGCAAATCTGAGCGAGTGACACGCTAGTATTTTGTTTTTAAAAATGACGTGATATAAAGAGTTTTTAGATTAATAATTATTATTAATAAGCTCACAATATTTTCTTTTAATAGATCCAAGTCTCGATAAACAAGTCGGGCTCTTTACCACGGGCCAGTACATTATGATTCACGGAGCAATCGTGGCAGTAATCATTCTCATGACCCACCTGCGAGTAATACCATTTGCTAATCTCTGCGTGAATGCGTCACAAAAACTTCATGATTTAATGTTCTCTACCATGATTAAAGGCATCATGAGGTTTTTTGACACCAGTTCTTCAGGTAAGCTCATGTTGTTATCTGTATATAAGTTACATACTTAAAATATTTATAATTTCGAAATTAACTATCAGTGTTTGTACTATCTATATGAATAAAAATAAAAATGTTAATTTGTGTGAAACCGCAAATCTCAAAATTTCTTCACCAGTTTCTTTTAAATTTTGACATATTATATGACTTGTTTCAAAGAGAAATTGTTATTCTATTCAATTTGCTGTAACTCGCCACAAGATGATACTGCAGCGTATTACTCCTCACTGTTAATTGCTCGCAACTTTAATTGGAATACAGGAGAATATTTTCGCATCATACTTTTACACGGTCGAAGCCGCAGGCAAAGACTAGTTGTTATTGTTCGAATATTTGCTCAACTTTCTTTCCACTCCTTTGTATCTTTCAGGCCGTATTCTAAATCGTTTCACAAAGGACATGGGTGCTTTAGATGAAACGTTGCCGAGATCTTTACTCGACGTATTTCAAATTTACGGTACTTTACTATTCATATTAGTACTCAACGCAATAGTGTTATATTGGACATTAATACCTTCTTTCGTGTTGATGGTTTTCTTCTTCTTTTTCGTAAAGCTATACTTAAGAACAGCCCAAGGAGTAAAAAGACTTGAAGGAACAAGTAAGTTCTTATAATATATTTACTGTATATTTGTAATTCTAAATAATTACATAGTAAAATATTTCTTTACTAAATTTCTTTACTAAAGATATTAATATTTTTCAGCAAAAAGTCCTGTGTTCGGTATGGTGACTTCTTCTCTGAATGGAATAGCGACGATCCGGTCCGCTGGAGCACAACAAAGACTTGTCGATGACTTTGATAATCACCAGGCAAGTGACGATAAAATAATACTGTCCTCGTTACTCTGAGGCTGTAATTTAAAATAACAACATGCTTGCACCTTACGTTGTAGCCTATGTGTTACTTCAGGTAATAGTCTATCTGTGTACAAAATTTCATCCAAATCCATCCACTTGTTTCAGCGTCAAAGAGTAACAAACATACTATGTGTGTATATCTTTGTCACTACTTAATGCACACTTTCGTATATATAATAAACTAGCGATTCACCCTCGCTTCGCTCAGTTTCGTCCCTGGATTGCTTCCCAATACAAACTTTCATCCTCATTTTCACCCCTTTAAGGGATGATTTCCGGGATAAAAAGTATCCTATGTCCTTCCCAAGGTCTCAAACTATCTTCTTACCATCTAAATCGGTTCAGTAGTTCCAGATATTACCCCCTACAACCTCACAAACTCGCAAAGATAAACTTTACCTCTTTATAATATTAGTATAGACTTATTATAACGTTTCACCATAAACTTTTTATAGATATATATTCCAATTACGTTTCAGGATCTTCATACATGGGCGTGGAATAGTTTTTTGGGCGGCGGCTGTGCTTTCGGCTTCTACTTAGATACAATGTGTCAAATTTATCTCACATGTATCATCTTTGTATTCTTATATATTGATTTCGGTGAGCTTCAAACCAAGTACCCACTTATAACAATTCAATAGAACTTTAACATTACAGCAACAATCTCAAAAAATTGTTATATCTATACAATAAGAAAAAATCTTTTATTCGAGCCTATATATAGGATACCTTCAAAACTTAAGCTGATTGAAATATATTAAACATCAAGAATCAACGTTTACGAGTTGCAGTTTATGATAAGTTTAGTACAAAGTTCCTTAATTTTCAGGTGATATAATACCAGTGGGCAGTGTTGGGCTTGCGGTGACGCAAAGTAATATGTTGACGGCGATGTTACAGCATGGCGCACGTATGTTAGTAGAATTCCTGGCACAGCTTACTAGTGTAGAGCGTGTACTAGAATACACCAAGATCGAGACCGAGGCTAATCTCTTTGATGGACGTAAGCGATGCTCCAACTTTTTACATAGTATTAGTATATCTTATTCGAAGATTATATGGTTATATATAATTTTTATTCATATTAAATATTCATTAATTTAATTATATAGATATTAAATATAAAACTGAAAACATTGAACTATTTATGAATAATAAGATATTAGTTTATAGTTTATATAACAAAATTGTATAACAAGCATGTTTATTTTCAGAGTTAGCTCTACCACCCTCTTGGCCTGATCAAGGGCGAATTACATTCCAAAACGTTAACCTTAAATATGCAATGGACGCAGATCCTGTATTGAAGAATTTAAATCTCAATATAGAAAGTGGATGGAAGGTACCTATATTATTTATGAAATTGAACTATAAAGCATTTAATAATAAATAAAAAAAATACTATTCAAATATTTTAA
This sequence comes from Brenthis hecate, assembly GCA_951806755.1. Classification (NCBI taxonomy): domain Eukaryota; kingdom Metazoa; phylum Arthropoda; class Insecta; order Lepidoptera; family Nymphalidae; genus Brenthis; species Brenthis hecate. The sequence goes on from OX638264.1 coordinate 732,750, forward strand.
TGCATTGTAGATAGGAATCGTTGGAAGAACGGGAGCTGGTAAATCGTCTTTAATCTCAGCAATATTCAGATTTGCTTTCATTGAAGGGAAGATATTGATTGACGATCTTGATACGTCGCAAGTATCTAAGCAGGTAATTAATTAAACAAAACATACAAATTATTTTTAACTAATCAAACGAACATAAAATTATGATAAAATGATGATTAATGATAACGTAAATAAAATGATAATTAATAATACTGATATACTGATTATTTTCAGGAATTAAGATCAAAAATCTCAATTATACCCCAAGAACCAGTACTTTTCTCTGCAACAATCAGATACAATTTAGATCCTTTTAACATTTATAGCGACGATGAACTGTGGAGAGCTTTAGAACAGGTTTGTAACGCTACATTAAAAAAAAAAACAAAATTGGCAATCGTTGAGCAGTGTTTTAATTTTCATAAATATGTTTAGGTTGACATGAAATCCGCTGTGCCTTCTTTAGACTTTAAAGTAACTGAAGGAGGAGCAAACTTCTCAGTCGGGCAAAGACAACTTATGTGTCTGGCTCGAGCTGTTCTGAGGTCTAATAAGATTCTCATAATGGATGAAGCCACTGCTAATGTAGACCCTCAGTAAGTTTTAAATTTTCTTCCGATTTTGCTTTTTATGTGAAGTCTCTATTCTAATATTTTATACTAGCGACTCACTCTCGCTTCGTTCCGGTTCGTCTCTAGGTACATATTAATTTTTTTGAGTGGAACCCTAATTCTTTTTCTAAAAGAAAAGTAGCCTATGTTACTTCCTATAACATCAGCTACCTTCCAGTGAAAGTCCCGTCAAAATCAGTCCAGCCATTTCAGAGATTATCCGGAACAAACAGACAAAAATTTTTAAAATTGAGTTTTTCTTATAAGTACCTACCGTATATAATTTCATATACATTTAGTAAAATGCTGTTATTTGGACATTACAAACAGACACTTCAATTTTATTTATTAGTATAATAATATTCTAGATAGATAATCTAATATTTTTCTACAGGACTGATAGTTTCATTCAACAAACTATTCGTCGTCAATTCGCCTCATGTACGGTCTTGACAATCGCTCATCGTCTCAACACTATTATGGATTCTGACAGAGTGTTAGTAATGAGCAGCGGGGAAATTGTTGAATTCGATCATCCTTACATCCTCCTTTCCGATGAAAATAGTCACTTCACGTCCATGGTGAAAGAAACCGGCGAAACGAACAGTACAAAGTTATTTGAAATCTCGAGAGATACATATTTTCAAAGTAACCTTAAGGAGAACGCAGAATGATGTAGATCCTTAAAATCCTTATAAAAATTTGGAAATGATTATAAAGTTAGTAAATTTATTCATTTATTACATTTCATATGCAATATATATGTTTGTACTCGAATGTAATAAAATTTGTATAGATCAATGTTTTGACCTAGATAAATCTGTGATTAATGTAATAAGTGAATTATTATTAGTGTGATAAGATAGAGATAGATAAAACATATTTTGTATGAAATATATATTTTTTTTAAATTACCTTCTTTTTATTTATGCAAACATACAAAGCAAACGCCGTGATGGATGATAACATCGGTAGACTCGGTATAATAAAATAAGAATAACTAGAATTAAACCCGCATAAAACCCGTGGACCTTATGATCTTCAAAAATTTTTTTCCATTTGAAACGTGAACATACTTTACAGCATCTCATTGTGATTTATTGAGCACCTTAATGGGTAGACTTAGTTTATCTAAAATGAATTTTCACAAAGTTTTGAGTTTTAATGTATAAAATTGAAATACGAAATGTCCTTCTGACCATTTCTTTGATCTTATAGAGACCAGCCAACTGCGATGGAGATATTACTCGTATAGTGCACAAGTATGGGTATTTCTTAACAGAATACTCAATAATTCAACTTTGCCCGACCGGGGACTCGAACCCAGGACATCCGGATCTGTAGCAGTACATTCTAGAACACAAAAATACAATTTTAATACATATTGTACATATTATAGCTCTGATCATGAACGTTATTGACCGTTAGAAACGTATTTGAATTTATAGTTTTTTATGAAAAAGGAATTCATTTTATTACAATAGGGTAATTGTACTACGCATACTGTGATAATGTCGTAACAAAGTTTATTGGCATCACGCCCAGTATTTACGTAAATTATGTATATTATGTTATATATTATGTTCTGTTTTAGCACATTCAAATGGCTCTAAGCTTATGTTATTTTATCAAATACTAGCATTGCCCCCGGGCCCGCCCGCGTTCAGATGACCAAAAACCAAATTCTTAGGTTTTACATATTAGTATTATCTTACAATGCAGTTTTTGTATTTTTTCTCAGAAATGAGATATTTTCCCGAGGTAAAAAGTATTCTATATATTGACCCGGATAACCAGCTATCTTCATACCAAATTTCATCAAAATCTGTCCAGCGGTTTTCTCGTGATGCGGTAACAGACAGACAGACAAAATTTCTGAAAACTATAGATTCGGCCTCTGTATCGATAATAATGTCTATTTCAATTAGATTTTCCAAAAAATATTTAATGTACAGATTCGACTTAGTTACAATTTTATTATATATATATATATATATATATATATATAGATATATATATATATATATATATATATATATATATAGATAGATTTTAATAAAACAACATAAGATATTATGTATTTACTGCATTAACAAAAAAAAAGTTAAAGATAGGTATAAGGTAGTACCCACGAAAATTTTTACCTTTTTTATTAAAGATTAATAAATGCATTTTAAATAATGAATTACATATGTACGTATTATGTGCATATAGCTCATGGTATAACTAATATGCACTTAAGTCATTGGCTTTGTCTTAAGTAAATTCAAAAATGAAACTTACAACGTATTTCCCATAGTAAAATTAGCATCTTTGGTATACTTGATGCTTATACAACGATCAGCATAGGTACAGGATCAGCATTCCAGATATTTTCATCATGTGTGGATTTTTAAACATAGAAACCATCTTTTCACAACAAGTCTGACTCCCACAGCAAACCCTTATAAATATTTGATTTAAAAATTTAAATAATTCTTGACTGTATAAGGATTTTTTATTTTATTACTATAAAGTACAAGGAATTAACTTCTGCCATTCTCACGGAAAAATTTTGAGTGACATTTGTGTTATAAATCCATAATGTCGTCAGTTATGTAATAGAGCTTTACTTTTTAATTCTGAGAATATTGTAAAACCACTCAATTAGGATGTTCCGGTATTCGAACCTACGAGCATTGCTTAGAAATTTAGGTACTTTCTTAAATATACTTCTTCTTAATATTAATGTTATTACAGTTTATTTTCGTTTTTCTCTTATTTTATTCATTCTATCTTCTACCATTATAATCTACTAACTTCAATAACTGTTACTACTATTTGGTCCTAATATTATAAATCTAGAGGAAGGTAACAGTGCTCGTAATACAGGTTTACCTAGTACGAGCTCCTAAGCACTCTTACTGGATAATCTTATATTATTGTCTTAAGCGAAACAGTTATGTAGAGTATATTTTTGTAACCTGATTTTTTACTAGAAATAAAGATTATTATTATTATTAATTCATTTAAACATAATAGATGCTCAAATTTCTTTTTGAAGTTACATAAGCTTTAAAAATGAACAAACATTTAAAAGATTATAACTCTCAAAAGATTATATTAAAGATTTAACGGCTATCTTAAAATCTCAACTGAGATTTATATTCGGATTTATCGAAGTTCTTGTGGCAAACGCAAAGGTAAGAAGTGAGGAGTATCATTGAAGAAGATCAAAGTTTCCTTTGGTCTTAAGGGAAACCTTCCATTTCAGATATCTTGTAAGTGACATAGTTCAACATTTTTTCTACATAATATACTTTAATATTAGATGTAATAAATGAAAAACTATTTTAAATTTATAAAATAATAATTAATTTTGATCGATTATAAGGTAATAATATTATCATTTCATTTACAGGAGCTATGTATCTAAACAAAAAAAATATGTTCTTCATAAAATTCTTTTATTCTTCTTCATAGTTAAAAAATAAGAGACCTTTTGATCTATTTACATTTATAGAATACAATTTAAACTACATACATCGGATGGCTTTCCGAAAATTCGGTTGACGGATAAGAATCTTTAAGCAAAAGCAAAAAACGAGGGTAAGGTTTTATATAAATCGCTACAAATTTTAACCTTATTTTGAATTTCTATGTGAAATAAAAGATATTGACACTCGTTTCACTTGATTTATTTCAAAATAATCTCCCAAATGACTTAATATTCAACAATACTAGAATTTTTAAAATATCACATCTAAAATTACCTAAGCCTTAATTTGTTACTGCTGAATACTTTTGTTTAGCAATATCATACAACTGGCTACTCATACTTTCTCCAGTTTCCTTGACCATAAAGTTGAGTAAGCTATTGGGATTAGAGAGCAATATGTGAGGATGATCAAACTCCGCGACACGACCGCCGTCCATCACGAGGATGCGGTCAGAGTCCATGATAGTATTAAGGCGATGTGCAATCGTTAGCACCGTGCAATCGGCAAACTGATGTCTAATCGTCTGCTGGATAAGAGCATCCGTTCTGAAAAATATATATATTATTTTAATTCTTATAAAAACTACATTTACATATATCTATTATTATAGCATATTAACGTTTAGTATACATTTCTCAGAGAAGAGATATTTTCTCACAATAAAACTTATTATAAGTTGACCCGGATAACCAGCTATCATCATACGAAATTTCATCAAAATCTATCCAGTGGTTTTCGTGATGCGTTCCCAGACAGACAGACGGACAAAAATAAAAAAAAATATAGATTCGGCACCTGTGTCAACAATAATATTTCAATAAAATTTAATGTACAGATTCACTCAGTTAACATTTTATTTTATATATAGATATAATATAATCAAATGTCAGTCTTTCAGAAGAGGTTTTATGACATACTCGTATCTTATGCAATTTAAATCATATCATCGTAGATATTCCACATAATAATTAGGCAAATTATTATTTGAACGTAACCTGCTTTTATTATTATTATTATTATATGAAAGTAATAATTTATCACAAATTTAAAATCACCATGCTCAACTAAGGCTACCTTAAAAACAACATAAACAAATTTATTTCTAATATATATTATAAAAATGTAATTCATAATTAGTAGCAAAAAATTATATAACTAACTTATGTAAACTTAAGTAAAAGGTTTAATAAAAGTAGCAATATTACAAACTCAACCTATAAAATACTGAGACAAGAGCGCGAAACAAGGCACGATAGCTAGTGCCAGATATTATAAATCACTGTGACATAGTTTGTTAACGCTCTATGTAGATAGAGAACTAAATTATTATGCTATTTTTAAATGAGTCTATCATCCATACTAATATTATAAATAGAAAGTGTGTTTGTTTGTCTTTCTTTCTTTCACGTCGAAACGAAGCAACGAACAAAAAATCACACCAATCCTAACGGGTTGGTGTGATTTTTTGTGCGGAGATAGTTGGAGGGCTGGAGAGTGACATAGGCTACTTTTTACCGCGGGATATTATCTAATTCCCACCGGAAAACACGTTATAATACTATCCAAAAAACTATTTATAATCAGATTTACTTGAAACTTGGTATTAGTGCTCTTCAATAAAATTAAATAAATACGTGTTTTAGCATTTTTCAAAATTCATCCTATAAGGGGGTTAAATAGGAGATGAAAGTTTTTACGAAACTACCTTTTTAGAGAATTTTTGCAGTTTTAGCGCAAGCGATGCCGCGGATTCTGCATTCTTATGCATAATGCGATATATTTTTATAATCTATACAGGTGTACTAGTAACATGTTCATAGTTTCGAACAAACTGGTGTCCTCTGGAAACTTCCAGTATTGGGATAAAAATTATATCTTATCCATTAACCCAAAATACACTTTATTTAAATGCCACATTTTAGCCAATTCTTCTTCTGTTCTTATTCTGTTCTATGGTCTAATAATTCATTGAATTACAAACATCGTATCATTCAAATGTCTTCATGAGGTTTTACAATTACCAGTTTTCGCCCAGTAGTCGAACTTCGACCGTAATTTCTATTGAAAATTTATAAATAGCTATGTTTATATATGTTTTGTATTTACCTATCTATACAAAAAAAACTAACTGTTCCAATGTTTTTTATTGCACTATAGTGCAATAAATCTTAAGGTGCGAACTATAACTTGCCAATAGTTATGAAACAAAAAAATAAAATCGGTTGACAAACAGAGAAGAAAAAGGTACTGAATTGTTTTATTTTTGCCTATCTTTATACATATATACGGATAATCCTTCTGTACTTGTGTATGTTACTGAACACCTCCTAAAGGGCTGGACCGATTTTGATGATCTTTTTAGGTGTTTGAGTGAGCCACTGCATAGTTTAGATTCACAAACGGACCTGGCATGTGGTGCTGGTCAGGTTCTAAGATTTTTTTATTTGTATTACTAGCGGACCCGTCATAAATTTCACATTGTCCTGTACGAATATATAGATAGGCAAATAATTCTTCAATACGTGTCACTGAACTCCTTCTAAACAGCTGGACTGATTTTGATGATATTTTTTGTATGTGAACGGTTTAGATACACAATTGGACCCGGTAGTTGGCGCTGCAATTGGATGCTAGGATTACTTTTCGTTTTCTGACAGGAAAACGTCTGTCGGGACCTCTAGTTTATACAAATTTATAGTCTTTAGTCTTTCAGCTAGTCTATAGCGACTCCCCCTCGTTTCGCTCGGGTTCGTCCCTAGGTTGATTTCCCATACAAACTTTCATACCCATTTTCACCTCCTTAAGGGATATTTCCGGGATAAATAGTATCCTATGTCCTTCCCCGGGTCTCAAACTATCTTCTTACCAAATTTCATCTAAATCGGTTCAGTAGATCCAGAAATTACACCCTACAACGTCACAAATTTACAAACGCACATTTCACAAATTTTACTTCTTTATAATTCATATTATTAGTATTAGTAGAGATGTAGAAGATATGACGTACGAAGGCAGGATTTCTGAGGTCTTTTCTTTATTGAATGGATGCTAAAAACATAGTGAGGCGTCAGTTCTACACTTTTCCCCATTTATAAATATTAAAAAAAATGTGTGTCTGTTTGTAACACATTTCTTAGTCCCTATAAATTTATGTGTAATACGAAAAAAGTGGCAATTCTGAAATGTGGTATGCCACTTGTGAAAAAAATCATTGTTCACTATCACGATTACTTAGTACAGTATACGGTGTATGTAGATAATTTTCGATGCGACCCAAGTAACAAAATAATCACTTCGATATGTCACAACATTTGATGCAGTCCTCAAAGAAATTCAATCTTTCAACTTTGGATAAATTGACTGAGCAAAGAAACTCTCCCGGTGGAAAACCACCCTAACACTGCGTCAAAACTAAAACGACAAACGTCTGTATAGTCATAACCAAATAAATGCACTTAAGAAACTTTATACATAATATATCTAATATGTATACATATAATAAAATTGTAACTAAGCCGAATCTGTACATTGAATATTTTTTGGAAAATCTTATTGAAATAGACTTTATTATCGATACAGAGGTCGAATCTATAGTTTTTAGAATTTTTATCATATATAGTATAGAATATATAGTAGCATGTGTGTCTGTCTGTCTGTTACCGCATCACAGAAAAACCACTGGAGGGATTTTGATGAAATTTGGTATGATGATAGCTGGTTATCCGGGTCAACATATAGGATACTTTTTACCGCGGGAAAATGTCTCATTTCTGAGAAAAAATACAAAAACTGCAATGTAAGAGTATATTAATATTATGTAAAACCTAAGAATTTGGTTTTTGGTCATCTGAACGCGGGCGGAGCCGCGGAAAATGCCAGTATTATATATAAATAAATGTCTTTCTAGAAAATAATAAAAATGTTTATATTAGTACAACTTTATTCGATTGCCTCTAACATGACTTAGCAGCCCTGGGGAAATCAATATCTCAATAACTCAAACGGATATGTAATGGTAGCCTTTGATAAATTTTGTTTCATATAATGGTGCATATTTGATAGAAGATAAGTAAAGATATAGTGAATTATATTTTTATGTTTTAACTGCTTTAATTTTATATGATAGACAGGCTTATTTCTAGAATTTTAGATTTACTTTTAGAATAAAGCAGTAATACTATATAGGTAATAATTTTATCCTTAACATTGTTGATACATTTTTACTCATTCAAGTATTAATTTGGTATTTTGTTTATAATAATATAACAATCATCTATAGCTATAAAATAACTCATTAGCATTTGATATTTTCTTACCACTTTACTATTCACTTAATTTTATTAGCATTTCCTTACATTTGCCTTTATTCCCACGACTTGTAAATACTTTGCTTAATGCTCTATACCTATTTACAAATAAAATTAAGGGTCTGCCTACAATTTCAAAATAGCTAACACAATCAAAAGCCATTAACGCTTGCCTTAAAACATAAATAATATGTATAATGCATATAGCATTAACAATTTTTTTTTTCTATATGTACAAACTTAGAAATATGTTCGAAGTAATAGAAATTAATTCTTATAAAATGTAATGAAACTTTATTCAAATAGACTTATTACAAGCACTTTTGAAGTCAGTGTTGTCAGTCCGTGAGGAAGCTACCACCGGCTCGAAAAGTAGTTATAACGTCTGAACTAATTTTAATGAAACTTTAATTCATGGATAAAGAATTCGGAAGATTTAGATTATATAGATTCTAAGATTACTAGCGACTCACCCTCGCTCGTTTAGCATAGATTTCTCAAAGATGAGATATTTTCTCACAGTAAAAAGTATCCTATATGTTGACCCGGATAACCAGCTATCATCATAGTAAATTTCATTAAAATCTGTCAAGTGGTTTACTCGTGATGCGGTCACAGACAGAAAAACAAAAATTCTAAAAACTATAGATTCGGGCTCTGTATCGATAGTAATGACTATTTCAATAAGATTTTCGAAAAAATATTTAATGTACAGATTCAACTCAGAGTTTTATTATATGTATATATTCACAAGAAGACGTTGCGGGATAGATGATCGATACTAAACTAATTTTAACGGGACTTTCACTGGCGGTTTAATGAGATTCGGATACATATTTACCCAAATCATATAACTGCAATTTTACCGTCGTAACATGTGAGCAGTACCACAAATTGTTTAATAAGTCACAACAGCTTTAGATTATTTATTTTGTATAGAAGTTTATACTACATTTCAACGTAAAAATCCTTCGTCCGAAAAGGTCAATTGTCATTTCTAGATGCATTATAAGACAGATTTATTAAAAATAAAAATTTTTTTACTACAATCATATTAAAATAAAAATAAACGTTTCCGAAGCTAAACAGGGATGATATTTCGCTTAAGGCACTTATAATTGTTAAAAAAGTATATATAATATATAATATTGTACATAAGAAGTGGATAACATTATTTCAATAATTGTAAAGTTAACGAGATCCCATCGGCTTGGCTCAGCTACTTTATTAAGATAACCGCCACCACCATTTTAACATAACACAAAATTTTTTGATGGAACGGAACCTTCGACGCACGAATCAGACTCTCGCTTGACCAATTTTTGTAATTTTTTCACTTCCTGAAACTTACGCCCTTTGTAAGCTTATATACTGAATAAAGCTCAATATAATCCGAATTAAGAAAACGTGTTACATAAATTTTAGACAATAAAACATATTGTAGTGTTTGTGTAAATATAATATCTATAGTAATAGTTGTTTACACTGTCTCGTGCTCACGGTATAGCGGGTAAGGCAGTCCGGCGTAAGCCATAGGCGAGAGCGGGCGTGTCAATTACGTATACCGTGTGTTGACGAGCTAGTGACGTGTCTGATACGGAGTATCTTACACATATCAACTGGAACTTATCCTGTCGTTCATTCATGATATGGCATTAAATCATACAAATATTATAAAACCTTTTTTTGTTTTTTATATTTAATGCCACAATATTATTATATTATATGTACCTACTTAATATTATTTTAAAAATCTACTCACTGAGGGTCAACATTAGCGGTTGCTTCATCCATTACGAGTATTTTATTGGAGCGCAAGATGGCGCGCGCGAGACACACGAGCTGACGCTGCCCCACCGAGAAGTTCGTGCCACCCTCTGTTATCATGTAATCGAGCGCTGGTATCGTATCTTTTAGCTCCACCTAAAATAACATTATTCAAAATTAATATTTTACACTGTTTTTATATCAACTACAGAGTTATCTATGTTTATTAATTGATCAGCTGATCTAACAGCAGTTGTCTTGTTCCAGTTTCAGGTTTTAATTTATTTAGCTCTTTAACTTGATATAAAAATTATATAGGAAAAAGCATTTTCAGATACTCCCAAATTTATGAAAATTTTTCGAAAAAAATTCCTGAAAACTACTCAAAAAAATAAAAAAAAAATTAATCAAGAAAAAATTAAAAAAAAAAACAAATTGGTCGAGTCGTTTTTAAGTGATGCGCTCACCAACCACAAAGAAATATACAAAAGAAAATATCAACAATAGATGATGCACAGTAGCCGGCCTTATCGCTATAAGTGATATCTTCCAGGCAACCTTAGGGCATAGGAGAAATTATACGAAATGGTAGGCGGTGAACTTGCTACACACAAATGCATATTCTAAATACATACATACATATATATCTACATACCTAAATACATACATTTATTTATTTAAACAGCAACACTAATAGTCTTTTAAACATTAATAAGTATAATAACTTTGAATATTTATTTCTTATATTTGTTACTTGTGTTTTCTTGCTTTAGACAGTAATTAAAACTATATAAAATTTTAGTATATTATATGTATAAACCTCTCATTTCGTTAAACATATTTACATAGTAAACTTAAGCATTAAGCAAAACTACTGATGGCGCGGTGTTTCGTAATTAAAATTCCAGTAGGGCTTGACATTTGACCTCTGAAACTCGTATAGCAAACGGCGGAAAGCGTAAAGCTTTACCATCAATTATATTATTCGTACATTTCCGACACATGTTAAGAATTATAATTTCATTGATTGATAATGGTCGGGTACGTATTATATGTCGAAGGTAATGTCACAAGTTCAATTCTTAATTTCATAAAATATTGTAGAGAGTGAGTGTCGAAATACTTGATTTTAGCTAATAATCATTTTGGGATGTCAAAATGTAATGACTTTACAATCTATGTACCATTCATATTGATATAATATGAGTGACTCATTCTCGCTTCGCTTCGGGTTCGTCCCTAGGCAAAACAAATGTATCCCACGGAGACCGTACATTTTTTTTGGGATAAAAAGTAACCTATGTACTATTCCAAACCATAATCTATCTCTGTGCTAAATTTCATCCAGATTTGTTCAGCCGTTCTGGCGTGAAAGAGTAACAAACATCCATCCATCCTCACAAACTTTAACATTTATAATATTAGTATGGATAGTATGGATTATTGCAAGTGTACCTTAAGATCTAGACACGTATACTATTTCAGACTCTTCTGTAGGCCTTTGTAAGACCTACAGTTTTCTAGTACAGGAACAAAGCGCGGCGGGAGGCTACACGTCCAAATAACATACAGTAAAAAACCAAAAACATTTCCATTTATATGTACTTGTGATGTGATTAACTTAGTTATTTTGATAAGGATAACTAATCATTGATAATATGACTAGTTAAACATTAATTATTTTTTAATACATAAAAGAAGTTTTTGTAGCTTAAATATAGAAGTTGGATATATTCTCGAGGACTTTATTGTAGCCTTTCTTAAGCTCTACGACTTTTCTGTAGAAATCAATTATATACTCGTATCTCTTACCGTTAAAGCAGCGTTCGTGAGAAACGCTTTGATTCAACCGTTTTTCGTCGACTTACGAATTCGATTACCACAAAAAAGCCTTTTTATTTTACGAGATAATAAAAAACTTATGTCCATCCTGATATTCCAATCTAAATATTGGTGAAAGAATTTTTTAAATGGGATCAGTATAATTTCGAAGATTACCTCACATTCAAACTTACAAACTTTACCTCTTTATAATATAAGTATATACTGATACATACAGTTATAGTATTATTTTAGATAATACAATGTTACTATTAAATTTTTATGAACTTATATGTAGGTATGAAAACCATATTATGCAAAGTGTATGCATTATAACACGGCTAAAATTATGCCTATTTTATTCGTACAAAGTCGTAAACATCAATAAAATGCTGCGAATTAAAACCATTAAGCGTATATTATCTACTTATATACTATAAAATATATAAAGGACACTCGCCTTTCTGAGATTGCTCATTAAATTTATACCTATAAAAGAGAGTTTCGGATGATTCAATAACAGGGATGTATTATTCTCTCTAAAAGCATACTTGCTAGCTAAAAATAAATTTTCTACTACTTAGCTCATAAAATCACGACTATTTACAATACCCACGATTCATAATGGACGTATTAAAGGGAATGTAATTTCTTAACGAATCAGCATGTAAAAGTAATAAAATTGTGATTACACTTCTAATCTATTCCACCTCCAATACACAAACCACATGTCCACTTTTTGTATGGGCGCTGGATTTTTTTCCCAAATTTTTTAACTAGCATAAATATAGAAATAGAAACCACTAAAATAATATTTATAAGAAAAATAATGGAATATTTATTGACAGTAGGTACCTATCAATATTTTAATTGATAATGACAACCCAAAAATAAAACCTTACACCTGTCAGATTATCATATATCGGAGTGTTGTCATAAGTGACAATACTACTCGCGCGCTCTCTGCTCTCTCCTCACTATTGGTAAGATAGCGTTTCTTTGAAGCCATTAACAAGAAAATTGAAAATAGATTTTGTAGGTTCAATTGTAACTATAAAATTGAAAAAAGAACCGTAGAAAGCTATGCTAATATGACGACAACTGTATGATATGTTGGAAGGATCATCAAAATGATTAATTGATAAAATCAATAAATAAATAAAACATAATTCCAAACACTGTAACAAACTGCACAAAACTGCATCACAGTGCATGACTTATATTAAGCCTAATATTGATGCAGATTGTAAAAAATATTTCTCAAAAGACGTTGTGCAAAATCTCAAATCTAAAACAATAAAACTTGTCTATAAAGATACTACCATATTTTTTTCCTGTTTATTTGCCCTGAAAGGATTTTATGTTAATGGTTTCATTTCTTAACACTATTCTTAGTAGGCATCCTGTTCTTATTGAAACTTGCACGTGAACATGCCAACTATGATAATATAGGATTCGCTTTCTGCCCTAAAGGAAAAAAAGTATCCTCTATTCTTGTCTGGGAAAGTTCCATTCCATATGCTTAGTCAATTTATTAGTTTATGTTTACATTGTTACACCTAAATGACATCTTGAACAACATTGACAACAGGTACGTCAATTTCGAAAACGTTTTTACTATTTTTATGGCATGTTCGCATTATTAGACTTGTAAGCATAAAAAATTGTACTTTAAAAAAAACAATTTACATCAAAACAAAAATCGATTTTTCTGAAAATTGGAGGTGTTTAAAAATGTATGATTCATTCAGAAAAACTAGTTTTTGTGAGGTCTATTCAAATACATTTTTTTTCGATGATTAATAAACCACTTTTGGACATGGCCTTCAACAATATGTTATGTTACACTTTATTTAAATAGATACTTGATATATTTATAAACTAATATCGAGATTATTCCTGATAAAATTTCCGATCAATGTTAAACGGAAACTACCAAAATATGTATATAAATAACATTCAACTTAAGGCTGACCTCCTAATCTATTATTTTTTATTCTATACTTGCGATTTACCCTCTCTTCGCTCTATGCCCTATGCTCGTTTTAAATAAAAATAGTTATTGCGAGTGTACCTTAGGAGATAGACATGTGCTTGATATTGCAGACTTTTCTGTAGGCCTTTTTAAGGCCTACATTTTCCTAGAACATTATTCATGTACCTCTTAAGGTTTAGCTAACGTTAGCCATATAATTTATAAGGACGACTTGAGAGAATAAGTTCAAAGCTAACTGCACCCTGAAAATATTTTTATCCCCTCAAAGGATGAATTTAGAATAATATGTATGTACATATTATATCTTTATTTGTAACATTGGATTTTGCTTGAAACGCGCACACACAAACAGACATACCGACAAACAGACAAAATGTTTAATAGGTAACTATTGTTATGGTCTATATTCAGCACAATACGTTACAGTCATTGTCTTTAAAAAATATTTCAAGTACAGATTTCGCGAAGTTACTATTTTAGTAGGTATTTATGTATATGTAGATTAGTTTGAGCCCGCTTCTTCTGTCGTATATGCAACTATGACTAACCTTTACAGTTTAAAAAATTATCGCAAACATAAACAAAGAAATAAAAAGGCATGAACTTCATTTCAACGGAATTCAAACTTTTTACTTACTTGTTCTAGAGCCTTCCAAATATCATCGTCACTAAAGTGATTGAACGGATCGAGGTTGTAACGCAATGTTGCAGAAAACAAGACTGGCTCCTGTGGTATGATAGATATGTTTGTCCTCAAGATCTACAATAGAAATAAACAAATATTACATTACAATATAACTATGCACCCTCTCGAGTACGACTATTAAATAAAACTAATTGTATACTGATTGATTAGTAATTGATGATTTAATTTTAAATAACACATAACCAAATATAATTTTATATCCCAAAAAGTCCCCAAGAAAAAACAGATTTACTGACAAAATAGTCTATAAATCTACTGCCAACCACAAATATACTCTTTACACAGTATCACTAAAAAAATTAAATTGTAATTCAAGCTCAATTCCCGCAAATTTTTTTTAATATAAATATATAAACTTGCGCCGTCTATTAAAATTATAATTATTAATTAATTAATATATATTTTACATAATATACCTATCGCATATCTACCTTAAAAATAAATCTCTTTAAAAAAAAATATTCTTACAACTATTTAAAATAAAAGCAAACAAAGTCTGCCTTCTTTCATTTGGCAGAATCAATTGAGACCTTGTTCAAGAACATATTATGCGACTATGGATGTAAATTGTACACGATACAATATCAGATCAATCGATTTTAAATATATACATCATTTAAAATCGATTGCTCTGTCTTTTATATTTTTTTCTGCGGCGAAGCTCTAAAAAGAGTTATGTGTTAAATAAAACTATCTTTTCGGATTTTTTCGCGAATTCATTTTGATTTTTGGTTCCCGACGTTTCATCACGGATCAAAATAAATTCGCGAAAAAATCCGAAAAGATAGTTTTATTTAAAATGTCAAGTATTCGCGTAAATCTAAGAAAGTATTAAGAGTTATGTGTTTGACTTGTATGTAGTATGCGTGTCTCCGACTGCATAATCCTGTTGAATGTTCCTTGGACAACATGTTCCCATCTTTTTAGTGTGATTTTTACGGAGTTGGGTTTTAAGTTTTAATTTAAACCATTAAGTAAAAAAAAGTTGTTGAAGTTATTAGTCTTGTTATTTTAATTGTGTTCATATGTAATTCTCAATTGTATAATATATGTAAGTATACATATATTTATTTTTTGTATTTTCGTAGTAGTTTTAACTTGTAAACATTTAAAAATATTATTTTAATATTATATAGCAAATGATGTTGGTAATGCCATAAAAAAATAATTATTGTATATTTAAATAATATGTAAATATAAAGCATACTGCTAGGTTTATATAAATAAATATTATGTAATAATATGGTATCATTTTTAAAAACAGTTAGGCTCTTACAGTATTGGCAAGCTTCTTATTTAATACTAGATACCTGTTCCCACTTTACTGGCCATACAAACTTTACCACCTCTTGTGAAGTGTAGGTAAAACTTTAAATTATTGAATTTCAAAGATCCTGTCTTAGCTATTATTAATAAACTGTCAAACAACTCAAGGTCGACCGATTTTGTTTTAGACGTAGATGAATCAAACGATAACATCAACATCTACAGGATATGTAACTTTTTAATGTATATGAGGTTGATAATAATTATAATTAATGCGCATAAGGTTAACACCTCCAGGTAAATTTCTAAGAAATTAATTAAATTTCTAAGAAATCTATTGTTAACTGTAACGCCGGCGTGCCCGCGGTCGTTGAGGGATTATCAATATAAAATTTCTTACACAAAAGTCTATCTTTAACGAAACACAGTATGTATTAAAAAAAACATATGTTTTAATTTTATCAATCACCTTATAATCATTCAAATAAACATAATTTCTCGTAAACTTCCTAACTTCGTATTATTTCATCATGACATCATCATGATAATATTTCCAATAATAAGACGTCAAAGAAACGACAGATTTATTAACATATACGTAAGTTAACACTTTAGATTTATTTTACACGTACCGTTTTGGGTATTCCGCAGGTGTCGATGCCGTCGATTTCAATACTTCCTTCGATGTTCGAAAGTCGGAACAAGGCTGATATTAACGACGACTTGCCAGCACCCGTTCTACCCACAATACCTACCTGTAAAACAAATTTGTAATATAAACATTTATATATTTAAAACAAAGTATTAACTTTACTATATACTACTTTATTATTCCAAATAGTGTTTTGTGAGTAATTTTTCCCTCAACGGACACGCCGGCGTTACAGTTAACAATAGATTTCTTAGAAACTTAATTAATTTCTTAGATATTTACCTGGCGGTGTTAACAGTTTTCATAATGTTTTATTTTAAATATGTCTATTATGGTTTAATCTCATCAAGTTTTAAATTTTATCTATACTAAGATAATAAAGAGGTAAACTTTGTGAATTGTGAGTTTGTGACGTTGTATGGGGTAATCTCTGGATCTACTGAACCGATTTCGATGAAATTTGGTAAGAAGTAAGTTTGCGACCCTGGGAAGGACATGGGATACTTTTTATCATTGAAATCATCCCTAAGAGTGTGAAAAAAGTATCCTATGTCCTTTCCAGAGTCTAAAACTATCTTCTTACCAAATTTCATCTAAATTAGTTCAGTAGATCCAGAGATTACCCCCTACAACGCCACAAACTCACAAACTTTACCTCTTTATATTATTTTATATAAAGTATGAACACCTTATACATCGAATAAATTAAAATAAATATCATACAATAAAATCATCGCACATATATGTAAGACTATATCTACCTTCCAGCCACTATTTATAGTGAAATTCAAATCTGTAAGAACAGGTGGGTCCTCTACTCCATATTTTAAGCTGACATTTTTAAATTGAATTTGTCCATTCGACGGCCAATTTTGTGAGGGACGGGTCGCTGAAAATACTCATTCTTATTCAAATGTTTCATATTAATTGTTAAGAGATAATACAATAACATAGCATTTTGAATGTTGATCTAAATTTAAAACTCTAAAATTGGCAAAGCCTTGAGTAAATACTCGATCGTGTTGTTGGATCGTATTACATTTCCTTTAATTTGTCGTTATCGAATTATATAGACTGTCAGCCCAGTACTTCAAATAACCGATAAACCTGCCTTATAATCATATTAATAAGCTTACATTATAAATTAAACCTAGATGAGTCATCCTTACTACAATTTAGAGAAAATAATGTACAGTTTGATGATATTTTACATATAAAAAAATACCAAAATTATATTATATTATATATATATATATATATATATATATATATATATATATATATATATATATATATATCTTTTGAAATCTCTGAGAAATCACAATAACATTTTTCACACAAAGGGGCACGATTACATGATCGTTGAAAACATCTAATATTTGGCCCATGGGTTCTTCCCTAGCTTGATTGAGCAAACTGGTACAGTATTAGTTACACGTACCGGTAATTAAAGAAAAGTCTAGCAACAATGAACTGCATTGAAAAGAAAGGGATGCATAGTCCGAGAATATCCGAAGATGTCCAAATACATCAACGCGAGTTGCGTTGCAACCAATATAGCTTGAGCTCTGATTTAATTACATTTAATGAATTTGGAAATTAAAATTCACTTACCTACGAAAAGTGATGCCATTTTTCATAGGTAAGTGAATACTACTACTATTTCCCCACCATTTTATTGTACAGGGAGCCATGTTGCGCGTCTGTTGTATTTTTTGTGTCGGAAATTCACGAGTCTCAAGCAATGTGTTTGCGGGTCACGGCTGTGGTCGCTACTGAAGTAAATCGCGCGATCGTTTTCTTAAGTAAGACGTATTTGTCTAACGTGTTGACTGAAAGTGTTCGCCTTGCGTGAGGTGTCTATTCATTTTTTTGATTTTAGTAGTCGTTGATTCTGGTACTAATTGAGCAGAGTTGGTACCAAATTCACTACCCAAGTTCCCCTCACTATTTGTCTATTAACAAGTGTCGCAACCTTGAATTAACCAATCAACGTGCATTTCAACCCGCCTCCCCCGTACTGCTTACCTCAGACTTTTAACTGACAGGTTTGGAAGCAGAAGTACAAAAATTAGGCGTCTATTCGGGCTGAGTAGTCGTTGGAGATATGGCATTTACATATTATCTGCATTCTTTACAAATCGAGGATTTTGACTAATACTGTTTACTCCATCGGAGCACAGGGCGAATATTTGTTAATACCAGCTATATAAGTATTTATTTTGCGTTTCCATATTTATCCTTTGAACACTTACTATATGTACTTTAGATATAATAATAATAATATTCTACCCATCAATATTCATGATATCGTATCTAATCCACGTGACATTGGCAAAATAAATTGTGCAATTTTAAAAAGCCAATTTACATAGTAGTAGTAAGCAAAAAATGATCACGAACGCTATAGACAAGATTTATATGAATTACTAACGTCCATCTTCCATGTTCTCTTCGGCGGGAAGCTGCGAGTATTCAAGCACGCGTTCTACTGACGTCATGTGCGCGAGAAGGTCTGCGGTCACACGTGCTGCCATTTGCAACATCATTGTCAGTGACATAGACTGACTCACCGCCAGTCCAACGCTGCCTACTTCTAGTACCGATCCTAAAGCAATCGACGTGCATAATTAGGGTAAAACGTAAAAGTTGCATTAGAATTGTTTCAGCCATTTTTATTTTAAGTCTTTTTTGTGTATCAATAATATTACAATATCATCAATTCAAGTTTCCAAACTTTTGATTCATTTTTTTGTTATTTTAAGCATTTGTAAATAATGGCATGTTTAAGACATTAGCGGTTCCCGATTAGTAACTTACCAAAATCAATTAAAAGAAAAATAGCTAATATAAATCCAAGATAGATTAGACATAACATATCTAAAATTAAAGAAAAGGCACTCGATCCTCCCAAAAATGTGTAGGACGCACTGGAGTTGACATCCTGAAAATTCACTTGTTATTTGTCACTGTGCTTAATTCTGTAAACTTGTAAATAAAATTATCAACCGGCTTCTACAAAAAAGAGGAGGTTCTAAATTCGGCTGTTATTATTATTATTATTTTTACACTTTAAAGTCTCTTTAATTACGAGAGTAATTTTTACGAAAGTATGTGGGTGGTAGGGTTGTAATAAAAATTTTCGCACTAATGGGTATGTGTACAAAATTACTGCTTTCTGGAAAAGAAGTATTTGGTATAATTCCAGTAATAGATATAATTATAGGCTGATTTTTGTGGAATTTATTTTCCATTGGGGCATAATACCTTAGTAATAAAGGATTTAATCCAATATCATCTGGGTACATGTTTCTATGTAGGTATATATCCCGCTACCAGGCGGTCGCCTGAGCCTATTTAGTTAGTGGCAGGGTGCACAACGAGCAGGTAGAGTTATTATAATAAAATCCATAAAATGACTAAAACGTTTAAGAATGAATATATCTACCTCATACAAATTAAAGCCACATACAGAATATTTTCAAAGCTTATTAATATAAAATTATTAATGTTCAGGAACTTTAAATCGATTTTATATCTTACAGGGAACTGATAAACAAATAAGTAATAAAGTAAACTATTTTGTGTTGTCATTCTGTTCTTAGCTTAACATATTTAAAGTAATACTTTTTTTAGATTTACGCAAATATTTGACATTTTAAATAAAACTATCTTTTCGGATTTTTTCACGGATTTATTTTGATTTTTGGTTCCCGACGTTATTTTTAAATTTTTTGAATTCATTTTATTATTTAGTGGGTAAGCAGTCTGTAACAACTATATAATGCTTTTGAGACATCTAAAACCTTAGTCTCTCCCGTGACCATGATTGCTGTAAAGCATTCGTAACGTCGGGAAATAAAAATCAAAATAAATCCCCAAAAAAATCCGAAAAGATAGTTTTATTTAAAATATGTTTAAAGTATCAAAACTATGTTATTGAAATGATGATTAAAAACCGATAAACAATGTATGTATTATGTAGATATATAAACAGATATGAAAATAATTAGTCAATAATACTTTCTTAGATTTACGCGAATATTTGACATTTTAAATAAAACTATCTTTTCGAATTTTTTCGCGAATTTATTTTGATTTTTGGTTCCCGACGTTTCGAATGCTTTACAGCATCCATGGTCACGGGAGAGACTGCTTTAAAAATAATAAGTCATTTAAAAATGTACAAACAAGGTTCTGACATACAAAGAGCATTGTTCTTATCTGTCAATAATTCTCCACTCAGTAAGATAAGTTACCTGAACGGCGTCAAACGTACGCAGTAACCTTTGCTGTGAATCTGCGCTTCTGATAGTCGATAGTCCAGATATTGTTGAATTTATCATACCGAACACCGGACTTTTAGCTGTAAATAACAAATATTACATTAATATTAAGTATAATATTAATATAAAGTATAATATTGTACTTTTAGTGTAATCTAATGCTGGCCTTATTGTAACTCTCCTTTGTGTACAATGTGCAATCTTAATTAATATTGTAGTCTGTAACACTGTTTGATTACCAAATAAATAAATAAGTAAATAATTGTTAATATTTTATTTCAATATGATTAATGAGAATTTTCTAATAAAATGAAATCAGATAGGACATTACATATTATATCGTATACATACTTGTACTCTCCAATCTTTTCACAGCTTGAGCAGCATTCAAGTACCATTTTAATAAAATTATAAATATAACCAACAGTATAGCAGTCGGTATGAGCGTCCAGGGAAGAGCCAAAGCATTCAAAACAAGCACGCTTAAAACGAACAGATACATTTGAATGGTTTCTAGCATGCTACGAGGTAAAAGTTCGTCCAGAGATCCCATGTCTTTTGAGAATCTATTCAGAACACGACCTATATAATAAAAATGTATATAATTAGAACTAAAAATTACACTAAACTATTAGATATATATTTATATCTTAAAATATTGTATTCGAAAATATCTGATTAGGTATCTATTCTAAATAAAAACCTCCGTTTAGTTATTTCTTACATTTTAGTGCCTGGAAGTCGGTTTTTTTTTTTTTTAAGTTTTTATTTTTCTATTTTTAGTGTAGACGTAATAAGTAGGTAATTTGTAAGAAGAAAGTTTTTTAATAACATATTCGACTAAAAAATTTATTTAAAAAATATATTTATTATAGATTTTTTTAAAACCACTCGACCGATTTTGATAAAATTTATATTATATAAAAAATCCAAATTGGTTCAGGTGTCTTCGAGTAATCGGTGAACATACATAAAAAAAAGGAAAAAAAAAGATTCCAACGAATTGAGAACCTCCTCCTTTTTGGAAGTTCGGTTAAAAAGGAAAAATAACATCAAGTCCAAATGTTAAATGTTCTTGAATATCAGTATTTTTTTTACTTAATATCTACACAAATAACAATCAATTGCCACATGTATGACGGAGCGTCACTTCAGAACGGCTCGACCGATTTGGCTGAATTCTTCATCGTTGTGTTCTTAATTGTCAGGACTAGGTGTGTATTTAAGTTTTTTTTTTTTGGAAAAGTGAGAAATTTGGCTGGTTTTTTGTATGAAAATCTGAATAGAACGTGACGTTAAATTTGTCTGCTGCCACATATAAATATTAATAAACATCTACTATCATATAATGACAAAATTTAAAAAAAAACTAAATCTGTACATGAAACAAGTTAAAAAAGTCTGCAATAGCATGTATCTATCCTAAGGTAAACTTACAATAACTTTTATAACAATTTAAAACGTATCTAGACGACGCACCTAATGTGAGTCGCTAGTGCTTAATAAAAACTATAATATATACATATACTTAATAGGTAAAATATATTGAATACAAATTAAAAAAAATATTAAATCTGCTTTCGGACTTACAATCCATACTAATATTACAAATGGGACAATAACTCTGTCTGTTACCTTTTCACGCTTAAAGCGCTAACCTTAGATTTCGATACAATTTGGCTAGGACATAAGGACGGAATTAGATTAGCTTTAATCTCCGCCCCACTTTCCACGTGAGCGACGCCGCGGGCAATATTAATAGATGACAGTGTGCTTAGATTTGTATCGGCACGGTACACACACACACACACACGCACACACATACACACACACACACACATATATATATATATAATATATTTAAATAACTTACCTGAAGAGTTTCTGTCAAAAAACCTCATTACAGCAGCAAGCAAATTCTTGAACATAACATTATGTAGGTTTTGGGAAGCGCGCATCGTCATTATTACGAAGGCCACTATTCTAACTTGCGTCATGATTATTATGAACAAAATCGCTCCTCCATATATCAAGAGATATTGACCAGTCGTTAGAGGGCCAACTTGTGTACCTAGGCTGGGATCTAAAATCAAATTTATGTTTTATAACTTATTTTTATTATAAGCAACCAATTTGGAATGAACCATAAAGTGTAAAGAATAAAGTTGTTTATTTCTTAAACATCAACAATTCTTAAAGTCCTTAGACATTTTTAATGAAAGTATAAAGAATTCTCTACATATCTATCTGATATAATCTTACAGTTACCAATTTATTATAGAGAGTGACTCGAAGGTCCATATCAATTTATGTATACATAATATATTATTCTCGAGATTTGATTAATGTACATGTCAAGCTGTATTAAGCAACTTTGTTGTGTTGATCTTATTCCAGTATTCACTGAATGATGTTTATATTCTGATGAAAGTTTTTATATTAACCAATTAATTGTTATTTGTTTCTATGGTATGTTGACTTACTATTTCTTAAATGATTAAGCTACTTACCAGACTCTTCTCCTATAGGTAATGATGATTCATAATCATCTACTTCATTTGTCCTAAATAAAACAGAATTCAGCAGTGATAAAGTAAATAATTTGATCAAACGAAAAAAAATAAGAAAATAGTAAAACAAATGTCTTTTCTTAATTTGTCAAAATGATGGCGCAATTATACTTATTAGGGGGAATGGCTTTACAATATATAACTACAAATATTTTTTTCTCACTTATTTATCCCTAGGTATCTTTTAGATTATATTGCTTTACTTCAAACCGGTTAGGCAGCACACGCCGATAAAGCAACTCAACGTCCAGTGTTTGATTAAAGTTACTGTGTTTATAATTTTTTACGGCATAAAAATAACCTCGACGGTAATGTAAGCTATTAGTGAAAGAATTTTTATAATTGGATCAGTAGTTTCAGAGATATATTTATTTCAGAGATACCACCTACATCCAAACATACTTTATGAGAGAGAGAGAGAGAGAGAGAGAGAGAGAGAGAGAAAGAGAGTATGTACTTCCCTCCAATGATAATAATAACGACTTTAATTATACGTAATATTAATATTTAATAATTTTACTAAAACCAACATACCAATAACTAAGCCAATAGTCTGAAAACGTTGCTCCAGCCTGTGTTAGTAATATACTGAAAAAAGCCA
Organism: Brenthis hecate; assembly: GCA_951806755.1. Taxonomy (NCBI): domain Eukaryota; kingdom Metazoa; phylum Arthropoda; class Insecta; order Lepidoptera; family Nymphalidae; genus Brenthis; species Brenthis hecate. The sequence continues at coordinate 756,842 of OX638264.1, forward strand.
TAAGTAAGACGAACCACGACTGGACAGATTGGAGATAGTATTGTATCACTGCCCATTTGAGGTTCCCTTTGGCTCGCTCTTCAGCTTCTAATACTTGTTCTATTTCTTTCTTTTTGGGATTATCTTCACTTTTAATAGATATGCGTGACATACCGTGCTGTAACACCGGTCTACCGTCCTTCAAAAAATATGTTTGTCAATATGACATTTAGTCGTTTCCTTCGAAGATATAACTATTAACTAGGTAGTCCATTTAATATATTATGTATTCAGCCCTTTTTAACGTCCCACTGCTGGGCACGGGCCTCCCTTCAATACGAGAGGGATCAGGCCATAGTCCACCACGCTGGCCAAGTGCGGGTTGGCGGACTTCACATGTCTTTCGAAAACTTACTAAGTTCTCTAAGACATGCAGGTTTCCTCACGATGTTTTCCTTCACCGTTAAGACAAGTGGTAATCATGTTGGAAATGATTCGCACATGAAAATATCAGAAGTGCGAGACCCGGGATTTGAACTCGCTTCACTCGGTTTCCCAAGCGAGCGCGTTACCACTGGGCTACCACTGTCTTTATATTGAATAATATATTATCGTCTTTGATTATTAGTTGTAATGGTATTGACTATTGACTGTGCGAATCAGTCACGATAAAATAATTTACTGAGAGCTAATTAAAGGCCATAGCTTGGCTAGTAATAAAATAATAATAATGCGACTACTAGTACACTATTAATATAAGGAAAGTGGTAGGCGGAAATAAACTTCTCTAAAGAAAAGTTGGTTAAAGGCATTAACTTGTATATTTTATGCTATTTTTACTTTATTATTAAATAAACTCGTCATATATATATATATATATATATATATATATATATATATATATATATATATATATATATATATATATATATATATATATCAGGGTTAAGTAGTGTTAAACTTACTTTTAGGGCATTTCCTTCATCATCGACCTCTTTTTTATCCATTAACAAAGAAGAAAACTCTATCTCTGTTTGAAATAAGTCCTCATACGAACCCATATTTTTAATCGAACCCTATAAACAGTAAATCAGCATTATTTTCCTATAATTCAAATACAGACAATTTAAAGGCAAAAAACATTCCAATACCTCATTCAAAACTATAATAAAGTCTGCGGCCTTCAGGAAATGTACTTGATGCGTAACTAAAATGCGTGTTCGTCCGCTCAAGTACGTCTGTATACATCCTTCGAATAACTGACGGCCAACGTTAGCATCGACAGCTGATAATGGATCATCTAATAAATATATGTCAGCCTAAAATTTTAAAATTAGCAACGTTACGTACTATATCTATTAATATATATATATATATATATATATATATATATATATATATATATATATATATATATAATTAAAATAAATAAATGTCAATCACTTCTTAATATATAGGTATAATTCTTCTGTACGTATGTTTGTCACCTTACTAAATTTGTTACTAAATTTTGTGTGTATATTTCAATGGGCTCCTGGATGGTTTGAAAATACAATTGGACCCAGTAGGTGGCGCTGCTGTCCGTGTGTCAAATAGTTTTTTTTTAGTAGCTTGAACATGGGCGAACCCGCGGGTACTGGGTTATATTGCTACTAGTAGCAATATAAATTTAAGCAACAATAGGCTTATAATTTAGGCTATATGTTACTCCAGATTCTAGTCTGTCTGTGTACTGAATTTCATCCAAATCCTTCCAGCCGTCTTAGACTGAAGGAGTAACAGACATACACACATACACATGCAAACAAACTTTCGCATTTCTAATACACATTTTTATTTTTTCTCATATTACTTTCATTTCTACTTTCATGACAAGCTGTAGAAATTAATTTGGGCGAGACTATGTCAGTAGTTGCACCTGGCATACACAGATTCCACGCTCATATTGACTTTCATGAAGATAGGTAAGTAGTTTGGACCTGTCTAACATTATTTGTCATTTACATAATATGTAAATATTCGTATTATTAAATTCCCTTAGTGTGGTGTAGGCTCGTACTTATAATACATGCTTATCTAACAGCTTTGTAGAATCAGTCATTCTTCGTAGGTTTGATTTCTGCTTTAATGTAATCCTACCATTACATTAACTCTCTTGTTCTTTCTAAGATAAAATGTGGCATTGGCAACCGAACAAACAAACCTTCTTGTATATTCAAGTTTTTATTATATTCTATAGTGTGAAATATCAAATCTATGTCATTCAATTCAAACCATACTAGTAATAGCATTTCACATGACAAGCATAATTTGCACCGCAGATGAGAAACTACGCTCATATTGACTTTTGTCACTTGTCATACCCATCGCACAATTGATGTAGTCTGTTTGAATATCCAAACAAACTCAATATATAATTTATTTCTGATTTATGAACGCTATGACTCATTGATACAATTATAATTGTGCCAACATATTTGTACTAAATAGTTTCTGCGTCCTAGGATGAAAGTCCAATCCGTTGTATTGATAAGAACAAAGTTTACTTCTAGGCAGCGCTGGATTTACACTAGGGGCACTCAGGGCTAGTGCCCATGGCGGCAAATTGTTAAGGGCGGCAAATTTCAGAGGGCGGGAAAAAAAGCTTTTATTTATTTTACAAAAACTGCAAAAATAAAAAAAATTAACTAGTAGGTATATTTTTCGAAAAATCAATTTCATTTATAAATTAATATTCTGCATTTTACAAAATAATAATAATTAAAATAGTTTTAACTTTATCGAAACTACCCATTTTAAGCAAAATTTCAATTTTGCTCTAATCAATTTTGCAAAAATTGGGCGGCATTTTTTACTATACCCAGGGGCGATGCTAAGGTTAAATCCGGCACTGCTTCTAGGATATTTTTTTCTATCCCTCATGATGAAACTCACGAGAATATTCTTTGCCCTTATGTCTAGTCTTTGGTTTGGTTCCAACGATGATGGTGTAATGTAATGTGGACTCGTTTTCCGCACTTTTGTGCGTGCGAATCCTGGCTATATTAGCCTGCCGAGCTCCGCCCAGAAGCGCAGAAGTTTCCTGGGAACTTCACAGGCTTCGCGGAGCGACCTCACTGGTCCGAGGTACAGTGGCCCGTTATCGTCCCTATCATTATTTTGAGATTTGTTCTACTGAGGTTTAGTAAGCGTTTTGTAAGTCGTGGGCTTACTGCAGGCAGAGCTGATCTAGATTGTCTGTAGTCTGCAGTTTGCGACCATTTGTTGTTTTGTAATGTCGTGGATCTTTGGCGGATCCAGGTGCGAATCTGTGCAAAGGGTATGGGGAGAAGTGGGTGTGGGCCAGCACCTCTAGTTTTGACCCCCTCTTTGCGAGTTCATCAGCTGCATCGTTGCCAAGTGAACCACTGTGTGCCCTGATCCATTGGAAGGTGACTTGATTAAAAACGATGATGGTTTCCGATAAGGACTTTCTCAGTAAATAAGCTATAAAATACAAAAAGATTTTTTTCAAATCGGTCTGGTAATTCCTGAGTTTGGCGCGTGCAAACAAACAAACTCTTCAATTTCATAAACTATAATCATTAATAAAATTAATACTCACTTCTCTATATATTGCTCTCGCTAAGTTAATCCTGGCCCTCTGCCCACCCGATAGTGATACACCCCTTTCTCCCACTAATGACAGGTCGCCGTATGGAAACTGCTTAAAATCTGGTACTAGCGAGCACACTCGGCACACCTTACACCATAACAGGTAAAAATAATTAAATATTATAATAATGTTATTTCAAAAATATTTCAAAAATATTTCAAAATTGTACTTTAATATTAGATTTAGCCAAGTACGAATTAGCTTTTTATAGAAACGCTTACTTCTTTAGTTAGGGGTTTCCCTTACAATATAAATTTTTCTGATGATATGTCATATATGATGAAACTAACATTTTTTTTTTATTTTCTTATGTTGGTAGTATTTTAAATACATACTGATATTTTATCCAACATACCAGTATACATTTGTTAATTTTTATTACAAAAATATATATATTTATATCATAATAAAATAACTTTTTATTATCAGATTACGGATTATTTAGATACAAAAAAATGATGAATATAATGTGATAAGGTAATGATGAATCATAAGCAGCATATCGTGTCACAGAATGAAATCATTTCCCTGTATGTAATAACTTCCGATATGATTATAGAACAATTGAAATTAGAACAATTTCAATGAGAAATATTAAATGACAATAGGAAAATAATAGGTTAAAAGTAAAATAATAGGTAAAAGTAGGTTTAATAATTTTACTGGTAGGCATTAATAAAATAAAATATTAATCGATTATCGAAGGAATATAGAAGATAGTGAAACATATCGATTAAAATACGAGTACATATAACTATCTCCTAGTTTTTATTATTTGAACAAGTTAAAAATTTGCCGTTAAAAATCTTTAAAATTTGCATAACAGAATCATACCTCCTTATATCGAGCAACATCATACGGTAATCCAAACAAAATATTTTCCCGCACCGTCGCTGGGAACAGCCACGACTCTTGACATGCGTAGGATAAACTACCTTTGACACTCAAATTACCGGAGCTGACTGGGAGTTCCCGAAGTAAAACTTGTAACAGTGAAGACTAAAAATTTAAGAAAAAGAATTTAATGATTACTTATTCTTATTTTATACTGTGTACATTATTTTGCCAGAACGTGTATATAATTTATATTTAATCTACAAATATTATGCACACATGCTTTGAAGGGCTTTTGAATTTATAGGACATACCAAAAGGGAAAGCTCAAGTTAAATTTCATTTTTCGAATTATTTGACCAATTGAATGAAATCTTAGCTATATTTTTAACTGTAGAAAAAAATAAATGTGCAGCATTCAAATAATGAGCATTAAAGCAAATAACAGCCATAAATTCTAGAAACTATTATATAACTTTCTAAACATATTCCAAACATAAAACTTTTCAAAATATGCAAATATGATTCCATTAATAGATATTAAGAATTTCAGAATAGAAATTTAAACTTACTTTCCCGGAACCAACGGGTCCCACGACAGCACAAAGTTTTCCTTTCTTTAAGTACACATTAATATTCTTTAAAGTCATTTCTTCCGGGCTTTTCGTAGCATCCCAGGAAGCGCTTACAGACGATAACTGGATTATACGATCTGATACCATTGGTAAACCAGGAGTTTCTAGAAATAATTTGGATATTAATGCCTCCACGACCGCGGACACGCCGGCGTCACAGTTAACAATAGATTTCTTAGAAATTTACTTGGAGGTGTTAAACACTAAACTCCAGTTTAGTTAACTAACACAATTTAGATACTACCATATTAAACAATTGAGGAACTTTTTGTTATAAGGTTTTTTTTTTCGGAATAGTTAATTATGACGGTACAAGCAGTAATAATTATAATATGAAATAAAATATCCATGATTAAGTATAAAGTTTGCACAATTGGCTAATACAGCGAAATATGTATCTAATTATCTATACATAAAATAAAAGTATAACTGCTCGCTGTCTGTACATGGAAGATATTTGAGAAAAACTACGAGTATGATTGGGTGTTGGGTGCAATAGAACCGAAAATAATGATTTCTAGAATTTTTGTATGTTTGTCTGTGCGTTAGTGCGCGCTAATATCAGAAACGATTTAACCGATTTGGGTGTGGTTTTCAATAATGTATTTTTGTAAGCGTCAATTAACAATTAGTATCGGTTTATAAATAAAAAAAGTTGTATCAATTTAAAGAATCATCTAGGAACGAACCCGAACGAAGCCAGGGTCAGTCGCTAGTTTCTAATATAAATACATACATATTTAAAGGTAAGAGACAAAATCACATTCAAGTTATATTATGATGCTTTTCAAGTTTCTATTTAGGTTATCCAACAGTAAGTCTGGTCAAACTGGTAATATAGTGAATAAATTTTATACAAATACAACAGTCCAGCAAATATTGTGCTGTCATAATTATAATATATTATTGGCAAAAAACTTACCAATGGGGGGCCGGATCTTTTCTGTAATTGAGTATTTTCGCGCTACTATTGAATTAGAGTATAGAGCCGGCGATTTCCCATTAAAAGTGACAGGAATAATCGATTTCACATTTTTCGATAATACTGCCAAATCTTCTCTTTCATCTAAAATTATTCAATCTTTTGTTATAACTATTTATATATCTTCTTTAAAATTCATATGAATCTTATGTACATTTCTATTTTTTCTTATGAGAAAATGATAATGAAAATCTCAACCCGTAATTTTAGCTGAATTAAGTTCGTTAATGTGCGAATAAGTAATTTAATCATTATAATTATCTAATGCTTATGTATATTTTTTTAGTTTATCTGTAGATTAATGTCAGAGCATTCAGATTAGATCGATTTCGATGTTCGTTTCTTTAGGTGAATAGTATAGATTATTTGCTTGAATACATTTGAGCTTATTGTAAGATGTATATATATTGTATTTGAATGTAAGATTTATAATATTATATATTTTTTTTCGAAATTAAGTGACTTATTAAAAATAGCAAACTTAACCTAATTTGATTTTCTAACTAAAAGAAAATATACCGAAATATTCAATACAAAAACTATAAAACATTTTTAGAATAAGGAAAAATATAGATCTGCAACTTGACTTTTACAAGAACATTATTACAGGCTTATAATTTATTAGAATTAATAAGAATTATTTATAAATACATTGTAATATCCCTTGTGTGAATGAATTATCTGTGTGCCTAGAGAGTCAGCTGATAATGAGTGAGAAAAAGAGAACTACGTAAGATACCGACATCTACTATTCGTACAGTACGTCGCCTTAGTGCTTGTTGGTTCAAACGACCAATACTTGTTGTAATTGTACAGTATACAGTTTCTTCTCCTATTTTAATATTATTTATTTCTAAGATTTATACACATACATATATAGATAAAATACATCGTTTTGACTTTATTAAAGTAAAATGTTTATTACCAATAGAATTGGCATCTCAAAATCATTAATTCTATATTAAAAACTCTTTTGGTGAATTGGTCGTTTGGACAAATGACGATAATAAAAGAAGTACCCATAGATTGCCTAGTTTTCTTATATATTAAACGCAGATACATGAAGGGTACCGCATTCTGACTGTTACACTAAAATACTATATACAAAATTATTACCCACCCATTATGAGGACACTTTGTATACGTGTTAAAGATACTTTTAATTCTGAAAGGCTGGCTATCGCAATCGGTAAAATAAAGGTCAAATTCATTTGCACAATGCCGATAAAAACTTTAATGGGGTATATCTGAAAGGAAACATTAAAATAGATTTAAATCATCATAAATTTTAAATAATAACAATTTTTGAGACATTATTACAAAAAAATATTATTTATAAAGCAATAGGAACTATAGATAAATTTACTTAGAGACATGGAAATTATAAACAATAGCATTCAGTACAAAATATACCATACCGTATTTGCTTTTAGCATTGCTCCAGATAAAATAATAGTCAAAGATGTGATGAACAATGTACTGCGTTCTGCAAACATCATAAATCCCAAGAACACACTTCGCACGAAAATAGACTTTCTGAGAGCCTTTAGTTCAAACGCGCGAGCTACTTCTACTACGTGCTGGAACGATTTCTCCCAAGCGTACATTTTAATAACCTGTTAGAAATTAACTGTTAATAATGTTTAGTTAATTGTCATGTAAATTGTTCATAAATAGCCATCAAAAATTCGAGAAATTTTATTTAATAATTTGCTATTTTAGAACAAATACATATTTGCTATTAAATAATAAAACACCGAAAAAAATTTTTTGGATTTTTGTTACTGAAACCGTATAACGGATGTGGATTAAGCTTGACCAAATGTTAACATTGGCTTGTATTTTACTTTATTTTTGTACGATATTACTTACTTGTATCCCGTTAATAATTTCTCCCATTAACTTTATTCGCTTGTCAGTTCTTTGAGCTACTACTCTTCTAATTACTGCCGTAAACTTTGTCAAGACCGCTGAAAAGTTAAGAGTTTTTATTTAAATACAATCAAATTTATTGATTTGAACCAACGAATAATAAATATTACTAAAAAGTACATATATTGTATTAATAAAAACAATTTCATACTTCAAACTAACGGATTAGATAAATAGTCCCATAAAATACCTTGCACAGGAAGAATAAAAAGAACTACGCCGAAAAGACCAACAAAGGGAGCGTAGCCCCCGGCTTCATACAGGAAGTACATAACTATTGCCAACTGTAACGGCACCAACCACAAATAATGCAGGAACATTATGGCCGAATCGAAGCGAGCTATATCATTAGACAGGAGGTTCACTACCTTTCCTGCCGCTACTTCGTTGACAGCCGTCTGGCTCATTCGTAGTATCTAAAAAATATATAAACACTAGCATTGCCCGCGGCTCCGCCCGCGTTCAGAAGAATAAAAACCAAATTCTTAGGTTTTACATATTAGTATACTTTTACATTGCAGTTTTTGTATTTTTTCTCAGAAATGAGACACTTTCCCGCGGTAAAAAATATCCTATATGTTGACCTGGATAACCAGCTATCACCATACCAAATTTTATCAAAATCCCTCCAGTGGCTTTTCTGTGATGCGGTAACAGACAGACAGACAAAAATTCTAAAAACTATAGATTCGGCCTCTGTATCGATAATAATGTTTATTTCAATAAGATTTTCCAAAAAATATTTAATGTACAGATTCGGCTTAGTTACAATTTTATTATATCTATAGGTTTATCTTTTGCTAAAATTTCTTAAATTATTATTCTCTTTTATAAGTATATCTACTTTAACTAAATATTCTGTGATTTGTTTAATGATTTATGGCAATATAAACCATAATAAGCATATAAACATTAGTTTTTTTAAAATTAGTACATCAAGGTGAGATATTTAATCTCTATCACATTACCTTCCTATATATAAGAGATGAAGCTGCAACCTTCATTTTCAAGCTAAAGCGATTAACAAACAAACTGTTATGATGTTGAGTCATGAGGGCAACAAAACTTAGGGCTAACATTCCGATCGCATAATATCCGGCTTCTTGTCTCGTTATGGTCTCGCTGGCGTTAGCAGACCAGTAGGAGAGAAGGTTGGCAAACAATAAGGGTTGGGTAGTCCTGTAAAAAATATTTCCTTTTTTAACCGTCTTCAATAACAAGATATTTATGAATACGAATTTGCTTACAAAATGCTTTATTATTTTGTATATATGAATAATTCAATGAATTGTAATTCTATTCATGCGTGCGACAATAGCAAATTTTAATATTACGTTTTTATTCAGATCGACCTAATTAAATATAACCTAATTAGATATAAATTGAATTGAAAACATTATTTCAAGAAAATAAGTATCACAAAATGTATACAAATACCTAGCCGTAGCGTTTACTAGAAGTAAAGCACCACCAGGGAGAAACGCTACCCAATACGCCTTTACCATTGCTTTCATTAATGATGGATTCCGATTTTCGCGTATCGCTCTGGTATATTCTTCTAACCAATATCTAAATTAAAAGAAAAAATATTTACTACTTAAGATTTTACTACTTAACTTTTATGTTTTTATTAGTTCACAGCAAAAATAGAACGTGTAAAATTTATTTTAACCTTTCAAATTTGTCACCAAGTTTTTCAGAATCATATTGCTTTGTAGGAACAATAAGATCAGTTTCTTCCACATCTCTTTTGTTTCCTTTATAAAATATGGGGCAGACCCAACATATAAAAATTCTAGATATTATATTAGGTTTATTTCTTTTTTTATTACCGTCGCTTTCTTTAACACGTTTACTTTCACTTTCATCCATATTATGGAGTGTCTGTTATATCTAACTTTGTATAAAATATTATTAGTTTTTATCACTAAATTAATTCAAGAGTATATGCTAGTTTTATGGACGTCTCGCACATTACTACACGCCAATCATTTAAGTAACTGATAATAGCTATAATCATTTTTTTATTATCCGTAGTATAATTTCGTCATATTAAACATTATCTATAAGTGATATTAAATTATTATCTGCATTAGTATTGATGGTGCATTAATATTAAATTATCTATACTAATATTATAAAGAGGTAAAGTTTGTGATCTTGTGAGTTTGTGAGTTTGTGAGTTTGTGACGTTGTAAGGGGTAATCTCTGGATCTACTGAACCGATTTTCAAAATTCTTTTACCAATAGAAAGCCATGTTCTTTCTGAGTGTCATAGGCTATATCTTAACCCGAAAAATGAAAAGGCTTTTCGTGGTAGTCGGATTTGCAAAGTAAGTCGGAGAAAAAACGGTCGAACGAAAACGTTTCTTACGAACGCTGCCTTAACGATGAGAGATATATGATTATGTTCTAGAGAAAAGTTGTAGAGCTTAATAATGCCTACAAAAAAGTCAGCGACAGCATATGTCTAACTTTTATATTTAAGTCACAAAAAGTAGTTTTTTATATTAAAAAAATAATTTAAATCGGTAGGTCACGTTTATTGGTCATATTATCAACAATTATGAATTCTTATCAAAATAAGTAAATTTATCGTCTAAAATGTTTAAAACAAAAGACTTTTCCCTTTTACTGCATATAATTTGGACAAATGGTTAAAGAGATAATACAACATATTCGTAGGTATGGACAAACCCGAACGATCTGTTTCTCTGTTTTTCTGTTTGTACGGGCTAATCTCCGAATCTATTGAACCGATTTAAATGAAATTTTGCATGGTGGTACCTTATATCCCCGGGCAACATCTTAGATACTTTTCATCCCGGAAAATTAAATAGTTCCCGTGGGATAGTTAAACAACTATAATAACATATACAGATTAGTACACAAAAACTACTGATTGGATTTTAATAAAACTTTACAATAATACAGTTCATACATAACAATAATAAATTGGCTACTTTTCATCCCGGAAAGTTAAAGGGTTCCCGTGGGACAGTCAAAAAACTATAGTAACTTATACAGCTCAGTACACAAAAACTACTGATTGAATTTTAATGAAACTTTACAATAATATAGGTCATACATCAGAATTACAAAGAGGTTACTTTTCATCCCGGAAAAATGAACGGTTCCCGTGGGAACTAATAGATCTCTATGAGTGTTTTTCAAGAGGCGAACCCGAGCGAAGTGAGGGTGAGCCGCTAGTTATCTATATACATGAACGAATTAACCAATTCGTTCAAGTCTATATATTAATACGTGAAGCTAAAACTTTGAACCCCTTTTTAAGCATATTGCATTTACGGAGGAGGATGAGCTTTGGCGTAGTTAAAGTTATATAGAGAAGGGCTGCAGAAAGCCAAAATTAATAGACTTTCTTTTACCCGCGAATCCGCTCGCGCATTTTATTTATATATTATTACTTCAGTGTTAATAAGTAATAAATGTAGCATGATATTAGATAATCTTCATCGATTTTATACGAGTATTTACATAATATAAAGATGAAAAGTTCGTTTGTCTGTACTTGCAAATCTCTGAATCTAGGGGCTCGTTTCAAAATTCTTTCGGATTTTATAGGCTACCTATATAACTTTGAACAAAGAACCTCAATATCCATCAAACTTAATAAATTATGGTTGATTTTCAACCACGGAACAATCACTAGTTAATTAGTACAATTTTAAAATATCTATGTCGACCTTTTTGATAAGTATTCTAATAAATAGACTTATGTCGTTGATATACAAAAACTCAAGATAAACACACAGTCAGCGTCTCAAAAGTTTTCTTAATCTCCTTCTGTACTAAGGCAACTAAAAACACTCCTGTTTTTATTATTTAAATGGAGTTGTTACGCACTTTTCTAAAACTAAACTAACTAAAAACTTTCCTAAACAGTTTTTGTGTATATTTTTTATTTCGTACTTATTTCGCTTATTTAAATATCCGTAAATAAAAAAAACCTGTTTTCTGTTATAACGAATAATTCCTTACGAAGAAATAAATGAACTATGGAGTTTTATATTTACCTTGAAATAATTTTATTATATTTAATGGTAAAAGCTATTACAGTAAATTCAATACACATTCCTAATAACATTAGGAATTTTTACGATAATATTATCAAATGCAATTTTTCTTAGAAAATAAAATAAATATAACGTCGACTGTACTCTATGTAGCTTTTAGTCTGGTTGACCCCCGAAGGAGATTAATTTCGGAAGACAAATTTAAAAAGTGACATAAGGTATATTGTTTTTATACGCGTAAGTTCGAATGTGTGTTAACACAATCTGAACTTACGATTTTGGGTTTTATTCTTTGGTTTGACTTAACGATACTTACGACGCCACTTTTCGTAGGGATATTTATTAGGAATTGTGCATCTATGGTTTTATATATCAATGACTTAAATGAGCTTTGTCCACTACTGCTGCAATTTAAACAATACAATCTAATTTTCAGGGACATAAATTATATAAATAGATTTAAAGTTTTTTATTGATTATAAAACTATTACATATTTTATGAGTAATATATTATAATTATTATATTTTAAAATTAGATTAGAATTCAGAATCAGAAGTCTGAGTGAACCGGACAAATTCGCGAAGCTAATGCATCACATGTACATTTAGATTCTATTATTTTTTTCTCAATATCTTCAATTAACATTTTGACGTGACAAACAGGAACCATTTTGCAGTCACAATTTTCAGAAACTGTCTCTAAATTGGTATCAGAGTACATAGAGTGTTCACCATTTTTGTACTGAAATTTATCAGTAGGAAGGTATAAGGAGTCGTAAAGCAAATGTTTGTCATATTCCGCATCAGTGTGATAGTTATCGTTCTTATAAAATTGTTTCTCACTGCAATCATGACAATGTGAACAATCTTTATTGTTAATATTGGCATCAATGCTATTATCGTTGATTCTGCTTGCCTTATCATACATAATACCACAGTTTTCTTCAGATTTTTTTAAGACAATATTTTCGTAAGTGTAAGTAGAATTTTTTCTATCACAACACGTCATATCTTGCTTTAATTTATCCGAACCCAAATTATTATCTTGCTCATTAATATATTTGGGTTCAGATTTCACTTTCTTTGGAGCTTTAGACATAATATATGACAACTTTTTAGGAAAACGCTCACTTGGTAACGATTTCAACATTAAATCAACTTTTTCATTGTTAATGTTAATCAAAGATTTTATACAATAGCATTTCCCCAGAGCGTGATCGCATGAACAATTCAATGTATATCCGAAATAAGGATATTCCGGCTCATTTTCAGCTAAATTTGATTTAAATTCTACAACATTTTCTTTTAGCGACATTAACGACTCTAATTTAGGTGACTTAGATAAATCATTCGTTATGTTTTTGGAGATTAGTGTCATAGTATCATATTTACTTGAGACAGGTTCAGTACATACATTTACAAAAATTGCTTTTTCATAATTGTGAGACATATTAATTGGATTTCGACAAGAGCAGTCTGTCACGTTCACATTTCTCAATTCACAAGAAACATTTTTCTCTGCCATATTCGAAATTTTGAAATCATTATACATAACCTCACACGATTTATTATCGGCAGGGACATGACAAGATACTTGACAACTAATATCCCCTATACTTTTTGTCTCTTCGATACAGTCTTCACTATCTTTCACTTGTACATACATTTCAGTATAAGCTTGATGTATGGGAGATGTTTGCTGTTCCAAGTAAGTCTGTTTAAGATTATTATGTTTATATTTTTCTTTTAAGCGTTGAAAATCATTTTCTATTAAATTACAAATCTTTTCTAACACTTTAGGTAAAACAGGATTTTCAATTTCATCATTGGAGTCACATGAGCATTGAACTCGTTTAATTTTTACTTTCAAGTATTCTAGTAATAGACCATAGGCTCTAGACCAACGCTTCTCGTTACCAGATAGTCCAGCACACGAGCATGATAGTGGATTCGTACTTTCTGAAATCACTTGCTTGACTTTTTGTAGGATAGAAGTAAAGAGTTCTGCTTTTTCCTGACGAGGAATGCATGTAAATTCACATTTACGTTGAAGTTCATCTAATTTTCCCTTTAAGTGCTCTTCTAATAAATTAAAAGCATTTACTTCTAAATCGTTTGATACGTCTACCCTTGTATTATTCTTGTCACAACAAATACACTTTGAATCGTCATGTTCTTTTACATTCAATTTGGTATCCACTAACATACTTTGCCCAAAATTGTCCTTTTTTATGTTTTGAAGTAGTTCTCTATTATTATAGACGCTTACATTACATTGCGATGGAGCATTAGTATTAGATTTCACTTTGAATTTCGCGTAATAGTTGTCATTACACTCTTCAAGTACATTTTTGCTTTTTACACTTATTAAGTTATGTTTATGGCCGTTGTTAGTATTAAAGGGTTCATTTGTATTTGTCAAAGTAACTCCTAAAAATTTTACGTCGTAATCGCCCGATGAAAATATCCGAGACTTTTTTACCACATCACGAATAAATGAATCACCTCCTTTGTTATTTTTGCACTCAAAATCTTGAAACTGAGGTGTTTGTAGATTAACTGAATTAATCTGTGACTCGTTTTGCAAAACCAACTTCTTATTTTCGGGGATGTTATGTTTAGATGTATAATTTATTTCCGGAGTTTTAACGCATCCACAAATGTCAGTGTTGTGGCATGTATACAGATCGTCTGACGACATATCATTACCATCGCCATTATTGATACTGTTAACGTATTGTTTTGCTTTACATTTGCAAGTATTATCATTACTTTTATCCAAATTAATTTCACCGATATATTCAGATTCAGTTGTAGGTGGTAAGGTATTAACATAGTCAGTACTTTTATCATGTATTTTATTACTTGAACTATATGCTATCACGGAAAACATTGGAAATTTTGCCGTATTTTTAGTGGCCTTACTATTGTTTACTTCGATATCATTTGTAATTAACTCACTTTTAGAATTAGTTGAATTCAATGGTACCTTATTTAAGTCACTTTCTTGTTCCTTTGTGTGATCTTTAGAATAGTTCATTAGGTCTCCTCTAAACTTTAATAAATTATTCAACAGATTATCTATAGATGCGTTAGAAGGCAACTTATGGAAGCAAGCACAATCACTAGGACAGAGAGGATGACTTGGATATCTGTTTACCGGCGACATATTATATCCTTTAGAAGTTGAAATTTTCATCGGTTTCGATTGTTTTTCAATAGGTATATTTTTCAGCAGATCTCCGGATTTTTTTGACTTCCAAGCTTTTAAACTTTTTTGCCTGCGATCGTGTATTAATTTATTTAATTTTTTGTCAGTATCACATAAACATACATTGACAGCAAAAGATTTTTCTCTCTTTTTGAAAATTTTACCAGGATTTCTTCCCATATAACTAAATTGCCGATTAAAGCAAAAGCTTTCCTTCTGAGAATTTCTTTTCTTTATTGCATTTTCTGTTTCATAAAATTTATCACAATCTGATTCTTTATTTTTTTGTTCATCAACAACTCTAGTACATTTATTATTTTTACTTGAAGAAGCAACATTAGCTGGTTTCTGAAAGCAAGCAAAGATTATACTCTATAGAAAAGTTGTGCTTTCAAAGTGCTGATAGAAAGTATAGTAGAATTCTGTTACTGTTGGGGAAGGAAGGAAGTTAATTATACGATTTTTGATGACGTTCAGTTTAGGCTATTTAGTAGAGATTTCAAAACTGTCAGTAAGATAAATCAATAAGTTGCACAAGCTATTTATTTATTTACATATAATTATTATGTAAATCTAATTTTCAAATATCATTTATATCTACCTATACTTACCGCCGCCCTTTGAACTATTTTCGTTATCTTGTTCTCCATATGCCATAAATCTTCTTTCTTGACAGAATCCTTTATAAAAAAAAAAGAAAAATTGAAAACATCAAAGTGAAATTAGGATGTTGGCTTTCGAGTGCTCTTTATCTAAATATATATTAGACAGTTTTACTTATTATGATTTATTTACATTTAAAGTTATATCAAATGATGAATATTTCAATATATATAAAAATGAATCCCTTTTTCCCTTGGTCACGCCATCACGCGTGAACGGCTGGACCGATGAAATTTGGTAAGAAGATAGTTTAAGGCCCTGGGAAGGATATAGGATACTTTTTATCCCGGAAATTATCCCTTAAAGGGGTGAAAATAGGGATGAAAGTTTGTAAAGGGAAGCTAGCTAGGGACGAACCCGAGCGAAGCGCTTTTTGCGATGTTTGTTTTTTTCGGGTCAAATTTTGCAACTGAATTTTAAAGCAGTTATCCTCAGCCGATTTAGCTGAAATTTTGTATAACGTTTAGTACGGATGACAATGAATGGTTA
This sequence comes from Brenthis hecate, assembly GCA_951806755.1. Taxonomy (NCBI): domain Eukaryota; kingdom Metazoa; phylum Arthropoda; class Insecta; order Lepidoptera; family Nymphalidae; genus Brenthis; species Brenthis hecate. The sequence goes on from OX638264.1 coordinate 773,259, forward strand.
GTTATGTGATTTTATTCTAACTCCAATATGGCGAACTCCCATAGATAGCGGATTATATTTTTAATGCACCCCATGATATAGATATCAAATGGAAGTACACACTTTGACTGAGAAGAATTTGAATACAGTAAACACTATAAAATAAATTAATAGTCAAAAAACATTTTTAAAAACAAGCTTTCATTTAAATGCTCTAAAAAAAAGAAAATAAACTATAAATTAAATCAAACCCATTAAATTTATTACATTACATAGGTAATTTATATGATATAAAAGCTTGTCGCGAGATTTACCTATTTTAAATACGTTTATCTACTCGACACTTCTACCCAGTCACTTCTTATTCTTATTTTTTCGTCAGAATAAAAGAAATATTCTTTGTGTTGTATTTAATACTTTCTTAGATTTACGCGAATATTTGACATTTTAAATAAAACTACCGAGACTCAGTCTCTCCCGTGACCATGATTGCTGTAAAGCATTCGAAACGTCGGGAACCAAAAATCAAAATAAATCCGCGAAATAATCCGAAAAGTTATTTTTATTTAAAGTGTTGTATTTACTTAAAAAACTAAGGTATTATTTGCGATTGACGTCAAATTAGAACTTATATTTAGTGGCAAAATAAAATAAAATAATATTTTGAGTGAAAGCTCTTAGACGAATTTAAATTTTAGTTACTTGACGTACAAATAGATCAATAGTAGTTTATTTGTATTTTGTTAGAAATTTTCCTATTTGAAATGAAACGCTCTTACCTTTTTTAGGTCTTCAATTTGAAGTCTAAGCTGAGTTACATCTTGTATAGTCCGCTTAAAATACGACGGAGCTACATCATTCGTCTTTCGAGTATTGTTTATAGAATGAGGTGTCTTCACAATACAAGGAAACGCCGCCGCTAGAGGACAGTATAAGTATAACGAGACTGTCAATCAGACATTTTTTATATTCCGTTATACATTTTTAAATGGTAAGGCAAAAATAGCATCTATTAAAAGAGTGATCATTTTTTTAAACTATGTCACTTGAGAAGCAATTGTGGTTTAAAACTATGTATGAGCCAGTTATAAAATAAGTACTAAACTATTTTCAACTTACTGATGGACATATAACTATATAAAGGACATATAAATATTAGATCCTTGAAATTTCGTTTTTACACTATTATTATTTAAATTATTTAATATTTAAACAATAATAGTGTAAAAAACGAAAATTTATTAATTATCTGGTTTAAGATATATATCAACCTTTACTGAAGATAACGATCAAACAATGCGCAATATAAATTATTAATAAACATCCAAAGAATTATATACAGTATATAATAAACTTTAGTTATCGTGGAAACATCCACCTTTAATTCCTTCTAGATCGAAACGGAACATATTACCGGCAATTACTACAAAAGGCTATAATCGACCGCTCATGTTTATTCCAAGACTACATACAAGGAAAAATTATCAATATTTATTATTATTAAGAAAATATTAATCATAGTCGAATACCTACTGTATTATTAAATACTCATTTATTGACAATAATTATTAATTTCTTTGCCTACTTTATACGTAGAACGAAAAGATCAATTTGTGATTTCCAAATATGTGTAGTTATTGCATTTTAACTCATATGTTGTTTTTTGCGAAATGACAAAATCCACAAACATTAAAAATATTTTTCTTTGTCTGTTTATACTGTATTTGGGACGGCAGAACGTATTCAAGGGATATTTCATTGTCACAAAACACATGAGCGGAGCCGCGGTAAAAAGCTTATACCCAAAAACTGTATTGATGGTAATAAAGTAACATACTAATTGGTGAACGATAGGAACAGTTTAGAAATTTTCTTTTATTTAGCCTCTAAAATTCAATATTTCATAATGAGCGGAAGAGAGGAAGAAAACCAATGTGGAAGGAAAACAATCTACGTGGCGTAGAAATAAGTATTTCATAAAGATTTTGAACCGTTAACCTCCGAATTATTCCGCACAAAATTTGCCTTAATTTGCAGAATAATAATTCGAGACGTAATTTCTTTAAAGCAACAACATCTTCGTAAATATTTCATCATCTATCCCGCACCAACTCTTAGATTTTGCGAAATTGTCCTAAATATTAACCCAATAATAAAACAATTTTTAAACAACGGGACATTCCTCGAGATATCTTTATATGATTTGCTAACAGAGAGTTAAAAACTTTTATGAACAATTTTAGCTGTGCGTGTGTTTCTACATACACATTTGATTTTATAATTTATTTTGCTTAATAAAACTTACGTTGATTTTTGCATTGACAAGGCGGAGGTCCTTTAGAGACTATATCTTTAGCCTTCTTAGTAAGTTGCTCAGCTCTCTCATTGTAAAGTTGTTCTGCTAACTTTGAAGCTAATTTCTGAGCACGACGCTCTATCGCTCGCTCCTGCCACCCTTCATCTGTCTCATCATAGTCGGGAATTGTTCGAGCTTGATCCGCGCAGGATTTGCCTACCCACTGTAATACATATATATGGTAATAAATATAATTTACAAGAATACAAGTAAATGGAAACATATTCTGCGCACTTCATCGCACACTTTAAATAAATGTATAAATTAATACAATACCGTTTCTTAGTACAGTAATAATATTCATTGTTATGTAATTCCAAACAACAGGTTTTATGTCTGGTAGTTTTTTTCAAGTACTGCACTGAACAGTAAACAAATATAAAAAATGCTAACAGAATAATTTTCTACAAATTGATCATTACTAACCTTTGCGTGATAGTTTTCAATGGACGTAGCAATCGCAATGTCCAGCTCTCCTATGAGTAATTGCGCAAAGAAATTGAGCAGGTTCGTCTTTATAACACTCGAACGATCCCAATTGTGTTTGTCATCTAAGCACTTTAATAACTGACATGGCATTATTAAACCAGAACCACTTAGTTCTGCTTGTAAGCCTTCAAACAGATCTGCTAGTAGATTGGATAGAAGCTGGCTACGTAGCGACGTACAAGAGCAGGAATCCTGAAAATAATATTCATATTTCTTCGTCAATATTTACACAAATGAAACGCATAAATAGATATTTATAATTATTTTGAATATACAAAATAAATAAAGTATATAATAAAGTCGATTCTACAAACATCGAATGAACACAATTAAGTGGTAGTATAGTTATAAATAATATAAGCATTATAGCATATTTATAATGGGTAGTACTCACCCAGCGATTGATATTCGATCATAATCATTATTCTTTTTTTATTGATTACGCTAAAGCTCGTTAATAGCTACTAAACAAGGAAAACGAGAAAGTAAAGAAAAAGTGACAAAAAGAGAAGAAAAAGGTGCTGAACTGTTTTTTTTTCGCCTATTTATATGTAGATATATTAGTACCAATAATTTGTCCTCAGGAGTACATTGACATAGAGCAGCAAGAGATGGCGTCCTTTTGACTTCTACAGCGGCATCCTGTGGCAATTTACATTTGCATTCGATCACTTTTTCCTTTAACTCCATAACTTGTCCTCTTTTTTGCTTCAATTCGTCTATTTTCGCCTGCATGCGATTATCACACGTAAGTTTGCAACCATCTAAATCTTCTATTATATCTGCTTTCTCTTGACGAAGTTCTTCAAGCTAAAATATACATACATAAGTTTTTATAAAAATACTAGACAACCTACTATGTAATAAAATCACTTGCCCACTTTAGTTAGTTAAATATTCAACTATATTGACTCAATTATCATTTTAATCGAGAAGGAACACCGGTTTATTATTTATGTAAGAAAAACATAGTCACACATAACCACACATAGTCTCTCAGTTAATAAATTGAAATACAACGCGCATATCTATAATGTACGTAAACCGTATCGGAAATGGGCGTATATATAGGCGAGAATTTCATGACTTTACAATTCTCATAAATTGTTAGATTTCCCCGGATATATCAAGACACGCGGTAACGTGTCCAGCCAAGTTCAAGCCAAAGAAACTTGCGACGCAGCACCGTGTGTATATTTACACGAATCATTTGGAGCCACTTTTCACGTTGTAATAACCCAAAATATAGTTAACATAAAGTCATGAAATTTGGTACATTTATTAAATCCCCTTAGATTAACTACATAGAATCCCAAATTTTATAAATACAGCTCAAACGCTTATTAAGATATTAACGTCAAAAAATCGCCATTTTTATCACTGACTGACTGACATAGAGTAGTAAAACGTAACCCACTTCCAGATGACCTAATTGAAATTTGGTGTCCAGATGGGTAATCGTGTGCATACAAAAGGAAAAATCCGAAAACAGTAAATTTTTAAAATTCGAAAAAAAAAAATTATTAACAGTTTGCGCCTTCCAAAATATAATAGCAATAGCTTAACACCTAGTGCCTTTTGAAATATAATAACAACAGTAATAGCAAAAACTTTTTCTTTCTCAGGAGAAAACATCCATGATGATTAAATAACATTTTCTTATTTCGCCTTATCCACTAAGGAATAGTTGCAAAATTATTAAGAAAATAAGACTGTATTTATATGTCACTTTGAAATTATAAATAATAATAGTTTCTTTACAAAAAGTCATGATATCCCATCAAAAACTTAGCTAGTTTTTACATACAAGTTATCTTATATTCGACTAATCTCTTATATCTTCTTTATGCTATATGCAAGTTACTATTTTTATATTGTAAGGTCAACATGTCTCACTCTTCTAAAAACTTGCTTTACTGGTAAAAACTAGCTATGTCAAATCTTGAACTTGAATTTATGCTAAGTTATCTACTCTGTGTAAATAATTCGACTGTTCAAAATTTAAGAAGTTCTATTTTTAAATAGCAAACAGAAAAAAAAAAACAGAAATTGTGTTTTAAATTTATTTTAGAATGTGTATGTTCCTATGAAAAAAATTCAGGATTATCTACAGGACTTGGCACCCATTTAGATCTCAATTTTTTTGTCGGTGTAGTTGACAACCACGTTTATTCTTAATATTGAACTGGGCTCCCACTTTCACATTTATGTTTTTGATGGGATTTGGTTACAATCGATACTATTGTATGGTTGTTGTGACAATACTATCCAGTCCCGGCTAGTTTTTGCATTGGTCACAAGTCTTATCGTCCTCTCGTGCTCAAGCAAATGATTTTATTGTATTTAATGATTATGATGTTATTATCGTATACTATTAACAAAACAATAAGGAATTGTAAATGGATGTCCAAAAGTCTTGTATATAAATGTAAATCGTAAATGTACACTTACTTCTGATTTAAAATTCTTATTCTCAGTCTCCTCAACGTATAACTGCTCAGAGATTTGTTTGATCTGATCTTTCAGAGCTGCAAGCTCAGCCCGCATCGCCCGCTCGGTCTCATGTGTCAAACACCGCACTGACTCTATATTATTTTGAATACTCCACACTCTTCTTTGCGCTTGCTCCTCTTTGAACTGTATCAATAATAAGACTGCTATTTAAATTTATTTAATCATAAAACAGTACAAAAATACAATATTTTTTAAGCAATTGTTTTTTGTTTTTCTCTCCGCGCTCACCAAAAATAGATTATTCTAGAAATTTAAAATATACTAGCGACTTACCCTCGCTTCGCTCAAGTGCGTCCCTAGGTACATTTTAAATATAAATAGTTATTGTGAGTGTGCCTTACGAGGTAGACTCATGCTTGATATTGCTGTCTGTTAAACCTAACAGGTTTAGCCAGCGTTAGCCATGTCAATTTCTATTGTTTTGGGGTCTATATTCTATACACAATACCTTTCAATCATTGGTTTTAAAAAAATATTTCATGTACAGATTTCGCTAAGTTACTATTTTAGTATACGTATAGATTTGAATGAACGTAAAAATCGTCATTAAACGTTAAATGCATGTGTAGTAGGTAGCTACCAGCTTCATAATTTTGATAACGGCCTTATTTTGTTATCGGACTGAATTATAAAGATTGCAAAGTGAGTCAGTAAACAATTGACTTTCGCTAATTGATAAGTGAGAATTACACCTAAATATGCCCGAAATCCACTGATATAGTATATTATTCATACACACTTATCGCAACGTGACAACTTGTTTAATATCCAGGCATCTGATATTCGGTCAAACAACTACTATACGTTTCATATCTAATTACAATAAATGAGCGTTACGCGTCAAATCTTGTATGGTCCTAGGATCCGCATTTTATATTAACAAACTGATACGTTAATTAAATGCCAATAATTTACAATGTTGTTTAATAATTCGTAATGGCCAATTTACATATGGCAATGGTTTCTTACTACATAATTCTTGAATATATAAAGTTAACTACAGTAACTTTTAAAAATATATATTTTTAAGTGGCAAAATTATTCAATTTGCTTTAAAAATACAGCAAACATTTTGCCCAAGTATAGACACTTCGGAGAACACTCTTTAAAACTTTAACTGTGCTGTGTAATTATATTACATTTTCTCTGTTCCTAGAACGATCGATCGTGTTAACCAAAAATACTATCTAAATTCGAACATTTATAAAATAATAACAACGTAAAAAAATGATAAAGCGTAATATGAATAGGTATAGGTATAGTATATTAACCAGTAAATCCCTATCTAACTGCGTGGTCCGGCACAACTGTTCCGCTAGAGCCGCATCATGCCGAGCTGACTCCTCGCTGAGCTGCAGGCGCATGCACGCTCGCTCGCACAACTCTTTCTCCACCGTTGTTAAATGAGCTCTTTCCTTCTCCGTAATATCTCCGTGTTCTTTTAAAATGTCAACCAAACTAGTGCAGGCATTTTTGTAGTTGTTCCTTTCTTCTATAGTCTTTTTAATCTGCATTAAAGATTTATTAAACGTATAAGATTATTATTTTCAACGTCAGCGTCTCGGAACACTCCATTAGAAGTTACGAATAAAATAGTAGGTAGCCAATTTAGAACAGACTAGTAACTCTTTGCAGAACTAACAAAACATGTATAATTTCATCATAGTACATATTTAATATAACATATTTTATTTATGTACTAACTTTCCTCATTATCCTATACCTACAATGCGACTAGAATCTGAATATTTTAAAAAGCCTTATGATCAATAGTTCACTATATTATTTCATGAGTATATATAAATATGTATATATTATCATGAAGTAATATAATCGATAAATAAAAAAGAAATTAAGGCCTGACTATAGGGATAATGTTTGCTAGTCATTTTTTATCCATCGATTTATATCCTTTAAATTTAAAAACCTTTACTTCTCAACGATGAATATAATCAAAACTGATTGTGACTGAACTCATAATTTTAATTACAAAAAATAATAAAATAGTTACTTGGTTTGCTATATCATCTTCTTTTTCTTGGGCTAAACTTAAACGTCGCTGGTATCCAAGTTCTAAATCTTTCCAAGCTGCCTCGGCTCGTTCTAGTAATTCGACTCTCTCCGCCTCGCGTCGCGCAAGTTTTGCTGCTCGATTCCGCAGCTCGTTAACCGCTGTGTCGAGCTCTGTCAAACGTTGTAAGCAAGCTGTATCCAAACAGCACGCCTGATAAATAATTATATAAAGTTCATATTCACTATTTTAAATTAAGCTTTATTTTTTGGTAAGGAAAATCGAGACGTTTTATGAGGAACTACTAGAGTCCATACAAATTTCACATACAAACACTATCGTGATGAGTGACTTTAATGGACAATTGGAATTTGCACATCAGGAGAAGAATATGCGATAGGAAAATATGAAAAGAATTTTTTCGTTTTGCGAAATCTAAGAAATTCATTTTAAGAACCTATAACTAAAGCAATGAACCATAAAATTCAAGACAAGACCTCTAATTTCTAATTAGAATATATAAACAGTATAATAACAATACGAATAGTTATAGTAACTATAGTGTTACAATTATAAAATAACTAATTCAAATAACAAATGTAACAGGTAAAACATGTGTGACCAGCAAGTCTGACATTTTACAATTATAATAATTATTGACAAATCGTAGCATACTCAATACTGAGTGAACAACTAGTACATTTAAAGGACATTACAATAAAACTATAATATATATAATAGGTAATACTGATTGTTGGGTGGAAAACAAAAATTACTTACAGCATCTATTTTATTCAGTGTATCATTTTGAGGTTTAGGTGCTGGTGCTGGTGCTGGCTTTTGTATTTTTTTCGCATTGTGATGAGAACAAACATGAGAATTTTCCACGTGCATAACAATTTTCGTTTCCACTGGCAATTTGACTACAGGTCCCATTAAAGAGATAGTGTCAAAATTTGAAAGTTCTGTGTCTTTAGAAACCTTTTTTTCGTGACTTGCGACATATTCAATTGGTTTCGAAGAAGACCCTGCTTTGTTAGTACTGTCAATTTTTTCCAAGTTAGAATTTTTGTTATATTTGCAAACTAATTTTCCCCGATTTTCTTCTACAAATCTGCAAATAAATATCTAATTATTAAAAGTTTTAGTTGAAACAAACAAAAGAATGATAAGAAATCATGTTCATGCATTGTTCCTGAAATCTTTTATTTACTTGAAATATTGTGAACAACGCAAAGACAGACTTCTGGTTGAGGTTGAGTTCAGTGAACAGACTTTATATAGACCAAAAGCCAACGTTCCGATTGTATACAGGTTTATACATCATATTATTATAATGTTAAATTTTTCTGAATATCCGTATCGCGTAGTGATACTGTAGGTGTAGCTGTAGGTATATGACGACAAAACCAGATATCGTATCTTTGTATACTGCGTAAATATTCATATTGTTATACACATATCTTCCTTGTTATCATACTTTCAAGTTAAGTCTTTATTTATATATGTACAAATATTTTGGCAAAAATTTTAGTCTAAAGTGTAAAGTCATTAAGTAAAACACAGTTTGATAACTTGTCCCAAAATAATATGGTTAAAGAATTATGTATTTAAACTAAACATGACAGATTTTACAATATACTAATTATAAACCCTATATTAAACGTTATACGTTAATTTCTAGCCGTGACATAATTTAAAAGATTGTTAATTAGAAGTGTCATTATGGATAGCATCTCCAAGTCAATGAAAATACCTGCAAGGCACCCGCATTCATCGATTATTTTTATCGTACTTAAAACATTGAATGTATTACATATAAGGCATTGAACACGTGAAAACATGAAATTATGGAAAAAATGTACAATTACAGCACTAGATTCTTTATTTTTAATTGTCAGCTAACATTATCATTTTTAGCTATCAGTAATTATGTGTGCAGGTGGCTTAAATTGTCGCCTGTAAACAGTGAGAAATAACGACGCGTTTAATTAGCTTCATTATGTTTGAAGGCGAGATGTTCCCTTCCGCTCGTGAGGGTCTGACCTTAAATAATACTGTAATACCTCGGACCGTAACCGGTGCATGACCCACATTATTATATTATTATTCACAATATAAGGATATAAAATGGTACTTATATAATATAGAAATACTACAAGTATACGAGTCATTTTATACATCACAATTTTATGTTATTTATTAACCTAAATATATTTATTTTTTATTTTAAAAATCAATGCACAATATTTAGACGTTTCTACATTGGTTTAGTACAGATAAATTATTAAAATCTTTGTGTGATAACACTATTGCACATTTTTATATTATAACTTACTTTAGCTATATTATTTTGCTACTTGTAAGAAAATACGATGTCACATAAATCGAGTATCATAAAAATTATCATAAGCAAACAGTTTCCTTACAGGTATTGCAATGATAGGATCTTACTGGTAGAGGCTGTCAGCGCCCTTGTGCCCGAGTTGCTGCCAGGCGAGAAGCGCGCAGGTGAGGTACCTTCGGTCAGGTGGCTGTGAAATCATTCCGCTGCCCTCACGTGACTCACGCTCGAGCCGCTCGTGCGCAGAGTGCATCGCATGCTGTGTCAACCATAAACCCATGAATAATTTAAACCTCGTTCTGTTACTTTACTTGCAACTCCTATTATGTCGGTTAACTCAGTTTTTGTAGTACTTTAGCATAAGATGTATTTTACCGTCAATAATTTTTCCTACTTATCTTAATTTAGCAAATGTAAGAAAGCTCGATGTTGTTTAATATCTTTATATAATAAATACCAAAACCATGCATAACACGAAAAGCTCAGAGCACAGATATTAGATTGATGTGTTAACAGAAAGACAAACAGACGGGCGGTTTTTAGACCTATTATTTGGCTTGTATTACATTTGAAACATCCATTCAACGCAATTGTTTTAAATATGTATATTTTCGCAGTTTTGACATCGATACAATTTTAAGATATGCATTAGTTACGCCGAAGGTTAAACTTTATAATAAAATTAACTAATTACATGCAAAGAGGTGTTTTACATGGGATCGTAAAGAAAAAATATTCATTGTAAAACTTCACTACTTTTAAATTTCATAAAATTTAAAAATATAAATAAGAAGGTCTAATTTAAAAAAGAAATCCTTATCCATATAAATATTGACTTAAATAAATCCTATGCATATATGTATATTATATCATAGAAAAATAACTGCAGAAGGAAATAGGTACAAACATATTTTACCCTTAAATCCAACCGTGGGTTCTTTTCGAGAGCCTTGGAAATATTCCAAATAATAAAGGAGCACATCGAGGTTTGTTTTGTTGGCAAGTAAAGTGAACCAGTTTCTGTACATTTTCTGTAGATTAGAGACTGAAAAAAATATTCACATTATATTTGCATCTCATGAAACCTATAACGTAATAAATAAATGTTTATAGTACCATTTTATTTGTTTGATTTAAAAAAAGAAAGAAAATTTACACTTTATTTATTAAATTAAAAGAAATATTTATTTATAAATATTATTATTAATTATTATTAAATAAAACAGACATTCTCACGAATAATTTTGACTCTACATCTTAAAGCTCAACTTTATTATGAAAGTGACATCTTTCAGTAATATAAGTAGAATAGAAATAGGTATTTATTTTTTACCAAAAAGGTTGAATGAATGGAAATGCTGTTCATTGGTATTGTATATTAGTGCGTATTGCTAGAGAAAGGCTGGACCGAATCTTTTTTATCATTCGAATAAATTAAAAAAATATATATTAGAAAGTTTTCCGGAAATAGGAAATTCGGAAAAAACTAAAACACCTTTTTTCTACGAGTATATTTTTGTGCTAGCTCAAAAATCACAAACTAAAATTAAATATGTACCGAGCAACGACTGTTGGGTCAGCCAGTAATTGTCGCGGTTGTTGGCGAAAGCGGTCCCGTGGCGTCCCACATGGCGGCAGGGGGGGGGGGGGGGGAGTTGGGTTTTAGTGGGTATGCCGGTCTCATTAGCCGGAGAGTCTCCACATAACCACCCTGGGGGAAGTCGGGTGGTATCCGTAATAGGATTTCCCAACTATAAAAAAAAAGCCAGTAATTAAATGTAATTATAAAAAACAATCATGTAAAAGAGGATAAACTTTTTATTGATCTGCATGATCTCGAAGATCGGATTGTTTGTATCGAGGTTAAGCGCAATAATTGCATGACTGTTAATCTTTTTAAGAAGGACTCAATTAATTTATTATTTTATAATTTGTTAATTTTTACATAGTACTTCTACTAATATACTAATGCTTTACCTATAAATAAAACTAAATACTTAGCTATTTTACCCGACTACGGCGAAGCAAAAGAATGGTTATAATTTTGACCGGCAAGTTATTATTATGAGTTATTAATAAATGATATATGTAATTAATGAAACATAGTGCGAGGGTCAACGTGCAATAAACAATAATTAGTTTCTTGCTAAGTCAAGGATTCAAGATGAGACTCACTATCAGGATGTAACATCTAAACTCAGATATTTCATAATAACTGACTATGAAATGATAATATTTTTATTTTTAGAGATATTACCTACATATAAACATATAAATAACTTGGATATGATAATAAAAGATATATTTAAAAACTCCTAAAACCATCTATTTTATTTTTATACATACACATAATTATATAATAATTAATTCTGACCTCTCTTGTGCTTATGTTTTAATTTACACTCAAAATGTTTTAGAGCAAGGTTAAATTACTTATACTGATACGGAAAGAATAAAGTAACATTAAAGTTTTGCTTCCATCATTTTTGGATTTTCAAGAGACTATCAAACGGGTGTTTTATAATACAATATATTTATTCTTTTGTCTTATTGCAAACACTTTTAAACATAGACATGAAGTAAGTGCTACTCACTAAACCTCAACGGAACCTCCTCCGTCTTAATTGGGCGTCGCAGGCACTCAACCACGATGCCCCGATGGCATAAAAACCAGAGGGTTGCTCCCACGGTTCACTCTGCTATCAGAGAAGTACCAGGAGCTACCCAGCAACACGCATGGTACGCATGACCCACCAAACTGAGCCACCCTCCAGTGTTGGATTCACGCCTGGCTGGATTGCCAAACGTTAATTAGCTTTCCCACCATGACAAGATGAAAACACAATTTGTTTTGTATTGTGGTGCATAGCTTAATTCTTATATTTAAATCTTGATTTTATAATGTAATGGAATATTATCATAGATCTTATGGTAATTTAATCTACTCTCTACAGAGTATTTCTCAGAAAGCTCTCCAAAAAACATCCTTGACATTGCCAAAATGATAAAATCTGGGGCAGCAATGCAGCGGCCCCTATGTTAAGAAGTCGATAGACATACTTATACATTTATGTATATTTAAAACAGGCGCTGATAATCGAAAGTTGTAACGACGCACTGAGCGGTAAGTAATATCGAACCGTTATAATTGTGTTATCAGGTCACACTTCTATTGAATATGTTATTTTAAGATACTCTTAATTTGCGTACACTATGCTCATAAATCGTTCATATTGATAAATATTTTTATTCAACGTTATAATGTATAAAATTATGTTCATATACAAATGGCATTAATTTAAAAACTTGGATTTACCGAATTTAATTTATAAATGAGTCACGCGATCTCATGACTTTAAAACTATTACAAAAGAGAGAAGTTTGATCACGTTTCCACTCAGTTTAGTGTCCCATTAAGAATCTGAAGTATCTATCATCTCGAAGTAACACAAGAGAGGCAAGCAGTAGAAGAAAAACAATTAATTAATGACTCTCTACTGTAAATAAAAAATTGTTCGTAATTTTCCAAAGACTAAAATAATAAAAGAATTTTAGCAAAAAAAATATCTTTGGTTACCTAACGTCTTCTAGTATTTAAATTAAAATTATGAGAATATTTTATTAACAATGCAACTTGTACACAAATGCATCGTACTGGATAATGACAAAAAAGTAAAAGAAAAAGGTCGATATACCAAGGAGGAGGCGCCGGCGCGGGCGCCACCAGCCGGTTCCCATCGCTAACGGTTCGAGCCTTCCAAGTATAGCCAGCATTAGTGGCGGTGTTTAAGCTATTTTTAGCACAAACTGCATATCAACAAGAAAGCTGCATTCATGTATTAAGAGTCAATCCTGACACATTTTATAAAGTACTACAAATACTAGCACATAACATGATTATTGTCGTCTAAAAAATTGCATCTAGATTACTGATTTATATGGAATGTAAGTAGCAATAATAGAATCAAAATTAACTATTTGTATATTTTTTATTTATTTGTTCCTGTTTTTGTTCTGTCAGTCTGTTTGATAGCGCATCACTTTAAATTTATTGGGCAGATTTTAATGTGACTTTTATTTATAGAACAGGTTAAAGATATTAACTTAATATAATTTATACTATACAACTTACGGTTACGATGCCTTACGCTTTACGCTCTCTACAAAAAGGAAAAGTCAAGCTCGTTTGTGGAGGACTAGATAAAAATACTCATGCGAAAAGCTGGCTGTAGTACATAGATATGTATTCTTGTTTCTTTCTCACGTAATAAACTACAGCAACTTATTATTTCTTATATTCATCTATGTTTACTTTAGATTTAGATACATTTATAAGGTAAATTGGCTTATCTAGAAATGATAAAATGTACATGTATGTATTACATACTAGCTTTGTCTTTAGTTTCGCATTTATATAAATATACTTAGTTCACAATATTACACAGTGAAAGTTAGATAAAACTTAATAATTAAAATTAACATGCACATATACTACCTACACGATGATGTTCTCCTGACCGATTCCGGCCACGGCGGCCAATCTCATTGAGACTAGCCAACTGCGCAGGAGATATTATAGTGCACAAGTGCACTCTCTATTCCTGTCACTCTCATACTCCGGTGGGACGACCACTCGACACGACCAGTGAGAGTTAAGGTGCAGGAACGACGGCTCTCCGAGGCACGGGGTTGATACACCGCCAACTTCCCAACTCCGGGCTGTTACTGAGGCTTACTATACAGAAAGGCTCAATAACTAAACTTGGCCCGACCCGGGACTCGAACCCAGGACCTCCGGGTGTGCAGCCGTACCTACATGCTAGCCACTACACCACCGAGTCAGTTGATATACCACATAGCGACTCAACCTCGTTCCGCTCGGGTTTGTCCCTCGTTTAGTAAAGATTTCTCAGAAATCAGATATTTTACCGAAGTAAAAAGTATCCTACATGTTGACCCCGATAACCAGCTATCACCATGCTAAATTTCATCAAAATCTGTCTAGTGGTTTTCTCTTGATGCGTTACCAGACAGACGGACAGACAGACAGATAGACAGACAAAAATTCTATAAGCTATAGATTCGGCTTCTGTATCGATAATAATGACTATTTCAATAAAATTTTCCAAAAAATATATTTAATATACAGATTCGACTCAATTAGAATTTCATTATACATACATATGTATAGATATAGATCGAAGAAAACATAGATTCATCATCAACGCCCAGACCCCATCGAGAGGGAGCTAAAACTTTTACAACTATATTGGTATGATTAAAAAAAACTAACAGAATAAAAACAATAATACATATATTCATCAAAAGCAGACCACATTGATTTCTAACTCTCTGTTCTCTCTCTCTCTCTCTCTCTCCCTGTTCTCCTGACCGATTCCGGCCACGGCGGCTAATCTCATTTAGACTAGCCAACTGCGCAGGAGATATTATAGTGCACAAGTGTACGCGCAGACACAAGTGCACTCTCTATTCCTGTCACTCTCATACTCCGATGGGACGACTACTCGACACGACCGGTGAGAGATAAGGCGCAGGACCGACGGCTTTACGTGCTCTCCGAGGCACGGGAGTGAAACACCGCCAACTTCCCAACTCCGGGCTGTTACTGAGGCTTACTATACAGAAAGACTCAATAACTAAACTTGGCCCGACCCGGGACTCAAACCCAGGACCTCCGGGTGTGCAGCCGTACATGCTAGCCACTACACCACCGAGGCATTTCTAACGTATATCTAATGGCTCTATCGTCAGATTAGTACAATATTTCTAACGACGCATCGTTATATATTATATAACGAGTATCGATAATTTAAAGTATGTTAATATCAAATTCCAAGAATTGATTACAAAGTTATTTACAAGTCAAGCTAAAAAAGCGATTTAATAACGTTGCTCGGTGGCTGGCGAAGGTGATCGTGGTCACCCAGTGCGCGGGGGTGAAGTGATGTCGTATATCTAACTAAGAACCAACTGGCCACTAATTTAATGTGGTTCTAGAATATAAAAGATGACAAACTAATGGGGAAGAATTTTGCCTTTTTCTCCCGCCAGATATCACGATCACTAGGCCCTCAGTATATTGTAAAGCTCTATAACCTGGACGGTTTTTTTTTTACTTTATTTAAAATTTTATTAAAATGACAAATTTGCAACACTAAGATGCAAAGAAAATGGATAACATTTATTCCCATTTCCCGAAAGACAAAAACTAAAGAAATTGTGGATTAAAGCGATTAGGCGACCAAAATTGGCGAAATCACAATCTTTATATTTAAAGCTATGTGGACATCATTTCGTAGAAAGTTATTTTGAAACTGTTAAATCGTCACAAACCAGTAAAGTTTCCACTTAAAAATAATCAGTGTTGATCCATCAGTCAGTCAGGAGCACCGTAGGATGCACTTCTACATCTCAATTCTTCCTTCAGCTAGTCCAACTTCCAGGTAAAATACACTGTACAGGTAAGATTCGAACACAATAGAAGCAAAAAACAGGTATAAAAGAGATATCACAATAAATTGCTGAACCTCAGATTGAATGTAAATAGGCAATCCGTGTGGCGCCCTCCTTTCGAGAAATCTTCGCCATTGACAGATAGTTTTAAATATTCGAGTACTCCAAAAAGTTTTACTTTTAAATAGGTACTTACTAATCAGACATTGTAGTGTGTATGTGTGTAAGCCTCCCCGATACCTATATATTGTACGACATGTTATTATTTAAAGAGTATCAAACGAACCTTGGAGCACAACAGTTGTCTCATTTAGTTCACACATTACATGGCGACCTTGCCAGGCGGTGTGCGTACAAGCGCTACACAAGGCACGCACATCCTCGGAAAAATTAAGAAGATAACTTAAATTACTATTGAAGATTTGAAGAAAATAAAAGAAGTATGAGAAAAATAAGAAAAAATTACGAAGAAAAAATAAAGAAGATATAATCTGATAAATAAATACAAATATACTTCTACAATGTCTGACAATAATATTTTAAGAAGAAATAAAATAAAATACTGTCCTTGGAAGCCAATTCAAGAATCCGAGAAGAACATCTGGTAAAAATGAAGAAAATAACGTCAGTAGATTTGGAAAAATGAAAAAATGAACAAGGCATGAAAATAATGTCAGCAGATTTGGAAAAAATGAAATGAAAAGGAAATCAACATGAACATCATCTACGACCGAAGTCTGCATTAATCAATTAATATTAATAAGGTAATAGCCAAACATTATTTTAAAATAATTATAAATATTGAAATTATTTTATGTAGTTACGATATGCTTTTTTTCTGTAATAGCTAACAATAATATTAATATTATTAATAATAGAGAGTTTTGTAATACGTAACAAAAATAGTATCCAAATTCTAAAAAATAAGTATTTTGACTTAATATCTAATAGGTATTTCTTATATAACTTTTAATATTTATCATTTAATAATTTCGTTATTTTTTAAAGAGTTATAATCCAAAATAGGTACAATTACATTTATTACAATATTGAATCCTTTTGTAAAAATTAAATACTTTCAACATTTTTATATTTATCATAACTATTAATTGAACTAAAGTATTGCATGGAAACTGTTCCTAACGATAGATCAGGTTCATAACTATAAACCGCGCTTCATATTTCCTGACGCGAAACTTTTACGTAAATGGAAAGGGATTCGTACACTAATATGATTCTCAAGATCTTATTGCAGCCTGATGCAATAACTAGTAAACTTCCATTGTTTATATGATATTAAATTCTACTCTTGGAAAAAACAATTCGAATAATTTAAATCTATTTGTTTTTTGTATTGTCCAGCAGTAAACAAAACTGCCAAAAAATTATATTTTTTTTTATCATTGTGTGTTGCCTAAGTGTACTATAATTACTCTAAGTACGGGTGTATCTGTGTAAGCCTCCCCGATACCTATATATTGTACGACATGTTATTATTCAAAGAGTATCAAACGAACCTTGGAGCACAACAGTTGTCTCATTTAGTTCACACATTACAACATTAGGATAACATAAAATAATATTAAAAGTTAATTAGATTTTGATATGGTAATATATGTACGTAAACAAATGAAATAAAAATATATAATATACATAGAAATACAAGAAACCGTTTAACCAGCTTGCCTTGAATGTAAAATAATCCTCCCAGCTCACGAATTGTATATTTTTATCTTTAATAATAATAATGGAATTTTATGTAATATGCAGTGTCAATAAAGTGTTAGTTTTTTTTTTTAAATATAATATTTCATTTTGCTATCTGAAAAGCTATCTGCATACTGAAAAGTAGTTAGATAATTTCATATTTTATTTTATTATACTTGATATATTTTAATACTTTAAGACTTCAAGAGTTTCTAGTTGATGGAAATGTGTGGAATTGAGAAATATTGATTCATATACGGGCCATGTATATTGTTATGTTGTAAAGTTGCATTTTTATATATTGAGTGTTTTAATAGAAAATAATATATTTGATTAATTTTTAATGATTTATGTATAAGGAATTTACTTATGTGACCTTGGCCGATAGGAATGTGTTTTAAAAAAAAAAAGGGCGCGGATATTCATTTGTTTTCCCGCACTTTTGCACAGAGATGCCGGTACCACCAAGTAGTGACTAGGCACGAATTGTTTGTAATACTGAAAAATTATGATTATAAATTATATAACACACTGACGTTAATAAAAGTACTGAATATAAGAATATAAGCAAGGAATATCTCGAAGTTTTATTAGGGATCCAACAATGTTAATAAAATAAATGTAACTTCGATATTTAAAAGAGCAACTGTTGAGTTTCTTGCCGGATCTTCTCAGCAGAACTGCTTTCCGAACCGGTGGCAGCTTTCTCACGGACTGACTACACTGATGCTTACATTAAATTGACGATTCAAAAGCACTTGTAATAAGTCTAATTTAATAAAGTTTATATCATTTAATTTTGCTAGTTTTCACTTGCGCAATATGCACGTCAATTTCAAGTAGTCTATGCGTTAATCTTCAACATCCATAACCTTGGTTATATTATAAATGTGAAAGTGTGTTTGTTTGTTTGTCTTTCTTTCACGTCAAAATAGATTAATATATTGGCGTGATTTTTTGTGTGGAGGTAGTTGGAGGACTGGAGAGTGGCATACGCTACTTTTTACCGCGGGAATTTATCTCATTCCTACGGGAAAACATGTTATAATACAACCCGTAATCATACGTATATTTATTTATGTATATCGTCTCATATCGGTTGGCACCGACTTTGAAAATATCTGATTAGGTATCTATAGTAAAAGAAAAATCCTATTGAGTTCTGTTACTCTTCAGTGTTTTGAAGTCAGTTTTTTTTAAGTTTATATTTTTCTATTTTTAGTGTAGTCGTAGTAGTACCAAAGTAGCCAAAAGCCGTTTAGTTAGTTAGTATAGAGCTTGTCAAATCAAACAAAATAAGCCCACACTCAAAGTATCTACTGTTAGCTGTTGAAGAGTTCGCCTATCCACCTTCTGGCCTTACCATCAGATCAGCTCGACGATACCAAATCACTACATTATCAACGAAAATACAAACATTTGCAAAGTTTCAAGTATATATGACAATTAGAAGTAGGTTAAATTTTTATTAGCAATTTCTCCATCCTTAGGGGTGGTATTTTTTTTACTTTTAAATGAGACGAAAATGGAACAAAAAAGAATTTTCAAAATCGATTAATAAATGACGGACTTTTGAGGTAACAAACATAAAAATGTGTGTGTGTACTTATGTACGCACGTAAAAAGTTATACTTCTTTGGCATAATAAAACAATAGTAAGTCCAAAAGTTTTATCCTGCGTTCCAATACTATCATATATTATAATAAGATAAAATAATAAAATAAATATACCAATTACAATTGATAAAGGTTTAATTAAAAAATATAATTAATGAATGAGAATGGCTACCGACAAGAAAAAAGAATTTTTGCTACTTACATATATCAATGTATAGAAAATTAATATAACATATATAAATAAGTACACAACAAACAAAAACGAATATAAAAGTATAATAAAAATAATCAAAATAAATTATTTATTTATTAAGTAACAAAGTAATAATTTATAAATAATACATACATACCTCAGTTAACTTCAATGATACAAAAAAACGATCAGTGTCGTGGGACACCCGGTACGAAGTTCCGATCGCTGTCCGCCTTACATTACATATTAGCTGTACTTTTGTCACGAGTACTAGGGGATTGCGAACCTCGAGGTGTGCTCATTATATATATAGGGCCACGTAAAAGACTCCATACGACCACCTTAACATTCCTACTTGTGATGACGTCACATAGGATGCTCTTAGTCTATACATATAATAAAGTCGTAACTAAGCCGAATCTGTACATTGAATATTTTTTGGAAAATCTTATTAAAATAGACTTTATTATCGATACAGAGGCCGATTCTATAGTTTTTAGAATTTTTGTCGGTCTGTCTGTTACCGCATCACGGAAAAACCATCGGAGGGATTTTGATGAAATTTGGTATGATGATAGCTGGTTATCCGGGTCAACATATAGGATACTTTTTACCGCGGAAAAATATCTCATTTTTGAGAAAAAATATAAAAACTGCAATTTAAGAGTATTCTAATATATAAAGCTTAAGAATTTGGTTTTTGGTCTACTGAACGCGGGCGGAGCCGCGGGTAATGCTAGTAAATAATAAAACAACTTCCTTTTTTTCCTGTGAACTCCTTTTTTTCGACAATTTTTTTTATCATGTAAATTGTGTAATGTAATGAATTGATGGCTTATTTTTACCCGACTGCAAAGAAAGGGTTATGTTTTTCACGCCTATCTGTGTATGTTTATTTGTAATATTCTTTATTCCCTCATTTCTTCCTAACCACTCGGTGGATTTCTTTAATTAAGATATCGTTCTATTCGTTATTACTCATTAGTCCAAGTGTTCTTAGACAGGTGACATAAAAAAAAATTAAATATGGGGGCTGCTAGATTCCGTAATGTGAAAAATAAAAAAATAAAAATCGACTATCTATATCAAGTGAGGTATCGTTGAATAGGTATTTAAAAATTATTTTTAGGTTTCTTTCATCATTTTTCATTTTAAATAACAGTTTAGGATATATAACGATAATAATAAAAAAAGCTATAAATAAATAAATATACTATAAAAACAAAAACCCGACTGCATAAAAGCTAACTAAAAAGATGAAAACAAGTTCACGATGGAAAATAGTATTATGCAGTCGGAGATATACATACGAGTATGTACATCTTGCGGCAAAAATGAAACTTGTATGTCTCCAACTGCATATAGAATTGAGTACTACATAGAAAGAAACATTTGTAAAATGGGTGATTCCCCTGATCCTTGAGATATGTACAATGTACATATTATGCGTGTAAAATACATTAACGACAAATAGTTGCCACCCATTCACATGTTTTGGCAAATACTTAAGAAATAATTAAGGCTACCCTTTAGTGAGGAATCTTAAAGTGAATAGCATAAAACTTATCTTTATAAGACTTTCATGTGTAATTATTATAACTATAATTATTCCAGGACTCGATATTTTGATCCAAATGAGTTCTGTTCAAATGTCCCGAAAATATCTATAGTTTTTAATATCTATAGTTTATCCACCTTTGCCCACATTCGTCTCTGTATTATCTGTGTTACTCTGTTAATATGCAATAAAGAATATATATAGTTTTATAGCCAGCAACACTAAAATACCCTGAAATATCTGTACAAGGTCGTGATGAAAGCAATACGTATAGTTATTTTACAAAAAGTGTTTTTTTTTAAGATATTCAATTGCAATAGACACGTATCAATAGCCAATATATTGAAAAGAGAAAATATTTTTTTTTCTTTTTCTATCAAGAAATTCAAAATCATCATTATAAAATGACTTCTCAAAAAAGCTTATCTAGTATTATAAGTAACTGATTTATAAAAGAAATAAAGACAACAGAAATGCTTTTAAAAAATATGTAAAGAAAAACTTATCACAGTGCATTAATTTATTATTATATTTTTTTAGAATTTAATTGATACAAAAACCAGATATGACTCATCTGCATATAGATAAATATATGTATCATACCGTTAAAATATATTAACATATAACATCTCAATTAAAACTAATGAATTAAAAAATAGTTAGTCGTGCACGTGCCCTAAACGTTTACCCACTTAGCGAGACAAAACATCCATTTTATGATCAAGACTGGTCACTAATGTAACCACCGATGAGATTATCTTCACAATTGAGGACAAAATTAATCAACTGAAGATCCGTTATTTGAGAATGAATGAGTGTCACATTCGGGGCCTCGGTTTTTTCCAACTCTAACAAACGTATTGATCACAATATGCAAAGAGTTTGGCACACATTAATTTCACACTTGAGTATACAAAGACTCCATCAAGATTGTTGCCACATATGAAATAATATAATATTATTCTTTTACAAAGGGTACAATTTTTGTTAAAGATGTAGGTTTATAGTCGAAGATACAGGACGATTTTGTTAAAACTTTTATTAACTTTCTCATATTGTAAACCTACTTAATACAAGCCTGCAGTTGTTCGGAATGCGGTGTGTATACCTGTACATATGTATGTACCTAACGTACATATATTATGGAATACAGTATAATAAAAATATAAGTATCATAATATGTCAAAAAAAAGAATCATAAAATTGGCTGAAAAGACGTCATTTATAGATATAAATGACGTCTTTTCAGCCAAAGATTCTTTAAAAAAAAACAATAAAGTACATTGGATACGAGTGAACTCACCATCACTAAATCACCCAGTAAGAAGCGCTTCCCCGTACTCACCACTCACTACTCACAGACACCACTCCAAAACTCATCTACCACATCAACCATATATTCTACTTGTGAAGTTGCCTACGCCCTACCACTTCAGCCAAAAAATTCGGTCACTAACATTATGAACTATATCGCCAATATTAAGATCTTAGGGGTTGGACTTCATCCTTCTGCGTATCTTATTAATTTCAATTGTATTTCAGATAAACTTAAGCCCTTTCTTTGTATTACCTTGAGATTTTTTATAGAGTGTGACTGTGTTATTTGGAATGAAAAGGTATTCCACTTCTCACACACACATCTCACACATCTGTCTCAAGTCAAGAGTACAAACCTAGAGCAGAACTAACCTAACACTAAACCGATGAAATATCGGATGTATTCGCATACGAGATTAGTACAGCTGTATACATATCAATACATATAATAAAATTGTAACTAAGTCGAATCTGTATATTAAATATTTTTTGGAAAATCTAATTGAAATAGACATTATTATCGATACAGAGTCCGAATCTATAGTTTTTAGAATTTTTGTCTGTCTGTCTGTCTGTCTGTCTGTTACCGCATCACAAGAAAACTACGGGACAGATTTTGATGAAATTTGGTATGGTGAAAGCTGGTTATCCGGGTCAACATATAGGATATTTTTTACCGCGGGAAAATATCTCATTTCTTAGAAAAAATACAAAAACTGCATTGTAAGAGTATACTAATACATGTAAAACCTAAGAATTTGGTTTTTGGTCATCTGAACGCGGGCGGAGCCGCGGGCAATGCTAGTACAAATATATGAATGAAACATGATATAATAAGGTAAAAAGGTATCGAGATGTTCCAAATTATTTGTTTCGTCTGAAATTTGCTTATTAGGATTTATTATAAGTCAAAACGGGAGTATAAAATCATCTATTTATCTCTGCTTACAAAAATATCATAAAATAAAAATCTGAATGAATTTCAATGCTGTTTTATTAAAGTTTTATTTCAACTAGACTGATAAAATCACTTGCGAGTAGCGGTTAAGATCCAAAGAGTTGTTTATCTCATTCATCATATTATACAGTTCCATATAAAAACAGGATAATGTCATTTATTACAAAATTAAATTTAACCCTACTTTACGAAACTTCACGCAATAATAACTTTTCAAATAATAAATAAAATATATTAGTATTTAAAAGTGCCTTAAGTGAAGTCGTACACGCACGAAGGAGGGTTACGATTACTATGTAATTTTATGGGAATATTTAGGCCAACATGCTACTAGAGTTTCAGATGTAAAGTAAAAGGAGTACTAAATCTTGTGATGTCTTGTGTGTGTATATGATCCCAAAATTACAGAGATAAAGAAAGACAGACAAAAGAATAGACACACGAATGATTCTATATCTATAATGTCAGGACCAAGTGATTGTCTCCTGACCGATTCCGGCCACGGCGGCCAATCTCATAGAGACTAGCCAACTGCGCAGGAGATATTATAGTGCACAAGTGTACGCGCAGACACAACGTGTACTCTCTATTCCTGTCACTTTCATACTCCGGTGGGACGCTCACTCGACACGACCAGTGAGAGTTAAGGCGCAGAACCGACGGCTTTACGTGCTCTCCGAGGCACGGGGGTGAAACACCGCCAACTTCCTAACTCTGGGCTGTTATTGAGGCTTAATATACAGAAAGACTCAATAACTAAACTTAACCCGACCCGGGACCCGAACCCAGGACCTCCGGGTGTGCAGCCGTACATGCTAGCCACTACACCACCGAGGCAGTCGAAACGTCGACGAGTAAGTCGGACCTTATAATATCACTCGTGTGTTTATTCCTTCTTCGTTTTGAGGTACAGATCTACAAACGTGGCACCGTAGCTTGCCGTAATGTTATGATTTAGATTATTAGCATAAAATACTGCATTATTAAACTGAAAAGGACTTTATGTAGAAGCTAAAAACTTTTCCAAAAAAAAAATTAAAACCGAATTCTAGGCACTAAAAAGTAAAAAATATGATAGTATGGTATGGTAGTAGACTAAACTCTAATTATACTCTTAGTTAAAAAATAATCTATACATATAATAAAATTGTAACTAAGCCGAATCTGTACATTAAATATATTTTGGAAAATCTTATCGAAATAAATATTATTATCTATTATTTTACGCATGAGTATACAGATAGTGTAGTAGTGCAGTTGTTTTATGTTCATTAGTTTAGTTTTGTTGTAATTTTTTTGAGATGATGTTAAATAAGGGTAATGTAATTTGTCTTGTGAGACTTGCAATTGAGCTAATTTAGATTTTGACGCAATACCCCATATTTCAATCAAATATTTAACACTCAACAGACAAAAAGTTTTTATTTTTTTAATATTTTACTTATACCAAGGCATTCTTTAGACAACATTGATCGTTTAATGTGTTTTGTTATTTCATTTAAAATATGAATGATACCACAGAAAAATGCTTCCTGTAATTTACGTTAACACATTTTTATTTGTTTTATTTGTAATTATGTAACCAAATCTTAGGATTCAATTTTAACCTTCTTCTAATTGTCGTATCGATGTGAATATTTGCCGTATGTAAAATATGGATTGCTGCACAAAAATATTTATTAATACTTTCGAATTGATATGGTTTTAGAGCCAGGAGATGTACGTAAAAAGTGAAACTATATAATGGCTACTAGAAAATATTCAAAGTTGGACTCATTTGTTTCGTTTTGAGAGTTACCATATTTTTCATCTCTTTATCAGTGTAAAAACACAATAAATTTTTAAGCAAACAAATTGAATTTTCTTTCAATAATCCATATTATTGATAAGAAATTCAATTTTCTAGTAAACCGTCGTGTCTAATGGCAAATAAAGAGCGTTCTATTGTTATATTAAACAGTACACTTTATATATATCTTAAGGATTTTAAAGAATATCTGTAAATAGAACTATAATGTGATAAAATATCTATCGAAACTATATACTAGCAATCTCCATTGGATTGACAATAAGTGCTATTGTACACGTATTGTCGCCATTCAGTGACCCCACTTGCACGCAACAGCCAACAATAGTAAATGAATACATCGGTTGCAAACCGGAAGATAGAATAAGTATTTCACTTCTAAAAAGGGCGACGTTTATCAAGTCTCAACTATTGGTTATTTGGTTATTTGCTGTAGCATTATTCTGCCTCAAGTAGCCACTAGGAATATATGGATTATTTTAGATATATGTACGCGTAAATACGGTCTTGCGGCCAGCCAGGTTTGGTACGTCATTGAATTTTCAGTTTTTTTTACAATTTCTGTTGTTAACATAGAAGATGATATCACGGATCATCGTTTTATTACTTTACAGTTATAGTTACATGTGTAAGGTTGCGTTTTTATATATTGAGTGTTTTATAGAAAATAATATATTTGATTAATTTGTAATGATTTATGTATAAGGCATTTACTTATGTGACCTTGACCGATAGGAATGTGTTTTAAAAAAAATTAATAAGGGCGCGGATATTCATTTGTTTTCCCGCGCTTTTGCACAGAGATGTCGGTACCACCCTGTAGGTCACTACGAATTTTTTGTAATACTGAAAATTATGATTATAAATTATGTAACTCACTGATGTTTATAAAAGTACTGAATATAAGAATATAAACAAGGTATATCTTGAAGTTTTATTAGGGATCCAACACATGTGTGAAACATTAAAATCAAAGTATATAAAAGTGTAAGTGCAGTATATTATAAAATAATGACTATAAATAATGTGCAATTGCCATAATTAATTAGTGAAACGTTAAAAAGTGTTCGATAAAATCAAATAAAAAAATATTATACTTTAATAGCCGTTTTCCTAATTTAACTTATTTCTTATATATTTCTATATTTAACTTAACTTCTCAACGTTATATTATAATAAAATCAGATTCAACTATGATTTTGAATAAGAAAGTTACCGGTTACCAGCGTTATTAAAAATTTTTGAACGGATTTTACATCGCCGATTATACAATTATGTACTTAAGCGATATACATTTTCTATTTTGTATTTGAAAGACAATATGCTCTCTGCTACTACTACTTTCTGCTGTCATTGATTTAGTCAAAAAAAACATTGATAAAAAAATCGTATTAGGTATATTTATTGACCTCTAAAAAGCTTTTGACACCATATCGTACGATCTATAACTACAAAAGCTAAATCATATAAGCATTACTGGATCAGCCTACAATAACTAGGATCTTATCTTAAAAATAGACAAAAAATAGTAAAAATAGAAAATAACAGTAATAAATCTTTAAATATCACTTGCGAAATACCTCAAGGTACATTTTTGGGCCCGTTGTTGTTCCTAATCTACATAATAAGCTTATTACTTCATTATCATCATCATCATCATCATCATAACTTCATTAATATTAATGCATGTAGCATTAAAGTGACATTGCATGCTAACGATACATATTTATTCTATTACAGTGAATGCAGATATTGATTAATGAGAAACGCCCAGCAAGACTAATTAGTTTTAAATGAATGGTTTCGACAAAATTTGTTAATTATTATGAATGTTTAAAAAACCTCATACCTACATGATTTTTCGTGCAACAATAAAATATTCCTAACTTTGCTCCCTTAAGTGTTAATCAAGTTACGATTCGACAAACACACCTAGAGTCAAGTGCGGATCCAGGGGGTGGTCATGAGCCAAAACTAAATTACTTTTTTAAGAAGTTTGAAATTTAAGAAAAGAAGGATTATTACAAAATTATTTTTTTAAGAACTTAATTAGAAACAAATTAAGTTTTCATTCGTTATTAAGTTTTTCTTTAATTTAAATATGCGCTTTACAAAAAAATCGTCGTCCGATCGCGATGCGCTAAACAAAAAATTAAAACCTGAAGTTTTATGTTTTCAAAACGTTAGTAGGTATATAAGGAACAAAAATCCGTAAAATGCCCCCCGCTGTCCAGCTACCTCCGAAAAATGGAGGGTTAAAAATTAGCTTTTTTCAATTTCCGGGTACTGTAACATTACAGAGACCATAAAAAATAAATTTCTCGAAAACGGCTAAACATTTCAATTTCAAAATAATCTTTTGCTATATATATTTCGCAGATAATATTCCTCTAGTTTCATGAAAATCAAAAAATTATTGCAGAAATTAAAAATAAAAAACCAAGAAAAATTAAAAAACGGGTTTTGTGCAAATATCTCGAAAACTTTGAGGTTATTGTAAAAAGTGTCATCTATAAGTCGTAAATTTTTACTAGACCTACAACTTTTGTACAGAATATTTTTCGATAGGATGTCACAGTAAACCGGAAATTGAAAAAGAAAACATTTTTAACGGTTATTTTTCAGGGGACAGCGGGGGAATTTTACAGATTTTTATTCCTTATATATCTGCTAACGTTTTAAAGCCAAAAAACTTCAGGTTTTAATTATTTTATTCTCTTAAAAATAAATGGATTCCCATCGGTCTAAAAGCATAAAACTATTTTTCTTAGTAGCGGCTTACCCTCGCTTCGCTCGGGTGTGTCCTTCTAGGTAGTAGGTGCGTTTTGAATAGATATAAATAGTTATTGCGAGTGTACCTTAGAAGAAAAACGTATGCTGTATGATGTATCTTTTAAGGTTTAGCCAGCGGTAGCCATGAGTCGTTTATAAATTTATTTAGAAAGACGACTCGATAGAACCCGTTATCCTGTTTTCCCGTGGGAATAAAGATATTCCTGCAGTATACAGTCCTTAATGTTGACCCGAGTAATAAGTTATCACTACTCAAAATTTGATTAAAATCGGTGCAGTACTGTTTGACTGAAACACACAAACGGACAAACAGACTTATAGACAAAAAAATTGTTTTGGGTTCTATATTCTGTACACTATACGTGACACGGTTACAATCATTGTTTTTAAAAAAATATTTGTGCCTATGTAATATTTCAACCTATGACCCCCTATGACCCCCCTAGATGCAAAGCAAATCGAATATATTTCGATACGTAAATACATATTTACCTATTAGATATTCATATCTTAAAATATTGTCGGCTGACACCTACATCGAAAATATCTGATTAGCTATCTATTCTAAATTAATACCTCCGTTTAGTTATTTTTTACATTTTAGTGCCTGGAAGTCGGTTTATTGTTAAGTTTTTATTTTTCCATCTTTAGTGTAGACGTAATAAGCAGATAATTTGTAAGAAGAAAGTTTTTTAATAACATATTCGATTAAAGAATTTATTTAAAAAATATATTTATTGTCGATTTTTAAAAAAACCACTCGACCAATTTCGATAAAATTTATATGGGTCATGGGATACTTTGAAACAAAAAAAATTCAAAATCGGTTCAGGCGTCTTCGAGTAATCGGTGAACAATGAAAAAAAACATACATAAAAAAAAGAAAAAAAAGATTCCGACGAATTGAGAACCTCCTTCTTTTTTTGCGAAGTCGGTTAAAAATCGGTTAAATAACATTGAAATCAAAAGACAAGTTGCAATGGATTGTTTGTATTGAAAAGTATGTGACTCTGTCCACTAGACCGTTCCGTCACCGACTAGATGTATAATTCGTATAAAATTTTTGTATTACAATTAGAAATCTTCGGATATTTGTATATATAGATATTGTGTACTAATATAGTGACCTATAAGGTAGACGAAAGGTCATGAAAAAAATATATTTTATATTAAAATGATTGAAGAGGAAAAATTTGTTTACACTTCAAAAGCTCTGAAGTGCTAATGAGGCTGTGATGGACAAGAGTCATTGGTGAGTAAGGCACTGGCGCCGTGTCAAGCATCGTCGGTTCATATAAACGTGAACACTGCGCGCGCGCCACTCAGTGGAAGAAGTTGAGCGTTCGATCGGTGTCGTATTATATTGTAAGGCGCTTTGCGCACGCGCACTTTGGCCGTAGAGCCAACTCCGCGATTTATTAAGTTTCTTTGGCAAAAATATGATTTTTACATTGTAATAAATTTTCGTCTTTAAGACGTTGACGTGGACTCTAAATTAAAGTATCATTTTTAATTGTTGTAATTGTTAAGTAAACATTCAAAACTTCAAAATGGTCAGTGGAAATAAAAATCCTGATCCCATGAAAATACCACCTAAGGACCGTGTGAAGAAAACAAATAATTATAAACGAGCCAACATTTTCTCAAAAATATGGTTCATATGGATGATGCCTACATTTTGGCGCGGCTTTAAGAGGGATCTCTACGATTCTGATCTTACCAAGCCCAAAGATAACCACCTATCTGACAAACTGGGAGATCGACTGGAGAAGTGAGTTTGTTTATTTTTTAAATTAGTATAAATAAATATAAAGCATTCTAAAATTTGGAACTTGTATCATTTTGCAAATGTAAATAAATTTTTGTTAGTAAAAACACTTATATACTCATACTTTTAAAATCAATTTACAGTTGTTGACCTTTTTTGCAAGGTTATGTACAAATAACAAATAGTCCATGTGTGAATCGGAATATTTTAATAAATGCAATTATCGATACATATTCCATATTGTAAAAACGATGTTATTTTCGTTGGAACTTTTTATTAATTTCTTATTTATGGGCAGTTCTAACGAAAGCCTTCTGAAATTATTACATAAAGTATTGATTAAAAATTTAATTTATTGAAATATAAAAATAGAAATATTAAGTAAGCTCAATAAATTTATATTTGCGTTAAAAATGAGTGGGAGTCTCTTTAGGTGAAAGAATTAGAAAAAAAGCAAAATATATTACATTGGCAAAGTAATTTGTTTATTTCCAAGAGAATTGTACGCCGTGAAGAAAATTCAAAATTTTGATTTAAAGCGTTCCTAATATATAAATAATATTTTTAATATGTCCATTAAAAAAAAATGTTCTTCTCAATTTTTTCAATAATTTCTAAAATTTAATACGATCATCGTATTTTAAGTACTTAAAATTACCGTACACTCAGAATCATAAATCGCAGAGAGTAGACAGCAAAGTCTAAAATGCTACATCTTAGTCTGTAAAGTAATTATAGAGATATTATTAATTTAACTTATTTATTATTAAGTGTTCCGGAAGAAAAGAACCAAAAACTCTATTCGTTGCTTGGTTTAACACAATTAAATAAAATTAACATGAACGCCGTTAAAGAAAATCATTTAAACATTTAAATAATTTATATTTCGATATATTAAACATACATATTTAGCACAAATTAATAAAATTAATATGATTCGTTAAGTAATATAATAATTCGTCGTTTTATAAATGGGACTGACTGCAACTGCTTGCGCAATGAATTTTGTTAAGTTCAAGTTTGGTGATAAATCTGACTCGCGATACGATATGTCTGCTTTATATACATACATATATGTACTAGCGGCTCACCCTCGCTACGCTCAGGTTCATCACTAGGTACATTTTAACGGTTACTATGGAATAGATAGACTGTATATCCATATTACTTAATATAATAAATTTGAAAGTGTGTTTGTTTGTCCTTCTTTCACGTCAAAACGGAGTTAGTGGTTGACTTGATTTTTTGTGTGGAGATAGTTGGAGGGCTGTAGAGTGATATAGGCTACTTTTTACCGCGAGAGATGATCTCCTTCCCACGGGAAAACACGTTATAATACAACCCAAAAAAAATATTTATGATCAGAATTCCTTGAAACTTGGTTTTAATGCTCTTCAATACAATTAAATAAATACATGTTTTAGCATTTTTCATCCCATAAGAGGGTAAAATCCCCTATTTTACCCTCTTATGAAAGTTTATATGAAATCTATCTTTTTTAGAGTTTATTTATAGTTTTAGCGCGAGCAAAGCCACGGGTTCTGCTAGCAGAACTATAATATACATATTATATACATATATAGATATGATGCGTTGTTATGGGTTGTATTATAACGTGTTTTCCCGTGGGAATTAGATGATCTCCCGCGGTAAAAAAAGTGCCTATGTCACTCTCCAGTCCTCCAACTATCTCCACACAAAAATTCTTGCCAATCCGTCACTCTGTTTCGACGTGAAAGAAGGACAAAGAAACAAACAAACACACTTTCACATTTATAATATTAGTATGTATGTATACGTTGCAGGCATATCGTATGCTTCGTCTTTACTGCTACTTTTACACAGTATATAAATTAGGTATTAAATTATATTAAATTCCAATATATTCCCAAACAGAATAGCCATTTTGCACCTATTATATCTAATCTTAATAAAATGTAGATAATGTTTAAAATTTCTGATCTGTGAGTTTATACAAACTTTTAGAAAAAATTACTTTGAGCTATATCAAACTTCCCAACTTTCTAGGCCGCTTCTTAATGTTTTTACTTCTTATTCTAAAGTCATCCAGCCGTTTTTATGTGATACGTTTACCAAATAACAGCAGTTAATTTGTTTTTGTGTAATTAGTATGACGTAAATATCAAAAATCTTTTAATTATACCGCCTCCATTATAAACGAAGGAAGGCAAAAGCCTATATCTCTAACCGTGGACAATGGACATGCATAAAAAGGTCGTGCGTATATCTTATAAAATTAAATGAGCAATTCTTGTATTTTAAC
The DNA here is from genome assembly GCA_951806755.1 of Brenthis hecate. Taxonomy (NCBI): domain Eukaryota; kingdom Metazoa; phylum Arthropoda; class Insecta; order Lepidoptera; family Nymphalidae; genus Brenthis; species Brenthis hecate. The sequence continues at coordinate 805,428 of OX638264.1, forward strand.
GATTTGAATCAAATTTTGTATTTAGATAATTTGCTTTTTAAGTATATATGCAGGTAGGTGTCTTTTCTGAAAAAAACGCACGACTTACAATAAGAAATAGGTTCTCAATTAGTCGGAATCTTTTTTTTTTGTATGTATGTTCACCGATTACTCGAAGATGCCGATTTTGATATTTTTTTTTGTTTCGAAGGGTACTTCCCAGGTGGTCCCATTTAAATTTTATATAATATCTATATCGTTTTTATATATTTAAATTTTATATAAAAACTTTTTTCTTACAAATAATCTGCTTGTTACGTCTACACTGAAAATGGAAAAATAAAAACTTAAAAAAAAACGACTTCCACGCACTAAAATGTTGAAAATAATTAAACGGGGGTTTCCATTAGAATAGATCCTAATCAGATATTTTCAAAGTCAGTGCCAGCCCATGTAAAGCAAATCTAATATATTTCGATACGTATAAATACATCACAAATTGATGTATAATATTTTAACTATAATTAGAGTTCATACCTAATCATATTTACTTATTTAAAAATATTCATATCTTAAAATATTGTCGGCTGTACAATAGATTCCGACGAATAGAGAACCTCCTCCTTTTTGGAAGTCGGTTAAAGAACACAATTTTTCACAATTAAAAATTATAATTAATTATTAGTAGAGCCTTTTTCTATCAGTTATAATGATGATAATGTCATATAATGCCATCTCGTAAACTTTTGTGGTACTTACATTGTCGCCAATATCGCCTATTGAACTAGAGCTAATGCCGAGCGAAGTTCAATCGCCCAGGCATTTTTATTTCAAAAGTAATTTATTTCAAAATTCACACAATTTTTCTATACAAATCACTTTATCCAATTAAACAAAAACATAACTTTAGATACCTCTAACATTCCATTGTTTATTATTATACACATATGGTACCTATTAGTACTGTTTTAAAATTACAATAATTAATAGGCCTAAGTTTATATGTATTACATTATTCATTCATATTAAATTGTTCTTACGATTCACTTGAGTTCATTTTGTTAAAAAAGTACAGGAAAAATATGTTTATGATACGTCTTGGAAGAAAAATTTGAGAATCCGGCAATCAAAATGAAAGCGTAATACGTCAGCAAATAAAACAAATCTTATTATGATAATAACAAACACGCTGCAATGCTATAAACACGGTAATATTACATATTACATTACCGTGCTATAAATTAACTTGGCTCAATGTTTGTTTAGTTGCATTAACAACTGAATTTTATTTAATAGTTAAAAGTGAAATTACAATAAAAGTGACTTCATATTATGATAAATCAAATACCAGAAAAAACAATGAAACTTATTACTAGATAACTCAAATGACCCTTAAAATCAAAATGTGTATATATGTTATTAAATATTATTTTTTTGAGTGGATGCTAATAAGTGCGAAGTTGAAGATAAATACATCACGTTTCAGACATTTGGTCTGTTTGGAAGTTTCTTTGATAACAAATATTTTTTTTATATTTTTATTTAACCTAAAGTGCGCATACTGTTATATTATCTTTTTTTCATATTTTAACTTTTTGGTTAGATTTGGTTATATCATCATCATCTCCCTGCCCATTTCCCAATCACTTGGGGTCGGCGCAGTACATCCTCTGTACTGCTGATAGGATTTGGCAAAAGTTTTACGACCGGCCGCCTCACGCCTGCCTGACGTCAACTCTTCTTGGGAATGCTATTGTTTATCGCGCAAAGGACCCAAAGTGCGATGACCAGCACATCTAATTTAGATTTAGGTATTAAAATTATCTGCAATGTTGCAACAATTGCTTGAGGTTAGGCGTGGCTTAATATTGGAGAGTTCTTTTACGTCTTGTAATATGCAGTATGCATATTCCATAGGTACTGTTTTCTTTTAAAAAAAAATTTATAGTATTAATCAAAGATTTGGTTATATAATAATTATATTCATTTGAATGTTGTGCACAGATACAATTGACAACTTTAAAATGATATTTTAGCTTTAAATACATAATTGTAATTTTTTACTTTGTTTTCTATTCATGTACCCAAAGTGATACACAAAAAATGGGATATTAATCTTTTTTTACTATAATTTTCAAATTACCGATACTTCAACTGATGACACGTTTAGCTCAGTTTGTAATGACCCTACTTGCTGCGCCAGCGGTCGCGGGTTCGAGTCCCGCTGGGGGCATTCATTTGTGTGATGAGCACGAATGTTTGTACTCCAGTAATTAATGTTTATATTTATAATATGTATGTATTTAAAGTTATATATGTATAATGTATCAACTACCTGGTATACAAACCACAAGCCTCATAGCTTACCATGGAACTAGATGGTGTTATGTGTTAATGTCCTGAAAAAAAAATCGCAGGCGCCACGAACATAGGTAAACTAATGTTCTTGCAGGAGAGTCCTAAAAATGGGTATGGGAATTATCGACCTTCCTTTTCCTATCAAAACTCGTTACATCATACGTATGACATTTGTCGTAATAACAAAATTATATTTTATGTATGAGGGGTAGTTTTACAGTTTTATTTTCCTTTTAAAAATTATTACAAGTACTGTTAGCACAGATTTCACAAAGACTATTACTATATTGGTGAATATATATATATATATATATATATATATATATATATATTATATATATATATATATATATATATATATATATATATATATGTTTTTTCTTTTAATAAGTATAATAAATATTTCGTTAGGTTTTACATTTTTGTTGCCTTTTTAAATTATTTTTATTTCAAGAGGATTTTTGTTACGATTACTTACGTAAATACATACATACGTATGTAACGTTACGTATTAGTAACGTAGAACTAAACTTGCCGTAAAAAATTATTTTCAATAAAAAATATTTACAGAATTGGTTTATACATATTTGAGGTCATGTAAAATTTACAAATATACACAAAAATATGCTTCGAATTGAGAACCTCATATCTATACTAATATTATCAAGAGGCAGAGTTTTGTTTGTTTGTTTTTCGTTTGTTTGAACGCGCTAATCTTTGGAACAGTAGTTCCAATTTTTTCCAAATATATATAGTTCAATTGTTCCAAAATTCGGCCTCTGTATCGATAATAATGACTATTTCAATAAGATTTTCCAAAAAATATCTAATGTACAGATTTGATTCAGTTAGAATTTTATTATATGTAATTATGTATAGATATAGATGATAAATATCAGACTACTCTTAACTCTATTCATTTTGAAAGACAACTTAATTCTGACGAAATAATATTTGATATACAATAAGCTTTTATCAAATTCATTTAACTGCCTCGTTTACTGAGAACAAATAAAAATGGGATACGTGCGTACTCCGCAGAATTATATGTATTATATAATTTACGTAAGCAATGGTGAGCTATGTATTTTCCCGTATAATGTGTGTGATGTGCAAATTAGCATTCTACGACAATTGCGCTGTTAAATAGGCAAGAGACTTCGATAAAGAATAAGTTGGCTCATATTTCTAATCTACAACTATCTCGAAGATGACTTTTAAATTACAGGATGTAACTATTTCTCAATTTTGCTACCAATCATCCTTGGTTGAATGTCATTTTTATTTATTTTTTTTATGTGTAAAAATATATTATAATTTCTTGAAAATATATTATCTATATAATATACTGTAAGCGAACTGGACGTGACTTTATGGTTATTTTTTATGAATTTATTTTATTTTTCTTTTACGCGCTTCGTAGCCTTAATAGTTATTAGCTTTAACGCAGTAAGAAAAACTTTAACACAAAAAAAAATTACATAATATTATGAGACGTCGCGTCGGTAGATTCATCTCAAACGTACAAGAAACAGAGTTTTTCGATTTTTTTATTTGTTATCGATAAAAGAATCAAAATATAGGTATATAGGTACTATATTGAACTACACTATTTAAAAATAAGTTTTTCAAAAATTTTACTTGTAAATGGCAATATAGAAATAGGTCTATAATTAATTATATACCGGGATGATTTTTATCACCACTTTTAAAAAAAAGATATTTATTTTATTTACTAAATTTCATAAGATCAAGGGAATGTTCAGAAGTCTATACATTTATTATGATTTATTTGATTTAAATAATTTCAATGTTAAATGTTTTTATTTTTCTTTGCTTATTTCTGTGATAATTTTGTAGCATATTATTTCTGTTTTCTGTGTACTGATGATTTTTATGGACTTCTTGTCTGAAATAAACGCTTATTATTATTATTATATTATTATTAAAAATAAGGGATAAATGTGGCACAATGTATGTATGTTATTATTAAGTTGAGTAATTTAACTAATCGGGATGGATGGGCACTAACAGTTTCTTGTTTAAAATTTTCATAAAAAAATATCAAAAAATTAAAAAGTACTATTATTTTATTATTGTTTCGCTTTTACCTATTTACGCAAAATTCCGGAAAATCAATCATATTGTTAATCTAATATACAAAATTATCGCGTCACAGTGTTTCTAACAAAATCCTCCGAAACGGCTTGACCGATTCTTATGTTTTGTGTGTATATTCAATAGGTCTGAGAAAACGTAAACTATTTTTCATACCCCTAAGTGATATGGGTCGTCCACCAAAACACACAAATTTTTATTTTTATTTTTTTATGATTCGGCATTAAAGAATAGATACAAACCTAAAGTTTTAAAATATATGTACAAACTACACAGGAGATCTAGTCTTTCTGTGAAGTTCTTTATAATTAACTCTAATAACTATCATTCTACGGTAGCAAAATACGTATATGTATCTATATAAACACGTATATAAACTTAAATCAGATTCCCTTGGCTCAGGTCTTTTTATAGCTTGCTAAAATTAAATTAACTGGATCTAAGTACATTTACCTCTAAGAAGACGTTTTTATTCTATAAACGCTTATGATATTCAATGTTCTTTAAGTAGCCTGCATAGTACTCGTACCATTACGTGAGAACAGGTCGACGACTGGAATTCAAACGCGACTTTACGCATCATAATTGTCCTTTTGAAATGCACTGCGTTGGATTGCTATAAAAACTTTGTGAATATCTCTAGAACAACTTTAATCAATAATCACATGACATAAATTATTCTAAGATTTTCTGCTAATAGTTTATTACTTTTTAATGAGTTCAAAGCTTAAATGGCCGCGTGAATATTTTTTTCGTTCACTGAGTTAAAAAGCGGATAAAATCCTCAAAAGTTTTCAGATTATGAAATTGTCTTCTTCTTCTCCCTGCCCATTTCCCAACCACTTGGGGTCGGCGCAGTACATCTTCTGTACTGCTGAAAGGATTTGGCAAAAGTTTCACGACCGGCCGCCTCACGCCTGCCTGACGTCAACCCTCCCTGGGAATGCTATTGTCTCTCTTTGTCTGAATGGTGTCGCGGAAGTCTTGTAATTATTATGCACTTTCAATTTTGTTGTCTTTTAAATCATTTTTTTATACTATTACATAAATTTTTAATGTTATTTTCGGATATATTTCAAAATAAATTTTGATTACACCATAAATTTTGTTTTGACGTTGTCAATTTTTTTCTAAAAAATTATAAAAATAAATTATAAAAATTATAATTATAAAACTGTACTCATTCTAAAATAATGTCACTTCATTGAGTGCGCAGACGAGGATTTCTAGGTTTTAAGAGTTAAAAACAAATAGATTTTTAAGCTGGTCTTATATTATAATTTTTGGTTAAAATTAATTAACTTTCTCGTTGATCTAGTGGCTGCATGTACACCTGCAGAGGTCCTAGGTTAGAGTCTCGAGTCGGGCCATAATAGTTAAAGCGGATTTCCACGAAGCGAGGCTACGAAATCTCTCAGTGTGCCTATGATCAATGATCGTCCATTGTAAATGTCGTCCATCGGAATTAGAATTAAAAATATATAAAACACTTGTATCTCCGCACACACTTGTGCTCTATATTATCTGCTGCACAGTTGTCTAGTCTCATTGAGATTGATCAAAATCGGTCAGGATAATATGTGAGTGTAAAAATATTTAAATACGTTAAATTTAAAATGTTTTTTAAATTTTCTATAGAGTCCATACATATAGTACATATCTAATGTACATATTTAAATAAGTTACCGGCACCATAAAATAAAAAAATAAATAAATATCTTCATATATAAGTTTCAATGTGTATTTTGTAAATAGTGAAGTGCTTTCAACTACATTGCACTAGATTAATACATAATAATGAACGTGTTAAAATTAGTTACAACTGTCTATGTGATTAAAAATGATGATGATGTCCTCCCGACCGATTCCGGCCACGGCGGCCAATCTCATTGAGACTAGCCAACTGCGCAGGAGATATTATAGTGCACAAGTGTACGCGCAGACACAACGTGCACTCTCTATTCCTCTCACTCTCATACTCCGGTGGGACGACTGCTCGACACGACCGGTGAGAGTTAAGGCGCAGGACCGACGGCTTTACGTGTTCTCAGAGGCACGGGGGTGAAACACCGCTAACTTCCCAACTCCGGGCTGTTACTGAGGTTTACTATACAGAAAGACTTAATAACTAAACTTGGCCCGACCCGGGACTCGAACCCAGGACCCCCGGGTGTGCAGCCGTACATGCTAGCCACTACACCACCGAGGCAGTACTGTCTATGTAATATACTTATATATCGCTCATTACACGACTAATACGGGACCGCGACAAAATCCATAATAATATTATAAATGTGAAATTTGTCTGTTTGTCCTTCTTTCACGACAAAACAGAGTGATGGATTGGCGTGGTTTTTTGTGTGGAGATAGTTGGAGGGCTAGACAGTAGCATAGGCTACTTTTTACTGCGGGAGACTGTCTCATTCCTACGGGAAAACACGTTATAATACAACCCAAAAAAACCTGCGTGTGTACTTATGTACGCACGTAAGAAGATATACATCTTTGGCGTAACAGGACAAAAATAGCTATAGATTTCAACCCGTATGTCATAACTATGTTTTTGAAAGGAATGCACCTAACTTTATCATGTCGCTTTCAGCTAACTTCATCATCTCGCTTTTTGGCTTTCGGTATGCGCGCATCGTAAAAATTTTACTTTCATATTTTTTTCCAAACGTCCCAAAGAAAATATAACTTCAAAAAAAATTATGATCAGAATTACTAAACACTTGGTATTAATGCTCTTCAATACAATTATTAAATAAATACGTGTTTTAGCATTTTTTGAAATTCATCCCATAAAGAGATAAAATGAAAGTTTGTATGAAACCTACATTTTAAGATTTTTTTTTGTAGTTTTAGCGCGAACGAAGCCGCGGGGTCTGTTAGTTGTAATATAGTTCATTAAGTCCCATTATTACCAACTAGCGGCTCACCCTCGCTTCCCTCGGGTTCGTCGCTAGGTACGTTTTGAGTAGTAAATAGTTATTAGCCAGCGTTAGTCATATTTTTTTTTTCATTCGGTAATTTTTTTTTATGTTTTTTTAAGAGAAATCCAAAAAATCTAATATCATAAAAATTGGTCCAGCCGTTCTTGAGTTATAAATGGTGTAAATATAGATTGCAGATGTCATATTAAAGAGTGAATCGCATAAATCATCTACGCTGCAGTGCTCATTAAAAGATTGAAAAAAAAACAATTTCTTGTGTCCCGATAAAATTAAAATGTTAATTTGGTAATTACTAATATCATTGTATTTGAATTTTGCACTTGTTTTTGTTTTGTCCCTAGGTACGTTTTAACGGTTAGTATGAAATACAAATCTTTGAATTTCTCGGCTTTTCTGTACTATAATTTGCATGTATTATACATATACCTAAACCTTCCTCTTGAATCACTATCTGTTGTTGAAAACTGTATTAAAATCCGTTGAGTAGATTAAAAAATCTAAGCGAACAGACAGCGAAAGCGACTTCATTTTATACTATGGAAAGATACTCTCTTAAGTATTTATTTACATTAAAAATCAGTCTAGTAGACATAACAGTAAAATTTTAAATAACCTCATACCTTTTTTTTCAATATTAGCGACTTATCCTTGCTTGGCTTTGGTGTCTGTTTTTGTATTTATAATATTATTTGCTTTGTTAGGGTGTGTACGTAGACACTAACAGAAGCCGATGTATTTACTTCAGGTCATCTGAAATCAAAGTCTACATATATGTGTATATCTCATCAAAATCCGTCCAGCCGTTACAGTCCGTTTCCGTCACTAGTGTTATTTTGGTATGGATCATAAATTATAAAAAAGGTATTTCAAAGGTAAAAAGAAAAAAGGCATAGGTATTAAATATTAAAGTTATTTCTTTTAAAATAACTTGTATTTGATACGCTTTACGATTCTTATCTCTTTTGTCCGATTTCTATATGTATAACCAGTATATGTCATCTGTGGTATAATCCATTACAAATTGGTTTCTATACGTAAAAAACTTTGTTTTAATATTTGTTAAAATGTATTTATTATCATTTGCCTAAAGGTGTTTGTTCCTTATTGATTAGAAATATGGTTAAAGACAAATAGTTATTACTTCTAATTGAAACTGAAGTGTAAAATGACGCCATACATATTTCTTTACTGACATTTTAAATATACGTTAATTGAAATTTATATTTATAATTTGTTAGCATTGCCCGCGGCTCCGCTCGTAACATTATATTAGTATACACTTACATTGCAGTTTTAGTATTTTTTTCTCAAAAATAAGATATTTTCGCGCGGTAAAAAGTTATATTACTATATGTTAACCCGGATAACCAGCTATCACCATACCAAATTTCATCAAAATCTCTCCAATGGTTTTTCTGTGATGCGGTAACAGAGAGACAGACAGACAAAAATTCTAAAAACTATAGATTCGGCCTCTGTATCGATAATAATGTCTATTTCAATAAGATTTTCCATAAAAATATTTAATATACATATTCGGCTTAGTTATAATCTATACATTTTTTGATTCTACTCAAAAAAAAAATAGATTATAAGACAAGTCATTTGAATAAACAGTATTTATACTGTAATATAATACGTAATTAAATAATACGTCAACTGATATCATACAGTAAAATACACAGTATATAATGGTTATTTACCTCGTGACAATGAAAATATACTTTAATATGTTATCATAAATCAATGTAGATTACTCTACTATTAGAGTTACGTTTTACATCAAAGCTTTAAACGCTAGTGATGTACATGTTAATATCGGCCATATTTATTTTCCTGTATAAAGAATATATTTATATACATATATTTTTATACAGTTCTATAATAAATCAATGGAGTGTGCTTGCGTTAATTGTTAAATTTCTACGAAAAAAATCACTTACTATATTTGAAGTGTTTTTAAAAAGTTTTAGTTTTAAATCAAGATTTATAGCCAATTCCTTTCTAATCTAATATGAGTAAATTATAATAATTCAATTAATTTCCTTAAAATATCAGATATGTTACTGTTGTGGAGTGTAGACAGTTCAACTTAAGCATAAAAAAACTATACATCAAACAAAGCATAAGCTATAAATAGAGCAAACGTACGGTTGTGTGATAATATTTGATGTAAGATTTTATAATGAGTTTCGAAAAACTGTTTGGGAATTAAATATGACAAGTATTTGTTTTTAACCGATATAATTATGGTATAAGTAATGAATATCTGCATATAGATATTAATGTTTTAATAATAATAAGTAGAAGTCTGCTTTCTTGAGGAAGGTATATATAAGTATAGAACACACATGAAGCAAATCCTGGCCTTACAAAATATAGAGTGAACCAGATTTTATTAGCCTTACGACTATCATCCACGTAATGAGTTCCCGTGTTCCGACGACATACATATATTATATAGAATCGACGAATGCAATAAATGATGGTTGAAGAAGAAAAAAAAATATAGCTATACATTTACAGAGAACATCAAACCACAATAAATCAATGTTAAAAGAACACGAAAAATATTTAAAAATAAACTTTATTATATCCATTTATCTTGTAAAATCTTACATTGTAAAAATAAAAAGATATCGAATTTGCCTCTCAAGATAAATTACATTAAAATTTAAATGCCACAAAATTTAATAAAATGGAAGGTCAAATTTTACAATTAAATTACCTAAATTTCAGTGTTTGAGGCTTATATAGATTTCTGCTACCATGTGTAACTTTGGACAAACGTACGATGTGATGCTTAAAAGTCTACAAAGAATTGTCACAACGAATAATGAAATAGAGCAGCTTCCTGTCTAATTTAACCGACTGAAGGTAATTGCGATTACATACCTTCTCATTGAGTAATGTACATGATGACAGCGGCGCTTCGATAACTGTCCCGTAACACACAGGATCCGGAAAGTCATTAATCAATTCATCGTGGTACTTTGGACCCGTTTCGAAGAACTCATCTCAAAAATGTGAAAAAACAAGTTCTATATGTCATTCATGTTACTTTCTATTTGAAACCTTAGTATATTTGAAATGAATTTGTGATAAGGGTTTATTGATCTGAGAGCCGGTCGGTCGGTTATCGACAAATTCTTAATTAATATGTTAATTTCTTGGGTTACCGATTAAAATATTCGCTTAATAATTGTCTCTTATCTATCATTGTTACAATTGGGTCGATTCCGTTTATGTGAGTAGAATTAGTATTTTAAAGCTAAGTATATTTTTAAATCTTCCTAAATGCGAAAGTTTAGTTGGATGGATGTTTGTTACTCAAGCACGCCAGAACGGCTCAGCGGACCTCGATTATCGTCGTTTCAATACTTATTAACCCCCGGCGCAAAAAGAGGGGGTGTTATAAGTTTGACGTGTCAATATGTATGTCTGTCTGTGGTATCATAGCTCTCGAACGGATGAAGCGATTTCAATTTAGTTTGTTTTTGTATTAAAGTTGACTTATGTGCGAGTGTTTTTAGATATGTTTGATGAAAATCGGTTGAGCCGTTTAAAAGTTGTGGGGGGTGAAATTGGGGAAGAATAACCGAATGTCTGCAAATATACTCGAGTGGGGTCTCAAATGAAAGCGCACTGAAAGAGAATATTTATGACTTAATTGAAAGTGTTCTCAGCTTCGTTTGATGAGAAAAATGGTGGTGGGAAAATTGTGACATGGAAATCCGATTGTCAAGTGAGAGTATCAATACTAAATCTCAGTCATTGCAATTCTGCTAAAGATGATTTGTCATGTGGGTTATTAAATAGTTTTCTTTGGTCGAGCTCACAAATTGCTACACCATCCAAGGTTTTTACTAACAAAATCTACATTATAATAAGTATGTACCTATAAAAAGTATTAAATAAAAAAATAAATTAAAAATTTAAAAAACCCCCGACACAAAAAACTACGTTCCCTTTAAAAAGTAAAAAATAATAAAAAATACTGAATCTTAAAGTACCTACCGCTCCAGATCGAATAAAATGTAACATATAATACATCTTCTCCAATCACCCTATCTACGTAGGTAATACACGTAATAGATTCAACACACGGAAATAGAGATTTGAGAATTTCCTTTACAGGGAAGGCAACCTATACTTCTAAAAAATTCGTAACATTTCTGTTATCATTTGGATATTTGTACAGTTATGTTGCAGCTGGAGTCACATGTCCCGTCCTAATTTGACATAACAAGGCGTTCTGGCTATTGTGCGTCAGGCTCGTAAGTAGGTGAGATCATAACAAGATTATCCTATCAATCTTTGCCCATTAAATTATTATTCGACGTTTTGAGTAGTAAAATAATATTCCAAAATGAGTAGAAAGTTTCGTAAATGCTAAAATAGCCAATGAATATAAATTCAAAGGCGAATGAATCAGCATGGAATTACAAATTCAATCTTGTTGTATATAAATCGGTATTATAAGTAAATAAAGTAAATGTTCACATTTTTATCACGTAACAAATTATTCTCCCATTCAACGTAAGTACGAATCAACGGTCGACTCGACGATCGACGAACAACTTTCTTTACGTTTCCAGTATGTTTAATAAATTAAACTAAACGTGTTAACTGATTTTGAGCTAGACATTATAAAAGAAAATTTTGAAATATACACTCAAAAGCTTTGCTGAAATTTACAACGAGGAAATACAAAAGCGGAAGAGACTCGCACCGAAATAAGCAAGTGCCATCGTGGTCTTTGTGTATTGACGACATCTACTGTATTTAAGAAACCGAGAAAGATGTGACACAAAGGCCTAGAATCTGTGCGAATGGGAAGTACTAATCAAGGCGACGAGCGACTTGTTAACGCGTACATAATGTATACATACTTCTGCTTAGCTTAGTCACACTGCACGTAACATGGATTGTAAGATAACATAAACATGACTGTGTGAAGCTTACTTAAATAAAAATAATTACATAATATTTAATTTAATAATTATCATAAAATCATAAATTACACTCTTTTAAAACCATCATTAAAATACGGTCTTTCCGATATGTTCGTTATTAAATGAATAAACATGAATCGCGAAATAATAAAAAACCGGTGGACAGCGTCTTCTCGTGACACTCAACCCCCTGTTTTACGTTAGACATTGAATAATTTAAAAAAACAAGTTACAATATTTAAATTCTACATTCATCTCAAATTAGTTTTCAATATGGAAATCAGTTTATTTTCTATTATGTTTAATATTTTATATTTGCCATATCGTTTATCTATACTAATATTATAAAGAGGCAAAGTTTGTTAGATTGTGAGTTTATGAGTTTGTGAGTTTGTGACGTTGTAGGGGGTAATCTCTGGATCTGCTGAACCGACTTATATGTAATTTGGTAAAAAAATAGTTTGAGACCCTGGGAAGGACATAGGATACTTTTTATCCCGGAAAGTCGCTAGTATTTTATATATTATGTACTTAAGATGTACTAATTTTGTATAAGAATCATCCATTAATTTTCGAATATTTATTTAGTGACTCCTCTTAAGAGTTATAAAATATTAGGTCTTATTTACCATTTACGTATGTATGTATATTGCTGCCGTCTCCTAAGGCATAGGCATAGCGTTAAAGGCATGAATATGCCTATAAGGGTTGTGCTGACAACTCTACGTCGAGATCGTGAGTGTTCAAAGGAAGTAGTGTTAAATTGCGGCATTCATTCTATTATCGAGTTAGCAACGGAATTTTATTTCAATTAAACTGTCCTAACAAGTCGAGCAGTTTCAACGTGTGGATTCAATAATAACTTATGTTATGTGATTGAATAATTATGGCACAGAATGTGAAATATTTGCGCAATGACCTTAACGTATAGATTATTTGCATTGTTTTAGAGTTTACTAGCGTTCCCTCTTGCTTCGCTTAGGTTGAAAGGAACACTCATACCATACATACACACATACACATTCGTACACATATATTTCTTATTAGTTATACGTATTGTATTCAAACTAATGAAGTCATGAGTGCTACCTACCATACCTTGATGGTACTAGTAGACGCACTGCTGTTTCATCGCAATCCGAGGAATTTTATATAGTTACTAGCATTGCCCGCGGCTCCGCCCGCATTCAGATAATCAAAAACCAAAGTCTTAGGCTTTCCATATTAGTATACTCTTACAATGCAGTTTTTGAGTTTTTTCTCAAAAATGAGACATCTTCCCGCGGTAAAAAGTATCCTATATGTTGACCCGGATAACCAGCTACTATCGTACCAAATTTCATCAAAATCCCTCCAGTGGTTTTTTCCATGATGCGGTAACAGACAGACAGACAAACAGACAGACAGACAGACAGACGGACAGACCGACAGACAGACAGACAGACAGACAGACAGACAGACAGACAGACAGACAGACAGACAGACAGACAGACAGACAGACAGACAGACAGACAGACAGACAGACAGACAGACAGACAGACAGACAGACAGACAGACAGACAAAAATTCTAAAAACTATTGATTCGGTCTCTGTATCGAAAACAATATATATTTTAGTAAGATTTTCCAAAAAATATTTAATGTACAGATTCGGCTTAGTTACAATTTTATTATATGTATAGATTGGGGACACTATATTAATTTTTATATCTAGATAAGATTTCATTATATTACTTGTACAATGTACATACCTACAGGGAAAATATCAGAATTTGCAACATCGTAAATGAGATTAAAACAAAAGAAGTAAACTTCCGCAGTCCCTTTGCAACAGTGAGAAGGGCGATTAAAGTGGATTTTACTTAAGCGAGCTGGTCAGTCGCGGAGTACTGACCTTCGCACAAACAAGTCATATGCCATCCTTGTCCACTGTCACATCCTTGTTTATGTTATAAAATCTAATCGACTGGTTCTGATATAAGCGTGTCTCTTATATACTAAGGTCAATAAGACTTAAAAGTTTGAACATTTATTTACATAAATAACAATCTGATTAATTTGTTAAATACATTTTAAAAAAAATATTGAAATATACTTACTGAGTAAAGGAAGAATTATACTATTATTACTAGTGGTAGAGACATTTTAAATAAAACTATCTTTTCAGATTTTTTCGCCAATTTATTTTGATTTTTGGTTCCCGACGTTTCGAATGCTTTACAGCATCCATGGTCACGTTAGAGACAGTCTCAAAATCCGAAAAGATAGTTTTATTTAAAATGTCAAGTATTCGCGTAAATCTAAGAAAGTATTAAGTGGTAGAGACAGTTAAAAACATTACTTTTTTACTCAAACCAGTAAATAGATTTGTTCTCTTTAATATGAATACCGGCGTTATTTAAAATTGTGCACAAATTTCAAGTTACAAAAAAAATCGACATCATCTTTTTTATTTTGTTGAAATATTTAACAAATAGTCATTTCTGAAAGTAAGATTCCTATACATAGTTATACAAGTTTACATACAGGCTTACAGCCACGTTATCTGTTATGGCTTAAAATGTTTATTTTCTTTACAACACTACCAAAAATCATTTACAGAGTAAAAAATACACAAATAAGATAAAAAATAACATGTTATAAAATATTAACTTAATAATCTATTTAATATTGTGCGAAATAATGTACCACGAGAAAAATATATATAAATAAAAATGCTAGGGCTAATATATTTGGAAGAATGATTTTAAATTTTAATCAATAGACATATAATAAATTAGCAATTTTAAATACATTTTTTTTAAAAGTCTCTTTTTAAAATAGCTTCGCGTTTGAACTTTAGATATTCGTATCTTCGTAAATCATTTTGCTTTAAATACGTAGTTACTACAAAAAACCATTATTGCTTAGATAACATATTATAATTTGCATGTTTCGTATATAATTAAGTTCACATTAGAGTCACATAATTAGTATGTGTTTGCCTCAGTGTTTTCAAAACTGAAAGGTGTTTTTTCCACCGAAAGCGTCAAAGAACTAAAGATAGACTAGAATAGCGTAGCAATTTTCTACTTATATCTAATTATATTATTATAATTAGATATAAGTAGAAAATTGATATAAGTAGAAATAGATATAAGTAGGAAACTCGGTGGTGTAGTGGCTAGCATATACGGCTGCACACCCGGAGGTCCTGGGTTCGAGTCCCGGGTCGGACCAAGTTTAGTTATTGAGTCTTTCTGTATAGTAAGTCTCAGTAACAGCCCGGAGTTGAGAAGTTGGCAGTGTTTCACCCCCGTGCCTCGGAGAGCACGTAAAGCCGTCGGTCCTGCGCCTTAACTCTCACCGGTCGTGTCGAGTGGTCGTCCCACCGGAGTATGAGAGTGATAGGAATAGAGAGCGCACGTTGTGTCTGCGCGTACACTTGTGCACTATAATATATCCTGCGCAGTTGGCTAGTCTCAATGAGATTGGCCGCCGTGGCCGGAATCGGCTAGGAGAACATCATCATATCTAATTCAAGCATACTCATTGCTTACTCTGTGAAAATATCCACTTCAGAATTGAACCCGCAACCCTAGAGGCAGTATTTATTTCATATGCACTGAGACATGCGACTCTGAGCCGTGTAGCTGTTAATTTTGTAAGTGCCATCTAATATTTTTAGTTCCCCGACAGTTCTACAGAATTATAATTCATTGAGATAAAATATTTTATATTGGCGGTTGAAATATTTTTGTAAACTGTAAAGATGTTAAATATAAATTTTCACTTAAATATTTAAGCTTTTACCTTTTCAAATAAATTTTACTTATAAAAGATTTAATGTCACAATTTTTAGTTACGCGCAGAATCAATCTTACACGCTTTCAACAACAGGAAAAGTTTATGATTTTGCTTAGATATATAAAAAAAATAGTTATGTAGAGCGGCGACTCTATTTACATTATAACGACGCAATAACTCACACGTCAAATGGCCGATTGATTAACTAATAGATATAAAATATAATAGGAGTTAAGCAATCTTTACGGCAAGGTAGCTTTCATTAAGTCTCTTTAATAAGTCATCTACTATAAAGCTAATTTCTATACATATAATAAAATTCTAACTGAGATCTGTACATTAAATATTTTTTGGAAAATCTTATTGAAACAGTCATTATTATCGATACAGAGGCCGAATCTATAGTTTTTAGAATTTTTGTCTGTCTGTCTGTCTGGGAAACAATCACGAGAAAAGCACTGGACGGATTTTGTTGAAATTTGGTATGGTAATAGCTTGTTATACGGGTCAACATTTAGGATACTTTTTACTGCTGGAAAATATCTCATCTCTGGGAAATCTATACTAATCTTAAAACGCAGGATCAAGCCCGAGCGGATCGAGAGTGAGTTGTTAGTCTACTATAAAGCTAATTGAATATAAATTTATATCACACGTGTAACATGTGTAATATCAATGATATTTATTTTCCTTCTATGGTTGGGACAAATTAAAACACTTACTAGCTTACCCTTAATTCTAAGAAATGATACAAGTCAATAATACCGAGAAGTCTATTAAAAAGTATACATATTTAATATTTGTTAGTAATGTATAACCAAGTTTTACATTTCCCATTCGTCGAATTGTTTTTTTTTTATAAAATTATATTGCTTTTTTAAAATGATTATTGAAACGGTAGGAAAAGGTCACAATAAGCCACAACGGTCGATAATAACATAATCAATAATAATTAGATGGATTGTGTAAAACATCGCGTCAGAGCTAAACAGGGACAAGGCAAAGAAGCGTTTGTAGGTGACGCCATAGCTATTGTAGTTATCTTCGAAACTGTCGAATCTTTGGGACATGGTAGATTTTTATATACATTTACTAGCATTGCCCGCGGCTCCGCCCGCGTTCAGATGACCAAAAACCAAATTCTTAGGTTTTACATATTAGTATACTTATACATTGCAGTTTATGTATATTTTTTAAAAATGAGACACTTTTCCGCGGTAAAAAAGTATCCTATATGTTGACCCGAATAACCAGCTGTCATCATACCAAATTTCATCAAAATCCCTCCAGTGGTTTTTCCATGATGCGGTAACAGACAGACAGACAGACACACAGACAAAAATTCTAAAAACTATAGATTCGGCCTCTGTATCGATAATAATGTCTATTTCAATAAGATTTTCCAAAAAATATTTAATGTACAGATTCGACTTAGTTAGAATTTTATTATATGTATAGATTATACATTTGTATTTCAACCACTACTTATAATTGAATAAATATATACCTATATTTTATTGTTAACCACATTGAATATTATTTGAAGGTAGAATTTTGTATTCAAATAAATGTCGCTCATATCACCAATGTGTAATCTTACAATTTGATTACATTTCCGTCGTCCCTAGTGCAATTGAGGTAAGTGAAAATACACCCCACTACATTTTGAAACATCCAATACTAAATATACAATACAAAAACATTGGGACAGCGTTAATCGAATTACGAAATTCGACGTGACAGCCTACTAATGGCGGAAAAACCAACCTAAACAAAATACTACGCTGCGTAAACAAACAGCATTTCCAATGATGTAAACAATATTGTTCTCGTTTTAAAATTATGCCAATTATTACAATTCATAATTAATACTTTACAAGTTACCTACTTTTAAACTAGAAAGATACGTTGTGCTCAAAACTACCTAAAGAAATTATTATTTCGCTCATAGGAACGGAAATTTTCTTTATTTGCGACTAGCAACTCACCCTCGATTCGCTCGGGTTCGTCCCTAGGTTAGTTCCCCATACAAACTTTCATCACTATTTTCACAAATCTATGTCCTTCCCAGGGTCTCAAATTATCTTTGATATAAATCGATCCAGTAGTTTTTGAGTTTATTCGTTACAAACATACAACGGTTTAACGGTTAGTATGAATATAATATGCATGTATTATACATATAAACCTTCCTATAGAATCACTATCTATTGCTGAAAACTGCATTAAAATCCGTTGCGTAGTTTAAAAAATCTAATCGTACAAACAGCGGGAGCGACTTTGTTTTATACTATGTATAGATATAAATCTTTCCTCTTTATATATCTTATCTATGTATACATAAAAATGAATTTTGCCAAGCGCAAAGCTCGAGAACAGCTTAACCAATTCAGCTACATTTTTTTTGTATGTTCCTTAAGGCACACGAAAAGTTTTAATAATGTGAAAAAATATAAAACAAGATAAATCTATACTAATAAATGGAGAGCCCATTTTTTTGTTCAGTTATACTGCGATAACTACTGAACCGATCGGAATAATACTCATACCATAAGATGCAGCGTGTTTCGGAGAAGGTTTTAGTATATGATATGTTGGTGATTAATGTACTATGCAGGCGGAGCCGCAGAAAAACGCTAGTATATTATAAAGTGATTTAAATTAATATTCACACCTGTAATCGAGTGGAAATCGATTTCGATTTGTCAACTTAACTTCGTAGATACATTAGACAGATAAAAAAATAATCATTATAAACATATAGATTATACATATCTATCGGAGTGGGCTCTATTAATTATATAAAGCGAATTGCTTATTCACTGTCATTATAAAAAAAAAACAATATCATTGAATTGACTACATTATATTTATTTATTTATGAGTCAACAATAAAATGCAAAGTAATCCATGCAGAATTTCGGTCATGGCAGTCGTCTCACTGATTTTGAGACCTAGTTAAGCATAGTTGGCGGAGAATATAATATTATAGTGCACTGCGCACAAGAGTAAGTGTAGGTGCAAGAGCACTCTACCTTTCCCAGTTGGAAGGCAATCCAAATATGGAGATACAATACGATCAACTTCAGATTCCAAGCTATTTTGTCTCAATCTACAACTCAAGCCATGACTTCAGAATCTTCTTCTTCTCCCTGCCCATTTCCCAATCACTTGGGGTCGGCGCAGTATATCTTCTGTGCTGCTGATAGGATTTGGCAAAAGTTTTACGACCGGCCGCCTGCCTGACGTCAACCCTCCTTGGGAATGCTATTGTCTCTTAAGCCATGACTCCAGAATCTACTGACCAAAATGGCGGTTTGGTAATATTAGTAAAACTTATCAATAGTGCTTAAATGTCAAATGAGCATGGTCGTTATACGACGTTCATGGGCTATTCGTTTAGCAGACAACATGACCAACTCTGTGTTGAAATAAACAGGTTGTAATAGGTTCTTCGTAAATAATTTTAACTATTATGTATGTATATTTATTTATATACTAGCGGCTCATCCTCGCTTCGCTAGGGTTCGTCGCTAGGTACTTTTAAATATATTATATAAATAGTTATTACCCAGCGTTAGCCATATAAATTTCAATATGGTTGGTAAGTATTCCTAAATAAGTATTCTTAAATTTTATAATTTACCGCGCAATTTTTTAATTTTTTTCTTTCATAAAAACCTCCTGACAATAACAAACACAAAAAAAAATAGTTCACGCGTGATGGCGTGACCAATGGAAATACGGATTCATTTATATATATATATATATATATATATATATATATATATATATATATATATATATATATATATATATATATATATATAATAACCTGACTGCCTCGGTGGTGTAGTGGCTAGCATGTACGGCTACACACTCGGAGGTCCTGGGTTCGAGTCCCGGGTCGGGCCAAGTTTAGTTATCGAGTCTTTCTATACAGAAAGACTACTTAGTTAGTCTTACTAACAGCTTAGTTAGCCTTACTAACAGCCCGGAGTTGGGACGTTGGTGGTGTTTCACCCCCGTGCCTCGGAGAGAACGTAAAGTCGTCAGTCCTGCGCCTTAACTCTCACCGGTCGTGTCTCGTGTCGTCCCACCGGAGTATGAGAGTGACAGGAATAGAGAGTGCCCTTGTGTCTGCGCGTAAACTTGTGCACTATAATATCTCCTGCGCAGTTGGCTAGTCTCAATGAGATTGGCCGCCGTAGCCGGTATCGGCTGGGAGAACATCAATATATATAGATTAATGTGAATATTGTTGGTCATTTCAAAAATGTAATAATTAATAATAATTACCATATAATAATAATAATAAATAATAATAATAAGGCAGTGGTAGCCCAGTGGTAACGCGCTAGTTTGGGAAATAGAGTGAAGCGGGTTCAAATCCCGGGTCTCGCACCTCTGATATTTTCATGTGCGAATCATTTCTAACATGATTACCACTTGTCTTACAGTAAAGGAAAACATCGTGAGGAAACTTGCATGTCTGGGAGAACCTAGCAAGTTTTCGAAAAGTCATGTGAAGTCCGCCAACCCGCACTTGGCCAGCGTGGTGAACTATGGCCTGATCCCTCTCGTATTGAAGGGAGGCCCGTGCCCAGCAGTGGGACGTTAAAAAAAGGCTGAATACAATAATAATAAAACATCACAACACCCTTATGTAATATGTTATAAAAATGCATTTCTGTTCATTTTCTTAAAAGATGCATGTAGCAATAGTACTAAAATAAAATCATAATTTAACTACTTATAAATTGTACTGTCTTATTATTACAAGTTAGAACTGGATATACTCGTAACAGCGCGCTTAAGCAAAATTACAGTATACAATCGTTTATGCTAATAGAAAACTGAACATTGTATGAGAATGACACAGATAATGCCAGATGTAACAAACAGATAAGCCATAAAAGGTGAATTTCAATCTTAAAGAATACCTAAGTAAAAAGCCATAGAAAACATAAAAATGGACCTACTTGTTACTGAAATCCCCCACCCAAATAAGGAAGGTGGCGTGTGCGTACGCTGCTTGGGTAGTATAAAGTAGTAATTATTTAAAAATAACTCCTGATAAAAAGGAATAGCAACCACTATATCTCTGATCCGTTGATAAAAACTTTTTAACAAAAAATAAAAACCAACTTCCAGGCAGTAGAATGTAAAAAATAACTAAACGGAGGTTTTCATTAAGAATAGATACCTAATCAGCTATTTTCGAAGTCGGTGTCAACCGATGCAAAGCAAATCTACTATATTCCGATACGTAAAATATATATTTACCTAGTAGATGTTCATATCTTAAAATATTGTAAGCTGGCACCGACTTCGAAAATATCTGATTTTTTGTTAAAAAGTTTTTATTTTTCCATTTTTAGTGGAGACGTAATAAGCATGTAATTTGTAAGAAGAAAGTTTTTTAATAACATATTTGACTTAACAATTTATTTAAAAAATATATTTATTTTGATTTTTTAAGAAACCGCTCGACCGATTTCGATAAAATCTATATGAGACCACCTGGGAAGTATACTCTTTGAAACAAAAAAAATATTTCCAAATCGGTTCAGGCGTCTTCGAGTAATCGGTCAACATCATAAAAAAAAAGAGAAAAAAACATTCCGACGAATTGATAACCTCCTCCTTTTTGGAAGTCGGTTAAAAATAATAGTAAATTTGCATACATTTTTATATAAAATAAAATGTACTTGAGCTTTACTTTACTTTGTAAATATTATACGTTATTGCAAATATTAGGTACAATCTGCAAAAAAAACAAATACATAAGACTCATACTTTTAAAAGAGAGCATTTATTTTATTTTAATAAAATACATTTAACAACCATCACAAGATTATAACCAACCAAAGTTGTTTATAAATTTTTTATATTATTTTTATGACCAAGGCGTTGTTCGTAATATATGAGCGTGATAAATAAGTTGATTGTGAGGCAGACATTTTAAATTGAATATTAAAATCAGTAACGTAATACTGCACGTCTCAAGATATGCCGCAATTTGCATTGTAAAATAAGGTATTGGGTTGCTTATTTAATCGTTTCTAATGGGTGATATTAAAAGGCTAAAAGCTAATGTAGAGTCGAATTTCATATGTGAAATTCGACTCTACATTAGCTTTTAGCCTTTATTTTATCTAATACTATTTTATCTAAGTTTTATCTAATACTAGTTTCTAACTGCGATTTCTAACAGTAATCAAACCTAGCGATAAACAAATACTGTATTCATAGAATGTGGTAATATGTATAGTATTAGCCGTCAAGGATACGCCTTAAGCTTGTATTATTACAGTGAACTTTAACATCAATAATAAAAATAGCACAAACACATAAAAATCCATTAAACTAAAGAAACGTCTACAAAAAAAATATATAGTTATTATTCAATATTTTTATGAATCTTTTGGATGAAACTGAAAAAATATACTATACGTATCTAGTATGGTATTATATGATCTGTGGTACGTATACAATGTAAATAAACAAATTAGGAAACATTAAAATACTTGGGTAATATTGAATTAAAAAAAATATTCCTTAAAAAAAAGTTACCGTACAAGGTTTACAAATATTTATAAAACTGTAATATGATTGTATTGTATTCATCCCTTTTTAACGTCCCACGGCTGGGCACGGGCCTCCCTTCAATACGAATCACCGTGCCATAGTCCACCACGCTGGCCAAGTGCGGGTTGGCGGACATTATATGTCTTTCGAAAACTTCCTACGTTTTCTCAGACATGCAGGTTTCCTCATGATGTTTTCCTTCGCCGTAAGGCAAGTGGTAGTCATGTTCACACATAAAATATCAGAGTTCGAGACCCGGGATTTAAGCCCGCTTCACTCGGTTTCCTATGCGAGCGCGTTACCACTGTTCTACCACTGCCTATAATAACATAGTTCTAATCAGAAATATGATTAGAACTATGATATTAAAGAAAATATGTACGAAGTACCTAGTATCTACACATAAAAAGTTTTTAAGGTAATTTTTTTTTTTATTTATATTTACTCTCTAAATCTTTACCTACTTTTGTTCACCACTTACAATGACCTCAAATAATATAGGTTCCGTTCTCAATATAGATTCTAAATAATATTTTTTTTATAAGTACATAAGAAATTATTCACCACTCATGCAGAAACTACACAATAGAATTAGGTAAATTCTAGTATCGTAAGAGTGTGGGTGTATAGGTACATTGATGGGTGAGTCGCTAGTTTTATTATATGTATAAATAGATGTGCTTTTGGCCACTTTTTGTCTTACTTCTTTAATTCTTATGCGAAATTCTGGGAACATTCATAAAAACACAAAATGAGAACTAGAGAACTAGCTAGTTATTGATAGATCTTTATATAATGTATATTTTACATACAGGAAATCCTATTGAACCTCTCATGTGAAGACGTACAATGTAGTTTGAATTCACTTCCTATTAATATATTTAAGCAATTGTGATGATAACCGACCTTGCCGACGCTACATTGTTAAAATTATTCGCTTAATATTGACAGGTCCTAACTCATAGCAATCACATGTTGTGATGATATGACTCGCCTCGCATTCGCATTGTCACGCATTGTCCAACAAGCATCAGTTCCTTTCGTTAGGCTGGATTGAAGTGATGGTCACAAATTTTATTATTTAATTACTATTTTTACTATCTTAAATATGTATATGTATAGTCAACTAGTACCTATTGCCCGCGGCTACGCCCGCGTTTAGATGGCCAAAAACCAAATTCTTAGGTTTTACATATAAGTATACTCTTATATTGAAGGCAGTGGTAGCCCAGTGGTGACGCGCTCGCTTGGGAAACCGAGTGAAGCGAGTTCAAATTCCAGGTCTCGCACCTCTGATATTTTCATGTGCGAATCATTTCCAACATGATTACCACTTGTCTTAACGGTGAAGGAAAACATCGTGAGGATACCTGCATGTCTGAGAGAAGTTAGTAAGTTTTCAAAAGACATGTGAAGTTCGCCAACCCGCCCTTGGCCAGCGTGGTGAACTATGGCCTGATCCCCGTCGTATTGAAGGGAGGCCCGTGCTCTGCAGTGGGACGTTAAAAAGGGCTGAATACATACATACACAATACATACTCTTATATTGCAGTCTTTGTATTTCGTCTAAGACATGAAATATTTTCCCGCGGTAAAAAATACTATATGTTGACCCGGATAATCAGCTATCACCATACCAAATTTCATCAAAATCCCTCCAGTGGTTTTTCCGTGATGCGGTAACAGACAGACACACAGACAGACGGACAGACAGACAGGCAGACAGACAGACAAAAATTCTAAAAACTATTGATTCGGCCTCTGTATCGATAGTAATGTCTATTTCAATAAGATTTTCCAAAAAATATTTAATGTTTTCACTCAGTTAGAATTTTATTATATGTATAGATTACTATTTTTACT
This sequence comes from Brenthis hecate, assembly GCA_951806755.1. Lineage (NCBI taxonomy): Eukaryota > Metazoa > Arthropoda > Insecta > Lepidoptera > Nymphalidae > Brenthis > Brenthis hecate. The sequence continues at coordinate 830,032 of OX638264.1, forward strand.
ATCTTAAATACGTAAATGTATAGTAAATATGTAATACGTAAGTGCACTTTCTACTTGTCTCCGCCTTTAGATACCGTTGTTACCAAAATGCTAGTGACGTTACTGTGCCATGGCTAGCTTACGAGAATGTATACATAATACCGGTTATCACTTTTATTCGTAGTTAAAAGATGCGCTTTCACTTATATGCCATATTTAATATCTGAATGGGAGTTTTCATTTACTATAGATACCCAATCGGACTTTCGAAGTCGGTGCCAGCCGACAATATTTTTTAACCGACTTCAAAAAGGAGGAGGTTCTCATTTCGATTGGTATTTTTTATGTATGTACACCGATTACGCTGAGATTTATGATCCGATTTACGTGTTTCTTCTTTAGTTCGATGCGGAATAGTTGCCATTTGCTCCCATAAAATTTTAACATAGTTTGGCCCGGTAGTTATGAACATTTTTTTATGAATATTTTTGTTTACGTGGACGATGTTTTATTTTAGTTTGTGTACGGCTTTTTTAGGAGTTTTCATTTAGGTTTATTATATATTATTATTAACCCGTGTCCAGATAAGTGGGTATTATGCTACCTGTCATTGAAGCGGAGCGAGCGTGCGGAGTAGAGAAACTGAGAAATATTATAACCATAAAAATATTAAACCATTATTACCTACTGTAGTTTACAGAACAACCTATTACAGATACTAAAAAGTAAAAAAAACTACGTTTAAAAAACCGACTTCAAAAACTAAAAAGTATAAAAGAACTTAATAAAGATTTAATTTATTACACCTCTTATGCAAACCTAATAGCTTTAATATTAATAAAATACTATTATTTGTATGTACTACCTATTGATAGGTTTGAAGTCGGTGGCTTTATTATAGATTTCTCAGATCGCGGCGAATGTAGGTACCTACTATTATATTTAGCTTGGCACTTAATTGCACTGAAGAACGTTAATACTAATTACTAAGTTTCCAGTAATTTTGATCATAAACATTTTTTCCCCATATAAATTGTATTACCCTCTTTTACCCCTTTAAGGAACAAATTTCAAAAAACTTAATATACGTATTTGATTATTTTTTTTTTATTTTATAGCTATATTACTTTTTCGTTCATTTCATATCAAAAATGACAAACTTTCATACAAACTTTCATCCCTTATTTTACCCCTTTAGGGTTGGAATTTCCAAAAATCTTTCCTTATTAAATGATTACATCATAAAACGCATTAACTGCCAAAATTTCAATGTTTTAATCCCTTTGGTTTAGTCTATGCGTTGATGAATAAATAAGGACAAGTAATTTTATATAATATATAGATTGATATAGATTATTAACAGCAACGCAACCTGTGTTGTAGAATGCGCATTACTTATAACAATGATGATGATGATGTTCTCCTGACCAATTCCGGCCATGGCGGCCAATCTCATGGAGACTAGCCAACTGCGCAGGAGATATTATAGTGCACAAGTGTACGCGCAGACACAACGTGCACTCTCTATTCCTCTCACTCTCATACTCCGGTGGGACGACTGCTCGACACGACCGGTGAGAGTTAAAGCGCAGGACCGATGGCTTTACGTGCTCTCCGAGGCACGGAGGTGAAACACCGCTAACTTCCCAATTCCGGACTATTACTGAGGCTTACTATACAGAAAGACTCAATAACTAAACTTGGCCCAACCCGGGACTCGAACCCAGGACCTCCGGGTGTGCAGCCGCAAATGCTAGCCACTACACCACTTAGGCAGTTTCATAACAATAAAGCTACTAGCACATACTACTTAATATGACGTACAGTCTACAACATAGAGGTTACGCACGATGGCTATTAATTAATAATAATCTTTAGTACGTTTTACTGTCGGGGTTTCTTTTTAATTTTTAATTTGTTTTATTTGTGGCTTTTTATATTTTAAATTTTAATAGTAAATGCAATACATTTATTTAAACAAAATAACCGTTTTGGAAATACATGTGTATACTCTAGCGCCCCCTGGCGGACTCTAACATTATAAAACTTAGCTAAGAAATTACTCAGGAACGAGACTTATACAAAGGAAAAAATCGTTTCAAAATCGGCCTAGCCGTCTCTGAAAAAAATGGTAACAGACACACAAACACCTCTTTACCCCAAACGCATAAACCCTCTCCGTAGCCGTCGCGGGTAAAAAATATATCAATGTCCGTGACGGCCCTAATCTTAACGATATCATTAAAACAAATTAATATATAAAAAAGATTCCGGCAAATTGAGAACCTCCTCCTTTTTGGAAGCCAGTTAAAAAAATCTTACACGAATATACCTAAATGTTAATAAATTCTGTCAGAACCATTGTCTTTTAAATAAATAAATCTTATTTTAAAAAGGATAAGAGTTAAATAATTAATTTCAAACTTATCTTTATGGGCGATAACAAGTTTTATATTTATTAGGTATAATGATACAAATTTATTAGGTATTAGGTATAACGATACAAAATATTTGTCACTTTACAAAATACTTTTGTTTGTGCTTTACAAAAAACCCAACGAGAGGTCAAGAGAACCTGACATGGAAACCTGCATAGCTTTAACATGGTTTCATTTTTTATTGGGCGAATTTATTAAATTCATGAATGTTAAACAATATTGCTACAATATATTGTCTTAACTCTTTCTTGTAAGGCGATTAGTACCCTCAAAGAGGTACTTTCTAAAGCGTACTTCTCGTTTATGGGTTGACCGAAATGCTTGAAAAAAATATATGTGAATCATCAACTCTTAAACAATATTTTCATAAAAATAAATTTTCGCGGGACTAAAATATCTATTACTTTTTTTTTTAAAGAAATGGTATTTTATTTTGGCAACATTTAAATACTAAAAAATAAAATATCTGTTTTACTTTATGCCCGCCAATAATTTTGTAAATCAATTACTATTTTCCTATATTAAAATCGAAAATTCTATTTACGAACCTCGAAGCTATAACGGTGCTCTGCGCGGGCGCGGGCGGCAGTCGCGCTCTGGCGCTCAGACGGGAAGGCTGTATCACTTTTTTTCTCAAGCAATCGACTATTTACTTGTTTTACGATGTATTTACGCATGTATTGTTTATGTACACAAGTATTTTTGTTTGTGTGCGTGCATAGAATAATCGCTCGCAGACAAATAAATGTGTGGTAAAGTACGCGCTTGGACGCTGTAGAATATTTTAACTAGTTTAATAATAATTAAGTTCTATGTGGATATAGTTATTGGTATTTTGTAAAAATTAACAATTTCAGAAATGTCCAGATCAATCACCAAAAACTTAATTATTATTATATAATTCATAAAAATACCAATATGTTAAATATGAAATCTTTACTATTCCGTAAGTTAAAATAAATAAAAAAATATATAAAAAAGAATGATCTCGATCCGATTACTAGTTTCGGAGAAATGCTTGGATATACAATATATATATATATATACATATATGTATATATATATACATATATATGTATATGTGCATGCCCTAATAGATTATGGGTGAATATTAACGTACAACGGACCAAATGCGAGTCTAAGTGCGGAAAACGAGTCCAATATACAATACAATGGGTGAATATTTTGTTGTTTCAATAATCTATACATATAATAAAATTCTAACTAAGTCGAATCTGTACATTAAATATTTTTTGGAAAATCTTATTGAAATAGAAATTATTATCGATACAGAGGCCGAATCTATAGTTTTTAAAATTTTTGTGTCTGTTTATCTGTCTGTCGCATAACAGAGAAACTACCTACAATGATATTTATAATTGTATTTGCCAAATTTCATGAAAATTGGTTTATCCGTTTATTTTACGCGTGATTAACAAACAAACTTACAATCATTCACGTATTTTAAACTATTTGTAGGATTTTAATTAATTATATTATATAGTACAATAATTCAAGCATTGCATCTCTTTGACTCTTTTCGGATTGTATCGCTCGTAGGCAGTAAACTTATGTGGCGTATTCTTTGATCGGTGTTCTAGTATAATAGTGCGTGGATTGTTTGATGCTTTCTTGCGGGGTGCGCGGGTGCAGCGCGCTAAGACCCGCCCAAACACTCAAGGCCATTGGGGACACTAATCGCCTTAAATAAGATAATTTTTTTATAGTTTTAACTTTTCCGTAAGTCATCAACAATCAAAGTCAGTCATCATGTAAAATGTAAATGTCACGAAGTTTTATTGTAAAAAATGTTCTACGTACCTCGTGTGTCGATCGACCTTCAAAAGTCGACGTCAAAAAAACCCTGCCTGTCAAGCGGCCTTTTAAGGTCGATTTTATGTGTGATTTCTCGCGTTTAAACTATATTTCTTTTTATCTAGCTTTTGTAACGTGTAAAGAAAAAACAAGAAATATTATCATAATACATGTCAAAAAACTAATAACTCCAATAACGTAAATTTTTGTAATTTGTGCAGACAACTTTTTTAAATTTTGGCGGTCTTCGAACTCAATACTTAGTGAGTAAAAATTAATAAAATAGGGTAAAATTATTATAACAAGGATTGGAATATGATGGAAGGATAAGTAACTAACAGTTTTTATTTCGTTTCGTTACGTTATACATCCTAATGTGTATTGAATAAAGATTTTATACAGAAATTGTTATATTTATCAAACATCGTAAGCATTGACGCGCGCTAAGTCCTTATATTTTCACTTTTTCTGAATAAAAAATACACTAATGATAGCATAATATTTTTATTAGCATGATTTAAATTTATAACTAAATAATTACGTATAATTGAATTTGTAAATCTTCTATTAGATTTTAAATAATTAATAACACGTGACCCAAATTCGAGCCGCCATTTTTGACGGTGGTTGGATAGTATGGAGAAGACTTTTTTAAATATTTATTAGAATATTTTCATTGATTTTTAGCACTATTTGAAATTTAGCATTTTATAAATATTTTAACTGTTGAAAAAATTATTTGATTTTTTTAAAACAGAGCCATTTTTATTTTACAGATATAATTTTAACTTAAACATTACTTTAAAACACTTTAAAAAAAAGCCAACTGCATAAAAGCTAACTAAAATATGAAAAGAAGTTGACGAAGGAATAAAGTATTATGCAGACGGTGACTTACATACGTACATCTCGCGACAAGGATAAACGTGTTTTTTTTTATTTTTATAATATATTTTTTTTATTTACAGCTTTTGCGTTCTATTAGATATTTGAAGTTATAATAGGTCTTTACTAATGAAATTACCGTTCTACAATATTTGGAAACATTGGAACATTGGAAACGTAATTTATGAATGGCCGGCAATAAATTCTAAATTCAAATGAATTTTATTTTAAAAGTATGGAGTTCTATTTTTAAATTCAGTCGTTTGTTTATTAATTAGTGTTTTATTTTAACTACATTTGTTTGTTTTTCTTCAATATGAACACAATCAAAATACGAGTAATTATGAAATACGTGTTCCGTCGCGGTAGCAATGCCGCACAAACGGCACGCAACATTAATGACGTGTACGGAGTGCCGAGTGAACATTACAAACGAACGCACGATTTTTTAAAGGTCTGAACACTTCCAACATCAAAATATTAATCTAAAAAATTAACCCCGTGATCGCCTGAAAACTAAAATCAAAAGACACACAAATTGGCTTCTGATATCCGCCATTTTAATTTTTATTTATTTTTAATTTTTAACTATAACGCGAGTATCATATATGTTATATATAGCCTACGACACTCGCGTAAATACGAAACTAACGACATACGAATCATCAAAATTGGCCCACGCGTTTGGCCTCTAGAGTGCCACAAAGAAAAAAACATACATACATATGTACATACATAGACTGATGAACACATTACCCTCCTTTGCGTCACGCAGTCGGGTAAAAAATATGTTTATTTGCATCTCTTAAATTAGTATCATGTTGCATTTTATGTTTATTGTTACTGCACCAAAATTGCTTAAAACATGCTACTGGACTAGCTTCATTTGATTTTTTTTTAAATAGTGGTATAATAAGACGTCCTCGAAATCGCGAACCACGATGTGGTAGAGGAGTTCGAGGTGGTAGAAGTGCAACTTCATCGCTGGTGGAACGTAACGTGGCAGTTGCACGTGGCCACGGTGGTCGTGGTCGTCGTAGTGTACGTACCCAGGGCCCCAATATACACATTTGTATTGACGAATTAGTTTTTATATTTTACGAATGCTATTTTTAACTAATCGTGTTATTTTAACATCATAATCAAAATAGGTGTATTACAATTAAATGGTTTTAAATTTTAGACTTAAAATATACGACCAGGTCAAATAGCTGGCTTAATCTCAGGGGACGTCGATGTCATGGTATGGAGAGATAATAATAGGGTTTCATGATCTCTACATACCATGGCAACGCTTCTTTACAAATTGAAAAATCCACCAAACCTATCTTAATATTAGATTACAATATTATGTTCGGTGGGGTGGACAAGAAAGACCAAATGTTGGCAATGTTGGGCACATAGAGCGGAAACGAACAAAGGTGTGGTATAAAAAACTATTTAAAAGACTTCTAAACGTATCTATATTAAATTCATATATTATTCATCATCACTCTGCTTCTTCTCATACTCATCAAAATTTCCGTATTGCTTTAGTAAAATACAACCATTCTACTCCATTTCCGCTTGCGACCTCACAGAACATGTATCTGTATCGGTTGCAATAAATGTATGTATTGACTTAACCTCTTTGGAAGGGAATATATAGGAATATATAATAAGGAATACATAGCTTATATATAAATTGTTATTTTAATGATGCGTACATATTTCGCGCAGGCACTCGGAAAGTAGCTGACAGATGCGATGTATAAAAAAAACTCCAAATAATTCAACTCTATGTAGCCCAGTGTTGGACACACATATAACGTATGCTAAATGTCCTTTATAATATTATTTATTAATAATATTATTTATTCTACATTTGAAGGACAAATGCTGAAGTATTGACGAAGTGTTCGTATGCTCGTGCCCTAGATGATTATATAATCAATGTAATTTTTTATTAAGAGGAAATTGTGAACTAATAAAGTTTTCTTTTAACCGGTTGAATTTAACAAAGAAGTATGAGAAAGAAAGAAAAATTCTACATAAAAACAAACTCGAATCATTGGATAACCTTATAATAATTGTAACAACAATAAGTTAAGCGGAAGGAAAATCAAAGTAAACGGCAACTTGTAACTTTTTCAATTTTTAATTGAATTGAATAAAAAATAAACCCACAGATCACGTGTCTGCCACGACCTTCGGGTACATTGAAAATGAATCTGCCAAATGAACTGAATTTTTTTTAACATATTAATTGCATTTATTTATCAAAAAAATTACGAAATAGGTAGTAGGTAGTATAGTAAAATTATTAATCTAAATCTAAAATTATTACATTTTAATTTTTAAGACAACGGCAGTGGTATCCCAGTGGTAACGCGCTTGCTTAGGAAACCGAGTGAAGCGGGTTCAAATCCCGGGTCTCGCACCTCTGATATTTTCATGTGCGAATCATTTCTAACATGATTACCACTTGCCTTACGGTGAAGGAAAAACATCGTGAGGAAACCTGCATGTCTGAGAGAACCTAGCAAGTTGCGGAAGACATGTGAAGTCCGCCAACCCGCACTTGGCCAGCGTGGTGGACTACGGCCTGATCCCCTCGTATTGAAGGGAGGCCCGTGCCCAGTAGTGGGACGTTAAAAAAGGCTGAATACAATTTTTAAGACATATTATGACACAATCGTTGTACACGCGATAAAGAAACATTATTTTTAGAACAATAAGCGCCACATGTTTGACACAATGAACTCTAGTCGAAATTTTCAAATTTTTAAATAACTTTATCTATTAGTTTAAATACATGGTATGGTATGGTATGGTATGTTCGGGCTGTTTTCCGCAACTCGACGACTATGCGCCTATTTTGCGTGTGTGGGAATTTAACTTCTTGTTACTCTTGCCACCCCAGTTCCTCCAGGAACTTCAGCAACCTCTTCGTCTTGCCGAAAATTTCCGGGAGTGACCCAGGAGTGCCAAGATGTTGAGCCCGGTACGTCGCTATACCTGGACAATACAAGATCACGTGTGCAGCCGTTTCATCTGCCCCCATGCACGCCCTGCAAAGTGGACTGTCAGTTATACCTATATTAAATAGATGTTTATTATATGGTCCGTGGCCGGTTAAGGCCGCGGTTATTTGCCTGAGTTGAGGTCTGTTAAGTTTGATGATACGGTTCGACATTTTGGCATCAATGTTTGGAAGCGATTCTTTCGCCTGTCTGCAGTCTACAACTTCACGCCATACATTGTTGTGTTGGCGTTTAGTTCGTTGTCGAATTTGACCTTTGAGCCAGCAAGAAGGTAACGAGACGATGGGCTCTGGTCCTATCGCCGTCATGTCCGAACCCCTTCTTGCTAGCTCATCTGCCTTATCGTTCCCCCACGAGTTACTGTGGCCTTTGATCCATTGTAAGGTGATCTCATTCCGGTCACTTACCTGTGTCAAGGCCTTATGACATTCATAGATCATACCTGATGTGGTAGAATTACTATTTAATGCCTGTAGTGCTGACATGCTGTCTGATAATATGCGGATGGAACAGTCTTCCACCTTCTTTGTCGCAATTGTTCTGGCTGCCTCAAGAATACCTAGACTTTCAGCTTGAAACAAATTAGTTTAAATACATATTTATTTATTCACAAAGAATCACTTCGTCCATAAACATAATCATGCTACAAAACATTTATTCACCGTCACACCGCGCTCACGCTCTCTCCACGCTTAAACTCCGCGTCACAAAGGTACAACTTTGGAATAAAAATCAGTGATACTCAACTACAATTTTTTTTAAATATAGCTCAAAATCATATCTCTAGGGGTTTTATATTAATTATTTTAATATCTCATTTCGTTTTGGAGATATGATTTTTTTATTGCTTAAACCGGGCGAAATTGGCTACATTATTTCCATTTTTTCGATTTAAACATTTTTTAAATTATTTTTTTTCTATTATCTTCGTCGAAACGCGACTTTTGACATTCCAATCAGTCACGTAGTCGCAAAACCCACGATACCAGGGCGACATCGCATAATTTCGCTAAGATCGGCCCTATGCCGCTGCTAAAAATATTTGCAATGTTAAAAATAACAAAAATATTATTAGTATATTAAAATTTCTTAAATGTTTAAATAATATATGGAAGACTTACTTAATGTTAAGTAAGCATGTTGGTAAGTAAAACCGTTATCGCTATGCACCGCGAACGTCGCCTGCGTCTGGATCGCGCCTTACAATATGTACATATACTAGGTATTAACATATCAGGTCATCCTCCTTGAATTCAAATTGTTAATGCAAAACAAAGTAAATTCTTAACTTTAGTTATATGTACCTAGAATGCGTTAAACTTAACTTTCGCTTAATATATTTTGTTGTTGAACTATTAAAGTATCGTTGAACTATTATAATATTAAAAACGTGAATAAACTTTATAAAACAATCTTTAAATTGCGTTTTTAGTAGTGAATAAAATACCTATAAATATAAATAGTTTGTATGTCGCAAAGAACTAGCATGAGACCTTAACCACATCGTTATAAATTATTTATTTAAGCTTTAAAATGCGGATTTTATATATTTAAACACTTAACAATTCGAATAATTATCGTATTATTTTTTTACATTATGAATATCATTATGTAAAACTATAAGGCACTAATAACATTTGGCACAATATAAGCGGATATTAACATACGACTAGCTATAATGACGTAGTGAAGCCAGTATTAAAAACTTAAAAATAAATTATTGATCCATAACAGCTAATATATACAACTAGTTAATATGTAATTCTACCTATTTCATAAGACTTTTTTAGAAAATGTTACTTTCATTAGCTTTTAATTATTATTTGATTCTTTATTAACCGACTTCCCAAAAACAGGAGGAAGTTCTCAATTCATCGGAATTTTTTTTTTTATGTATGTTGACCGATTACTCGAAGACGCCTGAACCAATTTGGAAATTTTTTTTTGTTTCAAAGGGTATACTTCCCAGGTGGTCCCATATAAATTTTATCGAAAACCCTCGAGCGGTTTTTTAAAAAATCAACAATAAATATATTTTTTAAATAAATTGTTTAATCGAATATGTAATTAAAAAATTTTCTTCTTACAAATTATCTGCTTATTACGTCTACACTAAAGATGGAAAAATAAAAACTTAACAATAAACCGACTTCCAGGCACTAAAATGTAAAAAATAACTAAACGGAGGTATTCATTTAGAATAGATACCTAATCAGATATTTTCGATGTAGGTGTCAGCCGACAATATTTTAAGATATGAATATCTAATAGGTAAATATGTATTTATATCGAAATATATTATAATAGATTTGCTTTGCATGGGCTGGCACCAACTTCGAAAATATCTGATTAGATATCTCTATTCTAAATGAAAACCTCCGTTTAGTTATTTTTTACATTTTAGTGCCTGGAAGTCGTTTTTTTTTAAGTTTTTAAACCATAACACCTTCTATGCCTAATATTAAATGGTTGGATGAACATTATAAACTTTTTAGTTAGATACCTACCTTTACTATTTAGGTGCCCGGCATTTTCGTAGTTTACCGCAATGAAGGAGGCGAAAATTACCTTTAGAACAGGAGCGTACAAACTTATCTTTTGATGTGGATGTTTGTTGATTAATAAAAATTTTATAAATGCCTTCAGGTGTTGTTTTGCGATGCAGGAAAATAAAAAATGCGTAAATATGCTTAAGATTTCCAAAATAAAAAGATATCAAAAAAATCTAAATACACGATTCTAAATAAAGAAAATGATTTTGGATACGAGATGATAATGCGTATTGTGTATCTTGTGCAGGGTCCATAATAAAACTTCGAGATATTCCTTGCTTATATTCTTATATTCAGTACTTTTATAAACGTCAGTGAGTTACAGAATTTATAATCATAATTTTCAGTATTACAAAAAATTCGTAGTGACCTCAGGGTGGTACCGACATCTCTGTGCAAAAGCGCGGGAAAACAAATGAATATCCGCGCCCTTTTTTATTTTTTTTAAAACACGTTCCTGTCGGCCAAGGTCACATAAGTAAATGCCTTATACATAAATCATTACAAATTAATCAAATATATAATTTTCTATTAAAACAATATATAAAAATGCAACCTTACACTTGTAATTTGTATTTCAAATATGTTTAACCCTAATACAACACACAAAAAACATTTGCTTAAAATAATAGCATACTTGACATGTTGGATATGCTTTTTGCTTTTGCGACTTTTATTTCAAATTCGAATCCATTATCGCTATGAATTATTTATCTTGACACCAATGTAAACTTTATAAAAAATACCTTTAAGATTTATGGCAATACATTTGATATTTTTTTTGATATTAGTGATGTTCTTGGTCCAGTTAAACTAGTTACGTTGGAATTTGTTTAAAATTTGGAGACATTAATTATTTTAACTACCTGCTAGAAAAACACGCTGGTATTAATATTCATGTAATACATAAAGATAAGGAAGATTTTCACCTTTTTATTTATACAGTAATACGTGTTATATTGCGTCAAAAATATAGTTTCATTAAATGTCAATACTTTTATAATTCTAAAGGGATTCAGAAATTTAATGACTTCACGTATATAAATGAATATCAATAACTACATAACATTATTATTTGTTTACAGGAAATGGATCGAAGAAATAGCTTTAGCAAACAAGCAAGGACGAAAGCCGTCGCTTCTTCGCGCTATGACCAAGACATTCTGGTTAAGTTATGCGTCTTCCGGATTTATGTTTTTTGTACAAGCCGTCATCCTTAAGTAAGCACTTTTGTAAATAATTAATATCCTATATGAGATTTTTACTTAGTTCTAATAATTTAATTATATTTTCTACTCGATTTTCAGTTTATTAGTTGCTAGCGACTCACTTTCGATCCGCTCGGGTTCATCCCTACTTACGTTTTGACGTTTAGTATAAATTTCTCAGAGATGAGACATTTTCCCACATAAAAAGTATCCTATATGTTGACCAGGATATCCAGCTATCATCATACCAAATTTCTGAAAAATTCCTCCAGTGGTTTTTCCGTGACGCGGTCACAGAGAGACAGGCATAAATTCTAAAAACTATAGATTCAGCTTTTGTATCGATGATATGTAATGACTATTTCAATAAGATTTACCAAAAAATATTTAATGTACAGATTCGATTCAATTAGAATTTTATTATATGTATAGATTAATTATACGCACCTCGACCTAGTCCGACTCCTTAGACCTTAAATGGTGGCCGCTATTCTTAACATTTGTGAAATGATTTCGAAAGAATTTTTTTTAAAGATTATGGTAATATTAATTAGTTTCTCTAAATTCACCTTAAAAGTGTCTTAAAATTGATCCGTGTTTAAAGAATCACTGAAAAATCAATTAATAAGTTATATAGAGAAAAAATAAGAAAAAACAGTATTTTAAAATCCATATAACTTGTATAAGGTGCAATTCTACATCTTATTGCATAAGCATTCATGGTAGATTGATAATGTTGCAATAGTGGCAACTAGGCTTGCAAAATTATGTATTTTTTTTTATTTCAGACCCTTCCAACCAGTAGCTTTGAGCATGCTGCTGTTTTATTGGGAGCCAGGCTCCAATATGACTTACGAACAGGCTGTATACTGCGCTTCTGCAGTCATCTTGATATCACTCCTTATTGCTTTCCTAAACCACCACGGCACTTATTCCACTCAACAGTTTGGCATGAAAGTACGAATTGCTGCGTGCTCTCTCATCTATAGAAAGGTAGTGTATTTAAATAAAATCACTTTCTTCAACAAAGTTCTCAAATCATAAAGTGGTAAAGGTTAATATTTTCGCTTATATTTAAGGTTAAATAATATTTTTCATTTAATATATATTTAAATGTTGATTTTAACTATAAAAAGACACAAATATCATTATATAGTAAAAAAATAATTATATTCACGTTTGTACAGGTAATGCGAATGAGCTCTGGCGCACTGGCTCAGACAACTGCTGGTCAAGTGGTCAATCTGTTATCTAACGATGTGAATCGATTCGACTACGCCTTCATCTACACACACTTCATATGGCTACTGCCACTCCAAGTGCTTGTGGTCTGCTATCTTATTTACATTAAAATTGGTTACGCTGCCATTGTTGGAGTTATTGGCATCGTATTGCAGACTATTCCTGTACAATGTGAGTTCTGTAATATAATAATATGTATATTTAACTATAAAAATATCAAACAAACATACATTACATGCATAATGACCGTGACAGTGCGGTATCTATATGAACAGCATTCATAAAATCTATATCGATAGCCAGAAGTTTATTTTTCGCATAGGGCACTGCCTTCTCTTGCTAAAAATATTGCGTTCAATCACTTCGTTCGTTTGTCAATCTAAATTTAACTCTTTCTGTGGAATATTTTTATCTTACATTTATAAATATATTTTGTCCTTAAACTATTAATAGAATAATTTTTTTTTTCTCCAGCTTACATGAGCAAACTGGCAGCTAGATTGCGTATGAAGACAGCGATAAAAACAGATGAGCGCGTGCGAATAATGGACGAAATTATAAATGGCATGCAGGTGAAATAATTCATTTCAAATCATTCATCTTTTAATAACATTAATAATGAAACATTTATTTTTTATGAGAGATATATTTTTATTTTAGGTTATCAAAATGTATGCGTGGGAGAAACCATTTGAACAGGTTGTGGCTTTGGCTCGCAAGAACGAAATCAAGTGCGTCACCTCAGCGTCCTATCTGCGTGGAGTATACCTCAGCTTCATGGTGTTCACAGAAAGACTTTCCCTATACATAACCCTTCTATCTTATTCTCTATTTGGTTATCAAGTCACTGCAGATATTGTAAGTATTATGAAATAACAACCTTCAAACTACAATCCATAAAGAATTTTTCATTTATGATAGTCTTATTTTAAACCGACTACTTCAAAAATGAAGAAGTTCTCAATTCGGCTGTATTAAAAAAAAACAACTGCTTTATTAGCAACACGTGGCTCTAATTCTACTGCGTATTTATGATCAATACGCATTGAAGTATCTCATGTTTATTGTAGGGTATACCATACCATAAAATAATCTAATTGCAGGTATTTCCATTGGCGCAATTCTTCAACACACTACAAGGCACCCTTTCAATAATTATGTCAAATGCAGTATCATTTTTGGCAGAAGCACTGATTTCCGTGCAACGCCTTGAAGCGTTCATGTTACTGGGTATGTGAGACCTTTGGGTCTCTATTGCATGCCTAGCCGCTATGGATGATACTGAATTGGGAAAAGGGGAATACCCTTTTAAAGAGTTCAATATATGACAGACTCTTATTGTAAATAATTTAGTGTTTAAAGTCTAATACTATATGTATGTATGATGTACGTAATGACTAATGCATCGCAAGCAATGTGATATCTAACCAAATGGTAAAAACGCACGACCAAGTATATTATCAAGAGAATCACTTGACTAAAATAATAATTTCCACAGGCATTCCCGTTGGCTCAAATGTTCAATATTCTCCAAGCTTCAGTAGCTATATTATTACCAGCGTCTCTTTCTTTGATGTTGGAGTCATATGCCTCTGTTCTTCGCATCCAACAATTATTACTTTTGGGTACGATTTTAAATATTACAATGTGTGAGTGGCTATTGTGAATCGTTTAAAGATCTGAAAACCCTATTAAAATAACATACATGTGTACTTTTGCACATGTATCGTTAACGTAAGTTACCTTCTAACGATTTCGATCTTGTTTATTACGCTTTTATCGCTAACCAGGTTTGGATATAATAATATGTATGAATTTTAACCTAATAATAGTAGAACGTATATTACTAACTGCATGACTTATAATATACCTAAATATATTTATATTATACAAAGTAAGTGTTTTTTATATTTACATAATAATGTCCAGAACGCTATTCACATTTCCTCGCATCCCTCCTCCTCCTTGGTAAAACAATGTACTTTTTAACTATGTATGTGAATGCATAATATTAAAGGATAAAAGATCATGGAAGGTTAGTGCAAGATAAAAAATTGAAAGAAAGTTACTAATATTTTTTTACAATAAATAACAGATGAAAGAGAAGATCTCCGCAGTGTGGCGGATGTGGACATTGCCAAATTGGTCTTGAGAGCTAAAAATAAAAAAATGAAGAATCTTAGTGAAGTTGACCTACGTTCGAATACTTTCAAAAAAATTGAAGAAGAAGGTATCTATAACCCAGGTATGGAAATCAAAAACGCTGTAGATACAGCTTTATCCCAATTATATTAATATAATCATTACAAAGCGAATATTGACCAAATGTGCCTTTTATTTTCAGGTTTTGATTGCAATGAGAAAGCACTTATCTCTCCAGCAATAAACGCTAATTTGATCCACCCAGATGTCGGCATTCATATTCAAGATGTCAGTGCCAGCTGGATCGACGGTGGACCCATTACATTACGCAATATTAATTTGTCTATTCCTAAGGGCAAACTATGCGCTATCATTGGATCAGTGGGTTCAGGAAAGGTACCTACTCTAACATAAATTAATTTTACATATTTTTTTCATTGAAATTTCTTAATTAAATAAATACATTATAATTATACTACTAATGATTTTCAGAGTTCGATTTTGCATCTGTTACTAAATGAGTTACGAGCTACTAGCGGCAAGATTTATCTTTCTGGACCTTTGTCTTACGCGTGTCAAGAGCCATGGCTGTTCGTTTCCACTGTGAGGCAAAACATACTGTTCGGACTTCCATACAATTCTAAGAAATATAAAGAGGTAAATTGATGTCTTATTTTTTAATATGAGATAACATCTCATTATATTTCATACATAGTAAATACATAGGTTCTTTTCTATTACCTAAATTCTCACATCGATCGGTTAAACTAGTTTGCCATGACCAAATCGACATATGTACATGTCTATATGGTCAATACCGATATTGACTCAGCTTAGGAAAGGACTCACCGCCTATCGTTTGTTGTAGAGCCGGACTGAACTACTACAATAATTTATAAATAATTTATTTATTACAGGTAGTTAAAGTATGCGCACTGCAAAAGGACTTCCAACAATTTCCTCATGGAGACCAAACCCTCGTTGGGGAAAGAGGTGCATCCTTATCTGGAGGTCAACGAGCACGTATCAACCTGGCGAGAGCTGTGTATAGACATGTAAAGCACATAAACAAACATAATAACTTTTGACATTAATAAGAACAACTCATGATATCATCAGCATAATAAACAGTATAAAATAATATGGCTAATTACGAGAACAATTAAATAGATTATAATTCAAAGTTTTTATTCCATTTCAGGCGGAAATCTATCTATTAGACGATCCTTTATCAGCAGTGGACGCTCACGTCGGCCGGCAACTATTCGACGAATGCATTACTGGATATTTGCGGCACACGACGCGCGTCTTGGTTACTCATCAACTTCACTACCTTCAAGCTGCTGACTATATAGTTATAATGAATAATGTAAGCTTTTTGCATTCAAAAAATTTTTCTTAATGATATATCTTAATTACTAGCAATAGGCTTCGCCCTTCAACTATAAGCTCCTATATATGTAAAAATTAGTTTTACAATAATGTATGGAAGTCTGCCTGATTTTTTGACATTTATTATTAGCCTATAGCCTTCCTTAATAAACGGGCTATCTAATGCAAGAAGATTTATTCAAATCGAATTAGTAGTTCCTGAGATTAGTGCATTCAAACAAACAAACTCTGTCTCTTTATAATATTAGTATATATATCTTACCTTTATCATTATGGGAAAAGGCTGTGAAAATGTCAACCCTTTAGGACTACCTATTTGGGCTGAGCTGTCAGGAATCAATCAAATAACTTTGTATATTAATACATATTATAGTTAAAAAAAACGATATGTCCTAATGCACGAGTACAAATACTTGTATTGTGTAAAATAAATATTAAGCTTTCACCGAGGTTAATGAACTTGACTATTAGAGTCAACTGGCAAATTAATAAGAATTAATTAATGACCAATCAAATATTTATTAGATATTTTTTTTAATATATTTCAGGGCGTAATCGAAGCCAAAGGAACGTATGAAGAGTTGACGACATCTGGTAAAGATTTTGCTAAGTTGTTGTGCTCAGTTCAAGAAGATAAGGAAGTCAATCCAGAAACTGAAAAACCTCCACCAATGTCAAGACGAACATCTTCTAGGGTATGTTTTGTTTATAATGTGTCTCAAAAATAGTGCGTTTAATATTTGATTACTATTATAAATGCGAAGGTTTGTATGTGTGTGTAAAGGGTAAAATGACTGGACGAATTTGGATGAAATTTGGTACACAGACTATGTATGCCCTGGAATAACATATGTATACGAATGTTGGAACGCACCCGATTAAAGGGAGTTTAAATCACTACTACTAGTAAGTACTTAATGTTATACTTATTTTTTCCAGCTATCTACAACAAGGCGTCCGTCTCTGGCAGATTCTGCTTCAGGATGTGATGGTCCCGCACAAGAGATGGAAGAAGAAGAAAGAGAATCTGGCTCTATGGGTTGGCATGTGTATGGAGCTTACTTACGAGCTGGCGGACGAACTGGCAGATTAATCTTTATGGTCGTCCTTCTCGTAGTTGGGCAGTTATCTGCAACCCTCTGCGACTACTGGGTTACGCTCTGGTATGATTAGTAAACGAAAATATAAATTCTTTCTTATTTCGTAATATAAATCGTGAAATAAAAAATATATTTTTGTATTAAAGGACCAATGAAGTAACTAGACAAAAAGAAAGAGAAACAAACACTACTGTGAAGGAATACGAACGAGTAACACCTGTAGACAACTCTACATTCACCCTAACAACTTACTTTTCTGGAATTGACATAGAACCAAGTATGAAATAAGCATTTTTTTTTATTTATTCTGGAACATTAAAGACAATTACTTACTTTTTTTTTGCTATTTTTACAGATTTGGATATTCACGCCTATATAGGACCTTTAGACACATCTCAATATCTCTATGTGTATACGGCCCTCATTTTTTGTTGCATCTTCTTTATAACGGCTCGCGCATTTATGTTCTTCAAAGTGTGTATGACATCATCAAGAAATCTTCATAATGATATGTTCCATTCTATGTTACGTGGAGTAATGCGTTTCTTTGATTCCAACTCCTCAGGTAATGAATTATATTACATATACAGTATGCACGTAATAATACTAATAAGTTATTAGTTTATTACATGTCTAATACAATTTTCTTATATTAAATAATTTTTCTTTTATTTTATTTTCAGGGCGTATTTTAAACCGTTTCTCTAAGGATATTGGAGCATTAGACGAATTGTTGCCTCGGTTTCTTCTGGAAAGTATCCAAATTTATCTTGTCATGTTCAGTATATTAGCATTAAATGCAGCTGCTTTAGTCTGGACTCTACTACCTACTACAATTATACTGCTCTTGTTCTACGTTATACTTCAAATTTATTTGAAATCTGCACAATCTATCAAGCGCTTAGAGGGCACTAGTACGTACAATATTTTAAAAATAATATATATATTTTTTTACTAAAAAGGTTAACCATGATTTGTGTTTACAGCTAGAAGTCCTGTCTTCTCTCATATGTCTACGACACTAAATGGCATCAGTACTATCCGATCTGCTGGAGCGCAGCAACGCTTGATTCAAGAATTTGATGGATATCAGGTAATATTGTTGTTATATTATTCGATAATACTTATAGTACCTTAATAAGTATAAAGCGATAATATGACTGGCCTACTACTACATTTAAAGTATGTAAAAGTTTAGATAGTTATTAAGTACTAGCAAAAAAACGGCTTCACTCGCGCTAATACTACTAAAAAACTCCAAAAAGGTAGGTTTCATACAAACTTTCCTGACCTATATTACCCCCTTATGGGATGAATTCGTAAAGTGCTAAAACACGTATTTATTTAATTGTATTGAAGAGCATTAATAACAAGTTTCAAGTAATTATGATCATAAATATTTTTTTGGGTTATATTATAACGTGTTTTCCCGTATGTAACGTAACGTGGTTTCCTGTATACCCATGACTGGAGTACAAACATTTGTGCTCATCAAACAAATGAATGCCACCAGCGGGACTCGAACCTGCGACCCCAGCGGACCACAGCAAGTAGAGTCACTACAAACTGAGCCAAACATGTCGTCCATTAGTATTTTATATATGTAACTTTGTATGTACATTTAGGTTTAAGTAATGTACCTACACTTTTATGCATAATTTTCGCTCTTTTCTTATATTTTTTATATCCTTCTCTATCGGTTTCCCAATGAGATCGCTTATAGTGATAAGGCCATCTTTGCACATTTCTTTAGTTGTATTTCTTTTTGTGTATATTACTATTTTACTGTGAAATAAAATGTTTAAATTAAATTAAAATTGTAATAAACTTATCTACCATACGTTATATAGACAACAGATAAACTAATTATTATATTTTATACTTTTTTTTTTAATTTTAGGACATTCATACTTCTACTTGGAGCAGCTATCTCGCTAGCGGCGTGACGCTCGGTTTTTGGCTCGACTTCATATGCGTGCTCTATTTGGCAATTGTTATAGTAGCCTTCCTAGTTATTGATAGCAGTAAGTTATATTTTAACTCAAATATTTGCTTGTAAATCATTTAAAAATAAAATTACAACGTTATTTTGTATGTCTTCTGAAACGAAATTTTGCAAACTTTTAGAGACCATATTCTCTGGCAACGTGGGATTAGCGATATCGCAGACTCTCATCTTAACGGGCATGCTGCAGTTCGGAGTTCGCCAAACTGCGGAAGTGATCTCACAAATGACTAGCGTAGAGCGAATCCTACAATACACTCATATTGAACGCGAACCCCAATGGGATAAAGGAAGTAAGTAAATTCCATTTCCTCTGAACTAATATTATGAATACGTAACTACAATGTACTTAGTACAACTTATTAAAACTAAGAGATACTGGGTTCTGATTTGACTCGATCATAATTTACGTTTACATACATAATATAACAGGATCCCAGAATATGTTCAAAAGGCTTCTATCGCCAAATTCAAAAAAATTGTTAAAGAACGTTTGTGTGCTAAAAGCTATTATACAATAAATGATTTTATAGAAGATGGCATACCTTGGGAATGAAATGATCGCCTCCAGGCTACTTCAACTTGATAGAAATATTGTAAATTATAATTTTACTTTAAAAAAAGATTATACTTTAAGACAAGATATTGGTCCCGGTGAGTTTGTTTCGCCAGTTCTTCTCAGGTCTGAGGCTTCTTCTTTCCGAACTGGTAGTAGACTGGTGACGTTCAGTAAAAAATTGTAATAATTTAATGCTGAATAAAATATTTTGAATTTGGATTTTTTTAAATTTAATTGATAATATGTATGTTATTCACGATCTGATTTAGGCTGCAACGTTGAGAACAAACCAAATGAAAATTCTTTATATACATGTATAGAAAGCAAATCAATCTTCATACAATGCGTATAATTTTTATGTAAATATAAATAAATGTGTGTGGTGTGTAATAGTAAGAAATATAATAGTAATCTTGAAGCCATTAAATTACATTGTTATTGCAGCTAAAGAAACCCCTAAAGGTTGGCCTTGGTGTGGACGCATCGAGTTTCGTAATTGTTTCA
Organism: Brenthis hecate; assembly: GCA_951806755.1. NCBI lineage: Eukaryota > Metazoa > Arthropoda > Insecta > Lepidoptera > Nymphalidae > Brenthis > Brenthis hecate. The sequence continues at coordinate 850,876 of OX638264.1, forward strand.
TGAAATACACTACTGAAGATTTGCCCGTTCTAAAAAATCTAAACCTAGTCATCGAAAGCGGTTGGAAGGTAACTTTATATTTTACGAAAATTAATCTTTTTAAGTCTACATTCTATACTAATACTAGCAGTACCCGCGGTTTCGCCCACGTTCAAATTACTAAAAAACAAACTTTTTGACACACGGACAGCAGCGCCACCTACTGGGTCCAAATGTATTTTCAAACCATCCAGGAGCCCATTGAAATATACACACAAAATTTCATCCAAATCGGTCCAGCCCTTTAGGAGGAATAAGGTGACAAACACACGTACAGAAGAATTATATATATTAATCCCTCAACGACCGCGGACACGCCGGCGTTACAGTTAACATTAGATTTCTTAGAAATTTAATTAATTTCTTAGAAATTTAACTGGAGGTGTTAAGATACAAAACTGAAGAATTTTTATGTTTCTGTAAACACAATAATCGGTCGTCGAATTAAAAATCATTTCATTCAAATTTCAAGAAAGTTATTAGCTATTTTAACATCACGCGGATTTAATAGCAATTATGAAAAACAATTATATATAAAATCCGTTTCAAATACAATTTTTGTCAAAACTAAACGGTGAAACAATTTTAATGTAATACAGAAATAATTCAATTTTAATCTGGAGATCATACTCGATGAAAAATATATATATTCCTTTAAAAATATTAAACAAGAATAATAATCTTTCACAATTGCTGTATTATTCCTTATTACTCATACACAAACAAATAAATATATATATATATATATATATATATATATATATATATATATATATATATATATATATATATATATATATATATATATATATATATATATAAATTATTTATACGGAATTGTCTCACAGACCTTACTGTAAGGTAACATTTATATGACATTATACAATTTTAAATACATAATTGCACCTGCAGATGTACATGACATGCGTACATAATGTTACTTGATCCCGTATATAGTAGGTAAATAATATTCAGTAAGTGCAAAATTTAGAATCTTTTACTAGAGGATTTCTTATATAAGAGTGGCAAAATGACGAGCGATCACAAAGACTTCATTGTAGGATGCCTTACAATAAAACCTTTTTATTTGATAATCAAAAAGTATTTTTGCGGTTATATTTATTTTAATTTGTGGTCTATTTTACATTAACCAAATTACACAAGTTTAAAAAACAAACCAACGCACGTAAACGTATTATAGTGTAGGTAGAAGTCCATCTATATATTATATAATAAAATTCTAAACCGAATCTTTACATTAAATATTTTTTGGAAAACTTTTTGAAATAGACATTATTATCGATACAGCGGCCAAATCTATAGTTTTTAGAATTTTTGTCTGTCTGTCTGTCTGTTACCGCATCACGAGAGAACCACTGGACAGATTTTGATGAAATTTGGTATAATGATAGCTGGTCATCCGGGTCAACATATAGGATACTTTTTACCGCGGAAAAACATCTCATTTTTGAGAAAAAATACAAAAACTGCTATAAGAGTTTATATGTAAAACCTAAGAATTTATTTTTTGTTCATGTTAACGCGGGCGGAGCCAAGGACAATAATGCTAGTTAAAAATAAACGTAAAATAAAATGTTAATTTATTGTGTAGGTGGGAATAGTCGGCAGAACTGGTGCCGGCAAATCGTCCCTCATCTCTTCATTATTCCGACTTGCTATCATTGAGGGAGAAGTTCTCATTGATGAAGTTGATACCGGGCATCTATCCCTTCAGGTACATTTATATATTAAATACAAGTATAAAACCGTTACCAATACTTACTTCAAATTCTCCCGGTACTAATCGATGACAATTTATATTCCACAGGATTTGCGATCGAAGATATCGATTATACCGCAGGAGCCGGTTCTATTTTCAGCGACCATTCGTTATAATTTAGATCCATTTAATAGCTATGATGATGAAAAATTATGGAAAGCTCTGGAAGCTGTAAGTATTAATTGTAATCCATGCATTAATCGTATATTAATTTATCTGAAACTCACGAATCATTTCGTTATAGGTTGACTTAAAAGGGGCAATTCCAGCATTGGATTTCAAAGTATCTGAAGGAGGATCTAACTTTTCACTCGGGCAAAGACAACTGGTGTGCCTTGCGCGCGCCATTCTTCGTGGCAATCGTATTCTAGTACTAGATGAAGCAACAGCTAACGTGGATCCTAAGTAAGCATTTTTTATCATGGATTTTTCAACCTACTTACTACATCAATAAGGAATGTTTTTTAACCGACTTAGAATAAGTTGTAGGTAGAGTAGTAGTGGTAGTAGTGAGATTGGTCGCCTTGACCAAAATCGATCAGGAGGACATTAGTATAATAATAAAAGAAGTATACATACTAACATTATTAGAATACGAAAAAAATTTTTTTTTATATATACCTACTGTTCTAATTCATTTTTTTGTTTCCAGGACCGACGAATTTATACAAAAAACGATAAGAAAACGTTTCTCAGATTGCACTGTTTTAACAGTGGCTCATCGACTTAACACAATTATGGATTCAGATAGAGTTATGGTCATGGATTCTGGTCGCCTCGTCGAGTTTGACCACCCTTACAGATTGTTAAACAATCCCGATGGTTACTTCACGAAGATGGTCAAAGAAACTAGTGAAAAAATGTCATCACAACTCTACCAAATTGCGAAAAAAACCTTTCTCGACAGTGGTGGAGTGATAGAGTAAAGAGCTGTTAATTGTTAAGGTTATTGTAATTAGACCAATAAGTTAAATGTTTTGGAATGATGCAGTTAGGTACTTAGAATTATTATTGTTGTAACACCAAGGATAAAAAAATTGCTGAGGGCAAGTAATTTATAAGGTTAAAAAAAATTGTTGCCATAATTTAAATTGATTATTATTTTTAAATCTTGTCTTGTAAGTAAATGTCTATGTATATTTTTAGATGTATAAAATATTATTAACTATCCAATAAAATAGATGTTTAAACATTCCAACTATATAAATTTTGTACATAACGGCATGTTATTCCAATACAGACTGAATGATGAGTAAGAATGAATGCATCTTTAGATTTTAAGTATCCTTTTACTAACACAAAATTAATTTGTTATTTATTCTCAATATAGCATCATATACTTTTATTGAAAAATTACATTTGTGAATGCCATAGAGGATATCCTCAAACTATTAAAAGTAAGCTTTAATGAGTGTTTTATTTAGTTACTAGTGACTCACCCCCCTTCTCTCGGTTTCATCCCTAGGTTGATTCCCCATACAAACTTTCATCCCCATTTTCACCCCCTTAAAGGATAACTTCTGGGATAAAAATATCCTCATATCCTATTTCCTTCCTAGGGTCTTAAACTATCCTTTTACCAAATTTCATCTGAATCGGTTCAGTAGATCCAGAAATTACCCCCTATAACCTCACAAACTTTACCTATTAATAATAAGATAAATTTCCATATATCTGCAGGATAACTACCTCATCTTAAGCATTTATTTAATTAATAAAGTACTATCATATATATTTGGGAATAGCGTAAGAATTAAAAAAATAGATATTTTCAATAAGACTATATTCAACAGCAGCTTTCGTTTGCACACATAACATAATCCATAAAAAAAATTTAATACTTATGAACAACCTAAAAACTAAAAACTATAACATGCAAAAGTAATGTTCTCAAGATAATGTTCCATATATAATAAAAGAAACGGCGGAGCAATATTATCATATAAAACTTATTTTTAAGCTTCAATATACCTTTCCTAAGCAATAAAAAACTAGCAGAATTATAATGTAATAAATCGACTAAGACTTAACAATACATTCAATATAACACACTTAAGGTTTTCACTTTTGAATCATTTCAAATATTTTAACTTAAACTAAACAAAATATTTATACTTAAAACAAATTCAGATCCTGCTGATATTCATCTACACTAAATGCCTAGCTAAAGCAAGCTACTTAATTCCTTGTATATTTAAGCCCATGATTTAATTAATGATTATTAATTTTAAATCTCAATGTTTACTGTTAACTAAAACTATTGCAAGATTTTTATTCTATATCAGGCAATTCTTCCTCTTCATTACAGCTTGAATCATCATTTTCATAGTCATCTCCAAAACCTCCAATCTTGTTAGAGAACATGTCATCCATATTATCATACTCTTCACCACTTTCCTCTTCATCTTGCCATCTATTAAAATCTACTCTAAGCCAGTGGTGTTTCTTTTTGTCACTGGTCAATGCAGGCCAAAAGGCCTCGTCCTGGTTTTCTTTGGCTAATACAACCTCAATTAGTCTACCTTTATTCACATAGCTACTTTTATCTGGATCTACTTCGGCATATAAAGGTATGCAAACTTCATATAATTTCTGTTCTGGTGTACAAGCACCTTTAAATAAAATTATTTTTTTCTCTATCTTAATATACGGCTTATCACATTCCACGTTGAACGTTAAAAACACACGAGTATTTGTCTGTGCCCAGGAAACTGACGGTGGAGTCACTACTGCATCTGAATTCATTTTACGTAGTTTATATGTTCTTCGTAGTAGTTATTGGTGTTATGCACTACTTTCTTTTAGTAGTATTATACTATTTTAATCAACTTAGTAAATTTTTACACACTAATTAGGTAAATACAGTATAACATTCTCGAAGCACGTCTTGACTCTTGACTCTGTCATTTGACATTTGATGATTTGACAAATGACAATTGAATTTATTGATATGACATACGTTAGCGCCACAAGGCACAAACTATGTTAATTAGAAATGCTACGCAGTTAGCGCTTAGCCGTTCTAACCATGTTTTTAGTTTTTAGTTGATTACTTACAATATGTTATTTATGTCAATTAAAATAGGTATTGTTTGAACAAAAAAATAGATGATTTCTTTTGCATTATAATTTCAATGACCATATTACATTATGATTACTTTAAATGCAATTTTATCAGTAGTTTTGAGGCTGCTCTATTTATTCGCCGAAACATACTAAGTGTTGCCGAATAGCAGCATGTATGCCTCAGAAGTCAAAGAGAATAAACTAATAATATAGAATAAAAACGAATAAAATAGAATACAAAAAACTCGCCGGTGCGCATGCATTCCCCGCGAAGTTAATAGATTCTAACAAAAAAAAGGATCAAGTGCCTCTGTCTCACCTATCGATTTGTTATTGAAATTTAAGTAAAATTAAGAAAAGTTAAAAAATAGATCTCAAAACGGTGTATGTAATGGTTTTAAAAAAGTTTATGTGAAGCAAAACGCAATAATGCGCTTGTTAATTATTATTGCATATAATATTATGACAAGCATACACCAATCTCCGCAAACATCGATTTACATACACCGCTACATCGGATTTATTTTACTTTATTAAATTGGCACGATTAACTTCATTTTTTTTCAAATATGTTTGTATGGGTACTAATATGTATGCGTCCGTGCATACGTACTTGCAAGCATGCTTGATGCATGCACGCGCGTGTGTGTACATTTACCCTCTCTCTTAATCAGTAATCTTATATTACAAATTCTAATAATCTCCTTGTCGCTTCCGGTCCTGTCGTGTATCGCTGTAAAATCATACCCGAGATCGGACAAAATCTAATTGTCTTTTAAATAGTCTATTTGAAACTTTAGGTTGTAGTTAATGTTTGTAATCATGGATGACAAAATTAGTTATCTACATCCTAAATAAATAGATAAGTTTATTCTGAGACAATGAGCTTATCTATGACCTATGTAAATATGTCAATGTACCAAGTGACAACCAAATATGTCATAGCAATAGCATTAACAAATAACAACAACATTAGCAAATTGTGTTACAAATTCTTATTATAATGAACGTTCATGAACAAAATAGGTCGCCAGAAAATAACATTTCAAAGTCGAACGTTCAACGAACTATGTTAGTCTTAGCAAACCAACCATAACAGGATTTATGAGTGTCAATGTTAAAAGACATTACCACCCGGATTTATCGCAACTAAATTTTTTAAACTCTATCACCAATGAACCAACATCATTAAACTTAAATCATAACTATATTATTGCAGCTCTATATGCTGCAATAAAACGCACAACTGAAAATAATGAAAAAAATGATCTCCGATTTATTGTAGATCGTAAACAATTATTAATGAATCACATAGACTTCATTACGTATAGGAGAACGTTAATAAGTATAATGTGCAGTGCTTTTTATATTAAAGAACCTATAACTATAGAAGCATGCTCATACAAAGATTTCATATACTTGTTGTCAGTTAAAAGCCAACAAGAAATTTTAAGAAAAGACGTCGAACTAAGGATGTTGAAAAATATTGTGCTTGGGGCTACAAATTTGAACAATTCTTGCTTTCAGGTATTTTTAAGTTAGTAAAATCCAACATTGTACTATTGTTTTACACCATTTTACTTTATTTACAGATGAACCAAATTTAGATCCGGATATTGAGAAACCTGTTGTTGAAAATGAAGAATTCTCAATATTTTATAAGGCATCACTAAGAAATCTTGAATTATTGTATGGAGCACAAATTGATGGATTATTGACATCTATGTCAACATGTAAAGTCCCCACTACCAAAGATTATGATACTAATATAAGTTATTTGGAAAGTAATAATCTTGTGGAACTTAAAACAAATAGACAAATATTTAATTATAAACAAAAAATTTTAAGTAAGTATTTTAAAATTATATAATCTAAAGTTTTATGTGTTATACTGTTATGATGTATACATTTAATCTATTTTAATTTGTTTAATATTACTTGATAATTGAGTACTTGAGTAATTAACTACTGTAACTTTACCAAAATTAAATTTAAAATTACAGGCGCTATAAATTATTAAATTGTTGGTGTCAGTGCTACTTAGCTATTTTAAAAGGATTATATGATTATATGTAGGCTATCGGAATAGTCTAGGCATAGTCCAAAGACTGCAATGGTTTGACACTGAAGATATATCCACATACTGTAAGGTATATTTTCTTTATTTATTTTATGTAGCTTCTATGTATTTACATAAGATTTTTATCAATAAAATTAATAATGGCCATTTGTTTAATTTGTGCAATAATATGTTTCATCTAATATTTTTTTAAATAAATATTTTTGGGTTTCAGAATGAATGGAATCCTCAAGTGGCTATAAATTATTTACATTATTTTATATAACTCAAATTAAAAATAGGTTTGAAGCATACAAACAAAAACAACCAATAAGTCTTAGGTTTTACCTAAATTTAGATGGTAAAATAACAGTTTCTATATGTAATGATAGTATATTATCCAGTTGGTTTATAAAAATATATAAAATTATAAATGGCTTCCTTTACATAGGTTAAAATTAAATATTTACCATGGATGTCTAATATATTTACTTACATCTTCAACATCTGATAAAGATAATAATACTACAAGTATGGACACTCTATGCACTGTTATATATACAGTGTTGCGTTAGTAAAACAACACATACAATATTTATACTCAATCTAAATATTTATCCCATGTCAAATTGAACACTTCTACAATAAAAGCTGCTCAAACTATACATAATAAATGTATTACTCCTAGGTAATTTAAACCTAGCAAGGATTAATATTCTAAATCCAATAAAACCTTATACTCTTTATGTACAAAATATTAATAAAAAAGCTACTATCTTGACAATTTATGACAGTAATAGAACTGGCCCATGTAAAATGAAATAAATTTTATATATCCACAATCTCCTTATACAATGTTTATTTATAAACAAAATAAATAAAACTGAAAATTTCTGGAATGCTGAGCCAAAGATATTTGATTTATTAAAATGGGGCAAATTGACGAAAGATCATCATCTATAAAAATGGCAAAAAGTTCGTCTGATGCGAAGAAAAGTTCAAGGGCTGCTGCAGTGCCTGTAGGAAAAGAATCTATCAATTTGTGTGATCCTAAAGTGCAAGGAGTATTACTTGTGTTATTGTTAGCTGTATTAGCAATAGCACTTTGGTTCGGCTTTACTCGCGGCTGCTTGGGAACGAGACGCCGAAGACGAAGACGATCATGTAGTTGGTATGATTGCCATTTTTACTACTTCTTTGATTCATAATATGTGTTTATTAAATTTTTGTGCATAATCTTTTCAGCCTTTACAACTAAATATTTGATGACAATTAAATTGATATATAAACAGTAAATTTGTCTGGAACTGGATATATTCCATAATAAATAAATACATACATTATAATATGATAAATAATAAGAAAAATGTTTATTTTATTATATCATATATTTATTACTAAAGTAAAGTAATCTGAATTACATTTTTGTATTTAAAGAGTGAACACGGAACTGAAACACCAGCACTTTGTCGGAAGTCCACCATACTGTGGTGAGACGCTACTACTGGAGTTATCTGAAAATTAAGATTGCTTTATAGTATGCACTATCACACACATTATATGTACTCAATACAAAAACTAGTATTATATTCAATCATCATTGGTATAGTTATTATATATATCTACTAATACTTGTTAAACTCTGATAACTTGTGTAAAATTAATTGATGTGATTAAATTATATAAACAATTTTTTTTTTAATTATTACTCCCTATTAATTATTAACTTCAAATTATTCATTACCAATCAGTTTTAGGGGTTTCCTCCCATTTTTCGCCACTGTTTTCCCAATCGTCGTTATCTCCTGCATTTTCTTCTTCCTTGTTTTCAATTCCAACTAAAATCATTGGATAATTTATGTTATAATAAAAAAATACTCCTTTTTTCAACCTTTTTTATACACAATTTAAGTGGATATAAATTGGATTACCATTATAAATATGAAAGTTTATATTTGTGTGTTATTTACTATTTTTATTATAAGCTTTAAATGTTTAGTATATAGACTATGACCTATGGCCCTGGCTACTGTTAGGCACCACATGCTCAGGAATACAGAATAATGCAAAATGAGGGTAAATGTCTTGTTTTTAAATAATATTTTATTTTCAAATTTAAATAATAGTCCAAATAAGAAGATATTCCTTTTTTAAACTTGTTTAAAATATAATATAGAAAATACAATTTTACCTTCCATAGACTCATCAGCCTCCAGTTCTTCATCATCTAGAAAAAAAATATTTTTAAATATTAGAAATATTATAAATGGAAAATATTTAAGTTTGCATGTAAGGGGATGATCTCAGGAACTAACAAAAAACTAATGATCCAATTCGAACATTCTGTTTCGAATGATAAGTCATCCTTATAGGCTATAAGAATATAATAATAGGTAAAGTTTTTTCAGCAGTCTCGGAAAAATATCAATGAGGTGTCATTTGATTCGGAATGGAATGAAGATGATTTTTGAAAAAATCAAGTTCCGCTTGCAAAAATTAACTATAAATGAATGAAAGAGGAGCTTTAGTTTTTTGCAAATCTATACTAATATTATAAAGAGGTAAAGTTTGTGATATTGTGAGTTTGTGACGTTGTAGGGGGTAATCTCTGGATCTACTGAACCAATTTTCAAAATTCTTTTATCAATAGCAAGCCATGTTCTTTCTGAGTATCATAGGCTATATATTAACCCGAAGAATAAAAAGACTTTTTCATGGTAGTCGGATTTGCAAAGTAAGTCAGAGAAAAAACGGTCGAACGGAAACGTTTCTTACAAACATTGCCTTAATGATGAGAGATATATGATTATGTTCTAGAGAATAGTTGTAGAGCTTAATAATGCCTATTAAAAAGTCAGGACAGCATATGTCTAACTTTTATATTTAAGTCACAAAAAGTAGTTTTTTATATAACTAGAGATAAAATAAAGATTATTTTACATCTCTTTAGTTTATCTTTCAATGTATACGTCATGGTGACAGTAAAAGGTAAGACAAATATTTACCAGCGTCATCTTCTGCCGTTGCTGATTCCTCATTCCCACCACCCTTCATCATCTTAAGGATGTGTTGCTTCTCCTTTGCAAGATGTCTCTTGCCATTCAAATGCATTGTCATTTGATCAGTACATGTCACCGATGTCTATAATAAAAATTAAATACTGTAAATATAGTAATCATATATGTACTATAATAATTGTAATCATATACTAATAATATACTAGCAATGTCCATACATATAATAAAATTGTAACAAAGACGAATCTGTACATTAAATATTTTTTGGAAAATCTTATTGAAATAGACATTATTATCGATATAGGGGCCGAATCTATAATTTTTAAAATTTTTCGTCTGTCTGTCTGTTACAACATCACAAAAAAACTACTGGAGGGATTTTGATGAAATTTGGTATGGTGATAGCTGGTTATCCAGGCCAACATATAGGATACTTTTTACCGCGGGAAAATATGTCATTTCTGAGAAAAAACACAAAAACTGTAATGTAAGAAGAGTATATTAATATGTAAAAACGAAGAATTTGGCTTTTGGTGGTGGCGGAGCCGCGGGCAATACTAATATAATTGTAAGTTGTATAGTGCCACTATAAAGTTTACGTACGATTTATGCCTCTTCGGCTTGTGGAAATCGGCAGATTATTGATTTGCACACTTTAGGATGTAATTAGCCCACCATACCTTTATCTGACGATTTCAAGTACTTCTACCTTATCAAAAAAAAAAAATTTTGATCGGCTACCCTAGACGCACGCTCTTATATAGAGAATATATTATGGTGGAGATAGTCAACAGAGTGCAAGGCATCCCCCCTTATGTTAATCTGCCGCGCTTGAGTAAATCCCAAAATCCCCTCTTGGGCTCCCCTACTTTCGGGTAGCGTGATTTCACATAATACACATTATACAGATTTAATTGTGTTTTTTGTTATGATTTACTATACCTTAGATCATAATATTCTACTTTAATATTGGTTATGGAAGAGCGAGACCTGTCTCAGGTTATTTTTAACTTACTATGAGCCAACCTTGTACTACAAATGTAATTCAGTTTAAAGAAATCATTTCATTTAAAAAAAAAAAAATAGTAGTATATAAAAATTTGCTGTCCTGGGTCTTTACAACTATACAATTGACCTTCACAATAGCCTAAAGGCGAGATATATCTGAAACGGTATCACTCTGACACAGTAATTTTTTAGAACAACTAAGAAAAAACGACGGGGCGTTATAATTTAGACGTGTCTATGTGTGTCTGTCTGTGGCATCGTAGCTCCCTTGTTTTCTTTGTTTGAAAGGTGAATTAGTAGGGAGGATTCTTAGCTATGTTTGATGAAAAACGGTCCTAGATGGCCAGTGTTTTTTTTTTTAATTCATCATTATTCTAAGAAAATACTTATATTATTTAGAAAGTGTAAAATTACAAAAGCCAGCCGACGAAACCAAGGCAAATGTAACATAATATATTTGTAAATTGTAATTTTAATGTACCTTGCATATATCACAATACAACTCGGACTGGACAGGCTTCACTTCCTTGGGATTTTCCGCTAACTCCTCTTCCAAAGGCTTAAGATGTTTCTTTTCACGGCGAATAAGTTGTTCACTAAAAATATTGATTACACCTTAATAAGATTTCTTATTAAATTCAATACTTATCAACTAAGTTATGTGTTAAAATGTTTAACTTTAGAAATTTAGGTACTTACACTCTATCCTCCATTCCTTGTTGGAGCAAAAATGGATTCTTTGGGTTCTTACGCCCCTCAACAATTCTGTAGAGAAGACAGTTCTTATTTATTATAAATAGTAATAAATAATAATAATATATAGGTTAATAATATATATGTAGTTTCCTTTGGCTCAGTTTGTAGTGACCCTACTTGCTGTGCCAGCGGTCGCGGGTTCGAGTCCCGCTGGGGATTTGTGTGATGAGCGACGAATGTTTGTACTCCAGTCATGGGTGTATTTATAATATATTAGCAGAACACGCGGCTTCACTCGCGCTAAAACTACAAAAAAATCCCTATAAGGATAGTTTCATACAAACTTTCACTCCCTGTTTTATCCCCTTACAGGATGAATTTCGAAAAACACTAAAACACGTATTTATTTAATTTTATTGAAGAGCATTAATACCAAGTTTCAAGTAATTCTGATCATAAATATTTTTTGGATTGTATTATAATGTGTTTTCCCGTGGGAATTACATACTCTCCTGCGGTAAAAAGTAGCCTATGTCACTCTCCAGCCCTCCAAGTATCTTCACACAAAAAATCACGCCAATCGGTCATTCCATTTTAACGTTAAAGAAAGACAAACAAATAAACAAACAAACACACTTTTACATTTATAACATTAAGTATGGATGTATGTATTTAAAGTTATATACACATGTGTAGTATATCAACTATCTGGTATCTATAACACAAGCCTCGTAGCTTACCATGGAACTAGGGGGTGCTGTGTGTTAATGTTCCAATATATTTATTATATTATTTATAAGTCTAACTAATTTTACAACCTAATTTAGTCTTTTAATAACTTTAAATAACTTTTGATAACTTTAAATAACTTTTAATAACTTTTGATTGACTTCAGAAATGAAGAGGTATTCGCGTATATGTATTTCTCTTTATTGGAAAAAATATGAATAGTAAAATACCAAAAAAAATTTCAATTTAAAATGCGCCCCCTTCGGATGGAAATATTACATTTTAAGTGGTTTTCTTATCACTGTATTTTTTGGTTAAAAAGTACTACTACTTACTCCCCTGCAACTACTACTACTTAACTGTGCTATGCATTGAATCTTTTTTCATTTAATTAACTTTTATACCAATAAATAGCTGAAGGATTTCTTTGTTTCAATGGACGCGCTAATCTATCTTAGAATTCTTTTAGCGTTTTATAACCTAACCTATTTATTGAGGAAGGTAATGCACATACATATTTTATTCAGCCCTTTTTAACGTATCACTGCTGGACACGAGCCTCCCTTCAATATGAGGGGGTCCAGGAGAACCAGGATTTGAACCCGCTTCATTCAGTTTTCAAAGCGAGCGGGTTACCATGCATTGCCTCAAGGAAGGTTACAGGCTATCTTAAATCACACTATGAGTAATATGTAACGCTGGTGTGGGCTAATGTTATAAAAGGGGAAATACTATTTTGTTTGTTTGTTTGTTTGTTTGTTTGTACCGAATAAACTCCGAAACTACTGGGCCATTTTAAATGAAATTTAGTAAGAAGATAGTTTGAGACTCTGGGAAACACACAGGATAGTTTTTTTCCCGGAAATCATTCCTTAAGGGGATGAAAATGGGCATGAAAGTGCGTATGGGGAATCAAGCTAAGGACGAACATGAGCGAAGCGAGGGTGAGTCGCTAGTAATATATAATTATGATAAACATACGCTCGGTGCGCCTTCCCCGCGTAGTGCGAGTCGGAGTGCGTTTTGGACGTGACGTGCACGTCGCAGAGCTCGCAGTACAACTCACGTGCCTTTAGTGGTATCTGAAAAATAAAGCTAAATTAAATACTTCATTTACATATTACATATGTTATATTATTCTCCATTATTACAAAATATCGATTTTCATTGTTCAGTTTAAATTAATAAATAGTGAACTTTCTAAATAAAAAGTCAGTAATATTTTTATACATACAATTAATTATATGAAAATATTTCATATATATAATTGTGCACACTAATGGGAATGTTGGTTTAAATAGAAACTTCACGTCAATAGCAACGTGAAGATAGACAATTTGCTGCAATGTAAGTTTCTATTTTGACGACAGTGTTCACATAAATTTCACTTGATTTAGTCTGTCGGCAAATGATTGGTATCTTGCAAACAGCATTTCAAGTGAATGCAATATATGATGTTTTATTTTTTTTAATTATTTATTTATTTATATTTATTATGTGAATCAAAAGGTCGGCAAAATGGCTACGGAAACGTTACGTGGACAAATTGTCTAGTTACCTCTTTGATGCGACGGAATCCTATCTCAGATTGTTGGTTTAACCATTTTTTCTGATTCTTCAGATGATTTTTGGAAATGTAATGTATGCGAGCTGTAAACAAATTAAATGGGAGTACACCGTAAAATTATCAAATAATAAAATAAAAATATTATTTCTTTTCAAATGTTATTTAATTAATAACCATGCGTCCATACTCACATGTCGGGAATGAATCAAAACTCTGAGCGCAAAGCCCGCAGTAATCAGGTTCCATGAGTGCTAACATATCGCGCGGTAAGTTCTTTAAATGCTCCTTTGCCACACCGCAACCTATAGCAAAATAAATATATTTATGTACACAGGTTATTTTTTAATTATTTTTTTTTCAAACTCCTAACCACAGCTCTACATGCATCGCTTTTTACTCTACAAGTTCCACTACTAGTTTAATCTTACTGACAATATCTTGACAGTGTAATATTCAATAACTATACTTGGCCCAAGCCAGCACTCAAACACTAGATAATGGGAACTGTGTTGTAACATGGTGGCAACTAGATAAATTAAATTATACTTACGTAATAAATATTTGATTGTTTTATCATCCATCGGATGTCTTCTCACAGGTGGTCCACCAGGCCCAAACCCTCGGCCCCAAGAAAAATTTCCCGGTGGAGGTCCCTGTGGGAACATTGGTGGGGGTCCAAAGTTGTTTGGAGAATAAAAGTTGCCCCTGGGTCTAAAATTACGGTTATTACCACCACCTGGTGGTCCAAACCCACCTGGTGGCCCAAACCCACCCGGTGGCCCAAACCCACCCGGAGGTCCATAGCCTCCACAATAATTTCCATAAGCATTATTATAACGATCATTCCTGTAATAAATTGTACCTTTTTTATTCAGTAATTTGAGGCATATTGCTAACCAACACCATTTTTGTTTCTTTCCAAACGTTTTAATTAAAAATTTAAAATATTGGCAATATGATTCCATAAAATGTCATATGTCTCAGATATTTGAAAATAAAGATTTTAAGAGTATAAACTAAGTGCCATTGCACATAAACATTTGATAATTAATTATTGTAATGGTGGGCAGTTTTTTTTAATACAAGTATGTTTAATAAAAGCATGTTTCTTGTGGTGTAATATATTACAGGGTAGGGAAGGTTGGATGGAGGTCTTGTATTAATTTCATTTCAAATGAAATTAAGGCTAGTTTTTTGAACAAACTCAGTGGAAGTAATTATTTAACTAAATTTAAGTCAAAATAATCTCTATTAGAGGATAAACACAAACCTATAATTATTTCGAAATTTCTTTGGTGGCCCAAATTTTCCTTGAGACTTTGCATTTTGGTTATTTTGATCTCGATTAAAATCAATTTGAGTGTTATCTAGTTTTTCATCACTATTTTCAAATTCTGTAATAATTAATTTAAATTAAGTTATTATCAAGACACACTGTCTTTAGCTGTAAATTGTAGAAACATAGTAATGTTTGATTAAAATTTAGATGAGACAAGAGAGAGGGCAGTTGAGAGGTTAATGCTTTAACTCTTCTTAGTTGATTCAGAATATCTGTTCAAATAGTCATTTCCTTTCCATCTTAAAGTAATAATATGATACACTGGACAAGTATACATAGCTTCCACATTAAAAAGGCACAGTCAGAAAAATAAATATAAAAAAAGACATGTAAGCTTAAAGTAATTATTCATAATCTATATATTTATACCGTTATTAGAGTCATCCATGTTTGAGATAATTTATTTAACTCCAAAGAGAAATGTTTGTAATATTCAATTGATTGATTGTAAGGTATGCTTGTAATTTATTTATTTTAAATGCTTTACCAATTACCATCAAATAATCTAATTCTAAACTCTAAATTATCGATGCCGAAAGACACTAAAATTGACAATTGACAAAAGAAAAGCCAGCGCGACACGCGTTTTACAGACTAAAAAAGAAAGACGCATTTTACCCTGCTTTCCAATGCAGAAGATCTCTCGAAAAGAGGGCGCCACGCGTATCGCCTATTTATATCCAGTCTCAGGTTAAGCAATTTATTGTGATACCTCTTTTATTTTTAAGAAGTTCTTTTTTTAAATAGCAAACAATTTTGTAGCAGAAAAAACAGAAAATTGTGTTTTAAATTTATTTTAGAATGTTGTTTATTGTTATAAAAAAAAATTCAGAATTATCTACAGAACTTGGCACTCATTTACATCTCATTTCTTTTGTTGGTGAAGTTGACAACCACGCATATTCTTAAATATTGAACTTGGCTGCCATTTTCACATTTATGTTTTTGATGTTATCTGAATATACCGAGAATTTCCACCTGCCTCTTGGAACATAGCTTCTGCAGCACTCTTTAAGTACTCACTATTATTTTTTCAAATTTTTGGGTCAACTTTTGAACTTTTACATAGAGACTTGTCTTCTTGTCTATAATCTTCATGCATGCCACCAAGTTACCAACTATAGAGATGGTCTGTGGTAGAGATATTAGTAGAGTGATGAGTGAAGTGACATGAAGTTTATTTTTCATCTATGCCTGGATGAAGACTGTAATCATGGATGACAAATAAAATAGATGAATTAGTTCCATACGAGCTCTTGGTGAATCTATCTATCCCTTTCATTTGCTTGGTAACTAGCATGCTATCTCTACATTTGGCGACAACGAGTGGGACAACAACTTATTTCTGTCGCAGCTACATACGTCACTACTGTGACGTCACTGCAATATTTTGTCATTTTTGAAATTTTCAAGTTTTAACCGTTGTTATTACTCGCCCCTGGGGACTAGGGTGTGAGAGCTGCCGTTTTTTATATTATTTTACACTTTAAATTTACATTTCATCAATTTGTAGATTAGTATTGATTAATGTGGATAAGTGCTGATTAATGTATATCAGTGATATAGTTAAGATTTGTGCTTGGATACAAAATTTGTGATTTCTTCATTAGTGTTTCTCTTCCTTTTTTTGGTTTTTTATTAATGTTGTGTAATCATGGGAAAGCATTGTAATATTCCGAATTGTCTGGAAGGAACAGAAGGTTTTTCATGCCATAGAATGCCTTATAAAGATGCACTTCAATTTTAAAACGTATACTTATAGAAATTCTTATAAACAGGGTTTATTTCTAGAGTAACTCTATCTGACCAGGTTTCTACCAATGTAGCTGCAATAAATTCATTAATTTCTGATACTAAGATAAATATACTTTGTAGTGCCAATGATGCATCAAGTGCTATCCATTATGATGTTAATGGGAACAATACCTATCATAAGTATGATGTACCTCATTTACTGAAATGTTTCAGTAATAATTTTCTGAAAAAGAATTTGCTCCTTGGCAGTCAGCGTGCTCAATGGGATTATGTTCATATGTGTATAAAGTAGATGACCATAAAGGTGCTCCAAGGCTAACAAACTTACTGACAGGCATATTTATCCAAACTCTTTTGTTAAGATGAAGGTAACTATATTGTTAAGTTTAGTAAATTAAGATATTATTATATTACTTTAGATCTTGGATATTATCTTATCTTTAATATGAAATTGTTTTTAAGAAAGAAACTTCTTGAAGCTATTGATATTATTATACTATTTATTATTATACTATTCTATTCTAATATGTAAAATTGAAGAGTTTGTTTATTGTTTGAATGCACTTATCCATGTAATGCTCAGTTCATTAAAAACAATTTATCAACTCTATAGCCTATCTATTGTATAATGTTAAAAGCTATTTAAGGGCCTAATTGGCTTATCTACCTAGACCCTAATAATAATAAACTATTACTATATTTAAATAAGCTACTATTCATCTATACTCTATAGTAGTTACTAGTACATATACTATAGTTATGGTGACTATTGAATTTGTTGTATTACATTAATTTATTATAATAATATATTTACAGGTGAAGTATATGCTGCGCAGGTGTTTCAGCAGTTGAAGTGTTTCAACATCTATAAGTCTCCTGATAAAGGGTTTTAGTTTCCAGGAAGAACACAATTATTGTATACATTAAATGTAAATATTGAGAATGGCTTATTCACAGCTGAGATTATTTTATTCATTAATAATAAAATACATGATCCTTCTAAGAATCTGTCATCTCTAGTATGGTATGCAATTTACATAATTGAAAGACAATTACCAAAGATTTGTAAAGTTTACATATTTCCCAATTTAATAAAAGCATTTGAAAATCTTGATACCTCTTGGTACACTTGTGTAGATCATAAAGAAATATTTTTAAGAGCATTCTCATTATTTATGATATGTATAAAAGTTAGACAAAGGTGTATAAATTTTAATTGAAGAATGCATAAAGTGGATTCGAGAAAAAAGGGTCTGGAAATAGAAAATTTGCTTAATATGAAAGTTTCAGAAGGGTCTAGCTATGGTTAAAACTCATCTAGTCTTCAGAGTAGTGAATGATTTTCCAATATTTTTTCATTATTTAGTTCATTAATTAACTTTTAATATTTATTACTCTTGTTTGTTTCATTTCTTGGTTATTTAAAAGATAATCACTTAGAATTTTCCATTTTCATTATGTTTCTATTAAGTATAAAAATAATGTATGAATATTTCTTTCGATTTCTGTGAAATAATATTATAATTTCTTAAAATATACTACTATAGCAGTATATAATTTAATATATTAATTATAATTGTTACATTTGATAGAACTATGTATTTAGAAATTTTATTTAGAGTATGTTTAGCTGTTATTTCTTTTTACACCAAATGTTTACTATTACTATGTACATATTTGATTTTAAATTTCTTAAGCTTTTAAGAAAATTAATTTTATTATTCATTTTTTACTGAAATTTGCATTTTTTTTCTAATTTATATAAGACTAAAATGTTTGTTTTATCAAATCCGCTAATCTCGAATCTTTGCATTTTATAAACTAAAGATGAAGGTGGTTCTAGAGCTAAAACTTCAAATAAAAGCTAGATTTTAATTTATACCTACAATTAAACCTACTACTCGCTTAATATGATATTTTTATTAACAAAAACTATTGTTCTATGTTACTTCAAATTTTATTGCATTGTAATATTTTATACCAAATCGTTGTACTAATTTATATTTTTGTATTTTATTTTCAATTGATAAAATTCTTTAAAAATGTCCTTTTATTGTAATAACAATGTATTATAAATGTTGAGAAAAAAATGGTTATCCCGTCAAGGACTTCAGTCCTTGCTAGTTCTTCTCAGGTCTGAGGCATTTTTCCGAACTAGTGGTAGCATTAAAATAGTAAAATAAAAAAACTAGAAACCTATCTTTGTATTTTATTTCTAATATAATTAATATCATAAAACGAAAACCTTACTATAAAACCGATAACAGTTGTTGAAAACCGATAACATTACGATAAAATACATCCCTACTTAATCGTAATGAATACCGATTTTTACATCACTACGAACTAAATTCTCCCAGATTCGCATATGACGTCATACCCTTAGAAAGAGATGCGTGGCGACTCAAAAGAAATACAATAGCCGCGAAAGTGACAGCATATTTTGACTTGCCATTTATGCCATAACTGTCCCCATATTAAGGCAAATATCATGACAAGCTCTAAAATATAAATCAATTTTTATAACATAAAAACTTATGTTAATAGATATTTTATGTTTGATATGAAATATAATTAAAATATAAGATATTCGATAATAGTTAAAATCATTTAGAATATAATTATATAAATCAATGTATAGCACATATGATTTATAAAAAAAAACATTTTAAGCATATTTAACTTAAGTATATTTTATAATATAATAAAATATTAATTAACATATTCCATGTACCTATTTCTTAATTTGTAATGGTAAATGGGGAAAAATATTTCTTTGACTATCTCGACCCCCCCGGCCCCCGCTTCGTCTTATTCGCCTGCGGTTTTATGAATATGCGCATGTATGGAGCTCGGCCGGGGCTGACTGTAATCTAAGCACATCTATGGTCTTAAGAAGGGTTACATACTCTATGGTAAGACGTAATTAGAAGTAGATCTTGTTGTCTGACTCTGACATCTGTTGTTCCTGGTCTATGCCACTATGGTCGTAAGACATGTTTTGTTTTTTAACTATAAACTAACCTAATATTTGTATTACGAATTAATTTATAGATAAATAATTGAACGGTCAGAAATGAGTTGTTCTAGAGGAAGCACTAATAGAACGAGACCTCAAAAACACCAAAATAGAAGTGCATTTAAGAATACCTTACATGACACCAGCAAGAAAACAAAACTCTTGAATAATCTAGAAGTAACTGGAGTATGTGAGCGTTGTAAAGAAATAATTGAATGGAAAATAAAGTATAAAAAGTATAAACCTCTTACGGCACCAAAAAAATGTGCTGGTTGTGATCAAAAAAATATTAAGCATGCGTACCATATATTATGTAGGAATTGTGCTTCCGACAAAAATGTTTGCACGAAGTGTTGTAAACCAATAGAAGTAAGTAGAAACGTAGATTTTTTAACTTTTAAATTAAAATAAGTTATTTTGGCTTTGGAAGGTGTCTAACTCGAAGATATAATACTATAGATTTATCTACTGTATTTGTCAATATAGGTATCTACAATATACCTATTCCTAAAAGTAAACTTTTTATTATTAAACTATTTAAGGTAACTGAGAAGAAAGAAGATATCAAAGAATTAAATAATGAAAATCAATTTCATTCAATGTTAAAAGGACTTCCTGAACGGAAACGGCGTACTATATTAAGGTAAATAATTTTTTAAATTTATAATCAATTATCAACCTACCACGCCAAATAAAACGTTTCAATATACGTTTAGTAAAACAGTTTACTAAAAAATTATAATTTTTACAGACACATAAAAAAGCAACAAGAGGAAGGCCATGAAATGACTAATACTATTGTGGAAAATTTAATGTTAGAAATGGGCAAAGTTGATTTAGATGATGACTTCAGTGATTCTGATGATTATTTTGGTTCTGAACAACAATCACAATAATACAAATATTATATATTGTTATTAGAAATTTAAATTCCATGTACTATTATAGTTAAGCTTAAAATAATAAACAACATTAATAATTGTATATTTTTATTAACAAGTCAATGCAAATTTTCCAAATAAATATAATTAGTAAGTTATCATTTATTATTAAATAACTAAGATTACATTTTTCACATCTAAAATAATTAACTACATATAAAATCTGTGCTAAATAGAACAAATTGTACAAAATGGCTTTATTGCATTTATACTTTACAAAATCTTTGACTTAATTCAAATAATGTCTCTTGTATTATATACATTTTATAAAACTGTGTTAAAACTATAAAATTAAATTATCTGAAGACTCTAAACTCACAATTAGCTATCAAATTAGTCCAAGTTGCCGCAGCTGAAAAAAAGGCATTTAGTATTATTAACAAATTTTTATTATTCCCTTTCTATGCCCACCCAGCACTAATAGTTTTTCTTTAACAGATTGGGATAACTATCTTTATTTTTAAAGATGTAAACAAGAACCTTATGCTGTCCAGATAGTATGCTATATATATAACCCTTAGGTTATTAAAAACATGTATAATAAAATATTATGAGAAACCCTTATTTGGAATAGCCGATTTGACATAACATTTCTATGCCATGGTAGACAACTATGACAGTTAACACTGCATGGTCTTCAGTATCTTGTAATATATATTTGAATAATACAGTTCTACCTACTGATGTCCTGACCGATTTCAGCCACGGTGGCAAATCTCACTGAAACTAGCTGTTGGGCAGGTTAATTATTATAGTGCACGGGTATGGCACAAACACAAGTGCAGAAATAGAATTCCTGTCACTCATACTCATATGTTGGTCTAAATAGATTAGGCACAGGACCGATGGCTTTACATGCTCTCCAAATCATGGCAGTGAAACCCAACTTTCCAACTCTGGGTTGTAACTGAGACTGCCGTAAAAGAAAGACTCAATAATTAAACTTGGCTAGACCCGAGACTCGAACTCAGGACCTCTGGATGCGCAACCGTATTTGCTAGCCACTAGACCACCAAGGCAGTTTACTAGTTTTGTAGTAGTTCTACTTTGTACTTATGTAGTGAAAACTAAAATATTAAGAACTCACCAGGCCTTGTCTTTCTTTCTCCTTTTGTAGTACTGTTTCCGTTTGTCTATCATCAAATTTAACCACAGCGGATAATACTTTAGCAAGAGTAATGGAATGTGTCCCTGAGCCAGTAAGGTACTCGTATAAAATATTTTTCAAATATTCCAGTTCAGTATTTTCTTGAAGGGAATGCAAATGCCTCAAGCTAACAAGAGCTTCATCTAATCTCCTCTCTAATTTCTCATTGGAAAGTCTTAATTTGTCATTATTTGTTTGTACTTGCTGCATGTTTCCATTAACGCTTTGATTTAATAATTCTAAGTCATTTAATTTTTTTTCTAACTCAATTTTTGTTTCAACCACATTATTATATTTTTCTAAGATATTATCATTATTATATTTGTTAATGTCATTTATATTTTTTTGAGAGTAATTTTGTGACATTATCTGATCTTTTAATTCCAAATTCTCTTCAGCAAGTAATGTGTTTTCTCTAATCAAGTTGTCTATTTTATCTTTTCCGAGTTGAATTTCAGTTTTAAGGTTCTCTATATCACGAATAATTATATCATTCTTTTCAGGAAAACTTTCGTTTGAAGCCATAATTTCTCTTAATTTATCATTTAGTTGGCTATTTTCCTTTGATACTTTTGTCAAGTAAGATTGGAGCCCTTCAATGTCAGATTGCAAACGCTTATTCTCTTCTATAAGCAAACAATATTCATTATTAAGTTCTTCGTGTTTAGTTAATAAAGCTTCAATTTTATCGATGTTTGTTTTATTTTCCTCAGTTAGGCTGCTATTCAATTCACTTAATACCTGTATTTCCTTATTTAATTCATCTACTTTATTATCTTTAGATTGATCCAATTCAGTCTGCGTATATTTAGCGTCCAATAGTTTCGCTGAGGCGGTATTCTTTTCAAGCTCATTTATAACAGTTGTCAAGTGTTCTTTCTCAATTTCAATCTGTGAATGTGAATGGCGAACTTCTTTCAATTCCAGCTCTATTTCTGTAACACTGTTTGAAATTGTCTCTGATAGATTTTTTAATGTCGTGTTTTCTTCGTTTAGGTTATCAATACGTTTTTGTAAGTCCAATACATGATTTGTTTGTTTTTGGTAATTTTCTTTTAATGTGGATAATCCATTATACTCCTCAGTCAAACTATTAAGCTTTTTAAGTACTTCTTCATGCTTTATAGATATTTTATCTATTTCCTCTTGCAATGATTCTTTTTCCAGTTGAACATTATTTAATGTTATGAGTAAATCATTATTTTTGTTTTTTAATATGTTAAAATCTTCTAAACATTTCTGCTTTTCAGATTCACACTCATGCAGTTTAATGGTTAACTCTTCCGAGTCTTGTTTCAAATTCTCTAGTTTAGTAATTACTTCATGGTTTAGATTTTTTAGACCTTGTATTTCCTGCAAATGCAAATTACTTTCAGAGGTGACTTCCTTTACTTCTGATTTTAGTATATCTATCTCTTGTTGTGCTTCTTTTATTTCATTATTCAAACATTCATTTTGTTCTGTCAATTTTTGAATATCATATTGTAAAGACACATTGGCAAGACGCAAATCTTCTGATGTTTTTTCATTAAGAGAAATTTCCTCTTGCGTAGTGAATTTTAATAAGATAATTTTGTCATTAAATGCTTTCATTGTCGTTATAATAAACTGTTTGAATGATTTCGATTCTTCTAAAGTCACATTTAGGACCTTACGTAATTTAATTATTTTTGTTCTTAAATCTTCACACGTTTTCGTGATTTGGTCAGTTTGAATTAATTTATTTTTTAATAGAGTGTTTTCTGATTTTAAGTCTTCGACTGTTATGTTGAGTTGTTCACTGCGTTTCTGAACTAATTCGTAGTTTTCTAATAGTTTTTCAATTTCTGATTGTAACTTGACCAGTTCTACTCTTTCTTCTTGTATTTCAGATTCTAAACTATTACATTTTGATCTCCATGTTGTTATTTCTTCTTTATATTTTTTAACTTCATCTGTTTCTTCATTACTTTGAGAACTATTCATTTCATTTCTCAATAATTGAATTGCATTTTCCAAATTACTTATCTGTAAACTTTTTTTGGAATTTTCTTCAAGAAGATGAGAATTTCTGTTTTCTAAATAACCATTTCTATCAATCATAGCCAGTTTTTCCGCTGTTTCTTGCTTCATTTGTAACTGTAAACAATTATATTCTTCATCTGCTTTATTTTTCATTTGTTCAAGGGAGTGACATTTTTGGGCCAGCGATTCAACTTCTGCTTTTAATTCATTTATCTTGACTATTTCAGAGTTAAGTGTCTTCAATTCATGTTTTAATTTTGAACTCTTTTCTTCTAATTTACCTATGTCACTTTTATAATCATTTAATATAATATTAAGTGATTGAATTTCATTTCGGCTGCTTTCCAAACTATCCTTCAATGATTTAATCTCTGATTCTTTGCTTTCTAATTCTTTGTGAATGCTAAGTTTGTTTTCGGCAAGTGATATAGCATATTCCTCTTCTCTTTTGCTTAAAACTTCAATTTTTTCACGTAATTGTAATATTTCCTCTTGAGCTGTTTTAAAATTTAATTCAAGTATAGATAATTCTTTATTTTTTGTGAATTCATAAGAATTATTTTTGTTTTGCAATTCTTCAATATTTTCATTGAGCTCTTGAATTTTTCGCCTCGCTTCCGTGAGTGAAACTGTCGCAGCTTTGAGTTGATCGTTTTCTTTTACTTTCGATTCAAGTTCAGCTGAAATAATTTGTAATTCCGTAGTTAACTGGGCATTTTTATCTTTAGACGTCTTTAGCGAATCTTTGTACTTGTTTAACAATTGTTCCATTTTTTCTATTTTATTATTTAACACGGTAATCTCCGAAAGTACAGGGGCTTCATTTGTTTTGCTATCATCACTAACTTCATCTGTAGCCAAACTAATTAATGGAATGTCGTTATCATTCTTGTCGTTTGAAACTTTACTATTATCTACTGAATCATTTCCTGTATCATTTTGCAACAGGCTTAATTTTGTATTGAGCGTATGTATTTTCATGTTCTTTTCCTCGATGTCTAAACGGAGAGCTCTTTCAAGGTGAGCCTAAAATAATACAAATATTTATAGTTTTTAAGAAAACAATAAAACATACTTGCAAAAAAACCTAAACTCGAAATTTTTATTAAAAACGTCAAAGAGTTCCACTATCTCACCCCTGGTTCCATCATCAGATCATCTTGGTGATATCAAATTGTATTCTGTGACTAACGATTCACCCTCGCTTCGCTTCTAGCCCCTAGACAAAAACACATCAATCCCACGGGAACCATACATTTTTCCGGGATGATATATAAGTTATAACCTATAGCCGTCCTCCATAAACGGGCTATCTAATACAAAAAGACTTTTAAATCGGATTAGTAGTTCCTGAGATTAGCGCGTTTAAACAAACAAACAAACAAAACTCGGCCTCTATCTCGGCCCGTTTAACTATACTAAACTATTAGTATAGTTAAACGGGCTTTCGCATTTTTACATATACGACAATTTGAAGCAGATTAAAATTATTCGAAGATTTAATTACATGGTTATTGGCTAATGAGTTACAAGTGTTGATAATAAAAACACGTTAACCATTGATGGCAGTAATAAATATTTTAAAGTGGACATTGTACTTAATTTATCCTCCATTCACTTACTTTAGCACTTTGTTCAAGCGAACATTGTTCTCTTAATTCAGATATTCTTCTTAGAGCTTTATCTTGTGTCTCCACTAATACATTCTGCAATATGAAAAAATTTAAATTTACTAAAGTTCTACCATTTTAATTCACGAAAATAATAAAGCAATATCCTTATTTCCGTATGTAATAAAGTAAGAATTTTAATTTACCTTAGCTTTTGCATTTTCTCTCTCTAAGAGTTTATAGTGGCGAGCAAGGTCTGCATACTGAGTCTTATATTTAGTACAACGATCTTGTGTTCGACGATAGGCTGCATACAACTGTTCTTTCGTGACTCTATCAAGATTGACAGTGGACCCCGAAAATCCTTTTTCTTCTGCTTCGCTTGCTGATACTTCCATGTCAGACTATATTTGAATTTTATAAACACAAATGAAAAATAAACATTGTAAATATTCTATGCTCTAAAACACTACGGCAATTAATAGAACATAATAATTTTATAATCTTGGTCAGTAAATCTCTTAAATAAAAAAAAGGGAAAAGAAAAATGATTAAGAAAAATCCTTTATACAACGAACTTACGATCTTATGCTTATTCTAATGCCAAATGTATACCACAATAGGATATGATGGCACTTATATTATAAAAGATAATAAAAACTTGAAAAAAAATTGAGGCTGACTTAGTCACTTTAAAAAAACTTAAAAAAATTAAAGCCTATTTCTATAGACTTCGATGAACATACATAAAAAAAGATACAATAAGCAAATACCTGTAAATGGTACATCGAAGGACTTTCATAACTGGGCAATCTAAATGATATGTCACTGGCAAATGAGCTATTCGACAATCTTCTTTGCCTATGACTTTCTTGATTCATCTGTGAAAAGAATTTTTTTCATTATTTATTAATAGGCCGACATTACATTTCAACAATTAAGTAAATGTTTTGAAGTATATTTAATAACTAGCAGAACCCGGGGCTTCACTCGCGCTAAAACTACAAAAAATCTCTAAAAAGTAGGTTGTATAAAAATTTTCATCCCCTATTTTAGCCTCTTAGGGGTTGAACTTTAGAAAAAGCAGAAATACCATTATTTTTGCCGTACTCAATTCATACGAAATTTCATGCAAATATGTCCAGAGAATAAAATATGTCATAAACTTATATGCCCTATTTCACCCCCTTGGGGTTGAATTTTGAAATATCCTTCCTTAGTGAATGATGTGATGCCTTCGTCATATGAGGAATACGTGTGCGAAATTCCAATTTTCTAGCCTTAAGGGTTTGGCCTGTGCGTTGATACATCAATCACTTTTGCATTTTATATATATAGATAGGTAATGTCCTCCATCTGATTTCGGCCACGGCGGCCAATCTCATTAAGATTAGCTATTTGCGCTGAAGGTATTATGGTGCACAAGTATGCGCGCAAACACAAATGCACTTTCTATTCCTGTCACTATCATATTCTGGTATGACGACTAATCGATAGTCCCAGTGAGATTAGCACAAGACTGACGACTTTACATACTGTCCTAGACAAAGGGATGAAACACTTGCCAACGCCGGGCTGATACTGGGACTTCCTTAACAGAAAGAGTCAATAACTAAACTTGGCCCTACCCAGGACTTGAAACCAAGAATCTCCGGATGTTCAGCGGTACATGCTAGCCACTGCACCACCGAGGCAGTTAATAAGTGTATTTATATTAATTTTAAAAGGTGCAGAAAGAGATGGTAAAGTAATAAACAAAACACTATTAAATTGACCATCATCATATTTTATAAAATATATAATATACAAGGCCTACAACATAGGATACATTTCGTCAAGGAAAATGAAACATGCCCTAGCTGCTTTAACACTATTATTTTGTTCTTGCTTAATGTATTTTCTGACCTGCACTTTTAATGGTAGCCTATCTTTATATATATAATTCTTCTGTGAGTGTGTATGTCACTGAACTTCTCTCAAACGACTAGGCCGATTTTGATGAAATTTTTTGTGTGTGTTCAAGGGGATCTGGGAATGGTTTAGATTCACAATTTTGTCCAAAAAGTTTGAAATTTTCAAATTAAAGACGTGTAGACAGGACAACGTCTGTCGGGTCCGCTAGTATCCTATAATATAACTTAATATTTAATAAATAAGGCTATAAAATACAAAAATATTATATCATAATATCATTGATCAGTGTTCAGACAAAAAAGTTACAAGAAAAGTTAAAGACTAGATTATTGATAAAGATGAAATATAAGTATTTACAGAAACTAACTAATTTTATTAAAAGTATTTAAAGTTTAATTATTATTTAGTAGGTGTTTAACACCTATAGGTAAATTTCTAAGAAATTAATTAAAATTTTTGAGAAATCTATTGTTAACTGTAACACCGGCGTGTCTGAGGTCATGGAGGAATTAAGTATTTAATAATAGCATTTAAATAAAAAAAAAAAAATAAAAAAAAAACTAAAAGTATTTAAATACTGAATGAACTAAAAAGCACATTCAACCCTCTGGAAAAACTGTTTACCTTAGATTATGATTATTACAATGCTAAGGTAATTTTTAATAAATATTTATATGCTTATCTTAGCTTCTTATGTCTAACATAAAGACAAAGTTGGATGAAAAATTAGGCAGTAATAAAGAAAATTATATTAATATAAATATCATTTTATAAACCAAGTTACAAAATATCACCTCTAGATTTGTCTGGATTTCTGACTCCATACTTGTGTCTAAATTTTTAGATTGTGATATAAGGGATACTTCTTGAAGTGAATTTTGCTGATTATTTGGCAGATTTTTGATTTTACTTGATGTATCTAAAGTTGAGAAAAGAAAACATTTAGTATTAATATATTTACTGTGGGCATTTTATTATAATATTACATAAACACAAGATAGGTACCATTATCACCAATAGAAAATAAATCATTGTTTGTGATGTCAGATATGCTGCTAGACGCTGATGTGACTGCTGCCTGTAAAATAAAATAATAACATCCAAAACTTAATTTGGATTTTGTTTGTAGTGTCTAATTTTTTAAAATTACCTTTATATTGCTTAAAGTTAAATAAAACACATACACAGTATGTTTAAGAACTTATTTATATTATATTCGATTATAAATTTAATACAGATATTTACTTGAGCAGCTTGTGCGAATTGCTGAATCCTTTGAGGGGATGACTTCACTTCCTCAGCTAATTTATCTTTAAATTTTTTAAACATTTTTTTATTTATATTTCATATACAATGGTAATTGCAATTCAGTATTTTGGCAGATACGCTAGAACATATCACTAAAACACGACCCTCTTAGATTATAATTTACTTTAATCATTAATCGTACATTTCTGATTTTGCGTTTAGACATAAAACGTCATCCTCCAAAACTGACATTGACATTTGACATTAAGTAAGTATGGTTTTATTATTTTAAAACGCTTTAATGTTTAATTTTTTTTATTATATTACAATAATTGTAATTTAAAAAAATATTACTTAACCTTCTTTCAATTGGGTTCAAAATCAAACTTTTTTTTCTTGAGTTCCTTTTTTTCCTAATATTTTTATATATTAAATATAAAAATATCAAGAAAAAAAGCATTCATTCAATAAAGAGAATTAATAATAGAAATATCTGACAAGACTTCGATTTATTTGAATACCTATTTAACTATAAAAAGCTTCGATCCAGCCACCGCCGCCTTTTTAATTTATTTTCAAAGCAGTGGTGTACGTTATTACTAGATAGTAATGTGTATAATCGATGAACACTCATATCAGCAATATGAAACTCAAAAATGTCACACTTCCGAGATAAACATCTCAGAAGGTAAAGATATAAGATTATCATCATGATCATCGTAATCATCATTATCATATTCAACCTGCTTTTGTCCACTGCTCACTACTCAGCCACTTTACGTATATCATCGCTCCACCTAGCTGGAGGTCGTGCTACACTGCATTTGCTGAGCCGTGGTTGCCACTCGAGAACTCATCTATTTCATCAGTTACCGGTTCTACGTCAAATATGACTAGCCCACTGCCCCCTGGCAGTGGGCTTCAGCTTCGACTTCAGCTTGATAATTCTGTGGGCTATAAACTACTTTGGTTCTCTGTCGGATCATTCGTTGTCGATCATTCCTCATTTCGGATCCGACCCTTCAGAGAAACTTAGAGCATAGCCCTTTCCAGAGCACACTTAATCAATCTTAAAGCAATCTTAGAGCAATCTTAAACTGGTGTACCAATCGCACCGTCTGTGTTTACGTCTATTCTACGTATGTCATAACAAGTAGAAACTAGGGGTAGGACGCATACATAAAAAACCTTGTCTTTAAACTTTGCAGTATGGACTATGGAGGGTAGAAGAAAGGAGGACCATCTTAGTTTATTAAAAAGTGTCAGAAAAGTGTTGAAAGGGAGCAAATTAAGGTGGCGCTATAGTAGCAAGTTGAAGAATTTTAAAAGGAGCGCCGCAAATTATTAGAGTAGGATAATATTTTAAAAAAGGAAAGAAAAATTTCCGGTTACAGCGCATTTTTTAAAAATATTATAAAGTACAGACAAACATTTTTCTACCCTGCACACTTCACCCTGTTTATAACTGCTAAATTCATATCATTTCCATTTCCTACATTAGCGCTATTTCCTCCTTACTTCTACTCTCCATACCACAGAACACAAATACTCCTAACGGAGCTCCAATGCTCCAAGGTACCCTACCCCAGCCTGCAAATTTATGATATTCGCAATGAAAAAAATACTAATCGATAGATTTTTAATAGCTCAATTCAACTACGTAGCCCTTCCAAATTGCTCACCATTAACCCTTCAACTGTCGCTGTCATTTTACAAGAATATGGCGCATCTGTCGGCTACTTTCCGAGGACCTACGCGAAATATGTACGCATCATTAAAATAACAATATTTCTTAAAATTTTTATATATAAGCTATATATAAAGCTTATATCGTTAGAATCGTTTTAAAATAAACTAAGAATATATATATAAATGAGTTCAATTGTATTTAATAATATATAGTTAATTCTAAGTTGAAATTACTGAAAGTGATTTTTTAGCAGTATATAGTATGAAAACAGGAATTATTACAAAATAAAACTATTATTTTAAAAAGTTACAATTTAATTTAATAATTGATACAATATTTTATATTAATTGATTAAAACAACACAACTCACTGTACATTTTTTTTATACTACAAGCTTTTACAATAACATGTCTCAATCATAGCGACTTAGCGCTGGATAAAAAAGAGGTTTTTTTATACTTTAATTCTGAGAGCATTGAAGATCAAGAGATTTAGGATAATCATTTATATTATAGTTTAGTCCACATACGTTATACTGACATAGTTTGAGTTCTTATAACTATTTAGTTTACGAGAATTAAACAATAAACCAAACACTTTAAAATAAGTACTAAAAATCGTCATCTCAAACTTTGGATCGCAGAGCAAATTCTGTTTAAATTTTCATTAAAATATATGAACATCTTACAATTTAGTGATATTTAAAATTAGAAAAATATAATAAAAAGACATGTTGCCTTATTAGAATATTTCAGAAAATCAATTCTGAAAACTAACAATTTCACTATAAGAATTACAAGGGACAGCTAAAAAAGTATGGATACGACCAATTCCATCACATCTGAACAGATTATGTTATGGAAATAAAATGATAATAAAAACATCAATAAAAAATAAAACAACTTAAAATATTAATTCGGACAGGAATTATTTTTTTTCAACTTTTTTTATCCTCCGACGCAAAAACGACGGGGAGTTATAAGTTTGACGTGCTGTGTGTGTGTGTCTGTCTGTCTGTGGCATAGTAGCTCCGGAAGAGATGATCCGATTTTGTTTTTGTTTTTTCTTAGAAAGGTGAATTATTCGGAAGTGTTCTAGCTATGTTTGATGAAAATCGGTCCAAGATGGCCGCCGCCACAAAATAGCGGATTACATATTATTTCACAACTCCCTCAATATGGGTATCAAATGAATTAGGGTTGACTAGTATAATACACACTACGATAAATTTCAAATCCAAGATGGCCGCCGCCACAAAATGGCGAATTACATGTCGGGGTTACTTTTAAACTTTTAATTTAAATTTTATAAGATTGAAGTATTGTGCCAGTTACTGTATTGAGTATTTAATGGACTCCGTAGTTATAGTAGTAAACAAAATTATAGTAGAGTATAAAAATTTTGTAATTAGTACTCACAGATGTTTTAACTCTGAACTTGAAAATTTTGGATGCCTTTTGTTAAGTAAAGGACACTTTTTAATGAATATTGCTGGCAGGTAGAAGCTTTTATACATATTTTTTTAATTGAAAAAAAAAAGTTGAGCATCTACCCTAAAAGCAACAAATACTAATTATCACTAAGTAAAGATACATACGTAGCTATACTAACCTCCTCCCATATAAAGCTCAGCATGTCTTCGATGTTCAGTCACGTCGTCGAAACGAACAAAGGCGTGGTATAATATATAAATCAGATATTTTCGAAGTCGGTGCCAGCCGATGCAAAGCACATCTAATATATTTCGATACGTAAAACATATATTTACTTATTAGATATTTATATCTTTCAATATTGTCGGCTGGCACCGACTTCGAAAATATCTGATTAGGTATCTATTCTAAATGAAAACCTCCGTTTAGTTATTTTTTACATTTTAGAGCCTGGAAGTCGGTTTATATTTTTTTTTTTAAGTTTTTATAGAGTTTTTTATACTACACCTTTGTTTGCTTCCGCTCTACATTGCCTACAATTGGTCTTTCTTGTTCACCCCACCGATCATAATATTGTAATCTAATAAGGCATGTTTTAAGCAATTTTGGTGCAGCTACAATAAACATAAAATGCAACATGATACTAGTGTAAGAGGTGCAAATAAACATATTTTTTTACCCGACAACGCGACGCAAAGGAGGGTAATGTGTTTATCAGTCTATGTATGTAAGGAAATACATAGGTATGTTTTTCCTTTGTGGCACTCTAGAAACCAAACGCGTGGGCCGATTTTGATGATTCATATGTCGTTAGTGTCGTATTTACGCGAGTGCTATAAGCTATATATAGCCTACGATACTCGCATTATAGTTAAAAATTAAAAATAGTTGAAAATTAAAATGGCGGATATCAGGCGCCAATTTGTATCTCTGTAAAAAATCTTCCAAACCAATCGAATGGGGTCTCAAAATAAATATTTTTGGTGATCACAAAAAAATTTAAAAGAACACAACTTACATGTTAGAGGTAATTTGGGATAAGAAATTGGTAAATATTAGGTTATACCTATGAAATTGTCGTTTAATATACAGAAAGTTAAAGTATTTTTTTTTTATAAATATTTTTCATTTCTATTAATCAAAATATGCACCCATGCTATTGATGCAATTTGATGCAAATGTACCAATATTGTTTTGATGCTAACGTTAAAAGCTGCTGCTATCTCATCCACAGATTGAGTATCGTCAGCTTCCACTATCGCCTTTAATGCGTCGTTACTGATTTTAGTTTTCGGGCGACCACGGGGTTAATTTTTTAAGATCAAAATTTCGATGTTGGAAGCGTTCAGACCAATAACGAGTCGTGCTTTCGTTTGTAGTGTTCACTCGGCACTCTGTACACGTCATTAATATTGCGAGCCGTTTGTGCGGGATTGCTACCGCGATGGAACTCGTATTTCATAATTACTCGTATTTTTATTGCGTTCATATTGATGAAAAACAAACAAATGTAGTGAAAACAAAACACTAATTAATAAACAAACGACTGAATTCAAAAATAGAACTCCATACTTTTAAAATAAAATACATTTGAATATAGAATTTATTGCCGGCCATTCATAACTTACGTTTCCAATGGCCAGTAAGTATTGTAGAACGGCAATTTCAAAAGACCTATTATAACTTCAAATGTCTAATAAAATTAAAAAGCTGTAAATAATAAAATACGTTTCATTCTTGTCGCGAGATGTACATATGTATGTCACCAACTGCATAATACTTTATTCCTTCGTCGACTTGTTTTTATCTTTTTAGTTAGCTTTTATGCAGTTAGGTTTTTTTATTTTTATAATGTTTCAAAGTAATCTGTAAGTTGAAATTATATCTGTAAAATAAAAATCGTTCTGTTTAAAAAAAAAACAATTTTTATTTTTGTAGGAAAACAGTTAAAATAATTTTATAAAATACTAAGTTTCAAATAATGCTAAAAAAACATCAATCTGAATATTCTAATCAATATTAAAAAAGCCTTCCCCATACTATCCAACAGCCGTCAAAAATGGCGGCTCGAATTTGGGTTACGTGTTATTATATTAATAATTACTTAAAATCCAATAGAAAATTTACAAATTCAATTATACGTAGTTATTTAGTTTTAAATTTAAATCATGTTAATAAAAATATAATGCTTTCGCTAGTGTATTTTTTATTCAGAAAAAGTGAAAATATAAGGACTTAGCGCGCGTGAATGCTTACGATGTTTGACAAATATAACAATTTCTGTATAAAATCTTTATTCAATACACATCCTATGAAATACAAACTGTTAATTACTTACCCTTCCATCATATTCCAATCCTTATACTAATAATTTTACACTATTTTATTAATTTTTTACTCACAAGTATTGAGTTCGAAGACCGCCAAAATTTAAATAAATTGTCTGCACAAATTACAAAAAATTATGTTATTGGAGTTATTACTTTTTTGAAATGTAGTATGATATTATTGCTTGTATTTTCCTTTACACGTTACAAAAGTTAGATAAAAATAAATATAGTTTAAATGCGAGAAATCACACATTAAATGACATCGCGACCAATCGACCTTTAAAAGGTCGCTTGACAGACAGGGGTCTTTTTGACATCGACCTTTAAAAGGTCGATCGACAGACGAGGTATTAATTATAAAATTAAAAATCAATAAAGTCCTTGAAAAAAAATTCATTTATCCGTATATTCAAATTTCTATATCTTTTGATATATACAATATTTTAAATTGCTCAAAGTTCTAAAATACTGCTCAAGTTGCATTTGTAATTGCTCAAGTAGAGTTCTGTCCAGCTCCACTTTCCTTAATTATTAAATAAATATAAATAGTTTGAATAAATTTAACGTATAGATAGGTGAGTGCTGCGCATGCGCGCAGATATAGATGATGTTGTGCTTGGAGTATTACAGTTTCATTTCACTATGATGAGGTTATGAAACACTTGATTTTTTTGCCTTGCGACTCGCGTTACTGTTTGCGCGCATGCGCAGCACTCACCTATCTATACGTTTAATTTATTCAAACTATTTATATTTATTTAATAATTAAGGAAAGTGGAGCTGGTGAGAACTCTACTTGAGCAATTACAAATGCAACTTGAGCAGTATTTTAGAACTTTGAGCAATTTAAAATATTGTATATATCAAAAGATATAGAAATTTGAATATACGGATAAATGAATTTTTTTTCAAGGACTTTATTGATTTTTAATTTTATAATTAATGGTGAGCAATTTGGAAGGGCTACGTAGTTGAATTGAGCTAATAAAAATCTATCGATTAGTATTTTTTTCATTGCGAATATCATAAATTTGCAGGCTGGGGTAGGGTACCTAATGCTCCATACTTTGCAATTACTGATATAGATTATACAACGATACAGCGATACAGATTGTAATATAAGAGCTATGGAAACTAATATGAATTGTCAGGATAAAAACGCATTTGTTAGATGCCAGTGGTTTTCTAACATCGAGTCGAATTAGGGATGTCGGCAGTGAAAAAATATATCGATATATCGATATTTAATATTTATTAAAATTAGATTTGGACCTTGACATCCCGAAGAAAAAATATCCGCCAATCCAAATTCGAGTCAGAGAGAATTCAACTCGAGTTAATTTGAGTTAAGCCCAACTCGAGTTAACTCGAGTTAGTAAATTGAGTTGACAGTTGACCATCTTTAGGTAATACCATAGAGTATATTGCTACATATATATAACAATACTTATTACATAGTAGTTACATACCACTAACCAAAATTCAACCAAATCACTTTTAAAATTTTATATTTACTTATATAGTAAGTTTACTTTTATAATTATGCACATATCCACTAACAGATTAATACAAATTGCTGGATGGGGCGGCATTGTTGTTGCATCCACTGGATTTTATTTGCAAAATAAACTTGTTGATAGAGTTAGAAACTACGATTATTACAAAGATGCATTAAAAATACTAAGAAGGCATCCAGGAGCTGTTCACTTCCTGGGTGAGCCAATAAAAGATAAAAAATTTAAATTGAGTGATGCTGAAAATAACTCATGGAGCCAAAACACTGCTAAATTTAAAGTTCCTGTAACCGGACAAAAAGAAAAGGGAATTTATTACTTCACTGCAGAAAAAACAGATGATAAGTGGTTAATAGTTAAGGCTGAACTGGAATTGAAATCGAAACCTGATGAACGATTAGTAATAGTCAAACAAAAATAGCTTTATTTTTGTATATCTTAGTTTATTTTAGTAAATTTAAGTAATATAGCCAGTTCATTTTATAATTGATTATTTTATTTATTAATACACTAATCTGAAATATGATTTAGACAATCTTCTTATAATATTAATTCGTTTTGTTATATATATTTTATAATTTTCTTTTAAGGATACTTAAAATTCATTAACAAGAGTACAAGTTTTACATAATGATGTTTATAGGAACATCAAGGGAAAAATTCTTTTACCATAACACTTTATTGTGTTTAGTAAAATCACTACAAGACAAAAATATTACAATTGATCTTAGAAATGACTCATATGTTTGTGGTGAACTATCTACAGTAGATGGGTAAGTTGTTAAAATTGAAAAAGTCATATTATAATTTGAGTAAAATTTTATTTAATGTTAGAACATTCATTCATTTAACACAGATTAGAATTATACTTATTACTAAATTTGTTATTTTAGAATCTAATATATTGTATAGTTAAATAATTCACATTTACATACATATTATGTTTTCTTACCAGAATTAGTAATGTTCCTTTTCATAACATGTACATTATTGAATTTAAATTATTTTTTTATTTAGAATGTTATTGAACCAAATATAAATAATACTTAATACATGTTTAAAGATAGGATATTAAACATAAAATTACTCCAAACGTTTTACTACACTGAAATATTATTATATATAGGAACATTTTAATTAAAAACACAAAAAAATGTTCTTGATATATGTACATTATGGTTACAGCTATATGAATATCTCACTCAATAAAGCTGTGTATTGCGATACACAGGGGAATGAATACTATTTTGATAATATGTTTGTACAGGCTCGAAATATTAGATATGTGCACATCCCACAGACCGTAAGTAATCATAATGAGAATTTATTTACTAAGTTGTCATTTTTTTATTCATTATTATCCATTGTCGTTTCTTTTTATATAGATATCAATGTTAGCAAATATTAAAGATGAATTAAATAAGGGGAAACATAAGAATCTTGATAATGATAAAAAACCACCAATAAAATCTAGAAAAGCAACAAAGGCATTAAAACAGCATATGAAAGTTGTAGCTGATTTAGAAACTAATAAATAATGTTTAAAATAAGTTAAAGAAAAAATGATAAAGACTGAAATTAAATGAGAGAAAAGAATCTGTATATTTTATTACATAACCATATCACTTTCTATCACCTGATCATTGTTTATTATCTGATTTAGATGGATTGCTATTATATACTTTAGGATTATCATCACTTTTCAACTGCAAATTTCTTTCTCTGTGATAATCAGTAGCATAATGATTACTTGCAAAAGTTTGATCACTGTCATTGTGAGAAATTACTCCATTATCAGTGAAGTAAAACTTTGGCTTGTGAGTGCTATATTCATCGATTTTAACATCTGTGTTGTAAACTTCATTGTTGGTTGTTTTTTGATTTAAAAAATTCACTTGATCATTAGAAAATTTAGATATGTAATTATTATCAATTGCTAAATTTTTAAAATCATAATTTCCAGCTTTGACTCTATTATCATTCATTTTGTATGCTGAATTTGTATCTCCATGAACAATAAAATTGTTCTCGACAGTTGATTGCAGACAAATTTTTTCTTGTTGAATTATGACAATTTTTTTGAATTTATTAGAATCAAAATTTGAGCTCATGTTAATTTTAGTTGGCCTGACGAACAAGCTTTCATGTTTGAATTGCGATGTAGGTGTAGAAGGTGCCGGAGGTTCTGGTGCCTGGCTGCATAAGTAATTGGATTGGTTTATGTTTGTAATTATAGATGTAGGACTTGGAGATGACTGCATTACATTGGGCCTTTGCATTATGTGAGGAATGAATGCACCTGGAAGACCTGTTAAAATAACAAGCAAATTCAATCTTTCATATACAATAGTGAATATTGTTGTGTATGTGTATATTGTTCCTTTTAAATTATTTAATGGGTTATTAGATAAAATAATTTAAAAGCAAACTTGTACAGCCATCTATGTTCAAAATAACATTAGTCCATTCTATATAAAAACTAGAGATCCTAAGAATTTAAACCTGACCCTGTTCCAAAAAAATATTCCTGTACAAATTACATTGAATAATTGGGCTATTTTGACGACAACGTAAACGTAACTAGGACCATTTTGTGGTTATACACTTAGCGAGTTATGCATAGACTGGCTTATTACGCTCTATATTGATATTAAATATTAATCGAATCTCTAAACAAATACGTGGATCTGATTTTGCATGAAAGCTGAAGATTTGGCCATTTTTGATTCGATTCCAAAAATGCTTAGACCAGTTACCTTGAGGCTTGAACTTGGCTAGCTGTGCATAGACCAGCTTTATGCGTTCTATATTGATCTGCGAGGCCTTGGAGTGGTCCACTATGGGCATGGGGTAGTCCCTGCCCACGATGCAGCCCGCGGCCTGCTGCACGGCCTCGGGCGCCACCCACGGCTCGTGGACGTACCGCGTCGGCAAGTTCTTTAGCGCTGGAATGTATTTCCTTTAACAGAAGATAATTATTATATTATTATTTATTTCATCTGTTTTGACCTCCATCGACTATTATTTATATTTTTAAAGCTTTATGAGGGGTAAGGCAAGTAATTTTGTAAGTTTCATGAAATACTACAAATATCAGTGGTATCAATATAGATGATAATAGATGGCATTATATATTTTTTACAGTAGTCCTTTTTCGCCATGGTCAGAAATGTCGAAAATGTCTTATTGAACAAAAATAAAATATTTAATTAGAACAACTAAGTACTTCTTTGGTGTAACAGATGAAAAATAGCTAAAGATTTCATCTGTATGTCACAACTCTGTAAAAGGAATACAGCTAACTTCATCATGTCGCTTTTTGGCTGTCGGTGTGCGCACGCGTTGTTGGGACATTAACACACAGCACCATCTAGTTCTATGGTAAGAACAAAGCTGTGTTATAGATACCATATGGTTGAAACACTACATATATATAACTTTAAATACATAAACATTATAATTATAAACACCCATGACTGGATCACAAACATTCGTGCTCATCACACAAATTGATGCCCCTAGCGGGTCTAGAACCCGCGATCGCTGGTCACTACAAACTGAGCCAAACATGTTGTTGAAAATTTTACTCTCATATTTTTTTTCAAACTCGCCAAAAAATGTCCAGACACATAAAACTTGCTTGCTTGCTATTACATTTATGGCATAGGATTCACGTAGGATGATAAAATACCTAATGAAGTCTCCATTAGGGTCAGTCTTGCGTCCGAAACGCACAGGGCAGTAACAGTGGAAGAACTGCTGGAAAAAGGACGAGCACGAGAGCCACATCCACATGCCCGCGTTGACCGACCAGTCCGCGTCCAACAGGAGTTCATCGAAAACCTATTGAATTAAAAAAATACATATTGAAGAAAATAAATATTGGAAAGTCGTGTAGAATATTGTTTGACACGAAACATGTAGGTATAATTATTAGATGAATAAAATAGTGTTTAATGAGAAAATCAAACAAAAAAAAAGACAAAAAAATGTCAAACAAAAATTAAAACCTAAAAAGATTAAAAATATTTTGTTTTTTTTAATTGCAATTTTGAATTCAAAATAAAAACAACACATTTTTCAACATGAGAACTTAGCTTATCCATCAATCACATCTCAGAATGTAGAAAATCGTATACGTTGATTGTTGAGTATGAAATTGACAAGAACTATTAAAAATTAGTCATTTTAATACTTTTACATACATTGAGTATTTAAAGTTTTTAACCATATAGCCTCGTAATGAAAATAAATTATACCTTAAAGAGATAGTTGTCCTCCAAAACAATGACTCGTTATACTATTAAATTACAGCATTTTCATTGATTATGTAAAAAAATTTAGCAAAATTACTATAGCAAGAAAATTATGGGATAAACTAAGCATATGTTTGTTTTAGTTTATAATCATTTAATGTGTGATTTCTCGCATTTAAAGAAAGTAATAACTCCAATAACATAATTTTTTGTAATTTGTGCAGACAATTTATTTAAATTTTGGCGGTCTTCGAACTCAATATAAAATTGTTTTTTTTTTATATTCATGTATTTTATTTTAAAAGTATGGAGTTCTATTTTTGAATTCAGACGTTTGTTTATTAATTAGTGTTTTGTTTTCACTACATTTGTTTGTTTTTCATCAATATGAACGCAATAAAAATACGAGTAATTATGAAATACGAGTTCCATCGCGGTAGCAATCCCGCACAAACGGCTTGCAATATTAATGACGTGTACGGAGTGCCGAGTGAACAAACGAACGCACGACTCGTTATTGGTCTGAACGCTTCTAACATCGAAATTTTTTTCTTAAAAAATTAACCCCGTGGTCGCCTCTAACATGTAAGTTGTGTTCTTTTAAATTTTTTGTGATCACCAAAAATATTTATTTTGAGACCCCATTCGATTGATTTGGAAGATTTTTTTACAGAGACACAAATTGGCGCCTGATATCCGCCATTTTAATTTTCAACTATTTTTAATTTTTAACTATAATGCGAGTATCGTAAGCTATATATAGCTTATAGCACTCGCGTAAATACGACACTAACGACATATGAATCATCAAAATCGGCCCACGCGTTTGGTTTCTAGAGTGCCACAAAGGAAAAACATACCTATGTATTTCCTTACATACATAGACTGATAAACACATTACCCTCCTTTGCGTCGCGTTGTCGGGTAAAAATATGTTTATTTGCATCTCTTACACTAGTATCATGTTGCATTTTATGTTTATTGTAGCTGCACCAAAATTGCTTAAAACATGCCTTATTAGATTACAATATTATGATCGGTGGGGTGAACAAGAAAGACCAATTGTAGGCAATGTAGAGCGGAAGCAAACAAGGGTGTAGTATAAAAAACTCTATAAAAACTTAAAAAAAAATATAAACCGACTTCCAGGCTCTAAAATGTAAAAAATAACTAAACGGAGGTTTTCATTTAGAATAGATACCTAATCAGATATTTTCGAAGTCGGTGCCAGCCGACAATATTGAAAGATATAAATATCTAATAAGTAAATATATGTTTTACGTATCGAAATATATTAGATGTGCTTTGCATCGGCTGGCACCGACTTCGAAAATATCTGATTTATATATTATACAACGCCTGTGTTCGTTTCGACGACGTGACTGAACATCGAAGACGTGCTGAACTTTATATGGGAGGAGGTTAGTATAGCTACGTATGTATCTTTACTTAGTGATAATTAGTATTTGTTGCTTTTAGGGTAGATGCTCATCTTTTTTTTTTCAATTAAAAAAATATGTATAAAAGCTTCTACCTGCCAGCAATATTCATTAAAAAGTGTCCTTTACTTAACAAAAGGCATCCAAAATTTTCAAGTTCAGATTTAAAACATCTGTGAGTACTAATTACAAATTTTTTATACTCTACTATAATTTTGTTTACTACTATAACTACGGAGTCCATTAAATACTCAATACAGTAACTGGCACAATACTTCAATCTTATAAAATTTAAATTAAAAATTTAAAAGTAACCCCGACATGTAATTCGCCATTTTGTGGCGGCGGCCATCTTGGATTTGAAATTTATCGTAGTGTGTATTATACTAGTCAACCCTAATTCATTTGATACCCATATTGAGGGAGTTGTGAAATAATATGTAATTCGCTATTTTGTGGCGGCGGCCATCTTGGACCGATTTTCATCAAACATAGCTAGAACACTTCCGAATAATTCACCTTTCTAAGAAAAAACAAAAACAAAATCGGATCATCTCTTCCGGAGCTACTATGCCACAGACAGACAGACACACACACAGCACGTCAAACTTATAACTTCCCGTCGTTTTTGCGTCGGAGGATAAAAACAATTGAAAAAAAATAATTCCTGTCCGAATTAATTAATATTTGAAGTTGTTTTATTTTTTATTGATGTTTTTATTATCATTTTATTTCCATAACATAATCTGTTCAGATGTGATGGAATTGGTCGTATCCATACTTTTTTAGCTGTCCCTTGTAATTCTTATAGTGAAATTGTTAGTTTTCAGAATTGATTTCTGAAATATTCTAATAAGGCAACATGTCTTTTTATTATATTTTTCTAATTTTAAATATCACTAAATTGTAAGATGTTCATATATTTTAATGAAAATTTAAACAGAATTTGCTCTGCGATCCAAAGTTTGAGATGACGTTTTTTAGTACTTATTTTAAAGTGTTTGGTTTATTGTTTAATTCTCGTAAACTAAATAGTTATAAGAACTCAAACTATGTCAGTATAACGTATGTGGACTATACTATAATATAAATGATTATCCTAAATCTCTTGATCTTCAATGCTCTCAGAATTAAAGTATTAAAAAACCTCTTTTTAATTCCTGTTTTCATACTATATACTGCTAAAAAATCACTTTCAGTAAATGATGCGTACATATTTCGCGCAGGTCCTCGGAAAGTAGCCGACAGATGCGCCATATTCTTGTAAAATGACAGCGACAGTTGAGGGGTTAAAGGATGTTTAGGGTAAAAATTATTGTAGAATACATAATTTCTATATAAAACTTTACCTTTTGACAATTTCCAAGCCATGGAATAATTTACCCGATGGAATCCGTATTCAAAGTAATGAAATTCCTCTAGGATGGAAAAGTATGATCATAAATATAAATAATAAACATCCAAAAATGGATTAGTCCCAAGACCTGTAGATTAATTTACCAACTTTTATTAAAGGAAGTATATTTTTTGAAAGCAGTCAAAATTCAAATATGATAGATTTAAGAAGTATTGATAGAACAAGATTCAAGTACCGTCCTGGCTGTTTACTTACATAAGCGCTAATTTTCTTGTGCGGTTAAACTGATTAGTTGAAGTCCAGAATAACTAATTTAATTGTTTTATAAGAAAAAAAAATGATCAGTTTTATTAAGTGTTTTTTATTTTTTTTATAAAGTATATTTTTTATAATAGCAATGTAAGTCTAGAGATGGATGGACTTTAATAATTAACATTCGAAATTACAAAAATGTAAAATAAAACGAAAATAACACAATGATTTAATGATTACTATGTTATAATGAGTAAAGATTAGAATCTAGATTATATGCAAATCTTTATGCTCGTGACGTCACCAAGCCGCCGGCGGCTCGGCGTGCATAGTTAGGTTAATATTATATGTACTTGTAGGTATTTTATCAGTTTTATTGTTATATTAGTTAATATGATCCAGCAAATACGCACGATTATTAATTAATAAATGCAAAAATGCATATCATCCAGTCTGCAATAATGAAATATTTGAGTATATGCCTTATAAAACTAAAACACATGTTTTTGACCAACTTTGTATATATATGTATACGTAAGGGACTTGTTAAAACCGTTCAAATGAGCCCAAAGCTCGAAGAGTTTACTAGCAGCCACTGAAGAGTTCCACTATCCACCCGGCTCCATCATCGGATCAGCTCCAAGATACCAAAATATAGTATTGTCATCCGAACTACATATACATAAATATAAACTTGTAGTTTCATTTCGACACGACAATTAGAAGTAGTTTAAAATTGAACTCCTATATTTGATGACGTTGTTAGTAATAAATAAAGCTAATAAAAGTGGTGATATAATGGACTAGACTTGCCTTCATGCCCTCTTCCCACGAGATCCAAAGATCCCCCCGCGTGAGGAAGCAGGCGACCGCGTGGCGCGCCAGGTGGTGGATCCAGCCCTCCTCACGCAACTGTGTCATTATTGCATCTATCCACGGGTAACCTGTCTGAGCCTGAAAATGTTTCAATTTAGTAATATATTAATAACACATTTATATGTACTTTTTATGTCTAATTCATCGCGTATAACTCGATTCACATAAGACTTTTATTATAACTTACCCTCGCTACGCTCGGGTGCTTCCTAGGCACGTTTTAAATGGATATTAATGAGAATGAATTACATATTAGCCAGAGTAATGCCTGATTTCACCAACAACCCATAAACTACCACCTACGTATGGGATCCCTAGCTCAAAAGTCCCCTAAACTAGCCCCTAAATTAAATTTCGTTTTACGATCGTCTTTAAGCCCATATTTCGAGCACCTAAATTTAGGGTGCCTTTTAATATTTAGGTGACCCCTAACTGTCGGTGAAACAGAAACTGTCCCCTAACAGCCCCCTAACCATGCTTAGGGGATCCCTTAAACTTAGGTGACATTCGTGAAATCGGGCATAAACCATGTAAATTTAAATATTTAGGAAATCCAAAGTTACAGATTGAATGTTTCATTTGGATCGCGAGGTGGTGAGTAACGTAAGTGATATAAATTCAAATACTTATGATTTATACCTTAAAAAGTATCGTGTATCTGGGTACAATATGTATAAAAATAGAATAATATAATTGCATCC
Source organism: Brenthis hecate (assembly GCA_951806755.1). Taxonomy (NCBI): domain Eukaryota; kingdom Metazoa; phylum Arthropoda; class Insecta; order Lepidoptera; family Nymphalidae; genus Brenthis; species Brenthis hecate. The sequence goes on from OX638264.1 coordinate 895,662, forward strand.
CTCAAACTTCTTACTAAGAAAAAAACGAATAATTAAACCAAAACCTAGTACCTATTCAAAATCAAAATTTGTTTATAAAACTAAACTTAAATAAAAAAAAAAATAATATCGGGCTAACTAAAAGTAAAAAAAAAAATACAAAGCATCCATCTACTCTTTCTGCCGGCACAGGACTCGAACCCAGGTTATTGATCCACTCCAATCCAGTCTTTGAAATTCATTCTATGTAATAGAAGATCCGCACTAGAAACGACCTTTACCCATCTGTTTAATGGATGAAAGTATTTTATATAAAATTTAATATATTAGAAAATACATCTCGAGTGCGTTGTCTAAAAAAATCCTGACCAGACTATGATTAATTAAAAATTGAAATATGGCTTTTTTAAATATTCCAGTTTAACGAATAAATTTAATACCAACCGAAAGTATGAAGCCCATAGAATATGCAAACGTTGGGTTGTCTATTTTTTTCCTGACGTTCCTTCTACTGGGTTGGCGGGAATAAACAGGTAAATCCATAATATTCCACGTATTTGTTATTAATGAATCTTATATCAAAATGAGAGCTATTTAATTGAGAATACGTTGATATAGGGTTGTCTGTAAAAAATCTGCCCGAACGACGGTTGTCGAGTTATGAAAGGTGAATACTTTATGCGCGTGGAAACTTCTGGTCGCGCGCAGCTGCAACGCTGCGTCCTCTTCTATCGCACGAGATATTTAGCTCCGACCTCTTTTCGCAAGTTTCCACAGGCATAAAATTCTCACCTTTCAAAACTCGACAATCGTCATTCAGGCCAGATTTTTTACAGACAACCCTATATCATTGTATTCGCAATCAAATAGCGCTCATTTGATATACGAGTCATTTATTAAACAAATACGTGAAAATAACTAATATTATCGATTTACCTGTTTATTCCTGCCCAACCATTAACAACGCCAGGAAAAAATAGACAACCCAGCGTTTGTACATTGTTTGGGCTTCATTCTTTCCGTTGGTATTAAATTTATTCTTTAAACTCATGAGTGCAATATTGAATAAAAAATCATATATCCATTTTTATTTAATCATAGTCTGACCAGGAATTTTTTAGACAACCCACTCGAGATATAATTTCTAATATATTAAATTTGATATAAAATACTTTTCATCCATTAAACAGATGGGTTAAGGTCGTTTCTAGTTTGGATCTTAGACCAATTCAAACAGACGTAAGCGTGAAATGAATGCCCATACTTGAACACTACTTCCTTCCTTTCTTCTGCAAAAAAAGTGTCCTTTGTGCTGCAAAAAAATGTTCACCTCTAAACACGTTTAACGGATACTCACCGGATTTGTTAAGCAAACCAAACGAACTTTAACGTACCTATACTCCGAGTAGCTGTAAGAAAACTGCGACATTTTTTTTACATGAACGAATATGTATGGTATGAACATTCTGCTGTTCTATGTTTATAATCGAATATTTTAAAAGTCGTGCGGTGTATTGCCGTGTGAACCCAGTCTTACATTTCACACTGGACATTCTTGACCAATCTGAATAAAAACATCGTTGTTTTTGCCAGATACTTTATAAATTCTAAAATAGAGAATTTTAATAAAACCCTTCACCAATATAAACCCATTCAATTCTATAAAGTCTGACCTTTATACAATATAACTTTGTATAACCAAAATATTTATCAGAAAAACTAATGTAACTTAATGTATAATTTTTGCCTCACTTTTTAGTTATAATATATTAGTGATAACGACTGTGGAAAGTGAACTTGCCTGAGCTCCAATTTATTATGATCGCCCGTGACCATGATTGCTTAAATCATTCGAAACGTCGGGAACCAAAAATCAACATAAATCCGCGAAAAAATCCGAAAAGATAGTTCTATTTTAAAATGTCAAATAGTCGCGTAAATCTAAGAAAGTATTATCCATTTTATCACTTTATTTTTTGTATTAATAATTCCCACCATAAGTTCCTATTAGGTATTAGACTCCCAGTTACATCTTTATTAATACTTACATTGGCCCATTTTGAAAGAGCATCTTGATTTTTTTCCCAAGGAATTTGTACGCATATAGGATTACCTTCCATTTTGTCAAAATTAGGATTTCTTGTTGCCGCACAGTAAAAAAATTCTCTCCAAAGTATTTGTCCATGTAAAGATAAAGGTGGTCTCACTCTTTTCACTCTTTTATATAAATCTGTGAGTTGATAGTAAAACAGCCTTGTCGATAGACAACCGAACCTGTAAATTATTATTTAGTTTTCAACCATCCAATAAGTAGGTAATGTATTTTTATTAATACCGACAAAAAAGATTTGTACTTAAGGATTTATGTATTTTTACCTTCTGAAATTATATTTCATGAGAATTGGACAAACATAATAATTGTGTAAGGTTATGCCCCAGCGACTTATAGTAAAGTAATTAGTCAATATCAGCCGTTACTATTATTCTAAAGCTTGAATGATTTTTTGTGTTTTTTGATAATGGCAATAAATTAGAGCTATCAGTCAGATGTGATTTTTCTTCGGAAGGGGATTTTTCTACGATCAGTATGGACGGACATGTGGAATAGTGGAGGCTGGTTGTAAAGATATGTCAATTTTTTGTATGGGCGTTGCTTTTTTGTCAAGAAAAATCTAACTAGCATAAAACTATATTCGTATGAAAAATACAGAAGTAGATAATATAAAATACAGAAGTAGATAGAAAATTATATTATTACACCCTTCCTTTTAAAAGAAAATGATTAAATATTTATTGATACTACTCGCACGCCCTCTGCTCTCTCTAATGGCAAGAATTGGAAAAAGAAGCTGTGCATGTGATGAGAATTGTTTGACGTCTTGAAAGGACTTGAATCAATATGTTTTGTTTTCAACCTTGGTTACTTGACAACATTTATATACGAGAAAGCATTGAAAATGAAGGTTACCAATAACTAAAACATTATTACATTATAACAAGCTGCATCACACCGCAAACCTAATATTCATTCAGATTGTAAATATCAGTTGTCGTAGGAAGTTTGGCACACAAATATAAAACCAAAAAAGTGTGTATATATATATATGGTTTCGCTAAAGAGATAATATAATTATTTTATCCAGCTTATTTGCCTGCCGGGTTTTGTCTTTACTTCTTAAATTACAAAAATGTTGCAACTTGCATATGAACATTCGAGCCAAAAATAATAAATTAGGATGCACTTTTAATCCTAAGTGAAAAAGAGTTTCTACCCTATTTCTATTCTTGTATGAGAAAATTTCATTTTATAAGCGTAATAATTAGTTAGACATGTAATCATAAAGTGTTGTTCATTTTAAGTATCAATTTACAACAATATAAGAATCGATTTTTCTGTAAATTGAAGAGGTTTTAAAACTGTACGATATTATATTTAGACAAGCTAGTTTTTTGGAGGTCTATCCAAATACATACAACACATTACCTGGTTAGAATTTTCGATCAGTAAAAAACCACTTTCGGACAATCTTTTAATATACTCTTACTAGATTCTTACTAAATACTTTTGAAGAAAAAAAAATGCTTGTTAACCTTAAATAGGGTGACAAACCAGTCTGACTGGCCAGTAAGGACTGTGGCGTCATTTTGGGTCGACCAAAAGACGCCACCCAGGCTTTCCTCTCCAGATGCCGATCAAGTCGCAATAATGCCTCATTCTCGCCTCCGATCCAAATTGGTGGCTTAAGACCTTCTGTTTCGAATCCTGCAATTAAAGTTTATTAATGTTGAGTTTAAATATATCATATACATAGATATGTGCCGAGTTGTCGTCCCATCCGAATGTGAGAGTTAAACGAATAGAGACATGGCTGCACACACACTTTTGAAAGAGTAATCACTTACGCTCGTCTACATACGTATTAAATAGATAATAATAATACTTTCTTAGATTTACGCGAATATTTAACATTTTTGGTTCCTGACGTTTGGAATGCTGATTTTTTCGCGGATTTATTTGGATTTTTTTGGACGCTTTACAGCATTCGAAACGTCGGGAACCAAAAATCCAAATAAATCCGCGAAAATATCCGAAAAGATAGTTTTATTTAAAATAGATAATAATACTGTTAATGTGAGTGTACCTTAGGAGATACACACATGCTACGCGAAATTTTCTATTGGCCTTGTCCTACCTACAATTTTCTAGTAAATTGTTTTTTTCGACAACACAGGATGTGTTATAGTTATATTTTTCAGCACAGTTACATAGTTCAGCAATTTGGTACACAATATTTAAAATTATATAAACAAATCTTCTTCGTTTATCGTTCATTTTATTGGTGAAAAAAAAAAACCGTTGCGTGGTTTAGAAGAAGTAAGCGGAGAAAACCACAGAGGCAGATATCGATTTTGTTTTCTATACATATAATAAAATTCTAACACTACAGAGGCCGAATCAATAGTTTTTAGAATTTTTGTCTGTCTGTTACCGCATCACGGAAAAACCACTGAAGGGATTTTTATGAAATTTGGTATGGTGATAGCTGGTTATCCGAGTCAACATATAGGATACTTTTTACCGCGGGAAAATATCTCACTTCTGAGAAAAAATACAAAACTGCAATGTAAAAGTATACTTATATGTAAAACCTAAGAATTTCGTTTTTGGTCATTTATATATATATATATATATATATATATATATATATATATATATATATATATATATATATATATATATATGTGTAGCTCAAATCGCTCATTTATATCTATCTATACATTTCGCGACAAGGGTTAAATGTGTATATCTCCAACTGCATATTTTTATATATAATATAATTTTTTCCTTATAAGTACCGTTTATAGGTACTTTCATATGTACATATACAAACAGACACTTCAATTTTATTTATCTGTAAAGATGTATAGATTTTACATAATTTGCTTGCAAAATATTCTCCTCAGTTTCGAAATATCGTAGTTTTGTGGCGAAGCCGCTGTAAGTATATTTCTAAGTAAAAATAAAATAGCCGCTAAAAATCTAAGCTCTCAACAACATTCACGCTTTAAGACATTTGCCCACGCTCCAATACACGTGAATACAAGTTTCAACAAAAAAGGGAAAGTTCAGTATTTTTATAAACCAAGCAACGTAATAAAAATAGGTACGTACTATTGCGCAGACATTTTTACCGAATGCTAATTTATAGAGCCAAAAAAGTTTTTAAATCAATATATTGCATAATTTCTCTGGCAATATTACAGGGCTGCGCTATTTTTAGAACCAGACGCCATATTGTAAAGTCATAGTGACAAAAAAAATCGACGAACTATGTCAAGTGGAGTATCGTTGAATAGGTATTTAAAAATCATTTTTAGGTTCCTTTCACCATTTTTCATTTTAAATAACAGTTTAGGTAATATAACGATTTAAAGTTTGTTAACAACCTTATGTATATAAAAAAATAAAACCGACTTCCAGGCACTAAAATGTAAAAAATAACTAAATGGGGGTTTTCATTTAGAATAGATACCTAATCAGATATTTTCGAAGTCGGTACCAGCCGACGTTTGATACGTAAAATACATATAGGTATACCTATTATATATTCATATCTTAAAATATTGTCCGCTGGTAATGGGTAGTTTTACGTACCTATGTATTAAATATGTTTAACGAACAACGAATTTTAGTGTAAACTTCTTTAAGACATATTTTGAAACAACTTAAAAAATGTTGCAACTATATCATATAGTAGGGGAGCCCAAGCGGGGATTTCGGGATTTACTAAAGCGCGGCAGATTAATATACAGGGGGATACCTTGTACCCGGTTAAGTACCTCCACAAAACATGAGGCCCATATATAAGGCCGCCCGTGAAGGATACAGGATCAGATTAGTAAAAAAAAATTGACCATCAGAAATTCTCGAGCGCGTCAGATTAAGGTAGGGTGAGTTAATTACATCCTAAAAAGTGTATATTCCACTAATCTGACAATTTGAGAGTGACGTAAAAAAAGGGGAGGGCAACAAAGTTGTAAAAAAAAAACGTCATCTCGACATTCTCGAGCGTAGCTAAATTTTTTTTTATTTTGAAGGAAATAATTCAAGAATAATGACAAATTTATAATCTGACGATTTCCGCAAGCCGAAATAACAAAAATTCGTCGATAAAGTTAAATGCGTGCAGCTGCGTGATGCCTACATTTCCTTCTCCGCGTTTCTATTCCTCTCTCACTCTTTCTCTATCTATTACTCTCTCACTCCGTCCCCACTCTGGTTTCTGCCGCCATGACGCCATCACAGCTGATCATAAAGACTAGGGGTGTGCGAATATCGTTCGAATCGAATCGAATATCAATATTCGATTCGAAATTCGAATCGAATAATTCAAATTTTCGAATTATTCGAAATTCTCCGAATAATTCGAAATTCTCCGAATAATTCGAAAGATTTCGAATAATTCGAAAAATTTCGAATAATTCGAAAAATTTCGAATAATTCGTAAAAATTTCTTTGAACTCAGCAAGCTCAAAATATCACATAAATTATATTTTGAGCTCAAAAATGTCATAAGTACAATTTTAAGCGCCCAGGAATGGAATTAGCGGGAAGTTGCAGGTATGGCCTTTAAGGTGAACCGTTTTTCTAATTTTTTTTGTCAGATCAGGCGAATCCCTCTAGATAATCGTCAGATTATGAGACAGTACGTTTAGAACATAAAGATGAACCATATATATCTTAATCTGACGCGCTTGAGTATTTCAAAATGGCGATTTTTTTTGCACATTATGAAAATGTCAGATCGAAATCCATCGAAATCGTCAGATTAGTGAATGAGAGCTTTTTTGGTGCACTTAACACTCCCTTAGAAAATCTGACGCGCTCGATTAATTTTTTTTTTTCATTTTCAACCCTTAAATACAACCACCCGCATCATGCAAACGATCAGATTAACATACGTACATTATTAAAAATACGTAGGGCATTGATGCTATCAATATCTGACGCGCTCGAGGATATCTATGCAACAGTTTTTTTTTACATATTTAAAAATCTATAGCCGCTTCCCCCACCGATGTAAAGGTATATATCATATAACATTTTTTTCTTCTTATCATCTAAGCTTTGCATTCCAATAGGTCTCTACGACGCTCGAGTAAATCCCCATTTAGCATCGTGGGCTCCCCTACTAATAGTGTAGGTAGTTCCTGACACTAGCGCGTTCAAACAAACAATCAATCATTCAATCGATCGGTCAGTCGATCGGTCGATCAATCGGTGGACTAATCGGTCGATCAATCGGTGGACTAATTGGTCGATCAATCGCTCGATAAAACGATCGATCAATCTATAAATAAATAAAATATTTAAATTCTGAGAGTTCTTTATTTATGTGAAGTAATTAAATGAACAGCTTATCGCATGGCTCACTCGGGAAAAAGGGAAGGTTAGGTTAGAACTGAGACCATAATCCAAAAACGACTACGACTTTAAAAAAAAATGCTATTTGCCTAGCTGTTTGATTGATAGTTGAATGTTGTTCAGGCCGCTAGTTGTACGGCGCCGTTTCGTTACGAGACTAGGATGATAATTAAACGTCTCACTAAACTAGTTGGCTGCGACATACATATAAATTATAATATAGACTTTATAACTTATTAGAAAAGAATAATTTAACAAATAATTTTGCAATGATATTTATCGTTCTGTTCTTTCTGTATCATTCACTCATTATGATACGTATTTTAAACATAATAAAAGATAATTGAATGGGAATAATGAATAAGCTATAAGGGTGGGTTCCTTTTTGGCTATAGAGCCCTAAAACAGCTGTAAAAGATTTTAATACAAATACATACCAAGTTCCTCGAGAGTAGGAACTCCGAATCTGTCGTCATGATCGTCTGCGACCGGTGTAACGGCGCCGTTGAGGGACTGTGCACAGATCGCGGCCTCCGCCGGCGGAGGGGGCGGCATACTCGCTATCAACGCTTGAAACTGGTGGTATGTCAACGGGGCTTTACCACCGTTACGTTCTATAATACTAAAAAAAACATATATCTGTAAAGTCCCCATAAATGTAATACAGTAGAAATTCAATTATGTAGTTATAAAAACATCATAGCATACTTGTCTAATTTGTACAATGTATGGGATATTCGCGACGTGACTGAGATGCCGACTTCTTGACATTTTGTCATAATATTATGATCTCTAACTCGGCCGTACGGTTCCGGGTCCTCCTCGAAGGTAAGGGCGGTGGTGCCCCATTCTTGAAACAATTTGGGTAAGGCATCTGCGGGTTGGCCTCTTACCACAAATAGGCGCGAATTTAATTTTCTTAGACTGTTGTCTAAATCTTCTAAACATTGCAGAAGAAATCTATAACAAGATTTAGGAGTTATAATATTGTAAACTTAATTCGAATTATTATATTCATTTTGTTTTAATATACCTCCATTTATTAATTCCAACATTAGAGGAGCTTGCGAACCATGGGTCAATGATAAATACACATCTAAAAGTTTTAGCATCCTTGAGGCCTTCTCGTAGTGCAGGGTTATCGTGAAGGCGCAGGCCTTTCCTAAACCAGTGAACGGTATGTTTCCCAGGAGACTGAGGTCCGGGCAGAGAGCTGGTTGGGGCCGAGGCTTGTACCCGCGTTCTTGACGCCAGGAGCGTCTCAGCGGCAGCTGACATCACTCTTTTTAAGTGGCCGACATCACTTTCTCAAATTTTTTTCAATAATTAAAGAACTTGGACCTTATATCAGAAAAAAATAAAATCAGATAAGTGCGAGTCTGACTCTCACACCTAAGGTTCCATAGTATGACTTACATTGTAATTATGGATATTCATTGGAATTCTCTTTGTAATTAATATTTATTTCTTAAATGTTATTTTAACATCCAATATTATTTTTAAAATGAAAATAGTTGTTTTTAAAGTCCACAATGTATAGGGTTCACTAACCAAAAAGCTAAAATGAGTTTTATACATTTTTTTGTCATTATGTATCAGTCTGTCTGTTCATCCATATGTCACACAGTCTTCATAGGCCATAGCTCTTAGATGTAAATGTGAAAACTGTAGTAAAATTGCATAATCAAATTATAAAAAAATATTATTAGACATAGATGATAGAAATCTATACATATGAGAAGAATAAGGTATGAAAAAGAATTCAATTGTGCATGTAAATTTTGTATACATGATGCATTTTAATAGGTGTTTAATTAAAAATATTAATTAATTCAAAGTAACTTTTATTTAAGTCAAGGTGATATGTTATGCACTTCTAATCTAAATAAAAAAATATATTCAGAGTTAAATAACAATGTTGAGGTTTCTTTATGATATAAGACATAATTTTATAGGTATTGGGACTCGTACTGGCTTAGCTCGTATTCATCCCTAGGTATGTTTTAACAGTTAGTATGGAATAGATAGTCCATCCCTTGCTCTGTCAAAAACAAAAACAAGTGTATCCCATAGGAACCATATATTTTTCGTGGCTAAACAGTAACCTATGTGATATTCCAGACTATAATCTATGTCTCTGCCTTTCATCAAGATCCGTTCAGCCGTTCTGGCGTGATTGAGTAACAAACATCCATCCATTTATAATATTTATAGGTCTTTGAGACGTCTAAAACCATGGTCTCTCCCGTGACCATGATTGCTGTAAAGCATTCGAATCGTCGGGAACCAAAAATCAAAATAAATCCGCGAAATAATCCGAGAAAGACAGTTTTATTTGAAATGTCAAATATTCGCGTACATCTAAGAACGAATAATATTTATGGGATTAGTGTGTAAAGAGAAAACTATGCAAGCATGCTGTGCATATGAAGACTAGAAGGACTACAAATAGCTAAAATGTATTGACTTGCTTTTTCGCTGCTTGCTTAGTTTTATTAAGCTTAATTACATTACTTCTAAAAGCTTTAACATTACGTATGTTAGATAGCCTTCAATATAATGATAAAAATGAAGAATTGGTTCTATAGGTCTTAATTAGAACATACGTTTGCAATTTTTTAATGAGAAAGGTGGCAGGCTATATAATTTTGACAAAAAAACCTCAATAATGTTCAAACTTAATAAATTGTTTAATTTCCGCGTACTAGTACTCACCATAAAGTTAGTCCGGCAGGGACGTTTAAAACTAAAAAATATCCTCAAAAGATTTGATTTCACTGTTTATTACGATATTTGTAGTAATATTACACTAATCTAAACAGATTTAAGCTATTTAAGTACAGTAATGGCACTTTCAAACAACAACAACAAGTTAATACGTCTTAAAATCCTACCGAGACTTTAATGATATAATAATATACACTGCTTTTTCTAGAATTTAAGTAAAACTACGATTATACTTGACAATATAATAAATAGAACAAACTGGATATTATACACGTTACAGTTAGATAGTCAGATTCTCACTGCGAAAAACTGATCCACGCCGCTTGCAACGTGACCAATGTATATAAGTATAATTTATATACCTATTATTTATAACATGATTCATGTATGTACATATTACGGTACCTATCGGGAAAATAATGAATGGCAGCACAAACTATATGGAAATGTTACGCTTGATGGCAGGTTACTACTTGCTATTAGTGATAGCCCGTATAAAGGTCATATTAATTGTAATTTAACTGCTAGAGTAGTTTTTGAGATATTTATCGAAGTTAAAAAAATTTTAACTTAGATTTTGTACATTCCAGATAGGTCACGTGGCATTCCGCATTTGTGAGAAAAGAAAAAGCTTATTACAACTTTGATGTGATAGAACAAGACAAAATGATCACTATTGCCGTCCCTTACCGCCTAACCCACTTTTCAACTTATCAGCTGTTAGTTGTCAGCCTGGTTGTCACTTTTATTTGTCATCCATGGTTGTGACAATGACAAATAAACGTCACAGCTCATAACTTACAATACATTTGACTGACAAGCAAAGCGCCAAAGCCAATTGAGAATTTGTGAGTTGTGACACGTTCGATATATCTTGTGTGTGTGTATATATATATATATATGTATATAATAACAAGAATTGCTCGCTTAAAGATATAAAATACCTGGGCGACCGAGCATCACTCGGAGTTTTTGGCCAAAAAAACATTTTAAAAAAACAAACTAAAAAATTTAATAAATACAAAAAAACAAAAGTAAAAACTTTGTATCCAACTGGGATACGAACACCTGTGGTTGTCAAACTTGCGCCTTGGCCGCTTGACCACTTAATTAGCGACCATATTTTGCGTGAAATAATGCGAAACAAAACCGCATGAAAACTCGAAACAGGCGTTTTCTCAGACATAAAACTAATCTAGATCGATCTATCGCCCCCGTAACCCCCTGTATACTAAATTTCATAAAAATCGTTGTAGCCGTTTCCAAGATTCAAATTATATTTTAAAGATATAGGATACATTACATATTTTTCAGTATTTATATTTAATTTTATTACTTTTCACTTCTGTGTAATTAATGTATTCTATCTCATTCTCTCGCCGGCTTAATCCTAAATATTTACTCTTTTTAGTGTTGCATTACCGTTTCATCAATTTTCAAATAACAACAATTCTAAAGAAGTATCATTTCAAAAAAAATTCTTCTTTATTGCTATAGAAAATTTTATACAAACTATTACTATAAAAATATTTTTGCAAACAGACATTATTAAAACATAACATACAGATACAATAAATCGATCGTTATTGATCATTATTATGTTTAATATCAAGGATGTAGTCAGTATCTCATGAATGTTTAGATTTGGTATGGCATCACGAAACAACACCGTTCTTTGAACTTTTCTTGTCAATAAATTTCTTTCAAAATGGATTGAACAAATTCCGGAAAATTTTGTCGGTGTCCAATTACTACGTCCAGTACCGGCTATTCTTTTATTCTTGATGATTTTTTTTGCCTATAAAAAAATTGAGGTTCAAGTCTAGATACAGGCTTTAACTCATCACTATTGAAATAGACATAATTATCGATAAAGAGGTCGAATCTACAGTTTTAGAATTTTTATCTGTTTGTCTGGAAATATATTATATTATATCACATACATAGGTACATGTATATTGTAGTTGTGCATAGCGGTAAATGTGAAAAGAAAAAAATGTGTCAAAATAATAAACATAATTTAATTATTATGCATAAGATAAAATATAATTATCATCGAATTTATATATTCTGAAAGTTTAATATTATTTAAGGCGTGCTTATATTTTTAAGTTTTAATGATCTGGAATCTATTATAGTCTGTGGAGGCAAGTAAAGCAAGCAACATTTTGTAATTGTCAGCATTTGTCAATTCTTTCTAAAGTTTCCCTCATTGAAAATGTACGTAAATATTGCGCTCAACTTGTAATCAAAAGTTATCATAGTTGGTGTTGTAATATTTTAACAAAATGATTCAAAATAAGAACCATTTGATTCCAAGCTGTAGTATGATGATATTATTTCGTATCAACTTTAATAGTAATTGTAAAATATTTCCAGTGAGGGTTAAGACGGCGCAATGGGTCGTGTAATTCGGGCTCAACGTAAAGGTGCCGGTTCGGTATTCGTATCACACACTAAGAAAAGGAAAGGAGCACCTAAACTTCGTTCATTGGATTATGCTGAACGCCATGGTTACATTAAGGGTGTCGTAAAGGTAACAAGCACGTTACAGTCAGTATCGAAGCTATTCAAATTTACAAATCTTATTGTACTTATTTAATTCGTTCTTTTAGGATATTATTCACGATCCTGGTCGTGGAGCTCCACTAGCTGTGGTGCATTTCCGTGATCCATACAAGTTCAAAACACGCAAGGAACTCTTTATCGCACCTGAGGGTCTCTACACAGGGCAGTTCGTATATTGTGGAAAGAAAGCTACACTTGAAGTTGGTACGTTTTTTGTAAAACCTACTTTCAATAGTTTTAACCGCTTGTCTTTAGCTTATGGGATATGCAAAATGCTTATTATTTTGAGTAATCCCACAAAGATTCAAGTGATGATTTTAATCTGTCCATATGTAAAATATTCAAAAATGTTTACTGTTATGTTGATCCTACCATATAATCAGTAATCATATTACTTACACATATACCATTTCTAGTTCTGTGAAGTCCAATTTTTATTGAATGAATTTTATTATAATGTCCATGTCTCAGTTATGTTATAGGCCTAAATAAAAATGTTGTAAATAATGGCTTTATAAATTAATATTCATAGTTTTGAGTTACCATTAATTTGGATGCAGTATGTCTTGCACATGCTGCCAGAAGATGTATTGAAACATTAATGGATTGATACATAATTTACTTCACTTGTTTTGATTGAATAATAAAAAAAGATCTAAAAAGGAAGATTATAGTAATTATGTTATGCTTCTTTGTCATAATCATAGGATAACTTTTTATTTTATAGGAAATGTAATGCCAGTGGGTGCTATGCCTGAGGGTACAATTGTGTGTAACTTGGAAGAGAAGATGGGTGACAGAGGTCGGCTAGCTCGTGCATCTGGCAATTTTGCTACTGTAATTGGCCACAATCCTGATGCTAAGCGTACTAGAGTAAAGCTTCCCTCTGGTGCCAAAAAAGTATTGCCTTCCAGCAATAGAGGAATGGTTGGTGAGTAATTTTTTTTAACTTGACTAATTATAATTAATTCAGTTCATACAATTAAACTTTTTACTATGATGACCTTAACTTACCTACTCTGAATATGCTATGATTACACAGAGGCTCTTTCTGAAGATATTTAAATATTTTATAAGCCAATATTTCTTTGTGCACAGTTCTTATAGTATTATTTTCACAGGTATTGTTGCTGGTGGTGGACGTATTGACAAACCTATCCTCAAGGCTGGACGTGCCTACCACAAATATAAGGTGAAGCGTAACTGTTGGCCTTATGTGCGTGGTGTTTCCATGAACCCTGTGGAGCATCCTCACGGTGGTGGTAACCATCAACACATTGGTAAGTTTTGTTACATTTTTTATAGTTATTTTCTCTTTTAAACTAAAACTGTATTCTTTTAATATAATTTACAGTGTTTATATTATATGAAGTTTAAACACCACTAAATAATGATAAATTATTTGTGTTTTAGGTAAGGCATCCACTGTCAAGAGAGGAACATCAGCTGGTCGCAAAGTTGGTCTTATTGCTGCCCGCAGAACTGGAAGAATCCGTGGTGGCAAGACCGAGACCAAGAAGGAGACATAAACATAATTTCATGGAAATTAAAAAAAATTCAAAACTCATATTTCTTTGAATTTTGTTACCAACATTATCAGCATTTATGATCTAGGGTTTCTGGGTATAGAAAAAAAGCCGGCAACAATAACCGGCAGATATGAAACAGTTAATATAAAATCCTATAAAGAAATATGGACTAAAATAAAGAAAAATATTTTCGTTAATAAAATCAATTTATTTTTCTTATTATTTTAATTATAATAATAACTAGCGACTCACCCTCACTTTGATCAGGTTCGTCCCTAGCTTGATTCCCCATACAAAATTTCATTCCCATTTTCACCCCCTTAAAGAGAATTCTTACCAAAATTCATCTAAATTGGTTCAGTAGATCCAGAGATTACCCCCTACTACGTCACAAACTTTACCTCTTTATAATATTAGTATAGAGTACAGAATATATATATATGAAGTCCAAAAAAAATATTTTTTTACTTTGCAGTTTTTTGTCGGGGGTTACTTAAAATTTTTAATTTTATTTTCATTTCATCCTTTTTAAATAACTCGCGCACACTAATTCTAATAACTCGATGAGTATTCTTATGAGCACAAACACGCTATATCTGCTGTAAGTTTCTCAGGAATTGAGAATCCCGCGGACTGATGCTACAGCATCAGCTCAAGGTTAGCATGTCTTGGAAATACCACCGAAGTAATATTACACCAAATTTCAAATCAATCGGATCTGTGAAAGTTTGTCCTCTTTTGTTAAGTAAGCAATGAGCTGATGATCATCAAACTCTAACAGATTTTCATAAATTATAGCTAAGAAACATCTCGATCATGTCAGTTTTCAAACAAAATAAAAATCGCATCAAAATCTGTCCTTTCGTTTAGGAGCTACGATGCCATAGACATGTCAAACTTATAACACCACTGCGTCGGGGTTTAAAAACTGGACAAGTACGACGTACGAATCTCACTCATACACGAGGTGACAAAGGGATCCGTTTTATTCAACTGTTCAACATTAGATTTAATTAGTTTTAACATACTAATTTGTTAGGTCCAAAGTAAAATGAAATAATATCTATCCTTTCGTAATTATTATTTTGTTATCGGCATAAATAAGTTAGTATTTCATAGTATTACTACGAGAGGCAATGATAATTTTGCGGTCTAAGGCGTGAAACAGAAAATATCCTATGTATCAAAAGCAAGTCTTACAGCACAAATAAAGGAAAAATTCCAAAAAATAAAAAAAGTTGAAAATAAAAGTTAAACAGATTTCCTACAAATTTGTACAGAACCCTCGGTGGGCGAGTCCGACTCGAACTTGTCCGTAATTTTTAATTTTATCGCGTTCAGACGCGGTGAAGGACTTTGTTTTATAATACTTTATGTATAAGGTTGTTTGACTTTCAATAAAGTAATAGGTTAACTATTATAGTTTTCGAAAACTTCAAAACCTCACGGGTGACTGTAACAAATTGTAATGAATTGGAAACTCCATGACCGAATTAAATTCAATTAAATTGCTTTGTTTAGTGGTTTCTGTGCCGTGTTGTTACAATTTACTTCGCCAATATGTCGCGTAGAATGGAGAACACTTAATTTTGAGCTAGCGACTTACCCTCGTTTCGTGCGGGTGCGTCCTTAAGTACGTCTTTTAGGAGATAGACATAAGCATAATATCGCGGACTGTGAAATCTAACGTGTTTAAATAGCGGTGGCCATGTCAATTTCTAAGGATGACTCAAACCAGCTGTTGTGTTATATCGTGGAAACGAAAGATTTTCCTGTAGTAAAAGGTATACTAAATGTTGTGTAATGTGGGAACAAAATCAGACAACTGTTTGGCTCCAAGGTTCGTTTTTAATACTCTTTAAATAATGACAGCTGTCGTACAATATATAGGTATCGGGGAGGCTTACACACATACACACAACAGTTGACTCGAGTAATAAGTTATAACACAAAATTTAATTATAATCGGTTCAGTGCTTTTTGATACCCGTTCGTATAGATGACAGTTCCGAATTAAATGAGCTCCAACTCGATGGTTTTATTAGAAACCATTGAAGAGTTGCAATTTTCACATCCTCTATCATAAGATTAATGGATGGTATCGTAGTATGTGTATTGTTTTTAAATTAGGAAGTTTAAGTTTCAAATCGTACTTGCATCGTCGTATCGTAATCTAGATTTCAAGGGACAAAAAGGTACAATAAAAAATGACAGCAAATACGTAGAATCGTTTGTATTTTAATTTTAAAGTTAAATTAATTAAAAGGATTTGATATAATGCTTACTATCTACTGCGTCGTTAATTAAATCTGAAATTTCGATGTCGCTATCATCTTTTTCAGGAATTTTCGATTGTCGGAAGAATGTGTTATTCTGTACTGGAACATCATCGGTTTCATCTAATATAGAACTGCCAAGACTTGTGTTGCTTCCTCTTAAACTTCCACCTTTTTGCATCGGCGCAGCCATTACGTCGACTCCACCGACGAGGGCAGTGGAAAGAGTTGGACTACGATAATTTAATTTTAATTCTATGTTTTTTTTCAATTCAGCTATCTTCGGACTTATATGAGCAGTAACTTGTACTTTAGTCGCTGATATTGACGGTTCATTTTCTATACTGTCAAAGTGATAAAATAAAACATAAGATTTCTCTAGTGACTGTTTTTGTATAGAAAGGCGCATGTACCTACTAATAACTTTATCGACTAGTCTGTCTACTTTAATAAAAATTGTTCACAAACTAAAAATTGACTTAATACTTTCTTAGATTTACGCGAATACTTGACATTTTAAATAAAACTATCTTTTCGGATTTTTTCGCGAATTTATTTTGATTTTTAGTTCCCGACGTTTCGAATGCTTTACAGCAATCATGGTCACGGCAGAGACTGAGGTGTTAGATGTCTCTAAGGTATTATATAGTCGTTACATACAAAAGTTAAAATATTGTAAGGTACTTTGGAGTTTGGTGCCATTTTTCAATTTTTGAATTCATTTTGTTATTTGTGGGTAGGCTGTCTGTAACAACTATATAATACCTTAGAGACATCTAACACCTCAGTCTCTCCCGTGACCATGGATGCTGTAAAGCATTCGAAACGTCGGGAACCAAAAATCAAAATAAATTCGCGAAAAAATCCGAAGAGATAGTTTTATTTAAAATGAACAGTGACTTTTTAAGCCAGTCTTTTATTATACAACATGACCAGACCTTACATGCAACCATAATAAATTTCTATAAAATATTAAACCTTACCTCGATATATCCCATTCTTCCGTTTCTAAATTAACAACACCGGATTCTAATTGTTCGTTATTGTTATCACTTTTCTCTGTAATACTTTGCGAGGGTGAAGCACTTAATGATTTCATTTGAATTGCATCCATATCGAATAAAACTTTCTTTTTATTCAAAGAAGATGTAGAAGAAGCATTTTTCAAAACCCCCTTTGTTTGCTTTGGATTATTAATATTTTCTTGTGAGACACACTTTCTTGGTGTTATTTCAATAGACTCAACGTCATCACTTTCTATTGCATTGTTTGATTTGTAAGTAGCTTCATGCTTAGGATGAGATTTATCATCCATACCTTGTTTAATGGAAGCATTATCAGGACGGCGAATAGGTGATTTGATGAGAAAGTTAATTGTTTTGATGGTTCTGTCATTTGGCAATTCATCATCAGCAGAAGTTATATCGCTACTGTCATTTGTGTTATTTTCTTCATAAATTTCCGTTTCCTTTCTTTTTAATTTTTGAGACTTACTTTTTACTTCTTTTTTTGCTTTCATTGTTTCATTTAGATGTTTATCAGGTGTTAAATGTTCGCTATGCTTCAGAGGGCTAGACTGTCCAGATCCTGGGGGCGTCTTTAATAAAGCCATAGCTCTTTTGGCAACGTCATTATATGATTTTTCCGATTTGTTAATTGATTCATTAGATTTAACAAGAGACAAAGCTTTTGTTTTAACGTTTGTAAACATTGATGATAGACTAAATGTCTTATGAGACTTGCTTGGGGAGATGTAAACTTCGTTTTGTGAAACGTTATTGTTAGAAGTATTTTTATCTAAATGCGTTATTATAGAATTTAGTACTTTTTCTCTCATAGGAAGTTTCTGAAAGATGCACATTTCAATATAATTATTACAGTAGGTTGTACAGATATAGAATATTTTTGATGCAGCTTACCTTATTTTTTGTTTCTCTTTGTTTTTGTAAAAGTGTTCGTTGTTTTTGAAAAATATTTTGAGGTATTCTGTTCTTGAGTGGATCTACGCCCAATGATGTTAAGCGATGATTGACCTCTTCTGTTATTTTGGCTCTTACAACTTTCATTGGACTAGAAGGGTATTTTTTTTCATTCTCTTTTTTATATTTATAACGGTTAGTATAGAATAGACTATATATATATATATATATATATATATATATATATATATATATATATATATATATATATATATATGTGTGTGTGTACAATGCACATGCATAGGTATAGATAAGTAGGAAAGCATTTAAAAAAAATAACCTTTAAGAAATGACTGATTCCCCATTCAAATTTCCATACCATTATCACTTGACAAAATTTCGTTAAAATCGGTCCATTACTTTTTGCGTAAAACGCGCACTCACAAACAGACATACAGGCAAACAGATAAAATTTTTAATAACTATTGTTTTGGAGTCTATACATAATACGTCACAGTCAATGTTTTTAAAAAAAAAATTCATGTGCAGATTTCGTTAAGTTACTGTTTTATTATATGTATAGATGATTAACTATGACTAAATATTACCTGCCAGGAATATGAACATATCCATTTTCTTTTTTTGTTATTTGTAACGTGGAATTTGATTTCGGTTCGTAACTGTTGTCCAATTTTTGAACTTTTTTAGTGGCATTATCTTCAATATTTCGGGATTTTTTTCTTTTTTCCTTAGATTTTGCTGTCTTTTGCTTTTTTCTATTAATACCATACTTAAAAGAACCTTCCGTTTTCGATGGTGTTTTCGTTTCATGCTTTATTAAGTTCGCTTTTGATTTCTCATCACTTGTGCTTGAACTATCAGTAGAGCTTATTTGATCAATATTCAATAGTTCTTGAGCTTTTTGTTGAAGTTTTTTAAGTGTATTTAAATCGGCTGTTGGATAACTTTGTACAGTTTTAAGTGTATTACTTTCTTTTGATTTCAAGTACTCTTTACTCTGTAATAAAACACAGTTATTCGATATTTAATTTTTGATGTATTATTCGCTAGTAACGAGCCGTCGCCGTACGTGAATCCCTACAAAATAAATTTCGTAACAATCTATTCCACAACAATAACTAAATAAAAGCACATGTGACATAAGCCAGTAAATAGAAAAAAACTAATTGTATAAAAGAATGACAAACCAACTAACTAGGTAACTTACAACATATACTTTGCTTTTAATAAAGTAGGCGATACTATTAAAACTTATACTTTTTTTTATTATCTTTGATATTTATTTCTTATTATGTAAATGATTTCTTACTTTACTTTTGTTTAATGTACTAGATGTTTTTGGCGAATCTTTCATCAAAAATTGTTCTCTGTTTAAACGTTCTTGTAATAATTCTTGTAACTTGATAGATTTTTCTTTTTCAGCATCAGCTTGGGCTTTATACGCTCTTGCTTCATTTGTCACTTCATTTAGTTTTTGCAATAGTGCTTTATGTTCATTAGATTGCATTTCTGCCTGTTTTATCCAATAACTCATTTGGTTTTCAATTTCTTTGTGTTTTTCCTTTTCATTATTTTCTTCCTTGAGGAGTTCCTGTTTTAATGCGATTATTTCTGCTCCCTGTTGTTTTATCGTCATTTGCAGCTGTTCCATAATTTTCAGTTCATTTTGAATTGTCGACTGATCGTCTTTTTCTTTTTTACTTACAATATCCATTATTTGATTGCGCAATAGACTTATTTCCTTATTATATTTTTCGTATTCTTCTTTTTTCCATTCTTGAATTTTATCTAACAAATATTCATCTTCATTTGTTAAAACTTCAGCGTCTTTCATTTCCTTAATCGCATTTTCATTACTATTAATACAATTATTTTGAACATTATCCTGTTCTGTTATTGGTGTATCTAAATGTGTAATAGACTCATTAGCCTTATTATACTTATGTGTGTTAACAATAAGTTCTTCCATTTGCTTTAATTTTAGTTTGAGCTCTGCAATCTCTTCATTTACTTGCGGGTTATTATCTTCATTTATAATGTTTTTATCTGTTGTATCTTTTTGAGGTATTTCAAGTACATTTGCATGACGCCTTGAAATATGACTTTTTAAATATAATTGATTTAGAAAAACTTTTTCACAATAATTGCATTTATTATGATGAACTACGTCTGCTTGAGATGGAGAACCAAAAATATCCCCTTTATTTTGATTTAAAGTTTTTAGCAACATGGTGGCAATGTTTTCATTTCCGTAAGGGAGGGTAGTACGTGTGTATTGCTTATTTTTTCTTCTCACTCTTCTAATTTCTTCCTCTTTTTCCATCAAATTCCTTTTTGTTTTATCCAACTCCTAAGCAAATATGAATTTAAGTGAATACATCACATTATACGACTAATAATATTATATTGCATTACAAGTTGGTGACTAACCAACGCGACGGTCAGTTTGAAAACAACTAGTCAAAGAAATCTCTACATTCAAGTGATATTTGTTATATTTTTAATGTCCTTAACATAAGGAAGTTCTTATATTTTTTAAAAAAAACAGGTTACCTTTAGTAAATTTGTAACTTCTTCTCGCAGTATATAAACGCTGCGATCGAGATAATGCCGGCAAAATTGTTGATATTCGACAGCTAGTTGCGCCAATCGGAATATTTTTAGTACACCATCGTCTAAAATTCTTACATCGAATTCAGATTCTAAAACGCAGTCTAAAATCTAAAACAGGTACAAATTATTAATATATTACTACGACTTACCCTCGCTCCGTTCGGGTTCAGCCCTAGTCAAAATTTGGGTTTGTATGTATTGTTTAATGCCGAATCATAAAAAAACAGGTATTTTTTTGTCCAAAACATAAAAAAAAATTTTTTTGGGTTGGACCACCATTATCAATTAGGGGTATAAAAATAGTTTACGTCCTTTTCTCAGACCTACTGATTATACATACAAAATTTTATAAGAATCGCTCAAGCCGTTTCGGAGGAGTTTTGCTACACTGTGACACGAGAATTTTATAGAGAAGATATTAAATAAAGCTATTTGTAAAGATTATTATTTTCAAAGTTTTACTCACATCATTTATGTGTTGTTCAACTATTACAAATTTTCTCTCTCTTATTAAACTTTCTATGTCTATTAATTCTGAAATTAAAATATAAATAATAAGTATAAGAACAATTGAACAATATGTTAAGTAAATTTTAATTAGATTTAAATTTTATAAGTTAAATTTCAACGTTATATTTAGGTACTCAATAAAAATATTATTATTAAAACACGTAGGTAATTAATGAAAATTATGTTTTCTTTTTAAAATAACTTTTGAAGACAAACAATATTTGAACATTATGAGAATATTTAACCTCTTTAAAAAGTTAAGAGATCTATTTTCCTCCGTGTTTTTTTTTATTTATTAGTTTTCAAAATGCCATTATTACACATTTCATGATATAGATAAAGCTATTAATATTTTATATTTTAGTAAACAAAAATTTTAAATAGGTAGATGTATGCAATTTGGAACTATCCGTAATATACAAAAAATATTTGAAGTTTCATAAATAGTTTGATAACTTACTTATTTTGTTCCATTCAATATGCACTCGTGGCTTGTGTGTATTAAATGTAAAGCCAGATTCTTCCGCTAACTTTGGAAAGTTATGATGCAGCTCAAAAGATGTTTTACAAGCCATTTTTAACAATTTTTTTCTTATATCTTGTTCATTATATTTTTATAAATAGTTTTGTTTTATTATTAAATATATTATATCGCATTCTCATTGAAAAAAATAAAACTTCAAGACACTTGTTTGTATTTCGTTACTAAGCAACGACAACGATGATATTGTTGATATAATGTGTGCCTCATATTTTATCTTAAAAAAATGTTTACCATTAAAAAAAAATTAAATATAATTTATCAAATGTTATTTTAAATTATCCATTATGTTAAATATTATGATTTAATTATAGGTAATTAGTTTTTCTTCGACATAATATTGTAGGTAATCTCTAGTATTAAAGGTAAGGAAGGGTGGAAATGAAAATACATATTTATGTGGCCATTAACCACTTTGCCAGTAAATTTTATTTGTCCAATATACAAAGCGTCTTTGCCGTCGTTAAGATTCCGTTGCGTTACCTATTTCTAATGGGAGCAGTCTCATGGTGCGGGGCGGCCTAGCGACATGGTTCCCCTTTTTTATTTATTTTTTTTGTATTTTTTATGCCGCCGGCCAGTGTTATAAGCGAAGGCATAAGAAATGTGTGCAATGTTCAATTGCCGCAGAAAGTGAACCCAAAATGTGCAGGCTCACGATGACCTAAACTGGAGCCCGAACATTTTAATGATCGCATTCTGTGTTTTAGATAACTTTGTACAGTCGTATAAAAATAATAAAGAACATCGCATTGGCAGAATCGTAGTCCAGGTGCGTGAGGCGTCGTGTCGAGCTTGGGCTGGAGAGTGTTCACGCCGAAGGCTTCTCCTCGGTGGCAGTCGCGGCTGACGCCACCGAGCCGTTCTCTTCGGGCGCGGGCTGGCACGCGAGACCCGGGAACCTCGCGTACAAAGCCGCGCGGTATTTCGGGTGGCTGAAATTAAATGATTATTATATATTAGGTAGTTCATAAAGTGACTTGAAATTCGATTTAGAAATTCTAAAACTTAATCTTTTTCATTTTTAGTCTATTAGAATATACTAACCTGATACCGTATACAATAGGATTATAGACAGCATTAGCCTTGGCGAAGACAGATCCCCAGATTGTAACGAGAGGACTGATTGTCATGGTTTCGAAGATTCCGGCATAGTTGATCACCAAGTATGGTGTCCATGCCATGAACCATAGTGAAATGGTCATTAAAGCTACCTGTAATAATAATTATTAATGTTAAGTCTAAGTAAAGTCTGTGTTGTTTATGTATTGAATTGTAATAAAATTGTGTTGAATTATTATTATAAATACCTTCGCCAATTTGCACTCAGCGCTGGTGTTCGCCTGATCCGATGACCTAAGAGAAGCAACATTCATCTTCTTGGCCTGTTCCCTCATAGCCTTCTCGTGAGCTGCTACAGCCTGGATAGAAGATATTTATAGCGATGAATAACATTAGCATCACTTGCATATCAATAAGTCTCTACTTTTTTATTATATATTTTTAATATATTACTTTATTTATTTTACCTGAACAATGAAGAAATAGGAGTAGATAATGAGGAAGAGTGGCATATAGTAGCAGGCAACGGAGTAGAGCATGATGTAGGTACGGTTTGACCAGGACTTGTCGAAGTAGTCAGTTCCACAGGCGGTCATGTTGCCCTCAGGTACATATCTAAAAAAGAAATACAAATGTTATACTCTGTACTCCACAAAAGTGTAAAATGTAACAAATTGCAATTTTTTTTTCTCTTACCGGCCCCATCCGAACAAAGGTGCGACAGTCCATGCGAGAGAGAATAGCCAGATTCCAAATACCCTGAGAATAGCGCCATTGATTGTCATTGGCTTTGCGGCGATACCCTTTACGATCACATTGTAGCGGTCGAAAGCGATCATCGTCATAGTCCAGATTGAAACGCATCCATATAGTGAACCCGCGCATGCGTATAGTTGACACGCTAACGGTCCTAAAAATTATATTTTGTGCGTCAGTAGTGGTCACATATGTGTTTATTCTAATATTTACAGTAATTAAGAAAACAACATACCGAATACCCATGTTTCGTAATAACAATTTATCACCATAGGCGGTGCCATCATTGCCATCATAAGGAAGTCGGAGAATGCTAGATTGACGACAAGTATGTTTGATGGTGTTTTGAGGCTCTGCAATAAAATATCATGATTATTATTGTGTAGTACTAAAATATCTCAAAATATTAATGTTATGATAACAATTCAGACCTTAGTGGTTGTGAAAATGTAAACGACCATGCCGTTTCCTGTGACGGAGATGAAACCCAAGACACCGATAACAAAGCCAAGTAGGCCATGCCATAGTGGGTTCATGGGTGGGAATTGATACCTATAGATAAAAAAAATTATAATTAGATGTAAAAATATTGAAATTGTATAATATTGACATGAATTAAACATATTTAAATTTGTAAAAGCAGTTACCAATGAGGGTCAATCAGATGCAGCATGTCTGGGAGTACTTTGTCGACAACTGTTTCGTTGCTGCCGAAGGCTGCCATCTGACCGCCCCATGCCTGAAGAGCGGCAGCACCTGGTCCGGGGTCCAAGCTTGTGATTGCCATTTTTGTTCTTAGGCCTGTGTGCTTAAACCTAAAAGTGAAAAATCTTGTTAAATTACACTCGTTAAATAAAACATTTGATAGTAAAATATTTGGAGTCCCACAGGAATTTAAAATCGTATTAGAAAAAAGAGTTAAAAGCTCGCAATCTCAATTGTTTTAGCACCAAAAAGTTTCATATATTATATTCTTGATGTTTTAAATTTAGTATTCCTACTATACTAAATTCAATAGCAAAAAGAATATTTCTATGGTGTTAAAACAAATTTTTACTTCTTGACTCACTAAAAAAAGGGATTATTGTAGGTAGGTCGCCCCGAGATGGTTAATACCAAAAATACTGAAGAAAATCGCTTGACGAACTACTCCAGTCTTTAGTTTGCTATAACCAATCTCTGGCGTGGATGTCTAGGCGGTGCGGAGGCTACTCGATCTTTCGGCCGTTTCCCTTGTCTTTTATAATAAAAGCAGGAGGATTAAAATATTGTCATACAGAAATCGATATTCATAATTAGATATAGATAATAGGGTGAATACATTACCCGCAAGGGTTCCTTGATGTTTTACAGGGATGGCTTCTTATCATTTTCATGTGTTCCGTATGCAGATATTGTGATAGATAAATTTATATATTATGTCTAATGTATTATCGTGATACGTATTATCATATTTTGACGGTGAAAACCAACACTTGCGTGCAAAAAGCATAGATTTCCTAAAATTAAAAATATTTTATTATTACCTCCTCTTTCCTAAAACAGGAGGGAAGAATAAAATGTATTTTTAATTTTTACTTAGAAAAGACTCTTATTTGCTTATTTTCTGACAAGAAACTATGAATTTACGAGATTTTTGATAATACTGACGTTATTATGTATGAAAAGATATAATAGGGACCTAAAATCTGTTTCGATATGTCTAAATGTTTTTAAATATATATTTCTAGTTCTAATAATTTGTTTTGTAAATATTTAATTTTTCTGCAAATATATTGTTACAAAATATCATGAATACCTCCCTGGGCTTCTTTAATTTAAGCCTGCTAATATCGTTATGGAAATATAAGTATGGTAACAAGATTATACACCGCGCCGCAGCAAAGCAAGTGCCTGTTAGTAGTTAGTACCACAGACCAGGGTGGTTAGTACGCTCCATACATCATTAGTAGGTGACCGCAGAATATGGTAATTTAAAATATTTAAAGAAAAATAACTTAAATACAATTTGGTATCATTTCAATTACTAATTATAGGCTGTAAATCTATTCATTCAGGTAATATTCTAAGAAATTAATTAAATTTCTAAGAAATCTATTGTTAACTGTAACGCCGGCGTGTCCGCGGTCGTGGAGGGATTAACCGAAAATAAATGACGAATTAAAACTTTAATAAATATATAATGATTTCACATTTCACTGGTTACATATTTATCTTCTATACCTACATATAAAATTCTACTGAATCGAATCTGTACATTAAACATATTTTGGAAAATCTTATTGAAATAAGTCATTATTATCGGTACATGGAGATGGAGGCCGAATCTATCGTTTTTAGAATTTTTGTCTGTCTGTCTCTTTGTCTGAGAACGTATCACGAGAAACCACATTTACGGGTCAACATAAAGGATACATTTTACTGCTGGAAAATATCTCATCTCTGAGAAATCTATAGGTAGGTACCCTAAAAGTTAAAACGTAATTAGGCGCGAACCCGAGGGAGTCGAGGGTGTCGCTATAAGTCTATAAAATACCTACAAATAATAAAATTCTAACCGAGCCGAATCTGTACATTAAGTTTTTTTCTGAAAAAACTTATTGAAATAGTCATTATTATCGATAAAGAGGCCGATTTTATAGTTTTAAGAACTTTTGTCTGTCTCTCTGTCTAAGAACGCATCACGGGAAAACCATTGGCCGGATTTTGATGAAATTTGATATGATGATAGCTAGTTATTCGGGTCAACATATAGGATACTTTTTATTACAGGAAAATACCCCATCTCTGAGAAATCTATACTAAACGTCAAAACATAAGGGACGCTAGTACCTAACTCTTAAAATCCGGTATCGAAGTTAAATATAAAAACAAATATTAAATAAGGTTTACACATTTAATAGATAGCAATATTACATAGTTGAACTTCTAGTAATATTATTAATAAAATACTGTCGCCCAATCATGTATGTCAAAAAAAAAACAAGTGATAATTTCATACTTTCTGCAATTACATTAAATACGAATTCCTTCATTCTACATAATCTAGGTAGGCCCGCTGAATTTACCTCGATAAAATTCGATATACGGTAGTAGATGAGGGTTACATTTAATACTGAAAGAGCATAGGAACTATTAAGAGATAAGTTGTACTAAAATTACCTACTCAATGGATTTTAAATAAACATTAGTCGTTACCATTGTGGTCATTGTTTTGAATATCTACAATCTTGATTTCCGTTTAAAATGTGGTGCTGTCATATTTTGCATATAAAATGGCAACTTTTAACTTAAATTCATTTAAAGCTAGGGAGATGGTCTACGAATAAATAATAAGTATTTATTCTTAGGATATAATAAATAAATATCAATGAGAAAGATTTCTTGAAAGGAGGGCGCTACACGTATGATCTATTTACATTCAGTCTGAGGTTAAGCAATTTGTTATGTTATCTCTTTTGCACCTGGTTTTTAGCTTCTATTATGTTCGCATCTTACCTGTGCAATGTATTGTACCTGGAAGTTAGACCAGTTAAAGGAAGAATTGAGAAGGAACGACGCATCCTGTGGTGGTCCTGACTGACTGATGGATCGACACACAGCCTAAACCGCTGGTTGTAGAAACGTGAAATTTGGAGGATGTATTCCTTATATGATGATCGAAATTCATCCTCTACGTGGGTAAAATAGGGGTTTAAAGATTGTATGAAACTGTCATTCTTAATGTAAAAACACAGAAAGTGGTGTTTAGCTTTTTTAAGCTAACAAAAAGAAATATATTTATTTGATTTTTTTTTCGAAATCTTAAAGGGGTGAAAAAGGGGGTAATAAAGTTTATACGGGCAAAGAATTATTTATGATTATAATTACTTGAAACTTGGTATTAATGCTCCTCAATACAATTAAATAAATACATGTTTTAGCATTTTTCGAAATTCAATCCCATAAGGGGGTAAGTTTATTAAGTTTAAAATAAGGGATGAAAGTTTGTATGAAACTCTATAATTAATATTTAGAAAAGTGTAAAAAATAAAAAAATATTCACATGCAGACGATTTAAGAGTTTTAAAATCACTTTCTGTAAAATGATGTCCACATAGTTTTAAATATAAATATTATATGATAAGAGGGTTTCGCCAATTTTGGTCGTCTTACTGCTTCAGCCCACAATTTCTTCAGTTTTCGTCTTTTGGGAATAAATGATATTCGTTTTCTTAGCAGTCTGGGCTGGCACTGCACAGTTTGTCATTTTACTTAATTAAATTTTAAATAAAATGAAAAGAAAAAACCATCCACGCTGTATAGAGCTTTATAATATAGGTATGAGGGTCATAGTGATCGCGAAATCTGGCAAGAGAAAAAGGCAAAATTCTTCCCCACTAAATAAAAGCTTGTAATCATAAAAGATTAATAATTATTAAATAAATTAATAAACACTGTAATAATCCCTGTTTTCCATTTTAAATAAGACTATCTTTTCGGTTTTTTTCGCGAATTTATTTGGATTTTTGGTTCCCGACGTTTCGAATGCTTTACAGCATTCATGGTCACGGGACCAAAACCAAACACCAAACACGCAACCAAAAATCCAAATAAATCCGCGAAAAAATCCGAAAAGATAGTTTTATTTAAAATGTTGAATATTCGCGTAAATCTAAGAAAGTATCCTGTTTTCCAATTACAGAGCATAATGTCGCACTTTTGCGCACAAAAACGAACAAGGCGAAAAAACATTGTATATATTTTCTGATAATGAGTTGGTTGGTCAGTGGTCACGCCAAAGCAGTACCTACTTTTCAAAGTGCTCGATTGTGCGGTGGAGGATTGCTGTAGTTGAAAAATTCGAAGTTTAGTATTATACCGCATAATGCTCTTTATTGCTGTAATTAGAAAACAGGCAATACAACGCTTCAGTGTTGTCTAATCTGTCACTTGTCAAAGTCAAAATATTTGAATTATCGAGTTAATTTAAAGCAATGGAAGATACTGAAGATATAGAAATAAGTGAAGATGAAGAGGAAATTACGGCAGAAACAGTTTTAAAAACGCTTCAGAATGCTTGGCAAAATGAGCGTTTAGCTCCTGAAATTCTACCTCACCGTAACGATATGGTTGAGTGTATGTTGGGGCAGATACAACACATGGAACGAAATATAAACAAGCTCCCTAAAACAGACCTTCGGTCATCTATTCACAGGATGGAATTAAATAGGATTAAGTACATAATTTGCAATTACCTGAAGACTAGGTTAAATAAAATAGAGAAATATTGTATTTCTATTGTCAATGAAGAAAAACAACGTATTGAGACTGGAACGAATTATTTGACACAGTCAGAATTTAGATATGCTCAAGAATACTTATTAAACATGGAAAATCATTTTAAAAATGCAATTCTTGATCATGTTCCTGGTAATATGCAAACATTTGAATTGAATAAAATGGCTGTTTATCCCAATTTACAGTCACATATATTTTTAAAAGCAAATTATACTGTAAATGGCATAGTTTTGGAAGATATATTAGGTGATCAAGATGAAGAAATAGATTTAGAAGGTAGACTTAATTAACTTACTTGTAACATATTTCCTTAAAAAATAAGAAATTTTCTGGGTTAAAAATTGATAATTTATGAAAGCACTAGTTGTAAAATATATTTTAATAACAATATGCTACACAATTTTATGCTCAATCTTAGAAATATCCACATGAGTTGCTTTTCCCAGGAAGTAATTAACACAGAAATGTGACAAACAAATGGGTGACCTGGCAATATTCAATTCATACATCATTTGTTACATTCAAGAATTTTTTATATTTCTGTTTGTTATAACATAGTATGAAATATTTTTTCAGAGGGTTCTCAACATATACTACAGTATAAACCAATAGCAGATTTAGTGAAAAATGGAAAAGTTCAGCTGGTATGATTTTCCTTTTTAATTTGTCTGGGAAAGGTAAAATAAAAACAAATAAAAATTGCAATTTCTTTTTATTTAAAAACAAATCACAAATATTGTTTTAGGCTTTCATCTAACATTGAAATAACATTTTCAACAAAAAAAATTATCTGTATTCAAGGTATTTATTTACATTACAAAAATTGTTATTAAATGCATGTATATTTCATAAATTATATTACTAAAATACATAATAAATCGTGAATGAAATCACAGGTAACTTTTGAAATTTAATTCATTTTTTGTTTAAGTACTTAAATTAAGTAGATTTGTGACAAATAATAATTTATATACTCATTTATTTGGTCTTTCTCACTTTATGGTTCATGTCTTGTCTCAAAGTGAGTGTTTTACGAGTCCAGTTAGATAAACAAAATGCATTAGCACAATACTAACACTGCTTATTGTAAATTCACAAACTGGGAAATAACTAAGCCTTTTTAAAACATGTTTTGACATTATTGAGCACACAGTACGCTAACTAGGATAACTCCCTAGAGTAATGAAAATATTTTTTGTCTTAATAATATTTTAAATTTTATTAAAAAGTAGATATACAGTTGCAAGGTATCTTTTATCAGATGTTGCCTATGTAATATAATAAAATTACAAAGTCAAAGCTTTAAAAATTTTTTGTTGCGCATATAATAAATAGTCCAAATTAAAAGCATAGCAGGTTTCATTTCATGTGACATTAATTATGGACTGAATAAAAATACACACCATGGACCCAGGTGGTTATTAAAATTATTTTTATCAAGCATCTGAGGTATTTATAAAAGTAAGCTATATTGTTTACCAAATTGAACTTATAATTTAATTGAAAGTGTGAGTCAGACGTGAGAACCATACCAACATTATATTTAACATACTAACATTAAATTTGTTCCTTATGTTTAAAGTTAAAATTAAAGTGTTTACACATCCCTAATATTCATTTTATTGGCAGAAAAACATATTTGTATTTCTCAAAGGTACTATAAAAAAAGTTAATTTTACGGTCGATAGAGTAACAAAGCATGTAACCATAAATTTTTCATATCCCAAGACCTATTTAAATAAAGGTTTACCAAAACAATTTTAGATAAAGAAATGAATAATTAAATTGAAAAATGTCTTTTTTTGGAAGCTCTAGTGCCTCAATTTTTCTTAAAATTTCTTACACAATGCGCTGACATTACTTGATGACTTTAGAAGCTCAGTAATAGGAAATATGCATGAGTTTTTGTTAATTACACTAGGTTACATCGTTTATATAATTGTAAAAAAATCCAGCTCCAAAAAGCTAAAATTTAGTATAAAAGAAAATTTCAAAAATATCATACCGTTATGGATACTTTAAGAGTTTAGACGCTCGCTATTTCGCGGGCTTGGCGTGATGTCACAGTATGATATACACAGAGAAATAACGACTCAATTTGTAAACGGTAAAATCGCTAATCGCTCTATTATCATATACTCTGACGTCATATTCGGTCTGACCAATGGCGTTGTTTAACTACTTTGAACTACCCACCAGTTTATGCAATTTTTAATAATTGTTTTCTTTATCAAAAAGAAATTAATTAAAAATATTAATATAGGCAATAAAGATTATAAAAATATATATTTCACTTTGTATAGATCACACACATATTCCCTATTATTGACTTTAAAAAAAATCATCCAGAAACATCTCATTTTAATTACTTAAGAGTTTTATTCGTTTCATAAATTGACTACAATGTTGTAATTTTGTACAGAAGCTCACATAAAGGTGGTTAACCATTAAGTTGCAGTTAAATTAGCACCTGTAGTATCGAAAATAAAATTTATGTTAGTATTTAATATGGACAGACATGATAAAATTGTAAGGGTTACATTTTTGCTATAGGCTTCAGAACTCTGACAAAAACACTTTTTATTACTTTATAGGTACTCTTTGTTGCACATATCGTATATTTAATCTAATGTTTATAACACTTGTAACATTTATAAAACATCAAAGTAATGGTAAATATTTATTTATATAAGAGTTTAGAACACATTTCAGGCTTATAATAGGCACATACATTTCTGAAAAGCTATGGCTACCTGTAATATAATATATTCAAAAAATATATCTTGCATGGACCTAAATATTCATTTGCATGTTTGTATGAATAAATATTTTGCGAGAAAATTAAGTATAAAGGCACAGTTTAACATATAAAATACCTTAGAGTCAATCTTGTCTTTCATCACATGTTTCAAATATTGTAGCCATCTTATGGCAAATGTCATTGTTTATCGATGCATTATCACATTCACTTATTTAGGAGTAGTTTTCCTATGAATATGCAACCTACTATGTGATTATACACATGGGATACTTATTATTTTTAAAACTTAACTAAATTTTTCTATGCACAAATTAAATATACTTATTATTTACTTAAGCGGCAGTAATGACCAATGAATAGAGCCAGAGTGGGATTTATAAGGCAATTTTTCTTTTATAATGAAAATTACACTCTTGCCCTAACTTTGTGTTTGGTAATCTGCTGTTGATTAAAGATCGTTTGTGCAAAAATGGCCTAACACACACTGGATGTACTCACTCAGTTTCTGTAAATTACAATACATTTTAATCAAAAAAATTATATGGGTAACTAACAAATATTGTAGCAACATTTATTTTTTATTCATGTATTTTCATCTTTTAACAATGCAAAGGTGGCCTGTGTTTAGACCACTTTTGCGATGCAATAATTATTTGTATATGATAGCAGGCTTAGCCTGAATATCTTTCAAATTGTGAACTTTTAGCTATAACTTAATATTATGTTATAAAGAGGCTATGAGGTAATGTGTATACAAATATTCAGTAGCTATAATCACTTACAGTAATAGTCAAGGGGTTGGGCCACAGTTGCACTGACGGTTTCAATTACCTATTACAATCTATTCCTATATTTGGGGTTGGTCGTCTGCGTCGACGTATTTAATGTGTTGTAAGTACGCATTGTGCGCGAGCTCCCGCAGGCTCTGCTCAGAAGCAGGACCAAGTTGGTTGACCATTTTTGTGAAGTGGCCTTCTGCATTTTGTAGCAATTCGTGAGGGTGACCGCATTCCACTATTTGACCTGCTTCCATAACCTAAAATTAAAGATAAAATGATATACATTCATGTAATGTCTGCTTAGTTTCGAACACAGCGGCCAACTTCATTGATACCATCTGCGCAGGAGATATTATAATGCACAAGTGTACGCGAAGACACAAGTGCACTCTCTATTCCTGTCACTCTCATACTCCGGTGGGACGACACGAGACACGACCAGTGAGAGTTAAGGCGCAGGACCGACGGCTGTATGTGCTCTCCGAGGCTCGGGGGTGAAACACCGCCAACTATCTAACTGAGGCTTACTATATAGAAAGACTCAATAACTAAACTTGGCCCGACCCGTGACTCGAACCCAGGACCTCCGGGATGTGCAGCCGTACATGCTAGCCACTACTACACCATCAAGGCAGTTTACATAGTGTACAAAGAATATATTGTATACATTCATATATGAAGGTATACAATATATTCTTTTTCACAAAGACATAAATGGTTATATTAGGTTGCAACAGATTACACACAAATAGTACAAAAAATGTTATTTTCTTTGTTAATTTGTTATCATAATAGAAATTAGAATTAAATTCTAAAATGTTTAAGGGGTGGTAAAATTATGAAGGAACTAGTTTTTAGCATTTATAATTAACAGAATTCCGGTATGGCTACTGAATGGATTTGTGTGATTGTTACAAAAAAGACGTAATGTTGCAAAATAAATGTTGAAACTTGAATTTCATAGGATGTAATAAAGAATACTATTAGCGAGACAACACAATAATTATTATTATATTTTTACTAAAAATGCCAATTTTGTAATTAAGACGTAGATTTTCAAGTGACTTTTAAAAAAATATTCAACAACCAATATCAAATATTTTCGTACATGTTGAATCATCGTAGACAGATAAAAAGGATCAAATGTCAATTCCACGCTGCGTTGTCAACGTTACTGCAGCGTAAATAAATAATATTTTAAATGATAATAACTACAATATAAATATTAATTTGTGACATAATTTGTGATGATCAAAAGAAAGTTCGTTCAAAATGGTTGCTCAATGTTCTGTTTTATGGATGCGAATCAATAAAAGAAATAAAAAACCTTGACCCACAGCATAGTAACTGCAGTAGGTATTTATACTCCTACCACAGTATAAAGAAAGGCATACATTCGTCAGTCCGTACAACAAACACGTAATTGCATGAAACGTGAGGTGTAATACGCGGCTTATGAAGGCCAGAATTACATAATATAATATACTTGATTGTAATTTGCGAGTTAAATCTTAGGGCTGGTACATGTTTCTTTTATATTTTTTTTTTTAATTTAATCATTTATTTCAGGTAATGTTTACAAAAAAATCTTAAATATGTAAACAGAGGCCTTAAAAACTAACATATATATTAATATTAAAACTTAAAAACTATTTAACACGTAGTGTATGTATTTAAATGTATGCTTAAAAGTTTTAATTAAATGCACGTACATATGTAGGAGCATTTTTTGCTAAATATGTATTATAACATACTATTACACAGGTCATATACATATTTTTATTTAATGAAGAAATATGTTTGCACATGACTGCCCGTGTATGACAGAAACGTTTTGTAGAATAACTAGCCAGTTGTAACACAATGTCACATCTGTGTACTGAATTTCATTAAAATCCGACTAACCGTTTTAGCGTGAAGGAGTAACAAATATATCTATACAACTTCTACTCAAGTAGAAGTCCGATTAAAGTAAGCACTCTCAAGCAAGATCTCACACGACATGGGATATCAGATATTGCAAGTCATTCTCTAGAATGATACAGGTATACTCATATGCGGTTAATGTTATACAATTACGCGCTTCAAACCCATTGTCATTGTAATAATGTAAGTACATGACATCATGTACTTACATTACTAAAACAACGTGGACGAGAAAACACGAGTAAGTTAGTCGCAGGACACGGGTTGTCGAGTGATTACAAAAACGACATTATATTTTTAAATTCAAAATGGCAAAATTAATAAATAATAATTAATTAAAAGCCAACGAAGGCATTCGCATAATCAAAGACAGCTGATTAAGGATTTAAAATAAATTATAATAAGTAACAATTTATTTTACATTCGACAACCCTTGCCATACAAATTTTAGGGTATTTATGCCAAAATGCGTTGACCTCCAGTATGTATTTTTTTATTGTGTTACTATTTCCTACCTGCTTTAAATACTTTCATTTTAATACATACGAAACCAAAGCAGTGAAGTGTCAGATTAATTTACTTACCACAACCCGGTCAGAATCTGCTACGGTATGCAGACGATGCGCCACGGTCACCACCGTGCAATTTGAGAAATGTTTACGTATCGACTTCTGGATCAAGGCATCCGTGCTGTAATTTAATACAAGATATATATGTTTTATAAATAAAATAAGCATATGTTACAAAAAAAGAGCATTAATGTTAATCAATGCATACTTCTTCATTACCTATATCTTAATTTTCGTAGAATTTTGCGCAATTAAAGATTTTATTTAACAGAGGTTTTTTTTTCAAATCATTATTTTTATTCGTTTAAAACTTATCATTATATGATTGTATAAGGAATATTATTTTCATATCATTTAATATTTTCTCAAATATTCGTTTACAACGTCAGAACATTAAAACAACAACAAGTAGTGTGCCAGCCATTATTTTTGTTTAATTTTTTATTGCTGTTTAGTTGGCAAGTAAAATAGGGATACTATTAGCGAGAATTGATGCAACGTTTTTATTTAAAATCTACCTTGGCGTAACCAATTGATATAAGGTATTAAAAATCTGTTAGTTTACAGAAGTACTAGAATTTTGATGATATAACATAAATAATGTTTATTACTTGTGGTTATGGAGTATTTCGTATATCCTTAAAATAACAAAGAATCTCCGGAGAGTAATAAATGGAAGTTTGTTAGAAAATTATCTATTGGCTTTTATATATATATATATATATATATATATATATATATATATATATATATATATATATAATACCTGTAATAGTTTTATGCAAAATAATAAGGAACAACTGATTGGAATATATAGTTATTCCAATAATTGATAGAAGGATGCAAGAATTATTATTTGTCCATAGCTTCTGAGAATCAATGAAGCAAACGATGTACCATTACGTCACAGTTTTGTGAATTCATCGTCGATTTGTATCAACCATCGATGTATAAATAGCACGAGTTCTTCCGAACATTCAAGGCCACAAGAACTAACAAAAATTTAGGAGTTACAAAAACTAAACAAGTGATTGCAAAAAATACTTATCTTAAGGATTAGAACGTGACTATTAAGAATAACGATATTTTATTTGACAAACGTTGCTAAAAACAAATGAACACAATGAGTATGTGATTGAAGTTAATTATACAAGGTACAACATCGTAAATCGATATTGTAAGAATTTTGATTTTGGACCTTAAACATATATGAACTAAATTTCAATTTTAAATTTATTTGATTATTGAGTTGTAGTCTTCTATGTCAGTAAATAAGTATATGCGGCGCGTATATCTGTGCCTCTCTGAAAAACTTGCCAAATTTCCGACAAACGGCTAACGAGTAAATAGCATTACTCGCGCATTCAAATTGTTGCTATGATGATAATATTGACAAATGCTCAGCCATTTTGTTTGAAAGCGGCACAGTTATAAATTATAATACTATTAGCGTAGTAGTGTAGTACTAACGTACAATTGTATATTATACTTTAATATATAAAATTCCCGTGTTACGATGTTGGCCAGGAATGAACTTCGAAACTACATACTTATCCTATCATAACGTATTTTTTTTCAAAATGTGCCATTTGTTCCAACTCAAAAGATAGCATAGCTTATATCTCGTTTATTTCCTCTTTTTATTGCAAAATTAACGATTTTCATATATTTTTATTTTCATACTAGCTAGAAAAACAAAAACAAACCTATCCCTCGGGAACCGTATATTTTTCCATGATAAAGAGTAGTACAAGTGTTATTCCAGACTATAATCTATCTCTGTATCTTTCATCCAGATCCGTCCAGCCGTTCTGGCGTGAAAAAATAACAAACATTCATACATACTCACAAACTTTCACATAATATTTATACAGATGTGTGCCACAGCAACATGTGGCCGGATCTATACATACATATTATGTCTAACGTGAATATGTGGATGCCTAAAATCTAAATGTCAATTTTACAGGACCCCAAAAATTATATTACAATCATATTTATATTTTACTTTATATTATTATCATAACTTCAAAATTGCGACTCTGTAAAATTGACATAGACATGTCAACGATGCCCCGAGCTTAAAAAAGATGGGATGTCTATATGAGGATAATGAGAATGAAGGTCGATTCACATCTTTCTGATATTGTACAAATTCGTTTACCGAGTCTTCGATGACAATCATAATAAATCAACCAATTAATTGATTCAATTTGACGATGCCCTCGCAACCTGGCGCCCCGGGGCATGGACCCTACCGTAGTAAAATTCCTATATATATCTAAGTAAAATATTCACGCAAGCATACGCTACATATACGTGCGTGTATACCGACTTGGGGTCGACGTTGGCGGTGGCCTCGTCGAGCACGAGCAGGCGGTTGCGCGCGAGCGCGGCGCGCGCCAGGCACAGCAGCTGGCGCTGGCCCGCGCTGAAGTTGGCGCCGCCCGCCTCCACGCCCGCCGCCAGCGACGCCACGCTCTGCTTCAGCTCCACCTGCCGCGCCCCGGACATACCGCCTTCATACATACGGGTAATGTGGAACTACCACACTACACTACTAACACACTACCCACTAAAACCCAACCGAAACATTCCGATCTGTAACAACTATACCTTCGAGACATCTGACACCTCGGTCTCTCCCGTGAAAGCATTCGGAACGTCGGGAACCAAAAATCAAAATAAATCCGCGAAATAATCCGAAAAGATAGTTTTATTTAAAATTCCAATCTTAATATGGGTGTCGCAGGATCATTTACACACTCGACTCGACTAGGGTTGCTCACCTTAACCCGACTTAAGGGTTCCCATAAACCCATTTAGTTAGCTGTCTGCCTTGTGTTTACAACGGTGTATTTCTATTTAGATATACATTTTATTTTATATAAAATCTTCCTTATAGCATATATAAGTACATTCATTAAACATCATAATAATTATAATTACACTAGCGACCCATTACTAGATAGATATTTTTTAACGGTTAGTATAGATTTCTCAGAGATGAAATATTTTCTTGCAGTAAAAAATATCCTATATGTTGACCCGGATAATCAGCTATCATCATGCCATATTTCATCAAAATCTATTCAGTGGTTTCCTCGTGAAGCGTTCTCAGACAGATAGACAAAAATTCTAAAAACTATAGATTCAGCTTTGTATCAATAATAATAACTATTTCAATAAGATTTCCCAAAAAAAAATTAATGTACAGATTCGGCTTAGTTACAATTTTATTAGATGAATAGATAATTGCCCCGCGCGGGACTTTTGATCATATATATCGATGTGAATTGTTGAGGTGTTTAAAATAAAGTAATTATAGGTAAGTTTTTATGTCAGTTTTAATAAATCAATTGGAATGATATTTTCGAAATATTGCTTTCGGAGCTACGTTAAGGTCAGTTGTAATACCACTATATGTCTTACGAAAACGTCAAAACATTTAATGTAGAGCATGTTGTTCATTGTATTGCGGACTTTTTTTGTAAAATTATTAAAGGGATTTTCTATACATTTTAATTAACGTCTACAATTCACACATTACAAATATAATTTATATTCATATTCATTTCATATATCCATATTCATATATAAATTCATATCAGTCAATCGTTTCAGAGTTTATCGACTACAAACAAACAAATTTTTCATATTTTTAATAATAATAATAATAAACTCTTTATTGTACACCAAGAATAAAAGAAAAATAAATAAACAAAGAGTAGAAATGTACAAGAGGCGGCCTTATCGCTAAAACAGCCATCTCTTTCAGGCAACCTTTAGAGGTAGGAGATTTATAATATAAGTATAGTTATAGATGAACTATGTATAAGACGTTACCTGTTCCAATGCACTCCATATTTCAACGTCAGAGTATTTGTCGAAAGGATCCAAATTGTATCTCAAACTTGCCGAGAATAGCACCGGCTCTTGAGGAATGATGGAAATTTTCGACCGTAATTGCTACAATAGAGAATTAATAGAAGTTAAGAATAATCGGCACGCATTAAAATATGATAAATATAGCAAGCCTTTGCAATCACAATTTTAAATAGATTTAAAAGATTGAACCATAATATTTAAACACGATATTAGAGTAAAATACCTAATTATTTTAATTAATTGTAGGATGTTAAAATATTCTTTTAAAACGTTCTATTTACAAAGGTTATAGATTGACATGATATTGAGCGTATGGTTTCTAGAAATTACAATCGTGATATCAAACCACCCTATATTGACCAATCGTTTGGCGTAGCGGCGTCCCTCAACATCAGGGTCAACATTTACGGTAACGCTTGACTTAACATTATTTACATAATATTTAGATTTAGGTACATAAAGTACGTCGCATTTTAAGTATCAACACAGAAGATTGTATAGGTACTCTAATAATAAACAATGAGATAAGTTTAGATTACCTGTAAAGCTATTTCGCCAGTATCGACATCATCAATGTAGACATGTCCATCGATCGGCGCCAACCGGAAGAGGGCAGATATAAGTGATGATTTGCCTGCACCAGTACGTCCGACTACTCCCACCTATGGCGTAGATACGTACTATTATAAAGGATAAAACAGCAAAAATATTATGCACCAATTTATATGTTAATGGCGATATTTAAATTTGTATTTAAATTTCGATCTTACGACTTGCATTTGCTTATAATAAAACTAAATAAATTGAAATAAATGATGTAATGAATGTCATAACATGTATGATAAGTTTTGTACAGGATAGGTAGAAAGAGTCATAGGTGGGTGAGAGAGTCAGGATTAGTATTATTTTATTTTACCAGCAGCATCTATCAGGGAGGGATATTAGACATGTAATAACAGACAGTTAAATCAGCATATACATATGTAGTAGATGATGATGACAGATGCCAGTACTTTCT
The DNA here is from genome assembly GCA_951806755.1 of Brenthis hecate. Classification (NCBI taxonomy): domain Eukaryota; kingdom Metazoa; phylum Arthropoda; class Insecta; order Lepidoptera; family Nymphalidae; genus Brenthis; species Brenthis hecate. Next base: position 935,810 of record OX638264.1, read on the forward strand.
ATGTATAGAGTTCCAGAAATCATTAAATAATTAATGATGATATGTAATCGTCTGGCAGGACTTGTGTCCAATACAAATGAACAGGTTATTAGGCGGCAAGTCGTCCGTGATCCGGATAATCCTCGATCTTAAAAATCTTATCGATGTAGCTCAAATTAGGCGTTAATGAGTAGTAAATTGTTTAAGATAAGCAAGTATTTAATCAGGCTGAGAAAAAAAAGCTGCTGATAATGCTAAATGACTTGCAGTCTTTTTGTTGTTATATCCAAGTCACAATCAGTACTAAATAACCATTTTGCTAAAAAATGTAATGTACAATACATTTCATATGTTACTTTCTTATTTATAACTTGATCCCCCTCATTGTTGCATTGAATAATGCGATGCAGTGAGATTGATGGATGACGATTTCTTACTGAATCGTCTCAAAGCTATTAGTTTATCCAACACCTAATAAATAATTACGAAAGTATTTCAAATAAATGCCAGGAGAAAAATATAATTGCGCAACAGTGCTAAAAAATAACAAGTAGTTCACACGATCTGTCTCTCACATGATATACGTGTACGTATCTAGGGTACGACGTATTGTAGCCTACTTTCAGAAGTGTAGTGTTCTTTGAGATAAGGGAATCGACTGATATTGCGATACTCACTTTCCATCCACTCTCAATGACTATGTTTAGATTCTTGAGTACTGGTTCGGCGTCCTTATCGTATCTAAGATAAAGGTCTTTGAAGACTAAGCGCGCGCGCTGCGGCCAGCCCTGCGGCGGCGCGGCGCCGTCCGTCTTCTCCTTGGGCAGGTCTGTGAACTGCAGCACTCGTTCCACGCTCGTCATCTGAGATATCACCTCGGTCGCTTGCTTTACACCATAATTGACCATGTTCACCAGTATGAGTCCTTGGCTGATAGCTAGGCCGACGTTACCCGATTTTGTTGACCCTAAAATAAATTTAGTTTTATTGATAATTGTAGGATTAATGTAATATAAAATTAGTGAAAAAAAAATTACCATCATCTAATAACAAAAATGTGTATGCGACGATCACGACGTACACCGCTGATATAAGACTGAGCCATACTGAAAATGCTGTATTAGTTACTAGTGTTAAGTACCTGAAAAATAAATCTACATAAAAAATTGCTCTTTAAGAAAATGTAAAATGTATATAAAAATTATAAGAAAGATGAAACTCTCTTATTATACACAATTAATATTGTCGATGGGCATATAGGCACATAAAATGATAACAGCAATATTTCAGTCTTGTTGAGATTTGAGACAGCTAGAAAACAAGAAAATTGATTTTTTTAATGAAAAATATTCATGTAAAAAAATATTTGAAGTATTTTTGTTCTAATTTAAACAATAGGTGTTTTTGTCTGTGAAGTGAACTAGGGCTGCCTGGTTACTTGCTTCAAGACGGAGTAAACAAAATACGATTAGATTATAATATATCTGTCAGTCTATTAAGAACAATGGAGATAGTATGCGTATTATAACCACGTGAGTAAAAATTACTATTATAAATAACTAAACGATATATATATAACTGTGCTACTCTGGAGTTACTCCGAGCATCGAAATTATGAATATCAATAGAACCATCAAAGTACTGGGTGGAAAGAATAACACACAATAGCATAAGCTCACGCATAACAGGCAAAATTGCCTAAGTGCGGAAAAAGCCGTGCAAGAAGAAGAATAAGAGGGCCACCAAAGTTGTATATGTACATAGCATCATTTATATATATGTGAGAATGTATGCAAACCCCTCACCAAGCCGCAGTGTGCACGTCCTGCTTGTCGTCGAACTGCTCGCGCAGCATGGCCTGCGCGCCGCACGCGCGCACCGTGGCCAGCCCCGCCATGCTGGCCGACACGTGCGAGAACACCGGGCTACGCGACACACCTTCCACTCTGCATTCATAGATTATATCTTTTAGTTTTTTAATTTACATTTGTTTAGCATTATAGCGCAACGCGACATTTGCCATTATCAGAATCCGATATTGTCTTAGACTATCATGTTTCAGAATAGAGCCGCAGCGTACCTCTTTTGGATAGTAGTAGTTTTAATAGTGTATTATATTTGGCACAGAGATAGATTATGGTTTGGAACAGCACATAGGTTACTTTTTATCCCGGAAAAAATATACCCCCCGGTTCCCGTGGGATAGATTTGTTTTTGTCTAGGGACGAAGCGAAGCGAGGGTAAGCCGCTAGTATTTAGAATGAACCTAATACCTAGTGTAGACGACGCTCGGTCAATGAATGTGCAAGGTTAATCACTTTTGATATGAGTAATAATTCAAATATGACCAAGTGGCAATAACATACTTTACAGAAAAAGAGCGTTTGAATAAATATTCACGCATACTATGTAAGTATTGTAGTGAATTATAAAGTGATAATGGCCTTTGCTTGGTTACAGCTGAGACTAAACCAATAATAGAAGGCGTGGCAAAATTCGAAATAGGTTCCCCTGTCGTCATTTGGCTCTTTATAATTAACCTAACATTTCCACCCTTGCAATTCATGCATGCAATAATTATGCCGTGAAATTCGTGTGTTATTTTTAAAGATATTTAACAGCCATAAACTTGGCACTCCTAAAGGTTAAATATCTATTTATATGAATATATAGTTTCCCCCGATTGAGTGGTGGTTTAGAAGGATCGGGCAATTCAACCGTAAAATAGTCCACTTGGGAGGTTTGATTTGCTCTAGATGAGAAGGATGACCATTTAGAAAAAAAAAGAGCCCTAGCCAAAGGGATGCGTTGTCTGACGACAGCTGGTTTTATAGAATACTAGCATTGCCCGCGGCTCCGCCCGCGTTCAGATGACCAAAAACCAAATCCTTAGGTTTTACATATTAGTATACTCTTACATCGCAGTTTTTGTATTTTTTCTTAGAAATGAGTCATTTTCCCGGGGTAAAAAGTATCCTATATGTTGACCCCGATAACCAGTTATCACCATACCAAATTTCATCAAAATCCCTCCAGTGCTTTTCTGTGATGCGGTAACAGACAGACAGACAAAAATTCTAAAAACTATAGATTCGGCCTCTGTATTGATAACAATGTTTATTTCAATAAGTTTTTTTTTTAATATTTAATGTACAGATTCGGCTTAGTTAGAATTTTATTTTATGTATAGATGGTAAATATTTTATATATCTACAATATTGATTTTATTGACGGTTTAGATAAGTTTGTATACCATATCTTTTTTTAGAGTTCAGTCAATTTCAGTCAGATCAATTTTTTTTAGTATTTCACTCCTTACAACGCTCGACAACTCTATTTATTGTGCAGAGGGGCATTTTTAATTTCCATAAAATTTGTTAATTTCTTTCTATCTAATTTTATCTTTTAAATTTTTTAAATGTTTAAAATATACAGATAACAGAAAGAACGCAACATGCTATTTTAAATTATCTATTTGTTATTATATTATATCATTTGCATAAAAAAAAATTGTTATATATTTTTACGGAAATTAAAAAAAAACAATAATGACAAATCAATTGTAATTAAAATTTATTATTTTGTATTATTTTATTTATGAACTATTTTAGTTTTTTTTTTTGCACATTTGTTAATTTTGCACAATTAAACATGTTTTCCTTGATACTTAATGGAAAGGAATGTTAAAATGAAACTCAAGAATTTCAAATAAATTTAACATAAAAGACCGCAATCTACTTGCCTTTTGATAGCTTGAGCTGTACTGAGATAAACAACAGTCCAGAAGTACATGAAGACACCACAAAAGGCAGTCGTAACTATCATGAACGGGCTCTTAATGGCTACCATTGCTAAGATACCCAACATCACCATAAACACCTGAAAAAAAAATTATACATAAATTTGACATTTTACTAATTCTTGCACAAAAATTTATAGAGTGACATTATAATGCGTCTTTTTGTATTTTGTTTAAAAATACTTTAATGGTACACTAAAAAAACTTGTGTAAATGAATGAACACAAGTAGGTACCTACTAAAGTTTTTTTAGTTTCAGTTATATATTCATATTCTTAACATTATCTCAAATTACTTAAACCTAAAAAAACGTAAGCCTGCTTGAACGTCAAGGACGCTTTATGTTTATACTATAATGTATTAAAAATTGATGTGGTCGTCGTCGTCAGCCCAAACATGTCCACTGCTGGACATAGACCTCTCCCAAAGATTTCCACAACCATCAATAAATACCATCAATAAATTGATGTAATATAGTCAAATCCGTATTTTTTTTTAAATATGTAATCACTTTGACTAGGATACCTGTATGTTAATGTGACCTATACGGGCATCCATCAAAAAATTCTAGATACACAATGCGTGACAAAAAATGTCCTCACCGAATGAGCGCTCATTTGAACATTCGAGCTTTTATTATTATTTTTTGTGAAAACAACTTTAAGCTTTGCATTTAAGCTTTAATTTACATTGTTTTATATTTATTTCAACTAGAATAATTACCTAAACATAATTGGTGACAGTTTTAAGAAAACTTTTGCATAGGATTGTGTATATAGTATTTTTTTGATTGATGTATACGGATCATAAACTTCTCTATGTACTTATCGTTAGGTAATCCTTTAGCTTGAAATATCATTTTATTTATTAACAATATTTTGTTTTATTTTATTCTTAATGCGTCTTAGGTTCAGAACAATTTTTATACAAAAAACCTTGTGGGGAATCCTTACTTCTATCTCTTAGATTATATAATATAATAACTCTCACATTACTTTGTATCATTTTATCTTTATTTTTCAATTATTCGTTCTAATTATCGTAAAAAAATTGAGACGTAACTGCTTCCATAATACGATTTACTTATAATCAACTCCTATAAATCTTAAATTATGTATTTTGAATTCAACCATGCTATTACCTACGTCAGTATTATTTATTATCTATACTATAACTACGAGAGCTCATGGTATACACTATTTTCTAAGCCTTATTCAATCTTATATTACGAATTGTTAATAATGTAATGATATAGTATAATGATTAATATGTTTTTATTAGCTTCACGACGACGACAACTACGAGACGAGAGTGCTTGCACTCTAGGTGTAAGTAGGTTAAGTCCAACTGACCAAGTGCGAAAGTATTAAGTCCATTTCACCTAACCCTTAAGAGTCCCCACTACTAGAGCCTTCAAGCTATAGAGTTTAGTTGCGTTATTCGTAATCTGTATGAAGTGCGCGAGTGCGTATAAGATATTGGTCAAAGAATAATAATTATAGTACATACGCCATTCAGATCGATACGACATAGAAGTAGGTCAAAAACTTCAAAGATTTGTTTACAGTTACAAGTAAAGCTAATAAAAGTACGTAAAAAAATATACGTTGCGCTACACGATTGCCGTCCAACTGATCTGTCGGTGAACTATTGGCAACTGCTAAATGAGCGGGCGCCTTTCCAAGTCCAAACTTGCGTAATAAATTATTAAAATCATCATTTTCTTAATGTAGATGTAAATAATACTATGAGATGGGTTTCTATGTAATATCTATGAGTAAAAGGAAAATATAAAACCTATGAAAAAATTAAGGTAATAATAATATTATTACATACTATTATAAATAAGAAGCTATCGTTACTTATTCTAAACACTAATTAGATTGTTTTTCATGAGATGAGATGAGATGTTGTACAGAAAATTAGATTAAATATCAGGAAAAAAATTAAAGGAAGTAAAAATTTAAGATATTTATTCAATGGAGTTCCTTTCTTAATAAACCTTCTTGATAAAGTTTTAATTAATTACTCACAAAGTAACATGTTAAATTATTACATAGTTAATTATTATTTTATACTTTACAGGAGACCCAATTTAATGATTTTTTTTTGAAAGAAATTCATTAAATTGGCTCTCCTGTAAAGTTAAGCAAATGTAACTTAAACCAAATACCCTTTCGCCAGTCGTATTAATTAAACTTACTTGTATACTATCAAGGTACATCTTGGGTAGGATTTCGTCGATGACACCCATGTCTTTGGAGAATCTGTTTAGAATACGACCCGACGGGTTGGTGTCAAAGAAACGCATTGTTGCCGACAGGATGTTGCTGAACATTTGATTGTGCAGCTTGATACAGCTGCGCATACACACCCATAGGAACTGTATTGATCTAGAAAACAACATGAAACGATTCAAAAAGTAAAAAACACTCTTTTAAAAAATATGACCCCTAACTAGGAAATTTTAGTATTGGCTATTGTAGACCTCCTATCTATCTACCTTCTGGCGCATCATCACATCATCGATGGTGTCAAATTATCGTATTGTTTATTTATCTATCATATTTCACATACTTACGAGATAAAATCGACTTTCAACATTTGGTTACATAGTGAGTATATATAAAAGCATGTTAACAATAACATTTTAAATGAACGACAAATTTCACCACAAATTGCTGAACGAAATAGATGAAGTTGCATTGGATGAGTTGCATCATGCACGCGACTTTACCACCAAACAGATACAAAAGGTTAAGTACCAGACAGATACAAAAGGAAACCGCGACAAAAAGTTGTAGTCAACGCGCTGTCTCAGATGCTGCTTCATAAAACGCTTATCGGACAGAATGAGGTGAAGATACTTGTCTCAGATATATCCACTCGACCTAGCTGATTATTTATTGTTGACATATATACTAACAGACATATCATTGACATTTTTTATCTGAAAAAATCAGAACAGTGCAAAGTACAAAAATTTTTACCTGCCGGTTGTCAGAATGATGCATCCAAAAATAGCCGCAGCCCATATATAAATGTAGTATTCGTGATTGATTGGCTCGTATATTTCCTCTGTCATTGTTAAATTCTTTACTGTCAGTGCTGTTTTCAGCATAGTGCCGATGACTGATAAGTTTGAGCTTGTTGTTGTTGCAACGAGGTTTTCAATGGCCGGGGCATCTGTTACCGTCTCATTGTCTGTTGCACTTACATTATTTGCTAATGTAAAGTCTAAATCGTTATTCGCGGTTTTCAACAAAGCATACATTTTAATATTTCTATCTTCTATAGTGTTCATCCTGAAAAGTTTTTGTTTTTTAACTTTTATTTTTAATTTAATTTTAATTAAAAGTTTAAAAACAAGTTTAATTAACAAGAAGAGTGTATGTACTTATGTAGACATGTAAAAAGTTATAGTTAAGCATTGAAAAAAAGCTTGTTTTTTGTTGTTTTTTTTTTGTTTTTTTTTATATTTTTTTTAGTTTTTAATTTATTCGTATTCTTCTTAGTAAACCTATTTGATATCCATTCATGGCGGTGCATAATGAATTTACAATGACGTCACTTTACTAATTGTGTTTCGCTCATCAAGCCCTTTCATTTGATACCCACATCATAACGGACACAATGGAAATGATAAATCACCATTTTGTGACGTCCGCCATTCGATTGAAAATGGCGACATTTAGGTAATCGAGCAGTCACGAGAACCAAACGTGTGTGCCAAATTTCAGCTCAATCGGACACTGGAAAGTGGGTCAAATTTAACTTGCAAGATTTGATTACAGACAGATACTGGGACAGGCGAAACTAAATAAAAGCTTGTTATGATTTTTATATCTAACGATATAAAAAACGTGTTGTGTATATAGAAATACTGAAATAATATCTTGAATATAGACATAACTTCAAACTATACTAAAAGGAGATTTAACGACCCGCTTCATACTGTAATCTAAATCTGTCGCATCCTACAAAAATCACTCTCATCATTTACTTCCGTAACGCGCTTAAAGAAGTATAACTTCAATAAATAACAATCGTACATATTTTAAATGATAATAATTAAAGGTTCGGGAACTAATTGAAAAGGCGACCGTGTAAGAATCAATGGATCGATGTTTTATAAGCTAACTAGCGGCTCACCCTCGCTTCGCTTGGGTTCGCCTCTAGCAAAACAAGAACAAACCTATCCCACCGGAACCGTACATTTTCCGGGATAAAAAGTAGTAGTAAAAAGTAGCCCATGTGTTAGTCCAGACTATAATCTATCTCCGTGCCAAATTTCATCCAGATCCATTCAGCTGTTCTGGCGTGAAAGAGTAACAAACATCTATACATACTCACAAACTTTCCCATTTATAATATTAGTATAGAATTAGATAATACGGAAATACGAATTAATAAATCATAAATTGCAATAGATCATTACCATTTAGTGAGCCATAGATCGCCTGCAGACGTAACAATTTGGGCGAGGAGAATGGATACCAATGTGAAGAACAAGACGGCCCAGCTTCCTCCGGCGCGGAAGTACTTTGTGTACACCGACGCCGACACTCGTCCTACGGAAGGAATTTTTTCATTACCAAGTCCTTTAAATAAAATGATTGAGGGTAAATAACGATAAAATAATTCGTTTTCAATCGCTTCCAATTGTTAATTTTGTAACATTATTCTTAATACAAGATCAGTGATATGTCATTTGTATAATTTGAAGGAAGTGGTAAACTTAACATTAGGTCTAACTTAACATTTAGACTGTTCAATTAACAAAATAGGTTGTCCAAAATCCCCAACATCAAGGGTTAATAAAGCTCTTTTTTATATCGAGTTTAGTTTTTATTTAATTGTAGACTTCTGTCAAAATTTTGGTTTCATTGATCTGTCGGTAAAAATATAGGTAGGTACTTTACGAATATAAGTTTTAACATGTTGTATACGAGTCATCGTACGTTCGTAAAGTATCTAAGTAATAAATAAATAATTAAAAATAATTAAATTCGCCATACTTAAACTCGACTGGTGAGTAGATAAACAATAATTAAACTCTGTTGATTTAAATTTGTCGTCATTCTTAATTAAAAATCAGCCAAACTCGACTGCAGTTGACTTTATAATTTATAATACTATCTATACATATAATAAAATTATAACTAAGTCGAATCTGTACATTAAATATTTTTTGGAAAATCTAATTGAACGAAGACATTATTATCGATACAGAGTCCGAATCTATAGTTTATAAAATTTCTGTCTGTCTGTCTGTTACCGCATCACGAGAAAACCACTGGACCGATTTTGATGAAATTTAGTATGATGATAGCTGGTTATTCGGGTCAACATATAGGCTCCTTTTTACCGCGGGAAAATATCTCATATCTTAAAAAAAAAAATACAAAAACTGCAATGTAAGAGTATACTAATATGTAAAACCTAAGAATTTGGTTTTTAGTCATCTGAACGCGGGCGGAGCCGCGGGCAATGCTAGTATTATATGTGTATTATGTACGAATATATTTTATATCTATCAATCATATCACAAGAGTGCTGTTATACCGAGATCGTGTCATTCAAACTAGGTCACGTTTATACCAATAAACATATCTAAATAGGTACCGTAAATGTACAACTACTGAGATCGATATATTATATTAAACAGGCAGGTTTGCAATCACTATAGGATAAACACTACGTGATTAAGGGATCAACTATTGTGTAGAGCAATTTAATTCTAAGATTATTTTAACAAGCCAGTTATTTTTCGCATTTTAAACCTCACCAGGAGTTTTGTCTCTTCGATATTTATGAGTAAAAAGTACATTTATCATGGGTCAAATCGGATTGAATAGTTTAGCTTTAGAGTAATATAAAAAATACAAGTAACAACATCATATAAATAATAGTTATAATATGTAAAATGACTAATCTGGGTTTCGCTTTGAGATAAGAATATATGGACGTGCTTATCATGCTTCATATCCATATATTTTATTATAACTATAAAACTATTAAAATTCATAGAGTACTTAGTCTTTTGACAGTACCTAAAAGAATTTTTTAGCAAACTTTCGTCTGCTTTTCTTAAATATTTTGGTCATATACTATATGTATGAGGATGGTAATCCTTATAGTTAACACTACACAACTCACCCTCGTTTCGCTCAGGTTTGTTCCTAGCTTGATTCCTGATACAAACTTTCATCCTCATTTTCACCCCTTTAAGTGATGATTTCCGGGATAAAAAGTATCCTATGTCCTTTCCAGGGTCTCAAACTATCTTCTTATTAAATTTCATCTAAATCGGTTCAGTAGATTTAGAGATTACCCTCTACAACGTCACAAACTCACAAACTTGACCTCTTTATAATATTAGTATAAATAAAACACTTTAAAATTCTTTTAATATGCAAATAATGAAATGATAACACATGAAACTTAAAATCGATTACCTATAAAACTAGCTTAAAGGAAGTTAATTTCAATGATACATACTGATGCGGAATTAATTCCATATATTCAAATGTAATGTCTGCAAGCGAAAGTGATAGGAAGCAAAGCCGAATTTATACAGCGAAACTAGTTTAATGTATCTATTTTCGTTATAAAATATAAAAAATAATTACAAAATAGTTTCATTGTCTATAAAACTAGTTTTACAATCTATTTAATGTAATGAATTCATCAAATGAACAGAAAAAATGCACAACTATTTAGTCAAATTAATATTAATTTTTTCATCAAAGAATCATGTGGTATTAATAATTTAATTAGTACAATCAATACTAGCAATATGTTTAAAGTTCGCATGTGAAATTGTATTTTTTAAATAAAAATGGTATAAGCTTCGATCAACAATAGGTACTACAGTTGATCGAAGCCTATAAGTTTACACCGCTAATTTGCTTTATTATTGTACGCTCGTTAACCTCGTTAATTTGACACTTACTATACATTGAACCTTAAATGTCAACGATAGTTTTTATTTTTTTTTCTTATTACTGACGGAGGTTCCACTAACCTATCCACCTACATATGGTTTTCCTTACCCACTGTAGTGGATAGAAATGTAATACCTTACTAAACATTACATTTGATATAAGCTCCGTACAATTCATGTCAAATTCTTATCTCTAGTTACTAGAACCACAACAAAAATAACATATGTATATGTATTGTATATAGGTTATTGGGATTCACTGTAAATCGGTTTGCGAATGCGACTCGTAGAATTGGCGCACGTGTGGCGTTTTAGCTGTCATACGTCAGTATGCCAGGCACAGCGCCACACATGCGTTCGTGTAAGCATGCCTAATTCACGGTCATGTGAAAAACAATTATAGTAGTTAACAAGAGAGACAGGCAGACGTATATATCGACATATGCAAGAAAAAATATCGTTGCTGACTTTTGGATGTCTTTTTTGATTGAAATCATTTATTTATTTTTTATTTAACACACCACACCATCTAGTTCCATGGTAAGCTACGAGGCTTGTGTTATGGATACCAGTAGTTGATACATTATACATATATAACTTTTTTTTTGTAAATACATACATATTATAAATATAAACATCCATGACTGGAGTACAAACATTCGTGCTCATCACACAAATGAATGCCCCCCAGCGGGACTCGAACCCGCGACCGCTGGCGCAGCAAGTAGGGTCATTACAAACTGAGCCAAACGTGTCGTTTTGTTCACGTTCTTCTAGCAAAATGATATGAAGTCTTATCCTTTCCATCGATTTAGGCCATGGCGTCTAATCTTACTGAGATTAAGCAACTGTGCAGGAGATATAGTAATTCGGGGACAACTATGCACACTTTTACCTTTTATACTATGTTTTAAATATTAAAGCTAAGGAAATCAAACCAACTGCGCATGCGATATATATTATACAAGAGGGTAATTGCTAGTATGATATAAAGATGGTCGATCCTATCATTTTATTTTGCCATTTGAATTCATAACAAACTTCTAAGGGTGAACACCACTGACTGATATGTACAATGTACATATTATATAGTATTCAACAATATTTGCACTACTAAAAAATATTTGTTCTGCACGAATGTCTCGCGACCTCTAACGTAAATGGATAGTTTCTTAATCTCTCAACGACCGCGGACACGCCGGCGTTACAGTTAACAATAGATTTCTTAGTAATTTAATTAATTTCTTAGAAATTTACCTGGAGGTGTTAATTTAATAACCATTTAAATAGGTATATTTTTGCGATTAACAATTTATTTTTTTATTTTTTTATTTGTAGCTCCTTCACAGACCGACTGAATATACTTAACTCAGTATAAATGTAAAAATTGACGACTTCATAGGACTATTTGTGATTAAAATAAATTAATTTTATTAATTATAATTATATATTTTAATACATATGTATGTACATAATTACCTTTTTCCATAAGCTCAGCAGTTTCCTGAGGGTCGTTTTCATCATCTTGCGCTTCCGTTGTCGTGCTGACACTTGTTCGTGACTATAATTATATAATATTTGTTATAAATAAATACAAATAATACACCAAACCTTACATTCGAATATTATTATATAATGTAAAAGTGTTTTATAGATTTGTTTCTTCTCAATGATATTGAGTTATAACCTAACCTTAAACAATAAACCTTAAAGTTTAAACCGATGTAACCTAATAATGGGAGATGGATAGTGGCTAGTTCAAATGTTGACGATAAAGGAACCCTATAGCATTTAAATACTTAACCGACTGACAGACGAAAATTGTATTATTTCTATAGTAATGTAGTAGCGCTAACATTAGATTAATTATGTTTACGAATATTAATTCGATCGTAATGTGCCTAGGTCACAAAGTTAAAAGTAACATTCTTAGAATTAATTGTAAAAGTAAAATAAAAAGGTTTTTTTTGATAATAATTGGTTAGCAATAATTAATTTATTGAATTTAATTATTTGATATTTTTTTTAATCCTTATCATTGTTTTAATTTATTTTAATTAAGAATTTTCACTAGAATATTGAAGTATTACATGTTAATGAGTTTGATGTAAATGAGGCAGAAGCAGTTCATTGAATCTGATTAGATATTGTTTAATTTATGTTTGTATTGATTCATCAAGTTTACATCTTATTTTTAACCGACTCCCAAAAAGTAGGAGGTTCTATGTTCGTCTTTATGTATGCTTTTTTACGTTTACTGAAATTAAATAACCATATAATTGTGTTTAAAGCGTTTTGAAGTAGATAGATATGGAAGCTAATTATGGTTTTAATATTTCCTTTACATGTGCATTAATATAGTATGTAGATACAATTTCAAAAAGTTTCAATAATTTTCATTCAAGAATATCAATTTAGCTGACAAAAGCATAGGTATCAATTAAACTTAAATATTAAACTAATGCATTTTATTGTATATAGTTTTACTTTTGTACAACATTCATTACCGTTTTGTTTAAATTGACTTGCGTTGTAATTACCGTGTGCTAAATAGATAATAATTATTGTACATGATTTAAGCGAGTCTTTTTGCCATTATTGTTTACAAATGGAACTATTGTAATCTATACATATAATAAAATTGTAACTGAGCCGAATCTGTACATTAAATATTTTTTGGAAAATCTTATTGAAATAGACATTATTATCGATACAGAGGCCGAATCTATAGTTTTTAGAATTTTTGTCTCTCTGTCTGTCTGTCTGTTACCGCATCACAGAAAAACCACTGTAGGGATTTTGATGAAATTTGGTATGGTGATAACTGGTGATCCGGGTCAACATATAGGATACTTTTTACCGCGGGAAAATATCTCATTTCTGAAAATAAATACAAAAACTGCATTGTAAGAGTACCTATACTAATATGTAAAACCTAAGAATTTGCTTTTTGGTCATCTGAACGCGGGCGGAGCCGCGGGCAATGCTAGTATTTATTATATTATGTTTTTGAATAAGTACATAATTTTCCTACTTTATAAGAACCTACTTACCAAAATAGCTTACCTGAACTGATATAGTACGTTGTCTCTGTGCCTGAATTTGAATAGCTTCTTCAGTTTGCTCTGGTGGCTCCTCATCTTGCAGTAATTCTTCGAACAGCGGAGTCTTTGACAGTTCCTCGAAGCTACCTTGCAACTCTAATTCACCCTGTTTCAAATTATTACATATATAGTATCAAACTATATTATTTAGGGAGCGTTTAAAAAAAACAATACGAATAATTATGAGAAGGGTGGAATTATTTCCATAGATGGGTAGATAAGTATTTAATATTAATTTGACGTAAAAATAGAAATACCTACTGTTGCTTAGTCGTTGTCTTTAAAGTCGTGTTTTATTGTACATAATTTGTTTTCCCGTAACTTTTATGTATTCTAATTCACATTAGTGTGTGGTCACGTGGTAGTTATGCCAAGAAATAGTAACCTATGAGAAGTGAGAACTTAGTATTGCACATATTAGATATTATGTATTTTAAGCGGGTATCTAATTAGGTAAATTTTATCACCTATAAGTGAATTTCTAAGAAATTAATTAAATTTCTAAGAAATCTATTGTTAACTGTAACGCCAGCATATCCGCGGTCGTTGAGGGAATATTGAAGTATTAATATTATTATTCATTTATTATTATTGTAATGTTTCATTCCGCTCTAATTCCAATGTGAATATCAACAACCATTGTAATTAAATCATAATTATTGGCATACACTTCGGTCCCTCACTAGCTGTTGTGTTTTCTCAGGATGTCTTCTCTATCACTTTCCAATAAATCCCCTATCTAGATATCCAGTAAAGATACCACTAAGATCAATAATGTATGAAATTATATGTCTGCCAATGACTGCCCTGTTTACCGTTCCTTAGAAAAACGGTTATAAAACGAATAATAATAAAACAAATAGGTGGTCCACATTTTATTTATTACCATTTGTTATATCATTTAAGCTTATATATATATATATATATATATATATATATATATATATATATATATATATATATATATATATATATATATATATATATATATATATATATATTTAAAAAAATATTATGTATAGATCTAGTTTTATGATACGACTTGAAAACTTCTAGATTACCTAATGTTGTTGACTCTGATAACTCTGCGTGATAAGATTATACTAACGTGTTAAAGCTAGATAAGTCTTTCTCTAAACAACCTAGACACATCTTAAGACAAATGAATGATTATATTATCTATACTATAATAAAACTGTAGAGTTCGAATGTCTGCACATAGAAAAAAAAATGCTAAAAACCGAGTCAGGGGGATGTAAGAAGAGAAATAGAATAAATCTAGTTTTTTTTTGTTTCTCTGTCTGTTTGTCTAATCTCTGAAACTGTTGAACCAATTTAAATGAATTTTTCCATGGTGGTACCTTATATCCCCGGTCAACGTCTTAGATACTTTTCATCCCGGAAAATTAAAGAGTTCCCGTGGGATAGTTAAAAAATTATAGTAACTTATACAGCTTAGTATACAAAAATGATTGATTGGATTTTAATGAAACTTTACAATAATACAGTTCATACATCACAATTACAAATATGCTACTTTTTATCGCGGAAAAATGTACGGTTCCCGTGAGATAGATTTGTCTTTGTTTGTTTAAAGGCGAACCCGACCGAAGCAAGGATGAGCCGCTAGTGTTTAAAATAAGACAAATATAATAAAAAAAATATTTTTAAATTAGGCCTATCTTAACGACAATTGCCCAGCTTTCTGCAAACTTATCTTATTCTTATAAATACTAAGCAAATTATATAGAACAGCGCTACAGAAAATAAATCCATATTCATTATTAAAAATAAAAAAGCATGTGAGTCTTTTTAATTATACCTATTCTATACTATTTAGGAGCTCAAGATTTCTTACAAGGTAGTAACTTGTATCGATAGCATTGGTAAAGATAGCTAGTACTCGTAATGCGAAGTTTTCGGTAAAAAAAACTGATTATCACTAGGGGATTTTATTTCAAGCTCATAAAGGTTGTTACTGTTAAAGGTATAATGTCATATTATGTAATTTTGGCACTTCATCTATTTATTCTTAAATAACAGAAAACTGTTAAATAAAATTAACTATTTTGTTCAAAAATATTTAAAAAAACATACAAAGTTAAATTACGATCTTTTTATGCTTTTTCTTATGTTTTCCGCCATTTTATGGATTTATTACACTGACATTAGCACGAGTTGTAGAAATCGCAATTGTTATTAACAAATTAAGATAAAAAAAGGCATTTAGTTTTTAGCTAATAATTCAAAAATCTAAAAAAAATCTTAGAGAGAATAAATTCCTCATGATTACATGATAGTGCATCAAGATCTCTCATTTTCATGGGAAAATGCAAAATGTAGTTATACCTATACAGTATACAATATACCTACATAGTAGAAAACAAAGTCGGTGTCTGTTTGTTTGTTTCTCCGTTCACTTCTTCTAAACCACACAGTAAATCGATTTTGATACGGTTTTCACTAATAGAATGAGCGACAAACGAGGAAGGCTTGTGTAAATATTTGTAAGATTTTATGTAGCATGTGTTCATCTCCTAAAGTACGCTTATAATAACTATAATATAATTAAGACGTATGTATCTAGGGGCGCACCGGAGTGAAGCAAGAATGGGTCGCTAGTTCATAGATAAATGTGATGACAAATGACCCGCAAGAATTAACCTTTAAAAGATAACATTATCTCACTCACTGCTCGTGTTTAGTTAGTTTTTATTCACATTTTACATTCTGCGTTACATTCTGCTTTATGACCTTGTCCTCTAAAACTATGTGAGATAACAATAAATTTGTTGGGACAATAATACACAGCACCATCTAGTTCCATGGTAAGTTACGAGGCTTGTGTTATGGATACCAGATAGTTGATACACTACATACATATAACTTTAAATACATACATATTATAAATATAAACACCCACGACTGGAGTACAAGCATTCGTGGGCTTCACACAAATGAATGCCCCCAGCGGGCTCGAACCCGCGACCGCTGGCACAACAAGTAGGGTTACTACAAACTGAGCCAAACGTGTTGTCAAAACATTACATTCATAGTAAGTATATATACATAACATTAATAGTAAGAACTTAATTTTACTTACATTTCGTAATATGATAATCTTATCCGCAGACTTAAGATGATGCAGTTGATGGGTAACAAGAATTCGTGTCGAATGTCGAAGGAGTCCCATGACGCATTCTGCTACCAAATGCTTGCCAACATGGGTGTCAACGGCAGACAATGGATCGTCTAGAAGATAGATGTCCGCCTGTTCGAAAATAGTTTTGTAAATATATTATCATATTGACAGAGTACAAAAGTATTATTTATTTTAGTAATCGTCGCTAATTTCACTTTTACGTTGTTGTTATTTGACTTGTATTATCATACTAGCTTTCACCTGCAGCTCCGTTGATATTATTTTAGTAAAAATTATAAAACGGATATTTTATTTATTCAATATTTTTATATGGCATACCTATTATTTACTGAATTTCATAGTTTTAAAACATTACTATATACTATACATACAGCAAAACGTTTCTTGTTCTTAACGGTCTATCTCAACAACGGTTGATTGTATGGTATAAAAAATTTTTTATGAGACTTTTGAGTCAACATATAAAATGGCACAAAAAAGTAATTATTATACAACTTTATAGTTCATTTCGATGCCGAGGTTAAATTCTTATTCGACTGGTCTAATAATCGTAGAGCGCATGCGCAAAGGCCCCTTCGATTACGACTTTCACAGAAATGTATGAAAATGATCCAATTCTTAGTATTTTATTAAATTTGCCACCCATACGCTGACGCAACTGAGTGACAGAGGCATTTTGCTACTGTTTTTAATATCGATAGAAAATAGAACAACTTAAAACCATGGCGTGTAATAAAATTTGAAAGAATAATTAATTGTATATATAGTAAAGCATTATTATATCAATAACATATTTTTATAGGAATATTAAACAGAAAATCATAGGTATTTGTTTCATTTATAAATATGAAAATATCGACTATCCATGTAGTTAATCACCAGCGGAGTCGACGAGCTTTTCTGGCTCTGACGGTCGCCATCAGCTAACGAGCCAGTGTTATTAAAAATCCACCTTATCTAATAAGAATTGCGTCTCTTTTAACATCCACTTGTGTAGGTCCTTTAATTTTTACAATTAAAAATTTCACAATAAGGTTATTTTATAACACGTTATTTGAACGAAGTCTCACCTAAGTGTTGGAGACATTATGCACTATGTATAATGTATATTGCAACATGTACCATTGTACGTGCTTCGCGCCCACTTTTACTTTCAATTTTGATTTATTTCTTTGACATCTTTCTAAAACTATTATAAATATTTACAAATAGGGGATGAAAGTTTGTATGGAGAACGGGACGAACCCGAGCGAAGCGAGGGTGAGACGCTAGTTAGATATATATTATATGTATGTTACTGTTATACTGCACAACTTGTACTTCATAGGATTTATATTATATTTAACTTTATGTATAATTTCAAATTTGCCGTTTAGAGCAGTAATTTACTTGTTATACATATCTATCAAAGAAGTGATCTTTATTGTTTGATGAATTTTTTTTACAGTTGATAATAAAAACATATATAGCCTTTATAAATTGTCTTTTAAATAATAACAAAATGACATTTACACATGAAAATATTAATCTTTATATTACAAGTACATACGGTAATACCGTTATTAGTTATCTTTTGCAGTCATACCGTATGTTACATTACAGCTATTTCACTTGGAGACTATTGGCATTACGCATATCGCATTCCACCAATAATTCGATACCATTGAGCTGATTTGAATATGATACCAGCACCAGGTTAGATAGTGGAATTGTTTAACGTTTAGTTGTAAAATAGCCGAGTTGGACTCATCAAGTATTATAGAGTCCTATACAAAACAAACTCTTTATTTTTATTTTTTTAAGACTTACATTTCTATAGCAGGCACGTGCTAGGCCGATGCGCGCACGCTGACCTCCGCTAAGACTGATGCCACGTTCGCCTACTAGCGTTGCATCCCCTGCTGGTAGTTGTTCAAAGTCACGAATCAAAGCACATGCTGTTACCACCTGTATGAAATTTGAATAATAATAAACGATGTGCACTTGTTTCTGCAATTATAAAAAAATATAATGAAAAGTACCTAGTGGTATGAAAGTATAAATTTTTTATTGAGTGTTACCAAATGTTTTTGTCATTTTTAAAGTATAGAAAGATTTCGTCATAAAAGCAGGAAAAATTGAATAAAATCTATACCATACGGCTTCATTGCGAGAAAATATCTTAAAAGGACATGTCCATGACACGATATAACCATGAGTACAGTAACGTAAATATACGACGTACCTTTAAAGATATAATACAAAAATAATGATTAAGCATTGATTATATCTTGAAATAACCTTATTAGCTTTTACAGATATTACAGATGTGCTGAATATAAGTAATTATTACATGATATTTTTCAAAAATGTACCAATTTGTGTTGTGTTCATTAATATTATATGATAAGTCATTGTCACTAGAAAATATTGTTATTTGCATAACAATGAATATTACTTATTCACACGCATATTTGAAATATTAAAAAAAAACAGCGCGCAAGATATTGAATTGTCTTTTAGACCAATCGGAATCCGTTTGCTTTTAAGATAAAAAAATATATATTAAAATCTGAAGTTTTATAAAATGTTAGCAGGTATATAAGGAATAGAAATTCGTAAAATGCCCCCGATGCCCAGCTACCTCTGAGAAATGGGGGGACGCAAAGCATTGAAAAATGTTTTTTTTTTTTTCAATTTCCGGCTTACAGTGACGTTCTATTGATAAATTTTTTGTACATAAGTTGTGGGTCTAGTAAAAATCTACACCTTTTATAACTAACACTTACAATAACCTTACAATAACACTTACAATAACCTTAAAGTTTTCGAGATATTTGCAACAAACACGGTTTTTAACTTATACTCGGTTTTTAATATCTTTTATAATAAAATATTTTAAAATCATAAAACTTCAAGTTTTCAATATTTTGTTCCCAAACCGGATTCCGATTGGACTATTTTAAATATATGATTAGGTAATTGATTCTGTTTTTCTAAGAAATAGGTACATTTATACAATGTATATTGTATTATGCAGTCTTAAACTTTTATGTTTAAAATATGTTTTAATCTTACAATAAAAATAAGATAATATGTGTAGATACAACATTTACAACTATACATTACAGCATTCACAGAGAACTGTTACTCTTAAGTAACTGATTTGGTTAATTTCATAACAATCACGAAAAAAATCTTTTAGATACCCACCAACCATTCTAATGTTTTATTATAATGAAAATTTTTGTGTATTTAAAGATAATATTAAAATATTTATCCCTAAAAACATCAATTAATCAATAAAAATTAATTAAAGGAATCTAATATTGTTTTATATACGTATTTGTTTTACCTAATAAAGTATATAGTAATTTGGTATGTTTAAACAGTAGGTACCTATAAATTACATCACCTTGAATATGTCATTTATTTATTAGAAGTACAATATTTTTAAAGTGCTCCTTCATGTAAAAAAGTGCTCATCTATAATAGAACAATCAGATGTTAGCGCATCAAAAAATAATTTTATTTTCAAATATGAAACTTTGTCAACGGTTGAAATATTAATGATATTGCTCACAAAATGGATAAAAGTATATAATCATATCGATCCAGAACGAGAAATAATAATAATATATGGAAAATATTAAATAACTTACCTTCTTATAGCGCAAACGATCATAAGGCAGACCAAATAAAATGTTTTGTCGGACACTTGCTACAAAAAGCCAGGGCTCTTGACTTGCGTATGATATGCGCGCTCCACCCAAAGAAACGCTTCCTTGTGAGGGCTGAAGTTCTCCCAGAATTACTTGTAACAGCGATGACTGTGTAAAAGATATGTATATGTAAATAATTTTATGGTTATCTACCTATCACTGACTAAACCGTAGTTCGCCCATGATGATGGTTAAATTGCGAAATGATGTTATATGGAAAGGACTCCCGAGATAAATATTAACAGTTTTCACATTATAACTTTTGTTAAAAAATGCTTATAAAAAAATCTGTACCTACTGAATTTTTGAAATTGTGTGTCTATGTATCATGGAAAAATGACAAGGCAAAACAAAAAAAAATAAACGATGATGGAAATAGTCTGTAGATCCTACGTCATAAAGAGATTGTTATATAATGATCAGGAGCAATCAAAGAACAATATCTGTGCAATGATTTAAAGCCACATGTAGAAAGAAACATAGTTCCTCCTGGTATACCAAAGTAACAGTTTTAAATATAACTATATCCTATATCTTTAAGCGAGCAATTGTTTAAACGAGAAATATATATATATATATATATATATATATATATATATATATATATATATATATATATATATATATATCTGAATCTCGGAAACGGCTCCAACGATTTTCATGAAATTTAGTATACAGGCGGTTTCGGGGGCGATAAATCGATCTAGATTAGTCTTATGTCTGAGAAAACGCGTGTTTTCGAGTTTTCATGCAGTTTTCTTTTGCATTATTCCATGCAAAATATGGTCGGTAATTTGAACACTCTAATGAAAGCATCGTGGTCAAGCGGCCAAGGTGCAAGATCAACAATCACAGGTGTCCAGGTTCGAATCTCGGTCAATACAAAGTTTTTACTTTTGTTTTTGTTTTTAATATTTATTTAAGTTTTTAGTTAAAAAAAAAGAAAATTGTACTTTAGGCCAAAAACTCCGACGGAAGCTCGGTAGCCCAGGTACTTATTGCTTAAACGACATTACAAATATTTCGAATTTTTGGCAAAATCTACTATCAATAATTATATACCATACGTAGGTACCTATGCACATAAATATAAGTAGGTATGATAATAACGTACAAGGCCAAGTTCAAACGTGCCAATAGCGTTTTAGAGTTCAATTGGCTACGAGTTAAAAATCCCCTCAAGGTGGAACACCTTATCTAAATAAAAAGAACTGTCTATATGCATTTTTGACTGTAACACACAGACGAAACTTCGTGTTTCTTTTTAAGGTTTGAAACTTATTTTTATAGCTTTACTATAAGTGTCTAGTGTGTAATAAGTAACTGACTACGAGTAAGTATAATGTTCAAAGGCCGACAATGTAATTTTTTAACAAAGTACATTGTAGTGTTAAATTATTTTGTAGTGTTAATAAACACATCCATACAAATATTAAAAATGTGAAAGTAACAGCCAGCCTGTTACGTTTTCAGGCCTAAACTACTAAACCAATTTCGATGAATTTTTGTATCTCTATAGAAGATGGGATCTTAAAAAAGGACATTAGGTAGGTACATAGGCAAATGAGACTATGAAACTCCTATGTTTTTTGCAGACATATAAGTGAGTGAGTATATATTCAGATATATTATATTTATAAAAATAAAGAGTGATATTTTATAATGAAGATCAAGGGAAGTGAACATGGGACTATTATAAATGCCAGACATCTGATATAAACGTGAGCCACTAGTGTGCTCATAAAGCGTCGAAAAAGAAAAAGCTAGGTATATATAAAATAGAGGTTTTTCAACCTATTAACCTAATATATCATACGTTTTAACGGTTAGTATGAAATACAAATCTATGAATTTCTCGGCTTTATACTATAATATCCATGTATTATACATATAAACATTCCTCTTGAATCACTCTATCTATTACTGAAAACTGCATTAAAATCTGTTGAGTAGTTTAAAAGATCTAAGCGAACAGACAGCGGAAGCGACTTCATTTTATACTATGGAAAGATTGTAATTTATAACAGATTTAATGCGCTAGGTATATGAATACGATAAGACTTTTCAGGTTAGGTTGTAAAAAATGTGAAATTAAATAGGTTAAATATAAATATAAGAATTATTTGATTATTTGTTTGTATAAATTAATTTATCATCACGCAATATTCAAATGTTTAATTAGGAAAAAATCTGACGACTTGTTTGCATGAAATTAACTAATATATGGAATATTTAATACAGATTTATATTATAACATTAAACACCAGTTGTTTTCTCATACAATCATTTCATATAAAATACATTTTTAGAATATTGTTTATGTAAAACTCGCTCTTCCTCATCCCTTATACAAACACGAGCAAAGGGGCTTTTAAAGCGATTAAGCCACAAACACCTGAGAAACAGTCAAGACACCTATAAAACAAATTAAATAGATTTTCCAATTAAAGTATTATCTAGCACCTCCAGGTAAATTTCTAAGAAATTAATTAAAATTCTAAAAAATGTCCGCGGTCGTGGAGGGGTTAAACCCACAATTTAATTTGAGCTAAAATGTAGGTAGGTATACGAGTAATATATCTATTAAATTATGATTTGAAATTGTAATGAGACTAGTACCTGCGATAGGATTAGAATTGTGTTGAGCAGAAATCAGTATTGACAACAATTATGCCAGGATTGTAAAATAGAGTAGTGGGCAACAGGCGCCGGAATTTCTGACCGGAAATTGGCGTAGCGCCAACGACTGGCTCAGGGGTCTAAAATCGGCACAGTTAGCCAAATATGGACGTATATTTAATATACGAAAAAACTAAACCGGAGGAAAGTATGAAATAAATTTATATTACTTAGTGCGTTATCTGTTTCCGTAAGATAATATGAATACAATCTCAGCAAATATTTAATGTAAGATGAAACATGAAGGCCATTTAAATAGCTTAAGCAGAATTATACTTCGTTTATCTCTCAAAGGCTTATTGAAGAAACTTAATCTTCAAATAATAGCTTATCTTGTATTATACAACAATGTATATACTAATGTAATTTCTTTTTATTTACATATGAAAAAAAACAGTATTAGTGTAAATCTTAGTGGCCTTATAGGCAGTAAGTATTTATATGTATTCAGCCCTTTTTAACGTCGAACTGCTAGGTACGGTCCTCCCTTCAATACGAGGGGGATCAGGCCATAGCCCACCACGCTAGCCAAGTGCGAGTCGGCGGACTTCACATGTCGTTCAAAAACTTGCTAAGTTTTCTCAGACATGCAGGTTTCCTCACGATGTTTTCCTTCACCGTAAGGCAAGTGGTAATCATGTTAGAAATGATTCGCACATGAAAATATCAGAGGTGCGAGATCCGGGATTTGAACCCGCTTCACTCGGTTTAGCATGCGAGCGTTTTACTACTGCCTTGTAAGTATTCTTATAGGCCGAGGAAAAAAACCATTTATGAGTTTCCCATGCACTGCGTATTCATACGCGGTAGTTAATTATACATACAATCATGCATCTATTAAAATCATATAAGAATATCACCAACTTGCGTTGATTGAAGTGTTTCAAGATGGCAGTGTCTCGTCACTGTAATAGCGTATAATCGGTTAGTTAATACAACTGCATTATACAGGCTGCTCTAGATAATAGTTTTTTAATATATATTTAATTTTTCTTCGTTACCTTAATCTTTTAAAGTTTTAAATATGTTATAATTAAAGAACTGATTACATATTCCAATGCCCGTTTTCCATAATTATTTTTATATTTGGACATATCTAATTTAATATTTATATTGCTTCTTAGAAAATGTTTTTATTGTAATTGATTTCTTGTAGTTTTGTATTAAAATATTGGTTTTTCAGTAACAAGTAACGAATTCTATTTACCGGCATTACTTTGCAATAACTAAATAACCCATGATCGTCATCTTTATACGAATGTTTAATTTTTTTAGCCACAATTGTTTTTATGAGTCTTAACTGTAAGTTGTATATTTAATCAATATGAATTTTATATGTGAGACCGTAACTGCTTAGTCATGAAATTATTGACACACCCAATGTTCTATACATCATGAGCAATATTGGGAAAAGAAATTTTATTCCTTATTAAACTAAACTACGATAACAAAGCTTGTAATTTATCACAAATAGTATTTATATGAGCTTTCTATTTAAACGATAGTCAATGATTAGACCGAAGTATCGCTGCCTGTGTACCATTTCTACGGGTGGGCATTGGCTGCCGTAGCTTATATACCTAGTTGTGTAAACAATCGTGATTGTAAGCGGTTAGTTGTATAATGTATTCTACCATTGTATCTATTGTAAATAAAACCATCTTTTCGGATTTTTTTCGCGAATTTATTTTGATTTTTGGTTCCCGACGTTTCGAATGCTTTACAGCAATCATGGTCACGGGAGAGACTCTGCGTTCAAAAATCAAAATAAATTCGCGAAAAAATCCGAAAAGATAGTTTTATTTAAAATGTCAAGTATTCACGTAAATCTAAGAAAGTATTATGTATCTATTGTGATTTGAGCTTTTGTACTAAATTTAGTTTTTGAGACATTAATGATAAGAACGATACCATGTGACCATTTTGCAAGCGCGTCGAAATCTGCCCGGAGAAGTCTCAAGTGCTTCTTCTATATCACGGCTTGATAACACAAGACAAGTATCATCAGCAAACTGATACATTTCACAATTTTCTATAACATTTTCAGATCGTTGACGTAAGTAATATAGTGTAAAGGTCCTAAAACTGATCCTTGTGGATCATAGATTAAGTAAATGAAAAATTTGCATTCTAACTAAACCAAATAAAATTCATAAAAGAATCCACAAAGAGTGACTTACGGTATTCACGTACATATTATATTTATATTTACATATTCAAGTAATAATAAATCGCAAATATAGAAAATGAAATACCTACACAGATACGAGTATATCTAAACGTTACGTTACGTAGTTAGTCAAATATTGTTAAGCGATAGTCGATACCGATATTATACTTATTTAAGTAACAAACAGTAACTGTTGGCAATGAAATATTTTTTACGTTACGCTCATTTGTTCTGTTAATTACACATTTTTTTCATGGATGAAATAGCGTAAAGAATTTTGCGAATTTTGTATGTCAAGCATGAAACTACAATTCTAAATAAATCTACGAAAGTATTATATAACTGGAACATTAAAATAGAAAATTAATAATTTTAAAGCAATTGGCTATGATATATGTAGTATGTTCTAAGTACTTAGTTATATTATAACTTCTAGTTTATTCCGCGCACGCCAAGGCCATGCTCATGGTTCCCATGTCGTCAACGAAAATCAATAGACACATTATAAATAATTTAATTAATGAATAATTTTGCAAACGATCTTGTATACGTTTTTCCCATTTCTCTTCTAAATCTGAATTTGTTGTAATAATCTTTTTTTTTATTTTTATTCATACCCAATCATTAATCTTAAATAAAAAAAGACATTAGTTTACATTAAATATTTTGTAAAAACATTTAATGTGGTCGGTAAACATTATTATCGTTGTTGATACTGCAGTACCTCCCCTCCATTCATTAGTAATTAATCCGGTCAGTCAATGCATTGATTTCATAATAGGTATTTGGATATTTAATTAAAACACACATGGTAGAAGTGAAACTTCAAAAAAGTAACCTACAAGAAAATGAGATGAATAGGCATAGAGTATCAGGAGTAGAATAATTATTATAAGGTTTATTTTTTTTATAATATTTAAAAAAAAATTAAAAGTTTAAAAGTTATTTTATATTTTATTTGACATAAACATACATTACATATTATTCAGAGATTAATTTCATTATTTTTCACTTCCTGTGTAATGTATTCTACCTCAAATAAGAACGGTTTCCATTCTCTCGCCGCCCTAATCCTATTTATTAATTGTAAATATTATTTATGTTTGTCTCTTTTTAGTGTTCCAATTACGTTTCATCGAATTTCAAATCACAACGATTCTAAAGAAGTTTAATTTCAATACGAGTATAAGCCTATTATATTTTTTTTTCAGAGTTCATAAAACACACACATTTTATATATTTGGATGATAATAAATTTAAATAAGTATATTTTTGTTAAATCACGCGTCCATAGTCCCAGGAAACTGCTTGTTAGTAGGTAAATGTGTTAGAAAACAAATTACGTTAATGACTTAAAGCAAATATGAAGTCAATACGAGTAGAATAAAATCTACCTATCGTCTGACAGAGGACGAGTACAATTAAACAAAGATAGACATATAACTATGACTTTATATAAATAATAAATATTATTTACAGAAAAAGGAGCTGTCTATTTTTGGTATAGAATTTATAATTGATATTCCTTATTCTTCTCAATTGATATTATAATTATTATTTTGCATATTTTAATGAAAATTATTTAAGATAAAATAAAAATAATCAACAATTTATCTATGTATGTATTAGTGTCCGACCGAAGGTCTATTTTTGGCCGAAGCCGAAGCCGAAGCCGATTAATCGGCTATCGCCACAACCTTCGGCCGAAGCCGAAGCCGAAGCCGAAGGTTTATATTCTCTCAGCACTCAGTAATTAATTTTGTATCAATACCTCAAATAACCTCAATATTGAAGGTTTATATTGACTGTCTCATGTAGAAGTTGATGATATATCATAGAGATGGTTGGTTTAGAGATAAATAAAAGTTTGTGATTTTGTGATTTACCTACTGGTAAAAAATAATAATTTCTTTATTATGTAATTCACAAATTACAATTAGACCAATCAGTCAGATTACTAATGTATCACAATTTAATTGATAAACACAAATTCAAAACAAAACACTCGTTTAAATACACGTACGAACTTGTTTTGATGCATGCAATGTGATATTTTAACAGTGACTCCCCGCCACCTCATGACTTTCGTAACAGTTCGTTCAATCTCGACGGTCGCTCGGACCTTCGGCGAAACCTTCGGCTTCGGCCGGGTTTTGGGCCGAAGCCGAATGTTTCGCCGAAGGTGGATTTTTTGGCCGAAGGTGGCCGAAGCCGAAGCCGAAGCTTCGGTCGGACACTAGTATGTATATATTAAAGTTTTGCATAATCGTATAGGAACCTTGATGTATCTGAGTTTTTGTTGCAATACTTGATCACGATTATAAAAATAGGTCTCTATTTACCCGACTGCGGCGAAGCCCAAAGGAGGGTTATGTGTTTACTAAACGGATAACTCATTTTTGATAATACATACGTCGCGTCATGTCGTTAGATAACGTGAGTGTTATATAAGAGTAATTAATTAGCCTGGTAATATTTTGTAGTGGTTATGTTTTTTTATTTTGTTCCTTCAGTCGAATTATAACTGAATGAAACCAAACCACTCTTAAATACATTGGCCGAGAAATCCCACCGAATATATCCAACAAAACCCAGCTATGACGTGCAAATTTATATTCTCGTGAGCTTTAGATGAAAAAAAGTTTTACCATTTTTGATTAATGGCTAATCGAATTATATAATTGATTTGATTACGACATATGTAAATACCTATTTATTCTTATATTATAAAGCGGAAAAACTTGTTTTTTGTTTGTTTTTTTTGTATCGAATACGCTCCGAAACTACTGAACCGATTTAGATGTAAGAAGATAGTTTAAGACCCTGGGAAGGACTTTTTATCCCGGAAATCATCCCTTAAGGGGGCGAAAATGGTGGTGAATGTTTGTATGGTGAAGCAACCTAGGGAAGAACTCGAATGAAACGAGGAAGATTCGCTAGTCCGAAATAAAAACAGAGAGTAATCAAATGTTGAACGTGAGGGGCGAAAAGATACTTTTACTTTCACGCACAACTTCAACAACATTGGATCGTGTGTTTCAGCCAATAATAAAAATAAAAGTCTTAATAAATATATTATTTTCCATTGCGTATTAGTATCTTATATTACTCTTTAGATGTTTTTGATGTACTGCCCCTTAAGTTGTTTAAGTAAACTAGTACGAAAATTATAAAATATTTATACATACATATAAGTTTAGCATTCTTCATTCTACAATTTAAAGTGATCCTTAAGGATCAAGTAATAAACATTTAATCTATGTAATTGTACAGTAATTACTAAGTTACCTTGGTGAAATCGCTATTATATACTCTTGGAGTAAAAATAATTAAACTAAACATAGTGTTGTAAAATGTCTTTAGATTTTATTTTGTGTGCACAAATACAAGTACTCTCTCACCTTTCATCCTGTCATTAACCGACTTCCAAAAACGAGGAGGTTCTCAATTCGTCGGAATCTTTTTTTTTATGTATGTTTACCGATTACTCGAAGACGCCTGAACCGATTTGGAAAATTTTTGTTTTGTTTGAAAGGGTATACTTCCCAGGTGGTCCCATATAAATTTTATCAAAATCGGTCGAGCGGTTTTTAAAAAATTAACAATAAATATTTTTTTTGAGCAAATTGTTTAATCGAATATGTTATTAAAAACTTTCTTCCTACAAATTACGTGCTTATTACGTCTACACTAAAAATATAAAAATAAAAACTTAAAAAAAACCGACTTCCTGGCACAAAAGGTAAAAAATAACTAAACGGGGGTTTTCATTTAGAATAGATACCTAATCAGATATTTTCGAACTCGGTGCCAGCGGACAATATTTTAAGATATGAATATCTAATAGGTAAATATGTATTTTACGTATCAAAATATATTAGCTTTCCTATGCGTCGGCTGGCACAGACTTCGAAAATATCTGATTAGGTATCTATTCTAAATGAAAACCCCCGTTTAGTTATTTTTTTACCTTTTAGTGCCTGGAAGTCGGTTTTTATTATTTTTTTAAGTTTTTATTGACAATTCGACTCGACTACTGACTAGTGGAGAGTGGAGTGGATTCTCTCGGACATGGAGATTCCTCGCGATGTTTTCCTTCATCGTAAGACAAGTGATAATCATGTTGGAAATGATTCGAACATGAAACTATCAGAGGTGCGAGACCCGAGATTTGAACCCGCTTCACTCCCAAGCGAGCGCGTTACCAATGGGCTACTACTGCTTTACTAGTCATATTGGCTTGCAAATAAATTAACGAGGCAAATGCTGCTTTATATGCATAAGGTAGTTTAGAGTTCTATTTATTTAATGAGTTTTGCAAATGATTATAACATAAAAAGGATTGCTTACCTTCCCTGCTCCAACCAGGCCCGTGACTCCAATAAACTCCCCAGGACGGACGTTTAGAGATACGTTTCTTATAGTAGGAACAATAGGCTTTGTTTGCCAACTTGCTGTCACATTTGTCAATATCAAACCTGACGATTTTACACTTTCTTTATGTTTATCTACACCGTTGGTTATACCATTCACGCTAATACCGTTGGTCTTAAAATCTTCTGGTTCCAGCTCCTCTAGTGATAAAAATTCCTAAAAAGAAATATGTTCGAAGTTTTAGGTAATAGTTAATAGTTAAATAATCACGAGATAAAATACAAAAGCAATTATAAACATGAATGGTTCTAATTTCATAATATAAATTAAATATATTCTTATATTATTATTTTTATAGTATAAGTACGAGTATAGGTATTTATAGTTCAAAATTGAATTTATTTATTCAATATAAATACTTAAAAAGAATAAAATTATCCACAGTCGGCAATACTCGTCCATGAAAGTATTATTTCAACGTTTTACCAGTCTTAAAAGGTTTTTGAGAAAAAAAAATACTTTCGAATTAATTGGTTCAAAGGAAATATAGATATAATAAATGAAAATTAAAAAATAAATACAAAATGAGACAAAATAACTATACTTACGTATTCTAAAAAACAAGTATGTAATGTTAAAGAAATAAATAACATTTAGTTTCTTATTTTACTTTATATTATGTAATATATACTCACTCAATATTTTTATTAACTTATAAAAATCTGTTATAGTACAAATGAAATGTTTATTTAAAAAAAAAAAACTTTATTTCAACAGGTTCTTTAAGTTACCTCAAGACGCCTAACGGACACTTTGGATTCAGCAAGGGATGCCAATGCCATCGGGAAGAAGATATTGCAAGCTAACTGAAGAAGATTATAGTATTGTACTAATGAGAAAGTGATCCCTGCGTGAATATCGCCACCTAACAGTACAAAAGTGGTCACTGCAGCAAACAATATGAACCGCTCTGTAAACACACTGAGTGCAGTGGAAAATCCTTTGATAAAAGACGTTCTCAATATAAATTTCACTTCGTACCTGAAAATTCACATAACGTTAAAAATTATCAAATATAAAATTAATATACTATAAACAAATTATATTTATACACTGTTGTATATTTTAAATATAAATATCTTTTCGGATTTTATCGCGGATATATTTTGACTTTTGCTTCCCGACGTTTCGGGAGAACCTTAGCCTCTCCCGTAACCATGATTGCTGTAAAGCACTCGAAACGACAGGAAACCAAAAATCAAAATTAATCCGGCAACCGCGAAAAAATCCGAAAACATAGTTTTATTTAGTATTATCTATACCAATATTATAAAGAGGTAAAGTTTTGTGAGATTGTGAGTTTGTGACGTTGTAGGGGGTAATCTCTGGATCTACTGAACTGATTTAGATGAAATTTAGTAAGAAGATAGTTTGAGACCCTGGGAGGGACATAGGATACTTTTTATCCCTTAAATCATTCCTTATGTTTTAAAAACGGGGATGAAAGTTTGTACTGGGAAGCAAGCTAGGGACGAATCGCTAGTATATTATAAATTTAGGAAATTTACTTACTTGCGTAGTTTGTCTACCAGTTTCTCGAAAGGTTTTTCCCAGGCATACATTTTTATAACTTGCACACCATTAACTAATTCACTCATTACTTTTACCCTTTCGTCTGTACGTTTCGCTATTTTTCCTCTCAGAGAACCTTGAAGATTGCTTAAATATGCTGTAATGAACAAAGGTGAACATTTGACCTTCATTAAAAATACTACAGATACGTTTCGGGCTCGAAGGTGACATTTTCATTGATAAATTACTAACCCACTTATTAAATAAATTATAATATTCTTTCTGTCTTCATTTTTCAGCAGTTTAATTAAAAATGATACATAAATCTTAGTTTGGGTCATGCCAAACCAAAACTGGATTTGTACGGGTTATATAATTATTATTTAACTGGGTGTAATGTAAAATGTGACGCGAGTACGATGCAATGTAGAGCAATGAACTTGAATACAAGTAATGATTTTGCTACATACGAGTAGATCCTTTATAATGTGATTCTCTTAACAGTGATTATTTTCTAGTTATTTTAGAATGTTTGTCTGTCTGTCTGTTACCGCATCACGAGAAACCCACTGGACAGATTTGGATGTAATTTGGTACGATGATAGCTGACTATCCGAGTCAACATATAGGAACTTTCTAACACGGGAAAATATCTCATCTCTAAGAAATCTATACTATACGTTACCTATAACGTAACTAAAAACGTTAAAACGCCAGTTAGGCTATATATTTAGTAATAATATTGACTATTTAATATAATTATGCTACGAACTTGAAGATTTGGAGCATTTATTTATAAATTACACGAGCAGCGTCGCGGGAAAAAAACTAGAATAATACAATGTCGTAATAACAGTGGTATAAAGTTATAAAAATGTCATGTCTAATACAATTTCTAAAACACCTCGACTACCAACTTATTGTTATAATACAAATATGCATTGATAATACATAATTCTATAAGAAGCAATACGTACTATGTTTATGCAAATGTAAAGTTTATAAACTCATTTCATTTAAATTTATAATAATAACAATAAATTATAAGACTAGCAGCAGTGCCCTGATAATCAAATTTTAATTAAAATTTGAAAAACTACTTACACTAAAACGGCTGAATCGATTATCATAAAACATGTCTAAGAACCGTCGCCAAGAAACTAGCTTTCAAATTAAAAATCCGCATCCAAATCGGTTCACTCGTTTCAGAGCTATGTATCTTTAAAATGATGGGTATGTGGAAAAGATTTAGAAAATGACAGGTAGACCTAAGAAATTATTTAACGTATATGTATAATGTATATGCTTTATAAGTTGGATGTCATTGAGATAATAATTAGTCCCTTACGGACGGATTTCCTGTATCAATTTCATTTCATTTAATTCTATCTTTTTAGAATTAAAATTAGGTTTTGCGATTCGATCTGAAAATTTACCTTGCACGATAACTGTTTGTATGAAGATCACGGCGAGAGCAGCAAGTGTTGCCCAACCAATATGCTGCCACACCAAATATGAGACAACAGGCACGACGATCGGCATAACCCAAATGTAATTAAGGTATAAAGCTGCTATATCAAAACGATTAACATCGTTAGACATCAAATTAATGACCTGCCCTGATTCTGTTTTACTCAAACCGATCCGGTTCAATTTCAATATCTTAAAAAAAAGGAGTAAATTATTATTACAAAAAATTATAAAAAAAAACTATAATTTGATGGCTGACCTTCAAAGTTATAATTAATTGTTTTTATAATTGACTTAATCAACTATATCGTTTAAATAATAAAAAATAATAAAGCAAAATTAGACAAGTTTCATCGAAAAAAAAATTATTATAAGAACGTGTTAGCAATAAATAAATGCAATGTACTATAATAATGACGATCATATCATGCATTTATTTTTATTCAATCTTTTATAAGCGATCGAAGATAAAATAACTTATGTGTAGGTATATGTGCGATTCCGTGTCCTACCTTTCTAAATAAAACAGAACATGCCGCTATTCTCACTCTCATTCCAGAACAACCCTGAAGTAGCTGTAGATGGTTCATCATCAAGGCAGTTAATATTGTAGAAACATTCATAGCAAAATTATAAATATGTGCTTTCTTATATGTATCTGGCGTTTTATCTCCCGCAAAATATTCTATAAATAAAGCTAAAGTAAAAGGAACCAGTGGCCTAAAATAAATATTCTGAATTAGTATTTTATTGGATATTTTATGATATAACAACAACTATCTGATCGTAGTCATTACAAAGTATTGAGTAACGTGTTCAATTATTTACGTAACTTTGCTTTCATTTTTAATTTTTAAAAAGCTATATATCTTTCATAAACAAAGTAGGTACTTTAAAGAAAAAATCTACAACAAATTTAGATATTTTCGCGACATTTCTACTAATTACACATTACAAATGTTTATAAATATCTTACCACACGACAATAAAAAGTATGCCTGCTAAGAAGCCGCACATCATGTACTCGAGCCAAAAGCAGCTTATTATTGCTCTAGATAGAGAAGGTTTACTTTTTGTTTTGCGACATTTTTCTACTTCCTTTTCCCACGCTTGTTCTAGGCGATCTCCAAGACGGCCAGACTGATCTCCGCCGCGAGTCTGCCATAAGTCTTCTAACGTAAACCCTTCTTTATAGCCTTTTCTAAAAAGAGGAAAGCTCGACCTGCAACAACGGAATAAAAACAATCAATGAAGATTATAATTTATCTTAAGCTTTATTTCTTTTAGATTATTAAAAGTCTTGTATGTTTTTCTTTATTCATAAATACTAGGAAATAATGTAATTTTATTAAGTAATCATACTTAAGTCGTAACAAACATCCCACAGTCCACACACTAATACTTTATACTATATTTTTTCGTCAACCTATTCTCATCTTTTAGTTCGCTTTTTACTCCGTTGGGTTTTTTTGG
Organism: Brenthis hecate; assembly: GCA_951806755.1. Lineage (NCBI taxonomy): Eukaryota > Metazoa > Arthropoda > Insecta > Lepidoptera > Nymphalidae > Brenthis > Brenthis hecate. Next base: position 970,240 of record OX638264.1, read on the forward strand.
TTTTGTAAATTATTTATATATTCACAGCTTTTTAATTTTGGTCAGTTATACATTTTTAGTTTTATGTAACAATTTCTTATCCTAAATTACTTTTAAACATGTAAATTGCATATGTTTATGTAATCGCTTCTTGAAAATCTGTATTTTGATACCCCACTCACTCGAAATTGGCGCCTAGAGGATCCTCCATTTTGATTTTCAACGATTTTTATATAGCCCCCTAGGACACTCGCGTTATCAAGACGAATCTAATGACGTATTAATCATCAAAATCGGTTGCGCCGTTTAGCAATTACGAGGGAACATAGGGTTGGACATACATACATAAAGGTCAAACACATAACCCTCCTTTGGGCTTCGACGCAATCAGATAAAAATAACTATTTGATGCATATATAAACCAACCTACGCACCTGCCTACTTACTGCAAATAATATGGCATATTTAATAATTTCTTTTCTTAATACATAAAAGCTCCTTTATCTGTTTTAATATAAAATTGATTAAAAAGCTATTTTCAAAATAACAAAAAAATTATTAAATTGAATCTCTAAATGTAATCTAAAAACAAAACAAACTGAGATTTCCAAAAAGAAAACCAAAAAGACCAAACTCATTAAGTATTACAAGTTACCTATAACTATCAAACCTGCTAACGATAATTTTTTTACAATGATGGAGAACCTCGCAAATCTCCGGCCAGCCTTAATTAATCGCTCGTCCCCGCTGCTCCTACACGACAACGCTCGACCTCATACGGCACAACAGACGGTCTCTAAGCTACAAGAACTAGGGTTGAAAGTTTTGCGTCATCCACCGTACTCACCAGACCTTGCGCCGACAAACTTCTACTTTTTCTAAAATTTGGACAACTTCTTGGCAAGGAAAAAATGGAATACCCGTACATACATCAAGAAGGGCATTGAAAAATAATCACTGCGCTAGCAGAAATGTATCGATAGCATTAGTGCATATTTTGATTGATAGAAATAAAAAATATTTATAAAAAAATTACTAACTTTCTGTATAATAAACAGCAATTTCATAGGTAAAGACCTAATATTAGCGTAGTAATACCTCATTTCAAATACCTTACCACCCTGAGAGTTTTAATGTTTTCTTCGTAAAATATATTGCTATAAATTATAGTTCTGTTCTAGCCATGATCTGTTTATTGTGCATTGTTAGTTTCTTCTACGAGTATACATATAATAAAATTGTAACTAAGCCGAATCTGTACATTAAATATTTTTTGGAAAATCTTATTGAAATAGACATTATTATCGATACAAAGTCCGAATCTATAGTTTTTAGGTTTTTCGTCTGTCTGTCTGTCTGTTACCGCAGCGCGGAAAAACCACTGGAGGGATATTGATGAAATTTTGTATGATGGTAGCTGGTTATCCGGGTCAACATATAGGATACTTTTTACCGCGGGAAAATATCTCATTTTTGAGAAAAAATACAAAAACTGCAATGTAAGGGTATCAATATGTAAAACCTAAGAATTTGGTTTTTGGTCACCTGAACGCGGGCGGAGCCGTGGGCAATACTAGTATTTAATATAGTAAGTGACATATTATTGAATAATTATATGGTCATCCGTGTACTGTCTACAACTTTGTTGAGTGACAATAATATATGTGTGTATCTTTGTTCATTGAACGCTACACTATTTAACAATTTTGATAGCATCAATCCTATAAGATACTAAACTACACACTTGACTCGGACAAAGATAAGGAAATTTTAATTAACCATTAAATAAAAATGGCAAGCATAAATATTTATTCAAAAAAAATAGGCATATAAAACTGTAAATAACACATGAAGGAAATAAATAGACACTGCGTCTTTTGGACGTTCGAATGATACGAGTATAGTCACTCATGTTATTAATAGTAATTACAATGACCATGGAAACTGAAACATTTGGAAACATTATTTTTATTAACAATATAGCTCATGACAATAGTGTGCTAATTATGTTTATTTTGTTATAGTATTTGAATTTTCGTCAGACTATGAAAGAATGCACATCTATACTATAATAAAACAGTAGAAGTCGAATGTCTGTACATAGCAAAAAAATGTTAAAAACCGAGTCAGGGGGATGTAAAAAGATAAATAATACAAATGCAGTTTTTTTTTTCAAATTTTTTGTTTCTCTGTTTGTTTGTCTGTGTGTACGGGCTAATCTCCGAATCTATTGGACCGATTTGAATGAAATTTCGTATGATGGTACCTTATATCCCCGGTCAACATCTAAGATACTTTTCATCAAAAGTTAAAAAACTATAGTAACTTATACAGCTTAGTACATAACAACTTATGCACCTAATTTAGTAAAATTTGGCATGCGATACCTTATATTGCCGGTCAAACAACAGGTAACTTTTCATCCCGGGAAAATGAACGATTCCCGTGGAAACGAATAGATCTCTATTAGTGTTTTTCTAGAGGCGAACCCGAGCGAAGCGAGGGTGAGCCGCTAGTTATAAAAATAAATATCATAGCTAAGTAATTAAAATTCAAATAAATATTATTTAATACATAATAAATATTAAGTATGTTTTATACAAAAACGTATATAATAGGTATATATAACTATATAGCTAATATAAGAACTATGTAAGTATTATAAATTTCTTTAATGAGATTTTTAAGATTTAAAGATATTGCCAACCAAAGAGTACTATAATGCCAACTTTTATTCAATCCAAGAGCTCTCTTGAATCCCTCAATATATACTTACTGTAAGTTTTTATATGCATCAAACGTAGTACGGTGTTGCCAACTTCCATTTCGAAATAGCAAAAATAGTTTATTCTAAACTACATCTCAGTTCTCATAAAAAATAAAATGCGATTGATGTTATATTTATATACTTTACGAATACTTTTTTAGGGTTCCGTAGACAAAGGGCAAAACAGTTACGTTTATAATTTCGTCATTTTACTTAATGACTAATGATGTTAATACGTTAAATAGTTTTTAAGATACTTGCAGTTTCACATGTTCGGCCGCAAAATTAATATTGTTTACAGTTTACATAGAAGTATTAAGTATAAAATCTTTTTTTTATGCCAAAAAATTAAAAATTTTTTAATGGCTATACATATTTTATTTTATTTGTAAAATAACAAATTGCGTACAATGTACATATTTAAATTGAAACTACATGTTCGATGCTACCAAACCTTCACCGTGCTTGTCAGTTTCGCACTTGTTTTTAAAATTCATCTATGTGATATGTTAGTCCATCGTGCAATCAATGGAAATAAACCTATCCATTTTATTTTCGTAAATATCATATGACTCGACTCGTCTCGACAACAGATTTTTAACCGACTTCAAAATAAGGAAGTGGTTCGCAATTCGACTGTGTATATAGCAAAACACGCGGCTTCGCTCGCGATAAAACTAAAAAAAAAATCTATAAAAAGGTAGCTTTATACAAACTTTCATCTTCTATTTTACCCCCTTATAGAATAAATTTCGAAAAATGCTAAAACACGTATTTATTTAATTTTATTGAAGAATTTAATTAATACCAAGTTTTAAGTAATTCTGATCATAAATATTTTTTTGATTGTATTATAATTCATAACGTGTTTTCCGGTGGGGATTAGATAATCTAGTAGAAGTCTATGTCCCTCTCCAACCCTCCAACTATCTTCATACAAAAAATTACGCCAATCCGTCACTCCGTTTCGACGTGAAAGAAGGACAAACAAACAAACAAACAAACAAACAAACACACTTTCACATTTATAATATTAGTATGAATTATCAGCTCATTTAGTAAATTCCTTTTTTGAAATTATATCATTTTCGAAATCACACCTGGTGCGTAAATGCATTTCCCAACGTTAAAAAAAGGCAATATATGGCTGCGAAGAGTAGCCATCTATCACTACGGACGAAGATCTACCTTGCAGATATGATGCACACCAGTCCAACAAAGTTTCATTAATACCAAACGTTTTCAGTTTGTTGATAAGTAGTGCGTGATTTACTTTGTCAAAGGCCTTAGAGGAATCAGTGTAAATAGCATCTACTTGTAGTTTGTTATCAACTTTATTAAATCGGTGGCATACAAGAATAAATTTGTGACAGTAGATCTATGAGACGAAAAACCATGCTGCCGCCAGCCAATACGACGTCCCAAATTTTTGAAAAAAGATCCATAGACTAAGCTCTCAAGGACCTTTGACATAGTAGATAATATATATGTATTAACATATATGTATGAACTTGTATGACATTGGTGTATTTAATGTCACATCATTATATCATGATGAATGTGATGAAAGATATATTATATTCTATTAATTAATCGTTATTTGCTTATCAATGTCCAATAATTATTATTATTTAAATTTACATTTAGATAATAAAAAGGTAAACAAGAATTGATAGTAACTGAGAATTCCCATAACTTCGTTTTATTTGAAAATATCTAAATAACTTAACAACCTTAATCACTACATAGTATAAAACAAAGTCGCTTCTGCTTTAAAACTACGCAACGGATTTTGATGCGGTTTTTTTAATAGATAGAGTCATTCAAGAGGAAGGATTATATGTACATAATACATGTATATTATAGTGCAGAAAAGCCGAGAAATTCAAAGATTTGTATTTCATACTAACCGTTAAAACGTACCTAGGGACGAACCCGAGTGAAGCGAGGGTGAGTCGCTACTCGCTAGTGCAACATATAAAAGAAAGAAAAATAAAATAAGGAGTTAAAATTAACGTATTCAAAACACTAATGTCCGATTTCACCAACATCCCATAAGCTATCACCTACGTATGGGATCCCTAGCTTAAAAGTGCCCCAAAACTAGCCCCTAAATTAAATTTCGTTTTACCATCGTCAGAGCCCGTATATCTAGTATCTATATTTAGGTGGCATTTTAACATTTAGGTGACCCCTAACTGTCGGTGAAACAGAAACTGTCCCCTAACAGCCCCCTAACCATGCTTAGGGGACCTCTTAAACTTAGGTGACTTTGGTGAAATCGGCCATAAGTGTAGGAAGTTGCTTAGAAGTTATTATACATGGGAATCTAAGGGTACACTTCTTCCCATTGTTGTTGTACCCCTAATCTTATAAACTATCTACTACTATTATTATTAGGGACCTCATAGCGATCAAAAAAATAATCAAAATTTTAATAGTTGACGTTTTAAGAATCAATCTAATGTTGTAGTTTAAGTAAAATTAAAAACAGAAATAATAAATAGATCCAGAAATATGTCACTTTTTACGTTAATAATTCACGTATTTAATTATTAAACGAAATTCCATAAGTACCTACCCAAAGAAAACGGAACAATGTGAAAGTAATATTTGCATAACATTACAATTTAGTTTACTTAATCTGCGAATTCAAAGGATATGTTTGTATTTTTTGAGCTGTTTATTTCGGTTCAAAAAGGTAACGGACCACCAAAATATGTTTGATTTTAGTTTTTTCTATTATTTTACGCATCATCAGACTACATTTACAGCATTTTCTTCTTTTTTTAAGCCGGTTAAAAATAGTATTGCAAGCTCAGCGGTGTCCCTTATCGTTTCCCATGCAGCATATCTAGCGATAACTGAGGCAAAACAAAATAATTGTCCAAATTAAGGCAATCTAATATCTTTATATAGGATATTATTATGGCACTGTATGACCAAAAGTTTGTAAAATTTGGTAAAAAGATAGTTTGAGACCCTGGGAAGGATATAGGATCATTTTTATCCCGGAAATCATCCCTTAAGGAGGTGAAAATGGAGATGAAAGTTTGTATGGGGAATCAACCTAGGGACGAACACCAGCGCAGCGAGGGTGAGTTGTAGTAAAATATAAATGTTGTTCGGTGATAAGTGCTAATTTGAGAACCCTTATTCTGACTAACCCTAAACTTATAAATTTCTGAATAAACCTTGTTCTGAAAACCCTTCTTCTGACTATTACGAAAAAAAAATCATTTGGAAACAGTTGGGCCGATTTGGGTAATTTTTACCAGGGGAAAAGTTGCCGGAATTTTTGGAAATATTCTGTAGAAACTTAAAAGTGCTTTGTCCTATACAATTTTTGTATTAACTCTAGATCATAAATTTAAATGAAATTGGGACAGGACAAAATCTGTCTGATCGGCACTACATAAAATAAATAGTGAATATGCACTCCGTTCTTCGAATTCCAAATTCTTTAACATCTTCATTGTATATAATGCAATTTAGACCCGGAAAAAAACTGTAAATACAACATGTAACACATTTAGCAAGATAGCTGCGTATTCGATTTTCTCAAAGTTCCATCAACTGTGTTCCATCAAAAAGTGACTGACAACATCACGTGGTTTCCGAGTAATTAAGATTTATTATCAACAACTTCTAAACTTTAGATTGCTACTAAGTATTTTTTAACAAAAAAATCTAATCTAACCTAGACTCCAACGGAAAATTTCGCTTCAAAATCGATCTGCAGCCGTATACGCTAGTCAATACCTACGAAGCAGGTTGTCTAGATATAAAAATAACCAGTACTTAGTGTAGTAATAGATATGAATATTTTTTTGCGAATATAGATAAGTAATATGATCAACGTAATCTTTACAGTGATCGCGTTTATCACTACACTATAGTCTAAGACCTCTAAGTTTTACACAATACAATAATATATTGAAAATTTTGTGTAGTGAAGCTAACTTACTACTCGAGTCAACATTTAGAGTATCTTTTACTATGGAAAAATCTTTTATTCTATCGAGCCTTCCTTAGTTTACATATCTAACGCTGGCCAAACCTTAAAAGATACATCAAACCAATGTACTAGATGAGAAGCTCCTCTTTTTGAAGTCGGTTGAAAATTGATCTTAATAAGGCATACCTACAGAAAAGTTGCAATAGCAAGTCTTTCTCCTAAGGTACGCAATAACTATCGTATCTATTTAACATAAATAAAGAAGTAATAAAGTCAAGTTTGTACTTGATTTGTTTTTTAAATCCGTAAAAACCGAAATAAAAAGATGTGAAAATGTTGGCGAAGGAACATAGTATTATGCAGTCGAACTGAACCTTTAAAGATGCATCAAAACAATCTACCTACTAAAAAATTGTGGACCTTAAAAAGGCCTAAAGTAAATTCTTGTCATAATTATCTCCCGAGTGCAGCGAGAGTACATACATACGTATGTCGCTTGTGTTATATAATCGTACATTTGGAGAGTATGCTGTAAATGTTAAATGTAACAACAACCGGCTTTATTAAACTCAATTGATATATACGTACATTAATATCAACTCAATTGTTCATATAAGATCGTTTAAGCAATTATCAGCTTCACTTGTTTATCAAGATATTTTATGTGTCACAGAAAAACTTTTTAGGGTCCCGTAGTCAACGAGGAACCCTTATAGTTTCGCCATGTCCTTCTTTCCGTCTGTCAGCAGCTTAGCTCAGAGATTCTTAGTACTAGAAAGCTGTAATTTGACATGGATATATTGCGCGTGGCCCGACTCGCATTTGGCCGGCTTTTTGTCTGTTTCTCCATCCGTTTATCCATTGTATTTATTCACCATTTGGTTATAACTTATTAAAATTATTATTCACCCAATACTGTCCATGTTTTTAGATACGTAATTAATATTTGTTAAGGGACGGGAATATTATTTTGAAATTTTATTTTTATAATAATAGGAACTACTTATTAACATTGTAATACATTTAATTTTCTTTTACTAGCATAAGTTTTTTAAGTTCCCAGAATAATAATGGGCTCAATACTTAATAGAAGTTTTATAATTATATTTTTTTTATTATGTCGAATTCCAATGGATTTATTATTGTACGTATAAGGAATACTATAGGAACAATAATTTTAATAACCAAAATGTTATTCAAGGCTCACCGCTTAACCCATGTCAATTGAGGATAGCACATAAATGTTCACACAAGGTTTATCATTAAACTTTACTTCTTAAACTTCAATTGTTACACGATAAGGATTTAATATAAAGATACTAGCAGAACCCGCGGCTTCGCTCGCGCTAAAACTACAAGAAAATCTTTAAAAAGGTAGTTTCATACTAACTTTCATCCCCTATTTTACCCCCTTATAGGGGAATTTTGAAAAATGCTAAGACACGTATTTATTTAATTTTATTGAAGAGTATATATACCAAGTTTCAAGTAATTCTGATAATAAATATTTTTTGATTGTATTATAACGTGTTTTACCGTGGGAATTAAGTAATCTCCCGCGATAAAAAGTAGTCACTCTCCAGCCCTTCAACTATCTCCACACAATCAAATCACTCCAAGCCGTTACACCGTTTCGACGTGAAAGAAGGACAAACAAACAAACATCCAAACACACTTTCACATTTATAATATTAGTATGGATTTACATCTACATTGTACAATAAAAAACACGACGTGAGCACTGTTGCGCAACAATGTTCAAGATTTGCACACTTATAAGTGATGCTCAATTTACTCGCAACATCCTTTGACAGCTGTAGCTTTTTCAGCATTGCCGTTATTAGAAAAATGATAATTCCGCATCGAGCATCACATTAATAATCCAATTAGTATGTAAGTATCAGGTCAGTAAAGTCTCATAAAAGCCTCTTTGGCCCTTCTGGTGATGAACGAAACCCTATCATCTCGCTGTTAGCTAGACAATGCAGGGGGTTTACGCTGGCACTACTACGCCCCCCCCCCCCCCCCCGAACACTCGAACAGTACCTAACCACTCAAACTCCAGCATTAGAATACCAACTTCGTCCTATCGATCTCGGCTCTGATGATATCTAAAGCGAATAGTACCGACCAAATTAATCGTAATTAGTATTCAGATATCTTAAAAAGTCATAAAATGAATTGTACTGACAATAATAGAAATGAATCTTTGCACTTTACTATGTAGGTGGTTATCTCTAATTGATTACGCACTTTGACGGTATGCTATAATAACTACATATTTGGGTCCATTTTTTGCGTACCTGAGCTTGTTATTTCCTGAGGTAAAATAACTCATTTTGAAACTTTTAAAAAAGTGTGAGACGGCCTGGCGTATAAAAAAATAAGGAGTTCAGACTTGACATAGACGAAGCGGGAACTGTAGTAGTGGTGTGTGACCCTATGTGATAAGATAACGAGTAAATTATAAATCTTTCAATAAGCGTCAAATATAATATTAACAAGCAAGATGATTTTTAATGTTAATTATTGTAATTTTTTTTTGTTTATAATGATGATTTTAATTTTACTTCTTATTATTATGTATTATTATGAATTTCTTTTGTATTATGACATTTATTTATAATATTTTTTTTTTTTAATTTTTGTACTTTTAATACATGAATATTTAAATGCTATGTACACTTATAAATGACATACATATAAGGTATATTATTATTACATTAATTAAATTGAAAATGTTTTATATGTATGTTGTAAGTGTGCTTTTTACAAATAAACAAAAAAAATAAACAAGCCGAAAGATTTATAATTCATGAAATCATAAGGTTACATGTTAGTCTTAAAATGATATGTATTTTTTAGTATTTTTTTTTGACATTTTAAATAAATATCAAATATTCGCGTAAATCTAAGAAAGTATTACATTTTTTTGCTTTGCGCTTCCCATCAATTCAATTTTCCAATCAACATCAAGCATAAAAAATCATCAGGATTTTTTAAAAATAAAAAAGACCCAGATCAAAAAAATACACACAACTGAGATGAGGATGCTGATATGGGCAGAGGGATAGAGTAAGAAACAAGCATACTCGAGAATCGAAGAAAAACTCTGAAGCACGCATGAGGTGGCATGACCATGTAATGAGAAGACCCGAAGAGCACATGGCTAAGCAAGTTCTCTACATAAATTCAGGTCAAAAGAAGCGAGGTAGACCCCTTCTCACTTGGATGGCTGTAGTCTACAACGACCTGAAGCTAGCCCAAGTAAATAACTCGACAACCTAGAAGTAAGAACCGAAACATCTGGTGAAGAATGACGAGGAGAGTCGATCCCAAATGAAATGGGATAAGGCTAGGCAAATAGAAATACACCACTAGCGATTTACCCGCACTTCGCTCGGGTACGTCTCAAGGTACGTTTTTAGCGGAACCCTATTTTTTTTTCTAAAATAAAAGTAACCTAAGTTACTCCTTATAACATCAGTTATCTACCATTCAAAGCCTCGTTAAAATCAGTCCAGCCGTTTCGAAGATTAACAGGAACAAACAAACAAAAACTTTTTAAATTTTGTTTCTCTTATAAGTAACGTACATAATTCCATATGTATTTAGTAAATAGCTGTTATATTGATATTACAAACAGACACTTCAATTTTATTTATCTGTATAGATTATTTATTATATTTACCTCATATTGTTATTTACTACTTGTGTATACGAGTATACATATGTTCCTACTTAATTCAGAAACTTCTTAATGGCACTGGTTACGTGCATATGAAAACTTACTCTAATTGTTAATTTTATAATTCAGCATATATAATATGCACAAATTTGAAAATAATTATAATTAACAGCGATTCGATTTATTTCCACATTACGACAAGTCATGATCATAACACGAAATGAATTGAGGCTATTATACTATTACTTACTCTTGCAGCTGGTCATAATTAGATTTATCAACAACACGAACATAACATTGTAGTATTGTGCATATTTTACTTTGAATCATTTTTGCGTTATCAGAAAACAAAGAGGTTTAATGCAAATTGAAAAGTTATTTTGCATGTCGTTTGTTAGAAAAGTTATAACTAACGATGTATCCTCGCTTCGCTCGGGTGCGTCCCTAGGTTCGTTTTATTTGTTTTGAGCGAAACCCTAATTCTTTTTTCTAAAATAAAATTAGCCTTAATTACTCCTTATAACATCAGCTATCTGCCAGTGAAAGCGCCGTCAAAATCGGTCCAACCGTTTCGGAAATTAGCCGTAACAGACGAGCAAAAAATTTAAAAATAGTTTTTTTCTTATTAGTAGGTAGCGTTTATACTTTCATATTATGTACATATTTAGTAAAAAGCTGTTATTTTGACATTACAAACAGACACTTCAATTTTATTTATCTGTAATAGATTCTTTATTACTGAATATTTTGTCTACATTACGTGGCGAACTAAGCAAAAATTTAATTTTAAAAACGTCTTAATTTGTGGATCGGCTAGATAGAACTGCGTGCCACTGTGTGGACTGTGATATATATAGCAAATTTTACAGATTCAATTATTTAATGCTTTGAACCATACAAAATATATTTTATTGGTTTGTTTTTATGCAGATCTAGGTATTTAGTATACCTAAATTTATTTATTATATTTTGTATACTCCCGGGTCCCGATATTATCACTGCACAGAGAACGGCTGGATGTGTCAGTAGTAAAATCTGCTCTATGTCTGCCCCGTATGAATCACTTGTCGTCAAAATAAATTGAAATTTACTTATAATTTTGTAAATGTTAAAGTATATAAGGTAATACTTTACCTAGCTTTAAATAAAAATTCAGTGTACGTTAAATTATAAGTCTCGATACCGAGAATTCCGTTATCCTAATTTTTTATTATTCTTTTTAACATAAAGCTTTTAATTTCCCTTTGTAATGTTATTTTAAACTAAAAAATACAAGTTACTATAAAACACTACAACTATAAATACAAATTTTTTCATGAGAAAATTAAAATAAGTCCATTGTCGCTGTTGGCCCATTGAATTTGAAATTAATCTTCAAAAATATGGCAAACTTTCAAACCCACACGCAACAATCGCAAATAAAACCAATCAAAGATTCCAAAATCGGGATCAAGTTTTTTGCAAATAATTCGAAGAAAAGTTTTAACGTTAACGATGTGTGTGTCTTGTGATAGATATATAAAAGCAAGTAGGTACGTTTACTCGTGGCTCGAAGGTCTTTTTTATTTCGTTTTCTGTTAATCATTTTTTGCTTTTTTTTTGTTCAGTGCTGTGAAAAAATATAGACTCAAAAAGCTTCTTAATAATTTGAAAACATTTACATAAATGTAACAAAATAATCTAAGACATCATGTTTTGTTAACTACACAATATATCCTAATTCATTATATGTATACTTTTTTTTGCGTGACCTTCATATTAGAGCAATCTGACTTTGTTTTAAGTACGCTATATTAACCTGTGAATATTTATAAACTCAGTTGCATTTTGGCAACCTACTGAAATTAAAGTGTTTTTTTAATCATTGCTCTTAAAATCTACAATACTTACCAGCTTTGACTTTCGTGGTTAGTCATAGATAATTAATATACATATTTATTTTGTTTTGCAATGCCTCGCGGTAAAGAAATAAGTTCTATTGGAAAACAAAGAATTATATCGATCTGAGAAACTGCGGTAAAACTCAAAGGTAAATAGTTGACATTATTTGTAGATTACAGAGTGTGGTGAAAAACTTTTTGAAGCTAGATGTTGAAAACAATGGCAAAATAAAACGTTCAGAACGCCCGCCGAAATTTCCTCCTAATGTTATACTAGCAGTATTAAAAGAATTATCAAGTTCTGGAGCATCATCAATGATATTAGTGCGTATATTTAATTTAAACTGTGATGCTAGTCTTGTGAGAAAATGGGCACAAGAGCCCAGACGCTTTAAATATCGGAAATACTTCAGTTAATCCGTCTTATAAGCATAGCTCGTTGCAGAAAGACTAAAATTTGCAGAAAAATATACCAAAAAAGGAAAAACTCCTGGAAACACGTGATATTCTCAGATAAAAAGTTTATTTGTGACTGTCCGGACGGTTTTAAATAGAATTGGCTTGATTTAAGGTTTGAACGTAAAATAATGTCTCGTCGAGCTCATGGAGGTGCATCGGTAATGGTCTGGGGTGGTATCATTGGTCATTTAAAGCATTCATTATGTTGACTGAAAACAAAAATATAATTTTTCAACAGGACAACGATCCAATACACGTTGCTTCAACTGCAAAAAAGTGGTTTCGGGACTTCGATATACCACTATTCGACTGGCCAACATGCAGTCCCGTTTAAATCCGATGGAAAATGTTTGGGAGATCTTATCAAAAAAAAAATATGATCAAGAAAAGCCCCACATCAATAATATTTCTCAACTTAAACAAAGACTGCAGTCTTGTTCAAGTCCTGCAGTTGATCTAAAATTACATCAAATTATTGATGAAATTTTCTATATCTATACATATAATAAAATTATAAGTCAAATCTGTACATTAAATATTTTTTAGAAAATCTTATTGAAATAGACATTATTATCGATATAGAGGCCGAATCTATAGTTTTTAGAATTTTTGTCTGTCTGTCTGTCTGTCTGTTACCGCATCACAGAAAAACTACTGGACGGATTTTGATGAAATTTGGTATGATGATAGCTGGTTATCCGGGTCAACATATAGGATACTTTTTACTGCGAGAAAATATCTCATATCTGAGAAATCTATACTAAACCTTAAAACGTAAGTAGGGACGAGCCCGAGCGGAGCGAGGGTGAGTCGCTAGTATTTTATATAAAATGCTGAACTATGAGTGTTAAGTATTTGTCAAAAAAACTATACTAACTATAGGTATAATAATACAACGTACTAGAAAATAGTGTATTAATTAAAAGGTCTATTCACGAAAGCATGTGTGAATCTTCTAAGTTCTAAAGTATACTCACAATAACTTTTTTATCTTTAAAAAACGTATCTAGTTTGACGACGCACCCGAGCGAAGGGAGGGTAAGTGACTAGGCTTTATAAAATTTATACTGACATTTTGTATGCTAATTTGTTGAAATTATAAACACAGTTTAAATATTATATTATTTGTAATTTAATTATCATTTACTAATTAAAAACGATGATATAAAATCGCCGGCACCGTTTAATATTTTTTGTTGTAACAGCTTACGGCATTAAACGCGATATCGATGAAACAATAAAATATATTATGATGAATAATTGCGACTAATGGATATTCGCCAACCCGCACTTGGCCTGCGTGGTGGACTACGGCCTGATCCCCTCGTATTGAAGGGAGGCCTGTGCCCAGCAGTGGGACGTTATAAAAAGGACTGAATACAATAGATATGTACTATATTGTATATACCTTATATAATATTAAAGAATATTAGAACGTAGTGTTATATACTGATACATGTGTTCTAATCAATACTTATTTCCCACTTGCAAAGTAAAAATAAAGGTTTTTTTTATATATTATAGGTACTAACTTAATTATTAACTAACTCGTAATTGAGAATTTTCATGTTAAGTAAACAACAAATACCTATGTGCCTGTAATAGATTTATTTACCAAATGTAGTGTATAATGACAGTATTTTTTATAAGTAATAGGTGAATTTATTAGTAGGTAGTTAACATAGTACATAACTGACAAGTATCTTGGTCTGTTAAAATTACCAAAAGAAAGGTATAGTTAGGTACATCGTTATTTATTTTACTATGCTGCTAATAAGCATATTTTATTGATAAACTAGCGACTCACCCTCGCTTCGCTCGGGTTCGTCCCTAGATACGTTTTAAATTAAAATGGATATAGTATGTTATCCTTAAGAGATAGACATATGCCATCGCGGACTTTTCTGTAGACCTATATAAGATACACAATTCCACCACATGTTATTTTGTTATATCTCAAAGGGTTTATGCAGCGTTTTCGTTGAAAGCTCCCAGACGTCTTATTTTTTCCGACACCTCCAACAAATATCGTTATATTTTAGCCAATGTATACAAAAACTTAACAAATTATATACTAAAACCTTCCTCTTGAATCGCTCTATCTATTTAAAAACCGCATCAAAATCCGATGCGTAGTTTTAAAGATTTAAGCGTACATAGGGATATAGGGACAGAGAACGCGACTTTGTTTTATACTATGTAGTGATATGAGTATATCCGCTGGTAGCTTTTAACCTCAATTACAAACTCGCGAAATAGTCAATTATCCTTAGCCAATGTCAAATAATTTACGCGAAAGCTTTCCACAAAATGATAGGACATAAATATTGAAATAATAGGCGATGAATGATGGTGGTGGTAGCCGGCAAACATTGTTACGAGATTACAAAACGGTAGGACCGTTTTGTAAACTCGTAACAATGTTAGGTCGCTTTTAAGTACATTTTAGTATTTAACACATTATATTACAAAATGTACATAAATAACATTTACAAGTAATAGCAAATAACCACTTACCATAAAAAGATTTTTGACAAGAAATTGGCATTTTCGTGAGGATTTTTTTCTTTAAGTACAACTTTCGAATCCATCTTGCAATGTAACTTTTATCATAGAAATATATAATAATATTCTTAATCAAGACTTTGAAATAACGAATAAAATAGGGTAATACATGAACAATGTTTTATTTCAATTATTTGGACTTTTTATTATTAATTAAGTACGTAAATATTATCAAATATGAGCATGTAAATATCGTCACTGAATCGGGATTTGTAAACTGTAATAAAAAACGTTCACTATAATTTTATGCACAAAATGAATCACTCATGAATTTTGAAATAAATTTGCGAGCAGCATGTGCGCGAGGCCGCTCATGCTTTAACGGACTGAACTGAAGTCTGAAGTTGAACCGTGAGCGTGTGTCGTGTCCGGTGTCGGTAAACATCGAGCGACGCGAAGAAGACTGTCGGCTCTCACTGTACCTCTCGCTCTTCAGTGCCTGTACTCACTAGTCTGCGGTCTGCCTATCTATACATACACTTCCACATGGTCCCGATACATGCTGAATCATCGCTGTTAATGTACACAATATAACTACATATAAGTTATACATAATGAAAATATCTGAAAGCTCTTAATTAAAACACATGATAATGATATTTTGTCTCCTTTTACGTAACCTTAGATACATATGATATGTATATAAATCGTGAATTTTAAATGATTTTTGTTTTTATAAATGTACAGTCAAATAGAACAGGATTGCTTTTTCTAAAACTCCTCATGTTTAAAATGTGTTAAAGTAGGTACATAGAAGATAGACACATAGAAAATGTTGTTTCAGGAGAAAACTACTTGCAGTCTAAAAATATGTAAATAGGTCAAGGATAGATATAAGTGTTTATGAATTACGTATGTATGTACGTAGATATCGATTTTATAAATTTATTTATTAAAATGTCTGTTTTTCGTTTGTTTTGATACTTCTACTTTTAAACTAATACTCGCCGATGAATAATATAGGTACAATACCTTCTGGGTTTTATATAAGTTATTTAAAAATATTTTATGTTCAAATTAATATACAATGAATGTACTTTACGTTACTTACTTCTTACTCCTCTATTTTCAAGTTTAAAGTTAACCTTTAGTGTTAATAGTGCGTAACTGCAATTCACGTGCGATTTTTATTCGTCTATACCTACTAATACCTTCTATAATTATAAAAAGCTAAAGTTTGTGAATTGTGTTTGTGACGTTGTAGGGGATAATTTCTGGATCTACTGAGCCGATTTAGATGAAATTTGGTAAGAGGAAGGATATAGGATAGTTTTTATCCCGGAAATCATCCCTTAAGGGGGTGACAATGGAGATAAAAGTTTGGACAACCTAGGGACGAACCCGAGCGAAGCGAGGGTAAGTCGCTAGTAATAAAAATATTTTGTGATCTAAAAAATTCTTCTAAAAATCTTTGCGGTTTAATAACGCCATTGTTTTTAATACCACAACTGTAAATAGTTGGTGTACGGGATAAATTGCACAATAATAATTTATGTACCACAATTACCTTTGTTACTCTTATCTGGGGGCACGGCAGAGTCCCCACCAAGTCGAGTAAAAAAGGGCACAGCCGTAACACCCTTTTCTCGAAACCATTCAGGACATTTTCGACCCCCCTGTAACTTCGTTGTGGATAAAGCTATAAGCCTGAATTTTCAGTGACTAAGAGGACATAATATAATTAGGTTTATTCCTAAATCTCATTCAATTTGTTTAAAAATTATTGCAATGCAGGTCAATTTTTTTAAATTTCATCACTCACTAACTCATTGATTATCAAAATTCTAAGGTGCTTCTAACAGACACACGAGCTTCATAAACACAATTAGTGTTTATTCTTTAAAGCAAGGACAAATTAAAACATCCCCCAATCCCAGTCCCGTTTTCTAGATATACAACAAACTGCATTAGTCACTTTGTAATCTATACATATAATTAAATTGTAACTAAGTCGAATCTGTACATTAAATATTTTTTGGAAAATCTAATTGAAATAGACATTATTATCGATACAGAGTCCAAATATATAGTTTTTAGAATTTTTGTCTGTCTGTCTGTTACCGCATCACGAGAAAACCACGAGACAGATTTTGATGAAATTTGGTATGATGATAGTTGGTTATCCGGGTCAACATATAGGATACTTTTTACCGCGGAAAAATATATCATTTCTGAGAAAAAATACAAAAACTGCATTGTAAGGGTATACTAATATGTAAAACCTAAGAATTTGGTTTTCGGTCATCTGAACGCGGGCGGAGCCGCGGGCAATGCTAGTCCTATATATAGACATGCGATTACAAAGTTACTTTTGCAGTTCGTAGCTATAGATAGGTAGGTAAATAGTGAATATATAGTACAGTAAGTCACAGAAAATGTCTCTTTTAATACCTATACTATAGTAATAAGTCGGCGCAGCGTGGCGAAGGCAAGAGATTGAGATTGGCGATCTTACAGCAGGCAAAATTGAGTCAGGTATACGCACAAGTTATAGTACAAGAAAAGAAAAAAGGAGAACTGATTTAAAACAATCTAAATAGCAGTTGGTCTTCCGCAAAAAGTTTTAAGATCTAATGTAAAACTATATATATTGATAGCACTCGGCGCGTTTTGTTGGTGTGCTTCACTCAATTCATGCGGTACCCATTTTTCGAGCTTTTTCACTTTTCCAATTTGTTTCAAATCCGCACGCGTTCAGGTGACCAACAACCTAATTCTTAGGCTTTACATATTAGTATACTCTTACAATGAACTTTTTGTATTTTTTCTCAGGAATGAGATATTTTCCCGCGGTAAAATGTATCCTATATGTTGGCCCGGATAACCAGCTATCATCATACCAAATTTCATCAAAATCTGTCCAATGGTTTTCTCGTGATGCGGTAACAGACAGACAGACAGACAGAAAGACAGACAGACGGACAAAAATTCTAAAAACTATAGATTCGGAGTCTGTATCGATAATAATGTCTATTTCAATTAGATTTTCCAAAAGATATTTAATGTACAGATTCGACTTTGTTACAATTTTATTATATGTATAGATTAAAAAGTGTAATAGCCTTCCTTATAGAAAGGAGCTACGGGTATGGTGTTAAATGGAAAACATTATAAGAAAATCAAAATGGCCGAAATCATACTGGCCTCACGATACAAATCCGCGGCGAGAACTAAAAATTAATAAGATTGCTGAATGCCGGGCCATCCGAATTCGATACGAGCTACGGGAGTGGATTATTATTACTAGTAATAATAATCGACAACCACAACAGTAATTTGCAAATTGAAATTAGTCTTTATAAAATGTTGTTATTTAACTAATTAGGTCACAATTTATGACACAGTTGTTGGATAAATGCTTCCATATATAGACTAAATAAATTAACCGACCTGTTTTACGGTAGAACAACTGCGTTGCGGGACTTGCATTTTTTTACATTTTATGTTTTTCATGGGATCTGCACTTTTAAGGTTGCCCACAAGATGGCGCATAAAGGGGACTCTATTGGCGGTGATTAAATGTCCATAGTGAGTAGTGACTGTCTTCGAAACTAACGACAGTAGTTTACTATATGTACATACCTACTACATAATAGTAGTATGTAAGTGCGAGTTTCCTAATTCATTTAAATGACTTCACCGTCGTGTTAATTATGAGATAAATCTATACATATAATAAAATTGTAACTAAGCCGAATCTGTACATTAAATTTTTTTTGGAAAATCTTATTGAAAAAGATATTATTATCGATACAAAGTCCGAATCTATAGTTTTTAGAATTTTTGTCTGTCTGTCTGTTACCGCATCACGAGAAAACCACTGGACAGATTTTGATGAAATTTGGTATGGTGATAGCTGGTTATCCGGGTCAACATATATAGGTACGATACTTTTTACTGTGGGAAAATATCTCATCTTTGAGAAATCTATACTAAACGTTAAAACGTTAATCTTCACGACCACGGACACGCCGGCGTTACAGTTAACAATAGATTTCTTAGAAATTTACCTGGAGGTGTTAATTAAGTTAACGTTAGTATTTTCAATAAAAAATATTTTTTAATTACAACATTTGTTAATAAACTAAGCGTTGTGCAGTTCGTGACTATAAGTTATTACGGAGAAGGAGTTAACACTACATAGGTGTGAAACACCCAAGGCAACCCCCCAGCTTACCCAAGTCAAGCGTGCGTAAAGAAGTTTTTCAAAAATAGTCGTGTATACCTTAGAAGAGAGACAGATGCTACAGCGGGCTTTTCTGTAGGCCTTTTTAAAATCTACATTTTTTTAGTATAGGTATTGTTTTGATGTATCTCCTTATAGACCAGGGCTGAAGCTTTTGAAAATGGTAAAAAGTGAAAAAAAAAATAATAGTAGGCTGAAACCCATTGGAAAGGTAAGAGAATATAATAATAAAAACTTTTAAACAAAAAATAAAAACCGACTTCCAGGCATGTAAAAAATAACTAAAGCGGAGGTTTTCATTTAGAATAGATACCTAATCAGATATTTTCGAAGTCGGTGCCAGCCGATGGAAAGCAAATCTAATATTATATTTCGATACGTAAAATACATATTTACCTTATTGGATATTCATATATTAAAATATTCTAAATGAAAACCCCCGTTCAGTAATTTTTTACATTTTAGTGCCTGTGGAAGTCGGTTTTTTTGAAGTTTTTATTTTTCCATTTTTAGTGTAAATGTAATAAGTGGGTAATTTGTAAGAAAAAACTTTTTTTAATAACATATTCGATTAAACAATGTATTTTAAAAAAAATATAATTTATTGCTGATTTTTAAAAAAAACAGCTTAATAGATTTCGATAATATTTATATGGGACCACCCGGGAAGTATACCCTTCGAAACAAAATATTTCAAAATCGGTTCAGGCACGGTAATACTCATAACATTACCGTGGTTCAGGCGACTTCGAGTAATCGGTAAACATACATAAAAAAAAGATTCCGACGAATTGAGAATCTCCTTCTTTTTGGAAGTCTGTTAATATACGGTATTTAAAAGAAAAACACAATTTTTAAAATTTTTGTCAGTCTGTTTGTTCCGGCTAATCTCCGAAATAGCTAGGCCGATTTTGACGGGACTTACACTAGCAGGTAGTTGATGTTATAAGTAGTAACTTAGGCTACTTTATTTCAGTAAAAGAATTAGGGTTCCACTCAAAAAAATTAAAATGTACCCAGGGACGAACCCGAGCGAAGCGAGGGTGAGTCGCTAGTATAGTATATTTATATACAAAGGAAAATAAAAATATTAATTATCCAAGCAATATTATTGTTCTATAATCTCGAAAACAGTATATTTTATGTTCAAGAAAATTTTATAACATTTAATTTTTATCGTTGGTTTGTAATAAATAAGAAGCGTAAATTTAAATTACAAATAATGTTTATTCATATTAAAATTCATTTTTATTATGCTAACAGAGAAAACACACTGCGAGCTTGTTGGTTGTTAACAAAGTGAGCGAAGATGCGTAACAACAAGATGAGTAACATGGTGAACACAACCATTCACCCGAGGGAGTCGAAACCGCGATCGAGTGCATTCAGGGATATTCAACACCGCGCCGAGATGGTGGCAGACCTGTCAAAAAGATAAATAACCCTCAAATGTTTGCTTTAGAATATAATTATTGTTTATGCATTATTGATATATGTAAATACAAAAAATGTACTTTAAATGAAACAAACTTTTCAGTCACAGGAGACATTTGAGTCTGTCCCGCGTGACCATGATTGCTGTAAAGCATTCGAAACGTCGCGTACGGAACAAAATTAAAAATAAAACCGTGAAAAAATGTGAAAAAAGTAGTTTCATTTAAATTATCAAATATTCGCGTAAATCTAATAAACTATTATAAAAAAACATGCCTATAATAAATAATAAGTACAGTAGGCGCGCGAGTTCATGTCCATCGGGGCCCGAGGTGAGGCGCGGGGGCAGCGCGCTCCGCTTTCACCCACCTCGCCGCATTCGTCCTCAGTCGAATGTTGTCCTTGACGGTGACGCGCGCTTGTCGATACTTAAAACTATTGACCGCTATTGTATTGTTTTTTGTGTACGAAACTATGAGTACTTCGCCTTCAACAAGTTCAAGTAGAAAAAAAACCTTTTATAATGCATAAGCAAGCACGAGAAATAGCGAGAAATGTGATGTTTTATAATTTATTTTCCTATTTTTTTTTTGTAATAAATCATTTACAAGGTATTGGGTGCATTTATTTCATAAGTTGCATAATTATTTACTTCCTTAAAGTTGCAATAAATATAGGATAGATATTATGGTTGACCAAATGAGAATATCGATATCGACATTACCATAGGTCACAGAACTACCGCATTCCTCAGAATGGACATGAACTCGCACACACACACACACATGCACACAATAAAAAAGTCACAAAATATATGATATTTGCCTTACCTGTGTTACACCTACACTTCTATTTACTAGAAAATGTGGACTCCATAACTTCTCTAGATTTGTACCATTCTCATTATGTGATCTTATCGCATTCAACCTGCAAATTATATCATATTTAAAAAATAGCAAATATCAGAAGCATTGGGTTAGTATTGAAGTATGTAGAAAAATAGACTAGATTGATTAATCTTATTGAAATTGATCGTCTTATAAATATAAAACTTATAATCTACCTACACTTTCATATTAAGATATATTTGCTCTAATAGCAGGTTCATATTATATTATTAATTCATAAATTTATTGCTCTTATGAGCTTCCTCATTTGTTTCATATCAGTGTCTACATGCTTTCATTATGAGAACTATTACTGTAGTCACATAGTGTTACTTGTATTTAACATGTATTATAGATAAATATCAGCAGAATGTTTTAATCTCTTATATTCATTCATTTTATAAAAATGCCCTTTTATTCTAAACATATTTTTTTATATTTCTAATGCATTTCAAGCATTAATATTTCAATCATAACCATCAGCGTTGCTTATATTATAATAAATCTTAATTAACTTTGTTTTAAAACAACTAAATAAAAAAATGAGTAAATAATGATTACCTGTCTGTCATTCATCAATAATAATAATCTCCAACATTGTAGCTTAAACTACTCGCATTAATTCATATTGGTGTTGCTCATGTGAAGTTTGTGCAAGTCTAATTTTTTTTCCAAATTTGGTATTACTAGTAATAACTGACATGTTATAATAAAAAGATTCATATTTGAAAATATAAAATAAAACCTAATAAAAATAACATGAGTCCCAAATTTGAGATAGTGTCCTTATTTATATTAATGAGTAAACTTTAATACAATCTCTACCATTGTATGTATTAAGTACCAATTCACGCCATTTTCTTATTCTGTTTCTCAATTTCACTCAAATATAACTTATACTGGCATAATTATGATCTCAAAGTAATTACCTGAATAAACTTAGCTGTTCTTTCTAGTCATTTTGTTCTTAAGTAAAATATTAAACTGATAATTATATTGTAATTAATTATGTCCACCACAAAAAAATTTACTCTACAATACGGTTTTTATATTATATTAAATAATAAGTAGATTATTTAAAGATTAATAAAAATAAACTGCACACAATTTCTCTATTATAATTTTATTACGAATTGTTCTTAATTTCTAAACATGGTACCTACTCATACCATCAGTTACAACTTTGTTTAATACAAAATGTATTATCATAAATCTCATTATTATCAATATGCACTGACTTGTAAATGTAACAAATTAAAAAAGTCTAATTCATAGAAATCCTATTTTTTTTTTATATAATAAAATATGTGATTTTATCAATAACATCGTCATCTTTTATCAATGTCAATTCTTGTATGTTAACATTAAATCTATTTTTCGTTTAATTGTACCTAATTATGATATTATGACAAAATGAATAAAACCATTGCATCCATTTATGCTTCAGATAATTGATCCAGCTACTAACATATAGTGTTGCATAAAGATGGTTCAAACTTTTTCTTAGTCAAACATCACCAACTGCCTGTAATACAAACAATAACAAAAATATTGATGCTTTGCCAATATTGGTTCAAAAAGCTTCAAACAATTATTCATTTGCATAAAAGCTTAATGGAATTAATTGTCCTGGTTAGTATTAATAAATATGTATATAATAATTCACCTTTCACATCTACAATATATTTTAAAAACGAGTTTTACTGAATTATATGCTATTATACAGTCACAAAGCTGGAATGTTTTCAACATTATATATATTTTTCCTTAATATTGTTTTAGTATTATCATTATTCACAATTTGACTTTATTGTTCAATGTCTCGTATTGTACTAGGATGCAATCATCCATACTACTTAAACAATCACAAAGACATTTAGCTACAACATCAACTTATCAAATACATACATTTTTGTAATCAATAAAATATAATGAGAAAAATATTGTTCATGTAATATGAATTTATTTTTATGTTAGAATACATATATTTTTATGGCACCATTGTTGTATTGCATGAATAATACTGATGGTTTATATAGAGCATATTTGCAAATTCTTGAACTCTTTAGTTCTTTCTACTAATTTCATTAAAATTTCTTACAAGTCACATCCGGCCATTGCAGCTCCTATTAATCTATGTAGCATTAAAGAATAATTTTGAATTTCTGCAACTTAATAAAGTATTATTTCAAAAACAACTAATTGTAAAGAGACTTATTTTATCACTACTACAAGATGTCGTCCATTTATCTAGTAACTTTGACACACATTGATTTGTAGTTTGTATTTATATAGTGTAATTTTCGACTTCATACATGAAAATTTCCTTTAGAAAAACCCTATATTATAGTATAATTGTATCAAATAGTTACCTAAATATAACATCAATATTTCTTCATATTAAGATCTGATAAGATCTAATTTTAAATTAGTACTAGGAAAATAAATTAATCATTTTTACCATAAATTTGTATTGCCTAAACCATTTAAAACAGACACCTAATAGAATGTTGTTTACTTAGCCTAATACACTAAAAATATGACTAGAATTTAGTCAGCTTTACTGCACCCAAAGAGCAGCACGAGCTAATATTTCTTGTACTTACCATAGGTGTTATTGTACTGCGATTGTGGCTGCTGATATGTGTTGTAACAAGGCTGCGAGTAGGAGTCGTAGACGGGCGCGGGCCCGCGGTACTCCGGCCCGGCCGCCCCGTACCCGGCGTCGCCGGCACCACCCGGGTTATTACTGCAATGTTTACATTATTAATTCCAAAAATTTTATCATTTCATATGCCCTTGTTTTATTTTTATTTCATAGTAGTTATATCATGACAATAATTATATAATCCTATCATGATCTTATGTTATGTAAAGTAAATATAAGTAATTACAATGTCACTATACAGATGTAATGATGGTTATGAATTTGTCTGCTTTGAAAAAGTAGTTTTGACGATTACTGACACAACCTTGACCATGTAATATGTAATCGAGCAATCAAAGCACACCACTTTGATGTGGCCATTCATCAAAGTAGACTTGAACCAAGTTCCAGTTTTCTCAAAGCCTGCTTTGATGTCTACTTTGGTTGTGTCAACGAGAAATAAAGCGCACTTTGACTTTGTAAACGCGGCTTAAAACATGTATAATAAGTACTTTTTATTAATTTATTTAATTCACCAATGCCATTTTTATTTTATTTTTTTTTATAGTTAAAAGGGGCATACGATTCACCTGATGGTAAGTGGTATCGTCACTCATAGAATCTGCAACATAAGAGTTGCAAATGCGTTGCAGGCTTTTAAGGGTCTTGAAGACATGACTCTTGAAGAACCTCATATTATAGCACACAGGGAAAACCTCAGAAGAAAGATCGTCCCACAATTTGCACAAACAATTACAATAATTGATTACTACATATTATAAATTAAAGTTTGTGTTTTTTTGGGCTAATCTCAGAAACAACTAATTTTACACATTTTCGCCAATAGAAAGAGCATTTATCTAAGGCTAAGGAAATCTAGGGAGCAATATTGTAAAATAAACTAACCCATAACTTTCATTTTCATAGCCTTGACCCCCTGTTGAGTATCCATAGTTGGATCCGTATCCACCTGAGTTATAGCCGGAGTTAGGTTGAGCAGGTGCTTGTGATGAGTAGCTACTCTGATATGAACTACAAAAAAAAAAACATCAATTAAGAAAAAAGAAAAAACTTTAGTAGTCTAAAAAACTTATATAACCTTCTCAGAGTATAAAATATCTGCATCTAAGTATCAGACGGCAATTCCTATCATGACAAAAGTTTCATCATTAAAAGTAGAAAAAAAGTTAGATATAAAATTACTTTATAAAATATATATTACCTTGAGGTATTGTATGACTGTGGTGGATATGGGTCTGCAACTGGCTGCTCGTAGGGTTGGTAGCCTGTGTGCCTAGATGGGAATATAAATTTTTTTTATAAAATAAAGCAAAAAGGAATAAAAGTTGAATTAATTATTTTTCAATTCAGAATAATTTATAGCGTCATATATGTATCAGACGGCACATTCCTATCGTGTTTCTGGATCATCATTTGTTATAAAAGTTATAAATATTCATATTAATAAATAAAAATGTTCACTTTGAAATACTGACTTTGCGATAACCAATACTGGGGACAGTATATTATGCAGTATAATTATATATAATTAATTAATGTAGGTATCTAATCTACTATTCATAGCACAATAAGCAATACACATGCTTGCTTAATTTGTTTTAAATTTATATTTTTATAGGAACACATACGATACTGGTCCATAGCCATTAGCTGGGGGAGCGTTGTGTGGTGGTGCAGATTGTTGGTAGACCCCAGATGGTGGTGGTCTACTGCCGCCTCCACCTCTTGGTCCTTCAAACCTGTATATAAATACAAAAATTTAATTTTCCTGTACATGAAGGTGCTCATGTGACTATTTGACAAATAAAAAATGAATTAACCTTCCCCGCTTTGGTGGTCCACCTGGGCCACCATGTGGAGGTCCTCCACCTCTTTTGAAGGCCCCCCCTTGTGGTGCTCCCCCTGCTTGATGTGGCGTTGGCGCTGAACGCGGTGGAATGTTTGGTCCAGCAGACTGTACAGGTGGTCCATGAGGTCCAGGCCCTGGATGAGGCCCGGGACCACCCAGTGGTCCACTTGGCGGACCATGACCACCTCTACCTCCTCGCCCTATAATTAACACTAGTTGTAATCTCATTTTGAATAAGTTAAAGTTAATTTTTAAAATAATATTTACCTCTCATAGGCATTCCACGTCCACCTCTATCATTTCGGGGCCCAAAATCCCCTCTGCCTCTACTACCTCTTCCTCTCATTCCACCAGGACCACCTCTGTTATTATTAAATCCTCCTCCTAAAAAGATTCCATAAGTGTTAACCACAAATACATAAATAACTTGACGAACTAGAGTGAAAAGAATAGTGCACTGGTGCCCGTGCACTTGTATTACACATCAATAGCCTTTCTATCAATTTGTTTGTTTGAGCGCACTAATCCTAAAAACTACTAATCCAATTTGAAAATTTCTTTTTGCATTAGATATCTTGTTTATTGAGGAAGGCTGTAGGCTATATAATCATCATGCCACTATGCAAGGGAGCGGAGCAATAACTTAATATATACTCTATCTATTCCAAACTAACCGTTAAAATATACCTAGGGACAAACCCTTACAAAGCGAGGGTGAGCCGAGTATTCATATCTTAAAGTATTGTGGGCTGGCACTGACTTCGAAAATATCTGATTAGGTATCTATTCTAAATGAAAACCAATTCTAAATGAAAAGCCATTTATTATAAAAAAAAATTATTGTTGATTATTTAAAAATGGCTCAACCGATATTGATAAAATTTAAACGGTGGTCCCATTTGGAAGAATTGTCCAAATATGTTCAGGGATCTTCGAGTAATCGGTGAACCTACATAAATAACGACAAATTGAGAACCTCCTCTATTTTTTAAGTTAGTTAAAATGAAATTATAGTTAATCTTCACCTGAAATTTTTAAAATGTAAAAACAATTTGTTTGTTTTATAAATCCCTAGTGCCATGAAATTAAGGATCATTTTTACTAAACTCAAACTTAATGCACTAAAAATACTTTATTTTTCATTAACCAATAACCACCATTTATAACTAAAGCTTCCATATGCAAATCTAGAAATTTCAAAGGAAAGCTGTCTAATTGCTTCATTACTAAGTTTTAGTTATTTATGCAAGCTTAATACCTGATCTTTGATGCCAGACTATGATAAGCTTCTTGTTAAAATAGTGGTGCATAACTTCAATTAAGATGATACTTAGTCAACACAAGATCCTATAAAGATGTTTTAAAAGCATCACATTCTCAATAATATATTAATTTATGCTTACTTTGTGGGGGTCCTCGAGATTCAATAGTAGGAACGGGATGAGGTCCCGGTCCTTGCGGTCCAGGTGGAAATCGACCACCTCTTTCACCGCCACCTCCACGCATTGGCCCACCTCGAAAGCCTCGCGGTCCCCCACGTGGTGGCCCACCACCCCTAGGAGGTCCTCCACGACCTCGCATTCCTGGTCCACCTCTAAGAGAGCAAAAGTAAGAGACTGTTAAAGTTACTAAAAAAACTAACCTCTTTCGTTAACCTAAAATAATGTACTACTTTATTACCATTATATATATTTACTAGAATGTTTTATATTAAATACAACTTAACTTTAAAATTCTAAAATTCAAGTAATGTAATACCTTCCACGCATGTCAAATCCACCACGACCTCGAGGACCCGGGCCTCCGCGTCCACCACCGCCGCGGAAACCTCGATTCGGACCATCCATAATTATAGAGCTTATAAACAATAGAAGTTAATACTAATAAGTTACAATAAATAAAACTTGAACGTTTATTCTTATTCCATTGATAACTACACTGCAAAAATTGATGCAACGTCCATTTATTTAGTAGCGTCACTAATGTGATCAAAATGGCGCGAGCACAAGCCACAAAGACAAACTTTTTCTACGATACGCCCGGCGCCCGCGAGCATAGAGTAACAGAGTCAGTGTTGCCAGCTCGGATTTTGATTTTTGAAAAAGGCGTTGGCCAGATTAGAAAATTACGTAGAAAAAATTAAATTTCCCTATAGAAAATACATAGATCTACGTACTTTTTTCCGGGTGAAATAAAGAGAGTGGGGTAAGTAAAAGTGAATAAAACGACAATTTATATGACCCTTAAAGTAGCAGACAACAGACAAACAATAAATAAAATACCCTTATAATATATAGCTTTTAATCTCAGACCAATAAAAAAGTATAGACAGAGCATTGCGCACAAAAAATGAAGCAATTAATATGAAGACGATTCATCCATATGAAGACCGCTCGGGAGTCGGCCGCGAGTGAGTGAGAGTGCGTGACGTGCTTTTGGTAAAATAATAATTACGAAATTAAGCCGTCCTGTGTCATAAACTGTTGCAAAAAACAATTCATGATTTCAAAAAAAGTAAGTAACTGATTTTCTGTATAATTTAAACAAAATCGCAAAAATATTTAACATAATTCTCCGAACACGAATTCTAGACGCCATTGTGTCAATGTTACAAATTAAGAACATTATGTTTTCCCAAAAGTAAGGGAAGTTGTGATTTTTGTACACGTTACAACTTATTTTTTTTAAATCTTATTATTGTATTTTAGTTTTCGAGTTATTAGGTATATTATTAAACGTAAGTATTTATAAATTACGTGATTCTGAACTAGAATCAATATTTGACACTCCCAAAAGAAATAAACTCAGACAATAAGCTAGAAAGTATAAATTACGTTATCAAATTCATGCATGCAAAATCAAAACACTTAATCAGAAGGTTAAAGGCCTTAAAAAGAAAAACGCGTCAAATTAGTTATAATTATTCTAATATATTATGTAAGTTTTGTGTGGTCTTATTGTTAAATTATTAATTATTTTTATATAAGAATAAATGACTCATTAAACTAATTTACCTTTCATTTCATGTAACCAAGCCAAATAAAAACAACACTACCTATAATAAAACTTTTCATCAAAGTATATCTCTTGCACTTGGGAGTCATAAACGCAACGCTTGCAACATTTTTCTCTAGCAAACATGCGCAAATCTACGCTATCTTACACCGAGTTACGCACACAAAGCCAAAACTTTGCCTCACTTATTTCGTCTTGTTTGCTTACAACGGCTCCGCCTATACTTATTTATTGGTCTGAGCTTTTAATATATAGCAAACGAAAAAATCTTTGAATTATCACTTATAAATAATAAAAAAAAACTCAATTGGAGAAAAAAGTTTGCTACTTTCAGAGTCATCATCAATTTATTTAAATAATTTAATTTTTATTAAAATATATATTAAAATGTTTATGTGTTCCTGCGAAGGCTCGCGGTTTATTTTTAAGCCACTTTTCGTAAAAAGTAAGCCTTTTAGCGTGTCAGTGTGAAGTTTATTCTTATGTTAGTTTTCATCAAATTGATCGCAGAAAATAGACGTGGAATATTTTATGGAAAAATATCGATATTAAACAACTCCTTCGAAATCTTAGTTCGCACTTCGAAAAATTTTTAGGTTAAGATTTAAGATTTATGTTTACGGCAAGGCGTTTTCGTTTTACACAGTCACATAAGTCAGAGTTCTATGGAATGGACACTTTGTTTTTAAAATGAATGGCGCGAGCCGCGACGTGTTGAGTGGCGAGACGAGCCGCGAGTGTGCGTTAGTATAAAACGGAACGTTTTCACCGCGAATTATATTATACTTTACTTTCGATCAATTTGATGAAAACTAACATAAGAATATGAATATGAATATAAGAATTCTACCATGTGTGAATTGCACAGACACGCACTTTTTTCGTCCGTCTGTCTAGGAACGCATCACGAGAAAATACTGGACCGATTTTGATGAAATTTGGTACCGGAACCCCGTTGGGAACCCGAGCGGAGCGAGGGTGAGTCTCTAGTCTATACTAATATTATAAAGAGGACTTTTTTTGTTTGCTTGTACCGAATAGGCTCCGAAACTACTGAGCCGATTTAAATAAAATTTGGTAAGACGATAGTTTTGAGACACTGGGAAGAACATAGGATAGTTTTATCCCGGAAATCATCTCTTTTAAGGGGGCGAAAATGGGAATAACAGTTTGTATAGGGAATTAACCTATGCACGAACCCGAGCGAAGCGAGGGTGAATCGCCTATATAATAATACTTCTCTATGGTATGTCGCTAGTCTATACATATACATAATAAAACCGAACGTAAAAAAGCATTTTCTAGCTCAATCTTGAACAATATATTTTTCTGTTTAACATTTATTTGCATTTATATGTTTATGTATATATGTACGTATATATTTATATAGTTTTGGTATGTATTAGATTACATGTTTATATTATATATTTATAATTGTATTTATGTATTTATCTTATATAATATGTATGTAATTAAAATATGTATATGTTTTTTATATTTTCATATATGTATATTAATGTATTCATATATTTAACTTTTATTTATGTGTCATACTTATATACTTTACTATAACAAAAATTCTGCACTTTCTCTTTCTGTCCCGCTATTTAACACTATTTCCCACATGCATGGGTTGACTGGAAGAGATCTCTTATAGAGATAAGTCCACCTTTGTCCACGTCACTTTCTATGTATTTTGTTTTTTTTATAATTTATTTGTGCAATAAAGAATATATAAATAAATAATAAAATTGTAACTAAGCCGAATCTGTACATTAAATATTTTTAGGGAAATCTTATTGAAATATACATTATTATCCATACAGAAGCCGAATCTATAGTTTTTAGAATTTTTGTCTGTCTGTCTGTCATCGCATCACGGAAAAACCACTGGACGGATTTTGATGAAATTTGGTATGGTGATAGCTGGTTATCCGGGTAAACTACTTTTTACTGCGGGAAAATGTCTCATTTCTGAGAAATCTATACTAAACGTTAGAACGTAAGTAGGGATGAACCCTCGCGGAGCGAGGGTGAGTCGCTAGTTGATTATAAATGTGAACATTCGGCTATATAATTTTGAAGCTGATGTGACAACCTATATTTTTGCATCGGGTTTATGGGACACACGGATACTTGAGCGCATTCCTATATGTAAATACATTTTATTTGAGTTGGAACAAACAATCGTTTGAACTCGAATCCAATAGACTGGGGTTACACTTACAAGCAAATTATAAAAATAAAATGATCGAATAAATTGGACCGTCTGTACGCATTAGTCTATCTCTATTTAATCTGTGATAATTCATCGAGATTCGAGTGAACTGTCAATTATCAAACCCTCAGGCCAATCATAATACAAAAATGAAATTTGAAACTTAAAAATATTTGGATTCTTATTTCTTAGAAAACACCTAACACTTCTAGAGGCAAAACAGATTACGAAATATAATTAAATTAAACTTAATATTTAAGATATATTTATTACGTGGCTTCTGTACATTAGCTAAACAACTGCTATTTATTCAATATTACTTCCATGGATGATCAAGCTAAAGTTTTGAAATATCTTGTGTCAGTGGAGAAATTAGCTGAAGAAATAATAAATGATAGAAGAGAAATAATAATGCTAGATAAAAGAAGAAATCAAAATAGAGAAGCTTTAAGAGAACTCTTAAAATCATCACAATCAAAATGTTGGGTGACAGTAGGTTCTGTCTTAGTGAAACATAATTTACATGCAACAAAATCTTTGTTAGAGGCAGATCAGAAACAATTAAATATAGATATAAATAAGCTTCGAAGTAATCTTAAATTAAAAGTCAATAACTTAAGAGACTTAGAAATGCAGCCACCTGTGCCTGGGCTGATGTTAGTTCCTATTTCCGATAAAGAAAATGAAGGATTATCAAGAGCTGGATTATTTTCTTCCTAATTATATAATTTTATTTTAAGATTTAATGACACTGAATAAAAAATTATATCTTTTTTACATTTTACTAATTTATTTCCACAGAATTACTTAGATTGTAAAATAATGTAGAATGTAAAGCAATCATCAATATTTTTACTAACTAAAAAAAATATATTTTTGGCTTATCATCAATAATTATGAGTAATATAATTAATGGAATTATAAAGTGTCACACTACTATGACTTATTTTTATTGTGCTAACCACAGAATATATTGTCTATACTTAATATTATAAAGAGGTAGTTTGTGACGTTGTAGGGGGTAATCTCTGATTTACTAAACCGATTTAGATGAAATTTGGTAAGAAGATAGTTTGAGACCCTGGGAAGGACATAGGGTACTTTTTATTAAATCATCTCTAAGGGGGTGAAAATGGGGATGAAAGTTTGTATTGGGAACCAAGCTAGGGACGAACCCGAGCAAAACGAGGTTGAGTAGCTGTATTAAATGAAGTCACTTACAAGGTCTGTTCGCTGTGATCTTTTAAACTACTCAACAGGTTTTAATGCAGTTTTCAGTAAGGATAGAGGGATTCAAGGGAAAGGTTTGTATGTATAATACATGCATATACAGTACAGAAAAGTCAAGAATTTTAAAGATTTGTATTTCATACTAACCGTTAAAACGTACCTAGGGACGAACGGGTGAGTCACTAGTAATACTTTTCTAGAACCTGTTTCTCTAGGTGCCTTATCCAAAGAAATTGAACAGCGCAATATTAGTATACTCTTACTTTGCAGTTTTTGTATTTTTTCTCAGAAATGAGATATTTTCCCGCTGTAAAAATTATCCTATATGTTGACTTGGATAACCAGCTACCATCATACCAAATTTCATTAAAATCCCTCCAGTGGTTTTTCTGTGATGCGGTAATAGACAGACAGACAAAAATTCTAAAAACTATAGATTCGGCCTCTATCGATAATAATGTTTATTTCAAAAAGATTTTCTAAAAAATATCTAATGTACAGATTCGGCTTAGTTACAATTTTATTATATGTATAGATATTGCAAAATTCAGCGACTAGTTTTTAACCTTTAGAAAAAACTCAAAGTATAAAAGGGCCATCTGAGAATATGCACTATACAACGTATTAGGTTTGTCAAATCAAAATAAGCTCAAACACAAAGTACCTATCTATTATTAGCCGTTGAGTTTCACCTATCCCCTTCTGACCTTACCATCAGATCAGGTCGACGATACCGAAACACTATATTATTAACGGCAATATAAACACTTGCAAAGATTCAAGTCAATAATGATCATTAGAAGTAGGTTAAATTTTCGTTAGCTATTTTTCCGCCCCTAAAGGCGGAAAAATAACACCCTTGAAAGTTTCGGGTGGTAGTTCAAAATTAAATGGGACAATGGAATGGGAATCTGAGAATCTAAAACCTTGAGTAATAGTATGAAAAAATATTTCAAAAGAAAACGAAATCTAAAGAGCATTTTACAAGACTTCCGCGATAAACAATAGCATTCCCAAGGAGGGTTGACGTCAGGCAGGCGGCCGGTCGTAAAATTTTTGCCAAATCCTATCAGCAGTACAGAAGATGTACTGCGCCGACCCCAAGTGATTGGGAAAAGGGCAGGGAGAAGAAGAAGAATGGAACGGGAATCTGGAAAAGATTTATGAACACATCACACATCTAATATTATGTGTGACCGATCACCTTTTGCATCGATAACAGCCTGTAAACGTCGAGCTATACTTTCTAATAGATTGCGTTTGGATTAAGATGGGATTGCCGGGAACAGTTCGTTGAAAAAAATCATTGCAGTAAATAACCCTGTTGAAAAACACCAATAGAATCCCATCAAAAACGACAAAAGCCACATAGAAACCAATAAATACAAAATATATAGAATAGCAAAAAATAAAAAAATTAAAAAATAAATAAATAGAATAGCATTCCCGTGGATCTGCTTGAACTAAAAATCGATCCACGGGTCATCTGCGGGAATGCTTCCCGTAGACTCGTAGATCGGGCGAATAGTCGCGTCCCAATTTAAAATGCAAATAAATAACATAATATGAAGGAAATAAGTTGTATTTATGGATTTAAAGAATAAGAAATAAGACATCATATTTTGTATTTTATTGGGCTAAGGTATTTCAAATAAAAAGGCATCATATATAAAATTTTCAATATGCACAGTTACATCTTTATACATGTAAATAATATAGTACATAACAAATAAATAATAAATAGTACCAAATTTAAGGATTTATCCATTAATAAAATTATTGCAGTTTGGTGTGATAATTATGTTACATAGTGATTTGACTAAGTGCCAATTTCTTAAGTGAATCTTACAGAATGAAGAGTAATTTACAGTGTCTAATAGTATTTGTGAGTTTGTCGATAGTATAATTAATAGTTCAATAATTATATTTTGTTCGACATGGCATTGATCTTTGTTAAGTTAATTAACATAATAGTGTACCAATTTTTGAATCATCAGTTATCACCCAACTAGCTTAACGTTATAAACAATATAATATGGCATAATATGAATTGATAGTTCGATTTGAATTACATTTTCTTACAGAAATTAACACCTGCAACATAAATCCTAAGCATTATTAACTTACTTAAGAATAATTGTCAATATCAAAACATTTAGACTATAGGTTATTGCTTAATAATATATATTCCTTAGTAGCATGTATTGAAATTACAGTATTCAGTACAAAATTGCCACATTTGTTAAAAGATAAGATCCTCGAATACGAAATTGTAAATTGTAATATTTTGTGGTTTGTCTTTTGAGCACATAATCTGTCATTATCACAAGTCTTTGAATTCCGAATGGCCAAAGCACATGATCGAATTTTGTTTCAATGA
This sequence comes from Brenthis hecate, assembly GCA_951806755.1. NCBI lineage: Eukaryota > Metazoa > Arthropoda > Insecta > Lepidoptera > Nymphalidae > Brenthis > Brenthis hecate. Next base: position 1,005,403 of record OX638264.1, read on the forward strand.
ATAAAATACTGGCATGTGAATGGCGTCACAGCAGCGGGACGCCCCGCCACTACCAGTTGGCCATGCCCGGCTTGTTCAGCGTCATGAAGTATATCTGACAGGACGAACCACCTTTGGCGGATGAGAAGAATACTTTGTCATTGCGCTCACATAAAAACTTCAGCCGTTGGGCTTTTTTGTGCATAAACACGCCGTCAAGGTGCCCACTTTCGACAGAGCGTATTTCAATGGCTTTATTGCCCCATCCCATTATTTGTCCTGTTCCAATGTATGCGACAGATGTAGGCATTTCACCCCACTAAAAAAAATATGGTAGAATTAACATTTTAAGTTGTGATAAATATGATAGGTTGTAACATTATCCCCCCAACGTCCATTCACCTTGTCGTGGGGGGGCTCAGTAGTGCCCGGCAATACAGCCGGGCGCGAAGCCAAAAATGCACATGCACAGGGAGGTGGCCCACTTCGGTGGGCGGTGGGAGGTGGCCCTCTTCGGTGGGCGGTGTACCATGCGGGTTGCTCCTGGTACTTCTCTGATAGCAGAGTGGACCTTGGAGCAACCCCGTGGTTGTTGTGGTCTGCTTCGGCAGACCTGCCGTCGGGGCGTTGTAGTTGAATGCGTAAGCGATCCTGCGACGCCCCATTAAGACGGGGGAAGGCTTTGTTGGGTTTTAGTGGGTAGTACTGCCTTTGCCGGTGAGTCCCACACCTCGTGCGTAAATGCATTTCCCAACGTTAAAAAAAATAAAAATAAAAAGGTTGTAACATTATGATGTAAAAGTATGTATCTATAACTCGCAAGTTATTATATTTATTATTTAGTATATACTATAATATGTAAATTAATGCACAGTTAATTGGGAGCTCAATGCATAATTATAGTTTCTGTTCAAAACAACATTCTTTAAATACTTGTAACTCATTCCATACCTGCAACACTATATTTTTGCTGACTCTACCGTAAGTGTTAACATAGACACCTTCATTATCATAGCATAACAATAGCTGCACTCCATTGGAATTCGGCAGTGGTACAATACAATGTGGAACAATCGCTCCTTGGGTCTGTAAAAAATCATATTGTATTGGTTAAAAAGATTTTTGATCATTTGCAGGATCTAGTCATCACATATCAATGACAATATTTAATAGTGAGGTGCGACAACAGTAAAAAACGGATATCCCATTATTTACAATATAGTCATTTGGCAGTTTTACCTGGAAAGTTATCTGGGAGTTTTGAAAATTGTTGATTTTATAGATTTCGACGGGCTCTTTCCGAATTTCGACTTTGTTATTTCGTATCTTTGCCGCTCGCACCGCCATATCGGAAAAACGAAGCCGATAAACAGTTTTCATCGTGATGAAAATAGCTATAGGGCCTACTGAGGAACGCGTGAAATCTATAAAATGACTAATTTTCAAAACTCCCGGAAAGCTTTGTAGGTAACCTCTTTTTTGAGCACCAAACGACTGGGCTAATTGTCTATTATGCGTTATTGTTCGATCGTTTGTCATTTATCGGAATATGTGAACGTGTGAACACACCTGATCGAAGCGAAAATAAATCGCTATTAATACATAAATGTATCAATATTGAAGTCTCATTTATAGCTTTTCGGTGGGAGCTTATTTCGTAGTGGTGTTTTAGTTTTTGAACAACAATTCGAACTCACAAAATGGTCTTGCATATTGCATCACAAGTCAATTTTTGTACAAAATATGTAGTCTACTTTACTTCATTTTTACACAGTACATATATTCTAATTTAGTAGTAGTCAGTACTTACATACGTGTGATCGAACAGTGTATTCATATCATAGAAACATTAACTAAACTAAAACTAAAAGAAATAATAGGTTTATTTCTTCCAGGTAAAATATTTAAAGTAAGAGCATCTATACTTACATGTTTTGGAATATAAATATCATATACACTGGCAGTATCAAGATCGACGGCATGGAAGCCATCTGCTGACCCATAGATTACTTTCAGTCTTGTTCCTTCTTCTATAGTCAAGTCAACTAATAGAGGCCTGAAATTATAATCATTTTTATATTACTAAAATATTTCATTTCAATGTAGGTTAAATAAAATATGTATATGTCTGTTACCTATGTTGCAAGTCTCCGAAACTTTTGAAGGCCATAAATTTGTGATATGGTTTTGGAGCCCAAGCATAAATCTCGATAGAATCTTTAAGAGCAATGACCAAAAACTTGATCCTCTCATACTTGACTATGCGAAAATGTACAGCACCCTGTAATTCTCCTACGTTTATCCATCCATTTCTTCTTTCGACTTGCTATAAAAAAAACATTAATTTATATCATATAAGATGCAAAATTTTTGTAATCAATATGAAATGCATTTATGCTTACATCACTTAAACCATCTGTACGCAAAATCTTCGATTTCAACCAGCTCAAATAATACACTCGTACGCGATTCTTCTTCCCGGATACAGTTATAAGAATATTTTGTCCTTCTAACACTTCCATTTGTTGGAAGCGGCGTCTTGAGATCAATTGATAAACTTTTCCTTGGCCGGAACGGTCCAGCAGCATCAAACCGTTTTCAGTACCAATTAGCAGATTGACTCCTACACAAAGTAAAACATTTATTAATGTATGGCATAGTTTATTTCATATGCATAAGGTATATGTTAGAGGAAATAACAATGATGGTTGTCCCACAAGATTAGATGAGGGCGTGTGAACGTCAGGACAGCCGTGTCGGAGGAGGATTTAGAAGAAATGAATTATAATTTAATGTAAAATCTTATTATTGTTTTAAAATTAAAATCATTGTTATGTTTCTATATATGTATTGTCGGACACAATACATATATAGCTTAGTTATGTTGGTTGATCGTGGAGAATCATTGGAGAGTTGTGTGTTGAAGTCACATCGGTTTCGAGAACCCGTTGTTCGATTAAACTATTAGAATTATCGTTTCAAGTTTATAACATTGTGATTTTTTTTATTTGAATTGAATATTTTATTTAGTGCCCGCATTGAGTCCCGATAACACCCAAAAGATTCATAACCACTAAAGATGATCTCGGTAGAATATTAATATCCCGATCTATATTTATATTAATTTGACAGTCGGACGCGCAAATCAATTGCCTCCACAACTGTATATAAGTTTTTTTTAGTATGATTAAGCAATGGGACTCACCCCAAAGGGCCGCGCACAGTATCTCCGAGTTGAATCTCTTCTTGTACTTGCGTATCTCGGGCGTGTCGGAGGAGAGGTCGTGTCCGGTGGGCGTGACGTTGACGTTGACGTGGCTCTCGCGGCGCGACGCGTTGCCGGAGCCGCCGGTGCCGGTGCCGCCGCCCGCGGAGCCGGCGCCGAACCCGAACGTGAGGAACGAGCGCTGCTTCTGTTGCAAGGGGAGGAACTGTTGCTGCGACCCCACCGACGAGTTGGACGGGGAGTGCTGCAGGGGGTGCGGGGGGTGCGGGGGGTGCGCGGGGAGGGGGGACGCCGCGCCCGCCACGAACGACTTCGACGGCGTCGACTGGGCCGAGGACGGGGGCGGGTGGTGGTGGTGGTGGGCGGCGGGGGTGCCTCCCGCGATCGCTTGCCTATACTGGAAAAAATATATAATTACAATTGATTTATTAAACGTGACTTGTACTAGTTTTGTTTTCCTTTTTTTTTTCGTAAATAATATCCGCACCTCAACAACGTACTATGATTAGATTTCTTTGTTAGTTAAAAGTAAAATCCATCTCCCACATATTAGTTTACATTTCAAATGATCGGAAAGTTATTTGCGTTGCTATTATCTACAATATTTAATATTGCGAAATATTTGATCGACGAAAATGTAAAGAATGCGGCAGGCAATGGACTGACAGTTGGTTTTATGATACAGTTTTTTTTAATATATTGGAGGTGTACTGAAACAATTCAAATATAAAGTACTATCACATTCAAGTCATGAAATGATAATCATTTGATATTAATGAATATAATTCTTGGATTAAATTAAGAAAAATCATGATCATAAAATAGTTGATAAGCCTTGTTTGCTTATATTAGATGTTTATATAATTCAATATAATCAACCGACTTCAAAAAGGAGGAGGTTCTCAATTCGACTGTATGTTTTTTTTTTTTATTTGTCAGTTATAACTAATAAATACATTATATTTGCCTATCCCTAGCAAAACTAGCTTCATGGAGCTATCTATACAAAGTTGTATAAACTAATAACAAGTGAGAAAATTCCTGTAGATAACATTTTACACAGTAGAAACTACCCATCGCACCGACCGTTGCGGTTATTAAGCTGTCTCATATTCTTCAAACTACCGTCAAGGCTTAGGACATGATACAGCGGATGAATTACACATGGAAGCTGTCTAGAGAGCATACATAGAAAAGAAGTGATTTTTATTTAAACAACATTGTATGATATGCTGTATGAAAGCATTCTCGTTGCGATATTCGTACTTACGTAGTGATAACAGCAGTCTGCAAACCGGTCGCGGACCGTAGCTCCATGGTGTTTGCATGATTGACAACCATTATCACATTAATACTATATACTAAAAGCTTGACACCACATGTTGCGATAACGGGAGCTCCTAACGACTACATATTAATATTATTACATGTAAAAACCAATCGTACACTGTGATTATGATTTATGTTATTAAGCTTTAATTTTGTATGTTATAGTTTTAGACATTTTGTAGACACATACATGGTTTTTATGAATTCAAGGTGGTTTATTTGTATTCATATTATTGTTTTTAAATCAATTTGTAACGTGAATTAATGGTTTTAGCAAAAGAAAGGAGATACGCAATGTTAAATTAGGAGCCCCAGGTTATAAATATATAGTGGCGAAGTAAAACAAAATTTAAACATTAAGCACAGATTTAGTGAAATGTATATTATCAGTACTAAATCGTGAAATTCAATATATAATTGCAATATATTAATACAATATGTATAGTTTGGCTATTATGAAGTGAGCTTATGGTAATCAATAGCTATTTGAATTCAAAGGCAAAAATAGGGTATTTGATATCTTTTATATAATAGTGTTAAATGCATTTTCAAATAGTATTCCTTTTGTATTTACAGTTAACAATAGATTTCTTAGAATTTTAATTAATATCTTAGAAACTTACTTGGAGGTGTAAAACACTTGAAAAATGAAACTGACCATAAACTAACGTCCTTATCTTTAATCAATCAGCAAGATAAGTCTACAATAATAATGAACCCAATATATATTTTTTTAAGGAACAACATTTTATCATATTTTACTTTTATAATACTTCCTCAAAGCTAAAGATTTCTCTGAATATTTTAACATCTCTGTCGGTCAGACACAGCAAAATACACATCAAATACCCTATATGTATATAAAATACGATACTATTTCAACATGGTAGGCTATACTTGGACAATGGGAGGAGTGTGTAGTGTGTATGTGCGTACCTCCTCGCTGGTGGACTTGTCGTGGCGCGGCGGCGTGGTGGGCTGCCCCGCCTGGCTCAGCAGGTCGGGCAGCACCGAGCTGGTGCGCGACCCGCTGCCCTCGTTGTTGCTCGACCGACCCTGGGTAGGTTTAATACTTCCTTACATTTACGCCCTTAGTTTCCAAAGTGGTCCAGGTGGACCCCCAGGGGTCCACGGGAGACTCGATGGGGGCCTAAGGAGGACGGAAACTTCACATTTTTTTTTGAGTTTTGGGAATATGGAAGAAATGTAGCTGCAAGGGGTCCACGGGAACCAGCGAAATTTTTGAAAGTGGTGTATGAGAATAAAAGTCTGAGAACCTCTGATTTACGCAAATATTTGATACTATCGACTTATCCTCGCTTCCCTTCGGGTTCGTCCCACAAAATCAAACAAAACAAATTTATCTCACGGGAAACGTACATTTTTCCAGGATGATATAAATAGCCTATAGCCTTCCTCAATAAACAGGCTTTTAATGCAAAAAAAAAATAATTCGGTTTAGTAATTTCTGAGATTAGCGCGTTCAAACAAACATACCTTGCCTCTTTATAATATTAGTATCGATTTAAAAATATATATTTGATTTTAAATTTAATTATATAGAAATATTTCTATATTAAAATATGACACATGCTTATCGTCTGTATCGTTACACACTAAACAATTTGAAGCACCACTTGGATATTAATTGTAAGTACATTTTGTTTGAACACGCTGCATAGTTCCGAATGGAGAAGATAAATCACTCGATATCACAGCTATATTGAATAATTAATTTAGTATTTAAATAATTAATTAGGTTTATCGGTGAAAATTAACAGCATAAATATTTCGTCAGATTAGAGACTTAACTTAAGGTTAGTTGGATCACGTCGTAGATCATGTAGCACTTTGCAAATACGAAATATTTAAGAGTATGACGTAATCGACTCCATAAAAATACATCATTATTTTGTTAAATAAAAAAAAAATTGGTGAATCCCATGTTATACTCACATGTAGATCCGACGCCGCGACAGCGACTGACATACACGATATATGTACATGTATATATGTAAAGTTTTTTTATGTAAATAGTAAATACGAATAGGAACATGACTATAATAATAATAATAAAATGAGAAACGAGACGAATGTCCACGCGGTGTGACGGCGTCGGGTGCGCTGTTATTGGTTTACGTTGCGGCAGGTGGCATAGCGTGACAAACACAAACACGGCATAAGACATGCATGGTACAACACATTCACAAGTACATGTCGAACGTTCTCGGCGGCTCCGGTGAGTCGTTACTCGTTAGGCGGTCATTCCCATTTTTGTTAAATTTTAACAGTTTTGGCACAATCTAGATTCGTCGCTGAGGACTTTGCGTTTCGCGGCAGGAAGACGGTATTCGCGCAGATAAATGTGTTAGTAGGAATATATGTTATGATGAGAGTTAAGGTTATTGAGAGACTAACTACTTTCTACTTACGGTTAATGATATGTTTAATGACTGAACATTCATTATTAGAAATGCTTATTTTATCCCATAAAAAAAAAAAAAATTCATAGTGAACATTTGTCACGCCAAAACGTAAGACGTGTGAGCATGTATATTGTACTACAATAGAGTAATTCAGTAGTAAGCTATTTCATAAAACACTAAATATTAGTTAAAATACAAAACGGCATAAATACGATCAGTTCAACCAGTCCCACAATGTTACGTTCACCGCAGCCCACACCGACAGCTACAAAATCACGTAAAGACTTCAAGAATACAATACAGCATCGCCAGGGTTAGTTCAATACAACTATGTTAGACAATCATAATCAGAGCCCTCATACCAAATGTGAGTAAAAAGATATTAATCAAACTGTCCCGAGCAGAGAGGAATTACCTGGTCCTGCGCGATTACCGCTTCCTGCCCGCTCGGTATAAGGTCACTGTGCCGGTTATATTGGGAGTTTCTCCGGAATACGATATCGGACTCGGTCTTTTCCCGGCGCGGCCTCGCGGCGCGGTCGGGGCCGCGCCCGCCGCCCTCGCCGCCCTCGCCGCCCTGGCGTATGAGCGCGGCGACGTTTTTCAAAGCATCGATTGGATTGTTTGCGGCTACTTTTTTTTCGGCATTCTGTTTCTCGCCGTTTCGTTGCGCCTTTTTTAAGCTGTCGTTCATTTTGATGAAGTCGGTTAAGATCGGTTCGCCTGAAGTTTGAGGTTTGGTCGTCTGTTTACGCGAGTGATTAAATATTCCGCTGGACCTTAGCTGTTTGTTGGCACCGATTTGGTTATCATGTTTGGGATAGTAGATGGCGGAGTGCCGAGTGCTGGTGAGCGGGAATAGATCAGAGTTCTCTCGACGGAATCCTCTAAAGAACCTGTTCGGGCCATTAGATTCCGTGTCTTGCTCCTTCTTATATTTGAGTATATCGGACAGTTTGTCCTGTGTAGACTTTTCTGTCGGTTTCTGGAACAACTGTTTGTGCCGCAAGGGCGGCGTGGCGATGGCTTTGTACTTGGCCCACGCATCCTCCATTTCAATTCTCGACTGACGTTGAAGTTGCGCGCGTCTTTGTTCTGCCTCTTTAGTTGTGTCCTGCTTTTCTTCTTTGGCCTCAGCATTTTTCGATGGGAAAAATCTGGCAAAGTCCCAGTCTTTAAGTAGTACGGCTTCATCGATGTCCGATTGTCTTTTATCTTTTTCGGCCTCCCTCTGATATTTTTCAAATATGTTTAGTATAATAAAAAATATGCATATGAATGAGGAACATAATATGTAGTATTTAAATTACAATAAATAGAAATTTGCTAGAATTTAGTCGCTCACTAATCTTACTTTGGCGTGATATCTAAAATTTTGTCTAGGATATATTTGACATCATCATCCCTATTTAAATATAGACTAAGCAATAAAATTTAAAATCTACGCTTTAGCGCAAAAATATTCTGTATGTAGAATAAGATTTTATTGATTAGTCCACAATATTGAAATAGAAAAAGGATTGTTTATAATATTTCTAGTATTTCAAGCTAGCTTTAGCAAAACAAGTTAAGTTATACCATTTTCTTTTTCAATTCGGTTTTATTGCAATCTAAAAGCAAACACAACACACCAGATTAAATATATAACACACAAATATAAACGTGAGACAGTTTTGATTCTACACGAATTGCACACATTTCTAAATTGGCGAGGATATGGATATTATAACGGAAACCGGTATGCATCGTATTGACCAATCGGACTACTATTATCGTACTATACAAACTATGTGTACGAAACAAATGCCCGAATAAACCAATCTCTGTATAATAAATTAACCTTACATAGAAACATTAAACGCAGATGTCAAAAATGTCGAGAATCTGTGAGTGTGTGTATAAAGGACTAATATATGATAGTTTACTATGTTATGTTATGACGGTTCGAAACAAATGATCGAGTAAACCAATCAGTGAACAGGTTGATAATCGATAATGTATAATATGTATTGTGTATGGGGCATTCTACGCCAAATCGAACAGTTTCAAAAAAAAATTTTTTTTTTCCAAATGTTTGTTTTTGGATAACCTTCACAAAAAAAAATTGTGATCAAAAAGATAGAATCAACCGGTGATCAAAAAATTTCAAAATTTATCAGAAAGCCTCTTTTGAGGAGTTCAAAAAAAATAGTAAAATATTAAGAAAATCAAAAATATTTTTTTTTGAAATCGTCCGATTCGGCGTGGAATGTCCCGCCCGATAAAGGGCCATGCATGGGAGGTGGCTCACCCGCTTGACGAGCGTGCGGTCGGCGAGCGGGTCGTCGTCGTCGGGCGTGGGCGGCAGCGGCCGCGTGGGCGCGCCGCCGTCCTCCGCCACCGCGCTCAGCCCTGGCCTATAGCAAAACTCGGGACTGACAAGCCAGAACGCAAAACGAACGAACGAAACGGCCAAGTAATGGGGAAACGAAAATAAAATGCAAATTAAATTAAAAGAAAAAAATATATCATTAGTAGACAGAGTATTGTATACTTTTTGCTTTGGAAAAATTTAGGTGAAACTTCTATGATAGAGGGTATAAATTAATTATTTATTACTCAAGCTACTATCTATACGAAACGTATTGATCAGTTGTCTAGTCGTTAGCGTGTCTGTGACTCAATTATTGCACTTAATGTGGCACTATTATGAAAAATATGCTAATTTTAAGTCAATTATAAGACACTTTCTATTTTCAAGTAATAATATGATTGTTGCATTTATGAAAGTAATATTTCTCTTTAATAGTCTACTTTCGTTTATTGCTGGACATAGGCTTCTCATATAGCATGCCACTGACCTGATTACTCAGCTCTACGCATTCGACACCTGCGAGTCACTACACAAACATCATTGCTCCAACTAGCTGGAGTGAATCCTACACTACGTATACAGTGTCACGGTCACTTTAGAATCCGTTTACTCAATCAATTGTCATCATTCAGGCAATAACATACAGCTCTATGCATTTAACAAGAACCACTATACATTCACCGTCGTCCTACCTAGTTGTTGGCAGCCCTACACTACATTTGCTAAGTTCTAGTTTCCAGACTAGACCAACCCATCAACCGTTTACTTATCGGCCGTCGTCATTCATACAATAATATGTTATTTTTAAGTTTTACACATTTAAAAACTATCAGCCACTATACATACATCATCGTTTCACCTAGATGGAGGGCGTCATACACCACATTTGCCGAGTCCTAGTCTTCAGTATAAACCCATCCGTCAAACGATTACTCAATCGGCCGTCGTCATTCAGACAATAACATACAGCTCTACACATCCAACAAATATCAGTCACTATACATACATCATGGTTCCAACTAGTTGGAGAGCCCTCTACCACTATATGTGCCAAGTCCTAGTTTCCACTCTAGCTAGACTCGTCAACCGTTTACTCTATCGTCTGTCGTCAGGCAATAACACAACACATATTATTTTACTAGCGACTCAGGGTTCGCCCCTAGGAATGTTTTAATTTTTTTGAGCGGAACTAATTCTTTTTCTAAAATAAAAGTTGCCTACGTTACTCCATATAACATCAGCTATCTTTCAGTGAAAGTCCCATCAAAAACGGTCCAGCCGATTCCGAGATTATACGGAGCAAACAGACAGATAGACAAAAATTTAAAAAAATGTTTTTCTTATAAGTACCGTATATAATTTCAAACGTATTTAGTTAAACGCTGTTATTTTAACATTACAAACAGATATTCAATTATATTTATCTGTATAGATATCAATAGTATGAGTCCGGCACTCACAGCGGCTTGGGCGGGTCGCTGGCGAGCAGCGTGCCGTCGTTGCGCACGCGGCCGCCGCTCTCCTCCGCCTCGCTGTCGCTGTCCGACTCCTCGAACGTGGGCTCCGGCGCCGCCACCGGACCTGGAAACCGTTCTCAATGTTTTCTTTCACTTGTCTATATGACTCGAGATATCAACAACTACACTGGCGTGCAAAAAATCGGGCCACCCTTAATTTTAAGCATAATTTTTTGTTGACAATTGTTTGGTGAAAAAAAATACCGCAAAGGTAATTAAGGAGATTAGACGCCTTTGTTTCCTTCAAAGAAGTCATAAAATTCCTGGAAATGCACGTGTGCGCTTAATTATAGTCAATTAGCAGTAATTAGTGAATATTTGCATAATATTGATTGAAGCCACAAATACTGTTTTTTTGTCATTTTAGAAGCTTAGTAGAGTTCCAATTATTGAACAAGACACTTCTACTTTGATCTGCGATTATTAGAAATACTGCAAGATGGATCTGACCGAGGCTGAATCATCTCGAATTGTGACTTTGCTTGAAACTGGACAAAGTCAACGTCAAGTGGCTCAAGCTTTTTCTGTGAGTCGTTCTACGGTCCAGAGAGTGTACAAACGTTACATAGAGACTGGTGGCTTTGTACGACGACATGGTTCCGGCCGACGAAGAGCCACATCAGAGCGTGGTGATCGATTTATTGTGTCATCAGCTCTAAGAAATCGTCATCGCACAGGGGTTGACGTTCGAAATCTCCTGAGAGAAGTGACAGGTGTTAATGTTAGCGAGTGGACAGTAAGGCGCCGACTTAGAGCCGCTTCCCTGACGCCACGCAAGTCCGCAACTGGCCCCAAACTCACCCCTGCACATCGAATTGCAAGATTACTTTTGGCCCGAGATCACGTGAATTGGAATTTGGAGCAGTGGAAGAAGGTTCTTATTACTAACCGACGGCTATATATACTGTGCCGACGGCCGTAATTTTGTTTACCTACGATCAGGTGAAAGATATGCACCATGCACTATGCGGGAAACAGTGTCATATGGAGAGGGCTCAGTTTTGTTTTGGGCAGGATTCTGTGACGAAGCGAAAACCGAGCTTATATTCATAGAAAATGGATCCCTTACAGCCGCTAGGTATATAACGGAGGTTTTAGAAGATCATGTGATGCCTTTTACTGGGTTCATTGGAGAAGATTTTCTGCTTCTACAAGATAATGCTCGCCCACACACTGCTACATCAGTAAGGCAGTATCTTTAAGAGGTCCGAGTGTCTACTATTGCCTGGCCAGCGCGAAGCCCTGACCGCAATCCGATAGAGCATGTATGGGACCATCTCAAAAGAAAAGTTAGAAATCGCGTAGTAGTCCCGAGCAACATTCAAGAATTAAAAAGCGCCTTATTGGAAGAATGGGAGTCTATTACACAAGATTATCTAAAAAAGTGTGTCAAATCTCTGAAAAACCGATTAAAAGCTGTAATTAAACCAATCGAAATGTTTTAATTTTCCCATTAATTTGCGGCTTACATTTTTATACCAAACTCGCGAAAAATCATTAAATTTGATTTTCCTCTATTTTCGAGCAATAATTTTTATTTAAATTATTCAACGATTATTGATTTAGGTACCTAGGGTATACAGCTACCCATATATAATAACAAAATTAATAAAAAAATATCATATCTTAAGTTTGTCCATTTTCTCTAGATGGCCCGATTTTTATGCACGCCAGTGTACATTCCATAACATAAATATTCCATAATAGTTACCATATACAACTAATATAATATAACTAATCCAACAATCTTGTTCTGTCCAAGTGAATTAATAAATTTATTTGTAATGTTAAGGTCATACAAAAATGCCCTTTTGATTTCTCTTAAATTTTCCAGGCTAATTTAAAAAAAAATCTACTCTATATAAACCTTATTCAAACTATTACTTACATGAATTAAAAAAAATAACCAAATCGTTCCAGCTGTTCTCAAGTGCTGCGTTTACTTACGGACAGTATTTCATATTTATTACATATACATAAAATTTACCCTGGCCGTTGGTTGGTGCTCGCGGCGGTCGATTAGGAGGTTCACTGCCGGATACTACACCAAGCTCGTTGAGTTGTGCCGCTAACTTGTCCAAATCCTGAAAATCACAACATATCAAATCTATAACTTGTCTCATACTGAAATAATAACAAAAAACTATCTAATAATGTAAATCAAATTTTAAAATGTAAATCATTCAACAAAATTATAAAAAAAATATTTGAAGCGCCATCATATATAACCTACCTCTGGCCTTCGCGGTGGAAGCTGCACTCATTATATCGGATGTGCAAAGAAAAACAGCGTGACATGAAAACAAAAACACAAGCCAATAAAATAAAATATCTCATTTACAATATTAACTAAGGCATAACTGCATGCATTCAAAATTTATCAATAATTGGATACCATTCTTTTTCTAAAATATGATTTTATTAAAGGCCTCATATAAGCTTTTTCTGTTTTTAATAAAAATCATCTAAAAAAATCATGTCGAGTCAATAATAAATTGCTGTTTGGCAAACATTTAAGCATTTTTTAAACTAAGTAATATAAACATTTTGACAAAAGACTAAAGAGGATACGGGCATTTCAGTGCAACACATAAGGTATAGTACCTTGATGTTTGTTAATCAATACAATAAATTTTATGACAAATATGATATAAGTCCATACATTAACTCAAAATTAACATAATTTGGATTGACCTGCCATATACAAATAAAACTATATTAGAAAAATAAGTTTGAAATTAAAATGAAATTAATTAAAGAACAATTTCAATAATATACAGAAAAACAATAGCTACAATAATACCGTAAAATTATGAAATTTGTTGTAGATATAATCGCCCATCTCCATAGAAAAGTATAAAATGTGTCACAAATCTCATCGCCCGTCTCCGTACTACAATTTAAAAGTATATCTGATCAAATATGTAATTAGAAGCAAAACGTACCATTGGTTTAAAGATGTGATGTGAGCCGCGCTGCGGGGGCTGCGGGCCGCCGGCCGGCGGCGTGCCGTTGTTGGAGCCCGAGCTGTTGGACGAGCCCGACGACTTGGGCGTTGGGGGCAATGGCCTGCATGGTTTACAATTTTATTATACACCTAATATCTTAATATATATATATATATATATATATATATATATATATATATATATATATATATAATTCTTCTGTACGTGTGTTTATCACCTTACTCCTCCCAAAGCGCTAGACCGATTTGGATGAAATTTTGTATGTATATTTCAATGGGCTCTTGGATGGTTTGAAAACACAATGGGACCCGTTAGGTGGCGCTGCTGTCGGTATATCAAATAGTTTGTTTTTTTAGTAGTTAGAACGCGGGCGAAGCCGCGGGTACTCCTAGTGATATATAAACAATAATTATTTATATTAGTATCAGCGTAGCCAGATATTTTTTAGACCAAACAGGATTTTGAGTACAGAAAGAGGACTATACTAAAAAAAACTTAATATATAATAAGTAGTTTTTAAATACTCAACCTTTTATTTGAGTTTCAAATTAAGGTTGCATGACAATAAATATGTTGGGACATTAACACACAGCGCCATCTAGTTCCATGGTAAGCTACAAGGCTTGTGTTATAGATACCAGAAGGAATATCAATATAAATCACATTATAATGATATTCCTCTCAAGAATCTGGATATAATTAAGAATTACTAATAAACTTATTCATATTTCTGTGAAGGTTTAACTTATTTTAATAGATGAAATACCCTATACAGGGTAGCTCTAGATTGACTTGGATAAATAAATTTGCTTTGCTAAATTTACGGAACATTTATTAGCACCGTCAAGTAATTCCCGAAAAGCGAGACTGAGTCTGTCCCGAAAATCAGGATGTCCCGCCAAAATAGCGACATCTGGTAACGCTGATTAATAATAATAAATATATTATATTATTTATTATAATAATAATTAAATAATAATACACATTATTTCAATTTTAATATACATATTATTTAAAATATTACTTGAATGTTATTAGATAAAATAATGGCAATCAATTTTATTTTATAGTAAACTACAATAGTTATAATATAATTACCTATATCTATTTGGCTGTTGTGCCTGTGGATCGGGCACTACTATCAGTCTTTGTGGAATGGATGGCCGCGCTGGCGGGCCAGGTTCTATTGTTACAGAACAAAACAGTAAATTAACACACATTAATAGAAATAATTAAATTTTATCATACGTTTTTTTGACATTATTGAGAAAAATCAGTTGGATTTTGTTCACATTTTAAATCATAAAATGTTTATTATGTGCTCATTATCTATACATATAATAAAATTGTAACTAAGTCGAATCTGTACATTAAATATTTTTTGGAAAATCTAATTGAAATAGACATTGTTATCGATACAGAGTCCGAATCTATAGTTTTTAGAATTTTTGTGTCTGTCTGTTAACGCATCACGAGAAAACTACTGGATAGATTTTGATGAAATTTGGTATGATGATAGCTGGTTATCCGGGTCAACACATAGGATACTTTTTACCGCGGGAAAATATCTCATTTCTGAGAAAAATACAAAAACTGCAATATAAGAGTATACTAATATGTAAGACCTAAGAATTTGGTTATTGGTCATCTGAACGCGGGCGGAGCCGCGGGCAATGCTAGTAGTAAATATAAAATTAAGAAAAACAGAAACAAATGTTTAAGATAGTAGCCACAAAAAATATAGTTTTTGTGTCTGTACATTTGCACAAGTATTGCTTAAAAGTATCTTGATAAACTTTTTTTATGATGTACTGTTCTCAATCAAACTTAACTAAAGATTCAACTTGAGCTTCTTCCATCTTTCGGATATTTAGAGTTTGTACACAAAATGAAGACTTGCCTGGTGTTATAATAATATTATAGTTTATTATTCTTTATTATTATTAACATAAAACTACATGATAGCTTAAGAATACATATTAATATCTGACGTTATTTTTTATTTCATATTTTTTCTCTATGTTACACAAGAAAATTTTTATATATAACGTCTATTTTAAAATAAAGGAATAAACGTGGCTTGGAGTTACGTAAAATTATTTACAAAATAGTAGTAATATCAAATAATAGAATGTATGTACCTTGACTGACCGATACTTTCATAAGAAAAGAAGCAGGTTTGTCTATGTTAATGTATCTCTTACCTGGTATTTCTTCGCGCTCCTCCCGCTTGCTGTTACGTTTGGGTGGCGGTTGAGGCTGTTGTGCTTCAGCCCTGAAATGAGTTGAGTCATTAGTATATATAGAGTTATAATTTAAATGAATTTGGTATATAGGTGGTGGTAGCCCAATGGTAAAGCGCTCGCTTGGGAAACCGAGTGAAGCGGGTTCAAATCCCGGGTCTCTCACCTCTGATATGCGAATCATTTCTAACATGATCACCATTTGCCTTACGGTGAAGGAAAACATCGTGAGGAAACCTGCATGTCTGAGAGAACTTAGCAAGTTTTCGAAAGACATGCGAAGTCCGCCAACCCGCACTTGGCCAGCGTGGAGGACTATGGCTTGATCCTCCTCGTATTGAAGGGACAAGGGTGGGACGTTAAAAAGGGCTGAATACAAATAGCAATAAGGATGATTAAGAATATTTAAAAAGTAGGTAATCCCCATGACTAGAAGTACAGTGGCGAAGGGTGAAATTTTAGCAGAGGTAAGCCGTTTCAAAAAAAAAAAAAATGATATAAAGTTTTTATACATAAAGCTATTATTATATCTTATATATAAAATTTCCATGTCACAATGTTTGTTACCGTACTCCTCCGAAACGGCTTTACCGATTTTTACCAAATTTTATATGCGTATTCAGTAGGTCTGAGAATCGGCTACTATCTATTTTCCATACCCCTAAGTGATAAGGATAAGGGTGGTCCTCCCAGACCCCATCCCAGGGACGAACCCGAGCGGAGCGAGGGTGAGTCGCTAGTATATATATATATATAGTACCTGGGTGACCGAGCTTCGCTCGGAGTTTTTGGACAAAAAAAACATTTAAAAAAACAAACTAAGAATTTGAATAAATACAAAAAAAACAAAATTAACAACTTTGTGTCCGACCGGGATACGAACCCAGACACTTGTGGTAGTCAAACTTGCGTATTGGCCGCTTGACCATAATGCTTATGTCTGAGCGTGCGAAATTATCGAATATAATATTTTGCGTGGAATAATCCAAAAGGAATCATAATAATAATAAAGCTTTATTTATTGTATACATACTTATAATTTTAAATTAAAATTACTCTTACTTAATTAACCATTTTTAACATTGTATTTTAACAAATCATATTTATAACTTATTTGATTATACTTAATTTAACTTCAATTTTTGGTTAGGGACTATTTATTAACTTATAATTTTTAACTAATAATTTTGTAATCTAGAATTAAATTATTTTAAAAATCTTTAATATTATTTGAAATGATATTGTATATATATAAATTATCATTAATAAATAAATAAACAATCTCAATAAATTAAATAATTCAATTGAGTAAATACTAAACATTTCACAATAATAAATATAAATTAAATTTCTTTCCATACATTAATTCTGACAATAGTTATAAATTAGGTATTCAATTTCATAATTAAATGTATTTATTTAGTAAATGTCTTTTTCATGTATAGACCCCTCTCGGTTGAAAGCCTTCTCCAAAGTAGTCCTGCATAGAGCTCTCCGTTGGAGATTATGCTTGTATGATTGCAAAGGGTTTCTTTTCAAATTTTGTTTCCAATATATAATTTGTTTCTGATATAAAGTTTATAATTTTATCTTTGTGTTCTTTTGATTTGTTGTAGGAAATGCTGCTTTTAATTCTAGAAGTTTTTCTGGTGAAGATATGTATACCTTTGTTCATTGTATGTCTGTTTTTCTTTGGACGGTTACGGTTGAACTCCCCCACAGTGACCGGCCGTACTGAGGGATAAAGATGAGGAGGTTCCTACTGTGTTTAATATACTGTATCTTGCTGTGTTGTTTTTAGTTGTTCCTGGTTATAATTTGTGTGGTTGAAAGTTAATTTTGGTTATATAAAGTCTTTAATATTAGCAGGTTTGGTTTTCTTTGTATGTTGTTTATTTATTAGTTTTTGTTTATAATTGAGGTAAGGCGTTTCTGAAAATACAGGCAGACTTCTTTTATTTGAGTATTGGCGAGAAGTGTTCTTATTATTATCCACAATAATTACTTTGTCATATTTAATGAAAACTGTTTTGCCTAGGTCTTTTTGTTTATCTTCAGTTGGGCTTGTAACTCCTTGCGTTTGTTTAAGACTTTATTTTTTCCTCTAGTTCATGATAGGATTTTTTACTTTTTTCTACTCCGAACATAACCAAGTTCTTGCGCCTAATATGTCTTTCTAAATTATTTATTGAGGTACTTTGTTCCTGGATTTTTTTCTCAAGAACTTCAATTTTTATTTCTAAGTGTTTAAATTTCTCATTTAAGTATATTATTGTTGATTGTATTTTTAATGTCTTCTTTCATTTCTAACATTTCTGTTTTCTGCTGTCTTATTACTTGTTGCATGTTTATTAGCAACTTTTTTATCTCCTCCATCTTAAGTGTGAAGTCGGAAGTAGAAAAGCTGATTGAAAAAGAGCACCAATTATACCTAGTTGAATTGCAATTTTATACAGAGTATTAGTTTTTGAGGTTATTAACTTATTTTAATATTTTACGCTTCCACTTCACAAATTATTTTGTTTTATTGTCATCACACACAGAAAAGATGGTTTTGCACTGATAGTATCTATATTTTATATATGTAGCAATATACTCTATGATCTATATGTTATGTTTGTCACTTTTGTATTTGTTTGGTAGGTGAATTTTGAAAAGCTCATTTGTTCTTCAACACATCTAGACTTGGTGATGTTTACATATTGCCCATAGATTTTATCGATTAAAATTTCTTAAAACTATTATTAAATTAATTAAAATTTAGAATTTTTTTTTAGATTATTTCCACTTAAATATTTTAAACTTGATGTAAATACGGACACGATATTGACAGTTGCACAGTGGCGCCTCCCACCCACCAGAAGTGACAACTGACAATGCAAAAATTGTGAAAATGCAAGAGAAAACCGCATGAAAATTCGAAAACACGCGTTTTTCCAGACATAAGACTAATCTAGATCGATTTATCACCTCCGAAACCCTTTGTATACTAAATTTCATGAAAATCGTTGGAGCCGTTTTCGAGATTCAGATTATATTGATATATATATATACATATATATATATACAAGAATAGCTCGTTTAAATATATAAGATATATATATATATATATATATATATATATATATATATATATATATATATATATATATATATACAATTTAAGGTAAGATGTCTTGTATGGAACCTTCGCCACTGCAAAAGTGTATATTATTTTTACTGGAATGCTGCAATCGTACCTTCCTTCCTGTATCTGCTGGAAGTTCCTGCGCAGCGTGTCGCCGCCCTGGTGCGCGGCCGCGTTGTGCACGATGGACGAGGGCTCGCCCGCCACCGCGTTGTCCTCCTCCTCGCCCTCCGACCCCGAGTACTTGTAGTCCTCGCGCACAGAGTTGTCCTGCTTTCTCTTCTTGCATCTGTCTATGTGATCCTTCAGTTGTATCCTCACTTGTCTCTCTGTTGGTTGATCTCTGGAAATGTTTTGTGGTTGTACATGTTTAGCTTTCACTTTGCCGATAGGCAGTTCTTTGTGTTATTAAAAGTGAATGACATGGTAAGAAAACATGGTTTATTTGTCACATAAATTTTAGTTAATGTGAAAAAATCTATTAAGATTGTTATATGACAAGTAATTGTATTATTAAATTATTAATAATTAGCAGAACCCGCGGCCTACGCTTCCGTTAAAACTACAAAAAAAATCTCTAAAAAGGTAGTTTCATACAAACTTTCATCCCCTATTTTACTCCCTTATAGGATGAATTTCGAAAAATGCTAAAACACGCGTTTATTTCATTTTATTGAAGAGTATTCAAGAGTTTCAAGTAATTCTGATCATAAATATTTTTTTGGATTGTATTATAACGTGTTTTCCCGTGGGAATTATATAATTTCCAGCGGTAAAAAGTACCCTATGTCACTCTCCAGCCCTCCAACTATCTACACACAAAAAATAACGCCAATCCGTCACTCCGTTTCGACGTGAAAGAAAGGCAAACAAACAAACACACTTTCACATTTGTATTAGTGTGGATTATATTATTCTTATTACTGACACTTAATGTATACCCAGCTATAGTTAATTCATTTATAAAACATCACTATTAAATAAATTAGTATTTTTACTGTCAGGAATGATTGATATTCATTTTATGTATCAGTATTGTTATTAACATAGATAACGATTGAAGTGATCTGGCTATTTGATAACCTACATATTACATTTGCAATCAAAATAATGTGATTTAAATTATTATTATATTTGATAATATTATTTGTGAAATAACATCAAACTGAAGAAACTAATTAAATTGTCCTTTAAAACTATATCAATATAAACTTTGGATACACTCGTCCATTACTTACCTAATAAATGGATGTTTCAAAAGCTGTTCAGTGTAAGGACGCTGATGATAATCTTTTACAAGAACAGTCTCAATGAAACCATGGAATTTTTTCGCCCACTTTTTAGATTTTAAACGTGGCGGCGGGTTTCTGAAAACAAAAGTTAAGAAATAATCATATAGCACTTGAAAGTGTTATATTTGATAAATGAATAGCAAACAATGCACATGTGAATTTACATAAATATTATTGTGTTAGTGCAAAACACACAAATGACAAACCTATAACTGGCAAAAAAGTTTACCTTAAACAGGAATCTAATGTAATCTTGGTTGCAATGACCAATGGCAGGCACAATGACCACTGCACCAGACAATAAACAAAATAAAATATACTAATAAAAATGAAAAAGAATATTACATTCCTAGTAAGATATCTTCGGATGATATAATAATAAATATACTGAGAACCTTACCTCGGAATGAGGAAGAGAGCTCTCATAGGGTGGAGATCGCACAGAGGTGGTTGACTCTCGGCCATCTCCAGCGCGGTGATACCGAGCGACCAGAGGTCAGAGCGATTATCGTACGTCGCCTCGGGGTTCTCGTCGCACGCGATCACCTCCGGCGCCATCCAGTACGGGGTGCCGATGAATGTATTACGTCTGCCGATCGTCCTGTCCAACTGCGCTGATACTCCAAAATCGACTGCATAAAAGCATTCATTTTAGAATTTTAATTTTAGTTAAGTCTTTGTATTGTGTCCATTGAACTGATATATGTATATTAGTAAATAATTTTTATTTGTATATGGACGTGACAAACTACTAAATATTTGTTATCTATAATGATATTATAAAGAGGTAAAGTTCGTGAATTGTGAGTTTGTGACGTTGTAGGGGGTAATCACTGGATCTACTGAACCGATTTAGATGAAATTTGGTAAGAAGATAGTTTGAGACCCGGGGAAGGACATAGGACATAGTTTTTATCCCGGAAATCATCCCTTAAGGGGGTGAAAATGGAGATGAAAGTTTGTATGGAGAATCAACCTAGGGACGAACCCGAGTGAAGCGAGGGTCAGTTGCTAGTTGTTAAATAAATTGTGACAGACACAATTATAGTGTCTATTAACTATAATATATAACACATTTTAGGAAATCTCATAAAAATATTTTGGAATGACGTACTGTGTAACAAGTAATTTAATTAACTCAAATACACATTCTAGTTGTAAGTACTACTAGTAGAAAAATCAAACTTATAACAGTAACATAGTTGTAAGAATACTGTTTATAATATCTCTTAATTAGCACCAATGTTCACATTATACATAAAATAGTAAGTAGAGCATATATTGCACAGCGTAGTGTTCATAGTTTATAGTGCTCTACAATATGTTTGTAGAATTGTAGTATAAACTTTTGTTTCTTTTATTTTTAAATGTTTAAATCCCCTAAATAATCCGAAAAGATAATTCTATTTAAAAGGTTTAAATTGTTAAATTATAATATTATTTAAAAAAACTAAACTTGGCTTATTATTTTTAATATTTCCTATTATTTTGTATGAAATAATATTAAACTTCATTCAATTATACTTATACAAGAACTTTTGAATCATCATTTTAATTTAAAGAGAGTGTAGTCAGTCCATGAGGAAGCTACCAACGGCTTGTAAAGCCGTTCTGCTGAGAAGATATATTGTTTTAGTAGTATTGGCATAATAATATAGGATAACAATTTACATTTGTAGTGTTAACAAAATAATTAACTTTTGATAAAAATAAAAAACACTGTCATGTATTTTGTAACAGTTCAAGTAATATGAAGGATTTGGTATCATCAAATATTGTTCATATAATCTAATGTATAAGCATTAAAACAATTGTTTCAAAATATACTCTGCTTTAAATTTCATGCTACATTATAATGAAATATATCAAGTTTTATATAGTAATAGTCACAATAAAAAATTAATTATATAACCGGATAATGCTTAAATTAAAGAAAACCACTTATAGAAAAACTATGACCATGACGTTCAAGATGTACATTAACCTAAATGATGCAAAGGTTTTTTTTATATTTAGAAACATAAATTTCAATGTATAGATTTCAAATTCTTTCAATTTATGTGAATGTAAAACTTGGTACAAAGTTGAGTGGTCGGGACCACGGCGGCCAATCTCTGTGACATTAGCCATCTGCGTTGGAAATATTATAGTGCACAAATATGCGCGCAACCACAGGTGCAGTCTCTATTACTATCATTATACTCCGGTGGAACGACTACTCGGCACGACCAGTGACGGGTAAGGCGCATGAAAATCGACTTTACGTACTCTATAAGGCACGGAGGTTTTACTGGGACTTTCTTAACGGACAGACACAATGACTAAACTTGGCCCGACCCAGGACTCAAACCCAAAAACCTCCGGATTTGCAGCCTTAGAGGCAATTAGTTATTTAGTTGAAGAAAATATAAGAATATGATCTTTATACAAGTCATTTATTTCTCAGAAATATAAACAGGACAATAATCATGAATCATCAAAAATTAATTTGATGTTACCGAGTGTAAATTTATAAATTATAATGAAAGTAATCCCCATTTAATCAACTACTGTTTAAAACATTCTTCTGATAATATTATTATCATGAATGAATTTAATAAAATTATTTTTAATTGCAGATGTGCTTACCAAGTTTTACTTCGGCATTGTCTGTGAGTAGTACATTTTGTCCTTTTATATCACGGTGTATAACCTTGTTAGAGTGCAAATAACTGAGACCTCTTAGAATTTCTCTGCAAATGTACGAGATCCATTCTTCTTTTAACGATTGCCCTTTAGTTGATTTTACCAAATCTGTCACAGAACCTAAAAAGATTATGGGTTGTCATATAATGAATTTAAATGTTAACACACTCAGTGTGAATGAAAAATATGTACATTTTTTCTATATTTCAACAATTATGTACTATTACTACATGAGAGTTAAAGTAGTGAACACTTAAGCACCTGCCAGTAAATAATAGCTAAATAATAAAAATAATGACTGACAAATTTTCAATATTTTTATATCAATTAGAAAAATTGCAAATCAATTTAAATTAAATTCGTAAATTATATGAAAAAGATTATAATAAAGTAATGAAATACATTTCTCATGTTAGAGGAGAACTATTGTTCACTATGTGTCACTCAGACCTCTTGTCTCAGTTAGAGGTCATTAACCTGGTGCTATAATTAAAAGCAATAAAATGATCTCTCCCTTTACGCACATTATCCTAAAAGCTTTGTAATTGTCTTTTTCTCTATTATCATTCAGCTTTATGTAGGTTTATACAGATTAAAACATAATGATTTTATGATAGGGTTTCAAACATAACATAGTTGCTATAATGTACATTTTTAAAATATTAGATCTATTAGAGTTTTACAATACTTACCAGCACCACAATATTCCATTACTAACCAAAGCTGATCATCTTTTCCAGGTGGGCTCTTTTTAATAAAAGCACCATAGTATGTGGCAATATTACGATGATTAGAATACTTTTTAAGGACATTAATTTCAAGTTTTATCTCTTCTTCCTCATCCTGTGTAACATCCATAACTTTGATGGCAGCAAGTTGTCCTGTTTTTGTGTGGCGTCCCTTTAATAGTAAAATATATAGTATTTAAAGAATGCAAGTATTGCCTGTTTTAGATATAGCATTTCTTTAGTACTATATGGCTAATTTCATTAATTATACAAATAATTATTAAGAGTTTAACTTACATATTTTAGAAATTATAAGTAAAATATAAATCAAAAAGTGATAATAATCAATTCTTAATATTTCAATATGTTTATTTCCTAATAGATTAAAGAAATAAAATGATAAAAAGAAACAAATATATTCATGGACCTTACAAAACTTTCTTGAACTGCTCAAGTTATTTTTATTTTCACTTAAGATATAATTCTTGAACAGTATATTGACAAGTTGTATTCGCAGTGATTCTCATCCGAATTCTGAAGTGAGAATCCGAAGAACTGTGTAAATAAGAGCAATATGCCGATGAACATACTGATTTTAAGTAATAAAAGTATAATTATATGTATACCTTGTATACTTGTCCATAGGTGCCATTGCCTACAACTTCTATAAGTTCAAATATTCCAGCCGGGTCCTGAAATCAAGTACATAACAAAAATGTATAGATAAAAGCTAATTATAATCCTTATTGAACCCAAACTATGATTCACGCCCTGTGAGATCATTGCTCTCCGACTCGGCTTTTTTTTATTTTGAGCTAGTTATCCAAAATTTATTTGAACTAATTATTACATTTGTTGAAGAACAAAAATATACCTTTAATGAACTGAGGTCAATGTCGTCCAATGAACAATTTACAGACGGTGCCAGTTGATGCGCCATTTTGAGTATATTGTCACACACGAAGACAAAGCACGAGAACCTCACATCAATATAAAAAGTAAATAAGAATCCCTAAATTACAACATTTGCATAGATATTAGTAGAATTTTATTTTTTCAAGTACGTATGATTTATAAAACACATTGTTTACAATTAAAATTACAGTAAATTACAGATACACAATTTATATGCCGCACACACACCCGGCGGGGATGCCAGTTGATGAAACTACGTTCTACCATTTTTATTAAAACGTCTAATATAGAGTATAAAAAGTGTAAAATTATAGATAAAATATTTTTGTACGTTTCATAGTTCTAAATAATGGTATTGAATAAGAAAGACAATTATTAGAGTTAATATCTCTTTTACTTTCATAAACTTTATGATGAATTTAAGGTTCAAATTTTGTTCCCTACTTTAACTCATATAAGGTTATTTATTTTAAACTACAATTTTACAATATTTAGAATAAGAGCAAATTGTAATGTTTTTATCTTTAGGATGGACCAGGAGTCCATATTTCACATCTCTAAGATACAACGTTGGAAGTGATAACTGTTTTACCAATTTTAAATTCTACTTACATCATAACATATCACATACAGCCACTACACACCGGTTAGGCCATATTCTGTCCTAGTGTCCGGTGTCATTGGTTCTATATAATTTTTTTCGTGTTGTATTATTATTATTTCATGTCTATGTTTGCTGTACAATTAAACCGTGTAAGAACTTGCTTAGATATTGTAAATAATATATTTATTCAAAAAAATATTTGTAATATTAACAAGACATACATGTTTTATACTAAATGCGAGTCTTGCTACGTGTACGTATGTCTCCGACTCCTTAATACTATATGTTTCTTCATAATTTCGTCCCCATCTTTTTAGCTTGCTTTTTAGGCAGTTGGATTTTTTATTTTTATAAATTAAGCCTTTTAGCTTTTTAGTTTTGGTCAGTGACACATTTTTAGTTTTATTAAACAATTTCTTGTCTTAAATTATTTTTAAACATATAAGTTGGATATATTTTTGTAATTATCTCTTTCAAACAATGTTTTTTAATTTAAAAATTGGCGCCTAAGATACCCCATTTTGTATTTTTTATTACATATGTATACCCTAAAACTACTGAAAAACTCTAAAAGAGTATAGGTTTCATACAAACTTTTATCACTGATTTTACCCTCTTATGGGATGAATTTCGAAAAATGCTAAAACACGTATTTATTTAATTGTATTGAAGAGCATTAATACCAAGTTTCAAGTATTCTGATAGTAAATATTTTTGGGCGTGTATCATAACGTGTTTTCCCGTGGGAATGAGATTATCTCCCGCGGTAAAAAATAGCCTGTCACTCTCCAGCCCTCCAACTATCTCCACACAAAAAATCATGTCAATCCGTCACTCCGTGAAAGAAAGACAAACAAAGAAACAAACAAACACATTTATAATATTAGTATGGACTAGTATAGTATTATATAATCCGTGCTAAGGATAATGTAGTTAATCCATAGCGTTCGATCCGGTCATTTGTAGTGAACAACGGATTCTCTTAGACTAGAGCCAATTCGCCGCTGTTCTTAATCTGATGGTCTGTTGCGTCAACGTGCGCAAATACATAAGAAATTTATTTCTATGTTTTATTTATTTTGTTTAGATTGTAGACAGTTTGAGTAGTGTGTATCTTTGCAAGTGTTGATAATTGATATTATTATTTTTTGAATACATAGTCTTATTAAACCAAACAACTTCCTAGACTACGTTCGCTTTGATAGACCACAAATCCTTGCGAAAGAGAACTGTTATCGCCCTAGGATGATTCGCGAAGCTATTATTTATTATATTAATTAAAAAATCGAAATTTCAATAGGGAAGATGGCTGGGTAATAAAACTTTTTACTATTGTCGTAGAATCCTGTAATTAACATAATAAAATCTAATAACAGAACTTAACATAACAGATAAATACACTGTAACAGAAGATGGGCGAAAAATTAGAACATTGAGAGTGGCACAGCACTCAATAATGCCTGAAAGTCTTTACCAAATAGTAATATTTAGTAATATTTTCGGAGATTTTACAAAACTCAGAATTACTCAAAAGTAACGTCAACGTAAAGCCACATATTCTCACTTGTAACGAAACAACTCGGAATTCATGTTTATTTTATCCAATTTTATCTTCGTATCTTCCCTACTTATTCTAATTTTTTATTCCAAAATCGCAGTGCAGATATTGCAGCTTTAAGGATGATTTTTGAATCCTGGGCATATGCAGGTTATTCGTTTGTTCACAAACATTGGATTTGAGCGACATAAAATCAACACAAGTTTTAGAATAAAAGTTTTTAGAAGGTTGTTCGAAGTCGACCAATAAGTGACCGTTTTACAATTTAAGCGCTTATCATTTAGTGAAATTGACAAAATCTCATCCATCTACAATGATTCTAAATGCGCTCAGGAAAATTATAATGCAACTAAGATTATACAGTGATATTGTAAGAAATAGAGACAATTGACAAAAGTCTTTGCAATAATAATATTACTTGTGAAATTAGAATATCATGGCTTTTATGATAACCCTGTGGCATACATATATGTATGCCTTTGTTTTGGCAATTTATAAGTAAATTTAAATAGAAGCCATAAGTTATAAGAGATAAAAAAAGGTCACAAAAAACGGTCTTTGTAAAAGCCTTGTTTCATTTGTTTAAAATGAGATTTGAGGTCATTAGAAAAAATGTGGAGCATCAACAAAATCATCTATTTTTTTACCAGACCATTTGTTTTTATAGACATATGGAATTCTAATAAGTTTACTGTATATCGTATAGGGAAGAAAGGACTTCTATGTATGTCAAAATTCTAACAATATGCATGTGATTTCAACGTAATTTTATAAAAGTAGAATTTTAATTACTACTAGCTACTCACTCTCGCTCCGCTCAGGTTCGTCAGTAGGTGATTCTCTAAATTTACGTGACTTTTTTATTTATGAACCGATTGAAATAAAACAAATACTGAATGTTAAGTGAAGCTTACCATAATATATTAGTGAAAACCGCATCCAAATCGGTTAAGCTGTTTCTGAGATTAGCGCGCACAAACGCACAGACTAACAGACAAACCATCGAACAGACAAACAGACAGAAAAAAATCTAAAAATCGTTGTTTTGGGTTCTATTGCGTAAATAAAAACCCCCAATGATAGTTTTTCTTTATAATATTAGTATAGATGATAAATAATCTATCTATATAATGATCTAAGAAAAGTCTTATGTGGAGGCTTCGAAGTTTGCCTGTTTTATTTCCCCATGGTGGTCGGTCGGTGGTCGCAGGAGATTTTATATTATATAAATTTTTATGTAATTACTTTTAATTTAAGGGAAACCAAATAGGCAGAAATATTTTTTCATGAATAACTTCTTTTGAACGCAATTTAGATAAACAAATCTCGTAGATGGTCTAATTTTTAGACGAACTTCAAACTTTGTGGCGGAGGCTAAGGCCTATGGAAAGAGTCTGACATATATACATATGTAAAAACTGACCATTCTACTTAAACGTAATTTGAAATGTACCTGTCAACCAGCATAAACCTACGCTTTCTAACAAATAGCAACTAAAAGTTCAATGTTCAAATTTTCCTTTGAATAACTATTTACTAGACAAAAATAAAAAAAAAACGATCATGAAAGCTTTTAATATATTACACATACTTTACTTTTATGTTAGCACAGGGTCTGAAAGTGTCTTTTTTGACCGACTTAGAAAGGAGGTATCTAAAAGAACGAATTTATAGTTATTTTAGATAACGATCAACGAATAGTTAATTAGTTTTAATTAAGGAATAGATAAAAAATGAAATTTTCAATAAAAAAATCCAAAACTCTCAAAACGTAATTCTAAAAGAAAAATATTATTTGGTTTTAGATTACCAAGTTTAATTTATGCAGTAGTGACAAGTTAATCGTCTAAATAAGCCTTAACTTTGAAGGCGTGAGTAAAGTTTGCATTTATGACAAAATAATTAACATGAAAATTAATCAAGTTAACCTACCGAAGAGATTGTTGGTAGTATGTGGATGGACTGCATGGTTCTTGGATTAGTCGAAGTTCTAATGAACTATTGACATGGTCAGGACCTTAGTGATAAAATGAAACTGTGAGGGTTAGAATTTGCTTTGCACACGTGTTGCGGTTACATTGTTCATCCTACAAATGTTTGAATAGCGCGATCATTCTGTACGTGGGAAAGCGGGTAGGTATTTATCATCCTCTCTAGGTTTTTTTCAACCTTTCCATTGATTGGTAGTTGCATGGTAAAATGTGCGTCAGTAGATGTCACTGAAGAATGGTTTTGCGGATTTTAATAGATTTTCATTAAAATCAGGTAGAATTCTGAATGGAAAAGGCAAATGACTTGGTCAATTAGATCCAAAGATTATATACTTTAAACTTTTCGTTTTATGCACTTTAATAAGGCGAAGAGAGTAGGTAACACATATTTCAAAAGCAGATTTAGAATATGAACTGATACCGAACGTATACAAGTTACAAATCTAATAAATTAAAAACCCTCAACACAATAACCTATTCAATGAGCGAAAACACGATATTACTGCAGTATTTTGGTAGAGATGAGTATCTTACCGATTCCAGGTGACGCTACAGCATTAGGCCAAGGTTACCATACATTACAATGTCGTTAAAATAATGGGATCTCAAGTCACGTATCAATTCCATCTATGAAAGTTGTTCATATTCTTTTATCGTTTAGAAAAGAGCTGATAGCCTGCAAACAGCTAGACGGATTTTCTTTATTTCATTTATAACTAAGAACACTTTCAATGAAATCACCTTTTAAACATAAAAAACTAAATTAAAATGGGTTCATTTGCTAGGGCGCTACGATGTCACAGATAGACACACAGATACATAGATACACAAACACAGATACACAGACACACAGTAAACTTTTACCTTCCCTCTTTTTGTGTCGGGTTTTAAAAAATTGTATTAAAAAATTGTAATTCTTCAAATTATAGTGTTTGTGAAATCACGTCCATTTTATATTGTGCAATGTACAAGTAAGTACCCACTCGTTATTCATTTACCAAGATGTGAAGTATCTATTTAGTAAATAAAGTATACTTATACACGAACTCGAGTTACATTTTAGTTAAATCAAGTTCATATCAAAACTTAAGCTAGATTAGCTGTTGTGTATTATTTAAATGAATGAACATTTTTTAGATTTTACACTTTTGATTTTACACTCTTAGTTTTACTTAGCAATAAACCATTTGAAATTTATTCATCTCGTTCAAATTCCCTCCTGAGATTAGTTTGATAATTTATTCGTGAAATTGAAACAAACAGTAGGAAATACTTTCTTATAAATTTTTTCATAGAATTTTTGAAACGTTTGAACAATTTGTTCAAACAACCTTGTTATACAAACAAACTTGTTATTCTTTGCAGTAGAAACTTATTTTCGTCTATTTAAAAAAAAAAACAAAGTTTTATCTATACATTTATATATAATATCATTAATATCATTTATATATAATCTATTAATTTTATCTATACATTAAATATTTTTTGGTAAATCTTATTGAAATAGACCTTATTATCGATACAGAGGCTGAATCTATAGTTTTTAGAATTTTTGTGTATCTGTCTGTCTGTTACCGCATCACAGAAAAACCACTGGAGGGATTTTAATGAAATTTGGTATGATGGTAGCTGGTTATCCGGGTCAACATATAGGATACTTTATACCGCGGGAAAAGATCTCATTTCTGAGAAAAAATACAAAAACTGCATTGTAAGAGTATACTAATATGTAAAACCTAAGAGTTTGGGTTTTTGGTCATCTGAACGCGGGCAGAGCCGCGGGCAATGCTAGTTCTATAAATATATGACTGTTATATGCCTAATATGCGTTATTTTTAGT
The DNA here is from genome assembly GCA_951806755.1 of Brenthis hecate. Taxonomy (NCBI): domain Eukaryota; kingdom Metazoa; phylum Arthropoda; class Insecta; order Lepidoptera; family Nymphalidae; genus Brenthis; species Brenthis hecate. The sequence continues at coordinate 1,036,185 of OX638264.1, forward strand.
ATCTCACCTATCCTAATTATTTGAAACATAAATTGAAATTCATATAAAGTGCCGATAACCTACAGAAGTTTTATTTCTTGCGCGTCTACACATTCATACACGCACTCTTTATTTTTTTTGTTATATCGTATTTTTTAGGTGATAAACTAGTTTTTGGCAAAAAATACAATTTTCTTTTTTATTTGGCTTTTTTTTATTTTCATTTAAAGAGCTGAGTCACTTGGGTAGCTATGTTGCTCTGGTAGGTTAAAAAAATATTCTTATCTATACATTAGTTATAATATTATTTAATTTCGTTTATTATTTTTATTTATTATTTAATTTGGCTTAAAAACAAAAAAAAAACTAAAACCGGAAGGTATTCGAACCCGGACACCAATCTTTCGCCTTAGCCGCTTGACCACGGTGCTTATGATCGAGCGCGTGAAATTAATGACCATATTTTGCGTGGATAATGCAAAAGAAAACCGCATGAAAACTCGAAAACACGCGTTTTATCAGACATAAGACTAATCTCGATCGATTTTTCGTCCCCGAAAGCCCCCACTTACCAAATTTCAGCGAAATCGTTAGAGCCGTTTCCGAAATCGCCAGTATAAATAAATAAATATACAAGAGTTGCTCGTTTAAATATATTAGGTAGAAAGATAGATGATTTTATACCAATAAAATTGACATTTAAAAGTCAATGATTCTGTACTAAAAACTCTTTCGGTAATTGATTGGACAAATATGCATTGAGACGACAATGTCTTTCTTCAAATTGCGAGAATCTACGAGTAGGTATGTACTTACTTGAGAAACATTGTCTCAAGTAAGTACATATATACATATCTCGTCAGAAATTGATATTAGTAAAAGGTATAAATATTTTTTATAAGTAGATATCTACTGTTGACAGGCAAATTTTTTTCACTGTGGAGTAGCCAATTTTGAGTGGTATGAGAAAGAAATTACATCTGTGTAAGCCTAAGAACAGCAAAAATGGCCATAGTTTCACATGTATTGTTTAAATACTTATGGAATTTAAGAAAAATGTCAAGTATTGCATTATGAAAAGGAATTGGATAACTGTTATGCAATATAAACAAAATACAGCCAATATAAAAATAGCATGACTTGCAAATACCTGGAACTCTAGGATAACCTTAACTGTCAATAGACTAGATTTGAGTAGACGTGGTTGGTTGTTCATCAGAATATTATACCATGATTCATGACCTTATTGAAATATCTGTGTACGTGATCTAATTTTGGTAGGTGAAGGTTGTTGAACAAAAGGTTATAACAAACAATGCACCAGGCATGTAATGAAAGAATTAGTTAGAACTACAAATTATAGTGAAGATACAGTATAGTGAGTGTAGACTAGTTTTGGCCTAGTTATAGCGCCGTGAGACGTGTGTTATTGCACAAACACCAAAGTTAAATTATTGGCTAGATATTATAGAAGTAAAATAAAGCCTCGGTGCTACGTGCGGCTGTGCGGCCGTGCATACCGAATCGTAAGATCAAAGCACGCATAGGTACTTTACTAACTTCGACACCCACACGACTTCACGGGGCACAGATTCAAATGTGTTGGTGTAATAGAACACACAGACGCAACGGTAACACTAATAAAAGTTACCAAGACAGAAGTGCGGCGTACGGTACTATTTGTTTGGAGGGAGGTTGGAGGCACTCATACAAGCGAGGGAGAGGCTGTGTTGGCGCGGCTCGCCAGTTTACCGTTGCAAGGCGCGTAGTGCGGCCGGACGTTCGACCGTCACCCGCGCGCCGCCGGCACTTTGTAGCCCGGCCTCCGCTACCACCACCGCTCATCGCCACCCTCACCACCCTGGACACTAACCAGGACTTTGTCATCTCAAGCATTGTGTACTCCAAGGGGTGTTTATGGACTGATCACTACAAATCTTGTTCTCTAACTTATAGACGAAGTGCTACTACGTGCTTTTACACTGAAGTGCTAATCCCAATTCTGGTTCTTTATTGGATCGCCTTTGTGTCAACGAAGGTAAGTTATATGTTTAAACAATGATATTATAATATAAATCTGTCTGTTAATCTGTTTCTTATTTGTAAATTAATAAATATGTCGTGACTAATATATATTATATTAATGTAGTTGCATGATGATATGTTAATAAAAACAATAATTGTGAGATTGTATAATATTATCTTTGAGAGCAACTCGTTCAGTGGGTGGTGGTAAATTATATTAAAATGGATAATATAAGCCAAGTTTATAGACGGACAAAATTACAGGTCTTATTTAAATCGTTTTTTTTACTTCGTTAATGCTTAGGTACATACAATATGCTTATCTTCGTGGTGTATTTACTTTGACATAGAGTTAAATTTCTAAAAATAATTAGGTATTTTTGATTTAAATTCTTTTAACTGTGTAACATATGCATACATAAAGAATATAAATATTATAGTTTTACGTATAGCAAATACAAGTTTTAATTCTTAAGGATAAAATATATAGGTATTAAGTAGAACAAAAACTAGTTTTCCTTTATACCATGTGGCTATGTTATCTCTACATATTGGAATTTTATACAGCTATTAAATAAGTTGCAACGCACGTTTGGTAATCGCTCTTTCCGCGTTTTCGGCAATGGTTTTGACATTCTAACACATATATTTAATTGTCTATGTAGTTAAACAGTCAAAATATGTACATTTATCTATATTTAATTAATGATTTTTTTGATTGATACTATAATATCGCATAATTTGTAAAAACTTACTCATTGAAAACAAAATGCCCACTTCCCTATTAACATTCTACGGTCGAACATAACCCTTTTATACATGAATTGATTCCAAGTAATTCGTTGACTGAATAAAGATCAAATATTTGACAATCTATACATTATATTAGACTGATTATATTATATGGTTAGTTAATTTTGTCTTTTTTATGTTTATTAATAAAGCAAGATTATTTTGTGTTTGTAAATTTCTTATTAGAAAAATAAATGTAAGAAATAATTTTATCATAACATACAAGTACCTAGTGTATCAAAACTCAAAAGTAGTTACTTAATTACGACTTTTTCGAAAGAAACAAGACGTTAAGGAAATGATTCATGCCTATTTTAGGCTGCTAATTACTTGATTTGCTTTGCTGGAACTAAGAAATTAACAGTTCGAAGAATTTTTTATAGATGTTCATTATAATACTATTTTCTACTAAAACACAATTACTTTTTGTATAGATAATGTGATGTATTAATATAATAATAATAAGATCTGTTAGTACTACATAAATTCGAATAAGCTTTATTTGTAGCGGGTACAGAGTCTGTATACATCAAATAATATTTGAAAATAGTTTTTTGCTTTTCTATATTAGTTAGCATAGGCGCAATAGCATAAACTAATAAAATTATAAAAATCTACCTAAAAATAGTTGAATATTTGATTTGTTTCTTGTGGATATTTCAGCTGTAGGCGTAAATGCTTCGATGGCGCGAAGTTAGTTATTATCTAAGTAGGTAACTATTGCATATTTATGCCATTTAATCTATTCTACATTTTCCACGCAAGCATTTTTATTATTATAAATGCAATAATAAACTATATGGAAGTAATAAAGTACTTAATATGTGGGTAATTTATTACTGTACGCTGCGTCATCGCAGTATAAGTTCATTGTATGGTGACATTTAAAAACTATATATAAAAGATAAATATATCTCTAAAACAAAAATATGTATCTCTTAACATGATTTAATTTATGAAATCGTGAAATTACGATTTATTTTAAAATAATTGTTCCGTATGCTTTATCAGAGACAAAGACTTCAACGGGCTCAAAGAGCTCTACGTAGCGTAGCTTGACTATTGGCATGAATCAGTTACTTTGCGTCATTTATATATAATATTAATATGTTAAAGATCAGCTAATAAGTTTTTATTTTTTAAGTTACATGTGCAATGTTCATTCATCATCATTCACAACATATTCACAGTCAAAAACTTTCACGCTTATTAGAACATCATCACAAGAATTATTAAGATGTAAATTGAGAGATATTAGCATGATCATAGTACTCATTTTAATTTTGAAATTTCAAATAAAAGTGGCATTTATAGAACGTCTAGCTTACTTTTATGCAAAAATGTCATGGATATGTAATCAATAGAACATTTAGTTTTTGATCGTTACCACACGCTGACTAGGTTGTGTTACAAGTATATCTATTTCTGCTATTGGTCCTAAGAAGTGATAAAAGCGCGTATCTAAGTAACAATAAGATTATCTATAATCAATAAACCAAATCAGATATATTATAATGCAATGAAAACACAAATCGAGTCGTGACATATGACTGGTTATCTAACTCTGCGTATAATATTGTAGGTTGCATTTCAGCAATATTACCAAGAATTCGCCTTTAGCGGTAGAGAGATGCCATTAAAGTCGGCGGGCGCGGTAGGGGCGTAGCTTGCATTGTTCGAGCGGCGTGCAATAATATCTATTACCCTATGAGCATGAACCGATGCTGTGGAACCATGCTCGTTTTACGTAACACTGCTCCATACAAAGGCTCGTTTGTCTCACGGTCCTCCAGCTCGATCGGTCTCAAACACGTAAAATAGATATAAGATGTCTTTTAATTACATTTAACTTAAGATAAACGGATGATGGACATAATATATAGCAACTGTAATAGTATTTAATATTATAATTTTATTAATAGAGTACAGTATATTATGCAAACTGTACAGAACTATTTGTAGAAGAACAATACGAAAATAGCCTTTGCTTTCAATTTTTTTTAAACACTTAAAAAATCATCTAAGCGAATTAATTTTATATCAAGATCTTAATTTACATAATCTGTAATTTTTTAGATTCTAAAAAATCGGGTGGGGCTGTGTCGAGGCACGCCGCCGTTGGTTTAGTGTAAAAAGTCTATTACAGCGAGTTGCTTTTAGTGTTTTTGTTTTTTTTTGTAAATATTTTTCATATTTGAAAAATTAGTAAAAATAGTAATCTTTGAAGATAGCAACGGAAAGAATATTCATATAAACAAATTTTCAAATAATAACAACGGTTACCATGGCAACCTATTTCGTTACGGTCCACTTTTCTGACCTGATATCTTCACGTTTCGGTGTGATTTTTAAGACGTTTCACGTCAAAAGGTAAATATTTATTGTATGAATAATTAACTAAGAATGTATTATTTTAAATATCTGGAATATATACATGTTATATCAATATTTTATTAGTTTTAATTTTACTATCTTATATTTTTACCTTTGACGCAACTAATATCTTTGCAAAGGCGATAAATATGATTTAACATATGATATATACGCTAACTGCCAACCGGTTGCCCCGTATTTAGATAAACAGATCTTAATTTTGATATCAAAGAAACTATTAGGTCCTTACATATGACATTGGCGTTTTGTCGAACTGGCCACTTTGATCTTAAATATCTGGCGCTTGGTTAGGAATTCCAAATTCAAATTTATTTCAATTTATGTATTTGTGTTTAGAATTTAGCTACTTATGTGTTCTCGTATCATTTAATTTTTCTTTCACATCGTTCTGTTCACAATGTGGAAAACTTAAAATATCGCGTTATTTACGAATAGGAGTTCCACCAGCGTGGCATCAGCGATGTTTTTGGTTCTAACGTTTTCGTTCTGGAAATTTTGACCTATAGAACAAACCCCGTGGACCTCCGGAGACCCTAGTTGACAATGAAGAATCAAAAGTAATCGTGGAAGCAGATCCATCGCAAACTACGTTAGTGCTAGCGGTAAGCTTCGGTATGTGTGAACCGCATGAATTGAGTGAACCAATGAAGACACGTCCAGTGCTGCGTTATATTACTCAATCGTCACATTAACGGATTTTGAATCGTATCTACTTGTGATGAAAAATGGATTCTGTACGATAATCGGAAACGTTCTTCACAATCGTTGAACACAAGAGAATCGGCCAAATTCTGCCCCAAGCAAAAGTTGACTCAGAAAAAGGTACTGGTAAGTGTCTGGTGGACTAGTGCTGGTATTATCCACTACAGTTTCCTAAGATCAGGCTAGATAATTACGGCAAATCTGTATTGTCTATAAATAAAGGTTCATTAGTCGTACGGATGTATTACGTTTTAACATTTAGTACCTATAGATTTCTCAGAAATGAGATATTTTACCGCAGTAAAAAGTATCCTATGTATTAACCCGGGTAACCAAAATTCAACAAAATCTGACTCTGTCTGAAGACAGACAGACAAAAAATCCAAAAAACTATATATTCAGCCTCTGTATCGATAATAATTATGATTATTTCAATAAGATTTTCCAAAAAATGTTTCATGTACAGATTCGACTCAGTTAGAATTTTATTATATGTATAGAAAATAATGAGCAATGTCGCCAAAATCGAGACCTTTGTTGGTTATTGCAACAGCACTTAATTGTATAAGTAATTATTAATTACCTTTTTTATATTTTCCTTCAATAAAAAGTATCCTATTTGTTCCCCCGGTAATCAGCTATACAGTAATCATACTAAATTTCATAAAAATTAGTCCAGTGATTTTCTCATGATGCGGTCCTAGACAGACCGACAGACAGACAGACAAAAATTCAAAAAATTATAGGTTCGCCCTCTGTATCGATAATAATGACTATTTCAATAGAATTTTCCAAAAAATATTTAATATACAGATTCGACTAAGTTAGAATTTTATTATGCGTATAGGTTAATTCGAAATATCGGGTGAAGCATAAATAACTATAAATATTCCAGAAATGATTATGATAATTTGTCATTAAAACTAGATTGTTTTAGCGATATCTACGCACATATTAAAGAAAATATGCGTTATATAAATTATTAATAATACACAAGCATGTATGTATGTATAAGCATCGATAAAATCTCTATTCCAATTTACCTAGTAGTTCCTAGGAATGCGATAGTTTTTACGTAAATAAAAACGTCGCAGTTTTTTCCAAGATTATACCAAATGTTCCACAACATTCAGTTCACTAAAAAGTTTAATTGGTATAGTATAGTTGAATCAGAGAGTGAAATGACCGGCTGCCTTGACCCTTGCGGCGCAGGCACTAGGCGGAAGGTTGGTGCTCGCCCGACCGCGACGTATTCCTGCGTAGAAATTGTTTGTCCTTGTGAGACAATACAATGCCCAACCTTTGGCCTCAAAAGAAAAGGGCACATCATTTTTAAATATTTTTACTTTAAGACTGTAAACTTGAAATGGCTAAGTAGCATATGGTTTCATGAAGCTTGACCGGTTTAAAGATTTGTCTAAGAATTTGAAATGTGTATAAATAGTTTCATTTTGATTTGGAATAACGTGTAAAGCACGTTTTTAAATTTTATTGACATTTTGACATACGTAGTTAGCATGATGTCGAGACGAATTGCTTTTACAATATCCTGTCGTTAATTTTTCAATAGGAAACATGATCCAGTTTTTACTTCCTGTAAATTGCTACCATGTTCAAATTACTTCCGTTCCTTTTTTTTCTTGACAAGAGAAAATAATTATATTATCTATCTTATATTTAATTTATTTACTAGGTTTATTCATCAAAAATTAATATGATTCATAAAATATATGTATAATTAATTCACTTTCATTATATTTAATAACGTCTCACCTGTTATTTTTGAATGGAACAAAAGTTATACTTTCGAGAAGCTTTTTTCTAAGGCTAACTAGATTTTGTTTATTTCGCGCCTATGTTGAGATATATATGGGTATGCGAGGTGACGTGCATTTTGGTATATTATTACTACTTATTAAAAACTAATATTGTAGTAGGTACTCAGTAAAATATTCACCTCGCATTGCAGTCAAACATGCAATCTCCATTGCAGTAGATACAGGAAGTTAGAGATTTTATGCACTATGCCTATAATGCCTCCAAAATCAACATAATGTAATATAATAAATAAATATTAAAATTAACTGGCGTGACTAATACCCGCATTAAGCTTTAATATGGCGAAATATGCTAAGAGCAACGTGCAAATATTTTTTGACCATATACATATTACATACACACTCATACATACGAGCACACATCCACGGTGTCCGGCTGTTTTTGTCCAATATTAGTAGCGAAGAAACCACCGAATACCGCTAGCACCGCAGTCGGTTATTGCTCTCAGATTCCGCAACAAATTAACATGTATTCGGTACAACTACATTTTATACTTAGTGTCTATAGAATAATTGTTGTTTTTCTTAATACTTGTTTGGAAGATCTTACGAAACGCTTTCTAAAGCATGTGTTCTATTGCCTTAATGGCATGACCTATAAACGTTAAAATGTTAACATTGAATATATAGCATTCCTACATTTTTATTTATTAATTACTAGCACTGCCCGCGGATCCGCCCGTGTTCAGATGACCAAATTAGGTTTTACATATTACTCTTTCATTGCAGATTTTGTATTTTTTCTCAGAAATGAGATATTTTCCCGCGGTAAAAAGTATCCTATATGTTGACCCGGATAACCAGCTATCATCATACCAAATTTCATCAAAATCTGTCCAGTGGTTTTCTCGTGATGCGGTAACAGACAGACAGACAGACAGACAGACAGACAGACAGACAGACAGACAAAAATTCTAAAAACTATAGATTCGGACTCTGTATCGATAATAATGTCTATTTCAATTAGATTTTCCAAAAAATATTTAATGTACAGATTCGACTTTGTTACAATTTTATTATATGTATAGTTTACATCTAAGTATTATATTTATCAAGATAGAGTGATATAGTTAGAGATAAGGCAACAGTTAATGATGTACAATAGTTATGCATATGTAATTTTTGATTTTCTATAAGCACATAATAGCTAATTTTAAAATTCGAAAATAAAGTTATTTATAGACAATCGTCATATTATACTAAACGAATGACTAGAAACTTACAATAGAGGTCAAATATTTCTTTTTGTCTGAAATGAATATGGAATATATTACATTATTATTTATTGGCGGTATTAACATACCAGACACACAGTGGACAAAAGAAAATTAGCCGTCACTGCATTTTATGCATTGAATTGGTATAAGTCTAAAATTAGATATGAGGAAGTATAATTATACTGATATAAATGATTTCGTTGATTAATTAGAAATCAAATCCAAAAGATGATTAATGACACTAATGACTATCTATATTTTCTATTTTTAAAATATTCTCATACATTTTTTTATAAATGCACATTTATCATTTATCATATCTAATAATTAAACAAGTAAATTATATATACATATTATTGAATTAATGCATATTTACATAATTTTCTCAAAGTTACTATGAATAGTTTTTGACGATATACGAATATAAATTTATAAGCTAAGAATTTTTAGAACCGTAGCTGATGTCTAACTAGTCGAATTTAGAACTGGTTTCTTTAAAAAAATATTCGATGATTGAGTGTAAGTGAAAGCCATGATCTCCGTGCATATAAAAACAGTTCCGTTTAGTATACCCAGCATGAATTCCCATGCATTTAATCACTTGAAGTTTGTTTGAAAACGTAAATATTACCTACATTATATGCTATTTATGTTTTTATGTTTAAACTAGCACAAAAAAGCACAAACTGATCTATCCTACGAGAACTAGTCATTTTTCCGGGATAAAAAATAACCTGTTGTTTGGCCGGCAGTATAAGGTATCAGCATGCCAAATTTTACTAAATTAGGTGCATAAGTTGTTGTGTACTAAGCTGTATAAGGTACTATAGTTTTTTAACTATCCCACGGGAACTCTTTAATTTTCCTGGATGAAAAGTATCTAAAATGTTGACTGAGGATATAAGGTACCACCATGCAAAATTTTATTTAAGTCGGTCCAACAGTTTCAGAGATTAGCCCCTACAAACAGACAGAGAAACAAAAAATTTGAAAAAAATAATTGGATTTGTTCTATTTCACTTCTTACATCGGTGCTCGGTTTTAAGCATTTTTTTTTCTATGTACAGACATTCGACCTCTACAGTTTTATATATATATATATAATAAAACTATAGAATTGTAGGTTCGGTCGGTTTTCTAAAACCGACAGAACCGCGTACAGATGCTTACAGTAATGTAATATTGTTGTATAATGTTGCCTTTTCATAAATACTAATAATAGATAATTAAAATAACAGAATACAAATAATAACATCTCCGAAATTATTAGATTAAATGTAACTAACGTCCTTCAATGACACTGACGCGGAAAGTGACCATTAAAATTATATATAACTAGCAGAACACTAGGCTAGGCTAAGTAGGATTCGTTCGCACTAAAACTGCAAAAAAAACCTCTAAAAAGGTGGGTTTCATACAAACTTTCATCCCATATTTTACTTCGTATGGGATGAATTTCTAAAAATGCTAAAACATATATTTATTTAATTATATTGAAGAGCATTAATTCTAAGTTTCAAGTAATTCTGATCATAAACATTTTTTTCGGTTGTATTAAAAGGGTTTTTTTTCGTGGAAATGAGATAATCTCCCGGGATAAAAAGTAGCCTATTTCACTCTCCAGCCCTCCAACTATCTCCACTCAAAAAATCACGAAAATCGGTCACTGTGTTTTGACGTGAAAGAAGGACAAACAAACAAACACACTTTCACATTTATTATATTAGTATGGATATGGATGCTGCCAAAAATGTAGTGTTGTAAAGACACAAGATATGACTATATTCCAATAAGTTGCATGCACATTTACATAAATGAGCTTCACATTACAATTATAAAATTCACTTTATAACGGGCGCGCATTCCAGTTTATTGTAGAATAGTTGTTGTCAACGCTGGTATTAAACTAGGAGCACTCGGGGGTAGTGGCCAGGGCGGCAAATTTTCAGGGACGGCAAAATTCGAAGTGTAAATAAAAAAAATCTTTGCGTTATCAAAAATGCTTTATAAAAAAAATATTTTCCAAAACATGAATAATTAAAAGAAAAAACTACTTTTTGCATCTATCAAACATTTTAAAAATTAAACTTTATCGAAACTTTATCCTTTTTATGCAAAATTTCGATAATAGGACTTTGTTACATTGCCCAGGGGCGGCGCTAAGGTTGAATCTGGCACTGGTTGTTATTTTTGATGAGTTAGTATAATTTAGAATTTGTTATTAATTTATGTTAAAAATGGAAAAGTTATTGGGTATAAGCATAAAATTAGAGTGCCAAGTCGTCAGGACAACTTCAAAGAAAAAATGGAAAGAAGTAATCACACTGCACTAAGGCTTATGACACTCCCATACATTACTGATAATAAATTACCATATATACATGCTAAAAGTTAGATTATAAGCAAATACAAAAAATACAATAGAAATTTTAATTAGGAAGTTGTAGAAATTGCAAGTGACAACGTCAGTTTGTTAATTGTACAACGATTACGAAGGTTTATAAAAACTTGATAAGCTGTTTAATCGGTCTCTCGAACGTGGGATTACGATCTCAGGTTTAGGTATAAACTTTACTAGCTACGTACTTTTCCAGCGATTCGACCTTCAGCTTTTAGCGTAGAGCCGGAACGTTTGTCAAAGAGACTTATTCAGATAAATATTTGCTCTTTGGAAGAACTAATACGGATAAAGTTTTATAGATATTTCCTTTTGCTTATTATTAATTTATTATTATTTCCAAATTTGTAACATGACAGCGCATAACCTTAAGGTGTTACCCTCCTTTTTCTCTCACATAATTCTGATTATACAAAATAAAATGCAACTACTTATTTACTGAGAAGATATAAATAGAAAGTTCATGCACAAAAATGTCTTTTAATTTAAAATTATATAACAAAATATCTTAAATTTTAAACAAATATGTTAAAATATAGACAAAGACAAAGGTATAAAGTAAATTATAAGTAAGTTCATATTAACATACTTTAATAATAATAAAAAGATAATGAAGATTTTATCTCCATTAGTCTCTTCCGAAAATACTGCTAAGATGAATCTGCAGAATGAATAAAACCGCAACAGTGGTATCCAATTAAGTAGATTGCTAATAAAAGTGAAATCGAAGCGGGTGCAGTGGCCGCTCTGCGCTCGCGTCGCGTCACGGCACCGCCACCGCGCCACACCACACCACCCCGCGCTACCCCCGCCCATGTGACGGTCAGTTGCTCATTAAAATTAACTTCTACATTAACTACTAGAGCATCTTATAGACGGCGTTACATCATATTAAACTAAAGTTTAATTCTTTACTTGTTATGTAAAATGAAATATTAATACACTACTGATTTTAAGTCTAGACTACTCACTATGGATTTTAAGATCTTAATTTTAAATTCACTATAAACTATATTTATCGCCTGAGCCATTAATGAAATTGATTATTAAATAGTTTCTATAATATATTCAAATTTTACGCCCACACATTTAGTATTAGAAATTGAATACAAATGAAGTTTGCAACTTATTTACTTGATTACAACAATTAAATAAATATTTGCCTATGTGTACCGTGCATAGCTCGCTTTGTTAATTTTTTATAATTGTTTTTATAATTTTACAGTATATGTCTAATATTATTTTAGTCCACCTACATAACTAAATTTATATTAGATACTTCTACATAAGAGCAATGTCATTCATATTCACGTTGCATCACCTAACTTTAGTAAGACGAATAACATGCAACATGTTTGGATAATGTACGTTATAGCACGTAATAGCTTTATTTAGATAACCAAACTTGAAACTTTTACATATTTAATATATTACTTTTCGATATAAGGAATATAATAAAATTGTAATTGAGCTGAATCTGTACATTAAATATTTTTTGGAAAATCTTGTTGAAATACATTATTATCTATACAGAGGTCGAATCTACAGTTTTTAGAATTTTTGTCTGTCTGTCTGTCTGTTACCGCATCACAGAAAAACCACTGAAGGGATTTTGATGACATTTGGTGTGGTGATAGCTGGTTATCCGGGTCAACATAAAGGGTACTTTTTACCGCGGGAAAATATTACATTTCTGAGAAAAAATACACAAAAAGCAATCTAAGAGTATACTCATATGTAGAACCTAAGAATTTAGTTTTTGGTAATCTGAACGCGGGCGGAGCCGCAGGCAATGCTAGTAAGGAATAAAATTTACTATTTATGTACATTAATATATGCATTCAAAATAAAAACGTTACTTGATTTAATTATTAATGTTATTGTTATTAATTTTGTATTATTATGAGGAATACAGGAAAACGTGTTCTAAGTCCGATTGGTGAGCTCGTTTCGGTCCGGACACGATTTATCTCGGACTTAGATCCGGTTCGCCGTTCGGCAGCACCCAGTCACCCACGCCGACTCTATTATTATCAAACTAAAGCGATCGATTGTTATACATATTATATCGAGTACTACAATTATTTTGCTTTCATTGAAATATTCCTTTTTATGTTTTGAATAAAATATATAAAACCACATTTTATAAATATTGTTATGCAAAATAATAATATTGTGATACTTGTTTCATCGACATTCTCCATTTTATTTTTATTACAAAAAATTAAGAATATTTCGAAGTATCCAAATATTTGACGCACAAATATGCATTAATTTCAAATATATAGCGACGTAAAGTAAATCTCAATACTCCTATGTAGGTCTAGTGTTCTTACTTATTGAAGGAAAGAGGTAATTCGTTGTATTTCGATATGGAATATATATTAGATTTGATACTTTAAAGAATGTTGGTCAAGTGCATATCTCTTGTCATACTTTCTACGATGAAATAGTCGTATCATATACAACGCGTTTTTCTTGAACTAAACTTATTATATATACAATATACGTACATTTTAAAATAATTTAATCTTACTGCCAGCTTTAAATGGTAAATATATTGACTAACACTTAATTTTTTTTTTAAATGATTTCACTATGACTTTTTAAAATTTTATCTGATCATAAAAAATATATAAAGAATTTTAAAGCTCATTCTGAATCATTTAAAAGTTAACTTATGACCGATGAACGTTAAATCCGCTCTTGAGATTCTTGAGCAAGAAGGTACATATTATAGTTTGCATAAATTATACGAGATATTTGTGTTTTGATCGAATCTTTAGTATTATTATGGCGTTCTGCTTCTTAATGTGGTGGAACTATACCAAATATGTGAAATAAGATTATCTGTTTTACAGTAATGTAGTAATACGGTCACAACAAACTTGGCAAATCATGGATTTTATTTTAAAAAAGCCTGTTTTGAAAATTGATGTTACCATTCTTTTTTTTAATTTTATGAAAAAGTTCCTTCTCGAAGCCGATGAAAAGGAAAGTTTGAACGCACATGACAAATCAGCATGATTGCTCATAGATCATGCAAATGGAGCAGCGCTTGTGCTATTATCTAGACACATCACGATCATTTGACGTGACTCTCACGTCGAGCAAACTCTCGTGACTCAAAGCGAGGCTGCGTGGCGGGCAGTGGCGTGCCATCAACGTCGTATTACGGTTATGTTTGTTTGCATCACACGTATAGGGGCGTATCGAGCCCGCCAAAAACAATCTTGACGAAACTTCAGCGCTACACATATTATTATTATTATTATATTATAAAAATTATTATGTTTGCAAATATATTATATATGGTTGCAGATGCAATTTAGCAGGTGATCTGTGCACACTTTCTTCGACGCTGCTCGTTGCCTGTCAATGCAACATCGTTATTGATTGACCGTTTGACCTCGAGATGTAATTTGTTTGCAGTGTGTTGTGATAGAGTTAATGAATAAATAAAATATTACTTACACTTGTCTATAGAACTTATTCCACTTTACATCTATAAATCATGATTACTTTTGTATTCCATTCAATAAGTTATTCAAATTGTGACTATGCCGATGACAATGTGTACATTTAAGTAGTAAAGAGTGCCTAAGTAATTAATTGTCAGTTTTCATTATACATTATTTTATAGGTTAGGAAAGTAAATAATTAAGTATTCAATAATTATATAATAAGTAAAACATACGACGATTTCAAATACACAATGTAATATTTTAAATCTGTGTACATAATATTTAGATATGATGTTCTCCTAGCCGATTCCGGCTACGGCGGCCAATCTCAATGAGATTAGCCAACTGCGCAGGAGATATTATAGTGCTCAAGTGTACGCGCAGACACAAGTGCGCTCTCTATTCCTGTTACTCTCATACTCCGGTGGGACGGCTACTCGACACGACCGGTGAGAGTTAAGGCGCAGGACCGATGGCTTTACGTGCTCTCCAAGGCACGGGGGTGAAACACCGCCAACTTCCCAACTTCGGACTGTTACTGAGGCTTACTATACAGAAAGATTCAATTACTAAACTTGGCCCGACCCTGGACTCGAACCCAGGACCTCCGGGTGTGCAGGCGTACATGCTGGCCACTACACCACCGAGGCAGTTAATTTAAATATAATAAGTTACTAAATAGTAGAAATGTAAGTTTGTAAAATACGAGTATAAAGTTGATCTTACGAAAGATAATTAAAAATAATCTAATTTAATTCCAAGAAAATACTATTTAATTAGTATAATTTTGCTTTGATTCAACTATATTCACATTTCTTTGGCTTCACAATGAATTTAATTGTCTTGAAAAAGTGTCAGTTTTAACTGTTATTTGTGACTGTGCTTAGTGAAGTAGTTTTAATTATATTTAAATCTAAATTCATTGGATGGCAATTAATAGAACACATTCTAAAACAAATAATAGGTAACAAGTATATAGTGGATATACATACATACTCATATATGTATATATAATCGTACATAATATAGTATCGTGTTTATTTCAATTAAAACTTCATATAAAAAAATGTCAATGTAAGTAGGTTGAGATTTAGGTTCCTACTTTTAGAGAATGACCTTTCTTTTTATGGACTTGTTTCTTTAGTGTTTGTAAAAATGATACTTGAAGTGTCATTCCAAATATTTAAAAAATCCCTTAACATAAAACGTTATTAAAATTGACATTATTATGTTCCCATCAAGATATAAAAAGATTCATGAGATAGAGTTAGGTATTTATATTTATAACAACTTCCTGTGTGAATAGAATACCTTAAATATCTTTTATATTTTAAATGAATCTATCCCTTAAAGTTACTAAATGTTTTATATGAAAAAATCAAATCGTAGTGATGCTTAAGGCGGTGCAGGAAGCTTTGGGTCAGCGGCCATAGCGACGCGCAAAACTACTTTCATCGACGCCGCTCACGATTTACATTATCGGTGCATCATTCCATTAGCCGCGCCCGTAATCATAACCATAATCTATACAAAATTTGCTCTAATGTTATTACCTAAAATACGAACTGTAGGCTCTTTGTCATTGAAAGTTAAGGATTATGTAACTTTGTAATTATAACTTAATATTTTTTTTTTTAATTTAATTTTACTTCTAGAGTCAAAGAAATATAAAAAAAAAATGTTGTAAAAGCAAAAAAAAATAAAAGTTAGCCTTGTGAATTGTGAAGAAGTTCTTATTTCTACTTTTCCCTTTATGAAACAACATTTAGTTTTATTACCGATTACTTTATTACATTCAGCGATTATCTAAGTAACTTACTCGCTATTTATGTGATTTCTAATATTTGTCGTAAAATTTTAAGGAAATTAAGTTTTAGTAAGTTTTTAACGACCACGACGTCGTATTAATATATAAGAGATATCTTTAAGATTTCACATAGATTTATAACTAACGCAGACATTTATGACTTCAGCATTTCTACTCGGTACAAATATATTTTGTAATACACAACAGTTTATGGATAACTTATCTTTTAAGTATCAGCTTAAAGGTTAACTTTCTAAGCTACGTGCGAAATATTACTTAACAATGTTATAAGTATGTTTCAATAAAAATAATTCGTAGATTTAAAAAAATCATTAAATAAAATTAAATAATTAATTAAATAATGAAACTTCAGACAGCGTTTGTCTTTGTCGATCTCTAATTAGTAGTTGTTATAGTGGGTTCAGTAATAAGCGTGGTGCGGAGGTCAACGGTGCGTACGGGCCGGGCGTAGTAAACAGTCAACATAAAATTAAATTACCTCGCCAAAAAGAAAAAGTGTACCGATTGAGCTGTGTAAGAGCTAGACGTAAATCAAATTGAAGATGCCCGATAAAGTGGATAATAATTAGTGGAGATGTGAAAGCGTTGGGAGAAAAATTCGTGAGAGTTTGTGTTAGTGTGATTGTACATCTGGCGAGGGACATCCGGTTGCGGTTTGTACGTGAACCTCCGCTAATAAGAATCTAGGTATTCTGTTTTTTTGACAGGTGTTGTCTTTGTGTTTTTTTTTGACAGGTCTTCTTATATGTAAAAGTTTTTAGTATACTTATGTATTAAAATGTGTATGGGTTTGGATTTACATTGACGATGTTAATAATCATTATCAAGTTACTTTTAATGTGCGAGATTAAATAACTAAATCAATTTTTTATTTTTTTTTATATAAGTAAAATAATACATTTGCTTAGCTAGCCTCTTCGTAGATTTGTGATACGTTTATTGTTTAGATACTTATACATTCTTAAATTAAAGTTATATATATATATTATATTATTATGCATATTCGTTACTCCTAGTTATAAAAATTATATAAATAACGTGATCAAAAGAATATAAAAATCTTAAATATGTATTTATTTACAGGACAGAACTATTTCATTACTTTTTTACTATTCATTTATAGCTTTATTTTTTATGAGAACCGCACGTTAGCTAATTTTCGCTGCAACGTAAACGTTTACTGCGATTACATATATTAATTGCAGCATTGGCCATTTAGCTGGAATGTGGTATTATAAACCGTTTCTAGATATGACTTATGATGCCAAAGAGCAAAATATAGTTAACTTTTCGCACGTCGCTTAAAATCATGAAATGTTTCTCAAGTTATTAAGTATATACTATAATCATATAATAATTAATTCTATAACATAAAATAAAATGACGAGTATAAACTTAATTATGACCACAGAAATTGGTACAAGTATAACATTAAAGAAATGTTAATGATTCCTTTATAAACATAAATACTATCCGGTTGTTAAGAACAATAATTCGAATGAATTAACACTTTTTAGTTTAATCGTAGATATAAATTATAGCAACCACGATTCTAAAACACACTAAGACAAGTAATGAATGTTCGTATCTCTTAAATAAATTTATGAGCTTAGTTTGCGGCAAAAACTAGTATTGCTTAGCCAAATACGTCGGGTGTTTTCATTAGAAAAGTAATAATTGATTTTTCTCTCCAAAGTTGCTCGTTATAATGTTAGTATTTTTAGTACTTGCTCGAATCTCTATGAGTTATCTATATAAATAAAAATGAATGTTGGTAAGCGCATAACTCAAGAATGGCTGGACCAATTCGGCAAAAAAAATTTTCGTATGTTCCTTGAGGTTCACGGTAGGTTTTAAAAAAGAGAAAAAAAGAAAAATTAACGAAAAAAATACTAAATGGCTAACGCTGGCTAATTATTCTTTATATCTATTTACGTAAAACGTACCTAACAACGAAATCGAGCGAAGCGAGGGTGAACCGTTAGTTCTTAAATAAAATGTAATATTTTTTAAATTTGTCATGTTTCGAATTCCTTATTCGCATAGATCAACAAGGTAAACTAGTTTTAGTATCTAAAAGATATTTTAAAATGTATATCAAAATAGTTTTTACGTATAATATAAATGAATAATTCTATATAATTAAAGTCAGTGTACTACCAAGAAATACTATGTAATGACAGGTACCGGTAGCGATTATGCAACGAGCCGGACCCAGGACAATGTTAATAATATTTATACCGCACGAGCTCCGTGACTAGATCTAGTTCTCATTCCACTTGATGCTCGCAACTCGCCACATTATCGCTGCCTTCATAAATTTTATATTGAGAGTACCTTTGTCATCGCGAAGTGTATGCATTGTTTGTTAGTTTATGCAGAATGTAGAGACGAATAAAATAAATTCGTTTGTAACGTTTTTATATTAATTCAGTAATCTATTTAGCTTATATAATCTTAGTATGTACTTGAAAATTTATCAAACCACGAGGACCTGTTCAAACTTATCAAGTGCAAAGTTTCACTTCTATTGAAGTGATTAGTCTAGACTTATACGAAAAGTACTTTCATTTAAACAAACATTTATTCAAAAACATTTAAACTAAGTAACAAAAACTATGAGTAGCGTGAATCATCTAAGCACCAGAAGTTCATGGCATGGTGACATTTGGAAATTCGATTTCTCGATTCGACAACCAGTGGCGTGGCAGTAAACGCACTGCCACCACGAGGCCCTTTGTAGAATAATAAGTTTATTTACAAAGGGCCCTACTACCTAGAGACTTAAAGAAATCCGAATTAATATTATAAATGTGAAAGTTTGTGAGCATGGATGTTTGTTACTCTGTCACGCCAGAACGGCTGAACGGATCTGGATAAAAATTTTCTTCTGTGAATTTTTTTTATCTCGGAAAAGTGTACGGTTCTCGTGGGATAGGTTTGTTTTTGTTCTCCTATAGGTGAACAAGAGCGAAGCGAGGGTGAGCCGCTAGTAATAATCGATAAACAAAAAGTCATAATAATTGACATATTAAATGCATATAATATATCATATACATGTAATATATCTAAAACCATTTCAGGTATATATTTTGAAAGTTTCAAGAATTCTATGATCAGTATATAGTAATATATGTTTAATTTAACGTTTATTTTAAAGATTTCGAGTTGATAAATGGCAAGAGTTTCTGGTTACAAAGAAATATTTTCGTCTATAACAAAATTCTTTTATGTATACAACTTTATTTTTATCACACAATTCTTTCAAGTTATTAAAACAATAAGTTCCTATAGTCTAAATATGACTTTATCAATATTTTCATAGTTTTATATGATAATAACCACGTGCGTAGCCAAATTTCAAAACTACTAAAGTAATAATATGTATCGATGTAATTGTGTGCTAATAAGATATTAATAACAAGGTCGTTTAATTTATTTACAAGGCTAAATGTTAAATTCGTTTTACTTATATTTAAAATATAACTTGTTTTATTGCAAGAAATTATAAGTAAATTAATTGTATCATGTAAATTGTACTGAATTGTGTGAGATAAATAAAAGAACCTGTATTAGGTTAGAACCTAATACTATTGTGTCATTATCATAAATTATTTAACGTCTACATAGAAGCCAATATATGTATCTGTAGATTGTTTATATTACGTATGTATATTATGAGTATACTGGTCAAATAGTATTCAGAAAAATTTGTATTCTAAACTCGACTAGTTGTAAAACACTAGAAATTAATGATGATATTGATTGAAATTCTCGCGATTAATTAAGCTCTCTCGGACTAAAGTTAGATTTATAACATTCTGCTCAGTAAGCTGTTATACTATTAGAAATATTATCCGAATATTTGTAGTGTTAGACTGGTATTGGGATAGTTTTTATTGTACTTCTGTATCTGCAACGTTATAGAGACAGAGAATTGATAATATATGCTAAGCAATAAATTTCTATACGAGTTAAAGTAAGAGCGAAACTTTATGTATCAGAAAGTGAAATTAATAAATAAAAAGTCAGTTAAGTGCATCGTTTCTCCTTAAGAAAGATACAACAACTTGATCTAGCTCGCTTTGTAGATTGCCGCCAAGTCCATTATAAGAACATTAATATAATATTTTTATAACATATATTTTCCATGTTTTCAAGGGAAAGATATAGCCAGTAGCGTTAATTGTAGAATTAAATTGATATTTTTTTGTTAATGATATTTGAAGCCGTTTTGGATGTAATACAAAAAAATAATAATGTTTTCGTTTGTCTTCTAAATGACACATTAGTATGTTAGTAATTGTTTGAATAAATTAAAACACAATATTTCATACAGCTGAACTCCTCTCCCACCTCACCCACCACTCGCACGTACTTAAAATAATTTAAATTAAAACTTAATAAACAACAATATAATTTGGTGTTTTCTAAAAATGTCTTTTAGACATCTAAATCGACGTATTAATCATAATTTATGGTTGAAACAAGATATATACTATACTAGCATTGCCCGCGGCTCCGCCTACGTTAGATTACCAAAAATCAAATTCTTAGATTTTACATATTAGTATACTCTTACATTGCAGTTTTTGTATTTTTTCTCAGAAATGAAACATTTTCCCGCGGTAAAAAGTATTCTATATGTTGACCCGGATAACCAGCTATCACCATACCAAGTTTCACCAAAATCCCTCCAGTGGTTTTTTTGTGATGCGGTAACAGAAAGACAAAAATTCTAAAAACTATAGATTCGGTCTCTGTATCGATAATAATATTTATTTCAATAAGAATTTCCAAAAAAATCTAATGTACAGATTCGGCTTAGTTACAATTTTATTATATGTATAAATTTTGTAGGCTTATTTTTGTATGTTTTAGCTAAACATTATAGTAGAGCTGTACCTACTACCTACCAAAAATTAAATTAAAATACGTTGACTAATATCCGTGTCGCCAGAGTTGAGGTCAGTGCGCTAATTGAATATTATATAGAGAAAAATCAAGGAAGTAAAAAAACTTGCAGTGTCATACAAACAAGGTAAAAATATAATTTTGAGGCAACCTCATATCAGTAAGTGGAGCATTATATACGTTTAATGGCGTAGTAAGTAGGGTCATGATTCATTATCACTTTCTAATATTCAATTACATTTCTTTTATATCCAAATAAGAACACTTATCATTCAAATCTGTGAGAACACAATTGTCGATTTAATCTTTGCTCGGAATATCGTGGTTGATAATAGTTTTGTATTTTTCAGCATATTTGCGTAAAGAATATCAGTACTTATATACTAGTATAATACGTGACACATTATGTAAATATTAAAATATATTTTGTAAATAAACTACAATTTATTTATTTATCTAAAACTATTTTTTATGTTATGATTACGGTTTTTATGTAGTGGTTTTTTAATATATAATTTTAAAGATAACAGAATAATGACCCTAATCTGTTCCAAAACAATTGTATCAAATTGTTGATCACCTCAATGTAGGTCATGTGAATGGCGAACAAGAAGTATCATTGATTGTTTTAATCACACGAATTTACTGCCTACTATAAAATAATATATAAAAAGTTATTCCCAAATAAATTGAGGTAGATAAATTTCTGCTGGAAATCATTTTTATGGACCATTACGTTGTATTGCTCTCGTAAGTTGGTAAATCATAAAATTTATTCGGACATAAAACCCTAGAAAGGACTCACAGTGAAAGGTAGCGTTACTTTTTGATTTTAGTTAATTTAATGTATTAAATAATCAACGGATTAAATTAAATAATCTGTATTTAAGTAATAGCAAAGAATTTTTCAAATTATCTCTGAATAAAATTGTAGAATTCTTATAATTAGCAGATATTATAATCACTTATATACGATTTCTGACATTGAAAAAAAAATATTGACATTGGAAAATAATTTAAGTGCTAATTTGTTAAATCAATCCCATTTATTTAGATAAAACTAATGGAGAGCGAGGAATGTCGTGTGCGATGCTATTTACATAGCAAGTGCGCGTGTGGATCTCGTGACTGGCAACGATGATTATAGAGCTGCCTTTTATCGTGCCGATAATGCAATGTTGTGGCTGCGTAATGTTCAGACAATGGCTCGCTTCGTATAGTGAAAACAGAAGTAAACATTAATGCGGAAAGAAAAGAACTACTGGTCTAATATTACAGGCGTTAGTTTTGCCGAGATATGGCAATGTGTCTCGAGAAATTATCGCGAATGCGCTTGCTTGTAGGATTGGTAATTATAGCCGTAAAGCATTACAGTGTAACGTGTCCACGATCGAAAGCACTCGGTCGTGAGTCTGCGCATGTAGTCTGAGGCTATTGCGGTCGGTTTCTCTTCGCACTTGTATCTCGAGATCGTAGTGGAGGCGTTTCGTGCACCTTTTTTGGAATAACTCGAGCAAATTTCGTCGGAAACTTTTATTTTGCTCCGCGCGAGTTGCACTCTTAAATCGGATTTTTATTTTAATGAGCCAGTTTCGGTGCTCCGTCTCGCTCACACCCGCTGCAGCACTGAATAAATAAATGACTTGCTCTACTTTCTATGAGATCGTTTCTTTGGGCGGCTGATGAGACTTGCGGACTAGCCCGTACTGCAGTCCGGCTTTGTTTGATCGCCGCTATCATGCTCCAGGTCGCAATGCTCTTTGCTGGCATTGTTCTTTAACTCTCTATATAACAATTCGCTTAACGTTTCTATCTAGATATACTTTAGTCACGATTGTATTGTAAGAAATGCCACTCCATAAAGTGTGTACACGCTTAATGTAAGAACTACAAGATTATATTTTTATTATAAATACTATATTTTTATTAAATAAAGTAATTTCGTGATTATTTTGATTTTATACATCGGTTACAATTGAAATACTTCAAAAAGAAGCATATATAAATGATTACCACTGATGTTGATAAAAATTGGAATAGTATTGACTATATTTGTTACCGGACATGGAACCGACTTATTATTATTAGTGCAATGCACTTGTATGCGTCACTAGAATGACACGAAGGACACGCTTTGTCTGGATCAGGTGGCCCGCAGTGGCTGGTAGTAGAGGGGCGAGGGGCGCGGGGCAGGGCGTTGGGGGGCTGGGGGGGGGTTGATACTATGGTGGGGCGGCCGCGTGAGGGGACACTGAAGTGCGCGGGAGACGGAGGGTCTCGAGGCCGCTTCCTGTCGTAGGACTGGTTCTGCGGTTTGCACCACATCGCTTTGCACCAGTTTTCATCAAGTGCGCCAACAGCCTTTTTAACATATATGTATTTGGTTAACTTAATCTGCCAAATTATATCTATATTTTATATTTACACACGCACATACGTGCATTTTACAAAGCCTTATAATAAACAGGCAAATATCGTTTATGCCTAATCGATCCTTACTTATTTACACATATTTTAAGCACTAGGACAGACTCAAGTTGTATATTCGTGAAAATGATTATCCGTATTAATATTGTTAATATGAAAGTTTGTGAGTATGAATGTTTATTACCCTTTCGCGCCAGAACGGCTAAACGGATCTAGATAAAATTTAGCACAAGGATAGATTATCGCCTGAAATAACACATAGGCTACTTTTAATCCCGGAAAAATGTACGGTTCCCATGGGATAGGTTTGTATTTGTTTTCACAGAGGCAAACCCGAGCGAAGCGAGGTTGAGCCGATAGTATTAACTACTACAAGGTGTATTAGATGCAGAAGATATCTTACATCGATAGAAACGTCTTCCTACTGCTCTTTATTTCCCTATGCTAATTGATTTACTTATGCATCAACCGCAATGCTGTATCTACTATTTGTGGTCATTATCCGTGAATAAACTCGTGACGATTAAATCCATGTATGAAAGTGATCATTAAAGCTGCTGTCTTTCATTGTCGTCTATCTTTCCTAACTGTCCTTAATAATCGACAATATTTTTTCAATATCGATTCTTCTTTACTTTAGTAGAAAATTTGTAATTGAATACTAATTATAAGAAAGAAATTGTTATAGTTTAACTAGCATTGCCCGCGGCTCCGCCCGCGTTCAGATGGCCAAAAACCAAATTCTTAGGCTTTGCATAATATTAGTATACTATTACAATGCAGTTTTTGTAGTTTTTCTCAGAAATGAGACATGTTCCCGCGGTAAAAAGTATCCTATATGTTGACCCGGATAACCAGCTGTCATCACACCAAATTTCATCAAAATCTGTCCAGTGGTTTTCTCGTGATGCGGTAACAGACAAACAGACAGACAGACTGACAGATAAAAATTGTAAAAACTATAGATTCGGACTCTGTATCGATAATAATGTCTATTTCAATTTGATTTTCCAAAAGATATTTAATGTACACATTCGACTTAGTTACAATTTTATTATATATATAGATAATAATTGAATGTCGTTTTAATGTTCAATTATTATTAATATATGTACTTGGGTAACGCTGTAAAATAAGTTATTAGTCTACTAACCTTTTATATTCATAAGGACCAAATATATAGATAGATGGACATCCTTTTTATTTTTCAGCTAAAGATTATTTTGGTTTTATTACAAAATTTATTAAATAATACCAATAAAGCCAAAAATTTGTTGCAAAATATTGGCTTAATTAGCAAAATATAAAATATTGTATAACTACATCAAATTTAAAATTAGTGAAAAATTAAATGTTTTTTGTTGTAAATTATTTATATGAATTAGCCATCCATTTCCGCCTTTTTTATCACATAAAATAATTAATTGATTTTGGTAAAGCCGTTATTACAGCTATTTGATATATATTAGGTTTGCATTTTTGGTGCATAGAATAAGAATAGTAGTATCGTTACAGGAAAATTGTTTAATAAAAAATACAAAATGAATTAAAAACTGTGTGATGTTAAATAATGATTTTTTCATAATATTAGAGGATATATTTTTGAAAGTTTATCAAACATGATAAATTTTGTAATGTTCGTATTTACAATACGTAGGGGAATTCATGGCAAGAAGCGTCGTTATTCCCAACACTTATCTTTATGTAAGTCGGGACAAAAACAAATTCGCGTACAAAAACATTTTAAATTTTATAGTAAACCAGTATGTACATTTATTTTTTATTAAACATTGAATTTATATATTCCATGTCTATATAAGTAAAAAATCTATTATTGTCCCTAAGCCAAGCTTTATACGTAAAATAAAAACATCTTGTGTACAAAATGTATCTCATTTCTAGCGAACTCAATAAGTATGATTTTAATTGTACATATATCTATATTTATGAAATTTAAAATTAATATTTAAATATATAGTTGAATATGCAGCTATGTAATTCTGACCGTGATTCGAATCATGAAGATTTGGATACCAAGGCCAACTAGTGGTTTGCTAGTCACTAACGTTTGTTCTTGAAAAGGGTAAGTTCTTTGAAAATAATGATATTTGCTAATAAAAAATATGAAGTTATATTTACAGCGCATATCTTCTTACTTTTTTCTTTTTTTTTCGTTCTTTATGCTAACTCCTTATGTAAGACAAAATGGTTTTGATTATTTTTATGTTTTGACTAAAATTAAACTAAACTCATCATTTACATTATAAAGGTTATGATTTAAATTTCTAAATAATATAATCATATTTGAAACATTATGTCTATTTTAGGCTTTTTTATAATTATTGGTCCATAAATTTTAAATATGTCAATTTATAATGAGAAATAAAAGCACCGTCAAATGTTCTCGAAAAAAAAAATTCGTCAAAAGATCTTTAAATTCGTATTTACGAGTCAAATTAAGTTGAGAAACTGGTTCGCGACACTTCCGTGTCACATTGCTCTACACCCACTGACTTTAAGATCTTGCACACACCAGTTAGGACGTTATTAAACAAAACTTGACATCTAATATACTAGTTCA
Organism: Brenthis hecate; assembly: GCA_951806755.1. Classification (NCBI taxonomy): domain Eukaryota; kingdom Metazoa; phylum Arthropoda; class Insecta; order Lepidoptera; family Nymphalidae; genus Brenthis; species Brenthis hecate. The sequence goes on from OX638264.1 coordinate 1,062,744, forward strand.
AAAAACTATGTACATTTTTGTAAAATTTATTACTGTTAATGTACTCGTACTTATATATAGTATTGTTGATTGGTATCAGTTTATAAGTGCGTTTTGTTATTTTGTATGAAAATACGTGGAATATGCCTTTTTGGCTACACCCACGTCGTTCTAAATATGTTGTTGATATTTTTATGTGAAATGTCGGCGTCGGCATTCCGTGCCTCTGCTAGAGGGTCACAACGTAACCGCACTGAAAGAATCTTATTTGATTTTTATCGGTTTGCTCTCATTCTGAGCTTACAATAAAGTATATAACTTTTAGTTTTATTTAATTATTAATAAAGAAATATAGTTTGTAGTAAGTTTTTAAAAGGAAATTAATTGCGGAAATGCAATGGAACGTTTTTTATTTTTATTCTTAATTACTTTGTTTATTAATAAGTTTGTAATTTATTATTCGTACAAGATATATGTGTAAATAATTATTAAAATAATTTAACCCCTATAACGTCTCATTTATTTTTTGCATTTACATGAGTCTCCTCTATGCAAGGGAGTGTAGGCCATAGTCCATTACTCTATGATAGATATACATAGTCCATTTCAAATGCATTTTGGTCTATTTAATTAAAAATAGAGACCTATTTTAGTTACAAAAGTAAACTAAAGACTAATTATATCACATTATATAAAAAAAAACACTAAATAGCTTAAAAATTGTAATGAAAAATAGGAACATCTAGTATTACCGTGTGTTATATTCTAAATATGATGTAATAAAATAATACATTATAACCGGAAAGTTAATGCCGGCATTTTGAAAATAGTCATTTAGTGAGTTATTTTGAATAATTATACAAATTAGAAAAGTATAATTAGTAAACTTGTTTATGATCGTCAACAGCAGAGATAAGTCTTTTTTTAAAAAAAAATAGGATCGTGGCTAAGAAGGTGGCAATATTAGTAAGGACTAATATTTTTTAGTAACTCAATGTAATATTGTTATAGTAACTGAATAAAAAAAATATATAAAATTCGATATTATATCGGTATATAAACTACGATCTAGATTCTAGAATAATCTTGTTATCTACGTTACAAATTAGTATATTAATAATATTACCATTTTAAGAATATTTATAATGATATGACATAAATATAATTACCCATGCTTATAAATTATTATTTTATTGTTTTAGTTTTAAACAAATCTTAGGTAAGCTTTAATAATTAACTTGATTTATGTCATTAGACATCTCTTAATTATTTTCGAATAAAAATTGCTGAAAAGATGTTAAATTTGTAATAGAATATTACCAATGAAACAGAAAACAAGAAAATTTATAAATATAGCTAAAACCTATTGTGTAGAATCTACACTATAATAAGTTTGTAAACTACATTGTGTACTGAATAACTAGTATTATAGTTGATGTGTGCAAAGTGAGCTCGTTGATGTCTTTTGTACTGACCTTTCTGTTTGATCATTTTGCATTGTGTAATATTTAAAAAAAAATACTAATTTATCTATTATATTTCGCTGCTTAATTAATATTTATAACAATTTTATAACAGCAAATTTATAAATGTTTTTACGATTTTACAATAAAAGCTAAAACTTAAAATAAGAATGAAAATATTTAAAATAATTAAATATCAATGAAGGGTATCGTATTCAACCATTTTTAACATCCCACTGCTAGCTAGGCACGGGTGTCCCAATACGAGGAGGATTAGGTCATAGTCCACCACGCTGGCAAAGTGCGGGTTGGCGGACTTCACATGTCTTTCGAAAACTTGCTAGGTTCTCTCAGACATGCAGGTTTCCTCACGATGTTTTCCTTCACCGAAAGACAAGTGGTAATCATGTTGGAAAATGATTCGCACATGAAAATATCAGAGGTGCATGACTTGGTTTCCCAAGCGAGCGCGTTACCACTGGGCTACCACTGTCTTGTCCATCTATCAATGAGGGTAATTTATAATAATTAATAATAATATTTTGCTATCGATTAGCATTGCATTTTTGTATAATTAATAAAAGGCATTTCATAACAGATTCACTTTTTGAATTCTACTTGATATAACGAATAATTCCAGGTCAATTTCTGTAAGATAGCCTTTGTTCAAATATTTTTGCTTAGATAATGATATATTTTTTTAAATATGTTAAGAATAAATAGAAGATTTTATTAGAATGTTAAGTAATCCATGAATTTTTATGTTGATTAGTTCTTCTTTATTTAAGTTAGAACATAGTTAAACCGTAACTCATATGCAAAAATCAGTTCACAATTATAAGGCGTGCAACTAAAAAATAAGTCTATGAATTTTATTTATTATACTCTATACATCAGATTTGCGGTCTAGGAACTATTGAAATAATTACGCTTTGAAGGATTTTTTCTAATTCAAAAACTTTGATAATAACATAGTGTTTAAGTGGAACAAGGAACTCGTGGAGTGGCAACTAGTACGTTGAACCTCCAACGCCTGTGTTTGTGCACGCACACCACTGCGGGCGCCTGTGTTGTACTTGTCCACGCCGTGGTCCCGCCGTCCATATGTGCGTATGCAAACACACATAAACAACTCACTACTGAGGTAAATTAATCTGATTCACGTTGTATATATGGTCTTTAGATTAGGTAAGACATTTAACTAAATATATTTTAAATACCTACTATCGTGTAAGGCTAATTTTCGGAAGTTATTATTAAATCGTTACAGTGAATTTAAATCTATTATTTTTTTGTTAGTAGGTCAATTTTTATTTGAGAAATAAGTAATCATAACTTGAAATTATTCTGAGTGGCATAGCTAAGTATGTTTTTACGTAAAATAATATTATTGTTGCAATTTGATTAGAAACTTATTATTTTTCATTTAAACTTGATAGTTAATCTCTTTGTATGTATATACACTCCTTAAGCAAGAAAACGGATTAGTTTCAGGAAGTGTTAAAATCATTTAAGTAGCATGTAGGGTAATATAATATATATTTTACTAACTATTAATTAATATGGCAATTATCTCTATAAATTACATTCTTATTATAGACGAAGTCAAACGTATCACAAGTACATAAGCTTCTATCCGAGCGATTGCTGCAATCACGACTCGATCGGCGTTCGTCCTTGCTGCTTGCGACATCGATAATGCATTAATACGCATCGCAATAAAAGCTTTATAATAATGGAAAAAAAACATACTTTAAAATAATAATATGATAGCCTATTAAAAATAGAGCAAAGTTATTACATAAAGTTAAATAGTATAACAGAAAGAGAAAGTAAATATTATTTACAAGTAGAACCATTAAGTCAATGTTATGAATGTAAATATATATAACCCTATTCAGCACAAACAATTTTACCCGGATTTGAACCCCCAAATACTCTCATATATTATCTGGGCCACATCGGCAGTAAAGTAATAAAGGATATTTTTTATAATCTTAGCGCCAATTTTTTCTTGACCTCAGTGATACAGTTTCGTAATTGCTACACGCTATACACATGAACTGATTGTTAACAAACATCTAAGTTACAAGGTCGTATCGTAACAAATGTCATTATAGACATAATAAATTGTAATAATCGAATTCAATAACGAAGGTTTGAAACCTTGCTAGAATTCTTAAAAATAGTTAATTTAGACCCAATAATTTTTTTTTTGTTATATTAGATATACCTGTGTATAACATAAGACGTAAAAATTATCAAAAACATATCGATTGTAACTTTAAATTACTAATTTTACAATTTCAACTTTGAAATTAAAATTTTATATCTTTATATTTACTTATTTATATTAAAATATATTTAATTTTAATTACTTTGTATAAATAGTAAATTAATCAAAGTAAAAAATAAAGCAACCTATTCTGATCTCAGTATCTCCGATACGGAAATTATTGCAAATTAAGTCTCGGTCACATTGAAATTATCAATACGTTAAATTATCATACTTTGCTTATTAAAAATCGCATAACAAATAACGAATGCTCACGAATACTCTTTAATTTTAGTAACATATCGGCATGTGTGATGTGAAGTAATGCACACACATGACTATTATAATAAGCTATGACCACTAATTATACTGAAATATAATACTTATACTTTACTGAATTTAAAATATGTATCGGATTTCCTGTCCGCCATTCAGTAGATTCGACGCAGCGCATTATTTGACGTACGGGGCGAACACATATTTCTTGCTCGACTATATTCACTGCATCTATCTAACAAAATTCCGTAATATCCGTTAGGACTAATTCAATACACGCACACGAGCACCGTATTACAGCTTGTGACGCACACGTACATATATCGAATAGGGTTATCAAATCTTATTCTCATACATAATTAAAGTGGCAGATATTAATTGAGAAATAACTATTGCTCTATTAAAACTGTTCAGACACAAAATGAATGTAGTTGTGTGTATTTTCTTCAAAATTACATATAGAATTACGTTTAATAAAAGCATATGACGTAGTTACTATCTCTATATAAGCACGAACTGGGTATCGTAGGTTTAAGACAATTATCCACAAGAGTCAACCCTTGGTACCAGCTAGTACTGTAACACACGTGCAGCGCAGCAACAGCGCGGAACGGGTTGAGAACGACCTGCCGCGCGAGAGAGAACTCAGCCAAGGACGCCCGCGTAACGGTCCGGACGTGCCTCCGAGGAGGGACGGGGGACCCCTTTAGGACGTCCCGCTACGTCAGCGGGACACGTTGTAGGGAGTTGCGCACATTAATGTTACGTTATACGTCATTATAAAAAACGCATAATAAGTATAAAAATAAAGCTTTGATATGTTTCCTTATGTTTGGTCTTCCATTCTGCTCTACGAGTAAACGGCAACGCAAGGCTATTTACGCAAAGTGGTTTGATTTCCTATATTGGGCATCAAAAAAATAAGTATTTAATAGGACGAGAAATAAACATAAAATAAATGGGTGCTACGAGTCAAAATATAGTCTAATATAAGGCAACTATTAAATAACAATAAAATATAATTTTATCAAACCCTAAAATAACCTATATAATATAATGAATAATGATATACGAAAAGTGTGCACCCGGCCTTATTGAGTCACAACAGGAATCAATTTGAGCTCTTCTAATTACAAAAAATGCTGCTTCCTTAGGTCACTGACCCCTGAAATGGAGATCTTATAAGTCATCATATAAGTCGTCATATATATTATCTAATAATAATTGTAAAAGATTACATAATATGAACTTACTTTTTTCATGATAAAGGCATCCTTGGATTTACTAAATAGTTTTGCATTGAGGTAGTATCTTTCTCCGAGCAATATTTAAAAAAAATTGTGAAGCAAAATGTTACTAATAAAGAAGTAATAATAATTTTTATATATTATAAACTTAATATACAGCGGTTAATAAAATAATAAGCATAATAAACACATCTATAACTAAAATGTTCTATGGTAATTAAAAATATGTTCCATTTTACAATTTTATTTCACTTTTAAAATATTCCGTGATGATTGATATGTGCCAAATAAACGTTATTCTACGTAAAATAAAATCCAATTTTAAGTTCCTTCGTCCGGACATCGACCCAAAAACCTTAAATTCTATCTCGTTCGCACACCTCTATCTTTATAGTTTTGTCTCGCAATCACGAATACCGCTGTTCTGTCTTTATTTTGTTCCATTACGACCAAGAACAATGACTATTCGTCGATAGGAGTTCGTTCCTATATCTACTTCGCTCTCGCTAGTGAGATGCTCCGTGCCGCAAGCGAGACAAGTATATTGTTCAAAGTACTCTCTGAACGCCGAATGCTTCGAATTCTTATTGGGCTATCGTGAGTTTAAAGATGGCCACTTGAGGACCGTTTTCTTGGTACGATAACCTAATTTTATTTCATTACGTCGGTACTTGTTGTGCTTAAATTTCAATAAGGCAACTCCATTAAGATCGAATGTCAGGAGGTAATGCGAGTAAAAAGACAGCGACCTCGCGGCGTGCGAACACGCTGCCGCCTGCCACCCCCCTCCCTCGCTTCCCCCTGCGCGGCCCAAACTACCGCCGCGCCGCCTCCCCCCGCGACCGCTAGTCTCAACTGTTTTGCTCGGAAATGTCGAAGGTTTGCCGGACGTCAACTGACACGGAACTACCTTCGAGTCATGCGTGTTTCCAGGTATTATCAATATAATTAATATGGTCGATCAGTTAACTGGAGCACCAATATTATAACTCGGAATTATTAATACTTAACGTTAAACGTTTATTTAATACTTATTAAAATCAATTTTATTCCATCGTAAAGTTTAAAATCTATGAAGTAGCTATTTCTGAAATCTAGTTTCAGCCACATTATGTGTATATTCTTTTAATATTGTTTTAGCATGTTTAAATTATTTAAACTAATTACTTACGACTGCAGCTGTTGTAAAGCGTTAAGGTAAAAGACTTCAACGCGCTACTAGTTTCATTTAAGATTTACTGTAATTTCAGTTAATAAATTATATATATAAACATAATATATTTTATAAATAACTTTATTCAATTTAGATGTATTAAGTAATAAAAACATAGGTAGATTTTAAAATTAATTGATAAATAATAATAGTAGAAACAAAATTAAATAATAATGCAATTGATTTCTTAGTGAAAAATAATGAAAAGTTTTTCGCGCATAATTCATATATTTGAACTATAGCTATAGTGGATAAGCCATAAGTTCTATTAAATAGGTATAAGTGTAAGTAAAGCCTCTAAGATCAGACACGCTAGCGCGACGGAGTCGCCAATAACAAAGACATTACGTTTTTTGCTAACTTGACTTTGAACCGTGTCCCCATGTCATTGTTATGCGGATTTACTATAAAATCCTGTTCAAGTTTTTGCGCAGACTTATATCTATTAATCGGTAGTGACCTTAATTTTTTTGAATACCGATTTCGTGTAACGTTGAAAAAAGAGAGTGATTGATTTTCCAGTTAAATAGTCATCGGTTAGCATGACATGCGTATTTTCAAATAATTCTTTTTTATTGGTGACCCGCTAGAGAAATTGTACTTTGTTGTTGAATTAGGCAATAAAGTGACTTATAAGTAAGATACTAAAATATACATTGAACTTTAGGTACCTATTTTGTGAGAAGAAAAATTTTAAACATTTTTTTAGAAAACGATACAGTGTGCACCGTACACTTATCTAATAAAATATTTTGTTTTCTAGAGGTAAAGGCTTCTCCTATATTTTTTGGTAATTGTCATAAAAAATGAATATGATCATGAAATAATAAAAAGTTTACTTTGATTTTTGGTTTCGAATACTTTACAGCAAGCTTGGTCAACTTAGTCTCTCCCGTGAAATTAAATCGTGAAAAAAAACTGAAAAAATACTTTAATTTAAATGTCAAATATTCGCGTAAGTCTAAGAAATTAATAAAAAGCTTACTAGCAATGACTACAAAATATACTATAAATTTATAACATACTACAAATCCATTCTCTCTTTGCTCAAGTCTTAAGTGTACCTTGTACCTTTAGTAAAATATAAACGTGAAAGAATGACAAATCAACAAACCCATTTTCGCATTGACATATATATTTTATGTTGTAATAAATAAATTAGATACTACCACTGCCAACGACTATATTTGATTTGGCTGATGGGTTCTGTGATATATTTGTTTACGTATTATGTTTAATATGAAGCACTATCCATTAGCAAAGGAAGACCTTACTTTGTATTTTCTACTAGTTATTTACTTTAAACTTAAAGTAAATAAAAATAAACATTTTGTTATTAACATTTTATCAATAACTAGCGACTCACCCTCGCATCGCTCGGGTTCGTCTCTAGGGTATGTATACAGCTTCCATATTTAAATCGGATATTATTAAATGTTTCATTGGTTTTAATTTTTTTTCGAGGGACTCTATTTTTTTCTAAAATAAAAGTAGCCTTAGTTACTTCTTATTACATCAGCTATCTGCCAGTGAAATTTGCGTCAAAATCGGTCAAGCCTTTTCAGAGATTAGCCGGAATAAACAGACGACAGGCAAACAGACAGACAGACAAAAATGGTAAAAAAATGTTGTTTTGGTATATGTACCGTATATAAATCCATATGCATTTAGTAAAAAGCTGTTATTTTGACATTACAAACAGACACTTCAATTTTATTTATCTGTATAGATTTTATATCTTCAGACAAAAGAGTAAAGGAAAAATTATGGCACTGTCAAAAATATAACCTTCAATCTTCGTAGTGCTTTCGAAAATAAATCATAAGTGAAATGCCGTCAGGAAGCGTATTTTTACAGCGTTCGCTTGTGCAGATAGAGATCTTCTCTTGTCTTACAATCTATCATTTGTTGGTCGTCGATCACTTATCACAACCTACTTACCGTGTTACCATTCTAAGTATAGCATTCTGTACATGCCAAATAAAAATAACCAACAGGGCCTACGTAAGAGAGTACTTGAAAATGAATTTCACATTTTTTTACTTTATATATTCAGTTTTTGACTATAACTTTCTAACACTTATTACTTTGAGATAAAATGAATAATTTATTACATTATAATTAATTATAATTCGTAATTAGTTAAAAATTTTCAAGAATCTTAAGTAATTACATATTATTTAGTATTTTTCGAAAGATATTTATTATTTATATAATAAAACAAAGTAGAAATCCTACATGTAGGCACTAAAACAAAAACTGAGAAAAAAAACTTTTATCTTTATTAAAAGAAAATTTATAAACATCTAAGATTACATATGTAGCCGTAAAAAGACACAAATTAAAATACAAAAAAATCAATGAATATAAATACTTTACGTATACGGAATTGTAAATTATTTTTCTTACAAAGTGAGCGTAAAAGTTTTATTGTAAGTGTGGGTTTTATTTAATAACATAATTGAATTCCAAATAAAACACGGATTAATAATATGAGCTTTATTCACACCATATAGGTATAGTTTATGGTTTAATGATGTAGAGTATTAATGAGATAAAATAAGAAAGTAAAGGGCTTGTGATGTTCTTACAGAAACAGCTATTATAGACTCATCTATACCACATATAGTCGTATATCGGAAGAAGCGTGAAAGAAATAGACAATTTGCGGCTGTGCTCGACTAATTGCACTAGAGCCATTTGCTGTATAAGCATGTGATTATAATAAACTTTCACATTAGTTAAACGATGGCAACACTGACGTGGGTCCGTGTAAACAAATTTGGCGTAGTGTAGCGATATAATGACTGGAAGAGACGAGGTAAGTTTCGTAAAACCGATTACGGGCCGAGATTGGTTCCAGCCGTGTCTAATTTATCGTAATGCATCAATATAACTATGACTGAGTTGAACACAGTCGTAAACTTTGTCGAGTAAACATGACTTTATTTATTCAAATTACTATACGCAGGTGGCGACATGATTTGAAAAGGGAAAATTCATTGATTTTATAGTTTATTATATATTTATGTGTTCAAAATTAGTATTTTATTGTAGTATAATTATTACTTACAACATGGTTAATACTCCAACATGATTACTACATATTTTAATATTAATTCAATACAATTATCTTGCAGGTTAGCGGTTGTTATAAAATTCTATTAGAAGTGTTTCTTTAATAGTAATATGTATTGCTAAGTAAATAAAAAAAATATATGTAAAGAAATACCTATAAAAAGAGACATATTATACCTATAATTTAAAATATGCGAAAATATGCTTATTATTTGTTTTTTTTTTAAGGTTTAATTTGACATAATTTTATCATATATCAGTTTATTGCCCCAAGAGTATCATAGGGTACCTTCTTGCGACTAATGCTCGCGCTTTATTAGTATATTGTAATTTAACATCTCCAGGTAAATTTCTAAGAAATTAATTAAATTTCTAAGAAATCTATTGTTAACTGTAACGTCGGCGTGTCCGCGATCTTGGAGGTATTATGTCACTATTATAAAACAATTTAAGCTTAAGATACTACTTTTAAAGAAAAACAAATAGAGATCATTTTTCTTTTTCTTCTGAGTCTTACAAAAATTATGTTAAGAAAGAAAATTATATAACTTCCCATATAAGCTAAATTATTCCATGAATCAAAGGAATACAAGCAGCAATAATTATAAAACATCATAAATCATTAGATATATTAGCTCGGGGTTGTAGATGTTAATATCGCGGCGTTAGTAATGAACGTGTCATACACCGGCTGAGCGCTACGACCTCGCACGCATCGTATCAACTCGATTTCCAGGGAAAGCATCGTTATTATATACACACATAAAATTATTATAATCTACAGTGTTGCTAAAACGCTTAAAGATACATTATAAATTCATTATTTCAAGAATAGTTTCTACTCTTAGTAAATTAAACTACATTTAAAGGAGTAAATGCGATATTCAATACATTAAAGTAAAGCAGATTAACATTGCTTCAACTAAATAAAGTCAAAGTAATATCATAATACTAATTATTTGTAAGTGTTAAAGTTAAGCAATGGATAAGTACATAAGCCAACTGCTTATGTTGTTAATTGAAGAATTTGTTAAGATATAAATAACTCCCATTAAATACTCACACTATTATGGAGTAAGATATATAGATACTCTATATTTTAACACTATTTTTATCTAAGAGATATAGCAGTAGATAAACCATTTCTCATACTACGCTAAAAATGTACACTTCGTAATGTATACATAAAATTTTATAATATATCTATATATACATAAAATGCTTTGTCCTGATTTTGGAGGACATATTCCTTATACAATTTGGGCATCGCTAAAAAAGGATTTTTGGAAATTCATCTCCTAAGGGGATAAAAGATTGTACGAAACTCTGTTATTCTTAACGCGAAATGCACAGAAAGTGGTTTTTAGCTTTAAGATAAAAAATAAGAAATACTTATATGTTTTAGTTTTTTTTCTAAATTCATCACTTAAAACGGTAAAAGGGGTGATAAAATTTATATGAGCAAACAATTACTTATGATCAGAATTACTTGAAACTTAGTATTAATACTCTTCAATACAATTAAATGTTTTAGCAATTTCAGAAATTCATTCCAAAAGGGGATGAAATTTTGTATGAAATTCTTTAATAGCACGGAAAATGAAAAATAAAACAATACAAATATCTTTTTTTTTTTTTGTAATTCATTCCTTAAAAGGGTAAAAGGGGGTGGTGCTGTTTGTATGAGGAAAAAAATGTTTATGATCAAAATTACTTGAAAATTGGTACTATGCTGTTCAATACAATTAATTAAATATGTATTTTAGATTTTTTTTAATTCAGCCTCTAAGTGGGTAAAACTGGGAAAAAGGTGGAATTGTTGAATATATTTGAACAGAGTAACATCAAGTACTAGTAGAACCCGCGGCTTCGCTCGCCCTAAAACTACAAAAAAATCTCTTAAAAAAGTAGTTTCAGACAAAATTTCATCCCCTATTTTACCCCCTTGTAGAATGAATTTCGAAAAATAATAAAACATGTATTTATTTAATTTTATTGAAGAACAATAATACAAAGTTTCCAGTAATTCTGATCGTAAATATTTGTTTCGATTGTATTATAACGTGTAAACCCGTGGGAATTAGATAATCTCCCGCGGTAAAAAGTAGCCAGATGTCACTTTCCAGCCCTACAACTATCTCCACACAAAAAATCACGCCAATCCGTCACTCCGTAGTCGGATTTGACATGAAAGAAGGACAAAAAAACAAACAAACAAACACAATTTCACATTTATAATATTAGTATGGATTTATTTAAAATAGAATCAGAATAAGTCTATTGTTAAACACAATATTGTTGCTGTTACTCGACAAGTTTTGTGAAGCTCCAGAAGTTCAGAGCTTTATATTAAAAAGTTAAAAGATATGCTAAAAATATTTACTTTTATAGAATTTATTACATTATTATATAAGTAATAGAAAATGTATTTTTTTTAAAATATTATTGTTAAATTTCTCTTTTAATGGCTCTCCAAAAAATTAAAAATTAAAAAAAAAAAGAAAAAATTTACTGCACTTCAATAATTATAAACCCACTGAGACTTTCTCAATCCTACCTATAATAATAATAATTAGTCGAAGATCGAAGATAAAATTAAGAGCAGGCGATCTTAATGAACTTAATTTTTATTAAATATTTATACATCTAAGCTTTTAACAATTAACAAGACGCTTTGAATATTATCGTTTGCGTTTTATAAAATGAGTAAGCAAAAAGGAACATTTTAAATATTACTGCTTTGTATCAGATTCGGTTAAATTAAATGTCAATATCTGGAGCGCTCAAAGGAAAGTTTATGAAATAAGTTGTTTTCACTTTAACTTGTCGTAATTACCTTCAAAAAAGTTTTAAGCCTTCAATTTATACGATATTCCGGTTTCTCAATACCGACACTGTTGTATTAATTGTAATTTGACTATATTGCCGAAGTTGATTTTTAGTGTCTCAGACCAAATAACAATCGACATTTTGCTATTGCAATAAACATGAGCTCTTATAAAAGAATTATGACTATTCCATGAAATAACTTCCTATACAAAGTTGTATTTTGTATAGTCAATGTTAATGCTTAGAATAATTGCAATTGTGTTATTTATTTACAGATTTTAATACAGTTTCTGTCAGATAAAAATTTATAAGCATTTGGTCACATATTATAAATGACATTATGGCAACATTTAGCGAATTTATATTCCTTTCTCTTTGTATTAGAATGAACATCGGGCTCCGATCTCGTACCTGTACCGACTACGTACATATGCTTTAAATATCATTTAGTATATTTTTATATTTATTCAATTATACTTAATAATTGTAGTTTTTTTAATTGTATAAGCACACTAACCATTTCGCAAGTTTAAAATCATTATCTTTTGTTTTGGAATAAGAAATTAGCCTACATATCTAATTATTATATAAATAGTTTAAATATTGTTTACGTAATATTGAACACACAGTAGGCAGTGGTAGACCAGTGGTAACGCGCTCGCTTGGGAAACCGAGTGAAGCGGGTTCAAATCCCGGGTCTCGCACCTCTGATATTTTCATGTGCGAATCATTTCTAAAATGATTACCACTGCCTTACGGTGAAGGAAAACATCGTGAGGAAATTTGCATGTCTGAGAGAACCTAGTAAGTTTTCGAGAGATACGTGAAGTAAGCCAACTCGCACTTGGCCAGCGTGGTGGATTATGGCCTGATCCCCCTCGTATTGAAAAGAAGCCCGTGCCCAGCAGTGGGACGTTAAAAAGGGCTGAATACAAAATTGAACTATGTTACAGTTATATCTTTTATATATTATATAGTTATATTTTTTGTATATTACAGTTATATCTATCATCAGTTGACCTATCTTTAGGAGATTCAATTCGAATGAGCGATATCTTCAAAGAAACGTCTCGGGTCGACTGTATGGTACCTAGATCATAATGAAATCATTTCTAACTCTTGTACATTTAAACTGAATTCTAATCTAGTTTAAAAATTCTTTCACTTTGACCTATTTGCTTATTGTATTGTGAGTTTTAATTTTCATCATTATGTAAATTTATTTAAATATGCATTTAAGAACACAATCTAGTGAGAAGCTTAAATAAAAAAAAAACATATAAATCGTATCATTCTTATAACTTCTACATCATTAAATATAAAATGTGCAGCCGCAAATCAAATTAAAGGTACATATTTATTTAAATACTTACCTGTTCTGGCTAAGTACGTGTATTTTTTTTAATTCGTACTGTTTTTTTTTTAATTTAACAAAAATAAAATATTTTTTATTAAATTTATATTTTTTTTAATTTAACAAAAAAAAATATAATAATGACAAACACGTAGGTGCATGTTATTACATTGTAACCAAAAAAGATATTTTTATATACCTATACGTACATATTTCTGTCTTTTATAACTTGCATTTAAATCAGTAAAAGAAATCACTTTCAAAATCCCACCACTCTGTATACATATGTATATTGTGGGTGTAAATGAAGGAATCAGTAACTAACGACATGTATTATTAAACGAATGAAGTTAAAATAAAATACATATTATATAATATGTGTATACCTATAGATATACTTATCTACTTAACTGATAAGGCCACTCATATTATGTTTATCATATTATTTTTTGTCTCATCTTGGTGTTTTGGTCGGTTTTTACTTTTCATCGATATACAAAATCAAAGTATAACTATATTATCCTATATAATAATCGCGTATTATTCGTAGACATAGCGAGTGTTTATTGATATCTTTCATTCGTCACAACCCACTTAATAAAATTTGTGAGAGAAAAAACGAAGTTGGGCAATTAAAGTCGCCATCGTCGATGAAAGAACGATCACTTTTATTGAGTTAAGTTATTGTATAAAGACTGTTGTACCGGATTTGGTCATCATATAGAACTCGACTGTTTTTCAGGAAGCCTTCTTGAGAATTTGTATCGCTTAATGTTTATTAATAATCTTTATTTTGATAAGTTTATTATTGTTAGTTTTAAAATTACTTTAAAGATTTTTCTTGAGATACGCATAATAAACATCCGTAGGAATTTTTGTCATCAATTATAATGATGTGGGTAAATTAGTCCAAACTCTAAGAAAAAGCTATTTTATTTTAAATATATTAGATCAATAATAAAATACTTTATTTATTACACAGTATCACATATGTGACAATGAAAATATTAAAGAATATTAAATAAATAATTAAATATTATTATTTCTAGATATAAAACGATAAAAATATCGACATGAAGTTGTGGTTTCTGGTTTCTGCGAAATTACTTTAAGCTGGCAACTATAAATAAATTGTCAATAATATAACAATCAATAAGATGTTGGGATTTCCAAGCCATATACTTTTGTTTTAATCCGTGTAAATTATTTTCATGCCATTATAATTGATATATATGTATATATCGCATCAGGAAAATCCGACATAAGTGAAAATAAAAAAAAGGCACAAGATCTATGGGTTTTTGAAGGACACAATGAGTAATACGAATATCGTTACCGCAACTTTATCGTAAATGGCCATTTATTGCAGTGCAAGTTTTAAGTTTTCCGCATTTTTTTAATTTTAATAATAACGTCACTGAATAAATAGTATATAATTATTATAAGCAAGAAAAAAAATATCGTCATGGATGTTTAAATATATATTCTGATAATTGAAAGTTAATAATAATTTAATTAAAAATGCCACACGGACACAAACTTCAAATAAAACATTGTTCAAAGTTACCCTCAGTTATAAAAACTAAGCCCTGCATTTCCTCGGCTTGCCCAACATCGGGATTAGGGGTAATTTTGTAATTGGTTTGCTTTCCCTCTCATAATCAACTCTATCAGAGAAACATCGACAGCTGCTGGTATGGAACGTCTCCCAACTCACACTGAAGTAGGTTTTCTTCCAATGATTATATGTTTACTGAATCCAAAATGGGTAGATACTTCCATGTTGTTTGGCTTCGCCTAACGACACCTAACAACACATAATGGTGAGTGTTAAAAAATGACCCTCACCCACGATATTTTATTGAAAAATTATACTTTGTGTCTACAATCTGCTAATTTTTTAAGAAGCTCACAAAAATGAATAATTTAAAATGCTCATAAATTGTCTCTTAAAATAACCTAAATAAGAATATGATGGTAAATTTTAGAGATAATGGATTCTGTTTTAGTTTTTTTTTTATACAGGAATTGTGTAGTAGTATAACTGTAGCTGAAGTTATTTATGTTGTTATAAGTTTTATATCTGAAGTTATTACTATGATTTAAATACAGGCAAATAAGATATAATTAGATTAGTAGATGTTAGATGCTGCATGCACTCGTATCTTTTGGTATCGATCTGTGTTAATCGTTTACTGAGACATTAAAATCGGTGCATCGGTAATGGCCAACGGTAGAGTCGAGCTATTGGCCATCTCAAGGCCTCTAGTGAAAGGATGCAAGAATCTGGATCATCCCAGCATCCTCAGTTATGAAAAGTATTCAATAGCAAATATGTAGTATTCTTCAAATATAATTTTAGTCATAAATTACTGCGTTCGTCGACAAAATGGCTCGATTTACTGTGTAAATTTCGTCACATTTGATTCAGTTTGTTTATATGTTCCATAGTTTACGTTATTTACTCAATCGTTTCTATTGGAACATTCCGTGGGTGTCCTGTATAGTCTATTCACGCATTAAAACTTCGATTTGTTGATGGGGTATGCAGTAAGTTTGTATAAGGCTGGTTAAACATCGACACCATCACGGAATATGCAAATGGTACTAAACTGCCGTGTTACGAAATATCACCGACCGATAGACGAGATAATACCTATAAATAAGGACACTCTTAATGGCGAAATAGTTGATGGTGTGAGATCACGACTTGAAAATTATAAGCCGAAGCTATTTTCCGTACAAAAGTCCTTTATAAAATTAGTTATTATGATCTTTGAGATGCAATAACTACGAGTATGTTAGTTTTGTGTAAGCTTTTAGTTTTAATTGTTATAATTTATGAGAATAAATTATTATGTAATTTAACAAAACAATAAATAAAAATAAAAATATGAGATCCTAAACAAATGCAAAATAATATAAAGTAATATATGACTTTCTAAATAATCTCGCCAATCTCCTTGCAATGTCTGTCATGGAATATGTAGTTTTATAACTATCAAGTTAATCAAGTATTCGGTTAAATCTAAGAAAGTATTATTTTGGGCCATATTACATTAAACATGGAGCGTTGTAGATGGTGAAAAGCCTAATGAATTTGGAAACTACGGTCTTGTGTTCAAAATATGGCCCGCTTTTTCCGTTATCATTTCCATTTCCTGAAATGTATTATTCATCAAGGGTAGGCCCCTTGCCATAGCAAAAATCCTAGACATCTTTAAACCAATTTTTTTATATGTCGGGACATTAACACACAGCGCCGTCTAGTTCCATGGTAAGCTAAGACGCTTGTATTATGGATACCAGATAGTTGATACACTACACATATATAACTTTAAATAAGTACATACATATTATAAATATAAACACCATGACTAGAGTACAAAGATTCGTGCTCATAACACAAATGAATGCCCCCAGCGGGACTCGAACCCGCGACCGCTGGCACAGCGAGTAGGTTCACTACAAACAGAGCCAAACATGTCGTCAATTGATTTAGCTCGAAGGAGCAGACCTGACCTATGACTCTTTCTTACCTGGAAGCTGAGCATATCATCTATACATGGTATTACTTCACATAATTTTCCTTAAGAATCTTGAACTAAATAAATACAATCATGTGATGATAATATTTTAGCTTTCAACTTTTTATCATCCTTATTACTGCCGTCATTATTATGCATTTCTACTATAGCTCGATCACCTCATCTGTCAGTACACTTGATTTCAATTTGCTTCTGTATTTGTAAGCATTATAAAAAGTCATCACACTATGGACTAACTAGCAATTAGATAAACTTTTATCTCTAATAATAAATGTATGTTCATGTCATAGCAACGTCTGCTTAAATTATTTGTGTTGAGTCATGAATTATGTTTGAGCGTAAATATTTTTTCGCTTTGAGCTGTCTTTAAAGCACCGCATTGTGCATTTGATTGTAATTGACTGGCTAAATAAATTTCAATAGAGCCTTTTTACTGTGCCAAATTGTATAAAAGTTTGTATAATTAAATCATGATTTTTGTGAAATGTAGCTTGAAACTTTTTTTGGATAAAAAAAAGCATCTGTTATAAACAGCAATTTTACCGTGCAATTAATTAAAATTATTTTAAAAGTTTTAGTATCTATAACTTTGTTGGATGTTATAAATCTTAAAAAAAAATGCAATCAGCTAAAATCAACAGCCGAACAGGCATAAGTAATTTTAAATATTAAAAATCAGTAGGTATATTTATCACATACTAACATTTATTAGTTTTTTTACCACAGTAAGTACGACTTGTAGCATTTGTAGTATTCAAGGTTTTATTTAGGTATTTTAAGAAGCCGTAGACGCAAACAAGTCAAGTTTTTTTAACGAGAGTAATGTCCTTGATGCGACAGATAATGTTTCATGTAAAACCGTAATATTATCCCCGATATAGTATTCTTTACTAATCCTTATAACACAATGATAAAAGCATAAAGCTATACCCCAGATAGCTTATTTGGTATTTTTGTTCATGTGAAATATAAGTGAAACTTAAACATCAAAATCGCCCATCAATATCCAATAACATGTCGATGTAATGTTATGTATATAAAGGAATACCGAATAACAGTGATTAAATGTAGTAGAGTGAAGGTACGACAACGAGTAGGTTCGCACGAAACAAGAGCAAACCGGATCCAAATCGGGGGAGCGTTTTCTGTAACTGGAGCAGACGGTCGGCTCGAATATCGCCCCTTTTGCCGATAATAAGATTTTCTTTCCAACACCGCAATATCTCAGTTTCTCTTTTTTGTGAGTACCTACACCTGTGATGTAGGACAATCTTTCATGATTTCGACATATCATGGTTAATGTGAACAAAATCACCGTAACTCAAAACTTTTTATTTTTTATGTAGTTATCTAGATTATTCTGTATATCTGAACGTGTGAATATAAATTTGTTATCTAATAATTAAATTATAAAAATAGATAATATGTAAAGACAAAAGATAACTTTTTATTTATATTTACGATATGTACCTATGTATTTAAAGTTTATATACCTATGTGTAGTGTATCAACTATCTGGTATCCATAACACAAGCCTCGTAGCTTACCATGGAACTAGATGGTGCTGAGTATTAATGTCCCAATATATTTATTTATTTATTATTATTATTATATGTAAGATAAACATTTTCAACTTAAAACAGTAATATGGTAATGTTTAAGTAAAATGAAGTCATAACGATCAATTTTAACTTGTAGCGAGTAAATATTAAAGGAAATATATTTATCGATTCATGGTGTGGTATTCATTTATGTAGATAGATACGCGGGAGTGTAGTCATTGAATGTTAGCAGCAGACAAGCCGCTAGCCGCGTGGGAAACTCGAGCAGCGATACTGTTAAATGTACTCAACCATATTTTACGTCAGAATTCGACGCACTCTAGTTTCTGAACGATCGCGTAAGTAATCTACGCCATTAGAGCTACGAATGGATTGTACATCCTTGTGGTCGTCGCAGTGCCCCGAGGCGGCTCTCACATTTGTAGCAAAGGCATACACAAAGCTCGCAATGCTAATTACACTCAATATTCCTAAATCTTTGAAATAAAGTATCTATTCTCTTAATAGTAATTATGGTTTCTGTTCGGCAGCCAAAAATCAACTTTATTTGCATAAATTTATATAACATTAAACTACCTTCCCAAAAAAAATTATCTAGTAGTATTATAAAAAAACATCTAATATAGATAACTACAAAACGGGTTCATTTCCTCTTTAAGTTAAATATTTTGTTGGTTATATATTATGTTTTAGCAGAGACCTACATATTAATTAGTTCATTATTTTGTCTTTTGCCGATGCAAAAGATATAACGTGAGATTATTTTATTTATATACTACTTTCGCCTGTAAATAGTTCACGAAAACAGTTTTTTATAAGCTATTGATTTTCACTGTATTTTGTAGTTACAATAGTAGGCATAATTGCTTATATCAACGTAACTCAAGCACGTGCGAAAGTTTTACCGCTATTGAACTTTAAAATGTAACACAATTGCTACAAAGTACTAAGAAACACGCACGCATGGGAGAGATCAAAGTTGAGTCCGCAGACGGTCATCTTCATCAAAATGTCAGAGGTTAGCAGCACATATCTACAGCTCTTTTTAGGTGACGTGTTGACGTACAGTATGCGCCCGCAAGTCGCTTTGCCTAACGTTTTTTTTGCATCTAAACATTCATATAACGTTATATTGCATTAATTTTAAGAATGTATTCAGCCCTTTTTAACCGTCCCACTGCTGGGCACGGGCCTCCCTTCAGTACGAAGGTAATCACGCCATAGACCATCACGCTGGCCAAGTGCGGGTTGGCGGACTTCACATGTCTTTTGAAAACTTGCTAGGTTCTCTCAGACATACAGGTTTCCTCACGATGTTTTCCTTCATCGTTAAGACAAGTGGTAATCATGTTGGAAATAATTCGCACATGAAAATATCAGAGGTGCAAGACCCGGGAATTGAACTTGCTTCACTCGGGCGAGCGCGTTACCACTGGGCTACCACTGCCTTATTTTAAGAACAAGTTTATCTATTATATTAATAGTTTGCAAATATATTTAAATATAATAGTTAGTATCATTAAGCAACCAATAGGTCGTCAATAACTCAAATCAGTCTTAGTAATCTGGCTACTCTTACATAAATCACAACGACAACTGAAAATTTAGTTGCCAATCACGAGCTTCGTGGCGCACCTGCGCGTGCATTTCGATGGCCCGTTTTCGAAAACTTACAGCTTCTCGAGTCGATGCAAGACATGTCTATGTAAGAGCGCCAATTAAAACCGTCGCATTGTCCTCGAGCGCCTATCGCCTCCAGAGATCACTGTCCGCCGCGGCTGCGTGAGCTCTGCGGCTGTACAGGCGACATTATCGCTACCATCGAGATCATACCATTAATTGTTACTTATTTTTGCAGTAAATAAATATAATACAATTTGTAGACATCATTTGATCATACTAGAAGATAAATTGAAGTATTGTAGTTCCGATTGAGGCCAATCCGCTCCATGTTAATTAAGATAACGAGATACACTCCGTGTTCCTAAATTACCAATAGTTAACCGAGTATTTTGTTTATAGTTTGATTGCAAGATAACTTATTACGAGCTAGGTAGTTACAGGTACATTTAAATTCGCGTACAAGTTAGATGGAGTCATGTTACTCGCTTACGGATTTGATTACATTTGAAACATAACGTGGTACAGCGAGAAAAATTATTAGTATTTAACGTAGTTTGTACAGTTATTTCATTTTAGAAATTAATTATATCCAATAACTACAACTATTTATTCCGCAATAATGTACATAAAATGTATATATTATATTTTATTTAATAACTAGCATTGCCCGCGGCACCGCCCGCGTTCAGATGTCCAAAATCAAAGTTTTATTTATCTTACAATGCTGTTTTGTATTTTTTCTCAAAAACGAGATATTTTCCCGCGGTAAAAAGTATCCTATATGCTGACCCGGATAACCAGCTATCATCGTACCAAATTTCATCAAAATCTGTTCAGTGGTTTCCTCGTGATGCGGTAACAAACAGACAGACAGACGGACAGACAGACAGACAAAAATTCAAAAAACTATAGATTCGGACTCTGTATCGATAATAATGTCTATTTCAGTTAGATTTTCCAAAAAAAAAAATTAATGTACAGATTCGACTCAGAATTTTATTATATTATTTAATAATTTAATAATGAGTGTTACTAACCTAGGTTACGTTTTATTGTTGCGAATTTAAAATTTAACTATTAACTGTTTCATTATCGTCTAGACTAAATACCCTTGAAATTTAGATAGCATATTATATAATAACAAAAGTATTTCTTAAATTACTAAGTTTTTTTTTATTCTATTCCTGAGAAGGTAAAAAGTGTTAGAAGAGTTTGTATAGGAAATAAGCATAATATATATATATATATATATATATATATATATATATATATATATATATATATATATATATACTGTTGAGTGAAGAAAATAGTTTAGGATTTCGTGCAGTACATATATTAGTTGTAATTTATGAGCGACTGTGGCGTTTATACAAATATGTACCCATAAACTTAAATATGAGTATAAGGTACTAACATCTGATCATTACTTAATACTTTACTGAAATTTAATAACTGCCAATAATTACTAGCGAAACATCACGTAATATAAAAGGTAGGTAGGTATTGCTTAATTTCTTAAATTTTAATGATAATAATTACCAATAAAATCATAAAATTTGTACGAGACACTTAACCGTTATGGTGATATTTTCATATCGATTGTGGCATAACAAAACGATTCGTGATCCAATTGCTTGCGGAGGCGCAGCGTGGCAACTGCGCCGCAGCGGAGCGGCGGTCGGCGCACGGTGGCGCAACGCTCGTTAACCTACATGCGCCCGAGCACAAACTCACATCCCTTACGAACAAAAAACTTTGAACTCAGACATAAATGGGCATTTAGCGAATCTAGAGTACCTTAAAGATTATGTACTAGCCGCTTACCCTCGCTTTGCTCGGGTGCATCCTTACGTGTCTAACAGTCATCTACATATGAGCTCCAAATCTTTCCAACCGGCCATCCAGCCAGCCGTTTCGGTGTTAAAGAGTAACAAACATATGCACATACAAACATTTGCCTTCAAAATACTAGTCCAATGTGAAAACTTAACATTTTACACCATTTTATAGACTGCAATAACACTGATGCACCTGTGAGAAGCATTTTCTGACGAAATGTATCTGTAATTCACCTATTCTACTAACTGTACCAATAAATCATTTATATTTTTTATTTGTCAACTTTACTTGGCTTATAGGTGTCCTATATAAATGTGTTAGTATATTCTTAACACTGTCAAATTATATAAAACTACTAGCATTGCCCGCGGCTCCGCCCGCGTTCAGATGACCTAAAACCAAATTCTTAGGTTTTACATATTAGTATACTCTTACATTACAGTTTCTGTATTTTTTTCTCAAAATGAGACATTTTCCCGCGGTAAAAAGTATTCTATATGTTGACCCGGATAACAAGCTATCATCGTACCAAATTTCATCAAAATCCCTCCAGTGGTTATTCTGTGATACGGTAACAGACAGACAGACAGACAAAAATTCTAAAAACTATAGATTCGGCCTCTGTATCGAGAATAATATTTATTGCAATAAGATTTTCTGAAAAATATTTGATATACAGATTCGACTTAGTTACAATTTTATTATATGTATAGATAAAACTATAAAAGATTATTGTAGTGTGAAAGGCGACTGTGACAACTTACGTTTTACTCGTACTAGGTAGGTACACATTTAACTTCTTCAGTTTCAGTTTCTCTTAACATTACAATAACAAGAAGTACACCATTTAATTTTAAATACTTTTGTGTTGTAATGACGTAAACTACTGATTGAATTCAGGATTTTACGAGCGTAGGCCTGATGTTACATGCAAGTATATAGATTAATTTACGATCCCCGTTATATAAACTTACTCAATACTTGTACTATGTAGCAAGCTCAGGAGATAACAAAAATATATTAAACTATTAGAGGTAAATTGAAGTTGCGACAACGAGTTATAATTAACCGTGGATAGTAATTTCATCTTGTAAAGAGCAGGAGGTCAAATGATAAATAATAACATGTTCTTACATGGGTTCAACATCACTATACAGTAATGTGTCAGTTTGCGTTTGATTATATTTTATTAAAAATATATTTTTTTAGGTATTTTCTAAAATATTTTAACTTTTGACTGCTTTAAGAAACTGTAATTTTTATGCTTTAAATTATAACTCGCTAACCAAATAAATGAAGTTTTATAATAAACAACACATTTTAATATGAACATTAATTTAATTGGAACTAATATGTTTGTGGAAATTGCTATTAAAAACCTGCCCAAAGTCGTCCAATGTTTTAAATAACGCAGAAACCGTTTTCCATAAGCTTAGCTAAAGCGTAGATTTCATACATTTTTTCATATATAACGCTCCTTGTTATTCTCGCGGTCTGAACGTATATTATGATATAGTAAATTCGACGAGCTAAATTAGTTCATAAGATTTCGTACACTTATGTATATGTATATTCCTTGGTATAATTGTATCAGTTAACAGATGTAATATTATACGACGTGTTTCGGTTCGCGGGCTTGCTCCAATTCACCGTGTCATTTGACAGACCTTTCTCATTTTAAGTATAATAATATAATTTTAAATATATTAATATTATTTCACGTGAGAACGTGTGATCTAATTGTAAAAGAGATTTTCCATAAATTTTATGAGAACTTATTATTATAAATTTTTCAATAAATTATCTCCATACAAGTAGATAGTCTAATAATATTTCTTTAGTATATTATTATAGTCTGTTTTTTTTTGAATTAACATTAATTACAACCACGTTAATGTTACATTACCGTGTTACAACTTAAAACAACTTAAATTTTATTATATAGACTAGCGACTTACCCTCGCTTCGCTCGGGTGCATTTTAATATTTTTGAGTGGAAACCTAATTCTTTTTCTAAAATAAAAGTAGCCTAAGTTACTCTTTATAACATCAGCTATCTGCCAGTGAAAATCCCGTCAAAATCAGTTTCGGAGATTAGGAGGAACAGATAGACAGACAGATATAAACTTTAAATAAATATGTTTTTCTTATATGCATTTAGTAAAAAGCTTTTATTTTGACATAACAAACAGTCACATTAATTTTATTTATATGTAGGTATAGATAATAATAATTACATATGCCTGAATAAGCTCAGTAGGCGCATTTTTTTAAATGTATTTGATTGAAGTGGAATGTTTTTTATTCTTCTAAATTATACTAACAATTCGCTGAGAGTAGCGGCACGAGCGCAGGCGTTACGTGATGGCTGGTAGGCACACCGCGTGACTCGCTCGCCCTGGTTTCATACAGGATCTAAGCATATTAACCGTCCAACTTATTAATTAAGCATTCCGATATGGCTTTATAATAAATTAAGAGATATCGATATCAAATACTACTACTGTTTAAAAATGATATTGTATAAATAAAGAAATAAAACTAAGATATTTTTTTCTCATTTCAGATATTGACCTCCACCTTCGCTGGATTTCCACCATTGTCGTGAAAAATGGAATATCTTGTTATCAGTGCTGTGATTGTGATGCATTAAATCCTTCGTAAGCTGTTAAGGGTTTGGGGTGAATAATGGGAAAAAGGAACGTTCGGATCAAGTTTGCTCATTCCATTGGTCCGCCTATTGATTTGAATCCACTGGGCAATTTTGAGTAACACCCCAGCCCACGCCTTCACGCACTATCAGTTACCGACGCTTTTGCGGCTGCCAATAAAGTACAAGTCATATCGGGTTAAATATAACTCATTTATTTAAACGTAGATATATTTACTTTAGTACAAAATAACAAAACACAGCACGAGATTGCTTAATGTAATTATATAATTTGATAAAGCTCGGACCGAGTAATCGTTCTCGGTGGAATAATTGCAACGGTAGTCATGACGGCCACTGCACCAGAATTGTCAAAATCAGATTTTTTTGATTTTGTGACTTCAAATGAAATAACGGATGCGCAATACAAACAACAAATGCGATCTGTAAATGTATTCATGGAATCTCCCGATTCTCGTTCTAATCCCCTGCTGTCGGAAGAGCCCAAGGAACAAAATAATAACAGTTTACTAAGTGTAACCAGTATACAGTCGTCCACTACTAACAGCATGACAACAGCAACTAGCTCTAACCCACTACAAAGTTTTGACTCCATATGGAATGTCGACAGAGATAGAGATCGTATAGAAACTGCAATGCTAGAAGATCTCAATAAATTTTATTGGAATCAAGATGGAAGTGAACTAAATGGAACGCATCCGTGTAGCGACACCGCCATCTCAAATAAATTAATTAGTAACAACACTGATGGGCAAATATACACACTAACTGTTCTTAACCAAGATATTAACGAAACAAGTACGAATCGTCCGTATAATTGGGGCAAAGAAGAAGACGTTTCTATGTCGAGTCCAACTGACTTGGAACAAAATCCCTCACTAGATCTAGAAACGATATTAAATATGAATGGATTTCCTAACGACTTCAATCAAGATACGCTTAATGCGAACATACTTGCAAAAGATACTTTCAACTATGAAGACGGAGATTCTGAAAATCCTACAACAGAACTAGGTACTAGTAACTTAGTTAAAGTTGAACCATTTAGTTATGATGACAATGAATTTCATAGTAATGATAAAAAAGATGACTCATCGCATAGCAGCATAATTGGTACGCCAACCATGCTAGAAGTGGAGTATAATAACAATAATAACGACTGGAAATTGACTGACCAAAACACAGAATCGAATGAGTCTCTATTACGAAGTGCCCTACAAGGGAAAGCTTTTATTAGATATAGTGCAATACAGAAAAATCCCCTTACCAAACTCAGTACAGACCAAGATTTGAAAACGGTTATTATTAACAATAATAACAAAGCAGACGTACCATCAATGTACCAAGATAGTAAAGATGTGGATACGGAACTACTAATGGCTATAGGGCCAGCAAATGGAAATGTCAATATTTCAATCCTTTTGGAAGAACCTACTGCTACTGTTGTGGCCAATGGAGAAAATCCAACTTCAACACAAAGTGTCGACGATATTATCCTATCTCAACTCGATACTACTTATCCAGATGACTACGAAAAGTTAAAGCGAATCGCAACAGAGTTAGGTGAATCAGTACAACCTTTTTGCACTGTGGAACCTATTGACCCAACGCGAAGTGTTTATAATATTCATCACGTGAACGGTGAATTAGTAACAATGATTCCTGCAGGTGAAGTACAATTGCCACACAACATACACGTAGTAACAGCATCGCCTACTGTTTCGAGTACGAAACCTGGAAAAAGATATAATAAGAGACCTCCAAATAAAAATTCTCCGCCTTCAACTCAAGCACAATCGGGGACCGCTGTTCAAGCTGCGACCTCTACGTCAAACGGAGTCAGAAAAGAGAGATCCTTACACTACTGCTCTATCTGCTCGAAAGGTTTCAAGGATAAGTACTCAGTAAATGTACATGTGAGGACGCATACGGGCGAAAAACCCTTCACTTGTTCTCTATGTGGAAAGAGCTTTCGACAGAAGGCTCATCTCGCAAAACATTATCAGACACACATTGCACAGAAAAGCGCTGCCGCAAACGGCGCCACAAAGCCCACCAAACAGCGGTAACCGCTCGGAACACGCTAATGTTTCCGTTCACATTGATATTCAATTGAACTAAATGACTGATAGCGAGTGTACTTTTTAATCGAATACGTAAAGGCTGAAATATCAGAAGAATTTGGTAAGGTGCTAAATAAATTAGTAGTTTAAACATTTAAGGCAAGAATGCGTCAAAAGATTCTCGGCCGTTATCAAGCTTGTTAATTTGTATGTAATTCCGTCCGTTACCGACTACTTTTAGCTTTAGCTAGTTTTAGCTATATACAGGTACAATTAAGTGTTTTTAATGATGAGATTGTTTAAACTATACATGATTCAATTTTAATAAGTCATATACATAATATAAATATGTAATTTATCTTGTTACTAATAACATTATAGGCAATTTTGAAGCATTATTATGTCTAGCTTTGATTCTATTATAATATTTTCATTTATTATTATTTATTACCATATTCTCCATTAACAGGAAAATTTTAAAAGTAATCATATAAAAAAATAACAATGATGAGCAAATTTAGGATTACCAATAGACTATTCGCACTGTAATTTCTCCGGCGGTGCGACCGAGCAAACTTTCTAAAAAATAATAAAAAACCATAGTAAAAGAACGAACATTCAGTTCCAACTATCTTTCTCCACTCAACTATCGTACATGCATTGCTTTTAGTTTAGCTTTTTTTTCCTCGTGTCGAGAGATGAATACTGCTTTAACTCGAGAGTCGGTTTTTTATGCCGATAGTACATTCTATAGGTAAAGTATCCCAGATTATACTAACTTTAATTTAATTTACAATATAACAATAATCTTTATATGATATAATTCTTTGCAATCAGATGATCGATTACATTGTACTTAAAAAAGCTCGGTGAATGGTAACTCTTTGATGAAATTAAAAGGAGAGCAATATCAGGAGAGTTTTGATTGCACCTAAATTGCTATAAATTTCAAATACGAGTATTTCTATAGCCGTCTTTAAAATTGTGTTCCCTTTCTCATCTAACAAATTGGCCTTTCTTTGTTCCTTTCGTGCAGCGCCGCGCCCTGATATTTATGAAAGTATCTATCATAAACATCAACTATTATAAAAAATATATTAACTGAACTATAGCAATAACGACTACTACAGCAACTTATTATTAAAATAATAACAAGTAACAAACAAGATTGACAATCACTGGTATGCATAATATACATACATATATAATAAATATTATCAACCATAAAATCTTAACAAAATAAGTCGTTCATTAAGAGATTACAAGGCATATTATATATGCGGAAAAAATATAAATTGGATTTAAATGACCTCTTTAAATGGAAACGTGGGTCTTTTATAATGGGTATCGAGTCGTGACGTTACAGTAATTGTATTGGCGCGGCGTCAATCTCTTAGTCTCTTATCATATAGTATATCTCTCTCTCTCCTTCTCTCTCTCTATATATATATATATATTCAATTATTTTTTTTTCTTTTATCTTAAAAGTCGAATTTGACAATATCTCATGATTTTGCGTCTAGGTCAGTTATCAAAGAGAGAACTAGATTACCGTATATGAGTTACACAAATACATTTCATTTTTAATTATGCACTATGCAACAGCATATTTTATAATATGAGTGACGTTACTTTTATTACCAGCTACGGGCCATGCCACATTTAACATAATCAGACTCATGCGGCGACGCGGAAGCAGAACTGCACGTCCGTCAAACGTTGTGGCTTGTACTTTAATATTTTTTAAATTATTGTATGTAAAACAAGTCACAATTTCAGTATTACACTAAGTTACACGCTTATAAACTCAAGCAAAGTATATCTCAAATACTAAATTATTAAAACGAATACTCTAATACTCATGATGATGTTTTATTTAACATCATTCGCATTTTATGTAGTACTCAGTAATGTTGATTAAGTTCAGTTTACCTGAAATTTGGTCTATTTCTCTTGCCAATAAAAATAATTACAATTTATAAGTTAGGTAACACATCACTGCCCATGAATGTTTCTATATAACTGAAAGACTAATTTATCACAAACAACATATTGCTTAGATGCTTGACTATAAGAATAAATAGTTTTGTACAAGCTTTTACTTTTATATCAATTTAAGTTATTATTAAAAACAAATTGGATACACAAAATTATATTCTTTAACAGATTAAAATTATAATTATTGAATAGAATATTAAATTATATTTATAATTTGACAAATGTATTTTACTATTCTTCTTAAAAATCTTGCTATTATAAACTATACATTTATAAAGAAGTAAGGAAATGCTAACTGAGAGATGTTTCCGCGGAATAAAATGAATTTAAAATAAAATATACAACACAAAAGTGATGAGATACACTCTTGTGCAGCATTCATCCGACTTCTTATTTTACAGTATTGACTATTGACGTATAATTCAGTATACCCGGTATCGATCAGATGAGTGCATGATATATATTATTATCTTTTCGTTTTTATATAATATTTTACAAACATAGCTGTAAGAATTTTAGAGAATTCCTTTAACAATACTCATTATTTGTAAATAAATATTTTGTGTAACCAACACGTTGAAGAGAGAAACTAATTTGTGACGTAAAAATTATTCTCTTGTATCTCATTAGATGATATTTGAAATGTTAGCGAATTTATAGATATTATTTTATAAGCATTAAGAAATATTTGAGAGATTTACCAATTAGTTATAAGAAACTATGGCTACCTTATTATAATATTCGATCGCATAAATGGTTGTTAATATATTCGTGTAATATATTAATTTATGTTGGTTTTGAGAACTTATTCGAAAAGAATTTTTCAATTTGATGAATTACTTATTATTGCATTTGTTCCTGAGTTGATTATTAGATTTTATTGATAATGTCTTGTTTATAAGATTTCTATTATTATTGATCGATGTAAGAATAATTTAATTTTAATATAGAAATTTGGCTTCGAGGACGTAGTGGAAGTGTAAACGAGTGATTGTTAAGAAATGGCCGACAACTTGTAAATATATTGTTATTTATTTGGAATTTTTATTGTTGCTCAATACGTGGATCGCTAAATTATATGAATGTCCACTTCATCGTTAAACTGAGGTCGTCCTGTACAATACTTTATTATTTATTTATAGAATTACGGTTAAGACGAAAAAGGAAATACAAAAGTTAATTTTATTTCAATTAACCCGAGCTGTGATTTTTACTAATGTATGTGTATTGATACAGTATCCGTTGCAAGGTAACGCAGTCCAGTAGTAATCCTACAGAAACGTTGTGTGGTGTGTTAGAACTCTATCAGCTCCTTGACGACTGCAGTATCAGAGGATCATGCAACATCTTCGTCTTCCATTAGAAATGTCAATGTTTTCGGTTCGATTACCATAATATGTAACACACGTGACTTAGATACGACGTACAATTTTCCAACGCGTTTATTAAGACTTCTATGAATCTTTTGCAATAGCGTTTGGATTTAAAATATATTTTTGATAAAGCATTTATGAAACGATTCATGGTATAATAAAATATTCCCAATTTCAGTCTAAGAGAAAATTAATGATGTTGCGAAAGACTTGCATGGAAGGAAATAGGTTGCCGTAACAGATATCAGCTAGCTAAATCTGGTCATCCATATCAGTATCAATATAAGGTCTATACGTAATGTAAAGAAATTCGTAGCTACCATAATTTTTACACATTTACAGTTTTGTAATAAATTTCTTATATTTTTTACTTTCCTACTTAAGTTTGCTAATAAAATGTTTTGATAATATAAATAAACTGTTTTTTATTTTATAACCATCACCTATTCATTTATACAATTGGTAATAAATATGGTGTAATAAATTATAATATTTATCCATTGGGTACAATAAATAAGAAAAAATCTGTAAATTTAGCCACATTATTTGTGAGAAGAACCATAATAAATAATAATACTATAAAAGTAAAAATTATCGATTGTTGGCTCTTGACATTTACGCCATCCGGAACCATGTTATTAACTGAGACCTCAGATGCCTCAGACAGCAGACCTCTGCTATAAAGTGCAGACCTAACTAGGTAGCGTCCGTATAATTCCCATACGCCTCTTCGTATCTCAAAATTATTTTTAAACCTTATAGGAAATGTAGAACAATATTGAAATATTGTGTTAACATTTAAAGTATATTAGTTGATAAGAATACTAATTCTTCATTCTACTTCAATTAAATGCTACTATTAAAGGTACACAGAAAATGGTACGCACAAAAAAATGATACTATTGACCTACAAATGCATTTAACGGCTATAACTTACCATTCTTACTGAGATGGTTTAAATAATTCGCTTAATCCTATTGTGATAAAAGTAAGACAAGTGAACAAAAGGCACATATAAAAACAGATAGCAGGTCTGCGGTGGCGGGCGGGCATTGTTTCGCCTGTGTTCCGGCCGCGGCGTCCACGCGTCGTAATTAGCTCCATTGTGGGCAGAGCGATCCTATCGACAACGTTTCCGATGGATTTACCTATGTAACTCCAACTAACTGCTTTCCACTCATTGTTTACAACACCACCTCTGTTCCATACTTCACTCGCAAATAAATACGGACAGAAGACGTAATCTTCAAACACGTTTTCAATGCAATAAAATGTAAATTAACTTTCATTATAATTGTATGACTAGATTAAAATTTCACAACCGGTTATTTTTACTTTTGTTTAATTAAAATGAAATTATTCTTTTATCCTTAGGAGCATCGCGTTGATTTGATATGTTAATCATTTTTATTAAAACACTAGCATTGCCCGCGGCACCGCCCGCGTTCAGATGACCCAAAACGAAATTCTTAGGTTTTACATAATAATATACTCTTACATTGCAGTTTTTGTTTTTTTCTCAGAAATGAGACATTTTCCCGCGGTAAAAAGTATCCTGTATGTTGACCCGGAGAACCAGCTATCACCATACCAAATTTTATCAAAATCCCTCCAGTGGTTTTTCTATGATGCGGTAACAGACAGACAGACAGACAGACAGACAGACAGACAGACAGACAAAAATTCTAAAACTATAGATTCGGCGTCTGTATCGATAATAATGTCTATTTCAATAAGATTTTCCAAAAAATATTGAATGTACAGATTCGGCTTAGAATTTTATTATATGTATACATAATTAATCTATAGATTAATTTAATTAATTATTACAAATATAAGATGACACTTTCAGAAGTTTTGTCCTATTATAAATTATCTATCTTTTCTCTAGCCTCCAAGCCATCTACCGATAATTACCAACCGATATCAATCGCCTCACAGGCGTAAACATAACTCAGATTAAAAGAGAAACTTTGATTTAAATGAAATATTAATACAAATGCAATCAAAAAGTTTACATTAATTAAAACATGAGACAAAATAAAACTAAATTGAAAGGTAGAATATAAAATATACAGAAATATGATGACTAATTTAGAAGATAAATCGTTAAAACTTCTTAGATTCATCATCATAACTACATAGACGAATACTAACAACATTGTTGCATTATGTATCTCTATTCAACTACAATATTTTATTTATTTATTTACTTATATGGATCTCCAACAGTATACATAATTTTTTTCATTAACAATATAGCTACCTAAATCTAATTTATATTTATGTATTACTAATTATAGGAGAACATATCATTCGCAAAAAAAACAGTGTTTTATAATGCCTAAATACACATAACATTTTATGTTACCAAATATGTTTAAAGATACAAAAAAATAATATGAATTACTACGTACCTAACTTACCAACTAAGTTTATTCAAGCATAATTCCATATATTATCGCTATATGCTGATACCACTTAGCTTTTATAACATCCCACTCTCTAAGTGCTAACTCGACACAGGTTTAATCAACTGTCTTATGTGTTAACGAACATCATCAGTTACCTACTACTTAGTACTTACATATAATATGTGCGAGCTTCCTATCGTCTAGTGTGCGACGTTAGATGGACTTGGATATGTTAAATTAATGATGTACGAGACTATCTAATTACTTATTATTAACACTTAATTAATTTACAAAATTGATTAGTATGCAAGACACATTAAATTATAATTTTAAGCTATTATCCCTTGTATAGGTAGTTAGAGCATATACTTAGTATGTACATATATATAACTTATGGTACATTACGCCTACCGATGCCGCTCGGAGATCTAATAAAAATAGAAAAACAAAAAGAGTAATAAGCATAACCAAAAAATCTTTGCGTAAATAGTGTCCCAAAATTCACGCAAGATTTGAATTTGCCGCCATTTGCACGGTAAGTGTTGGAACCAAAAAAAAAGAAGTTTGACAGCTGAGATTATTTATAGGTTTAGTAAAAATGGAGCACTCTACAAAAGAATAATGCGTTTTCATTATTGAACAATATTTCAAATTAATGAAAGTTTGACTACTTTCTTACAAAATGTTATTATATAATATTGATTTAACTTGTCAGATGTCACTGTAAAGAAAGTAATTGCATGAGACATTTCCTGGTTGTGTGCAATCTCGTTTCAGTAATCAGAATTGGGCTCCTTTAAATATTGAAAATGTTTTTTTTTTCGCTTCAGTATATGCCCGATTTTCAGCGAAAGTGCGACATCGCCCTCATCGCCGATTATATATATATATATATATATATATATATATATATATATATATATATATATATATATATATATGTTTTTTTTCGTTATCTTTTTTTTTGTAACTTTGGGAAAAGCATTTAGGCATACCATCTGAATACTAAATACCATCTATATACTGAAATCGAACCTCCCCCGTCTTAATGGGGCGTCGCAGGAACGCTTACACAGTCAACCATGACGCCCCGACATCAAGTCTGCCAAAAGAGACCACAACAGCGATGGGGTTGCTTCAAAAGTCTACTCTGCTACCAGAGAAGTACCTACCAGGAGCAACTCGCAAGGCACACTCCTCACACAGGCCTCCTCCCAGTCCGTTTCTTGGCTTCGCGCCCGGCTGAATTGCCACTACGAAGATTGGACGCTAATGAGTCTCCTCCCAACCACGAGAAGGTGATCGCACATTTGGGAGAATTAGGCCCCTAGATCATGTAATCATACAGGCTATTTGCGGGAAGTGTTATTCCATACATAACCCTATACGAGTATACTTTGTATTTTAATTAAAAACAAATAAAATAAAAAAAAACTGTGATTTCTA
Source organism: Brenthis hecate (assembly GCA_951806755.1). Lineage (NCBI taxonomy): Eukaryota > Metazoa > Arthropoda > Insecta > Lepidoptera > Nymphalidae > Brenthis > Brenthis hecate. The sequence goes on from OX638264.1 coordinate 1,096,998, forward strand.
TTTAATTCAAATCTTGCGTGAATTTTGGCACACCCCTATATATACGGACAAATAGATGGAGCCATGTAAATTTTATCATCTACATATAAGAAATGTAAACTTATGAATGCTTGTTAAAAGATTTAAACAGGCGTTAGTGATTATTAGAAGCACGCGAACTTTCTAAATGTAATGGATCGTCAAATTTATCGCAAGAGGTTTTCTATCACATAATTTTTGTTATTAAGTAAGGTCAACTCTAGTTAAAGGGTCGCACTTTTTAGTATTATAAAAACTAGCAGTACCCGCGGCTTCGCTCGCGCTAAAACTACGAAAAAATTTCTATAAAAGTAGCTTCATACAAAGTTTTATCCAATATTTTACCCCGTTATAGGATGAATTTCAAAAAATTCTAAAACACTTATTTATTTAATTTTATTGAAGAGCAAATATACCTAGTTTGAAGTAATTCTGATCATAAATATTTTTTTGGATTGTATTATAAAATGTTTTCCCGTAGGAATTAGATAAACTCCCGCGGTAAAAAGTAGCCTATGTCACTCTCCAGCTCTCCAACTATCTCCACACAAAAAAATACGCTAATCCGTCACTCCGTTTCGAAGAAAGACAAACAAACAAACACACTTTTACATATTTTATAATATGAGTATGGATAGTTACTTAAAAAAAATTAAATAATGAAGACGCTGCAAAATATTAAATAAAATACTACGCATCGTATCTATACTAATATTAGCACCTTAATACATAAAGATGAAGTTCGAGCCCAGTAGTGTTCCATAGGAAAGGCCTATTTACCCGATTGTGCGACACAAAGGAGGGTAATATGTATATCAGAATATGTTTGTATGTATGTATGTTTGTTTGTTTGTTTGTTTGTTTGTTTGTTTGTTTGTTTGTTTGTTCGTTTGTTTGTTTGTTCGTTCATTCGTGCCTTTGTTTGTTTTTTGTGTGAACGCGCTAATCTCAGGAACTACATATCCGATTTGAAAAATTCGTTTTGTATTAGATAGCCCGGTTATTGAGGAAGGCTGTAAACTATATATCATCATGCTACTACCCAAGGGAGTGGAGCAGTAATCATAAATATCAACAAATCGGGCGGACATCCATATATTTCTGTAAAATTATATACATATATTCTATAAATACGACGAACCAGAGCAAAGCGAGGGTGAATAGCTGTATAACATAAATAAAACCAAAGAGTTTTTGTAGACTGAACGCGGACGAAGCCGCTGACTCTGCTAGTCGTTGATATTTCCATATGCCAATCTTATTTTCAGCACGTTGAAGGAATACAATCAACATTTTTCCAGCCAAGTCCTCCAACCATTGATTTGGACACCATGATTGCCTTAGACCCGATGGGGTATCAGTATCACAGTGTGGGAAAGAATCGTGCCCAGCAGAAGTTACAAGATTCACTACGCTCAGCTGGTAGCTCGTGAGTCGCGTCGTAATGAACTACATATTTATGTCAGGTATAGTGGGTAGTACTGGCTTTTCTAGCCGGTGAGTCCCACATAACCACCTGTATGTCTACAGGTGGTATGCGTAAATGCATTTCCCAACATTAAAAAAAATTTTATGAAGTCGAAGACATACACGTTTCATCCTTGCCGCGAGATATACCTACATAGATAACTGTGTATACATAGCACTGTACTGATACTGTGTTAATAATAGGACATATAATATTATTATGCAGTCTCCGATCCGACTGCATAATACTATATGCCTTCGTGAACTTGTTTTCATCTTTTTAGTTAGCTTTCATTCAGTCGGTTTTATTTTTAATTTTTATAATATATTTTTTATTTACAGCTTTTTAATTTTTGCCAATTAGACACTGGAAGTAATATTAAGCAATTTTTTATCCATTATCCTAAATTACCTTTAAACATATAAATTGTATATATTTTTTGAAGATTTTTTTTTAAGATACACAAATTGGCGCCTGATATCCGCTATTTTAATTTTTTACTATTTTTATATAGCCCCTGACACTCGCATTATAAAGGCGAATCTAATGACGTTTGAATCATCAAAACCGGCCCTTGCGTTTGATCTCTAAAGTGCCACAAGGCAAACAAACGAACATACATACAAACATATTATGATAAACATATTACCCTCCTTTGCGTCGCACGATCGGGTAAATAGGCCTTTCCTATGGAACACTACTGGGCTCGAACTTCATCTCTATGTATTAAGGTGCTATTTACTATTTGCCAGCTATTTTAACGTACATGTAACTAAAATATACTAGTAAAGTACGATTAATATTATTAAAGTTCGTTTAAACGTCATCTTCTTATGGATTACCAAAGTATAAAACTATCAGATCATACTATACCAAGTACCAACGTAGTTAAAGTAATTTTTATGCATTTTATGAACACGTAGATACCTAAATTTTAGGAAAATGTACTTAAATAAAAACTTCCCAGATCACAAATAATTAAAAAAATAATTATAGTGTGTGTTTTAATATAAGATCTAGTACTAATATTAATAAAAGAATTAAAAAAGAAAATGTTATAGATTCAGATTTCATTCAAAAACCTTTTTTAATAATAGATAAGAGATATTTTTGTGATCTAGATCTATAGAAAGCGAAGAAAGGGAAAACTCAAACGTAAATTAAATTATGCATTAAAAAAACAATAATGAGTAAAAAAATTTAATTCTTTATGAATCCTTACGCTACTTAAAATTTTCAAATACTTGCCAACATGTTATGTGATTAATATATCTAGGTATATGTACTTCAAATTCTGCTGTATAAAATTTTATATAGTTTTAATACAATTTTTTACATTATGTGAATAAATCAAACTAATGAAATTATGAAATTAGATACATATACATATTATGTTTAATTAACTTAAGAAATATAAATAAATAACTTAATATTTTTAATTTAAAGTTATTCTAATCTAAAAGTTTACTTATTATATAATTTAACAAATAGGCTACAAAAATATCAATTAGTTTTGACGTTTCATCCAAAAACTCTTTTAAAACGTAATATTTGGATTCTATTTTCAAAACAGTGCGACAATAACGCATGTTAAAAAAAAACTTTCGATATAAATAATTTAGACAATCTATATGTAATGTTTTGATTTTTTTACTTCTTAGGATCTCTATAAACTCCCATGAATAGAACAGAGTTTGTGGGACGCTCATATACGATGTAGACGAAGGGGAAGTTCGCAATGAACACACTAGGTTCAGCGGGGCGGGAGGAACGGAAACCAAATATCGCGGTCGCTGCCGCTGCTACAGTACCTGAAAAAAAAAATTAACAATATATTTAAATTATAAAGAATATAGATAGATACTCTAAGAAAGAGTGTTTAAAGTTCATCTTTCATTTAAAAAAAATGAAATATTTTTTAAATATTTCATGTACAGATTTCGCTTTCCGCAAACAAATATACATACAAACAGGCATACAGACCAACAGACATATACACAAACAAACAAAAAGTTTAACTACTATTGTTTTGGGGTCTATATTCTGTACACAAAACGTAACAATCATTGTTTTAAAAAAAAATATTTTTTGTACGAATTCCACTTTTTTACTACTTTATCATATGTTGATTCTAATTTCTATACATAGACCTCGTTATAAAACAAAACCGCTGTCTGCCTCTGTCTGTTTCTCCGCTCACTATGACTTGTTTGGAACCAAATAACAGATTTTGATACAGTTTTTATTAAGAGAAAGAGCGATAAAAGAGTAAGGTTTGCGTATATAATTTGACGATTTACTAGAAAATTGTAGATCTTTAAAAGACCTACAAGAAAGTCCACGATAGCATACGTGTATCTCTTAAGATACACTTGCAATAACTATTTCTATCTGCTGAAAACGAACGAACTCACCGGTCACCCCAGTGAAGCGAGGATAAATAGTTAGTTCATAATAATCACGCTTAAATTAATAAACGCTTTAAAGTAACATAGAAATTTAGCTTAGTATTTTATTTACATTTATAGGCAGATTTATTTCCAGACGTTCTTCAGGAATATTAAATTCATAATTACAGTAATATAAGAAATTGAATACAGAATTTCTATTTTATTTGAAAAAGTTTGGACTAAACTCATTCATTAGTCAAAATAACAATTTCATGGCTATTACACGCAGAATTATCAAAATCAAAAAATGAAATATTTAAGTCACCTACATGAAGAACCATCAGATACTGTAATATTCATTTATGATATACTCGTACAAGCGGCATATTATACCTTATTACCTGGGCGACCGAGCTTCGCTTTTCTTCGGAGTTCTTTTTTGTTATATCGCATTTTTCAGATCAAAAAAAAAACTAAAAACTTGATTAAATACAAAAAAAAACAGGACCAAAAACTTAGTATCCGACCGGGATACGAATCCGGACACCTGTGATTGTCAAACTTGCGCCTTGGCTGCTTGACCACAACAACGAACGCTTGACAAATTAGCGACCATATTTCGCGTGGAATAATACGAAATAAAACCGCATGAAACTCGAAAACACGCGTTTTACCAGAATCTAGGTCGATTTTTCGCCCCCGAAAACCCCCACATACAAGATTACAGCTAAATCGTTAGAGCCGATATTAGATTGCACTGTATTTCGACAATCAAAATACTACAATGTTTACATACCTTCCTCATCGACCTGTATTTTGGCTTTGTGTACGGCGTCATCAAATAATATACCAGGGTCATTTGAAAGAGTGCTAAAATCAGATGAAGCATTGAACAAGTCCCCAACACCAATGGTATCTAAGATCTGTAAAAGAAATACAGGTTAATGAATATTATGTAAAGTGTTAAAAAAATTCAAATACAAAATATAACGATTTTGATAAAGTCAAAACAAATAACCTGCGTAAAGCAACACTTTACTTCTTGTTAAGTTTTTTTATCTGTATTTTTTATTAATATAATAAAAAATAACAAATTATAATATATATACAATAATTATTTGTATTGTATGTATTCAGCCCTTTTTTAACGTCCCACTGCTGGACACCCAGCCTGCAGGGAGGCACTGCGGGTCTCCCTTCAGTATGAGGGGGAACAGGCAATAGTCCACCACGCTGGCCAAGTGCGGGTTGGCGGACTTCATATATCTTTCGAAAATTTGCTAGGTTCTTTTAGATATGCATGTTTTCTCACTATGCTTTATCTCATCGTAAGATAAGTGGTAATCATGTTAAAAATGATTCACACATGATAATAGCAGAGGTGCAAGACCCTTGATTTGATCCCAATTCAGTCGGTTTCTCAAGCGAGCACGTTACCATTCGGCTACCATTGCCATTAATATTTATTATTTATTTCACTTCGTTCAATCCGTAACTGGCAACACTTATAAATATTTTTTGAAAAAAAAAAAGAAGATAAACTACAATGAATGTACTACATTCTAGGCTCAAAATTCCCGCCGATCCGTTGGTGTACAATAACTTTTTTTTAGTATTGGTAAGGAAGTATTCTAAAGTCTTACCGATCTAAGAGGAAGGGACCTCTCTACTGTAAATTTAGGTATTTCGACCACTACTTCGCGGCCCATGTATGTTTCTTCCACCACAGCAGCAAGGCGCTCAGGAGTTAACTTGGAAATAATGTTTGATAACCCTGTAGTTGACAAATTTTGTTATTATTATATGCTAATATTGATCAATTAATATTAAATACAATCAAATCACATAGAATACCTAATTAAGTCTATTAAAATTGAAACACATTTTTTATTTTTAATCACCGATTAAATTCGACTTCGAATTCGAGATTCTATTTTTAAACTGTCAAAGTAAACAAAGTTGACCTTTTTAAAAAACTATTTGCTTTTAATAAAATAAAAATAAAAATAACCCTGATTGATTGATGGGCATGATTTATAGATTATATATTTATGTATTTATAGGTTAATGATTTTCAAGTAATGTTTGATTTCTAAAGGCTTGCGATGGAAAGCCAAGTAAGTTATTTTGACCTCGCAGAGACCTGTAGATCAAGTGAGGTGTCAAATAATAACAATTACAAAATATCTATAAATATAACAAACAAGTTATAAAAAGATTATAAATTAACTGACCTTCTTTTAAAGAATAGGGAGGTAGTAAAATGTACATGCTGATGTCATGGCCCTTGTACGGTAGCTCTAAAATTTGCGCACCCAACTCTTCGCTTATCACTGTACAGGAAAACAAACAGAAATTAAATACTAAATTAAATATTAATATCTATACATATAATAAAATTGTAACTAAGCCGAATCTGTGCATTAGATATTTTTTGGAAATTCTTATTGAAATAAACATTATTATCGATAAAGAGGCCGAATCTATGGTTTTTAGAATTTTTGTATGTCTGTCTTTCTGTCTGTTACCGCATCACGGAAAAACCACTGGAGGGATTTTGATGAAATTTGGTATAATGATAGCTGGTTATCCGGGTCAACATATAGGATACTTTTTATCGCGAGAAAATATCTCATTTTTGAGAAAAAATACAAAAACTGCAATGTAAGAGTAAACTAATATGTAGAACCTAAGAATTTGATTTTTGGTCATCTGAACGCGAGCGGAGCCGCGGGCAATGCTAGTAATAAATATATGGCTGACCTCACTGAGATTAGCCACCATGCTCGAAATCAAATCAATCGAAAGACAATTTCAACTATAGAATTACTCATCATTGGTCGTTTCGTTGCTGTCTTGCAAAGTTAAAGAAGGACAAACCAACAAACATATCTCCTCATAGTGATGATATATTAATAAAGGTTTAGATTTTATTTAATTATTATAATTAGGTATACAATTGTTTACGTTACTTATATACCTCTTTATGATAAATAAAAAAGTCAAATATAAGAATATTACTATAATGAAATGTCCCCTTCTGTCGCATGAAAGGCACAAATGTCTGGCGAGATTCAGATACATAAAAAGGTTGCTTTTTTGTCCTCTCCACTGGGAACTTTGAGGCCCATACTCCTTTGAAGTATGCAGCATTAGCCAAAACTAATTTTGTAGTCTGACTGATACCATCTGCTGGAATTAAATCCTTTATATTATTTTTTGTGACACGAGATACCCAGTTATTGATTTCGTCGCGAGATTCTCCAGGCTTTTCATGGAAATTCTGTAAATAAGACAATTAAAATTGTTATAAACTTGGAATTTAGAATAGATATCATTCTACAACCATTGAGAATAGAAAATAATATTTTTCTTAAATAATATTGAAATGATATATTATACCTAATCCTTGTTATAAATATGTATATGGTTTGCTATACTATTCCTCCAAAATCGTTACGAGTTTATATATGTCTCTATATAAAAAATATGTACCTAACTTCATAATTAAATAATTAAAGACAACGTACTTTTAAAAATTCGCAAAAGCTACTTACTATCTTGCAAATGTAATACAGGTGAAATTATATGGAGCCAGTAAGTGTTTTAAGAACACGTTTTTCTTTTTTGTGAAAAAAGAGCATCATTGAAAAAAAAAAAATTAATTTGCTATTTTTAATGTAAATATTTGCTTTTTTTCTCTTTTTTATAATTTCAGATTTCATCAACCATATACCAACCTTATGTCTACGTACATATATAATATATATGTATAATATTAAAGTTAATATATAGAACCTACCAGAACGTCCACTTCTGCGGCAAGGAGGTCAAGGAGACACTGACGCAAGTGCAACTCATTGTCCACGAACATCTTGTTAGCGTTCGTGAACTCGTAGCTGTCGCTGTTGTTGTTGAACTCGCGCTCTCGCTTGTCCACCTTGTACGCCATCAACAAGTTTATTTTGTCCTGTAAACGAATCCGATGGTATATGTTAGTAAATATCCTTCAAATTTTTCCTATTACATCACTTCATGACATCACAAACGTTGTTTATAAATAAAATATTTAATAGGCAGTTAATACTATTAAAAATAATACTAAACACATAGAATTATTTATATAGAATATAAAATATAGCCTATTTAAAAAAAAACTGAATATAAATCTAGATATTGAGGACTTTTTATTGAATTTAAAAAAAAATAAACGTTATTAAATTATTTTCAAGATCTTTAAATTGGTATGATTACATAAAATATGTAAATATAATATTTAAATGTCTATATATAAATGTAATAATCAAGCAGGTGCGAGTCGAACCTACACCATAGTATTTGTATAATATGGTACCTATATATTAATAAAACAATCTTTCTTATATATTATAAATATAGTAGATATGCAGCAGGGCTCAAAGCATATTTCGGCCTTTTTAATAGTATTTTTTTACATAAAGTAGACGTTTATTTATGTTTTCAGCCATTTATAATAAAGTCTTTCTATTGAGATTTTCTATTGAGACTTTCTAGTCAATCTTATTGAGATTAACCATCTGCGCAGAAGATATTATAATGCACAAGTATACACGCAAAGACCAGAGCACTCCCTATTCCTGTCACTCTCATACTCCGGTGGGACGACTACTCGACACGACCAGTGAGAGTTAAGGCGCAGGATCGAGGGCTTTACGTGCTCTCTGAAGCACGGGGGTGAAACACCGCCAACTTCACAACTATGAGCTGTTACTGTGACTTTCTTAACAGAAAGACACAATAACCAACTTGGCCTGACCCGGAACTCGAACCCAGGACCAAAAACAGGAGGCAGTTATTATTTATATACTCGCATAAGATAGAGCGATAATCCCTAAATAAATACACGAACCATATATTAGACCATGGTTAATAATTTCATATTATTCATTTTATTATTAAACAATAAGATAAAAAAGAATTCAGAAGAATTTACTGAGTGAGATTCGAAAACTTTCTAGACAAATTACATATTGTGGATATTATTAATATTAAATACAATTCGAAGATAAATTATAGGAATTAAAATGTTTGTCAGAAACAATTAAGATTTTTTGTTAGCATTAAGACTTATTAAATTTAACTATATTATTTAGAAATAAATAGAAAATAGATTTTACCTGTTCATCTGAAATTCGCAATGATTCCTTTAGCGATTTCTCCGTTTGTCCGCCCGCGGCGAAGTATGCGAGTAGTAACGCGTGGTACACCGAAAATGGTGAGAAAAATATGTTGTCATCAGGAACAGCATTATTTATTGTGTTGAAGAGATTTAATGTGAATTCCAGTTGACTTCTATACAAGTTTGTCCGAGCTCCGGAATTTAGTTTCTTGTCTGCGTCGTCTTTGGAAAAGCATTGGCTGTTAACTGTTGTCGACAGCGCAAGAAAAAGAATAACACCTGCTTTCAACATGATGTTCACTGTAAAAATAGAAATAAAAATATATATAAAAGTCATTTTTTCTATTATTTTTATTTACTTTTGTTTGTTAATTGAAGTTTACTCAATTACAATCACTCAGTATGGATCAAAATTGGCACACATATTGCATAGACCATGTTTAGGACTAACGCATAAGAGAGGTACATTTTATTACGATAATGTATTATTTATGGAACATTTCTCAACATACAATACTCAATAGAAAGAATATACCTACGAGACGCGAGTAAGTACTATTGCATGAGAAGCTGAAAAAACCTGTGGTAACAAAATTATATAAAAGACTAGCGACTCACCCTCGCTTCGCTCGGGTTCGTCCCTAGATACGTTTTAAATTAAAATGGATATAGTATGTTATCCTTAAGAGATAAACATATTCAATCGCAGACTTTTCTGTAGACCTATATAAGATACACAATTCCACCATACATTATTTTGTTATATCTCAAAGGGTTTAGCCAGCGTTTTCGTTGAAAGCTCCCAGACGTCTTATTTTTTATGACATCTCCAACAAATATCCTTATATTTTAGCCAAAGTATACAAAAACTTAACAAATTATATACTAAAACCTTCCTCTTGAATCACTCTATCTATTAAAAAAAACCGCATCAAAATCTGTTGCGTAGTTTTAAAGATTTAAGCATACATAGGGATATAGGGACAGAGAAAGTGATTTTGTTTTATACTATGTAGTGATGCTTAATTTCCTTCTAACAAAAAAAACTAATTCGTAAAACACTGCTCTACGTTAACAATCAGACAGAAATCATTTCGTTATATCGAGACTTTCTAACAAAACGGTACAGAGAGAGGGGACGATACTGAGTATACTGACCCTAATATGTGAAATTGAGGTGATTTATTTGAATAATAATAACTTTTTAATTTTTACATCGTTTAAATATAAACATTTTTAAAAAGTAAAAAAAATATATTATTTAACTTAGTATTACTACGTATATTAATTACATGCTATATACATAAGATAAATCGTATTGTGCATAATATTAAAAGCATATAAACTTTTAAATCTAATTGCCAAAAATTATACCTAATTACTTACAGTAGATAAGTGGGTACTTATAATATTATTATCCGTTTTATTATGCCCTTCGCTCAATAACTGATGAATTCAGAAAATGATGTACTACTGTACTAACACAATTGTAATAACACTACTGTAATAACACAATTGTAAAAGATTTGTCACGATCTCTACAACTTCGACATGGCCGCGTTAACCCTGAGCACGAGCATATTGTGGGAAATCCCAGCTGACGTAGCGTGGGTACTACTCATACATATTTATATTACTAAATTGATAACATTCAATACTTTTATTGAATCAAATTGGTTTATAGGATTTAATTTTCTAAAATATGCCTAAAGTAGTAATATTTTGTATTTGAAACCAATGTTTTTAAGCGAAACATTTTTTTTATTATGCATTATGCTTATACTTATAGAAATATAATGAAACCAATATAAATAACTTTCTTTAAGTTTATTTAATTGAATATATTCACTTTGCGTCACCTTGGTAACAAAGGGAATTCCAGACAAATTGTTAAAACGACTGCACAATGCTCGGATTTCCCCCAGTTGCTAATGTCGCAGATCGCACGGAGAAAGTTTACACGTCATGAGTGTTACACAACAACCGGACCACAAAGCGTGTCAATGCGTGTTATGCTTAAATCAAATAAAGTATTGACGTTAACTGAGCTCATTTAATTAACATTTAATTTGAGCAAATTTTATTAAGGTTCGACCAATCTATAGATATAATAAAATTTGATATAGACATTATTATCGATACAGAGTCCGATTCTATAGTTTTTAGAATGTTTGGCTGTCTGTCTGTCTGTCTGTCTGTTACCGCATCACGAGAAAACCACTGGACAGATTTTGATAAAATTTGGTATAATGGTAGCTGTTTATCCGGGTCAACATATAGGATATTTTTTACCGCGGGAAAATATCTCGTTTTTGAGAAAAAATACGAAACTGCATTGTAAGAGTATACTAATATGTAAAACCTAAGAATTTGGTTTTTGGCCATCTGGACGCGAGCAGAGCCGCGGGCAATGTTAGTTTAGAATAATATTCTAAAAGTATATTAATGTGAAATTTATTTTAATTGACTTTTAGTTCAGCATTTATTTCTCAAAAGAATATTACAATTCACTTATATGAGACATCACATTACATAGCTAAAGCTGAACTTAACACTTTATTGGGTACATCGAAAATTCACAGAGAAAGAGGCAAGACAAGTAACATGTAGAGGGTAAGATTAAAAAATGTACATACACTGGTTAACAGAATAAACGCAACTGGAAGAGATATTGCTCTGGGTTTAATTCATCTAAATTTTACGATATATTATATTTTAATATTTTTAGTTTTAGTTTAGTTAAAAAAATACCTTACAATCCATTACAGACGCTTCTTTTAAAATATAGATCTAGGTTTTATATGAATTTATTTACATATACATAATTACGATAGCGAAATCCGTGCTGAGCTAACCCATCTAGCCGTGAGATGCTAATTACGTCCTTACCAAATCAATTACCTTTTCGCCGCACAAATAATTTCTGGGAAATACGTCGCCTACTTACCCATATTATTTAAGACAGCTGTAAATCATTGATTAAAGAAACACTTTAAAAAGGTTGCTTTTTATAACAGAACCGTTATGAATGGACCGTTACAGAAACAATATAATATAGCAAATATTGCACGTTTAAAAGTTTATTTACCAGTCACCAGATTTGACCTAAATTTATACCTAAAATTTTTGTATTATGTTGATACAAAACTGAATAAGCAGAATTCAAATTAGAAAATAACCTGAAAACACAATACGGTATTTAATAACAAACTCTACATTTACCTAAAATCTGTGTGTAGATATAGCTTAAGTGTTTTTTCTTATATGATCATATTAAATTTAAATTTTTTATTTTGTATTCTTCCATACATAGCAATGCAATGGAACTGAAATCAGCTCATAATCATTAAGTATAAACTTATCCTAATTAAATAACCTTAATGTGATTAAAAAAACTTGAAAAATAAAAAATGTCATGCATGATCGATTCCAAATTGTTTGTCCAGCAGTGAGTTACAGCAGACCATCACGGTTATGTCTGGTTTTTGTAACAGTTGCATACGCTACGCTACTGACGATACGCTAACGGAATTATAAATAAGTGTCGAACATGTTATTGACACTATGCCAACGTAAAATTGAATTCCTATACTAACAAACTATTTACTATACATTTATAACGATATATTAAAAACGATTGCCGATGCACCTTAACATTTCTAGTTAAAGAATGTTTTATACTAGTAAAGACTATGTCGGGAAATCATTAGATGTAATATCAATGAAAGCACCTGTGTGCAATCATAATTATAATAATATTCAAATACTTATATATATTTTTTTCTATGATAATTATAGTACTGTCATTAGAATATGGTTTAAAGATAAGGCAACGACAAAATAACTAGCATTTTTAATAGACCTATTTTTTAAATTATCGATAGAACAATTTCACATATTATCTATGATAAATATTTATGCAGGGTTTTCCTGTCAGTTTATAGAATTACAAATGATGACTTTAAGGAACACAAAAATATAGCTTATTCTCTATAAGTCTCTACTGCGTAAAGTTTTATTTATTAGTTGTAATAAATATACACCGAAACGTGAGCAATAGGTATTTCGTTGAATCTAAATACAATTCACATAAATATAACTTCCAGCTTGCGAAAAATAAGGTAATTTGATTCGAACGCGATTACACATAATATACCTATCTTTCCTAGTGGTAAATGTATAGCTTAAAATTAAATTTCGATATACGATATTTATAATATTTTTAGAGAAATTTTGTTACTGGGGGGCGACAACTTGGTGCACTTGCATCTCTCTTTTTTATATTTTTTGTAGTGGGACTATTAAAAAGAAACAGCTAAGACAATTTTTAATATTCTTTATATTAATACATATAAAGATTTATTATTTTTATCGAACTAAATAATTACGATAGACAAGAATAACATCAAACAAATGTATAAGTAATTGCGATGGTGTTATATATGACAACAACTGCATATATAAATCAAAGTATGCTACACAATACATTTAATTGAATATAGCACAATTTGTATTTGTACATAGATGACATAATACTTTACTGATGATTTCTAGTTAGAGTTACTTTAGTTGATGTTATCAAAAATATGAAATGTCTGACAATGCTACAAATATATAATCTCAATTAGCATTTCCATGTAAACAGTAAACACTGTACATTAAAATGCTTTATTTACATTTTCGAACGCATGGGATATAAATATGTTGGGACATACTTTGCTGTATGTTAGAATAAATGTTCCAATTAGATCTATCTATAGTCACTCTGAGTTCATTTTCAGTTTATAACACAATTTCTTATTTTTATAGTGTTTGCTATTTAAAAATAGAACTTCTTAAATTTCAACAGTAGAATTATTTACACAGAGTAGATAACTACGATAAACTGAAATTCACGATTTGACTTGGCTAATTTTTACATATAAGTTATCTTATATTCGGTCGTTTCGCCACCGTGTATATATATATTATAAACACGGTGCTGCGTCGCCAGTTCCTTTGGCTTGAACTTGGCTAGACACGCTACCGCGTGTCTTGATAAATGAAAACCAACAGTTTCTTTGTCTCACAAGTATTGAATCGAAGTTTTAACATGAATTTATTTAATTAAACCCCACACTTGCCGGTAATCTTGTAGACTGTGGAGATACGTAATATTCTTAAAGACATGGTAAATGACGCATGTATGATTGCCTATTATTACGCTTACTACGCTTTTAATACCTGCGATCTCTCTTGAGACCATAAATTTTTGTCTGTCTGTTACCGCATCACAGAAAATCCACTGGAGGGATTTTGATGAAATTTGGTATGGTGATAGCTGGTTATCCGGCTCAACATATAGGATACTTTTTACCGCGGAAAATTTAAATTAATAAGTTGAAAATTTATATAAGTTTCTTTTGACATAAGAAGTTCCGAACTTAAATATAAAAATATTTAATTTAAAAATATTTAAAAGGCCGGTTTCTCAAGATATGGTATCTTGAAAAACCAGCTTTTTAGCCTTGAGACCCCATCTACAATACATCTGCCCACATAACATAAGCATTAGCGCTAATTAGTAAAAGTCTGTCTACAATTTATGCTCGAATTTTTAACATTAAAGCTTCTTAGGAAAATAACTAGGTATTTTATTTATAATTTAATAGAAGGATTTGCTATTAGAATATCATAAAAACCACGCTACTTATATACTCTACTTTATGAGGGGATAAAAATAGATATAGCGTCAATAAGTGTTATTTAGATTCTGATATACTTAAAGTATTATTCAAACAACAAATATACATATTATTATTATTATTTTAGTTTTTTTTTGTTTCAATTATAGAAAAAAGGCATTAATTTTATTTATCACATAAGAATACTTAAAATATTCTTGGGAATATTGACGGGAGGGTTGACGTCAGGCAGGCGGACGGTCGTAAAACTTTTGCCAAGTCCTGTCAGCAGTACGGGAAATGTACTGTGCCGACCCCAAGCGATTGGGAAATGGGCAGGAGATGATGATGAAGAATGCTTAAAATATGAAAAGTCTGACTACACTAGAATAAACAAGCTTAAATAATAACAATAATATTAGTACATTTTATTTGATTAAATATAATATAATACTAATATGAGTTCACATTAGTAAACTTTATGATAGCTGTTCATTTTTAAACTTAAAACCGTTTGAGTGTTTTAGTAGACTTATTTAAAAATACTATTATTTTATATTTATTCTAATTCATTAATCATTATTCAGGTTCCATCCCAGATTATTTATCTATGATACTTATAAAATATAATTAAAAGTCGTGGTTAAAGAAGACTGAATCCAGATTATAATATGACACAAGTTGTTGCTCTACATTTAACTTATACCGCAGAAAATGATGCCGCTATATATGTAACGTATGTAACTCACAGTTACGTTATCATAAACCGGCGTTCAAATCCGGGGAAATTAAGCAGTAACAACAAATTCCATTATCTATCTATAATAATATGTAAAAACCATCATACTATCATCGTACCTAGACCCCATAGACGTATATTTAGATAAGAGATGTTTACAGTAAATACTTTTTGGATATAATTTCCTTACATGAATGTTTATGTTGCAATTACCTATATTCATAATTCGACACAGTAAATTAGAAAGCATATGTGGTTTTCAACGCCTACTTAGACAATGAAGGTTCGACAAATTCAATAGAATAAAATCGAAATAAAACACATGTACATAAAATACAATGATAGACCCCATATTATTTCTATAAAAGGTACAACATGGAGATAATAGCACTAAAACTGCAGGTATAGTATAAACATTGATATTATAAAAAAGAAAAGCTGAACGTACCGTTTTAGGCGTCCTCAATTATAAATAATTTTATGCACAACAATGAAAAGGTCCTTGACTTGAGGAGGGATTAGAGAGAATCCACTAAATGGTAAATGAAATAAAGAGATATTGTAAATTAGTCGCTACTTCGTTTCATGTAGCGTTGTGTTGCACCGAGACTCTAAGGCAGACTGAATGAGGGCCAGCCGCCATCCTCTTTTATGTTAGTGGTAAACTGGTATTGCCCGAGCTCGGACCTAATGCAGCTTTACCAATGTGATGATAATTAATGAAAAACATTACTTATATTATTTTCTACTCTACACTGATTCTAACTGTGACAGTATAATATTAGCAATAATCATCAATAGGTACTATAGAAGCATATTTAAATATTTATTTTTTAGGCTACCGCATCACAAAAAAAACTTAAAACAATATTTGGGAGAATTATTGATGACGGCAATAAGGAGTAAGTAAATAACACGACGCGACGTAGTAAATTATTAAAGCTTATTTAAATCTTAAAAAAATAACAAACTTATCGTAAGTTTTGATTTCTGATTTGAGATTTCTAACATTAAAAAGATTTAAGTAAAGAAACGTGAAAGTATCTAAGTACGTATGACTTTTAGAGGGTGTACAATGGTACTACTTAAAAGTAGGTTTATATGTTTTCAGAGAACATTGAAGTAGTGGCAATAAATAAATATGAGATAAGATGATTTTGAAATATTTAATCCATAAGTGTCTCGATGAGTTCATCGCTGCTTAGTATATTAGATAATAGCAGCTTCACCTTTATATATATATATATATATATATATATATATATATATATATATATATATATATATATATATATATATATCTTAATAATAAGGTAAGCTTATTATTAAGATTTCTGTGATATATATATATATATATATATATATATATATATATATATACTCTTTTCATAATACCACCTACTTTTTTAAATATATATGTAGTCCAAAGTCCATGGTCAGATTTAGACCTTTAAAGTTTTAGATTAAATACAAAGTCACCTACAAATAGGTAGTATGGATACCTACATACGTATATTCTGAACAACGTATTTATATATGTATCATATCTCGGTATACATACACACTAATAAGTATTTAGTGTTATAATACTGACCTCAACACAGTGTCAGTGGAACGCTAACGTTCACTTAGAAAAGTTAGAAAGTAAGCGATATTCACATGATTGATCTATTGTTGGCTTTTAATCACTATAGACTAAACGCGACCTTATTATAATTACATGTGACCCGCTAAGTCATTATACAGTATAAAAACATGTATGTATTATGTTATAAATGTACTACTTAAATATTTTTAAAGTGAAATTACTTATTAAAAAACCGTTTAGAAATACGTATTTCATTTTAAAAACTTAGCAAAAAATAAACCACATCTCTTACGCTTATAGACACTCAATTTTTTATTCAACCGCCAGATTTATGTAACTGAGGATTTGACATTTCTTTAAATTTAACTTCATTGTCTCGGCTCATACAATAGCTTCTGAGAAAATGGCTTTAACTTGCGGACAAACGAATGAAATCAAAAAGATTATATGTCTGCTATTAATGTATGAGACTCTTAAAATTATATAATTATGGTTAATTCCCTATACAAACTTACATCCCCATTTTCATCCCCTTAAGGGATGATTTCCGGGATAAAAAGTATCCTATGTCCTTCCCAGGTTCTCAAACTATCATCTTACCAAATTTCCAGAGAGTTTGTGAGTTTGTGACGTTGTAGGGGGTAACCCCTACAGCGTCACAAACTCACAAACTTTACCTCTTTATAATATTAGTACCTATAGATTAAGTCCAGCCCTTGAAGATATAAAATGGGACTTTGCTACAAAACGTCAAGTTTAATTAAATATTAATTAGGATATCAAACTATAGTACTGCCAAATTAGAACTGTAGAACACTTCATATCTCACTTGACCTTTTGTAAGTCAGAACCTTCCCAGTGAGTGGACTATATATGATGACTTCGAAGTAGGTGTAAATAATGAATTTTAAATTAAAGGAAACAGCAAAAAAATAAAAACATGTAACTGCACATTTAATATAAATAGACACAAATGCCGTCAGAGAATTATGTCGTTGATAAATTATATTTTAAGCTTAAACTACACCGTGTGATAAAATACCTTACCTACATAAATAGTACCTTATTACTGTAAAAATTCTGCGACCATGTGTCGTAGATAATATTTTATAAGGGCTGAAAAATGTTGCTTCTAGAGTATGGAGCTAAAAATAACTAATAATTGGGTCCAATAATATTTGTAGATAAAAATGTATTAAGAAATTTTCAGTTTGCGCACGACGAAAAATCTGTGGAAACCCTAATCTTACATAATCTAAAGATACAAATTGATAAATATGGTATGCACATGTTTAATGTATTATTTCAATAATAGTTATAATTATAATTTTGAAATCAAGAACTTTAGCTATGTAATGTATGTAATTTTAACGACGTCTACTTACTATGCTAAGAAAATATTGTCGATCAAACCGGTTTAATAATACACTGTAATCTGTCGTTTCAGATCATAGGTAATCATGTATTTTAGAACTAGAAACCTAAATACAACTTATGATCGACTTTTTGAAGTGAAACTGCTTTAGAATCATTGTGATTTGAAACTCGATGAAACGGTAATGCGACACGAGAAAGAGACAAACACATAATTATATAGGATAAAGCCGGCGAGAGAATGAGATAAAATACATTACGCAGGAAGTGAAAAATAATACTGAAAAATAAATTACTGTGGGATAAATGTACTATTATATTAAACTAGCGACTCACCCTCGCTTCGCTCGAGTTGGTCCCTAGCTTGCTTCCCCATACAAACTTTCATCTCCATTCTCACCCCTTAAGGGATGAGTTTCGGGATAAAAACTATTTCACACACTCACTTTTTATTATTTAAAAAAAACTTATTTTAGTAAAAAAATATTTTTCTTTTAATTTTCTTCAATACAAAACTTCCTGACAATAATAAAGACAAAAAAAGAATCTTCCAATTTGGTGCAGTCGATCCGAAGTTATACGCGTACATACATTTCGGTGTATCATTTTTTATTATATAGATGGATAGATAAAAGCTATAGATATAGATGGATAGATATAGTTATTGTCTGACAAAAACATATATATGGCCAGCACACACAAACAACACAAAGCAAAGCACACCGACTTCGAAAATATTTGTTTAGGTATGTATAGTAAATGAAAACTACCAATCAGTTATTTTTTTTACTTTTTAGTGCTTTTTTGAAGTTAGTTTTTATTTTTTGGCTAAGAAGTTTTTAATGTTGTGATATATTTGGCAAAACTACCAGAATCAGAATATTATTTCAATGAACGAATTGAACGAGTCAATTCAGAACTTAAAGCTGTACTATCTATCTATACTGATGTTCTCCTGACCGATTCCAGCCACGGCGGCCAATCTCTTTGAGACTAGCCAACTGCGCAGGAGATATTATAGTGCACAAGTGTACGCGCAGACACAAGTGCACTCTATTCCTGTCACTCTCATACTCCGGTGGGACGACACGAGACACGACCAGTGAGAGTTAAGGCGTAGGACCGACGGCTTTACGTGCTCTCCGAGGCACGGGGGTGAAACACCGCCAACTTCCCAACTCCGGGCTGTTACTGAGGCTTACTTATACAGAAAGACTCAATAACTAAACTTGGACCGACCCGGGGTTCGCACCCAGGACCTCCGGGTGTGCAGCCGTACATGCTAGCCACACCACCGAGGCAGTTAGTTTTTTTCTATCTATCTATACTACTATAGTAATTACCTTATAATAATCTTTGATCTTCTAGCAATTAGCTATATGAGTAACTTGTCTCGATAAAAGCGTAATAAAGCTCTACAATTACAATGTAATCTTTATTTCTTTAATCCTTAAGAAATAAATTCTAAACTTATAATGAATAAAAAACAGTATTTATGTACCTAGTATAAAGTATTAGATGCGAGTATCTAAACTATTAAGCGTCAGCTAAATCATTAACATCTTAGCTTTAGAAACCTATTCCAATATTCTTTTAAAATAAAATATCAACAAGGGCAATCCATTCTTTACTGTAAAAATAAAATGTGTTAAACCATTTCAGTTAATATTGACAGCTGTATGTTGTAATATTCCCATAGCACTCATTATTGCTTGTAATCGTTTTGTTACAACTGAACCGTTCATGTTTATTTTCCTCAAGTAACCGAGATAAAATATTATTATGAAAATAGTCTTACTTATCAACTTTTTTCACTATGAAAATTTTATCGATATGGCTTGGTAATAAGATGCGGATGAAAAACATGTCGAATCGGTGATTGTCCAAACGTAAGTAGTTAAGAGTTAGTAATTTACTTATATTTTAATACTAGCATTGCCCGCGGCTCCGCCCCCGTTCAGATAACCAAAAATCAAATTCTTAGGTTTTACATATTAGTATACAAGAGTATACTAATATGTAAAACCTAAGAATTTGATTAAACTGCAATGTAAGAACATTGCAGTTTTTGTATTTTTTCTCAGAAATGAGATTTTTTCCCGCGGTAAAAAGTATTCTATATGTTGACCCGGATAAACAGCTACCATCATACCAAATTTCATCAAAATCCCTCCAGTGGTTTTTCCGTGATGCGGTAACAGACAGACAGACAGACAAAAATTCTGAAAACTATACATTCGGCCTCTGTATCGATAATAATGTCTATTTCAATACGATTTTCAAAAAAATATTTAATGTACAGATTCGACTTAGAATTTTATTATATGTATAGATAATAATTTACACGAAAAAATCTATCATGAATAATTATCTGGCAAAAGCTAACCAACAATCTGTTCAATCATAATAAATTATTACTAACCACCTGATTTTTTCTGCAGCTTAGTTAATATTTTTATAATTTAATGGCCACACATTCTCACAATATGAATGGTACATTTTTTTAGTTCTACTCTTAAATTGTTTTTATTAATGTTCGGTTCCGCGGTTGCCCATCACAATAATGCGGACTAAGAAGAGGGCTTTTTGTTATTTCATACTTGACGATACGTTTGGCTCTGTTGATAGTGACCCTACTTGTTGTGCCAGCGGTCGCGGGTTCGAGTCTCGCTGGGGGCATTCATTTGTGTGATAAGCACGAATGTTTGTACTCCAGTCATGGATCTTTATATTTATAATATGTATGTATTTAAAGTTATATATATATATATGTAGTGTATCAACTACCTGGTATCCATAACACAAGCCTCGTAGCTTACCATGGTACTAGATGGCGCTGTGTGTTAATGTCCCAACATTTATTATTATTATACTATGGTCTTTTAACGTTAACGGTTTCGGTGGCTCGTAGTAACAAGTACATTTTATAAGTTGGTCCACTAATCCTGTAAACTTGTAAAGCCTACTTAGCTGTGGTAGTTTTCTTTCGCGGTTGGGGGTACACTTGACTCTTAACTAAAATTAGCATTTAGCACTTTAAAGCTTAATATTTCACAGACGGCTCTCTTAATCGAAACATTGTTTTCACAAATCCGCAATATTTTTAAAAGAGCTATCCAACGACATCCCACACTATGGAGTAGACGAGAAAAAAGAAAAACATCCCCACGTCATGTGTAGAAGAGATACCTAATCTAAAAACAATTTTCCACCTCGCTATCTTTGAAGGCCGATTTTATCCAAAGCAGCCCCATTAAGTAGGTACTATTTTTTTTTATGATTATAAAAGCTGAGAGTCTGGTGCATTCTTAAGTTTACTTAGGAACCATGAAGGAACCATGAAGCCACCTATTTAGATTTTTTTATTTAAAGTTGAAAATTTAAGTCATAATTAACCGAACGTAAATTTTTAAGACCAACTATTTCATAACTTTCATCACAGTTACGAGGCTGATTATTTTATTCATAAAAGTACTATTTATGAAGACTCAATTGCAAAAAACAAATCTCAACAAAGTCTTCTATTTTTTTTTTTGAATTTTTTTATGTTGGTCAGGTCGAAAATTCTCAAAAATTCAGAAAAAACCTCATAACTCATAAACTATGAAAAATCGCGTAACATACATGGGGGTGATTCGGATACCCTACGATACGAGGGACCTAAATTTTATTTTTGGACGTCAACGTTCCGACATTCCTGTATACATACTATTATATTATTATTCTATTATATTACTATTCTCATACCGCCATCGCCATTCTTCTATCGGAACACCACACGTACTGCAGGATACCATCCTTTCTCGGTTGACATCCCGACCACTCGCACTAAGCGCTATTCATCATCTTTTATAATGCGCACAGCCAAGAAGTGGAATGCCGTGCCTGCGTCTGTTTTTCCGAGTGCATATAACCTGAATCAATTTAAGGTGCGTGTTAACAGGCTTCTCCTGGGCAAACTCGCTAGATCGTTGACCTTATTTGTGCCTTCGAGCTAAGATGAAAGTCAAGAGCGAGCCCATTTCTAATAAAAAAAAACATAGTATTAAACGAAGTCACCGTCTGAAAGAGCGATAAACGAGGAAGATGTGTATATAATTTGTAAATATTTCGTACAGAATAGCTTAGCTGAGGGTGTTTTGTCAAAAAAAAGTGTTTTCGTAGGTTTACATGGCTAACGTTGGCTAAACCTTTAGAAATACATCAAAACAGTGTACTAGAAAATTAAGAAAACCTACAGAAAGTATGTGATCTATCCTGATAATGTGCCTATATTATAAGGTACGATCACAATAACTATTTTTATCTATTTAAAACGTACATAGAGACGAGCCAGGCCAGGGTAGTTACTAATTGTATTATAAAGCTGATGATATGGTTTTTTTTGTTTAAACGCACTAACCTGCGACACTACCAGTTCGGTATTCGATTATATTTACTACACAAGCGTATTCAAATTTTGAGCACAAAATAAAACAACATATAAATAATATAATAGTTTATTATGCATAAAAAATATAATAAAAATACAAGATAAAGTAAATCTTATAATGCAAAAAATACTTAGAAATAGTCATCCGAAAAAAAAAACGAATAATTTAACGTAGAAAATCATAACTAAAACGCCACAAGGGCTTTTCAAGAATGCCATATCCAAAAACGGTTAAAATATAATTTTATACTTTATTTATTATGCTTCGTAATAAGGCACATTTCACATTAAAAATGCCAGAATTGTACTTTATAAAAGGAATGTAACTAACTTTAAACTTATAGTTAGATACTTGAAGATAGTGGCAATCAATAAGTCGATAAACAGAAAACGTGCATCGTTATACCAGCACTATATGCGTATAAAATGAAGTAACAATATAACATGTCTCCATTGGTTTTATTTAGGAAGTTTTCCTACTTCGTAGAGGTATGCGGCGAATAGTTTTATCTGAAAAAAAAAATTAATTGAAAAAACAGGCCTTCTAAAATTTAATTTTAAATATTCATGTTTCCATAATAATAAATATGTTTATAAACATATAAATAAATTAATAATTAAATTAATAAATAAATTGAAAATTATAATTTAATAAAAAAGTTCACGCTGTATGTTACTACGTTAGTTAATTTATACACTCATACCTCAAAAGATACCTTATTTGCATTTCCTAATAACATGTTTATCTGTGTATGAAGTAATTCCCAATTTTAGGATGAATAATCAATTACCGATGTTGTTTATGGTGTTTTTATAGGAACTTTTAGAAGATTGTGACAAAAACTGCTATAATAGTAAGGCGAATATTAACTACTTGAGGAAAAAACCACTATCATACAGTTAAACCTCGGCTGTACTTACGAAGTTTAGTTTAAAATCTTGTTTTTTCTATTTATTTTTTAAATCCAACTAACTTTCTACGACCACTAAATCATCGCTGAACTTACATGGGTGTTAAGTTGATAGGTCCTCACCTCCTTGCCAGCTTTGATCCATCAGTCATATTATGTATATCTTTTTTCTTTGGTATAGTGGCTTAGATTTGCGTTTTACGTATATCTTATTACCTTTCTGAGATTATCCTATTTAATACTAGCAACTTACCCTCGTTTTACTCAGGTTCATCCGTAAGTACGATACTTAGTATGGAATACGTCTTTTTTTTATTTTTTTCGTGAATTTCTCCGTTTTAATGTTATTATTTAATTTTAATTTCTGCTATTCGGCACGAAGAGAAATCCAATAAAATAAAGATCGTAAAAATCGGTCGAGCAGTTCTCGAGTTATGAGTGTCGTAACAAACCCGAGTTTGTGTTATTTATCTCTATCTACATATATAAATAAAAATCAATCGCCAAATGTGCCAAAACTATTTCAGAACGGCTTGCACCTATTTGGCTAATTCTTTTTTTGTCGCGTTTGTAATTGTAACGACAAGGTTTGGATGGAAGAAATATTTGTAACTGCGGGCTCACCCCCTCGATGTAGTTGCGCACGTTGAGCTTCTCGTTCTGCGAGTGCGCCATGTCGTCGCCGGCGCCCATGGGCAGCAGCAGCACGTTGCGCGCGCTCGCCTCCTGCAGCGTGATGGTCACGGGGATGGAGCCGCCCTCGCGCGACATGTCGGGCTCGGTCTGCGCCGCACCGACACACACACACGTCTTATTATTGGCTCAACCCACGCGACGCGTTTGGCTCAGTTTGTAGTGGCCCTACTTGCTGAGTTGTTTGTTTGTACTCCAGTCATGGGTGTTTATATTTATAATACGTATGTATCTAAAGTTATATGTGTATGTGTAGTGTGTCAGCTATCTGGTATCGAGACGCGAGCGAGAGATCGGTGGCGTGTCCAGCCAAGTTCTGGCGACGCAGCACCGTTTGTATATTTACACGAAACATTTGGAGCCAATTTTCACGTAGCAATAACTCAAAATCAATTTGACATAAACTCATGAAGATTTATTTATTAAATCCCCTAAGATTAACTAGAACCTCCAATTTCATAAATACAGCTCAAACGGCTATAAGTTATTCAGGTCTAAAAATCGGCATTTTTATCATTGACTGACTGACATATAGTAATAAAACCTAACCCACTTCCCGATGACCTAAAAAGTTGAAATTTGGTGTCCAGATGGGTAATCATATGCATACATAGGGAAAAACCCAAAAACAGTATTTTTTTAAAATTTGAAAAAAATATATATTATCAGCTTGCGCCTTCCAAAACATAATAGCAATAGCTTAACGCCTAATGACTTTTGAAATATAATAACCATAGCAATCATAGTAATAGCATAAACATTTTCTTTATCAGGAGAAAAGGTTCCATGGTGATTAAATAACATTTTCCTATTCCGCCTAATCCACTAACGAATAGCCTTAAAAAAGCTAAATTATTACTAAAACATTTAATTATGATAATAATAAAAAAAAAACAATATAATGATAAGAGTAGCAGAAGTATTTGTAAGTGACCTGGTATATCAGCTTGGTGGCGCGCGCCGCGGCCTGGTAGTGCGGGTGGTCGGGGTTCTCCGTCCACGCGCGCCCGCTCTGCGCCGTGATGCGCAGCTTGTTGGGCGACCCGCGCTCTGCCCACTGGAACATTCGAATTATAACAAATACACTATTATGAAGATGATGTTATCCCCACAGATTTCGGCCACGGCTGCCAACCTCACTGTGACTAGCCAACTGCCCAGGAGATATGCATAGTGATGTAACGAATATTCGCATTCGCATTCACGTTCACATTCGCATACAGATTTCGATTAAATTTACTATACAGATAGATTGTGACTTGGAGTAGCACATATGCTACTGTTATGCGACCCACGCACATGAGCGAAGCCAGTGTAAGTTGTTAGTGATACTTACTATGATTTTAACTTACTATGAACTATGATTTTATCTGATGAAAAAAAAACAAAAGACGCGGATTACGTCACTAAATACACACTTAATCAATTTGAATTAAAAATAATCAATTACAACATTTTATCTGATATTTACATGATGAATTACTCATAATTGATTACTGTAAATTAATCCCGCCACGACCGCGGACCCGCCGGCGTTACAGTTAACAATAGATTTCTTAGAAATTTAATTAATTTCTTGGTACCTGGAGGTGTTATAATTTAAATAAATATTTTAGATCAACTTTTTTTTTCGATAAGTAGCCGGACCTAGAGCTACATATGTTTATCTCTACATACTTGTATTCTAAAGTTACATATTTACATATGAATGTAAATGAAAATTAACGAAGTTTTACCTTCAAAAGTATGAGGTGTGTTATTTATTAGTAACAAACAAACCACCCAGCCGTTACTAAGTAATTCACGATTTATTAAATAGAATAAAATCCAAAGACTAAAATTGTACACTATTATAAGGCAAATAAAACATTATTTTACTAAACATGATTTGTTTAAATACTGAATGAGTAAATTGAGCTTCACCACTGAGTACATATAAAGTTTAAAAAATAAATAATAAAATACACATAATATTTAGATCTCTTATAGAGATAAATCCACTATTGTCCGACGTCACTTTTTAATTGTTATATATTTTTATGACGGTTTTTGTGCAAAAAACAATATAATAAACAAATTAACAGATAATATACCTTTTTATTTATATAGTCAAAAACAAGTCTTTCAACTTCTTCAGGCTCTTGATTTGGCACAATGCGAATAGAGAATTTTCCAATCACTTTCGCCGGAATAACCGTTTTGGCACCAGTTTGATAATGGGCACCTGAAATTAAAACAAATTATCTTAATACTGTTACAAATGTGAAAGCTTGTGTGTTTGTGTGTGTGTCTATCTTGATAACTCTTGCACAATTAGAAAGAAAAAAGAAAGCTGGACGCATTTTGATGAAATTAGTACACACTATACAGATATAATAGGAACCCCAACAGTAGGTATACATATGCAATGCATATTACAGATATTCACTACAGCTACACTGTCAGAAAAAATGGTACCTTTGTGTGCTTCATTCAATAATTCATTTAACCGAAATATAATTTAGAGTAATAAAAGCTTAAATAGCATGAAAGGCGCCTAGGGGCCCGAGCGTGGAGAGGGTAATTCGTAATTACTTTTAATATACAAGCTATCTATGGTTTTGCTCAACAAAAAAGAGCAAATGTTGAGTTTCTCGCCGACTCTTCTCAGCAGAACTGCCTTCTGAGCCAGTGGTAGATTCCTCACGGACTGACTACATTGACATTTAATTTTTTTAAATGTAAAATTAACGATCTAAAAGTTGTTGTGAAAGTCTATTTGAATAATTAACATTTTGACTTGATATGATATACAATTTAAATTACAAGTGCTAAACAAATCCATATGCACATTCAAACGTGTTTCTGTTTGTATGTTTGAATCAGCGACTCACCCTCGCTTCAATTCGAGTTCGTCCCTAACAAAAACAAATCTATCCCACGGGAACCGTACATTTTTCCAGGATGATATATAGCCTATATTCCTCAATAAACGGGCTATCTAATGCAAAAAAAAAATCAAATCGGATTAGTAGTTTGATACTGAGATTAGCGCATTCAAACAAATAAACTCTGCCTCTTGAGTATTGATAAAAATAATACTTATATAAGTATAGATAAAAATAATGCTAATATTTATGTTTAATCGAACCTACAATACAAAAAAGTCCTATTGGATTTCCTTCAATGGTCCTCGAATGATTCATTGATGACGCAGTTAGTCTTTGATAATTATAAATGGCGCTGCGCAAAACAAAAGTTATGCTCTAGTGACAGTGTAAGTATTATCGCTAATGATATAATAGTTTGAATTTTTTTATTTTACTTTTACGTTGCGTTAAAGCGCGTGAATTGATTTTTTCGTTTATCGTACATGTAATTATTACTGTCATTCGTATTATCACCGTAATGTAATGCATTGTATTGTATTGTATTCAGCCCTTTTAACGTCCCACTGCTGGGCCTCCCTTCATACGAGGGGGATCAGGCCATAGTCCACCACGCTGGCCAAGTGCGGATTGGCGGACTTCACATGTCTTTCGTAAGCTTGCAAGGTTTTCTCAGACATGCAGGTTTCCTCACGATGTTTTCCTTCACCGTAAGGCAAGTGGTAATCATGTTAGAAATGATTCGCACATGAAAATATCAGAGGTGCGAGACCCGGGATTTGAACCGGCTTCACTCGGTTTCCCAAGCGAGCGCGTTACCACTGGGCTACCACTGCCATGCTGTAATGTATACAGTATTGCAATTCGGCCCTGTCTTTGAAATAATTACCTACAGCCGAATGACACGTACCCACGCGACAGGGCTGCCCGAGTGCCCGCCGGACAGTATTTTAATTTCATCTACCTACTTGAGTTTCTGTCTAATTTTGTGATTTCAAATATTATATTTTTTATTTAAAAAATATTATTAGTCGATTTAATTTAAAAATCTCAAATTTATAAGGTTGGTATGTGACCCTTATAAATTTAAGATTGAAAAATATTTGCGCCTCGACTGAGACGTACGAAAAGCTTTATTGTTAAATTTAATGGTATAAAGAATCCGCATTTGGATAAAAAGTTTAATTAAAAATACTTTAATTATTATTTTTGATTTAATTAATTATTTTTTATTTTTAAAACATACGATGTCTCGATACTTTTTTTTTTGACATTAGCGAAGTTACGGGAGGAATAAAATGTTTATTTTTGTATGAAATTATAAAAGTTACATAACATAACCACCTCATACAATTTTCGTATCCAATTATACGATGTGGCAGCCCCGCGCGGTTGTCTACCGAGTGTATACCGAATGCGAAGTGCGTAGGTATAAATCGATTTCCGTCCGTTTATATGAGGATGGAATACTGTATGTAACATTACCGTGATATTATGTACAACCCATTATGTTGACATTATCTTATTATTATTATTAAAATTGCTATTTTATTTAATGAAAAGTTTAGTATATAAATATGATAAATTAAATATAATAATAATAAGTCACCTACACATGCCATATTTTAACAAAACATTAGAGCAGTGTCTTATATTTTTACCAATTAAAAAAACAATGTAACACAAATCAATAGAAAAATTTTAATGGCCATAAACTACCTACAATTGATTTGACCTTCACAATATAAATAGCTCCCTGTTTCTATGTGTCACAGTCATCTATTATTCTTTTCAATTCAATTTTCTTGTTAATGTCTTCAAACCGTGCCAGTATATAAATATTACAAACAAATAGTGTCAACAAAATATTTCTCCATATAGTTATGAAATTACATTTTTTTTTATAAAATACTAGAGAATTACTCTCGCTTCGCTCGGGTTCGTCCCTAGGTTGATTCCCCATACAAATTTTTATCCCCATTTTCATCCCCTTAAGGGATGATTTCCGGAATAAAAAAATCTCCATGTCCTTCCCAGGGTCTCAAAGTATATTCTTACCAAATTTCATCTAAATCGGTCCAGTAGTTTTTGAGTTTATGGTTTAGAAACATACAAAAATACAAATCTTTCCTCTTAATAATATTAGTGTAGATTTAATTTGAAAAATGTACGTACATGTTTAAGTTTTTATTTAGTTTTAGTGTACAATTTCACAAGTTATTTATGCTACACTGCCTAATGAATATTTAAAATATATTAACACAATAAATTGTACCGATAACAAAAAAAATATATTACGAAAACTACTATATACTTATATGTCAATTTGACTTATAGATATAGACCCTACTTGCTGTGCCAGCGGTCGCGAGTTCCCCCGCGAGTGCCCCGCTGGGGGCATTCTATTGTGTGACGGGCACGAAATGTTTGTACTCCAGTCATGGGTATTCATATTTATAATATGTATGTATTTAAACTTATATATGTGTAGTGTATCAACTATCTGGTATCCATAACACAAGCCTCGTAGCTTACCATGAAACCAGATGGCGTTGTGTTCAATGTCCCGACATATTTAAATTTCATGTCAATTACAATTGCTTTTTTTTAGCTAAACTAATAATTGATTGAATTTATTTTATTGAAAATTGGCAGAAATAGAGACATAATATCGTCCACCGTAGTTATTTATATGCAATCAGAATATTTTAGTCTCTAGCAGCAGTGAAACACTTAGACCCCATCTGTTCGGCCGTCTATCAGAATCTTAGCTAATATCTTCTAACTGCCAAATTGCAGCTTCATAAATTAAGTTGTTTTAGAGATTTCGTGTTTAGTCAAAGAGATAATGATTGATCTGTCGCTTTTATATACATATATAGACAGATACATTTGTTCCAGTATTTTCAAAAATTGAAAAACATTACAATTATCATGTAAAATCTTTGCAACTATAGAAATACAAATTACCTTCAATACCATGAAGGGATAAGCTGGGATACCTCCAGCGATGCATCAGCAACTGCTCCTTAACAGCATTATGAGGGAGTTTATAAGCCTCAATTGACTGTCTGAAAACCATAAAAATAATCATAGTAGTCTTAAACAAAAAACAATTTAATTCAGTATACTTTAGATAAAAACAATTAAAGCATTAAGACAACATATCAGCATATCAAAATAACATATCAGTAATATGTTTAGAAATATGTATTTATCTTGCCTAGTTACAAACTTAAAGTATTATCACCTACCTCCAGTCTACATCAATGATTAAGACATTAAAAGTGATACATTTTGTTTACCACATTGTTTAATAATTGTATAATGATAAAAAACTGAGCTACAATTTTTAAAATATACATAATAGAATAATTAAGCATACCTGTAAGCCTCTGGGTCAAAATCAATAGAGTTGTAAAGCTTCTTCTCGTTTTCATCAAGAGGAGCAACAGATTTGTAAATGTCTGTGATCAAAATCTTTCCATCCTTATCGACTAATTCATTCATCAGATAGATCAAATCTGTCATGGCTGAAATAATTTAAAACAATATTTAATAAGGAATATGCGTATGATTTAAATAAAGGTGAAATAATTTCTTATAACCTTTTTTGCCTTATGAATTAAGCCTATATCAGTATTTTTAATGTAATTTGTTTTTGAGTAAGAAATTAAATATTAAAAATTGCAATAGGTGGGAAATTCAAAGTAATTGAAACGCAACGCCATTGGTCAGACCGAATGTGACGTCAAAGTCTATCATAAAAGAGCGCTGTTATAGGGTGCGATTGGTACTAACAATCTAGACCTGTTTACTTGTTGATTGCAATGTTGTCATAGACTATGACGTCACGCCAAAATGGTTGGCGTTTAAAGTAGCCATATCTGTAAATTTAAGAAATTTTTTACTAAATTTTAGTTTTTTGTTGTTGTATATTTTTTATAATTATATAACGATGTAAGCTATTGTATAAAAAAAATCACGCATATTCCCTATTATACATATATATTTCGTTTATTTTCTTCATTTTATTTAATAATTAGAATTGAAAAGTGAATATTAAAACCATTAATCAATTAATATACATCAAAAGAAAGCTTTATTATTATTAAAAAAATGAAAAGATTAAGTGTTTATAGTTAGATAAAATAAATGCTATTAATAACCCAATCAAAAAGTAAAGTGTAGTTTAAAAAAAAAATAAACTAAGTTAAAACTACAATCATGTTGTAGCACTTGCAAGTATATATAGAAAGAACCACAGGTTTATATTTAAAACACAAGCTAGACAGGTTTCTCAAACATGTTACTTTGCCCTTTAAATTATTCAACTCACATGTTACGAGTACATTCTAAATGTACACAATATCCATACTAATATTATAAATGTGAAAGTGTGTTTGTTTGTTTGTCTTTCTTTGACGTCGAAACGGCTCGGCGGATTAGCGTGATTTTTTGTGTAGAGATAGTTGGAGGGCTGGAGAGTGACATAGGCTACTTTTTATCGCAGGAGATTATCTCTTTCCCATGGAAAAACACGTTATAATACAATCCAAAAAAATATTTATGATCAGAATTACATGAAACTTGGTATTATCACTCTCCAATACAATTAATTAAATACATGTTATAGCATTTTTCAAAACTCATCCTATAAGGGGGTAAAATAGCAGATGAAAGTGGGTATGAAACCTATCTTTTTAAGAGTTTTTTTTTGTAGTTTTAACGCGAGCGAAGCCGCGGGTTCTGCTAGTTCTTTATAAGTTAGTAGATGATAATAATAAAATATACACTTTAGACTAAAAATCAATTATTTTTTAATATACATTCTATACACAGTAAGGCAATAAACTCTTATCTACGAACATAAGAGCTATTTGTTTAACTTTATCTCTTATTGAATTATGTATGCATAATATTCTGTTTAAGTTTGTATATTGCAATCACATTGACATCAGCAAATGATTGATAGGAGAACATATTATGAATATAAATGTGTCTATCCTCGCCCATCCTTAACATGATCATTACATTATATAATTATTTTGTAGTACTATTATAAAATGACTGAGCAAGTGAAGTGTCTCTGCTTGAAGTCTGGCAAAATTTGCTTTACTCATTCAGTTTGTTGGTACTCCTGTACAGGTCGTATTTTACAACCGATCTGGACAAAAAATTTTTCTTTTTTTTTTTTAATTTTTTTTATTTTATTGCCATCGGAGATTTTTGATTGGAGGGGTACTACCTCCAAAACGGGCAATAAGGGGGCTACTGGATACCTCCACATTGTGAGATCCGATTTTAATGGTTCTTTTTTTTTATTTGAAAGGCAGTATCTTTAAGTTAGTCTCATAAAAATTTGATGAAAATCTGTATAGGATCTTTGGCGTGATGACTAGAATAGCTCCTCAAAATGCAGTTTGTTTTCATGAGGCCTACTGTTTGCATAACTACAAGTATTTTTGAAACAGTTACTTTAAAAAAAATATCAATAAATATCTTGAAATTGATTGAATTAGTATTTAAAAGGTACACTTCTCAATCATAAAATTACCTTCATGTACAGTTCCTCCATAGACACCACTATGTAAATCCATCTTGGCACACTCTATCTCTAAGAAATAGTAGCTAATTCCTCGTAAGCCATATGTAATGCATGGCTTTGTTGTTCCCAACCAATAGTTATCAGATATGCATACATAGTCAACCGAGTCAAAGAATCCTTCAGGTTTTAGTTTTTCCATAAGTAACTCATCTAGACCTTCGGACCCAGATTCTTCCATACATTCAAAAATAAATTTCAAGTTAACAGGCAACTATTAAGAAAAAATTACAATTTATTCAGGAATCCATTCAGTATCTTAATATAGATAGAAAATAAAATAGCAAATTGTAAATTAGAAAACATAAGATATTAAAAATATATGAATATTATTTGCCAATTCATTAGTTACTAAATAAATATTTATTTGAACAAGTGTATATTAAACAGATTACAGAATAAACAATGTATAAATATACTATACCATAATTTAAACTTACTTCATCACCAACACCTTTATAAGCATTGATGGCATGTAACCAGCCTAATACAGGACCTTTATCATCAGTAGATCCTCTTCCATAAAGTTTGCCATTTCTTTCTTCTAGCTCAAATGGTTCAGATTGCCAGCCATCTGATTTGAGAGCTGGTTGAACATCTAAGTGGCCATAGATACAGATTGTATTTTTCTTTGGATCCTAAAAGAATATGTCGTCATCATTAGTATAGCATACATTAGCAGTTATAACAACACTAATAAAAAAATATTATTTAAGCAAACTTACATTTCCTAAAGAACCAACTAACACAGGAGGTAGCTTTACTTCAACTCCATCCAAAACTTGAAAACCAATATCTCTTAATTCTGTCGAAGCTCCTACTTCTCTTAATTTCTCTTGCATCCATTCCACCATACGAACACAATCACCGCGGTGTTTAGCGTCACTTGACACAGATGGAATTGCAACAGCCTCTTTTAAAAGTTGTTTATAAGATTCTTTGTTCTGATCAACAAACTTAAAGATTTGAGGCAATGTTTTTTCAGCTGCCATTTTTGGCACTTCTTTATAAGTTGCTGAATAACGACGATAAATGGGGCGTAATCTATTTACTGTTGCCGTCAATGCAATTGCCGGCAAACTAGAACCGCAGCAAACACGTAATGATTTAGTAAGCAAAGACGACATTTCAAATTGTATGACATTTGACATTACAATGACATAAGACATTGACAATGACGGTACTACGACAGTCTTGCTATTTAAAATAATAAAAAAAATGTTGCGTAAGCTTAAAACTTAATTCATTACGAATTTAGAATAACTCCAATGAATAATATATTATTCCAAAATTGTGCAAAGCTTTAGTTATACATTCAATTAATTTATGACAATTTTGATTGCGCCATTTTTTTCTTCACAACTTGATTCATTTAAAGTGCCGAACTATTGGTCAATTTATATTGTACAACTGAGTTTCTGAGGCATAATCAAAAATATTCCACCTTTACGAATCATTTATTTAATTATTTACCTTTTTTAACCAAGAGATATTTGACATAAATATAATCTAAGCAAAGTTTTAAAAAATTACGTACACACTACAAAATGTCTAAAAAAATGTGATTAACATATTATTTTACAATATTTGTAATAAAAAATAATAATGTAGTAGGTAACTATATAAACTAAAATTCTTATAAAAATCAAATTAATAATGATGTAAAAAGCGAAACTAAAGAATATACATGTACGTAACACTGTACTTATTGAATATAATGCTTACACTTTATCAATAAACAAAAATATTAATAACATTGCTTTATTTTCTTTTTGACTATGGAAGTAAATATTCAACATTACATTTTAAAGCAAACCCGAAATAGAACTATGAGAAGAAGAACTAAAAGAAAGCAAAGAAATCCCTGTCTGCGTAATGAGATTTTTCTTTCAAACCAAATATTATGTAACAAAATTTTGTACATATCAGGAATAAAGAAAATTAGAGAAGAAAATCACAGGAATATCCTAAATTTACATTTAGAAACACAAAATAAACAATTACAATTGAATAGTTTATATCCTAATTATGTACAGACAACAACCAATAATAACATATTCCAGTATGATACTCATTATAATGATGAATTTACCGTTTTGCAATTAAACATTTCTGGAGTTATGTTTGAAATTGGAGATGACATATTTTTATCTATTATTGGATCACTAAGACTTGCAAAAAAAACATCGCCTTTTGATGTCACTAGAGTAAATATTACCACAAAAAAATGTATATTAATTCGTCATAGTAAGTCTGGAAATAGAATGTTATGCTTCAAGCATAAAACAGAAGAAAAAGATAGTCCAAAGTTAATGAAAATGATTAAGATGGTTAAACATGTAACAACTAATATTGATAGTTACAATAAAACAAAGATAGCTTTACGTAAATTATTTATCTTTTGGTTCTTCCAAAATATAAGTTTAGGACTTCTACTGAGTACCATTCTGAAAAACAATTACATATACATATTTAAAGTCATAAAAAGGAACAATTTTGCCATTATAAAATTCTATGAAAACTGTGGATTAAAGATTAATTTTGATCTGTGTACATTTGCATTAGATAGTATTTTTTTACATAATAATACACATACTTTAAAATTTCCAATAATATTTGAAGCTGAAATATTGAAATTAAATGTAGATAATTACTTCAATAAGTTTCAGAAAGATAACAAAAAATATGAATCTACTCCTATTAATATGTGGCCATACTGCTTCACACTTTTACATAGATACCCAAAAGATTTTTTGATAGAATCTGGAACAAATACTGTTGAAAGTATTTACCAACAGGAAAAAGAAAATATTGTAATAGATACTATTAGTACCAATCGTTATTTCGATTTTTTAAACAGTAGATTATGGCTGCCTTATTTATGTGGCGATACTTATGATGATAAAATTGGTTATGTAGCATACTTACTAAAATGTAGTTGTCTCAATGACCCGAAGCTTAATTTGGATAATATTGAAACATATTTAAATCAGACAGCTAATATTTTAACCTCATTAACATTTAATAGAATATTTTTTAAAGATCTAGGCAAAGCTTTAGCTTACCTATTTATCAATATATGTTAAATGAGAATTCACTGTCTGTCACAAAATTTGAATATTTAAAAAAAATATGTACATACAAAATACAATGCTTAGTTTATATTCAACTATTTCTGGAAACTTAAAATATTTTAGATTTAAGTAGTTAGAGGCATTTTTTATAGAGTCAAAATAAAAATCAGAAATTGAATTATTATTTATTATTCCTAGAGAAAATAAGATAAACAACATATCCTTTTATATTATGAAAATAAATTTAAGGAGATCAGTTAATAATAATAATTTTTGTTATAAAAAAAGTTTTGCCGCTAAACTAACTTGAATGCAGGCATTTTTGTCATTATTTTTAAAATAATTTATTAAGTTATTGCTACATTTTGAAGTTCACTACAGTAGTAAAGTTGTTATTATTTTAGCTTAATATTGCAGCTAATCTATTCCGTTTTGAACTTCACAGAATCTTCCTATATTTTTTTCTAAAATCCTATGTTCTGCCTTCTACTTCTTAACAGTTTACAGTCCTTATTATCCTGTAAAAAATAATAAATATTAATTTCATTGTTTAAACAACAAATTTTTAGTCTACAAGTAAATGCGACTTGTATCATTAAATCTCCTCGACTGATTTTTAGTTCAGATTGTTATCACTGCATAGGCATAAAACAAAAAATGTCATTTTAATCTATCCAAGAGTTCTCAATTAAACAGAGAGAATTTTTTTAATCTAAAATTTATTATTTTCTAACTAATCCTAAATATCCCAAGTTTTCAGGGTTAGAGTTATGTCTTCGTCGGAGGTCGCGGGCGAGTCCCTCTCGGAAGAAATATATTGACCGTTTAGTAATTATTTGTCATATTTATTAGTTTAGCGAATATTTGATAGATCCTATAGGATATTATAATTTAAAAGACAACATAGTGGGAACCGTTGAATAGTAAAAATAATTTTCTCCCGACCTTTTTCAAATTACTACGACTAATTGAAATTAACTAAAATTGAAATTAACACAGAAGATATTATGGTGGACAAATTTGAGCGGAAGAAAAAGAGCACTAAGCGAGTGCTTTCTGAGGCATGGGTTACACTCCAAAACTTCCTTCTAACTTCCGAGTTTTAACTTTTAGCTTAGCCGAATAGCATATGGCAATCCAGCTGAATGTGTACCCAAGAAACGCACTTGGGACCTGGCCCACCTCGGTGGGCGGTTACTTAGGAGGTCGCTCCTGGTACTTTTTTCTGCTCTTGGTGGTTGTATTGTCTGCTTCGGCAGGCCAGCCGTTGGAGCGTCGTCGTCGAGTGCGTAAGACGACCCATTGAGACGGGGATGATTCCGATAGGTTTTAGTTGGTAGTACTGGCTTTTCTAGCTCACATGCACACACCTACATGTATGAACACCACCTATGCGTTACCAAAGTGAAAAAAAAATTACCCAGTAGCATCTCTGTGGACAGACACGGCATCACCAGTGAATATGAGGTCACTATGCCTCTGCAGCCAGTATGTGAGCGCGGCGGCGGCCAGCGTGGCGGCGGCGCCGGCGACGGCGGCGAGGCGCGCGCCCGCGCCCGTCGCGCGCACGAACACGCGCGCCCACATCGCCTGCCACACCGACTCCGTCCATGTTGAGAACTCGCCGGACGACATGTCGTAGTCTAGTTGTGAATAATTAATGTTTAAGATGTCTGGCAGATATAAAAGTGTGGCAGATTGTTAAGAAGTTTAATGAACTTTTTGTTATTATAAATTAAACGGTTGTCGTTCGATTTGATTTGTTTTTTGTAAGAAATTGTCGTATATACATATTTGGCTATGTAAATAATGACTTCACTGCACAACATAAAACAATTATATATTAAATTGAGTTTTACATTATTGGAAGCTATCAAAAGCTTTCATTCTATATTTCATTCTATATAGTCTATTATTTTTACTAGTTTATAATCGTAAATTTAATTAAGCACGTTTCATAAGAATATGATAAGCTACGAACCTGGTTTAACAAAAGCTGGACTGATAGCTTGACTGAAGTTCATCGTAGTCTGAATACATACACCAGTGCGGTTCCAACCTTTCAGCCAGTAATGAGAAAAGCCCTGAAATAGCACAACTGATTATAATAAAAATTGACAAAATCGAACAAAGCATTTACAACATTTATGACCTGAAACAATATTTTACACAACAAAGACTACGACAAAAGTTAAAAAACGTCTACTACAATATGAGCTAGTATGAGCGAGTTCGACCTACCGCCAGCGTTTCACCTATCAGAATAAATACCTCGAAGGGTTGCGGAACCTCGAAGCGGACTCACCGGTGCCTTAACCTTATTGCAAGCGTGTCTACTGAGTTTGTGGCGAGTGCCGGTGAGCAAGGCCAGCAGGCGGGCGGCGCGCGCCGCGCCCGCGCCGCCGCGCCGCGCCGACCCCACGTATAGCGGCAGGGCCAGCCTTGGCACGGTCCTACTTGCCCGCTCGCGCGCTATCTGACAATGCGACACGACATGTGAACCCGTGAACACGCACCATTATTCAAACCAATCTACTCGAACTGTAACTCGTCACTTACCTTCGAATGGCCCGTGTGCGTTAAAACAAAAACAACTTACTGTTTCATCAAAACATAACAAACTATAACGGTCGATCTATCATATATAGGCGATCAGGTGTCCTGAGCTGGAACACGGGCGGCGCTCTAAGTGTGGCTATAGTAGCGTCTAGCGATTCAGAATACATGATCGCCCGCGTGTCGCGGTGGAGGGGGGCGGCGGGGGCGGGTCTCACCTCGAGCTCGTACTTCTCGCAGGAGCCGCGGTCGAGCAGCAGCTGCGCGCCGGTGAGCAGCGTGATGAGGTGGCCGGCGTAGAGCGCGGGCGCGGAGGCCCAGGTCGCCACGCCCACGTACAGCGGCGCGGCGCGCGCCGCCGCCGCCTCGTCGCCGCCCGCGTAGTCCGCCGCCGCCAGCAGCCGGCACGCCTGGCTGCGCAGGAAGCAGTACAGCATCTCGTCCACCTGTCACGTCATACGATCGACACACATTCATATATCACATTAACATTAGGTGCGTTTGTTACTTCTTTGCGCTGTAAAGGTATAAAAGATTTAATAAAATATCAATGTTGAAAATTATCCAGATTAATAAGTCAATAAAAGTTTTTATTACGTCTTCCCGAGTAGAAGGCTCCAAAAACCAGGTAAAAAGATCTCTTTTTAACCCCCGACGCAAAAAGAGGGGTGTTTTAAGTTTGTCGTCGATGTCTGTGTGTGTGTGTGTGCAGGCGCGCGCGCGCGTGTGCGTGTCTGTGGCATCGTAGCTCTCAAACGGATGGACCGATTTCGATGCAGTTTTTTCCATTTGAAAGCCAATTTCCTTGCGGTGGTTCTTAGATATGTTTGTTTAATATCGGTCTAGCAGTGTAAGAGTATCAGCTCTTTTCCAAAATGAAGTATTTTGGCGTATGATTACTCGATTAAGTGCTTCACGCGTGCAATTGTAATCGTTAAATTACTTTTGTTAATTTTTTATTTTTTTATTTATAATTATTCAGGAAATTTAGTACATCTATAAATAAATTAAAAAATAAATAGAAATTATTTATATTTTGTAAGGATTTAAATCAAGTCATCAAAAGACGCTTTTTGAGCGCCTACATAGCTAAATAATAAACATCTGAGCACATCACGTTTCATACACGCGCCGACGATTATGCGTATGATAAAAATAAGTCGTCTGCACATCATTCTGCGAGGATAACTTAAGAAAATGCAGATTACTTGCGTTTGTATCAACACAAACTGGAGATAGTTAATAAATCGTGTTCACAGGCCTTTAACTTTTCGATAAATAAATTTACTCAAATTCAAAATGCCACATCTTGGGAATTACTTAAACATAATTATTATTTTACTATTTTTTATATAACTGATGATTGGATACACACCAAATGAGCCGAAGCAGCCACGTCTCCAGTGTAAGGCCTGCCAGTGACCTGTTGGTAGAGAGTCTGCGCTAAGGACGTCGCTAGACGGGCTATCTTTATTTGCGCTTCTGTATCTTTCATTATGCCTTTGGAAAGCAGTTCCGACGTAGACAAAACTGGGAAAAGAATATTATATATTTAACACAATACAGAAACTAGCAAAAAAAGTATTATAAAATGTTTAATACAAAAGTCATATCCTCATTTTATTTAAAACATATTATCGACAAAAAGATCGATGTTTCAGAAAAAATTAAAATAAAATTTAATGCATATAATTTTTCTACGTAAAACCAGATAATAAGAAGCTACACTGCCGTGTAGCTTTTACGAGTATCTAATAAAATTTTAATGATTTTTTTACGGGTATCTAATAAAATTTTAATGATTTTTTTTTAATACTATTTGATGGTACATTTAAACTCACTGTTAACTATAGACACTATTACCTTTTTTTATTAGTGCCTTAAAAGTAGGTATTTAATTTAAATTAAAATAAATAGAATCGATATAACTAGGTTTAACTTATAAAGATTTTTCTTTTTTTTACAGTTTATTTATATTTACAGTTTATTTTAATATTTTAAAAAAGTAACATATAATTTAAGAGAAGTACTCACATTGACCCTCGCTACCGATACTTATATTGTGGTACACAAACCCAATAGACTCATGGTCGTCCAAAGCAGACTGATAGAACTTATTGGTGAATGTTTCCTTAAAGTCCACAATTAGTACCTCTGGAAGGAGCCCGCTTTCAGTTTCATTGCTAAGTATACGTCGAAACGAGTGCAAGGAAGATGGCGGCAAATTAATATTAAATTCGGGCACAATGGTCAGGTTGTTTTGGTTTGTATTTGTTAACATTTCTTG
Organism: Brenthis hecate; assembly: GCA_951806755.1. Lineage (NCBI taxonomy): Eukaryota > Metazoa > Arthropoda > Insecta > Lepidoptera > Nymphalidae > Brenthis > Brenthis hecate. Next base: position 1,137,821 of record OX638264.1, read on the forward strand.
GAGAAATTTATTTATCTGAAATAAAATTGTATATTTGTTAACAATACACTGTATTTTTTTTATTCTCCTAAAGTTTAACACCTCCAGGTAAATTTCTAAGAAATCTATTGTTAACTGTAATAACGCCGGCGTGTCCGCGGTCGTTGAGGGATTATGCAATATTCATCATGAAATAACCGTTATTAGAAGAACCAGTGAAGCAAGTTATATACAAATAAATCTACTTAATAAGAATCTGAACTCCACATACTGACTTATTGAAAAGCAAACGCAATGCACATTATACTTAGTCTAAGAGTATAACATAATTATACGAGAACTAGCATTGCCCGCGGCTCTGCCCGCGTTCACATGACCAAAAACCAAATTCTTAGGTTTTACATATTAGTATACTCTTACAATGCAATTTTTGTATTTTTTCTCAGAAATGAGATTTTTTCCCGCGATAAAAAGTATCCTATATGTTGACCCGGATAACCAGCTATCATCATACCAAATTTCATCAAAATCTGTCCAGTGGTTTTCTCGTGATGCGGTAACAGACAGACAGACAGACAGACAGACAGACAAAAATTCTAAAAACTATAGATTCAGACTCACTATCGATAATAATGTCTATTTGAATTAGATTTTCCAAAAAATATTTCATGTACAGATTCGACTTAGTTACAATTTTATTATATGTATAAAAATCTCAACTACATATACTGACTTACTGAAAAGCAAACGCAATAATGCACATCTTTAACTTAGTCTAAGAGTATAACATAATTATACGAGAAGTTAACGTAAATAGAGAATGCAAATTTGTATGTTCATCATTTATGAACTTAGAATTAAAATTGATTTTTAAGCTTGTGTAAATTTCCGCTTGGACCTATTGCTTACATGGATATAAAATTATAAACCAAAACTTACCTGTGATGGTATTTTATAAAACTGGTCGTATGGAGCGTACGCGTACAAAGGCCAAGAAGTGTTGTCCTTAAATAACTGTAAGGAGCCTCCAATTTGCCCAAGTTCTATGTGCAAGTCGATGTCACTAGGGGAGAGCGGGGATAAAGGGGGCCACGCTCGTCTGGCGATATCATACGCTACCCGCTGGGATCCGATATAATCAAACGATTCTCCATTGAAAAACGTCCAGAGCACGTTTTTATCTAAAGAATAACACAAAATATTAATCAATTAGTTTATTGAATACTTCTTATTATCCATTATTGCTATGTGATGTGTATGTAAGTACTGAGTGTAAGTACACTTTCCACGAAACTATCATAAAACATAAAATTTAGTCATAACGTGTTGGTCACGGGAGAGTCGTGATCATGATTGCTGTAACGCATTCGAAACGTTCGGAACCCAAAATTATAATAAAACCCCGAAACCACACAAAAAACAACTCAGAAAAGTTAGTTTCTTTTAAAATGTCAGATATTCGCGTAAATTGAAAAAAAAAATTACAATAAACGCTAGATATTTTTACAATAAGTGCTGGAGTCCGCTTATTTTCATCACTTTTTTTTCATAAACACATACACGTCACAACTATAATTTTGTATTATAAAAATAAAACAAAGCTATAAAATAAATACAGAAATAAAACAAATTTATTTATATATCTACACAATATAAATAAATTAATTGTAATATTTGTAATGTTAAAATAACGGTTTATAACTAAATGCATACGATACTTATAAGAAAAAATTAAACATTTAAAAAAAATGTCTGTCCGTTAGTTCTGGCTAACATCCGAAACGGCTTCACTAATTTTGATGGGACTTTCACTGGCAGATAGATACCTGATGTAATAAGCGGTAACTCAAGTTACTTTTATTTAAAAAGAAGAATTAAAAATTGATGCAAAAAAATTAAAATCTATGAAATTGTGAACAAAATCCGCGTACTTAAGGACACACCCGAGTGAGGTTAGTAGACGATAAAATAACATTCTTACCATAAAAGTCCATATCAGCAACAGGGATCATTTGCGCTAGAGCGGTGGCAGCGACCATTTGCGTCACCATCCCCACTACAGAGCTGGCGGCACCAGGCGCAACGCCTGCAAATGGAACATAACAAACATGTATGTGATGTTCTCCTGACCGATTCCGGCCACGGCGGCCAATCTCATGGATACTAGCCAACTGCGCAGGAGATATTATAGTGCACAAGTGTACGCGCAGGCACAAGTGCACTCTCTATTCCTGTCACTCTCATACTCCGGTGGGACGACACGAGACATGACCAGTGAGAGTTAAGGCGCCGGACCCACGGCTTTACGTGCTCTCCGAGGCACGAGGGTGAAACACCGTCAACTTTCCAACTGAGGCTTACTATATAGAAAGACTCAATAACTAAACTTGGCCCGACCCGGGACTCGCACCCAGGACCTCCGGGTGTGCAGCCGTGCATGCTAGCCACTACACCACGGAGTCAGTGAACAAACATAATATAAACATATACATGTTTGTGTTATGTTGACGTATGTGTTTGTTACCCTTTCAAATTGGTAAGGCTAGTCGGATTTGCATAAAGTTCTGTACACTATTAAGCACTCTAATGGCGCACCCGAATAAAATTAGGTTACTTATGTCGCTAATAATATATAAAATACCACTCGCACATTAATCACGAATACTCAAAAATTATATATACATATAATAAAATTGTAGAAGTCAAATGTCCATAGGTATATAGAAAAAAAATGCTGAAAACCGAGTTAGGGAGATGTTAGAAGAGAAATTGAACATATCCAGATTATTTTTATTTTTTTTATTTCTCTGTCTGTTTGTAATCTACGGATTAATCTCCGAAACTGTTGGACTGCTTTAAATGAAATTTTGTATGATGGTATCTTATATCCCAGGTCAACATTTTACAAAATCAAAAAATACAAATTTACTAAGAGAAAATTTTTCATTTTAGGCTCAGTTAAAACTTTATTATATGTATAGATTAAAAGTTGACAAATTTTGTCTAATATAGAAATAGTTTGGAGGTAATGACAATTTCATTTTTATTATTTTTCTAAATCAACTCAAAAATGCTTATTTTACAATAGTTCAACGAACCATCAAATAGGGATGCAGAATCAATTCGTGCTGTTACTAGGGTGACCGGTTTCTTCTTTGTTTCAGATTCCTAAAACAGATGAAACATACATATTAACCAAATAGCCTTTCACTCGTGGATATCATTCATTCATTTAATAAGGTATTTTTTACTTATATTTGTAATTCTAAATTTTGATTATGTTAATTTTTGTTTAAACATCCTACTGATATTATAAATGCGATAATTTGGGAGCATGTGTCAATGTATATCTGTTTCTCTTACATGCAAAAACTACTGAACAGATTTTGATGAAACTACAGTAATATAGCATATACATAGGAGTAGCGCATGGGTTATAATTTATAAATATATAGTCATACAAAATGAAACAACAAAGACAGATAAATCCACGGGAAAACCCCAGCTTTTTGTAATAATAGCATCAAACAAACCTTTGCACGAGGAAAGAGTGAATAGTACACATTGTAGTCACCAAGCGGGTCGCACACTTTTGTTGAAGTCAAAATAGCAGAGGTAGTTGATCTATTTAAAACAGAAAAACAGTTTTTACATTATAAAACATTGAATATCATATGTATTTAGCCCTTTTTTTTAAAGTACCACTTCTGGGCACGGGCCTCCCTAACATACTAGGCGGTTCAGGTCATACTCCATCACGCCGGCCAAGTGCGGGTTGGCGGACTTTACATGTCTTCCGAAAACTTCCTAGGTTCTCTAAGACATGCAGGTTAGCTCACGATGTTTTCCTTCACCGTAAGGCAAGTGGTAATCATGTTAGAAATGATTCGCACATGAAAATATCAGAGGTGCAAGACCCGCGATTTGAATCCGTTTCACTCGGTCGCCCAAGGGATTGTGTTACCACTGGACTACGACTGCCTTTTTGAATATCTTTTAGAATATCATATAACGAAAATATATTCAAGCAGTAAATAGAAATACTAAATGAAAAAGTGGACTTTTAAATAACCAGATAAGTTGAAAAGTAAACAAAAATACAGAACTCCTTCCATGTGTACATTAAAGAGATTTATCTAAAAAGAGACAAAAAGATACTTTGTTGCGAGACAAGCAATCTCAAGTTTTTTTTTTTTTCATTTAATTATATTAATGTATTTACAGAATTAATTAACTAACCTTCTTAGACATACAGCACTGTTGACAGCTGCATACATAAACGAGTTCAATTGAAGTGAGCACAAAGGCTGTCCTTTTTGGTTATCTAAATCTGAATTATATCTGAAATTAAATTGTATATAATACACATTATTAGAAATACATCCAAGGATAGTTTAGTGCTTCTGGATACTAAGTTAATACAATAAATTAATTATAGTATAGTTACTTTTCGAAACATTCTTTAATTTTATCAATTTCTGTTATACGAGGTTGTGGTAAGAAAAATATTGGAAATGGAATATCTCTTCTTATTAGATCTGTGCCTTTTTCATTCCATACAATTCCACCAATATGGCTAAAGGAGCACTGAGTTCCTGGCCCAACAGAGTATTCATTTGGACATCTAGACTCTTGACTGAAAGCATCTGGTCTAAAATAAAAAAAGATATATAAACATTTATAACATAATATAACATGACATATAATTTCATAAATGTGTAACTAATTAATAATTAAAAATATACTTAATAATCATTATCTATCATCATATATAAAAATAATACCTTATAGAAGGATTATCATACAGTAATATCCCAGCAACATTTTCAGGATTCTTCATTAATAACTCGATAATATCATAGAACACTACTGTGTCTACAATAGCCATGTAAGGCCCAGCACTAGCATTATACACAAGCCACTCTGCATCAGAAGTGTTTTGAATCATGTGAACCACTCCTATGCCACCACTTAGTGAAGCTGAAAAAATATTTTATAATTAGAGATTAAATGCAGCAGAAGACAATTTTTTTTTTGTGGTTATTAGCAACTGGTGACTATTTCCAATCAATTAATAGTCAATGGAAACCACTTTATGAACAGGAGATATGTTCAAAAGTAGGTGAAGTCCATTTTATGTAAAAAAAACGCTGCATTAAAGCAAATCAATACTTTCTCATCCATTTTAGACATAATATTTCCATTAAGCATTACTTTCATTTAAACTAATGTTACTAACATGAACATCCTGCTTGATGTGTTCCATTCAACCTCCTAAAACAAGCAGCCCCACCTTCAATTGACGAGTATATTTGTTCGTGAAGCCTTTCACATAAAATCCCTGTAATAAGTTAAGCAGCAAATTGAGAATACATCGTATTTAATATACAACATAATTATGTACGAATTTAAGAAAGCTTTCATAATTTAATAATTATACATAACATAAATTATTTAATAATAATTGTGGTACCACTTATAAATAGAAGAAATAACGAGCATATATAATAAATATGCATCTTTAAACATTTATTGCTATCTTATAGTTTGAATCTTATTTGTATACTCATTTCGAAATATTTATTTCAGCGAAATCAAATATCACTCGATAACAATGCAGATAAGACAAATGTGAAATGTATAGTGACATTTGCTTAATATGCCGATGACGGTGACACTCATGAGTCATAGACCAAGAACAACAAGTGACACTCGTGAACACAGACTGTCATAGAGAATACTGTCTGGCAATAAAATTTAAAATATAAGAATATAATGTTGATACATGTCGGTAAAAAATAAAATGTGTCACGTCGTGTTAATAAATTGAAAATTGAAATAAATAAAACTATGCTTATTTAAAAGGGATTTTATTAAAGATAACTCCACTGCGATAAAAACTACTCTCTATAAAAGGTTATGGGCAGCGCGTAAACGCGAGAAATCGTATATTGAAAAAGAGAAAGATGAGCCATCATGTGCACATAGAGCCATTAAAAAGAGAAAATTACGATACATGGAGAATTCATGCAAAAGCTCTGTTGTTGAAACTTGGTCTTTGGAACTATGTTTCTAATAAAATTAAGAAGCCAATAAGCGAAGGCGACGAACTGAGCAAATATATAGAAAAAGATGGGTTAGCATTAGCTGAATTATTTCTTATAATATCTCCAAGTGAACTAAAACAAGTAAAAAATTGTCAAACAAGTAAAGAAGTCTGGGATACGCTTGAAAATATATATAATAGTAAAGGTCCCGCTAGAAAAGCAACCCTGTTAAAAGAGTTGATATTAAGAAAAATGAAAGACGATGACAGCATAGTTGATCATTTAAACAAATTTATGGATATTGTCGATAAACTAGCCGACATGGATATAATAATTAATAAAGATTTATTAAGTATAATGCTGCTATATAGTTTACCACAATCTTTTGAAAATTTTCGCATAGCCATAGAATCTAGAGATGATTTACCAAATCCAGATAACCTGAAACTCAGAACAAGAGGTACTGTACAGCAAGCAGCAAAGAAAAAATAAGAAATATATTACTGAATGCTACAAATGTCATAAAAAGGGGCATAAAGCGAATGAATGCTGGTCAAAATTGAACAAAACTAAAAACAGTGCGAATTATTCCATAGAAACATGTCTAAATGCTAATAATAATAAAGAAAAAGCCAGAAAATGGTGTCTTGATAGTGGATGCACGTCACATATGAGTCATGAATTGGAAAGATTCCATAATGTAGAACAAGAAGACTATAAAACTATAAGGTTAGCTTCAGAGAACTGTACAGCACAAATTGAAGGTCGAGGTTCAGTGAAACTGAACATAAAGGAAATACCTGGTCTACAACTGACTGAAGCCTTATATGTACCGTCGCTGACTACAAATCTTATGTCAGTAGGAAAAATGACAGATAAAGGTGCAACAGTTTTATTTAAGAAGCAACAAGCAACCGTAATGCGAAATGGTCAAATTCTGTTAAAAGCAGAAAGAAATGAAGATGGTTTATACTACGTTAAAGAAAATTTAGAAGAGAAATCCAACTATTGTGGAACAAATAAAATGCAACTATGGCATAGAAAACTAGCACACCTTAATGAGAGGCAAATGAGAATAGCTCTTGATAAGAAAAGTATGGAAGGCTTAGAATTTAATAAATCTGATACAGTCAGAGATTGTGTAGTCTGTGCTAAAGGTAAGGCAAAGAAACTGCCGTTTAATACATGTGAAAATGAGCAACGGACAAATCATAGATTAGAAATTGTACATACTGATGTATGTGGTCCCATGAAACAGCCATCTAAGGGAGGTTCAAAATATTTCATTACATTCACAGATGATAATTCGAGATATACAAGAGTATATACAATGAAAACTAAAGATGAAGCCCTATCAAAATTTATAGAATTTAAAAACGAGGCTGAACGATTTACGAAAAATAAAATAATATATTTGCAAAGTGATAATGGGACAGAGTATATAAACAAAAGATTTGATAATTACTTAAAAGACAAAGGTATCAAGAGGAGGCTTTCCGCACCATATACGCCAGAACAAAATGGATTAGCAGAAAGAAAAAATAGAACATTGCTTGATAAAGCTAGATGCATGCTGATAGACGCTAATATGGAAGAAGATTTTTGGGCTGAAGCAATTAGTACAGCTAACTACTTGGCGAATCGAAGTCCTTGCAGCAGCATTGATAATGCGACTCCATTTGAAAAATGGGTAAAGAAAGTACCATCTGTAAGGCATTTTCACATATTTGGGGCTAAAGCATTCGTATTAAATAAAGGAAAGAAAAATGGAAAATTTAAAGCCAGAGCAACAGCTGGAATTTTCATCGGATATTCCGAAAATCATAAGGCGTACCGGATATTCAACCCGAAAACAAACAAGGTGATAATCAGCAGAGATGTTAAAGTATTAGATAAAATGTTTTATGAGAACGAGATGAAAGAAGAAGAAAAACAAAAAGAAATTGATAAAAAGGAAATAGAAGTTATATTTTTTCCAGAAAAACATAATAAAGAAAACAATGATAAGTTAATAGAAAATGAAGGAAATGAGTCAGAACATGAATTTAACAATGATGAATTATTCCTAGATGCAACTACAGAAATAGACGAAATAAATAATGACATGTGTACAGATAATGAAATCGATGCAACGACTAATAGTATAAAAAGACAGAGAAAACCACCAGCATGGCATCAAGATTATGAGATGGATGCTGAGCAATCATTCCTCTGTGAAATAGATGAAAACAGTGATGAATGGGAAGATGCAATAATAAACGAGATAGAATCTCATCTTAAAAACAATACTTGGACAGTTGTACACAAGAACGAAAGCAAAAATTTAATAGATAATAAAATGATTTTGAAATATAAATATAATGCACTAGGAGAAATAGATAGACGAAAGGCACGACTTGTAGCGCGTGGATTTAATCAGAAAGAAGGTATTGATTACACAGAAACATTTGCACCTGTTGCAAAAATGAGTACTATTAGGCTACTCATTGCACATGCGATTGAAAATGACATGAAGTTATCCCAACTAGATGTGTGTACTGCATTTTTAAACGGCGATATAGACGAACAAATTTACATGAAGATGCCGAAAAATTTGGATAAATACTTAAAAATGATAATAACAAATGGAAAAGATAAAGAATTAATAAGAAAAACAAAAGAAATGCTATTAGATATAAATAGATATAAAAATAATGGGATATGTAAATTAAATAAAGCTATTTATGGGTTGAAACAAGCAGGACGACAATGGTTCTTGAAGTTACATAATAAATTGATGGAAATCGGATTTAAGAACTCTACAGCAGATCCTTGCTTATATATTTTAGAAAAAGAAGGTGAAAAGCTATTAGCAAACATTTATGTGGATGATTTAATACTGGCATATAAATCAGAAAATTTGTTAAAAGAGGTCAAAATGAAATTACAAAAAGCTTTTCAATTAAGAGATATGGGTTCGCTACATCATTGCCTTGGCATACAATTCACCCATGTAGGGGGAGAAATGAGGTTGTCACAGACAAGTTATATTGAAAACTTAATAGAAAAATTTAACATGGGCGAATGTAAGCCGGTTTCAACGCCGATGGAAACAGGTTTAAAATTGGAAAGAGCACAAAAAGAAGAAGAAATGGAGAACATACCATACCAGGCATTGATTGGTTCTTTGATGTATCTGGCTATAGCTACGAGACCAGATATTATGTTTACAGTAAGTTATTTGAGCCAATATAATACTTGTTTTGGAAAAACGCATTGGCAAGCGGCAAAAAGGGTTTTGCGTTATTTAAAAGGCACGAAGAATGTTAGCATCAGATATAGTAAAACAGGAAGTGCATTAGTAGGAATGGCTGATGCTGATTGGGCAGCATGTACCATTGACCGTCGGTCATATACGGGTTACATCTTCAAGTATGGAGGTGGTCTAATAAGTTATGCTACAAAGAAGCAACGAGTTGTAGCTTTGTCAACTGCTGAGGCAGAATATATGGCAATGACTGAAGCCGCAAAGGAAGCGCTACACTTAAAACAGCTTTTGGAAGATATTGGAGTGACTACACAAGCTGTACCAATCTACAACGATAATTTAGCTGCACAGAAGTTAGCCAACAATTTAATGACTGGAAAAAGATCAAAGCATATAAGCATAAGGGAACACTTTATAAGAGACTGTGTCCAAAAGAAACTAATAACAATCCATTATAAGGACACAGACAATATGGAGGCAGATCTTTTAACAAAGGCCTTAACCCAGCCAAGGTTAATAAAACTGCTGAAGATGATAAGGTGATACCCAAAGATCTTCGTGAGGGGGAGTGTCATAGAGAATACTGTCTGGCAATAAAATTTAAAATATAAGAATATAATGTTGATAGATGTCGGTAAAAAATAAAATGTGTCACGTCGTGTTAATAAATTGAAAATTGAAATAAATAAAACTATGCTTATTTAAAAGGGATTTTATTAAAGATAACTCCACTGCGATAAAAACTACTCTCTATAAAACAGACCATAACAACTCGTGAATACGTTTATGGTGAAAAACTAACTATGATAATATGGTAATTGGTAAACATAAATAAGTAAAAATATTTTATGGTAAATAAATAAATAAATAAATAAATATATATATATATATATCTTTATATATATATATATATATATATATATATATATATATATATATTATATATATATATATATAATTCTTCTGTGAGTGTGTATGTCACTGAACTTCTCTCAAACGACTGGACCGATTTTGATAAAATTTTTTGTGTGTGTTCAAGGGGATCTGGGAATGGTTTAGATTCACAATTTTGTCCAAAAAGTTTGAAATTTTCAAATTAAAAACGTGTAGACAGGACAACGTCTGTCGGGTCCGCTAGTATATATATATATATATATATATATATATATATATATATATATATATATATATATATACGATTTTAAAGGCATTTTCTGCACCACACAACCACTCTGTAGAACCAGCTATCGCCGGCGGTCTTTCCGAACTGCTACGACCTGGCCACCTTCAAGAAGAGAGCGTATTCCTTTCTTAAAGGCCGGCAACGCATCTGCAAGCCCTGCGGTGTTGCAGATGTCCATGGGCGGCGGTAATCACTTTCCATCAGGTGAGCCTCCTGCCCGTTTGCCCCCTTAGTCCCATAAAAAAAAAATCTTATTGACTTCTTGTCTTGGAGTATACATAAACTATAAAGCGTGCGAATCGCTCATTGTCCACTATGCAAAACGTAAGCAGATGTTCTATACACACCTATAGATACATACTTGTAGATGAAGCGGCTAAATAGTGATGCGCCTAGTAAAACTTTTAGAATTGAATTAAAAAAGAAGTATATTAACATAAACAATTTAAGAAAGTGCAGAATTACAAATTGAAACAATTAGCTTATCGACATCCATAAATATCTGTTCTATTATTTAATTTTAAAATATAAGGATTTAGTGAAACTTCAGTAAAAAGATTCAAAATATTGTTGAATTTTATTGATATTTAATAAAAATTTAACATATTGTATTCAGCCTTTTTTTAACGTCCCACTTGTTGCTAAGTTCTCTCGGACATGCAGGTTTCCTCACGATGTTTTCCTTCCCCATAAGGCAAGTGGTAATCATGTTAGAATTGATTCGCACAATATCAGAGGTGCGAGACCCAGGATTTGAACCCTCTTCATTCGGTTTCCCAAGCGAGGGCATTACCATTGCCTAAAAATTTAATAGTTATAAAAAAATATGATTGTAAAAAAATCCATATGCCGGAAGCTTGCTGAGAAGACTGCCATGACAGAACCGATCAAAAGCCTTCGAAATATCGAGAGAGGCGGTATGTGCCTCACCGTGTTTTTCAATGGCTTCACCCCAAGTATGTGTGCCATACACTAGAAGATCTCCAGTAGATCGGTTTTTCCGAAAGCTGTACTGGTGCTCGGGCAGGAGATCATTTGTACGTAAAATAACTTTGAACAGGCTGTTTGGAATAGCGCAAGAGCTCATGCGATGGTCTCGGATAGGTGAAATGACGTCACACTCGATTGAGAGACCGCAATCGTTGTGTGTAAAAATACTTAAGCTTAAATAATTAATTTCTCAATAATTTATGGCTAGATTTCAAAAAGACACTGATTTGTAAGTTTTAATTTATATATATATATATATATATATATATATATATATATATATATATATATATATATATATATATATATATATATATATATATATTAATTTCATTGCATTAAATATGATATTAAACATCACTAAACTTCTCCATTAGACGGATTGACTCGTCTGTGCCAGTTTTTACACGGTAAAATGCCTTATTTAATCTTAATAGGGCAACATTGCTTAGTTTTTGTAAATTGTAATGTCGCTGTCGCTTTCGTTTCGAATTTCGATACTCCTTGGGGCGGCCATTTGTAACAGCCACAGCTGTAATTCATATTATTATTGTCGTGTATTCTGCATATAGTTCAATTAAGTTTTTATGTAAATATTTCTTAGAATAAATTCATCATGGTTGAAAAAGGAGAAATAAAGGTATGTATACTATGATAGTCACTTGAAAAAATATATAAAAAACTTCCATTGTTTCAACCTTGTCGGTTGGTCGATATTTTTTATACGTGTTTTGCATAAACGTGTCCTTTTATTGAACATTTTTTTACATTTGTTCATTATATTTGGCTTTCTTAATTTTAATAAGTTTACTTACCATAAATTTTTACTCTTCGTTACATATCAAGTTTAGTTTTGTCGAAGTAGTTTATTTTCTATAATAACAATAATTTTCTGTTATCGTGGTAATTTTGAACATTCTTTATTATTTCTTTATTATAATTACTAATGTTATAAAGAAATGTTGATAAATTATTTGTTTTTACCACGCATATAGAAATATATGTATTAATAAAGAAACTTGGCAAGAAAACTAACACATTTATTTCAATTGATAATATTGAACGTATTTTTATTTTTTCACTAAAATATACAAACTTTATAGTGCACTTGTATTATGTACTTTGGTACATGTTATTTTATTACTCATTTTGTAAGAAAAAGATTTATAATTAATAATTTACTTAGCTTACCTTCAAATTTGAGATTGAATATTCTTGCGATTGTTCTAACAAGGTCTTTACCTTAGGTCAGATACATGCTTAATATTCAACTCGCATTAATAACATTTTGTATTGAAATGTTTATGTTAAAGTTTATACAGAAAGAAAATAGATTTCAAAAATATAATAAAATTTCTTTACATGTGGGTACATGCTAATTTACTGAGATCTGTAATAATTTGCATATCACCTAAAAAATTACATCTTTTTCATATAGTTGAATTTAGAAAAAGATAAAAAATGTAAAATAATAAATTTATTTCTATGGTAAAAATATATAAGTAATAACTATGACATTGACATTTTATTAAAGTGCTAATAATTCATTTTAAATGATTATTACATTAATATAAATCATTAATTAGATAGTAATTACTTATTAGTAAAAAATGTTTATTTTTACAAATGTCATTCATGGTAAATAGATTAATTTGATAGTGAATAAAAATAAAAGATATTTTATGTCTAAAGGTTTTCACTTCAATATTTTAATAGCAATTTTTTAAATAGTAAATAATAATCTTGTGACTCTTTTGAAAATGCTCTGGTGGGTGGCTCAGTAGGTGCTTCTTGTAATTTTTATAAAAAACATTAATTTTCCTTAATATATGAAATATGAGACATATCTTTTAGCAAATGAAATAATCAACAGGGAATATATAAAATATTTATCTTTTAGTGACTGACCAGTGCTACTTTTTGGCAAATTTTATTACTAACATTACTCTTAAGTGTTAGTTCTGGTCATAGACCATCCTGTGTACTTTATTTTATCCAAATCCATCTAGGTGTTTCAGTTTGACAGTAACAAATACATACAAAACTTCACATTAATTATACTAGAAGTGTAATTGTATATGTTTCTCAGGTGTATAATATTTCTTTTCAATATTAACAGCCAGAAACATTGCTGAATTTAGATGACTTACTACAATGTCCTGTGTGCTATGAGATACCATCAGGACAAATATTTCAATGCAATGAAGGTCATCATGTTTGCGGCAGATGCAAAATGCGTTTGGATGTGTGCCCTGTCTGTCGTGCCCTTTTCTTTGGTACACGCAATTATGCCATGGAAGAATTAATTGCAAATTTTAGAAAACTGCGTGCCTTTGTAAGTCCTAGTTATCAAATTATGTTAAATATATGTAAAAGATGAACTTTCTAAAATAATATCTTCATCTCTACATATTGTAATGTTTTAGAAATTGGGCACCAAAAGTCAAACAGGCTCAGGCTCTTCAGAAAGCACCACTCCGGCTAGAGAAATTGCCTCAGGGGAAGGTGAAAATGACAACAATGAAGATGATGAAGAAAATAATCCTAATATTGTGAATGTATGTATCTGTATATTTTTTATTTTATGTATTTTGTTATGAAATAATACATATATCAATTGATATAAAAGTTTTTAAATATTATTTTATTTTACAGCAACCTACTCAGGGTCCACCACAAGCATGTAAAGGTCTGTTTCGTTGTCTATGTTGTAAAAATGGCAATGGAGAAAGGTTACCAGCTGCTAGATTACTCAACCATCTTCGTTATTTTCATGCTCCAGATCTGCTCGAGGTAAATGTTTATTTTTTATGGGAATATGTTCAACCTCAGCATTTATATTGGCCCATTGGGAGCATTCTTGCTTTGTAAATAGTTTGAAATTTGAAAGTGAGGACTTATAAATGTACAAACTCTTGGTTTCTCACCTTTGGCAATCATTTTCAAAATATGTAATAACTTATTGGTTGTATAGCGAGCGCATGCTGCATTTAAAAGGAACCTTTATTAGTTTACGAAAAATGTATGAAGTTCTCTAATACCCGCATTTAGCTAGCATGGTAGACATTGGCCTAAACACCCCTTCCACTGTGGCCCTTGGTTAGCATACATCCAACATTGCTTTGGTTAGGTAAATGAAATGTGTCATATTTCATTTGTTATTCTCAAGTTATTACAATTCTTAGAAGTGATCTATATTATGTATACATTTTTGCCCCATGTTTTTAGTCAAACAAAAATCTTAACTCGCATTCCATAATAATTATTTAACTTAAAATAACACTGAGTTTGGACACAAATACAATTTATGAGTTCTATGATAATGTTTAAATATATATTTTAGATGATTATCGCACTGGCCTCCCCTAAATTACTTTACCTTGCATTTGTGTTTATAAGTAAATGATTTGGACAGCAATGACTATACATATCTAAAAAATAAAGAACTAACAGAAAAGCTATCATGCTATAATCAATATTTAATGGACAAAACGTTGCAGACTTTTCTGGTCTTTATTTAAATTTATATGGTATTATGGTATGGTAGCATTGTATATTATATTATGGTACAAGCGACTCACTCGCTTCGCTCAGGTTCGTCCCTAGGTACGTTTTAACGGTTAGTATAAAATACAAATCTTTGAATTTCTTGGCTGTTTTGTATTATAATGCATGTAATTTTCATATAAACGTTCCTCTTGAATTACACTATTGCTAAAAACTGCATTAAAATCCGTTTAGTAGTTTAAATAAAAGATCTAAGCGAATAGAGGAAGCGACTTCATATTATAACATGTAAAGTTATTACAGTATACCATACTATGCGAATTGTATGATAGTCTCAAAATATAAAGTCAATGTTTAACACAGAAATATAACTTAACTCGTAACTTTAATGTTGGTCATGTATGTAAGTTATCCCAAATAATTATTTATCACCCACCACAAATTACATAAATTTTAGGGTCGGTCTGAAAATGGAGAGTATTTACAAGCTTGGCAGTTTTCTACAACGCCTGGCAAAATTGTGACGGCGGTGAGAATAGCTGACATGGGCATATTCTTTTTGACTATTGAATTAAATAGTAAGTTCTGAACCTATATAAGTTTTCATTGATTTAATTAAGTGTATTTAAATTTCTACTTCTAATATTTAATTATATAAGTAGAGATGTACCAACTAAGTGACTGACTAGTTGGAAAAGACGACTATCCGGCCATAATTTGTATTTTAGTACAATTTGCAATATAGTCTAGGAATAGAAATGAAGGAAGGAATAGAATACTTAGTACTTATATAACTAAGATTAGCAAAAAAATGAATTTTGACTGTAACTCTAAATAAAGAACATAATTATGTAATCTCTGGTTTATTATTTATTTTTGAATCACAGTTTTAAACACTATGTGTTCATTATTAAAAAAATATAGCATAGAGGCTGGAACTGACTAGTTGGCCGATTAGTAGGATTTTTCCAACTGACCAGTCGGCTAGTCGGTTAGTCGGCAAAACTCATAGTCGGCCCATCTCTATGTAAGTTCTATAAAATAATTATATTGGTATGTTGTTGGCTGTCTAACATTCTAAATGTTTGCTCAAATAATATGTTTCATACTACGGTTACTGATATAAGTTATAAAAAATGTCCATCTCTAAAATATAGTAATGTCTGTTTATATATTTCAATGTTTTTAAGTAAAAATAAAGTATTTCATATATTTTTGTATTTCTTATAGATGATGCTGTGTGTGCGTGGCTGACTATGGCCGCATCACCATGGGTAGCTCACGCGTTTCATTATACAGTTACCATTTGTGGTAATGACCGTGAAGCAATTTTCTCAGATTGTGTAAGTACTAAGTACTGATTAGACTAATAAGTGATTGTGTGAAATCTATTTGATTTTATTAATACAATATTTATTTATCTATAACACTTTATTGCACACGAAAATAGTACATTAACATAAAAAAAATACAATTAAATAGATGCGCAAAGGCAGCCTTATCACTAAAACTGATCTATAAAAATATATTATAATGTTGCTTTCTTTAATTTAGGTATGGTCTGTAAGGTCTTGTGAAGGCTCCTTAAAGAAACGTGGTCACTGTTTGGTTGTTAAAGAAATGGATGCACGAGCGTTGATGGCACCCGCAATAATCAGCGGCAAGCTGTCCGTGCGACGCACCCCGCCCGACCAGCTCACTACCCAGACGCAGCCGCGAGCGATTCTCAGGATCGCGAACAGAGGCAACAACAACATGCCACGAGTTCTGGAGCCTTCCTTCCTCGAAGATTTACAAAACGATGTGGAAAGACTGTCCAGAGCATTCGAATCTCTGGGCCGAGAAACAAACGCCTTGGTAGTACGCACTGAAGCACTAGGGCATGCGAGAAACGAACAGGAGACAGAACAGGCTCATAATGAAGAACCTGTGGAGGAGTCTCAGCCAGCGGAGGAGATGCTTAATTACCTCTCGCGGAATGCGCGCAGGCGCATGCGCGCCAGAGTGCGCGCGGCTCTAAGCGAGCTCGTGCCGCCAACGGCGCCCCCCGCGCCGGCCCCTGCGCCGGCCCCCGCGCCGGCTTCCACGCCGGCCCCCGCGCAGGCCCCCGTGCACGGTCAGAATAGAGAGTGGAACTTCGGCGAGCACAGACACGCCTTCCCTGCGCTCCGACCTCCCCCTTCCCTCGCAGAGGAGCCAGCGGGGCCCACCGTGTCGCCCCCCGTTCCTCCCTCCTCCTCCTCCAATGGACCCCCTCAGGCACAACCACAAGCGGGCAATCGCCCTCGCAACAAGAAAAAGCGCCGCCATCGCAGATAAGCAAGAGTTACATTTTAGTGTATTCGTTAAGTACATAATTGAGAATCATTAATGTTATTTGTTACTATGTGTTAGTGACTCGACTGATACCTCTGGGGGTTTCCTATTATGCATGAACTGTTTTGTTTATTGTAAATATTCTACGTCTTTTGACAACGCAATCTTTGCTAGTGCTGTGATAAATAATGTGTGCTGAGTTCATGCAAATACAGTTATGATGCTACTTCAATATTTCATTGTTTGAAATATCCCCAGAGTGAGTATTTGTGATTTAGGAAACACGTATATAAATGAATTGTTATGAATTTAGTTATATATTTCATGAATAATGATTAAATACAAGCAATTTGTATTATTTTAATTGAATTATGACCCGTAAGGCATGCATTGTCACCTTATTAGTAATGAAATGGAATAGACCATTGGAGTAATAAATATAGATATGCTTGTTTATGATCATTGTAATCACTAATTCTGATGTAGAATTATTACGTTTACTAAGGTGTTAATCATTTTAATAACAAATAGTGTTAAATACAATAAGGAATTACAAAAATAGTACTTTTATTTTCCTTTCCTTATTTCTTATAAATTATGTTAGTGCAAACTTCACTATGAGCAGGTACGCCATATGGCGAGATTTAGTTTGATGGCGTTACACATTAGAATTGTTATCAATGTATGAAAAAAATGAACAGCAATATTAGTGTTATGGGAGTTTTTTAGAAGAAGGTTAGATAGGCCAGGTAAAATTCGATGCCATGGACAGTTTTTATTAATGCAACTTGCAGTAAATTAAATGTTTTAGTATAATTCACGTAAGTGAATAACGAATTTCAATAAATTAAAACAAGACATCGATTCCCATCCTTTATCCACTCAATAGGAAACAATTATTATAAAAGTACCGATTAGTAACAAAAAGTCTGTAACGTTATTTAAAATTTAAACCGATTTTTATTATAAGTTTGATGTGTCTATCTGTGTGTCTGTTTATGGCATCATAGCTTCAAAACGAATGGACAGATTTTGATGTGGTTTTTTGTTTAAATTCTGACGTGATCTAGTTGGTTCTTAGCTATAATTTATGAAGATCGGTTCAGGCGTTTGATCATCAGCTTATTTCCTACTTGACAAAATGGTGTTACTAACTTTCACAGATCCGATTGATTTGAAATCTGGTGTACTGTTGCTTCGGTGGTATTTCCAAGATATACCTACTGACCTGATGCTGTAGCATAAAATAGTCTGTGGGATCCTTAATTCCTCAGAAACTTACAGCAGGGCAGGGCTGTTTGGGCTCATAAAAATAACCTCAATGAGAGTTATTTATTAGCACTAGTATCCACGAATAATTTAAAAAATGAAAAAAAAAACATTAAAAATTCAAAAACCCACGACGGAAAATTATAATAATGAAAATAATTTAAAAAACCCATGTTATTTCGCCATTGTAGACCGCATTATACTCATATTAAGTAGTAGTACCTGGGCCACCGAGCTTCGCTCGGAATTTTTGGTTCAAAAGTACAATATAGCAACAATAACAAATACAAAAATAAAAAACACCTAAAAACTCGAATAAATACAAAAAAATATATACCTTTGTATCCGACCGAGATTTGAACCCGGATACCTATGATTGTCTATCGTGCGTCTTTTTTTTTTTAATCTAAAAACTTTAATAAATATAAAAAAAAAATAAAAGTACAAACTTTGTATGCGTCCGCGATTCGAACTCGAACACCTATGATTGTCAATCTTGCGCCTGAGCCGCTTGACTATGATGCTGATCCCCGAACGAGCGAAATTATCGAGCATATTTTACATGGAATAATGCGAAAGAAAACCGGATGAAAATTCCCAGACATAAGACTAATTTAGATCGACTTATCGCCCCCGAAACCTGCATACTAAATTTCATGAAAATCGTTGGAGCCGTTTCCGAGTTTCAAATTATATATATATATATATATATATATATATATATATATATATATATATATATATATATATATATATATATATATATATATAATAATAAATAGTATTTATTGCCATAAAAAACAGTAACAAATGTAAGCAGAATCAGTAAGGCTTAAATTAACTTATGGCAAAGGGTAATAACTCAGCTAATGCTGCTAAGACCTAAATCTCAAGCAGCGCTGATTTTCAGTTACACCCAGCTCCCTAGGGTGTTGAGCGGGAGCAATGCAAGAGGACTATTCCTCCAGTTAACCTCTACAAGATTAAAAAAAAAAGTAATGAAAACAAAAATAAAATTTAAAAAATTAAAGTATTTGTGCGTGCGTGTGTGTGTGTGTTTGTGTGTGTATGTGTGCGTGTGTGTGCGCGCGTGCGTGTGTGCACGTGTGTGTGTGTGTGTGTGTGTGAGTGTGCGTGTGAACGAATGTATGTGTATATTAATGTATGTACGTGCGTGCTTGTATGTGCGAGTAAATAAGAGTACAATAGGATGAATGTATAATGGCTTATTAAAGCAAGTATAATGATTATTATTAAAAATAATGTTTTAGGCTCATTTCTACTGTATAGGAGTAATTCAAGTTTTCTGCAGCAAGTTGCCTTTTTAATAAGGCTTTTTTGTATAGTTTCCTAAAGCTACTTGCACTAACTTTAAGCCGTAATGGTGGGGGAAGATCATTCCATATTCTTGTTGCAGCAAACTTAAAGCAACCTCGAAAGCGTGAAGTATCGTGAGAGGGTATTTTTAGTAGATTATCTCTGCAAGAGCGAAGACTTCTAACTCCATCTTTTATCCAGGTGAGTTTTTCAAACAAATATTCTGGTCTTTTATTCCACAACACTCTTTGAACCAAACAAGCGTATTGCAGTTGCATCCTTGCCTTCATGTTTAGGATTCCTTTTCGGTTTAGGTATGGGGTTATATGTTCCCTTCTGGGTATGTCGTAGCAAAATCTCATACATGCATTTTGCACACGTTGGATAGCTCTATGTGTGTATGAGGTTATTCTAGGGCTGAAGACAGAACTGCAGTAGTTAAAATTAGAAAGCACAAGTGAATCTACGAGCATCAGACGTAAATTTTCTTTTATGTATGGCCTGATTTTGGACAAAGTTTTGAGTTTAAAAAACGCATTGCTGATTTTTATATTAATGTGTTTCGTGTATTTTTGATGGCAATCTATAGTTAGACCAAGATTTAGAGCAGCATTTGCCTGTTCGATAACAGTACCGTTAAGTTTTATTTTATCGTTACATTTCGTAACCCAATCAATTTGGCGATTCGTGCCTACAACTAACATTTGTGACTTAGATGGATTTAATGCTAAAGAGTTTTTGGTTGACCAGTTAAATATGCGCTCCAGATCCTTATTTATGTCTTGTATAGCTGATTTAGTATTTTCACCTTTAAATGAGTAGTACAATTGAGTGTCATCGGCGTACAAGTGATATTTACAGGAATGTATACAGTCAGGTAGGTCTGCAGTAAATAGCGTAAAAAGTATCGGGCTCAATAAGGAACCTTGTGGGACCCCACGCGTGATTCGTTTCAGAGCGGAATATTTCTTTTGACCATCAATACCATCAGTAACAACCATTTGTTCCCTATGTATATATATATATATATATATATATATATATATATATATATATATATATATATATATACATATATACACATATACATATATATAATCACAAGAATTGCTTGTTTAAATATATATAAGCTTCTATACTAGCAACTCACTCTCGCTTCGCTCGGGTTCGTCCCTAGCTTGGTTCCCCATACAAACTTTCATCCCCATTTTCACTCCCTTAAGGGATGATTTTCGGGATAAAAGTATCCTACGTCCTTTACAGGGTCTCAAAATATCTTCTTACCGAATTTTATCTAAATCGGTTCAGTAGATCCAGAGATTACCCCCTACAACGCTATAATGTCGGGACTTTGCGGTCTGTAACATTATAAAACTTAGCTAAGAACACTCAAGAATGAGATTTATACAAAGTAAAAACCGATTAAAAATCGGCCTATAGGCTGTTTCCGAGAAAACAGACACACCTCCTACCTCAAACGCATTATCACGGTAATGCTATAATAATACATTTAACATTACCGTGGCAATATACCGTCCCCGTGGCAGTCGCGGGTAAAAAAGTAGAAAAGTTTATGTCATGGCCTTTTAGCTTCACTAAAGGTACCTAATAATAATAAATATTTTGTTGATAACCGTCGCCACGTCGGAGAACTACTTTATAAAAGTAAATAATGAAGACTGGTTTGCATACTCGAAACATTCTTCAGCTTTTCTACAAAATCTACTATTCTAAAATTATAGTAAACAATAACAAGTATATAAAAATTATAAAACTGGTCACAAGTATGTCGAACCCACTTTGGTGAATCACTATTTAATTTTATCAGTTTTTATTTTTTTTCATTTTTATACATAAACTAGCATTGCCCGCGGCTCCGCCCGCGTTCAGATGACCAAAAACCAAATTCTTAGGTTTTACATATTAGTATATTCTTACATTGCAGTTTTTATATTTTTTATATAAAGAATTTCTAAAATAAAACATTCTTGTTCAAATATGTTATCAGCAATATGGATTACGAATATATAATAAAAATTAAAACCACCCAAATCATAACTAATTTATAAAATAAAGTAAAAGTAAAGGTATCATTGTGTTTGTTGTGAATTTCTATCATATCCTATTTTTATAGACACCATTAATTAATAATCTGTGATGTTTCCTATTGGTTAATTTTAACAAATTATGAGAACTCCTTTGTTATTTCTACAAATGTCACATCGCTATTGGTGAAAAATACCAACTAACATAATACTTTCAAGGATAACTACTAGATGGCACTACTAGAAATTTTCTTGCTAGCTTCTCAATACTAGATGGCGTTTTATGAACATGAACTAGAAACATAATTATGTTGAAATCGTAAATACTGCGAATTGGCGTATTGAATACGTGCGTTTTAAATACTGATATGTCTTATCTATCATGTGAAGTTATAACTTTGTTCTCGTAGTTGCAAATATTAATTAAAATAATTTATAACGGTGTAGTGTATTAAATAATTATATGTATTCGAAATGTTTAATTATATTAATAACAAGTGGCTCACGCCTCACCTGAAAGGCAAGAAATATTTTGTTACAAATAAAGTTAGTAGATATACACGTATCAGAACATACACTTTAAGAACAAATAATAAAGTAGCAATCAAAAGGAATTAAAATGTATGAAAGTGTTATTTTAGACGTTTTTTAAAAATCGTTTAAAGTTTTCGCAACCTTAACATTTCGGGGAAGGGAGTTCCAAATACGAGAGGCCATAATACTAAAGGAGTTGCTATATAGCGTATAGCTTTCCTCGATAAACAGGTTATCGTATGCAAAAAGTATTTTTCAAATCGGATTAGAAGTTCCTGAGATTAACGTGTCCAAACAAACAAACTCTGCCTCTTTATAATATTAGTTTAAATAATGATGATTTTCATTATTTTATTTAGTTCAGCCATTTCCGCCGCGGTTCCCACTTTAGACGCCATCCCACTAGACTGCCAGGGGATGGGGCCAATGTGTCAACGCATGTTCAACGCGTTCCGCAATAGGGCCCGTTCCCTTTCCAATGTCAGGTCTCTTGCCACCATATCGACTAGTTCCAGAAGGCTCAATCAAGGCAGGAATGTCAATTGTGGCAAGTCCTTTTGATGGTATTGTTTAGGCAACCATGACGGAAACGTCTACCTGAACTTCTTCTACAAGAGAGTCCATGGAGTCCATAGCAGTCAACCTCTTTTCCACACGGGTATCTGGGCTCAGTGCACAGCGGTGTAACCACCCGAAGAGTTAAGCGATACGAAAACTATCATCATCCAAAAGTATACCGATATTAGTTGAAGGTAGGACGTGCAGCCAGTGCCCCGTTTCTTTGGCCGATTACGCTAAAAGTCTGGTACGGTTTACATCACTCGAAAGATTTGAGCAAATTTGAAAATGTAGAATGAACTAATAAAATAAAACAATATAGCCTTTATTAAAGGAGTCCGAGTTACAGGGGTTTCAGATAAAATTGTTTTAAAATTTACATAATATTTCTGATTTATGTGTGCCTCTGGGCAAAGGTGACCTCCAACTGTCTCCATTGAACTTTATCTAGCGCCACTCGTGTCCACAGTGGCACTAGGGTTAGGCGGATTTCATCCTACCATCTTCTTATCTGGCGCCCTCTTTTGGGCTTACCAACTTTGGGGTACCAGACCGTCACACGTTTCCTCCACTTCTCCAGGCTACTTCTTAGTAGGTGCCCAGTCCATCTGTATTTTAATTGGTCAACTCGCATGAGTAAGTTGATAACTTTTGTTTTAGACCTGATATCATCGTTGCGGATCTTGTCTTATAATTTCACTCCCAACATATTCCGCTCCGTTACACGCTGAGACTTTGTAAGTTTTTCCCTGTGGAGTTTTGTTAGGGACCAATTCTTGTTGTGGAGGAATTAAGAGTAGAATGTAAAAGCTAAGTGCTCGAAAAGGGTGGTAGTGCTGAACCTACGTAATAACTGAGAAACTTGATCACGAGCACATTTGAATATGCAAGCAGTGTACACCTCTTTGTGAGCTATGGGGACACACTTAGTGGGAGACAAGGCACTGTCTGCTAATATACAAAATAAGACTGTTAAAAAAGTAGACGTTTGGTAGTGTCTTCCAATAACCCAATAAGTATTAGTTTTAGCTTATGCTGACACCATAGTTTCTACGCAGTGGCTGGTGACTTTGGTCAATTCCCTAAGTATTTATAAAATAAATTTAAATCTCTAAATATAGGCCTGAAGTGGTAATGGGCTGGGCATATTTCCAGATGCACAGAAGTGACAGTTTGTCAGCACGCATGGAAAAAACACGTGTTAGAATAAAGACCGCGTTTGGGCACGCATAGTGTAGTACTCCCTGCATTATGATGGACCGATGACTTGAGAGGGGTGACGAGTAGCGGATAAATATGGGCTGCTTAGGATCGGAATAGTTGGCAATAAAATATTATATCTTATTATTTTTCAATATTCAAGTTTTTATACTAGATTTACTTGCGTATACAGAAAGTTACTAAATAATTAATTTAAAGTTGTTTAATATAATAATCATCTTATATATAAGTTCTCCTCATCGATTTCGGCCACGGTGGCCAATCTCATTGAGAGTAGCCAACTGCGCAGGACATATTATAGTGCACAAGTGGACACGCAGACACAAGTGCACTCTCTATTCCTGTCACTCTCACGACGACTGCTCGACACGAACAGTGAGAGTTAAGGCGCAGGACTGACGATTTTAAGTGCTATCCGAGGAACAGAGGTGAAACACCGCCAACCAACTCCGGCTTGTTACTGAGGCTTAATAAACAGAAAGACTCAATAACTCAACTTGACCCGTTCCGGGGCTCGATCCCAGAACCTTCGGATGTGCAACCGTACATGCTAGCCACTACACTACCGAGGCAGTTCAAATAATTAGCATGGTTTACATTAATAAATAAAAACAGGTTTTATTATAAAATTAATCAGAAAACAAGTCACATATAAGTTCACGGAAGAGAAAAAACAAGGGAAGTGTGATTTGACTATGTTTGTATCAGAGAATTATCAAAACTAGCATAATTATGAATATCTCATAATTAAAAAAAACATGACTTTAATAAGATTTATTTTGCTGTACTGTAGTGGATAATGAAGAATGTCACTGGGTCTGTTAAATGACTTGAAACTTTATGACCATGTAGCCTAATTTTTTTAGAAATACACCTGTTTTTGTTTTATTTAAATTACGCAAGTAGTGTTGAAGACTGTAGTTACGACAATTTTAGTTTCCGTCCTATTTAAATAATTCGCGCGAGAGCGCCATGCCTGCGTGACATCATTTTACAACGCAGCGTTACTTGTACACTCATTCATTGCTTTGCTATCGGATGTTCCCTTCGACCACAATAACGTTTTTAGTTTAAGTTTTTATGTGAATCAGTGTTACAATAGTGTTAAGTAAAGTATAATATTAGATATAAATAAATATGTTGGGACAATAACATACAGCACTATCTAGTTCCATGGTTAGCTACGAGACTTGTGTTATAGATACTATCTGTTATCTATAACACAAGTATATTTATTTACATGTGTATAGTAGTGTAGTACATTACTAACTTTAGATACATACATACATACATATTATAAATATAAACACCCATGACTGGAGTACAAACGTTCGTACTTTTCACACAAATGAATGCCCCCAGCGGGACTCGAACCCGCGACTACTTGCAACAGCAAGCAGCTACTTGCAACTTTACAATACGGTGGAGCATTTGCTCCTAAATTATCCTATAAGTCTTGATTAACTCGTTCCGTAGTGACATTTTTCAAGCGCATATACTAAATAACCGCGCCCAATTTAATTTTTTCCATTTTCGACAACACGCTTCGACAGAATGCAAACATTTTTGTTTTCACTTTTATTAAAAAAAAAAAAACAAAAGATATTCAAATTATTTCCTCTTCTTAAATCTAATCAATATTCCAGCTTTACTAGCCTGTATTAACTTTTTTCGATTCCAAAGAGCTTGTATCTCATTCTCACTTTGTAATGAATGCCCTACACACTATTGAAAATTAAATATATACTTATTTAAACAAATGTAAAAGTTGAATTCTTTTTTGTTTGCGTGCGTAAATCTCTAAAATGTTCGAGCCCGATTTGAAATATGATTTTCGTATTTTATATATTTCCGTCATAATTATCGATGGAATTCAATTCATATGTACCGAGAAATTATTCGCAAAAAATATTGAAATTTATATGGTTTTAACCACAACGAGGTATTTTCCGTCCAATTTTAGCAAATTACGGCCACATGTTCCGACCACTGATTATTAAAATATTATATCGATAAAATCAGCATTCCGACTATACCACTGAGAAATACTAAACTAAATTCATTTAATTAAAATATACTTTGTCGTAATGTAATTAAGTTGAATTTAAATTGATAGTCTAACAAATATCTGTACAGATAAGTGTCTGTTTGTAATATTAAAATAATAGCTTTTTACTAAATGAATATAGAATTATTTACGGTATTTATAAGAAAAACACAATTTTTGTCTATCTGTCTGTTTCTTCTGGCTAATCTCCGAAACGGCTGGGACGATTTTGACAGGACTTTCACTGGAAGGTAGTTGATGTTATAAGGAGTAACTTAGGCTACTTTTATTTCAGTAAAAGTATTAAGTTTCCGCTCAAAAAAATTAAAATGTACTTAGGGACGAACCTGAGCGAAGCGAGTGTGAGCCACTAGATAGTTCATATTTTGAAATTAACAGTTCTCTATTGCTAAATTTTTTCTCCTACTATCATATTTGCACTTTAAAATGGAACAAAATGGCATAGTTGCGGTAAACTAAGAATATTCAAACACGTGCAACCCAGCGCGATGCTAATACACAACTGCCATCTAATAAGCGTTATGAGCCTTAACTGTGGAATGCGTGTCACAACTGAGAAGAATTTTACCTTTTTCTCGGGCCAGATGTCGCCACACTATAGGCCTCCGTATATTGTAAAGCTCTATAGCGTGGATGGATTTTTTCCATTTAACTTAAAATTTAATTGATATTATTTTTAATTAAACAAATTGTGCAGTGTCAGGATGCAAAGAAAATGGATACCATTTGTTTCCAAAAGACAAAAACTGAAGAAATTGTGGGCTAAAGCAATAAGACAACTAAAGTTGTCGAAATCATAGTTTTTATATTTAAGGCTATGTGGACGTCATTTTATAGAATGTGATTTTAAAACTTTTTAATTTTTTTATTTTTCGTACTTTTTTACATATTACTTACAGAGTTTCATACAAACTTTCATCTCCTATTTTACCCCCTTATGGGATTGAATCTCGAAAAATCGCGTAAGCACGTAATTATTTAAATGTATTGAAGAGCATTAATACCAAGTTTCAAGTAATTCTGATCATAAATAATTCTTTGCCTATATAAACTTTATTACCCCCTTTCACTCCTTTAAGGCATGAGTTTCGAAAAAAATGAAATAAATATATTTCTCATTTTTTATTTTTAAGCTGAACACCATTGTGTATTTCACAGTAAGAATGACAGAGTTTCATACTTTAATCTACTATTTTACCTACTTAGGGGTCTGAATTTCGAAAAAATCTTTCTTAGCCGATGCCTTCATCGTATAAAAAATAAGTACTCCAAATTTTACGTTTCTACGACCAGCGTCCTAGTCTGTGTGTTAATCCATCAGTCAGTCAGGACTGAATGTAAATATTTAATACGTATGGTGCCCTTCTTTTGAGACATCTTCTTCATTACTTAGCACTTCCCTTGTTTTTTTTAACTTCCGTAGGTTAGGCGGTAAGGGACGAGTCTAGTGATCATTTTGTCTTGTTCAATCACATCCTAAGTTGTATTATGCTTTTTCTTACGAATATCACGTGACTTATGGCTCCATCTAGAGTGTAGATAATCTAAATTATATACTATACTAGTAACGTAAAAGTTAAGCTACTGACCGATAGATGGCACTATCGAACTATAGCTTTACTATGATTATTATTATTGTACATCTCAATTTTTGACAGCTGGAAATTAAAATTAACTTTTCACATTGTGTTTTAAAAAATATATATATAATTTTATCAAGTATCTACATAGATCTAATAAAATATAGAGTGCCCCCGTATTTACATGAAATTTTGGAATTTGATTATAAGAATAAGTTTGGCGTAAAACTTGGAGAAGGATGGGCAAAAGGAGTGATGAGGCAGAGTGTGAAGGCATGAGAATAATTGTAGGATATTAATAATAACGTACTGGTGAGTTTTAAATATTTAGCGGGAATTGAAAGGAGAAATTTGTTTGCATTTAGAAATTTGCAGTGAATATTTCTTCTTAAACTACAAGTTACAACCATGGGTAGATGATTTTAATGGTAATAAGTATTCTGTATGACATCGTTTTTATATTTTAGACTAACTATATATATGCTACAATATTTATTTAATTATTCTTTCTTATTAATATATTTATTAAAATTCTTTACATGTATTATTAATGTACTAATCAATATTCTACACTCTTCGAAGACTGAAATAAATCCATTCAGATTCTTAGGAACTTAATAGATATTATCATACATTGTTTTCAGTTTAATTGTAGCCATCATAATTATTCTAATTTATTTATATTCAATAGAAATTAATAAATAAGAAAGATAAAATAATTTCATAGATTCTTACATACACAAAATTTAATCACACTTGATTAAGAATTGAGACATTGAGAATTCAAGAATTAAAAAACAAACAAATGCATGTTTATAATATTAGCTTAGAGTGATAAAGTTATAATATGTTTTCTTTATCAAAACTTATTTTTGACATTTTTTTTTCAGAAATAAGTTAAAATGGACATGATAGAGGTTGACCCAAAATTGTTTGTAACCTGTCGTTTGTGTTTAGAAGATATTGGTGTTTATCAGATTGTACCAGAAGTTCAAAAAAAGATCAAATATTGTTTTGACCTTGATGTATGTTTAACTCATAATTTATAGTTAAAAAAAATCAGTAGAAAGACAACTGTATTTAATGCAATAAAATCTTTCAGATATCTCTTTTTGATGGCCTACCACAGCTCATATGCAAGAAGTGTGAATCAATGTTAAGCCATCATGCTCTTATTAAACAAATGTTACATAAAAAACAGAAAAGCCTTTTAATAAAATTGAAAGGAAATGTAAGTAATTTTTTTTTTACTTTATATTTTTATATATTTTGTAGTTATGTTGATTTATATTTAATTTCAAAACTGCGAGCCTGGCTATGTACTCCATATATAATTTCTTTAATAAATCTTGCTTATCCATTTCACATGGAGCAGACAATTGTTGCTATTTTTTTGCATACATTCATCATTCTAATGTTTGGTAATTATTTACTACTCGTATTTGTACAATTGTGTCAAGTAGTTAATGTTTTTTCCTGGTATAATTTGCGATCAGCCTTTTGACTATAAGCAAATTTTGTTGAGAGATTGTTGCCATGTGAAGTTGATCCTCATTAGGATCTAAACTTATTCATTATTCAGGCTAGAATTATAATGTTAGGTCTAGTATGGCTTTTCTTTTGAGACATCTTGGACATTTATCATCCAGAAGTCTGTGTGCTAGGATGTTAGGATGATTAGCCAGGCGCTTTTTATATTGGCAAGCCAAAGTACGAACTTCCCCTTTTATTTTAGGCATGTGTAAATTGTGGTGGATATCGTCATTAGTAATGAACCACGGTACATTAGATATTGTATGTAGAATTGTGTTTTGCATTCTTTGGAGGTTTGTAATATTGGAGTCACATACACTACCCCAGAGTTGTGCTCCGTATGCCCATGTTGGTTTTAGTATTTATTGATGTATATATCAGTAGTTTGTTGTCCACTGACAATTGAATTTTTACCCAACAACAACAGTGATCAAATCAAATCCAGGTGCTTTTTTGCTATCTAGACCTCTGATTAGATTAAATATTTCCTTTGGCGATACTAATTTTGGTGGATGTCAAGCTGGTATGGGGCTGTAATAACCGCATCGACATAGTTGTTAAAGTCATCATTGTTGG
Organism: Brenthis hecate; assembly: GCA_951806755.1. Lineage (NCBI taxonomy): Eukaryota > Metazoa > Arthropoda > Insecta > Lepidoptera > Nymphalidae > Brenthis > Brenthis hecate. Next base: position 1,167,791 of record OX638264.1, read on the forward strand.
TGCTTTCATTAGGTGTAAATACCGCCACAACATGTTCATCAAAGGCTTTTACTTTTTCTTTGCAACTCCTAGTCCATATCCCATTGGGTAGTTTTATATGTTTTCTTGCTATAAGAGGTCTACTTATAGATTTCGTTAGCTTCCACAGTGAATAGTTTATGGCAGCTGTTGGAGTTACTGACAAAAATTTGTGCTCTATTGTATTATCTTGCACTTCTTTGAGCTTTTCCATTAGATCTTTACATGCCCGATTGAAAGTGTGCCAGATTTTTAAAGCAATTTTCATGTCGATATTTTGTTCTATATAACAGCGAAAAGAGTCCCAATCTGTATATTTATTATACATGGTTACAGGTTTTTCGTTATATATTATGGTAGTGCTGATTGTTAGAAGTAACGGAGTGTGGTCGGAAGGGCTGTCAAAGCGAGATTCGGCTTTTAGGTAATGTCTAGACAGTCCTTTAATAATGAAGAAGTCTAGTAAGTCGGGAATCTTGTTACTCACTATTTTGATGCGACCGCCCGGATACGGCTACGTAAGTCCTGACGGTTTGCGGTACACCTCTTCTTTAAGACAACCCCAAAAAAAAATCCAGTGGATTCAGGTCCGGTGAACGTGGAGACCTACATCGGCTCCAGACGCCCGATCCATCTGTGTGGGTACCTTCTATTTAAATATGCACGAACAGCAACAGCATAATGCGCAGGACATCCGTCATTTTGTAACCAATGTGATTCCCTCAGCTCCTTGGGCACCTCTTCCAATAAATTTGAATGATCATTTTTAAGAAACTCCAAATAACTTTGACCGGTTAGATCCCACGTTAATTCAAATGGGCCTATATTTTTCCATTTAATATTCCAGTCCAATAATTTATCTTAAATTAGTATTGTGACCTGTCTTTATGCATGAGATAAGGATTTGTTAGTTGCCAACTATGTAATTGTGCATATTCAAATACCCAACTCTTTTGACTGTTCATCGTTTCACAGAATTTTATTATAAATCTTTGCCAACATTTGTCGGCAAAAACGTAATCTTGAGTTATAGGCTCTTGGTTGGAGATTTTACACGTGTGCAACGTGTAATGGGTGCAAGTTGTACCTTTTTAAAATACCGTGCACGGTAGATTTTGACATGTCCGTGCGTCGAGCTATTGCTCGCATAGATTAATCAACGGATCTTGCTCGATTTTCTCAAGCACCATGTCTTCGAAATCAGGATTAACTATTCTTTCAGCGCTAGATCCACGGGCACCACTACCTACCTAAGAATACCTGATTCTTCCTTCTGAGTAATAACTGTGGACTCTTATAAATACGCGACACTCTGGGTGGCGCGCATTAGGGTATCTCTCCCTATAAAGAGTTGCGGCTGTGATTGCATTGCCTCTGCATATCCCGTAAATAAAATGCATCTGTGCATATTCTTGTGGTGGTGATGGTCTGTTTGATTCAGAAACAAAAAAGTTCAGTTCGGTCCAGAAACAAGCCAAGTTGTCGCAAATATCACTAAACAAGTCCAAATCGGTAAACAAAACGAATAGTCCAGTAAAATAGCCAGGTTGTCTTTTTAAAAGTGATACAAAGTAAATCACAATAATTACTAACCGAAACGAGAAAAATACATGTGATGATGTGAAGTCGAACAAGTCGAGTGACGCACTAAGCCCCTTATCTGTTTTTTTTCGTTTACTCCTTCTCGCTCGCGCTCAGCCACTCAGACCATCTAATATGAACAAAAGATGGGGGTGTAAAGCGTGCGCGCAGGTAGCAAATATCACGTCACTCGACCAAAATTATAACGAACCATTTAAAACATTATGTGTATTAACTATTTGTTTAATTTCTCTTTGAGCATTATTTGTTTTTTTTTATTTATTTAAATAAGCATTTTTTTTCATTATGCCCGATGATGTTTTTCAAAACACCAATGGTCAGGTACAATTTAATTTAAAAAAGGTTCCCATATTACATATTTCGATATTTAGTCAAATTTACTTCTTTTTTACATTAATAGCCTTCGGATCAACAATATTACTAGATATCGGGTCGGCGTAAGAAATCCGTCTCGGTAAATATCAGCTCACTTGCAAAGTGAGCGTATATTTCGATTAGTTCTATTGAAACGCTGCCAACGTAAACACGTTTACGATACTGCAATATGTAAGTTGCAAAAATAATGCGCGAAGAAGAAATATTTCAGACGGAGTATCTTATTTTCGGTAAATACATGTATATTAAATCAATATTTTAAGATTTAACCTACGAAATAATATAAAAATGAAATTTTGAACAATTTTAAATCCACTAAGAACGTTGGCCCAGGTCAGCCAATATACGCGCCAATTCAAAGAAACAAATAGAAACAAAACGATTTAGCTCACAAAGCAACAACGGGAAAAAGTGCTTTATGGTTTCTATATAAGGTTGATTTTACTATAAAGATTATAAAAATTACGAAATGATCGTAAGTGTATGATGATAATTCGAAGATTTGTGACTTTATTACTAGGTGCTATGGTGTTGATTAGCTTGAAAATAAAACTATTATGAGATTTTGTCTTGGTTCGTCACTAAACAAATGAAGCTGTATAAATGCATATTCGCGCGGACAGAATTTAGCTTTGATTTTGTATGTGACAATAATTCACTATTTACATCAGATACCATAATGAATTATACCATTTTGAAATCTTCTTTAAAAACACATTTTTTTTTATTGTTTGTCACTCATGTCACTCTTTATCATTATACATTTTTTTTACAACCAAGGTTTTACATGCAAATTTTTCACTAAAAAAGTTAATTCAAGTCGTTTTTTAAAAAAAGTGCAATAGCTAGTCCTACTATTTACTAGTTATTTATTGACATGGTTAATTTACATTAAAATAACAACAAAAAATCGACGGAATTCTTTCATCATGTAAAATAAGATAAAAATTTGTAGTCTTTTTAAAAAATATATATATCTTAGGAACTACTCAGGATATATTTAATTATGTATTTTTTTAAAGGTTCTGCTATAAGCCATTTCAAGGGTATCCATTGAAAACAGGACAGCCTGTATAATTTTCTTTGTAGCCCCTAATATTCGCTTTTAATTGAACCAAGGTCAATTTTTGTAGCTCTAATAGTTTTCGAGATATTTTAAAAATAAACTTGAAAAACTGAAAAATTAGTGAATTTTTGAATTTTGCATAACTTGAAAAAAAAAAAAATTCCGTTGCTAAAACTTCGTTCTAGGATGAAGGAAAATTTCTGACCAAATTTCATCCAAATCGGAAGGGGTCGATTTCAACAATCGATCGATTTGACATGGAATGAAACCTATAGAGATAGTTTATGGTTCAGAGATAGGCGGCTACTTTTTGGTCTGCTGTATCAAATGGTCACTAGATACATATATAAGAAGTTATGAACAAGTAAAAAATTCCTGGGTTGTAGTTAGTACTTTTTATTGTGTTCTTATTGTACTAACAATTAAGTTTCTAGTTCTTGAGTGGATTGTATTAATTATTAGTGTGGTACAATATTTTTGGGATGTTGATTCACATCTTTTCGTCGTCGTTGCCTCAATCTTTAAAAACGTAAAGTCTTTAATCAGTGTGAGCTACCAGTAATGAGCTACGCTATCACAATGTGAACATTAGTTAAGAGACTGGTCCACAAATTTTAGGTCCCTCAGTGTGCTATGGAAGGAGGGAGAAGGGGGGGGGGGGGTGGCTCAGGATTTTCTTGAGGGATAGGATTCGAAATGAAACATTCTCGCTGAAGTGACAAAAGGCTTGTCATACCTACTGCGAATCCTACTACCGTTGGAACAGACGAGTTGTAAACGAGTCTGTGAAAAAATTGGTCAGACGACATTGACAGACTTGCTGGCTCTGGCTGGATATATAGAATCTAGGGCAGAGAGAAGTAGTGTTACTTGAGTTCAGAAGTGGACGGCATGGGTTGATTATTGAATGATTGCCTTTTATCCTGGTACGAATGAAATAATATGGTCCACAAACAAACAATAAAACATTTGTTGCGAGCATTGCCCATTTTTCTAGTGTTTAATTTTCTCCACCGCTGGGTCAAGCAGATCCCAAACCAAAATCCTGGATCTGCCACTGGTGGTGGGGGCACTGGTATAGTGCACAGACAGCTGAGGTGAATAAATATATCCCTTTTTTGACACTGATGCTTAATGTGGTTCTGTACATTTGACGAAATCTATACTATTATTATAAATGTGAAAGTGTGTTTGTTTGTTTATCCATATTTCACGTCGAAAAGGAGTGATGGATTAGCGTGATTTTTTGTTCGGAGATAGTTAAGGGGCTGAAGAGTAACATAGGCTACTTTTTTACCGCGAGAGATTATTTCATTCCAACAGGAAAACACGTTATATTACAATACAATAATTATTTATGATCAGAAGTACTTGAAACTTGGTATTAACGCTCTTCAATACAATTAAAATAAACATGTGTTTTAGCATTTTTCGAAATTCATCCCACAGTGGGATAAAAAGGGGAAAGTTTAATGAAACCTACTTTTTAAGTTTTTTTTGTAGTTTTAAGCCGCGGGTTCTGCTTGTAATTCATAAAGTGACCCTAGGGCATCTCTAGCATTAGACAATACGAGGGAGCGTTTTTATGTTCGCGGAATGAAGGGTAAGGGGTTGAAATAAAAAAACCAAATTATTTTTCCTTTTCAATATATTCACCTGCAAGACGGACACATTTTTCAGATCTTTCAATTAATTTATTTATACCATCATAAAAAAATGTTTTGTCTTTGTCCTCAAAATACGCTGAAACTGCCTCCTTAACTTTATCATCGGTGGTAAATTTTTTACCCCGCAGCTCTTTTTTCATTTTTGGAAAGAGGTAATAATCACTCGGGGCCAGGTCTGGGCTGTAGGGTGGGTGGTTCAAAATATCGAAGCCCACTTTAAGCAGGGCAGCCAACGCAACGCGGCTCTTGTGGACGGGCGCATTGTCGTGCAAAAGCAGCACACCTTTCGTCAATTTTCCCCGTCTTTTCTATTTAATGGCTTCTTTTAGTCGCTCTAATATTGAAGCGTAGGTTTCTCCGGTTATAGAAACACCTTTATCTTTATAATCGATCAATAATATTCCTTCTGAGTCCCAAAAGACCGTTGCCGTGAGTTTCCCAGCTGACTGTGACACCTTAAACTTCTTGGGGGGTGCTGTGCCCTTTTTATGCCACTGCATACAGTCTTGTTTCGACTCAGGTTCATAATGATGAACCCAAGTTTCGTCTTCAGTAACAATTCGACTCAATACACCATCCTTGTCTTCATTGCAGAGGTCCAAAAATGCACGTGAACACTCTACGCGTTGTTGTTTTTGCAGCGGCGTGAGCATTTTCGTTACCCATCTTGCGCTGACCTTAGTCATGCCAAGATGATTGTGCAGGATTTTAAAAATGGTTGTATCGGATACTCCAACCATTTCTACGAGTTGTTTCTTCTTTAGTCGAGCATCGTTGAGTACAAGTTTTTCGACTTTTTGGATAAGTTCTGGCGTGGTCACCTCGATGCTCCTGCCCGGCCTCGGGTCGTCTTCAAGGGATTCCCTTCCTTTTTTAAACAAACTGTGCCACTTGTACACCATGGTTTTTCCTGGACAAGAGTCACCGTAAACCGATGACATCTCATCCATTATGGTTGCAACTGATTTTCCTTGCTTGGAACTTTATAACGGCACGATATTCGATTTTTTCCATATTTCACTTTTCACTCCTGATTATGTTGCTTGGTTGGCAATAGCTCAAAGACTAATAGTCTAATAACAATGAAATCTCGTATTTATACTAATTATGAGTCACTAAACACGTTACAATCCTAATGAGCCTAATCGCCCCCCTCCAACCCTCTCATTCCGCGAACTTAAAAACGCACCCTCGTACTTCTTTTTTTCTTGTGATTCATTTTTTACAACTACTGTCTACTCGTAAGGTCCCACAATCCAGTCAAGAGTGAGCCAAGACACGAATTTGGGAATTTTGAAAATTACATAAAATATTACATCCATTTAAAATGTTTTAAAAACATTCTATTTGTTCTATATATCTTGGTGACTTTGACGAGTTGTGATTGTAATTTTTTTGTCTATACATATAATAAAATTGTAACTAAACCGAATCTGTACATTAAATATTTTTTGGAAAATCTTATTGAAATAAACATTATTATCTATAGTTTTTAGAATTTTTGTCTGTATGTCTATCTGTCTCTTACCGCATCACAGAAAAACCACTGGAGGGATTTTGATGAAATTTGGTATGGTGATAGCTGGTTATCCGGATCAATATATAGGATACTTTTTACTGAAAATATCTCATTTTTGTGAAAAAATACAAAAACTGCAATGTAAGAGTATACTAATATGTAAAATCTAAGAATTTGGTTTTTGGTCATCTGAACGCAGGCGGAGCCGCGGGCAATGCTAGTAGCTTATAAAATATTAGATAGATTTAAAGCAAGCAACATGGCCATGGTGAATTATTATGCATTAATAGTCTTTTGCGAAATTATTTCTTTGTTACTTTGTCATCGAGCCTTTTCTAACTGATAAATTTAATCTTTTGCAGATTAGTTGTGCTACTGCACCGGATCAAGAAAAACTGACATCCTCAATCCCGCAGAGTGATGCTGAGAATGAGATTCTTGTCAACTATATTGAAAAAAGTGCATTAAGCCAAATATCTGCAATACGTAAGGATGATGCTAATTGTACCAAACAAACACCAAGTACAGCCAAGAAATCGTCGTGCAATTATATTTTTTCTGATGTTGGTAACACTGAACATTTGATAGAACGTAACAAATCTTCGAAAAATAGATGGCGGAAGAATTATAGCAAACAATTTGTATGTAAATTTTGCTCTATATCTCTAAGACATAAAACGAACATAATTCTTCACGGTGAAAAATGCGCTTTAATGAAAAAATATTCGAATATGTTAAAATGGTGTTGGGTAAATTTGGAAAACTTTAATTTTAAACCTAATTTAACAGACTCTAAAGAAAATGTCGTTTGGGACAAGAACAAAATTATTAATTCAAAAAATCCTAATTATTACATTCTTTATTCTTTAAAAACATCGAGAAAGAGTGTATCTGAATCTTCTGATGAAAATTTTACCAGTAACAAAAAGAAACGTAAAAGGCAACGGCTAATTTCTGTAAGTTCAAATGAAACACTAGTTATAGACGGTAATTCCAATAAGGAAAATAATAAAAATAATTGTACAGGCGAAAGTGATATTGAATGTGTGACGTTAGATGATTCTGACACTGCTTCTACATTAAGCGCTTTCGTAACAAAACATAACAATTCAGAAATAAACGCAGAAAATGTAAAGAACCAAGCCAATGAGAAAATGATTAATAATATTGTTTCTATTTGTTATAATAAGTATTTAAAGAGATTGAATATTAATAAAAATGTAAAGAATTACGGAAACCATGATTTTCTACAACGAAAACTCTTAAGTATGGGAAGAAAAATAATTCATAAAGAAGGCTTTAATCAAACTGGACTTTTGAGATATATGGAACAAAAAGATCTTGATGTCGTTTGGATAGAAAAAACGGAAACAAATGTATCTGTGAGAACCATTTTCAAAGAGAACAAAAGTGATGAACTTGCAGACACTTGGAAGAGCTTAAATAAAATAGATAATAATTACAAAAATAAGGATTTTATTGATTATTTCGAAAAGCTTTCTACGTCTGAAGCAGATTCAACGAATAGCTACTTAGTATTTACTACTGAAATAAATCCACAAGATGGACAGAATGTCATTAGTGGTGGAATAGTCTTGCCACAGAATGTACTTTTTCCATCTGGTAATGACAGTTCACCTTTAATATTTTCAAGCCACGATTCTAAAAATATACAATCACCTACAGGTACATATTCCAAAAACAACGAAAAATTATTAAGATGTATGTACGATAAAAAAATTGAAAATAATGTTCTGTATCTACGACCTTCAAAAGAGCCAGAAAATAACACCATGTTACATAAGATACTGAATGCCAGTCCTGTGCCAAACCCAAAGAAATTAAGTGCTCGCAATCTTCAAGACTGCCTGCCTGCAGTCGACACGACTGATTATTGCAATGATGATGAAATATCACGTGACAAGGAGGCGCCGTCCAGCGTGACCGCTGAAAAAGAAAGCTTACATATGCCCATCATTACATCGACAGTATCGTTAGCACCAAGTTTTAATAATCAAATAACATCCAATGAGGAACAATGCCCATCGTCCAGCGAAGCCGATACTGCACCTAAAGTGCCCGAACAAACATTACCAAGAATAAAAGTAAAGCCTGTTTCTGAGCTCATGGCAGAGGTGCCAAGTCACCCGAAAGGTATTCCTACAACGGCAAACGTGTGGGCGGGGAACTCGAATGAGAATCAAAACGTTTATTTACAAAACATAGCTCCTAAACCACAACTTAATTCTGTACCAGTGTACATGAGTATGGCGCAGCCTGTCAATAACATATTTGCTTATCCACAAGGACAAGCTGTACAGTTGGATAACATCTCACAGGGGACTTCTAGAAGTGTCGAGAGGCAAGAAGTTGATAATCGCGATTATTTTGTAATGCACACAGTGGAAATGCCTCACAAAAAAACTCATTCGCCTTTCCAATACTTCAAGGATTTGTTAAAGATTCACAAATTTGAGCTGTTAAATAGTGCGGAAGCTTTCACACTTTCGATGTCCTGCATCGTTAAATTTAAGTTGGTTTTTGAACAGGGAGCTATCGCTCCGGTGACTCTGTGCTTGTCGCTATTCTCTGATAAGAACACGTTTTGTATTCAAGTGAGAGACATAAATTCAAAACTTTTAGATGTGAATAATTTTTCTGCATATTGGCAATGGGAAATACTAAAAGGATTCAGAGGTGATGTTGTACACGCAATGAGGCAAAATGCCAATAAGTTTAATAGGGAAATGTTTGATAATATTCAATATTTCATTTTATTACTCAACACTATTGTTGTATCCCGAGTTTCTTAATTACCAGTTTTTTTTACCAGAGTTTCTTACCAATTTATATATTATGCATGGTCTGAATAAATCGAAAAATAGAGCTCTCTGTTTATACCTAATTATTATGCAAAAAATTCTAAAGTTTGCACCGAAGTCAACTTTCATACCCATGTATCTGTATTCTTTCAATAATTTACACATTTGTAAGTGATGTGGACTCTGCTGATGAGCTTGTTACAAATAGATTTTTTATGTATAATTAGTATCTATAGTATGTTATTTGATTTATAATATATAACTTCTAAGAAGGTAAGACGAAGCAGTCATTTAACGATTCATTGTGAATGAAGTTGAAGATTTAAATGATAAGGTCATTATAATAGTATAGATATACTAAAATGTTCGACGTTGTAACCATCCAACGACTGTTGTTGTTTTTTATCTTACTTTATTTCTTGTGTTTAAATAAACGATACCCTTAAATTTGTAAAGAACGCTACAAATTATTATCTTATCGATTTTACCATTTTATCATCATTCCATTGTTTGCTGCGAATACAAAAAATATGCAACACTCGCCAAGCGATATTACGATTAAATAAGAAAGCTGTAAAAGTGTACGTAGAATGGTGAACACAAAATTGTGTGCATTGTAAGTACTGAGGCACGACTAGAATATAGTAATCAAATAAAAAATATATATAAATAGTTAGAAAAAGACAGGTACCTACCTGTTTCTTTCCTGTGTCTGTTTTACCTGTCGGTAATAAAGTATTAGTATTTTTAACCACACGCTTAGTGCAAACCCCCACACCACCACAAGTTTTAATATTTACACACGTTACGTTACGTTTTAATATTTTAACAGTTTGTGAGGATGAATGGATGTTTGTTACTCTTACACGCCAGAAAAGCTGAACGGATCTGAATGAAATTTGGCACAGAGATAGATTACAGTTTGGAATAGCACATAGGTTACCTTTTATCCCGGAAAAATGTACGGTTCCCGTGGGATAGATTACTCTTTGTATAGGGACGCACCCGAAGCGAAGCGAGGGTGAGTCGCTAGTTAGTCTATATTTCAAAACTAGCGACTCGCCCTGGCTTCGCTCGGGTTCGTCCCTACGTGATTCTTTAAATTGACAATGTTTTTTATGAACCGATTTACTGAATGTTAAGTGAAGCTTACCACAGTACATTAGTGAAAATCGCACCAAAATCGGTTCAGCCATGAGATTAGTGCGCACAATCGCACAGACAAAAATTCTAAAAATCATTGTTTTAGGTGCTATTGCGGTAATAAAGACGCCTAATTTCCGGCTTACTGTGACGTTCTATCAAAAAATGTTTTCCACAAAAGTAGTAGGTCTAGTAAAACTCTACAACTTTTATAAATAACACTTTACAATAACCTAAAAGTATTCGAGATTTTTGTAAAAAACAGAGTTCTTTTTTTTGGCTTTTTATTTTTAATTTCTAGAATAATCTTTATATTTTCATGAAACTAAGGAAATATAATTTTATTAATACATATAATAAATAAAAAAAACGAATTGAAATGTTTAGCCATTTCCGAGAAAAGTATGTTTATGACCTCGAGAGGCTGAAAATCACCCCAAACTTCAAGTGGGCGTTTAGATTTAAAAAAAAATTCGTTCAGTTTTCAGATAGGGCTCATTCTTTTCGTCTTGAACTATATTTTTTGAAAATATAAAAATATTGTATGGCCGTCTTGTAAAAACACCCTTAAAAATTGAAAAAATTGTGATATAAAGATTTATAGATTTCTCAGAAATGAGATATTTTCCCGCAGTAAAAAGTATCCTATATGTTGACCCGGATAACCAGCTACCATCATACTGTAAATAAATATATACAAAGTAATGTTGAATTTAAGTAGGTACAAAATCTCTTACTCTATTTCAAACTGTAAATGAAAATGAAAATAATTATTAATTTAAAGGTAATAAACATTATGTAAAACGCGCAGAATAATATAGTCTAATATTTAAAAAAAAAATAATAGCGTTCTGTGATATTATTTAATTTTCCGTGATTTATAGGGGAAATTATTGACACCCATCCTTTATCTATAGATATATATGTATAGATATCATAATAAGTCAATAGTTCGTTGGACATAGGCATTGGTCGAGTTATGCCATTCTGGTCTTAAATATGTAGTTTGTTTTATAATCTCTGATATTTTTCTATTGTAAGTTACTGCTCAACATGTAATTTTTTCTCCTATATGATAAATAAATACTACATTTTTTTTTATAATCAGTTGAAACATTATTATAAAACAAATGCCATCCATACTAATATTATAAATGTGAAAGTGTGTTTGTTTGTCGTTTCACGTGGAAACGGAATGACGGATTGACGTGATTTATTGTGTGGAGATAGTTGGAGGGCTGGAGAGTGACATAGGCTACTTTTTACCGCGGGAGATTATCTCATTCCCACGGGGTAACACGCAATATACTCTATGGTAACACGTTATAATGCAACCCAAAAAATATTTGTAATCAGAATTACTTGGAACTTGGCATTAATATTCTTCAACATAATTAAATAAATAAGTGTATTTACATTTTTCGAAATTCGTCCCATAAGAGGGTAAAATAAGGCATGAAAGTTTGCATGAAACCTACCTTTTAAGAGAATTTTATATAGTTTTAGCTCGAGCGAAGCCGCGGGTTCTGCTAGTATCCTATGTAAAAAGCTCTTGTTAGTTTAGTACTATCATATAATATTAAATTACTAATGTACATAATCTAAAACAATAACAAATACATAAAAGGTGCGAGAAACTGATGATATTAATATTAAAAACACAAATTTGTAATTAACTTTGTAATAAAAGCAGTATAAATATTAATTATTTTATTTTTCACTATAAATACTAATCTTAATTTATCACAGATGTTAACCGAGCGTCCATAATGCGTTTACATTTGCCAGAACTTCATCTGGACTAGAATGTTTATGGAACATGAAGTAGCCTTGTACCTGCGCTGGGCTTACATTCTTTTGCTTCTCCATTACTCTAAAAAAAACAAATAAACACAAAATATATTGGCGGTTAGCAGATTCACTAGAACTAATTTATTCATAAATTCTCTATTTAGTCTATATAAATCTATACATTTAATAAAATTGTAACTAAGTCGAATCTGTACATTTAAATATTTTTTGGAAAATCTTATTGAAATAGACACTATTATCGGTACAGAGTCCGAATCTATAGTTTTTAGAATTTTTGTCTGTCTGTCTGTCTGTTTGTTACCGCATCATGAGAAAACCACTGGCCAGATTTTTATGAAATTTGGTATGATGATAGCTGGCTATCCAGGTCAACATATAGGATACTTTTTACCGCGGAAAAATATCTCATTTCTGAGAAAAAATACAAAAACTGCATTATAAGAGTATACTAATATGTAAAACCTAAGGATTTGTTTTTTGGTTATCTGAACGCGGGCGGAGCTGCGGGCAATGCTAGTTGCTCATAAAATTATAGATCGCAGTACCGACTGACAATCTATTCTTCTAGATAAAGGGTTTATTAACATTAAAGGAATATTTTGTGTTAGGCCTATATATAAACTATAGGAATTCTTATTTAACAATAATAAAATTTAACTATTTATAAAATTTTAAATATTTATAAATAAAATGTAGCTCGAAAGTAATTTTTCAAATCGATAGCGCCTTAGGAAGGTAAGTAAACTGTTGTAAACAGACTCGAAGGTCTAACTACCGCCAATAAGTACATGCATGCGTGCATTAACCGTACAAAAATGGACAATGTCAACGAGCTCTCTTTTCTTGGACTCAATATTGCGATAGGACTAAGGTAGTTTTCAAGCGAAAATGTAAAGCTTGTTGCACAATCATTTTAAAAATCCAAATATTTGAGATAATTAAAAAAAATATCAAACAAATTGGATGTTTGTTAAATATTTTTGCTATGTATTTGATTTGAACGGATTTCAATGACAAACAATGCATATAGATAAATCTGCAATCACCAATTGGTTACGTAATTTAAATCCACTAAACATTTTAAATCACTTATGCAACATAATAATAAAGTCTTTGAATAACAAATGAAGTCGAGTAACATTATTATAATTATTATAATACTTACTTTTTCGCAAATATTTTTGCGTGTTCTGCTTCTTTGTAGAATCTTAGAAACATTAGTTCTACTTGCTCATGGTCACAGTATCCAACATATTCCTTCATGTCTACACGACCTGGTCTAATCAAAGCTGGATCTAACCTGAAGAAGTTTATATATTCGATTTAAGTATGTTTTAAAAAATGAGCATAGCACCCCTATTTAAAAACTCCAAATAGGATCCCATCAAAATCGACAAAAGCCACATAGAAACCAATAAATATTTATTGGTTTCTATGTGGCTTTTGTCGATTTTGATGGAATTCTATTGGAGTTTTTCAACAGTGATAGCAGTTTATCTGATTTGTATTAAAGTTATTATGATTTTTAACAGTATAGACATTTATCGTATTATAAAATAGCCAATACAACTCGGTAATGTTGGTTTCTATTAGTGAAAGAATTTTCAGATTCCAATCAGTACTTTCAAAGATTATCTCCTTATTCCAAACATATAAACTTTACTTTTTTATAATATCTTATATATAAAAACCAATGTTGGTTTGTTTGTTTGCTTTCATCTGCTGCCAGCCGATTGCGATGAAACTTTGTCAACTTATTATTTGCACTTGTGCGAAGATAGGCATAGTATACTGTATAATTATTAACTAACAGTAGGTGACGCATGTCTCGTACCGTCAAATGTACATATTTCAAAGAGCATTTCTGCAATATATATTTATTATCTGTTAAAATGTATCTAGAGAGGCACCTGAGCGAAGGAAAAGTAGTCACTAGTTAATAAAATAAAATTACATTTAAGAAAAAAATATATAGTATGGCCTTTTACGTTGTTAACGTCATAACCGTATACCTATTTTAAATGTTATATTCTTGTTTATCTATAACACAGGTAAATCTCGCGATAAGCTTTTATATCATATTAATTTGGGTTTGTTTTAATTTAAAGTTTATTTTTTTTTTCTTTTTAGTGCACTTAAATAAAAGCTTGTTTTTAATAATATTTTTTTACGATTAATTTATTTTATATATTTTAGTTTTATTCGTATTCTTTTCAGAAAACCCTTTCATTTGATATCCATATCATAGGGTGCATAAAAAAAATGCTTGTCCGCCATCTTCAGGAGTCCATCATATTGGATTTAATGTGTAGTCACTTTATTTTTCGAGTCAGCAAGCCCTTTCATTTGATACTCATATTGTAGGAGTGAGTTAAAAATAACTAGTCTGCCATCTTGGGTGCTCCGCCACGTTTGATTTAGAATGACGTCACACAGCTAGCCATGCATTGTCATTCAAACTAAACGTGTATACAAAATTTCTGCTCAATCGGTTGAAGATATCTGCTTCAAAATTGAGTTGCAAGATTCCACCCGGACAAACATACATACATTGCAAGTTAAATAAAAGCTTGTAATAATAACAAACCTTTCTAAATAATTAGTGGTCATGAAAACGATTCTTGCTTCAGTGGAGGCGACGCCATCTAGGCAATTCAAGAGTCCACTAAAGGTAACTCGGTTAAGCCCTTCAAACGCTGCTTTCTGTTGCGTCGTGTCATCCCGTGAGACGAACGCGGCATCGATATCTTCTAGAAGAATTATAGATTGCTGGGGGGCTACACTGTAAAGCAAGGTTAAATTTTATGAGCATTTACAGATCATTATATGAAGAGGAATAGTAGGTACTATAATTAAGTTTTAGTACAATATTTTTATCTTGTACATTTAAGTACATTTGTCAATAAAGAAATGTGATCGATTTATTTCTTTGATACCTTATACCTAGTTGATTACTATCATAATCATTTTTTATTATGGATAACACTAAAACTCGTCAATAGCCATTACACGAAAAAAAGGAAATCTAAATATATATCTGCATGCAATAAATATCTGAAATCACACATGCAAGGTACTAGAACAAGGAAGCCCTTCATAACTTCTGTCGCCTTCATTTCTTTAAATAACTTACGATTTTGTTCACAATTTCATTAGTTTTAATTTTTTTGTGCAGAACCCTATATTGGATTGATAAAAGTAACCTAAATACTCCTTATAACACCAGCTATCTGACAGTGAAAGTACCGTCAAAATCGGTCCAGCCGTTTCAGAGATTAACCGAATCAAACAGACAGACAAAAATTTGAAAAATTGTGTTTATTAGTACTGTACATACTTTCATATGAAAATTTAGTAAAATGCTGTTATTTTATAATAATACACTTTTTAGTTTTTATATATAATCTATACAAATAATAAAATTGTAACTAAGACGAATCTGTACATTAAATATTTTTTAGAATGTCTTATTGAAATAGATCTTATTATCGATACAGAGGACGAATCTATAGTTTTTAAAAATTTTGTCTGTCTATCTGTATGTGACCACATCACGGAAAAACCATTGGAGGGATTTTGATGAAATTTGGTATGATGATAGCTGGTTATTCGGGTCAATACATAGGATACATTTTATTGCGGGAAATATCTCATCTCTGAGAAATCTATACTAAGCGTTAAAACGTAAGTAGGTATGAATCCAAACGGAGTGAGGGTGAGTCGCAAGTACATCCCTGGTTGATCCTGCCAGTAGTTATATGCTTGCTTGCTTGAGTCGCAAGTACATAAATAAAATAATACTCTTCATCAGGGGCTGCATCCCATATAAAAAGATTATCATTATTGATATTAGATGCCCTATTATGTCTTATTAAAATGAAACAATATTGTAGGGAAAAATATTAGAAATATTTTTTTTTTCATAAATAAAATGTATGTGTACCTCAGAAGATGATTTAACCTATCATCAGTAAGGCCTCTTTCAGACAAATTCAACACACAAATATTATATTCCAATTCTCCTGCCAAAGCCATTATAAATGAAGATTTACCGCAACCTGGGGGCCCATGTAGTAAATATCCTGTAAGTAAATAAAACGCTCAAAATGAATAATGTACTTATTTAAGTCATATTAACACAAAAGAATGTGCAATTTATTTAGTTTCTAGCAATATTCCCTGGGTTAACAGAGGCTTTTTAAAATAACATTATTCCTCATAAAAACTTTACCCATAAACTTTCATCCCATTAGGGAAATAATATCAAAATATCTCTAATGATTGTCATTATAGCTTATATCATTGTTATAATTCTCTCTAAATGATTAATTATCAGGAAGATTTATCAGTTTTTTAGATCCAACAGTTTAGTCTGGGTGTTGATGAATCAGTCATCATCAGAATCTGCTTCATTTTTAAACATTAAAACTTTGAGATTACCTTACTCACCTCGTCTATAAGGAATTCCTCTATCAATATACCAATTAGGGTTATTAATGAAGTCTAAACAATCTTTTACAATTTTTTCTGTGAGACCAGCACGCAAAACCACACTTTTTAAAGGTCTTCTTCGTCGAGGATGACCAAATGGTCTCCATTCAGATCCCATTGCTGTGTACATAACAGTCATACCTTCATGCTGCTTTAAAGCCATTGTTCTTGCTGTAATATCAGATATTTTAAATAAATACTTTTTTTGCCAAAAGTTTAAAAATATCTAATTTCATTTTTATTATTATACAACTATATGATAATTTAAGGAATTCTTTTTATGTTTTATTAGCTTACTCTGTTGAGTAATTTGTTAAATTATTCTGTTTTGTATTCTCAAAAACACAGAACCCTATTTATGGTCTTCAGTCATCATTAAGAAAAAAAAATGTTCAAATAAATACCACCAGAGGGCATTATATGTATTGATTTATTACCTATTGGTTTGTGTAAAATTAGCAAAATAATAGGTTACTAATGAAGTTGCCGTTTTACAATACTAGCCATTTGAAACGTAATTTATGAATAGCTAGCATTAAATTCTAAATTCAAATGAATTTTATTTTAAAAGTATGGAGTCCTATTTTCAAATTCAGTCATGCGTTTAATGGTTCGAATTTTGTTTTTACTACATACAAATTTATCTTTTTCATCAATATGGCCACAGTAATAATACGAGTAATTATGGAATACGAGTTCCGTCGCGGTAGCAATGGCCAAAGCCGTACAAACGGCTCGCAACATTTAATGAAGTGTATGGAGTGAACACTACAAACGAACGTACAACTCGTTATTGGTTTGAACGCTTCCGTCATGGATCGAAATTTTGATCTAAGAAATGAACCCCGTGGTCACCCAAAAACTAAAATCAACAACGACAAATTAAAGGCGAAAGTAGAGGCTGATGATACTCAATCTACGCCTGAGTTAGCATCAGCTTTCAACGTTAGCATCAAAACAATATAGCTCCATTTGGCGTTAAATTGGCAAAGTAATAAAACTTGATAAGTGGTTGCCGCACGAACTGACCGATCGCCGTCGCGACAAACGCGTTGAGGTATGTCTTGCGTAGCTTAACAGAAACGAAGGGATTTTGAACCGCATTGTCACCTGGGATGGAAAATGGTTTTTTTTTGATAATCGTAAGCGGTCATCATGTTGGTTAGTCCTGGTTCAGCACCCTAGGCAATGCCCCAAACGCAAACTTAACCCTAAAAAGTCATGATTACTGTTTGGTGGTCTAGTTCCAGTATAATTCATCACAGCTTCTTACCATATGGCACCAGCTTTACTGTGGAAGTGTATTGTGAGGATCTGGACACAATGATGGAGAAGCTCGCAAATTTCTCGCCAGCTTTAGTTAATCACTCGTCCTCGCTGCTTCTACACGACAATGCTCGACCTTATATGGCACAAGAGACGGTCTCTAAGCTACAAGGCCTAAGGTTAGAAGTTTTGCGTCATCCACTGTACTCACCAGACCTTGCACTGACTGACTTCTACTTTTTCAAAACAACTTCTTGGCAGGGAAAAAATTCAATATCCTAGAGTTTGTTGGCTCCCGTACACCTGGCTTTTTTAAGAAGGGCATTGAAAAATTTCCACTGCACTGGCAGAGATGCATTGACAGCATGGGTGTATATCTTGATTTGACTTTAACCTTCTGAATATTAAACGGCAATTTCATAGGTAAAGACCTAATATATTAAATGGATCCCAAAATTATGGTTTTTATAAAATCTCTAAGTGAACAGAATGAAATAATCTATTCTTATATCAAATTTACATACTTTTACTTTTTATTGGAAGATCAGCAATCAGAAAATGGTTATACATATTTACAAAACAAAACAGTTTAACAGTTTACGGATTAACAACATCTATTAAGTTTTCTTGTCCAATTTCTTTCTATGTGATGGTGTATATTTTGCACTAATAGTATTATGTCATCTACGACACAACTAAAATATTTTTAACTAGCATTGCCCGCGGCTCCGCCTGCGTTCCGATGACCAAAAACCAAATTCTTAGGTTTTACATGTTAGTATACTCTTACAATGCAGTTTTTGTATTTTTCTCAGAAATGAGATATTTTCCCACAGTAAAAAGTATCTTATATGTTGACCCGGATAACCAGCTATCACCATACCAAATTTCATCAAAATCTGTCCAGTGGTTTTCTCGTGATGTGGTAACAGACAGACAAACAGACAAAAATTCTAAAAACTATAGATTCGGACTCTGTATTGATAATAATGTCTCTTTCAATTAGATTTCCCAAAAAAATATTTAATGTACAGATTCAACTTTATTATATGTATAGATAAAGCTTATGTCATAAGAATCTATTATAAAACATGTTCAAAGAATGAATTATGTTATTTTACCCTCTTCAAGTATATTATAAAAGAGCTGTCTATTCCTTCCAAAAGAAGTCAAAGTGACAGTTTCCCATGGAACACCCATATGAAGATCAAGTGTTTGCTGTTCTCTAACTCGATCCACTTTAATCCAAGCTCCTGCATACCTGTAAAGTTTTAAGTCTTAATGTCACAGTTTTTGTCAATAAATATAATAATCTATTATAATTTATAAATAAACACAGAAAGATTTATTTTAAAATAAAAAATGTCTAACCTGAAAAAATGCTGACCAACACTAGGGATAAAATCATATTTAGTTTTAATTTGTCCTGTGTCTTTTTGAAGAAACGAGGTTTCGACACTTAGATGTTGTGTTTGTTTTGCTCCCTTTTGTGTAATCCACTGCAAAAGCCATTGATATGATTTATCCCTGCAAGGTACTTCGAGGGTAATCATACAATGTCTCCGAAATAATAATACAGAAGTCTGGAATCCCTTTCGTAATATAGCGGCTCCAGCTCCGACACCGAATAATCCGAAACCAGCACCAAAATATGGATTTGCTGACAGAGAGGCCACATATTCTGTTAATGTCATCCTTATAAGTAAAGTTTATTTCATAAACATACCACTAAGTCAATAAAATGTTACACCACAATTCTTTCTTATTTTTGATGTTAAATTGTTAACTGACATTGAATTTGATATGTGACAACTGACAGGTGACAGCATACTTATCAGCTGTATTTGAAAGTTACTTGCCTGGATCCGTTCAACAACTTTTATTATTCAATATTCACTAAATATGTTAATAACACAGATGTAAAATATTATTTATTAATGAAAGCTTCAGATTGAGTTAATATCTTGTATGAAAGCTATAATTATTAAAGATAGAGAACTAGTAACTAAGTATCAGTGTTGGATTTACGCCTAGGCCCACGAGGTCCGGGCTTAGGGAGGCACGATTTTAGGTGCGGCAAAATGGGGAAGATTTCTCGAAAGGAGTGGCCTATGGCTTATTTACAATAACGTAGTGATTATATATTCTTTGCTTTACTTTCATTCTGAGGTTAGCAATTTATTCTGATATCTCTATTATTTTACCTATATTTTTATATTATACATGGTTTTTTGCTTCTATTGTGTTCGCATCTTACCTATGCAGTGTATTGTACCTGGAAATTAGATCAGCTAAAGGAAGAATTGAGAAAGAGAGGTACATCCTGTGGTGGTCCTGACTGACTTATGAATCAACACACAGCCTAAATCAGTGGTCGTAGAAACGTGGAATTTTGAGGACGTATTCTTTATATGATTTAGGCATCCGATAAGAAAGGATTTTTTGGAAATTCATTCCTTAAGTGGGTAAAATAGGGGATTAAAAATTGTATCAAACTCTGTTATTCTTCTTCTAATTGTATCAAACTTCTGTTATTCTAATGTGAAATACACAGAAAGTAGTTTTAAGATAAAAAATAGGAAATACATTTATTTAATTTTTTTTAGAAATTCATCCCTTAAAGGAGTAAAAGGGGGTAATAAAATTTATATGGGCAAAGAATTATTTATGCTCAGAATTACTTGAAACTTGGTATTAATGCTCTTCAATACAATTAAATAAATATGTGTTTTAGCATTTTTCAAAATTCAATCCCATAAGAGGGTAAAATTGGGAATGAAAGTTTGTATAAAACTCTGTAATCAATATGTGAAAAGGTACAAGAAATATTCACATGTAGACAATTTAAGAGTTTTAGAATAACTTTCTTTAAAATAAAGTCCATAAAGCCAATTAAATATAAAGATTGTGACTTCGCCAATTTTGGTCTTCTAATTGCTTTAGGCTTTAGCCCACAAGTTCTTAAGTTTTTTTCTTTTGGAAACAAATGATATCCATTTTCTTTGCCTCCTGGCACTGCGCAATTTGCCATTTTAATTAAATTTTAAATAAAATTAATATAGTGATCGAGACATCTGGCGGGAAAAAAAGGCAAAATTCTTCTCTATTAGAATGAAGGCTCATTCATTTTCCTTTTTACACAGTGTCCACACCGTGTTCGTTTGAATTTTCAAATTCCTTCGATGTTGCTGGCGGCAAATTTCCTTTATAATATCTTGGCAAACGCCAAAGAACGATCATTGGCGTTGGTTAAAGCGTTCGGGAACAAATATAAACAAACCCCATTCGAAAACTTATTAATTTTCGGACTACGCAGCATATCCCGTTCCTCCAGAGACCGTGTCCCAAGTCAGTACACGCCCTGTACCATAAACTAAGTAGAGATACTTGTGACTTTTATTCCCATATTGCTTGATTCCAAATTTTCATCCTCATTTTCACCCCTTTAAAGGATTATTTCCGGGATAAAAAGTATCCTATGTCCTTCACAGAGTCTCAAACTATCTTAACCCCCTACAACGTCACAAATTCACAAACTTTACCTTTTTATAATATTAGTATAGATAAACGGTTTACTTGAAATATTTTATATTCAGGTAGATAAGCAGCAAACAAAATCAAAAAATGAAAGTGGTTAGAAGTCTGAGAAAGACAACACTAATCATAATTTAAGAATGATAAGAGATAAGATTATTCTCTTAATCTCTACATAATATAAATAGGCAAAGAATAATTTAGTACCCTCTTCTCCCCTGTTAGTTAACCGATTTGCATTTTTTTCGTTTAGCAGCTATTGTTGCCAATGCGTTTTGCGTGTGCGTGTAGATATGTGTTTAGCTTTAGTGTTACTTATAAAAAATAGAAATAGTATCTAAGAGTTTGTAGGGTTAAGTAATTTATGTAAGCATAATATGCATATTTCATTTAAATGTTTTGTTACGGCTAAAATATATTGTGTGGTTTTTGTTTTACGAGACAGTAGCTCGATAGCCGTGGTATTAAATAGACAATAAATATTAACTATAATAATTGGATTTCAATATCTTTTACTTACTGTAAACATAGTTCCTAAAAGTTCAGTACCTTTTTGTCCTCTGTTTGTCAACCGATTTTCTTTTTTTTGTTTTGCAGTTCTGAACGAAACATATCCAATAATGCGTATCTTAAGGGAGTTTTTTACCATGTAAACCTAGCTGGTGCAAGTAATAATATAAATTTTAAACTGTATACAGAGTCAATTGTAATGATGTTGGCACTTAGTGCCTCTCCTCGTATAACGAACACGCGCTGCGGGTCACGCGACCCCTATCGTCAAAGCTGACGTCATATCATCTTAATTTACTGTTCGAGTTTTTCTGAACCAACATAAATAATGAAATTACACAATTGCTTTTGATCTTGCGGCTAAATTACAGAATACTTTTTTGCTCTATTCCTTGCACTTCTTGTTTAATTAAGACTTTATTTTTTATTTTAGCATCTATTGTAATGCTTATTCAGTTGAACCTATTGAAATTGTAAAGGATTTTTATAAGCGAATTTGTATATAAATAACGGCTTGTAAATATTATAAGTAGGTACTCTGAACACTGTTACACTTTAAATTTTATTTACTTAGAACTCTGTTTAATTTTTATTAAATCTAAATAAATCAAAAATCTTTGGTGTCCGATAGTTAGGTACTTACTATGTGATAAAAACATAAACGCCAATACCAACCTAAATGGTTTTTAATGTTATATGTACGTATGTGTATAAAAAATACAAAACTTTTAATATGATAATGAAGGAAAAAATAGAGTTAGTTTTTAACAATTAAGAAATAAAATGAAGCAAATCTTTGTAGTTCACAAATTTAATAAAAAATAAATATAATTTTGGCATACTAATTGAAAAATGTATTCATAAAATTGTATAAATTTTATCTTCATAAGACCTCATATTAATACTAAGACGTGGCCACATTGAATGAATACGTCTGTCTACAACTCGTATAATGAGACTGAAATTATTATTTTTATTTATATCTCTACTCCAAATAAATCAAAAGGTAGACTTGGCAATTGCAGTGAGGAAATTTGTTAACCAGAAGGACATGTCGGTACAGTGCAAGCGTCGTGTAATACCGTCCGTGTTCTTAGGGAAGCAAGTGATGGATGCAAGCTCACATATTATGCAATTATCTCGTTTAAGTATACCTTATAGTTGTTCTTTGAGCGTTAGGTTAGTTTCTTTTTATTGAATTTACATGATACCAAATAAGAAAATGTATAATGCCACGTTTCATCGAATCTGTTGAGCTGAGACAAAGTTTTCTTCAGATTTATAAACTAGAACGGGTAATTTAAGAGGACTCTAAGAGAAGTCATCTATGATAATATCAATAATAAGAAACTTTGTCTAATTATTAGTAAAAATAGACGCTACCTTCGAGTCAATTAATATAGGCCTTATATTTTTACTTAATTTGCCTATTTGTGTAAGATAATTACTACTACACAATATTTTACAATATAACAATTACTAATACAAAACAAAAAGAGGAGGGGTATGTTAAAATGAACTCATAATGTTCCACAAAGAGAAAGCTTCACCATTTTTTACCAACCAAACATATTTTATTTTTTATTGTACATACTCAGTAGTATATAGTATATTATGTACCTATGTAACTAGTTGCTACAACTGAAATGTAAAATTATTGAACATCTTTTTCGATAAATATCTTTTTACTGTTTTCTAAAGTATAGATTTTAAATAATTTTTTTTCCATTGAGACTGATACCGGTAGAGCACCATTTTGACCCTAACAATAATTTAAAAACGAATTCATAAGATTTTTCGAAATAATTTTTTAATGTAAAAAAATAAATTTTGAAAAATTTGGTTCGAATATTTTACATTATATTTGACTTGAATTTTTCATGTAGAGCCGAAACTGGATATAATATTATTCTTATCATTCACCTACTATCAGCGAGTACCTTACAAGAGGCTTGTTCGCAAAATCAAGATCAGTTGATAGTTTATGAATTAGGTGAAACATTTGGTGGTTACTGGGGACATTTGCCTGATACCATGATGATGAAAAAGATTAGAAGGAACTACACTAAGTTTTATACAATTAAAACGACTCAGTCGACTATAACTGAAAGGTAAAAAACTTACAATTTTACTCTCTAATAGACTTAACAAAATTCTGTTAACTAAAATTGGTGAAGAGTAGTAAAATAAATAAATGTAATTGATTGAAAATTTCTTACTACTTTTTGACCTTGGCTCTGTGTACGTGCTATGAACGTTCGTTCGTATGACGGTTCGTACATATAAATGTAAGATGGGGATACCTACAATTACAAATTTTACTAAAAAGGTTCAATAGGGTACTTATTAACCCAGTATATCTACTGGATCCTGTGGGATATACGAGTATTTTGTATATTGTAAAAAGTTACTATGGACTACAGAGTATACAGTAATTATAATTTATACATATAATAAAATTGTAACTAAGCCAAATCTCTACATTAAATATTTTTTGCAAAATCTTATTAAAATAGATGTTATTATCGATACAGAGGCCGAATCTATAGTTTTTAGAATTTTGTTCTGTATGTCTATGACCGCATCACGGAAAAACCGCTAGAGGGATTTTGATGAAATTTGGTATGATGATAGTTGGTTATCCGGGTCTAGATATAGGATGCTTTTTACTGAAGGAAAATATCTCATCTCTGAGAAATCTATACTAAACGTAAATAAAGGTGAAAGAAGGGCTGTTTGTCCTAAAAATAAAAGATAAACATAAAAATAATGTCTCAGGACACATACATACACAGAAGGCACAGTAAAGAAGTTGATGAAAACGTTCCCAGCCACGGACAAAGGGCCAGACTACATCAGAATGGAAGTCGCGTTGGTGAATGTGTCCGGAAATCTCCAATTAGACGACCCGCTTCGTCATACCTACAACTCTGAAGAGATGTTTGACTTTATATACGACGTCACGCCTAGGTTTTATTTACAGCTTATTTATAAATATTTCATCTTAAACTATTTTATTTTAACTAACTTTTGATATTAATAAGTAATTATGATTTATTTTTCAAATTCACGATATTTTCTTCAAAGGTAAGGCAATAATGATTTTGTCAAACATATGTATAATGAAAGTAAGTAAATGATCCGATGAACTTCATCCGGTATTATAAATACATATTCGTTTATTTGCTTAGTTATCACGAAATTTAAGAAACTATAAAGTCTATAAAATGTATAATGGAAATTTCATAAGAATTTATTAAATAAGATTCTTGGTTTTAGAATTGAATTTCACGTTCTTTAAAAGCATTAAAATGAGTACTTAATGCTTTGAAAAACAGTGTGTCTGTTCGTCCAAATTTTTTATATTTTTTTTTTATTATTATTGGACAGATAGCAACAGCAGTCTTGAAAATTATATGGACTAGTTGTATGATTTTGTTATATTTTTTTTAGGAATAAAGCGAGTAAATCACCTTTCTATTTAAAACAATAATCACGAAAATCTTAAAAAAGTTTGTCAACGGTTCTCTTTCTTCTTTGCTATTAAATTGAAAAAAACTACGAAAATAATCACATTTTTCTGTACAGTAAAATAATTTTATAAATTTTTTAATAATATACCTAAACCATCAACCAACCAACAAACAACATACAATATATGTATGCTTAGAAACGGAAGTCAATATGAGACAACTATAATGCCTTTGGTACAATTTTCAATACGGCAGCAGAAGGGCTACAGTGAGAAGCCACGCTATGAACTGGACTACAACATCAATGATTTGACTATGGATTCAAGGTGCGTGTAAAATCCAAACTAATATTATAAATGTGAAAGTTTATGAGGATGGATAGATGTTTGTTACACTTCCACGCCAGAACTGCTGAACGGATCTGGATGAGTTTTGGCACAGAGATAGATTATAGTCTGGAATAAGATATAGGTTACTTTTTATCCCAGAAAAATGTACGTGGTAATTTACATATTTTTAGATCAATGGTGTTTAGTACTAAACGCAGGATTACTACAAAGAAAAGAAACTGGTTCGCAAATAGGTTGTATACTTTGAGAAAGAAAAAAAAGAACCCATTTGCTAAAAAGGATGTTCCAGTTAGCTCGAAGAAGTAGGTATTGGAATTTCGTTGCAGTAAATCTTACTACTTACTATCTATAATATAATTAAATTTTAATTTTCATAACTATTTACACAAACTTACCATTCTATCTCATCTTAACTATTATTAAATATACTATAACAAGTTTATGTAAACATTCTTAAAGTTATTAATAGTCTAAGATCCCGATATACGTGGTGGACCCCTTACTCTTTTTTCAAGAGAATTTTTTTTTTAAATCGTAAAGCTATAGCTTATATGTTATAACAAACACGACCCAGAGGGGTTGTCACCAAAAATTTGTTTCAGGTTATTTTAATTAAAAAAAACTCTAGTCTGGAGATGTCTTGGTAAAATAACCTTATATCATTAAATTTGTAATAAAGTTGTCTACATTTTGATACTTGGTTGGTCCCGGAAAATACGATCCGATACGAACAATTAACTATTTCAATTTACCTGTTTATATCTGGATGTCAGATAATGTGAATTTGAAAAAGGCCACCAAGCGTATGATGGCAATTTCTACAAGACTTTTACTTTTGATCTATACTAAGTTATCACAGGAAAAGAGTAAATGTACATACCTACTTAAAAAAAATATAAAATAAAAAGAGCCTGGATCAAATTTTTGATAAAAATCCACCTGAGTCGAGTTCGTTAATATATTTTATTGTTTAAAAAATATATTTGGCCTCGAAAAACAGTCCATCACATAAATCGGGATCTCCTACTATAAGTGGTTTAACTAATTAGAGTCTGAGCTTAAGGGAGAGACGCTAATTATAAGAAGAGTTGCATTTATCAAATATTTTAAAGTTTATGGAAAATTAGTACTTAGCAAGTGTACTCGTATAACCTCCTTTGTTTGGAAGTCGGTTAATAAATGAAATTATTATTTTAGATTGTTTACGCCTTGGCCGGCGGCATATTTGACTTCTAATTATTTTCAAACGTCCATAATACCTACGCTTGATCCGTTATATATGACATTACCTTGGAAAAATGTTGACGATCTTATTAAATCTTTGAATGTAACTTCAGCAAGTACCCGAGTAGAAAATCTCACGTTAAGAAATATTTTAAGTAATATTTCTGATATGCAACATAACTTAAGTGGTATGTCTAAGTACTTAATATAATATACATTTTTATCTGTATACTAGCATTGTCCGCGGCTCCGCTCGCGTTCAGATGACCAAAAACCAAATTCTTAGGCTTTACATATTAGTTTACTCTTACAGTTTTTGTATTTTTTCTCAGAAATGAGATATTTTTCCGCGGTAAAAAGTATTCTTTATGTTGACCAGGATAATCAGCTATGACCATACCTTTCATCAAAATCCGTCCAGTAGTTTTTCTGTGATGTGGTAACAGACAGACAGACAAAAATTCTAAAAACTACAGATTCGGCCTTTTGTATCGAAAATAATGTCTATTTCAGTAAGATTTTCCAAGAAATATTTAATGTACAGATTTGACTCAGTTAGAATTTTATTATATGTATTGATTTATGTTTGCTATCTATCGATAACGTCAAAATTTGAGCTGACCGTACTACATATGTCTAATTAAAAATGAGATGATGTTTATCAGAAAATAAGTAGGTATTACTTACGTACTTTACGTAAATAGCTATAGCTATTTACGTAGCTATGGCTGCACATCCGGAGGTTCTGAGTTCGAGTTCCGGGTCGGGAAAAATTTAGTTATTGAGTATTTTTGTTAGTAAGCCTCAGTAACCCCGGAGTTGATAAGTTGGGGGTGTTTCACCCCCGTGCCTCGGGGTGCACGTAAAGCTGTTGGTCCTGCGCCTTAACTCTCACTGGTCGTGTCGAGTAGTGTCCCACAGGAGTAAGAGAGTAACAGGAATAGTGCACTTGTGCCTGCGCGTACACTTGTGTACTATAATATCTCCTGCGCAGATGGCTAGTCTCAATTAGATTGGCGCCTAGGCCGAAATCGGTCGGGAGGACATTATTATTACCTACAAATAATATATGTACATTCGAAAGTCTATTATAGATTTTTTAGTTTGTTATTTTTTTCTACTGTCAAATAAGTGGATGATCGTCGTGTGATAAGACAATCGATGTCCATTTTTCATGTTCAGTCAGCCAGCCAGTCAGTGTTTCATATCAGCCATATACTGGAGAGTGAGAATATTCAATAATATAATATATTTAATAATCCTTTCAAGAGTAAGCCTAGAAACATTGCAAACACATTATTTACGTAAAGATATAGATACATATGTAATATGGGTTGTTATAACATATTTTATTTATAAATTTCAGTATATTTAATCCAAAATCTTTCATTATTTGACAATAATCACTATACAACAGCTGAAAATAAGATGAAGGACCGCTTTTTTAGTAAAGCAGCGTTTACAACAAAATCATTAAGGACAGCTCTATTAAGGTATTCATTAATATTACTAATAAAAGATATAACAAAGTTTTTGTCCATGGCCTAGCGTAAGCACCACAGATGTTGTGCCTCAATTCTTGATCCTCTGCTATGTTCCATAAATTAGCTCCCAATTTTAGAAATTTGAACAGCATTTGACCCTTATCTATATGGTATCGTCGGAGTTTGATACTCGATTCGTGGCGTATCTACCTGGAACTACAGTTTCCCAATTCCGATAACAACTAAGAACAGTGAAGTAAGTGTCAGTAGTTTCATTTAGGGTCTTCAAGATACTTGCTTATAGAGACTGCACTTCTTCATGATAAGGAAAGTATGCCATGACCAGTGCACAATCGTGAGTAAATATCTAGTAAGCTTGAGTTTGAGCTACTAATCACCCCAACAAACTAGTGATTTCCGCCATATTATTTGAGAGACACTAGCTGATGAGAAAGCTCCCAGTGCCTCTTCTAGGTGGTTCTTCCTCTCAAAGTCAAGATTGCCTATTTCTAAGGTTATAAAGTCTTTTCTTGTCTTCTAAACCATTATTAATAGCTCCAGAATATGCTATTTGATCATATTATTTTTTTATTTGAGTTCCACTTTGTTGTTATGCTTGCCACTGACGTATTCTCCCATAAATACCATCACAGCAGTCGTGTTGATGATCGTAGAAGCTGCAACACGTCATCGTATATATATATCATAATACTCGTTT
Organism: Brenthis hecate; assembly: GCA_951806755.1. Lineage (NCBI taxonomy): Eukaryota > Metazoa > Arthropoda > Insecta > Lepidoptera > Nymphalidae > Brenthis > Brenthis hecate. Next base: position 1,196,865 of record OX638264.1, read on the forward strand.
TTTTACGCAGCAGTGTGCAGCAGCAGGCGGTTGACACTTGGGTCGGTCTATTTCCCTTTTCGCCATATATAAGAGAGAAAAACATAATTAAAATTAATTGCATTAGAAACAACGTCATATTATTTTGTTTATTAATCCTAATTTTTAGTTAAACCACGCATACAATATTGTAGAGTCTGCAAAAATCGGGCAGGCTATCTATCGAGAATGTACAAATTCTTATACTTATTTCTCATAAGTAAATAGTAATAAATATAGAATGTAGCTTGGGCAGGCCTCTGGTATTAATTTTCGCAAACAACAATATTTTCAAGGGAACAATTTTATAGTCCTGTAATGTTACAAAAATACAAGAGCACCACCTCTTCTCAAGAGCATGAAGCCCTTAGAAAGATGGAAACAATTATATCTAATAATAATATCACCACATTATTACTTGTTAAAATGAATTCAACACAATTAAATACTCACGACTATGATAGTACTACAGGTAGGTGTATTTTTCTTCTATTGATTAATTATTATTTTATATTATGATTTGATTTCACGGTGGTTTAATTGAAATGACGACACGTTTGGCTCAGTTTGTAGTGACCCTACTTTCTGTGCCAGCGGTCTCGGATTCGAGTCCCGCTGGGGGCATTCATTTGTGTGATGAACACAAATGTTTGTACTCCAATCATGGGTGTTTATATTTATAATATGTATGTATTTAAAGTTATATACCATGTGTAGTGTATCAACTATCTGGTATCCATAACACAAGCCTCGCAGTTTACTATGAAACTAGATGGTGCTGTGTGTTAATGTCCCAAAAATATTTATTTATTTATTATTTAGTGACAAAATTATAGGCTAACATTTAACTAAAAAAATATGACATTATTTCTGTTGTACAAGCATTGTTCGCGGCTCCACCTTTGGAGTTATACGTACAATATTGAGTTTTGTACTACAAGTTTCTTCTTCGGAACTCCCTAGAGACTTTTAAAGACAAACATTTTTTTCTTAATCTATGCTAGCTAATACAATATATTATTTTATATTAAAACAAAAAACCTATTTTAATTGATTACATTAAAAAGGTTCATATGTACAATATACGTATATAACATACTTTATTTTCCTTTAATATACCTACAACTAACGAGTGAGATGAGAAAAAACTTACAGATGGTGTCACAAACATGTTAGCAACTACTATGAGAAACACGCCGAAGTAAGTTTAAACAATATGTTACAAGGGATGAAAAGTATTAATTTAATAGTGTAATAATAAAAAAATGATTTCTTTTTTAAGTTATTTATTTGATTTGCATTATATTGCAGACAACAAAATGGAACTTTAGTAAATCATGAATCTTGGGAAAATGTAGTTCAATCAGCGCCGGTAATGGCTATTATTTTAAACAAAACTGATCTGATCTCGAAAGATTTTCATAATAAAACAGATTTAAATAAATCAATGAGATTAAGACCAAGGTAAGATATTTTAATTACTTTAATGACGATTCATTAAAAATAATAATGGTTATGTATGTAGATTTAATAAATAAATAAAATAGTTAATTATATATTTTTTTATATATATTAGAAGAACTTAATGTACATTAAACGACTTAATTGTACTTTTAAAAATATTGTTTTATATACCCAGATATGTACTTAGATACATCATATAAAAATTAGTAGCTTAAAACTTTTTGTTTGAAATTGGTTGTATTCCGAACGTAATTTAACTTTATTTTTTTTTAATCATTTCTTTTCAAATCGAGAATGTGAAATAAAATAGAATTATAATTTTCCGAAAGTAAATTACGAAAAAAACGCAATATCCAAGCGGTACAAATAGAAAAATCTCGGCCACGGAACATAACGACAAAGAAGAACATGGTCACAGAAGATGAGTCCTCTAATGGATTCTCTGGGATGCAGGATCTAGCTCGCCTCGTAGAGTTGCAGGATGACGAGGTTTTATCATTATACTTATGATTACAATTTAATTCATTTCACAAGTTTTGAGATCACTTTATGTGATAAGATCGCTTTTAAACTGAAATAATAATTTGTCTCGATGTACCGTTATATATATTTTTTTACTTTGTCATATTTTTTGGTGCAATAAAGGATTAAATAATAAAACGTAATTTAAGCTTAATTTTAATTTCGGCAATAGTTATTAGGTACATATTCATTCCATTTTTAATAAGTTTCATTGTAGATGCAAGGTCGCGTAGCGCTACGCTATCTACGAAATTATGTAGGTCCGGTGCTTTTCAATATCTGTGACTTTCGAGAAGCTGAAGCTCGCCAAATGTTTCTTTTTAATGCTTCACGTATTGTCATTGCCGTCAGCAATTTTACGGTAATTACTTGTTTTATAATTCAATATTTATTATTTAGACGATTTAATGTAAATATATAACTAAATTTTATATTTTATAACTAATAACGTTTCCCAAAACAACCCTTTACACAGAATGTGTAAAACATACTCGTGCAATAGTTTAAATGATGAATACGACATTTTTAATAATAGTTTTTTATCGTTCAAGAAAAAATTAAATGAATTATAGTTCTTACTTTACATTTTCGATAATAAAGATATGTTTTCTCTCTGTTTCTTCTCCTTTATCTTTTTTTCTTTGTATTTTTTTTCCACATGAAATGTAAATATTATTTTTTTTTGTTTTTTAATATTTCTTATGTACTCGTTACTTTAAATGCACAGACTCATTGTAATATTCACCTTCTGGTTAAGTTTGTTTATGTAGTTATTATATGTTTTTATTTGAATGTTGTGTACAGATATAATTGGACAACAAATTTAATATGATATTTTTAGTTTGTAATACGAAGATGTAATTTTTTTAATTTGTTTTCTGTTTCTGTACCTAAATAAATAAAATAATAATTATGATGATGAAGATAAAAAAAATTCAAGTTGATTTATTTTTTCAAAGATTACGTTTTATGATATTTTATAAAATACTAGTGACTCACCCTCGCTTCGCTTGGGTTCGTCCCTAGCTTGGTTCCCCATACAAACTTTCATCCCCATTTTCACCCACTTAAGGGATGATTTCCGGGATAAAAGGTATCCTATGTCCTTTCCAGGATCTCAAACTATCTTCTTACCAAATTTCATCTACATCGGTTCAGTAGATCCAGAGATTACCCCCTATAACGTTACAAACTCACAAACTCACATTTTACAAACTTTACCTCTTTTTACTATTAGTATAAATATGCATATAACTTCTTATTTATTTTGAAAATAGTATATTACTATTCTGAAAATCATTTTTTATAAGGATAAATGAATTAGAGATATTGGTACATTCCATATAAGACCTTAAAGATTTATTATTTAAATTCCAAAAATATTTTTCCTAGCTAAACCGCTTGATGTTAGTATTGACGCCAGCGATAACGCTGTTTGAAAATGCGTCAGAATGTCCGCCGGCGCACCTCGAGTGTCAAATAACTGGAACGCGAGTATGTATCGACTCTTTGAATGCATGCGACGGAGTACCAAATTGTGGCTCTTACGGTAAAAGTATCATATGTTTTATACATGAATTTTAATTACTTAATCTAATTTTATAATTTCAATTACTTAATTTTATTTATGAATTTTAATGACTTTCGACTCAGAATTATTCACGCTTTTTGCCTTGCAATACAGACAAGAATCGGTGTATACAGTAAATATTGATGGATGTCACATAAAAGTCTATGTAACTTATATGTGACTTTCATAATTCTTCAAACGACACTAAGATTTCACTTGTGCAGGAATCAAATCCGTGACTACTCTTATTACTCGTAAACTCACTATGCACAAAAGTTGTCTTTTTTACCATATAATAACAGTGTATTTTTTGATTAACCGTGTAATTAACGACTTGTGTCTTAGATTTTCCTTGTATTTTTTTGATTAACCAAGTGATGATGATGATGTTCTCCTAGCCGCTTCCGGCCACGGCGGCCAATCTCATTGAGACTAGCCAACTACGCAGGAGATATTATAGTGCAGCGCGTGTACGCGCAGACACAACGTGCACTCTCTATTCCTGTCACTCTCATACTCCGGTGGGATGACTGCTCGACACGACCGGTGAGAGTGTCGGCGCAGGACCGACGGCTTTACGTGCTCTCCGAGGCACGGGGGTGAAACACCGCCAACTTCCCAACTCCGGGCTGTTACTGAGACTTACTATACAGAAAGACTCAATAACTAAACTTGGCCCGACCCGGGACTCGAACCCAGGACCTCCGAGTGTGCAGCCGTACATGCTAGCCACTACACCACCGAGGCAGAACCAAGTACTGCTATATTAGTATATATAGTATAAATAGGTATAAAGTTAGTGTGTATAAATCAGTATCAAGTTGATAACTTTATACCTATTTATACTAGTGTATTGTACATACAAACATTAATAATATTCGTAAAATGTATTTGTTTCATATTAGTAATTAATTGCACATTATGATAGATTTTCTAATATTAATGTTAAAAATTTAATTACAATTATATGTCAATTAAATAAAAGAGATATGTAAAAAAGGATAATTTAATCATATAAGTAGATATACAATGATATTTGATACCTCATTTAGATATATATGACGAAGATCGTCTCTTATGTGGAGTAGCGAAGGGTCTCCAACACAACGTGTATCTGGCGGCATTCACGTTCCTCGCGGTACTCTTTACAATGTTGTACACCATACATTACTGGTTAAAACGATGCGTCCCCAGAGTCTCTGAAGCATTTTTTGTGTTCTCCGATACTTCTGAAAATAAGTTAGTTGTTATTAATATGCTATTATCTTATAATATTAAATGAGCAATTTATATATCTATGTCTATTTTATATCGTGTATCTCGGAAACGGCTCTAACGCTTTAGATCAAAATGTGAATTTAGATAAGGTTTTGTTTTTTAAGTTTATCTATATAAGTGTATTTTCTAAAAAATGCAATTTCTATATCTTAGTTCGGTCGTCCAGGTACTTATTATAAAAATATTTATTATTAAAATAAAATATGTATATGTTTGTATTCAAAATTATCGTTTAAGTTATTTCAAGTTTTACTACTTAAAGTTTTAATCAAGAATATTTTGATAGTTATACACTTTTGCGACCGGAAAAGACATAAGTTAATATTTTCTATATATATATATATATATATATATATATATATATATATATATATATATATATATATATATATATGCAATATTTTAAGACCATTTTTTCAAATAGCCATTGTATTATTAAATAATATCTTTGATTTATTACAGATTAATTTTGGATACGATCATGAGATCACCAACAGATATCGACGATTATTCATACAAATGTGTGTATTCTGGTGCCTTTTTTGACGATATTTCTTTGCCAGATTACAAAGAAAAAGTTGGAAAAAGTAATATTTTCACAAAGATTTACAAAGCGTGTTGTGGATTTTTACTTTGTAAAACTAAAACGGGCAATAAAGAGCAACTAGATGTAATAACCGCAAAATATGACACGAACGTAGCTCAACCTAATAAAATGTTTTCTTTTACTGAACTTGAATTACGTAAATATGGTTTGGTTTTTAAAGATGAAGGTGTACAAACTGGCGGCAGCATAGACAGAGTGCCTGAGAGAAATAAAGGAAATAAAAGCAAACCACCCAAAAAACAATACGCAAAAGATTCGTTAGCAAAATTTAAAATAACTGAAGGCCAAGGGACGGTTAAGGACAAAAAATACACAGACGAATTAAACTTAATCAAAATGACAAAAGAAAAAAAATCCTCGATATCACAAATAGCTAGGACATCAGAGCGAAATCCTATAAAAAACAAAAGAAGAATCGCTCTTTCTCCAGATGACGAAAAAGAAATAAAAAACACTGTTTATGAACGTTCTTCTAACGCTAGTCTCGTTTCCGATAAAATACCGGTTATTTGTGAAATCCATCCAGAAAAACCAAAAAAAATGGATACATCAAAGCGTTTAAGATTTGATGAATCGCCCACCTTGATAACGTCAGTCGGCTTCGAGGAAGACATTATAGAAGCCTCTAACTCCGGACGGATGGATAGTCGTGATAAACATGATCTCTCCACTATTATTGAAACAGAAAATGACAGCTCTAGTAAGGATTTTATGAAATTCTGGAGTCCTAAAAGTAAGAAACAAAAAAAGTAAGCAATCAAGAGCAACATTTTTCGGCGTATTGATTAGATTTACAATAAACTTTACTGTAGGTATTTTTATTGTTATGATGTAATTGTTGTATACTAGAATATAATAATAAAGTTTTTTTTTATACTATTCAGAATTAGTGCTTGACTACGTTCCACCTGATGGTAAGTGGTAACGCAGTCGTAGATGGTAAGTCGCACTAATTCAGTAGCCACCTATTCACTCTTGCCTTGAAGACGCCCATATTATAATCAGACGGAAACACCGACGCAGGCAGGTTGTTCCAATCCTTAGCCGCACGTATAATAAATGACGTAGCGAAACGCTTCTTGCGGACGGGTGGAATGTCCACGACATAAGGATGGAGACCAGCCGTTCGTCGGGTTGTCCGATGATGGAAAGGGGATGGATGATGATGATTTTAAATAATAATACAATTTTAATACTTGCATTTTTTTTCTTAATATATCTACATATATTAGTTACGTTGCTATTGATGAAAAGCGATATAAGATGTATGAAAAGTATTTATATACATATAAATTATATAGTGCCTCTCACTGTAAATTAAATGAAATTGATTTATTTGTACTAGCAACTCGACAGAACCGGTTGTTGTATTTTTCCGTGGGAATGAAAGATTTTCCTGTTGTAAAAGGTATACATACATATCCTAAATTTTGTCCCGTCGAGTAATAAATTATCACTACACAATATTTAGTTAAAATTCGTTCAGTATTTTTTTATAAAACGCACCCGAATAAATACACATACAAAGAAACAAACTTTTCTTTTACCTACTATTGTTTGGGATCTATATTCTGTACGCAATGGATAACAGTAATTGTGTTTAAAAATATATTTCAGACATAGATTTCGCTTTGTTACTATTTTATTTCATGTATTGATGTCTTACAATGAAATATAAAGATTTTTGTTTGTTTACGCAAAGCACTTTATATTGATAAAATAAGATTAAACGATCGATTAAAGTTAGTATGCTACAAATTATAATAATATTAGCATGGCTATTGGGATCGTAAACTCATGTGACACTATAATGACCTTAGAAAAACTGATCATGGAAATGAAATTGTACCAAAAATATTTAATTATTATTAAATAAAACTATCTTTTCGGATTATTTCGCGGATTTATTTAATTATTAATTATGCAACTTTTTATGTCTAATTCGAGTAAACGGCAGATTCCATGAATGAGCTTACCACTCATCTGCCCACATAGTTCAAGACATTTGCGCTTTACGGCCGTCCCGCGCCATTTCCTAATTAACGCCAATTGTGGACCGGACAGTACACGTGCCAAAATGTATGTCGTCTTTTTAGGAATTATACTGTCATTGTTTGTAGATTTATTTTGGAATACAGCTGACCAGTTATATAGAGCTCATGTTATTTTATTTCTTTTGTACAAAAAGCTAAGGCATATCAATTTTCATATACATTCTACTTATAAAATTATTTGGCTAAGAAATTTATATTGTGCATTTTTTTGTTTTACGTTGTACAATTATAATTACTAGTCTTGCCTAGTGGTTTAATTCGATCATAAGATCACTATTTATTTGAGGAAATCATACATAATGTGTAATATGTGAATTTACAATTTTCGAATATTGTTTATCTGTTTGCAAAATTTTTTTATTCATAACACGAGAGATTGTCAATAGATACGAAACAAAAAAAAGAAAATCGGTTGACAAACAGAGGAGAAAACGGAAATGAGAACGAAGACTGTTTTGTCTTTGCCTATTTACATAAGTATATACATAGATAACAAATTATGATGGAATACTTTGACACCGAGTTTCGTCTATTGTTGGTTGTAAGTTACGAAATGTTGGTTTTAATATTATTATATAGAAAATAATTTTGTGTTAGATAATTATTAAGGCATGTTAAGGCAGACATTTAAGCATATATTATTTAGGCTCTGGAACTCGACACTCGACGATGGAACTGCCTCGGTGGTGTAGTGGCTAGCATGTACGGCTGCACACCCGGAGGTCCTGGGTTCGAGTCCCGGGTCGGACCAAGTTTAGTTATTGAGTCTTTCTGTATAGTAAGTCTCAGTAACAGCTCGGAGTTGGGAAGTTGGCGGTGTTTCACCCTCGTGCCTCGGAGAGCACGTAAAGCCGTCGGTCCTGCGCCTTAACTCTCACTGGTCGTGTCGAGTGGTCGTCCCACCGGAGTATGAGAGTGACAGGAATAGAGAGTACACTTGTGTCTGCGCGTACACTTGTGCACTATAATATCTCCTGCGCAGTGGGCTAATCTCATTGAGATTGGCTGCCGTAGCCGGAATCGGCTAGGAGAACATCATCATTTAGGCTCTAGATAGTACACAGTGGACTTAAATAGACGAGATGTGGGCTTAAATATAAATAATAAATATATATTATATTTTTATTTACAAATTACAGCCCGTGTATTATTTGATCTTTAGTCATTATACATGCTCCTCATAGCACGGATAGCTCTAGGTGTATTTCTATGTACCCGACCTGGAGACACGCGATTACACAGCATCAGACAAACAAATAGAATGACAAACAAAATATCCATAAATACTTTTATATGGCATCTGTTGCGATCTCTAAAATACTTAATAAAATATTTTAATCGTACCTATATCCTTGATCGCATTTCAATTTCATTAGGTATATCCGTAGATATAAAATATAAGTTATATCAATAATAACATGCGAACAGTTATGCAGAAAATGGTAAATTGTTTGGCTGTATAAAGCACGCCATAAATACACCCATTTCATCTAATGACACCATCTTGTTTAATCTGTGGACACCATTAACTAAATATCGAGCGAGAGGCCGGCTTGTGTAACTCTAGCAAGATGTTCTTCAGTATATAATATATGTACATAGTACATAGAGTCACATAAACAAGTGGCGTAGTTTTATTGGGTTCATCTAGGGGCACTGACGTATATCATTGCTTTTATGTCAGCTCCAAAAAAGATAGATGTAAAAGTGTCAAGCTAGAAGTGGGAGCCGGTGCGCGAGGTCATTTCAATTGAAATCAATTAAAGCAATTGCCTTCAATTGAACGGGCGGCAGATTCAGCGTCGCTGCGTCCACAGAGAGATTTTATGTGAAGCGCCTACGCGCCGTCACATGACTCATCGAGTACTTATTTTTTTTACTAAAAATATCGTGTTTAGATAATTCTCGATGTTAATGTTACAGTAATTTATTATGTAACATGTTAAAATGTAATGTTATCCAAATGCTGTAATTATTCCTATATAATAAAACTTATTTATGCACAAAATTTATATTATACCTATTTTATGAATTATGTATTGTAGATCACGTTAGCTTTATCTACTAAAAAAGCGGTGTCTATGAGTATACGTTGCTTGTGTGTGTTTTAAGATTTTGTCCCCAAGTATTAAAATTTGGCCAGCGCTTTATATGAGAGCGGGTGAAACAGAGAATTTACTTGTCTTTGGTTATGCTCTATCAATATAAAAGTAGTTTTTAATTAAAACTACTTGCCTATCTATAATATAAAAATGAATCGCTGAATTTGTTGGTAAGCGCAAATAAATAAATAAAAACTCGAGAGCAGCTGAACCGATTTCGCTAATTCTTTTTTGAGAATATTCCTTGAAGTACGGGGATGGTTCTTACGGAGAGAAAAAATTAAAAAAATTGCCTGAAAAAATCTAAAAACAACATTTTTCTATACTCCCATACAAAAGATTCGTAATAATACTTAAAAGTCAATTTGAACTTTAATACCATACCTTTAAGTTTAAGTGTTAATGGAGACGTTCCGGAAAGGCAAAAAAATTGAGTGCCGTTAGTATCGTATAAACATTAATGTCAATATTTGTTAATATTATTAACAAAAAAAAAATGGCTAACGCAGGCTAATAACTATTTATATCTATTTAAAACGTATCTAGCGACGAACCCGAGCGAAGCGAGGGTGAGCCGCTAGTAGTAAATAAAATTTATATTAAATGTGTTTGAAATTCGGCATAAAGGTTGCATATATTCTGGATATGTTGTATATTAACATACTTTTATTTCACCCAGCGAGCAGAACTGAGAGCGTTATAAAGAATAAAAATATTTTAAGAAATAAACATCCTGTCAACAAGTACAAAGTAAAATTTAAACGGTTGCAATTTCATACAAGGATAATATGATGATAATCTAATAATAAAGAAAACATATGACGTGCGTGACTAAATATATTACTGAGCGTTAAAGTACCTACAAGTAACTAGACATTTAGGTAGTACATAATAAAATTTTATTATTATACTACATATACTTAGTATATTACGAGTAAAATATTTTATAGGAAAGGATATACATAATATGTAGTTAATAGCTTATAATACCCTTTAGGGAAATCTCGCGCTTTTTCTAACTATAAAACTCCAAATACAAGCCAAATATGATCCAAATTTTTTTTAACTTTCTGTTTGCAAAAAATGATTTGAGGTTATATTTATGTTTAGTATAGATTTCTCAGAGATGCGATATTTTTTATTTATTTTTATTATTTTTTATATTTTATTTTAGTAAAAAGTATCCTATATGTTGACCCGGATAATCGGCTACCATCATACCAAATTTCATCAAATTCCCTCCAGTGGTTTTTCCGTGATGCGGTAACAGACAGACAGACAGACAAAAAATCTAAAAACTATAGATTCGGTCTCTGAATCGATAATAATGTCTATTTCAATAAGATTTTCCAAAAAATATTTAATGTACAGATTCGGCTTAGTTACAATTTTATTATATGTATAGATTACTACGCGAAAACTAGAGGGGGGTGGGTTCCTTGCCTACTACGGGTGGTCCATTACATGGTGTTCCATTGTTACAAAAAATATATGATGCCTTAATTCCTGAACTAGAAAACTATTTTTCAGGAGCTAGTTTCTTCCCATATCATATGCTATTACATATATTATGTAATAAATTTTTAATTTATGGAATTAAACCCATTATTGTGTTTTATGATGTCTCACCCTAACATGTCATTAAGAAAAGACATAAAAGCAAAAAAAAAATATCCACTAGGTATTATTTTTTATTGTTTGTCAATATCGAACATAAAAATACTATAAACACACAATGATATGGAAAGATGCATCGCCGGCCAAAGCGCCACTTAATTGAATATAGAAAATTAAAACCGCAGGCGACAGTTAAATAAACGGATAAAACGCCCAAGATAATTAAGTTTTGAGTATATAAGTATCTACTATACCATTATGGCTGCAAAAATAGCACATAAAATTGTTATAACACTGTATTAAATTACTTGTTTTCTTCTTTTTAATAATAAAAAGTAAAGTTATAATTTTGTTAATTTAATTATTAGCTTAATATGTTAACCTATTTTAGAAGTACAAAGAAAAATATTATAAGTATATAGAACGTATTATAATATGATTAACTTCGGAATATATTGGGCGATGGCTGGTAAATGTTTATTCAGCTCATTCTAATAACATATTTTGTGCACGATTCTATCTTGTAAGTATTCAATTAATTTTAATTTTGGAATTATTATTAATTATTATAAAATGGTTTAGATTTACTAGATTATATCTACTAATACATCCGTCGCCTCAACAACGTATCATTGATAAACTTAGAAGGATGATAGGACAAATTATGATATGTCCTATCATTCTTCTCCTTTATCATTTGTATGTGCAGTACGCTCTATGGAGTGTCCAGCAAAAATTTACAATTTAGGGTTGATAATCCCAACAAAATCGGCCCAGCGAAGCCCAGGTGAATTTCAGAGTTTGTAAAGAGGGCATATTACAGGGCAATTTTTTTATTGTTTCTTACTCAAAGGAAGTTACTTCTATCAGAAAGCTATTATAAGCGTAAGTAAAAGTAAAAATTTGATGGATAGACACATCAAATTTTTACAACATATTTATTATGATGGAAAGGAATTTACTTAAAAGTAGGCACATATAAAAAGCAAAGTGAGAAAAAAGTATGTGGGGTTTTAATACAAAAAGTGATTTTTTCTTTGTTTTATCGTAATAAAATATTATGTAATACTACAAATTTAAGAGTAAAACAACAAGTAATAAAAAATAGCCTTGAGGGAGTCGAACTCTTTTATCGGATTTAACCGTATTTGGAATAATGTCCTATGTTTAGGAAAAAATATTATCATGGATTTTGCAATTATTCGTCTGACGACTGATAGGTACCTATCTCATGCAAGTCAAATCTACAATTAGTGCCCGATTGGCTCGAAGGTATCATATGAAAATTTCAATGTTATAGTTGGAAATATGATTCAAAATTACATCGAATACAAAGTACACCGGATATGTAGGCAATGGAGACTTTCAATGCTTCTCTTTTTGTACCCCGCTAAGAGTATGTACGTGATATGCCTACGCGTAGCGTAATTCGAGAATAATATGTATCTATATATAAGTTGTAATATATTACATACATATTCGTACAAAACACTAAATATTTGTGCATAAAGGTGCTAATCTACATTTATTTTACATTTTTTATTTATTACGCACTAGCGATTCACCCTCACTTCTCTCGGGTTCGTCCCTAGGTACGTTTTAACGGTTAGTATGGAATAGATAGTCGATCGCTTGCTCTATAAAAAACAAAAACAAACTATCCCACGGGAACCGGATAAAAAGTAACCTATGTCCTATTCCAGACTATAGTCTACCTTTGTGCCAAATTTCATCCAAATCCGCTCAGCCGTTCTGATGTGATTAAGCAACTAACAACTTTCGCATTTATAATATTATTTAATTAATTAATAGAATTATATTATATATTTATATTATTAGCAGTATCTGCGGCTACGCCCGCGTTCAATCTAAAAAAAAAAATAACTCTTTGGCTTTATGTTATATCTACAGCGGAATTACCCTGGCTTTATTCGGGTTCTTCGCTATGTATTTATATAACACTAGCGACTCACCCTCGCTCCGCTCGGGTTCGTCCCTAGTGAAAATTTGGGTTTTTATGTATTTTTTAATGCCGAATCATAACATTTTTTTTGGGGTGGACCACCCTTATCATTTAGGGGTATGGAAAATAGATAGTAGCCGATTCTCAGACCTACTGAATACGCATATAAAATTTGGTAAAAATCGGTAAAGCCGTTTCGGAGGAGTACGGTAACAAACATTGTGACATGGAAATTTTATATATAAGATTTTTCATACAAAAATACTGAAATCGCGATTAAAAAATTGAGGGAGGAGAAATGAAAAATAATTTACGACCTATTTTCGTACTACCAAATATACAAAAAAAAAATCATTAAAATCGGTCGTCTTTTCGGAGGAGTGCAACCAACAACATATGATCCGAGCAATAAGTTCAAAATTTAGTTAAAATTGGTTCAGTACTTTTCGCGCACGCGCTTCTAACGCTCACACCCAGAGAGAAAAACAGACAAACACACAAAATTTTTAATAACTATTGTTTTGGGGTCTATATATTGTACACAATACGTAACAGTCATTATTTCTAAACAATATTTCACATACAAATTTTGCTAAGTTACTGTTTTCTTATATGTATAAATTTTAGTTTTTTATCACTAAGCTTGTATCAGACAAGCTTTACTTTAACCGCACATTACTCAATAACAGCTGATTGTATGATATTCTGAATGTTTTCTTTTAATCGGTTAAGTAGTTACATCTCATTTGAGCGAGGAACATATAGTAGGTATAGTGTTACCATATAACTTCTTTAAAAATTGGTAAATGTTGGTTATTTTCTATTTATTTATAAAAAGTAAAATGAATATATATTGAATATCGAAAAAGAAATCGAAATAGTAATAAAATATTTTAATATTATATTAAAACCATCTAAGAGAGAAGCCATTCTCGCCTACAATATAAGCAGTACAAATTAAAGCTTTTATACATATGTGTAGCTTATTATTTAAAACTTACGTTTATCTCTGGTATCACTTTTAGTACCCAACACTTTCGTAAAAGATATTTGCCCTCAGTTCACCATATAAGTTTACTACACTATCACTTAAAGTATACCATAAGTTGATCCACAAAAGTTTTATCACAATTTGCTATACTATTCACATTTTAAATCACTGACTGATCCTTTTGGTATATGCCTAAGGGCTTGACACAAATGCAATGAGAATTTCACGACTCCTATGTATCTACATGACCCACTTTTATTAGTCGTAACAAGTGCAAATGCGCTGAGAAGTGCATCAGCGAGTGCAATTCGTGTTGCCTGAAAGTCACCAATGAGCCCAATGAAGGAGAGATCCCGCTGGCGAGTGCCAGCACCAACCTAAATAGACTCTGATCATCTAAATTGACTTCAATTAAATAACAACCGAAATTGTTGAAATGCGCCATTACTCCCTCAGCGCTAATCTAAGTGCCAATAGTCAGGGCGAATGTTTTATTAATAATCCTCTACAATAACTGTTAATTAATAATTAAGCAATGGAAGCGTTGATCGGCAGCATCAGTTAGCGCGCAACGCGCCACTGTGAGGGCTGGTGTCTTATAATATTTTAGTACTAAGTGTTACATTTTATAATATACTTTAACACATTGCTATCCTAAAGTCTTATAGAATTTTTGAATGGCGAATCACATTGTATCTTTTGTAATTATTCCCACGGCTATAAATCATAACATGGACATGTGAGTAGTGTTGATACGGATTTATAATAAAATACCATGGACTTTCAAAATAATGATGTGGGCGTTTGCACCCTTCAAAAGGATCGAAACAAACAGCATCTCGGGTGAATTTGTGGGAATCCCGCATGATACGTTTGTCCGGAGCTCGCGCTGGGATAGCGCCCGCAGCTCGCGCCGCTCCGCCGCGAGGGAGACACTCGCCGCAGCGCTGGGGGTGTGGCTCCCAAGCGACGCCATTGGCTCCCTTGCCACATTGTGCTATCG
Organism: Brenthis hecate; assembly: GCA_951806755.1. Taxonomy (NCBI): domain Eukaryota; kingdom Metazoa; phylum Arthropoda; class Insecta; order Lepidoptera; family Nymphalidae; genus Brenthis; species Brenthis hecate. The sequence goes on from OX638264.1 coordinate 1,212,054, forward strand.
TCCTAAACGCCCGCTGCGCCCGATCTAATATCTCACTTCGGTTCAACTACTACGAAATAAAATAGCATTCTCGCACGCACATTTGTCGAGCTCGGTCAGTTCACTCATTGGCTCGGTTTCTTCATCGAGAGTCGTATTATGGTAATATAAATTGACCAACCGTAGACCAAATTCGGTTAGTTCGTTAAAGTTGATTAAAGCCATTTAACCGGTACGGACACGACGAAACGAACGGCGCGAGCGTCGATCCCGTGGACTCGACTAAATGAGCTTCAATTGTTTAATATCTGAGTCGATAATTCGATCGTGAATCGGGCTCGTCGAGCCCAGAGTCCGAGTAGCGGCAGGCAGGCGGCCGCGACGGAGCCGAGCGAGGTGGGCACGGAGGTAGCGGGTGCGCACCCGCCTGCCGCCGACGGCTACATGTACGTGTGTGGAGACAGCACCGGCGGCGCCGGTCCTCGCTACGAGTGCGCCTTTGAGGGTGGCGGTGGCATGGAGCAGCCAACGTTTGAAGAGCACATGTTTGGCGAGTTCGGCAAGGATCGGCAGGTGCAAGTCGTGGTTGGCGCAGGGGGCGAGCTGCAGTACCGCGAGGACCTGCCGGTCTACGCCGGCAGCGAGCAGAAGCGCAAAGAGGAGCCCCTGCTGCTACAGGCGGTCGAGACGGTGCCCACGTCGCACGCGACGCATCCGCCACCGCCACCTCCTCCGTCAACGTCCAAAAAAAGCGACAAGAAAAAAAGTGAAAACAACGGAATCAAGAAAAAGAAAACAAGGTATGTCCATTTGACTTTTAATGTTTTCGTGTGTAAGCTATGCAATTAACACCTATAATTACTTTATAAATAAGAGAGTTACAACACCACTTTTAAGTCATTTATTCTATCTTAAGGGGTGGAATGTTTTTTTGAAAATATGGGATTACATTTGAGTTACAATTCAATTTTCTTATTAATGACGTCAAAGCGTGCCAGTTGAACACAGATTATTTCACCAAAGTCACGTGGAATATTTGAGTTACAAAAATATATTTAAACAAGCATTGCCCGCGGGTCCGCCCGCGTTCAGATGACCGAAAACTAAATTCTTAGGTTTTACATATTAGTATACTCGTAGATTGCAGTTTTTTTATTTTTTCTCGAAAATTAGATATTTTTCCGCGGTAAAAAGTATCGTATATGTTGACCCGGATAACCAGCTATCACCATACCAAATTTCATCAAAATCCCTCCAGTGATTTTTCCGTGATGCGGTAACAGACATACAGACAGACAGACAAAAGTTCGAAAAACTATATAAATAAACTAAATACTATATAAATAAACTAAATAAACTATAGATTCGACCTCAAGATTTTCCAAAAAATATTTAATTACAGATTCGGCTTAGTTACAATTTTATTATATGTATAGAAAATATACTTGGCTAAATAACACTTTAATTACTTATTTATCCACACTTGCACCACAATTTATAATTTGGTTTAAATGTCTTAAATATGTTTAACAAAATGGTACTTACTATTTTTTGCATTTAAAAAAAATTGGAGCAAGTGGAGTAAAAAGATGAAAAATAGTTTGTAGCCAAATTATCAACCGTAGCAATATGTGACACTCAGGGGCGCGCGCTACGAAGACGTAGTCACCTGTCGCTACGACGACGTCATTGAGGTCGTAGTAGGTTAATCTGAGAGTGGTCGTAGTAGTAAAAGAAAATTTGAGTTGTTTCTATAAAACAATAATATATTTGTGTTGTACAAAGTTTAAAAAATACATAGAAAAAAACTACATAGAATAAATATATGTTAGTAAAAAAATTAATAATAAAACTTGCTATTATACTGGCATGATGCACTCACCCCAATGCATAACTAATAAGATGATTTTAAATATGCGATAGTACTGACATATGGTATTACAGCCCACTATTTATATTTTTATATCAAATATAATATTTATAAACTCTATTTCAAAAATATTGAAAAAATAAACATATACTGCCTATTGCTTTTAATTCGTGTAGATAGTATTTATTTATTACATACACATACAGAATAAAATTTGATATTTGATTTCAACACTAAAAAGATATTAGATATTGTGTTTTAATAAAAATATCACCCTTTTTTTAATGCTGAATTGTAACGAATATGAGTATGAAGCTGGCGCCTTGGCTATTTAACTTTAATAGATGTTCGTGACTATAATTACCCGTATCACTGCGGGGAGTCCATTGCCTTATCTTAGAGTTATATGATGGTGCGATAAAAATGTCTGATCATGGATAAAATTAATCTAAGAAATCGCAATTCTAAGCGAGTTTTAACGATATATTAAACATATTTAATATATTTTTAAAGTAATTACAATTTAAATTACTTCTCACTAGTACTAAACTAAAAGTATAATAATACCAGATAATCTCAAAAAAGTATAAAGTCAGTAAAACATTTATTATAACTTATATTTTAAAATATATAAGTATTCTTAAATTGTAATTAATAACATGCCACAACTATATCAGAAGTGTTGTCAATTGGAAAGCAATTAGAGGTGCGCACGCGCAACAGGGGTGAATTTAGTTTCACGCTCAATCAATTTCCGCGCGTGCCCGCAGCCATATTGCACGCGTCAGATGGTGGATGCACCGCGGGATGATAAGAATTTTATTTATTCATGAATATGTAATTAAATACTGACAGTAGTTGAATTATTTTAATCGTTTTATTTTCTTTGACCATAGGACAACATTCACCGCGTATCAGTTAGAAGAGCTCGAACGCGCATTTGAGCGCGCTCCCTATCCTGACGTGTTTGCGAGAGAAGAACTTGCTCTGAAACTTAATTTATCGGAATCACGAGTTCAGGTAAGTTTTTTTATAATTTAGGCATGGTTACTACTACCGTTATTTTTTCTGATATTTCTCATTCGCTTTATTAATTGTAAAAGTTGTAGGTAAAACAATATAATATTAAACATAGTACAGGCAATATGTTAAAAGCTAATGTGATAATTTACAATATTAACAAAAGTTATCTTTAAGAAGAATAATTTTAAACAAAATATAAAAATATTTAATTTTTAAATAGGTTTGGTTTCAAAATAGAAGAGCAAAGTGGCGTAAACGTGAGCCTCCTCGGAAAACCGGCTACATTGGTTCCAGTTCTCCGAGTTCAACTACATTAGGGGGTGGATTTTCCGGTATCGGAGGAAACTTGCCTGCTTTCCCTCAGAATGGTTTACCAGCCCCGGCGGACTCTTGGTCCTATCAACATTCATATGAACTTTCATCGCATCACTTATTATCTTCAGGAAGTAGCGGATACCCTGGATTTAACACTCAACCTGCTTACTCTTACACAACAGTGCTCAACGGGCACGATGGTCAAATGTTTGCTCCGCGTCATTCGTACGAGTATGGTGAAGGTAGCCCTCCACCACTCGGTGTCAGGGACTACCCCATGATAGCAGCACATTCCCCGCAGATGGAAGCACATGGGCACGATGATAAATTAGAGTATCGAACCCACGATCATGAGGACAAGTACTCGTCGTGTGCTCTACAAGAGGACCCGCCTCGATACGCCGCACCGCCTGAAGACTACGACAAATGCGGAATGGTACAGCACGATAAGCACTACGAAATGGATCGTCATTCCGATATATCACAGCCTGTAGTAGTGAAAATGGAGCCAAGCCCCGGTCAACCCTATACTTCACTGCCCCCTTTTTTGAACTGAAATACTCCTTTTCGAAATTATCGTAACGCGTAGATCAATTTCGAAAAGGAGTATTATGGAGACGCCGATAATTTTTTAAAGGAAGGCCTAAATTGTAAAGAGAACACTTAATTGTTAAAACTTAAAAGGTTACATTATTGTTGTGCCAGAACACGCGTAAAACTTTATTGTTAATTCGTTATCTATTTTCATTAAATTGATTAAAAAAAACATATTTTTAGATATAATTTATCTATGGATTATTACTAGAATAAATATATAGATAAATATTTTCTAAGAGTAACTAAATAAAATATATTTTAGTTAAAATGAAATGTAATTGTACATATTAAATAATAAAATATCTGACATATACATACGCAAAGTACATGAATTAATCATAGTTAACTGCCAAATCGATACTAATGAAAGTATACATTATTACTTTGTATTGTAGTGTATAGAATTTGGTACTATTACTCGTGCATTCCTCGTGCCTTATTATATTTTTGCATCTAGTATATATTGTACTACGGGTTCAACCCAATTTAGTAATGAATAAAATATTATAAGTTAAACTTAAAAGCTTTTGGTGTTAAAATACTAATATTATAATACTAAAAGCATTTTCTAGCATTTAATAGTAATATGGAGGAGATAAATATTGTAGAAATACAGCTGTAAAAATATCATTATACATATAAATCATATGGTCGAGTTGTAGAAATTATTAAAAATTATCCGACTCGAAAGACCACTTTTTTAAGGTGTATTTTATATAACGTGAATGACGTGCCAAATATTAGATAATTTTCTAAGATTTATTATTTAGTATTATAAATAAGTAAATACTCGTTTGTGAAATAATTATACACCTTATTTCTTTAAACTAATTATGTGTGTGTAGTGATTACGTACCCTTCGAAAGCCACTCTTTAATATTTATTAAATTTTTACCTGTTACGAAAGTGTGAAAGATAATGGGAAATATTTTTATATCATAACAAAAACAAACAATACTGGTAAAATCATGCTTCAGGGTATTTATTTCTGATATATTAAATGTATTTAATTTTAACATTATCATAAAGTTAAGAATAGGTTAAGATATCGCATGAAATTTTGTACATTAAGTTTTTGAAGCAATATTATAGTATAGTTCAGGTAAAATTTTCAAAAATAATAACAAAAATGTGCTTATCAATGTCTTTTATTTACAAATGTTTTCTCGGCATATTTTAATATATAATTACAATACGGCTTACTTACAAGGTAATATTTTTTATAATTTTATAATTAATCGAATTAAAACTTTTTAACAAAAAAATAAAAACCGACTTCAAACAAAAGCACTAAAAAGTGAAAAATAACTGATTGGTAGTTTTCATTTACTATACATACCTAATCGAATATTTTCGAAGTCGGTGTGCTTTGCTTTATATGGCCTGGCACCGATTTCGAAAATATTTGATTAGGTATGTATTTAATAGGTAGGCTTTAATTACTTAGCCAAAGCACACCGACTTCGAATATATTTGATTAGGTATGTATAGTAAATGAAAACTACCAATCAGTTATTTTTTACTTTTTAGTGCTTTTGTTTGAAGTCGGTTTTTATTTTTTTGTTAAAAAGTTTTAATTTTTCCCTTTTTAGTGTAGACAGTTGTAGCAAAGTAAGAATTTGAACGTATTAGGCTTGTCAAATCAAACAAAACAAGCCCAAACTCAAAGTATCTACTATTAACCGTTGAAGAGTTCCTTCCACCTATCCACCTTCTGGCCTTACCATCAGATCAGGTCAACAATACCGAACCACTGTACTATCAACGGAAATAGAAACACTTGCAAAGTTTAAAGTCAATATGACAATTAGAAGTAGGTTAAATTCATCATTAGCTATTTTTCCACCCTTAGGGGTGGTATTTTTTTTTTTAAATTTAAATGGGACCAATCTGGAAGTATACACTTTCAAACAACACAAAAATTGTTCAAATCGGTTAATAAATGTCAGAGTTCTGAGGTAACAAACATAAAAAAAAACATACAGGCGAATTGAGAACCTCCTCCTTTTTGAAGTCGGTTGAAAATATCGATAAAATCACATATCTATAAAATCAAATATCGCTGCCTGAAATCGTGATGAAAATATTTGTTACGATATTTTTTTGTATTTCATTATCAGGCTGTCGTTGCATAAATGGACCAGATGAAAAAAAAACATATGAAAAAATGTTAATTTATACTAATATTATAAAGAGGTAGTTTATGAATTGTGAGTTTGTGACGTTGTAGGGGAATCTCTGGATCTACTGTACCGATTTAGATGAAAATTGGTAAAAAGATAGTTTGAGACTCTGGGAAGGACATAGGATACTTTTCATCCCAGAAATCATCCCTTAAAGGGGCGAAAATGGTGATGAAGGTTTGTATAGGGAATCAACCTAGGGACGAACCCGAGCGAAGCGAGGGTGAGTCGCTTGTCCTATTAATATGACGACACGTTTGGCTCAGTTTGTAGAGACGTTAGAGTTTGTACTCCAGTCATGGGTGTACATATTTATAATAATATGTATGTATTTAAAGTTATATAATATGTGTAGTGTATCAACTATCTGGTACCCATAACACAAGCCTCGTAGCTTACTATGAAACTAGATGGTGCTATGTGTTAATGTCACAACATAATTATTATTATAAATATGAAAGTTTGTGAGGATCGATGGATGAATGGATGTTTGTTACTCTTTCACGCCAGAACGGCTGATCTACGTTCTGTATATAAGTTGATTTGTTGGTGCCATTTATGACAGTAACTCAAAAAACGGTTTTCGTGGACTGGATCCATTTTGCATAACTACGTCCATTTCTTTTATAGCATATTTCTATTGCCCCTATAACAACAAACAATAAAAAACCAAGATGGCCGCCATGCAAATAAAAAAATGGATTAGTATAATACAGTGTTATATCTTGTACGATGATACGGAGCCGTTTGTGTGTGAGTTCGACTTGTACTTAACCGATTTTTCACACAGATTTAATTAATAAAATTTCCTTTAGTTTGGTGAGACCGTGTGCCTTTACCATCTGACTTGTTCCACACTCCATCACCACTGAAGTGATATTTCTTTTCTATTTCATACAAAACTAAGCTCAATATTTGATTGTCGGTCAGTATGTGACAGTTCAAGTTCCTATACATTGTGTCTATATCTCTACTAGATTCTGTCGGCGTGCCGCCGTCTCGGATATTTAGTAGGATCTCTATATATTGTTCTAGCTCGAAACTGAAATAAAGAATTTATTATTATTATATTATTGTGTAAATTTTGTAGTTATACTTAAATAACTAGAAACAATTGTTACTTTAAATAGTTTATTTCATAATTTTTCATATACTACTTTCTTTTACCTTTCTGAATTAGAGTCGCGTTAAAATCAGTGTATGTACTACTTCTAACACAAGCCCAAACAAATTTTCCATAATACAAGACAGAAAAAACGTATTTACTTACATAACGACAATTTTTAAAAATTTCATATAGTTGGATGATAATTATTAATTAGTTTTATACTTACGCCGGGTATAACAATAAATGACAGTTATTAAATATGACGTCATCACTGAATTGCTTTTTCAACAACTTTATATTCTCCCCGATGACATTCAGAGCTGTGTAGAGCCAATACTTGTGTTTCTTCAGTTTCTTTAATACAGATTTATTTGATATCTCTTTCGTTTGTAGAGACGAGCTAATTAATATTGCCATATCTCTACCGCAGACTTTGTTACCAAAGCTATTAATGTACCTGGGAAAAAATAATCTATACATATAATAAAATTGTAACCAAGCCGAACCTATACATTAAATATTTTTTGGAAAATCTTATTGGAATAAACATTATTATCGATACATAGGCCGAATCTATAGTTTTAGAATTTTTGTTTGTCTGTCTGTTACCGCATCACAGAAATACTACTGGACGGATTGTGATGAAATTTGGTATGGTCATAACTGATTATCCGGGTCAACATGTAGGACACTTTTTACCGCGGAAAAATATCTCATTACTGAGAAAAATACAAAAACTGTAATGTAAGAGTATACATACGAATATGTATAGCCTAAGAATTTGGTTTTTGGTCATCTGAACGCGGTCGGAGCCGCGGGCAATGCTAGTATAATATAAAAATATACTTCATAATTTAGTGAGGCTTTTAACATCAAAAGTTACATCAAAATGGTTACAGCCATTTTAAATACTTGTTGGTTAAGAACCAGACAAAAAAAACATATAAATATATTATAATAGTTTTTTTTTAAATATAAATTTGTACTTACGTATTAAAAACTTTACTCGAAGCCACTAGATGGTTGAGACTGAAGCATTGTTTTTTGGCTGCCTGTATCTTTGATAAGCGAGTCATCATTTTTTTTTCGTGAACCACTAAATATAGCACCTGTGTGTATAATTTTTTAAATTATAATTAGTATTGTAAAAAAAATAATTTATTAAATTCTTCTCAGCAAATGTTTATATAGTATCTATACATATAATAAAATTGTGACAGATCGATTATTGCCGGTCTTTATTAACGCAATTGAACCCAAAATAATTATTTTTAGAATTACTGTCTGTTTGTCTGTGCGTTTGTGCGTGCTAATCTCAGAAACGGCTTAACCGCACCCAAATTGTGCGGTTTTCACTAATGTATTATGATTTATTTCAAACGATTCATAAATAAAAAAATCATGTCAATTTAAACATTTACTGGAAAAAAATACTATATTCAGTTGATTTTGCTGAATCTTTGGTTAACCATATAATAGTTTGTAAAAGATAATCATTGAAAGTTTATATGAACACAACAAAGGTAAAAAAATTGATAGTTTCGGGGATTTAGAAGCTTCCAATGTATAATGAGCTCACAACTATATGGTCAAGCATATTAAATAGCATTCAACTTAAACTGGACGCGCTTCGGACACCCTGGTAACAACTAAGCTCGCCTACTTTTATTTTAAGAAGATAATTAACACCTCCAAATAAATTTCTAAGAAATTAATTTAAATTCTAAGAAATCTATTATTAACTGACACGCTGGCGTTTCCGCGGTTATGGAGGGATTAAGGTTCGGCGCAAAAAAATTAAAATCCATGAAATTGCGAACAAAATCCACGTACCTATTACAAATACATATTATGTATAATGTAATTTAATAAAGCTTAAAAATTAGTCAATACTTACTCTAGGATTCGATGACAATACTCGATATTCCTTTAGGTTTGTAAGATGTTCCAATCTCGCTCGCACTGTTTCAGGCCGCATGCAATACACTTTGAAACAGCTTCTTTGAGCTTCATTTGAAATGTTGTATTGCTAAAAATAATAATACATAATTAAGATCAACAAAAATAAAATGCCTATGCTCCAGCTATCTCTTTTTTTCCTGAAGGAACATTTTCTTACTAATATAACTTCTTGCTCTATTCTTTATTATGAGGGTGCTTGATGAGAGGCAGTATAGAGTGAATTGGTCCTTATGGTGCAGGACCGACGGCTTTACGTCCTCTCCAAGGCAAGGGGGCGTAACATCGCCAATTTTAGACAGCTATTTAGAACCTCTTAATCCCTCCACGACCGCGGACACGCCGGCGTGTCAGTTAACAATAGATTTTTTATAATTTTAATTAATTTCTTAGAAATTTACCTGGAGGTGTTAGAAAAACTCAATAACTAAAATTAGCTTATCGCGGGACTCGAACTCAGGACCTCCAGATATGCAGCCATATTTGGCAGACACTAAACCACTGATAAAGATGGTCCAGATAATATAAACAGATACAGACATATAGATAAACATAAAAATATTTTTATATTAAAACTGATACTTCATTTTCTTTTATGTATATAATATTCAGAATATGATCAATTAAAATATTATAGACATATTATATAGATAATTACCTCAAGTATATTTTTAATATCTAAAAGGGCTTGGTAGTGATTTTTTAATATGGCTGGTTCAATTTTTATCGCAGTTCTGATATCTAGGCCTCCTAATGAATCCACATTTTCCAATATTAGTTTAGTATTCACTGGATCTGATGATATGATGAATCCATTCCTCCTTATACATTCTGTATCAAATTTTATATCATTTTGAGCAATGTTTAAAGCTTCTTGTATGTCACACATAGGTCTATGTTTTAGGGGTAAGTAGTTTCTACAATACTTCTTAAATTCCTCAGATGATATAGAAAATTTCCACTGAAGATATCTTTCTAAGATACTCAGCCTTACAGTTACTGGAAAGCAAAAATTTTGTGTTTAGAGAAACAGAATTAAATATATTTCAAATGTATTTTTATAAATAAAATCGCAAATAATACTTATTTTTTACTAAAGCAATTAAATTATTATTTGATTTTTATGAAAGTAGATTATTACTAACTAAATATAATTTTTTTAATAATGTTATGGTTTAATTATATTACAATATATCATTAATTGATAGGTATACAATTTGTACTGTTCTAGACATAGTAAATAAATTTTACTAACAAATATTAGTGTTGGAATCAGGAAAGTTAAGGAAATGAATATATTCTCTTGGCCAGTCATGGAAATAATTGTATAATAATTCTTCTAAGTTAAGGTTATCTTTCAGAAGACCATCTTTTTTTAATTGTGATATTGTTCTTGATTTTACCAAAGTATGATATCTAGAAATAAGACATTAATATGTGTCATTATAAATTTTATTTTTAATGCATTATCTATTTTAAAATACAATCTTTGTTTATTACCTTATAATATGCTTAGGAAGTATTACCGTAAAGTTACATTCCTTTAAAATTTCTCCATAATTATCCATTGAAATGAGGTTCATACAGAATATATGAGGATTTAAGCATGCATCTTTTGCGTTTATTCCAAACTTGCTTAGTACCTGTAAAGTATTTTGTAATTGTTCTCGACTAAGGTTTTTAATTTTATGATTCTTTTTTTGTAGTTCTAATGCAAAATATTCCGATATAGTTTCACCTGCAAAAATAATTTTATAGTCATAAATAAAGCTCCATTATTTTATTTAGGAGCCAAATAATATATAAAATTGTTATACATACCCGTGACATCTTTATATAATTGTATGAAGGGTAAATCATGATAAAATCGCCGGCTTCCGCGAATATTTTGGGGAAATAATGATAAGCGCATATGTACAGGTCTTCGAAAGCATTGTGTGATTATTTTCGTATACATTATTTTAATAGAACATTATTTTATTTTTAGTTATAATATGTAATATTAATCTAACATGAAATAACCTAAAATCGTTGTTTATTTACGATTTATTAATCTGACAGAACTCAGAAGTCAGAAGTGATAAATGACAATTGACATGACAATTGACATATATCACAGACCAGGGTGTTTACGCTTAAATCACGATAATGAGGACTAAATTTTTGGCTTTTTGAAATTTATATTACTTTAAAGAATCATAAATATTTCAAAACATTAATTTCAATCTAAGTTGAATAAATACTGATAAAATATGAAAATATTTTGAAACTCATATATAAAAAATTTTGGCACACCTTAATATTGCATAGTGTTCATCCCCTATTGTTATGGTTGAGTTCGTCAACTCGTTGGACTGTTTAATTTGTGATATCTACATAATCTGTAAAAAATAATCTATTATCTGTGTTATATAATATTAAATAATCTCTCAATAGATTACAGAATTAAATTGTCAAATTTTACATTAAAAATTAAATATTAATGGTACACTGTAAATATGATCTGATTTCTGAATTTATTTACAATGTAGAATATTAGTAGGTTCGGCTTAAACGATTCTAATACTCATTTAAAAATCGCTCTCTGTTAAAACACCGAGGCAGGGGTCTGAACCTTGAAAGTATAAACATTCCGGCGAAATTTATTGGGAGTGCAACGTAAAGTATGTTTTAAAATTTACTTCATCAATTTTTACAGTTATAAAATATTGTGACACTTTTGTTTTGTTTATAATTGTGTGATTTGCTTATTCTGAGGTTTATATGAATGTATATTTCAGATGGATTGGAGAATTGTTTGGAATCACTATAAGCAAACTTGGTTTACTACACTTCTTAGCCTGATCTTATTCTCAGGAGTTACCTATTTCCTAATATGGTCTGAGGTTAGTATAAGGTATATGTATTTTGAAAATTATATGTATTACTTATATCCATTAAATCCATTGGATTTTCAAGTAAATGTGATATAAGCAAATATAAATTATATTACTAAAATATTAATGATCAACAAGTATTAATATTATCACATGCTAATTAATATTTCAGTGCCAAACAATACAAAGTAATCTTATGTTAGAGGAAGTGGTTTCTGTGGCAGAGAGTATAGATGTACACACAGGCGATGAAGCTGAGAGATATGAAGGGAGGGTTGTGCACATTGTGGGACCACTCAGGATTCTAGAGCCTATTTCTGAACCTGATTACAATATACATGTACAAGCTGTTAAGTTGAGAAAAAGAGTTCAAATGTATCAGTGGATTGAAGAAACTACGTAAGATACAACTTTTTATTGTGTAGTTTTGAACTTACAGCTTCAACATTTTAGGTAGATTTTTGATATTACAAAATTATTAATCCATTATCAACATTATTTAAGACATCTAAAAGCTTAGTCTCTCCCGAGACCATTATTGTTATAAAGCATTCAAAGTGTTGAAAACCAATATATCAAAATAAATCCATGGTTTTTTTTTGTATAACTATTTAATTTTCATCAGGGAAACCGAAAATTTCTTGAGTGAGCCAGCAGAAGAATCTCAGAAAACTTATTGGTATCATAAAGATTGGAGAGATTATGTGGTAGACTCTGCATTGTTTTACATAAGACCTGGACACCATAATCCTACATCTATGCCAATGTTTAGTGAAACACATATAGCTGAAAATGTTAAAATTGGATGGATGAGTTTAGGTAAACCTTAGTAGTACAATAATTATATAGACGATACATTACATCAGTTTGTTTCAGGTGAATTATATTACCTTTATATTTTTTAGTTTTATATCTTTTATTTATAAAAAAAAGCTGTATAATGAAGTTAACAACTGCTTAATTTTAAGATGATTTCAATAAAAAATAATGTTAATTTTTTAGGGTTAGATGTAAAACGAAAAGTAAATGACTATTATGAAATTTGGTCAGATACTAGGCCTGATCGTAGTGATATTAAGTTGCATTCCGGATTCTACTACCACGGGAACAGTGCATTGGAACATGAAATAGGTGATCTTCGAATTCATTTCTCTTATGCAGGACGGGAGGATGACATTGTAAGTCATTATATTGCCCCTTAACTCCAAGTAAAGATTCTAATCATATCTTTTCCTTTTTTAATACAATGTATCCTCTTTATCCATGAATTATTGGCTTTGTATCCTCTTGTTGCTTTTTCTGTTTTAGTTATATTTATTTTAACTATATTATAATTATTATTGTAGCAGTTGACTATTAACAATCTTATAAATATATCTTATAAATAATATAAAACCTTTTTTCCTTCTTTTAATATAAAAAAAAAATAATGAACTATTTAAATATATTTTTATAAAGTAAATACAACATAAATAATTAAAAATAATAAATCAAATAATGTAGTGCTGGGTTTTTCTATAGAATATGAGCTAAAATAGCTATTAATTTTACAGTACACAGCAGTTGGTGTAGTTGAAAGGGGTGTCCTCCAGCCATATAGTCCACAGAACTTCCCCACAGCAGATCCTGTCTCACTCATGAGGAAAGGTTCATACAGTTTGAAACAATTGTATGATCTGGAAAAACGAGATGCAAACACACATACTTGGAAGTATAGGATGTTGGGATTTGTTCAAGTGTTTGCATCTGCTATGACCCTGCATCCTGAGTGGTTGACTTTGCGTAAGTTTTATAATAATAATTCTAAGGTGATCTATACAGATAATTAAAATTGAAGTCTCTGTAATGTCAAAATAACAGCTTTTTATTAACTGCATATGAAATTATATATGGTACTTATGAAGAAAACAGTTTTTAAAAATTTTATCTGTCTGTTTGTTCTGGCTAATCTCCAAAACGGCTGGACTGATTTCGACAGGACTTTCACAAGCAGATAGCTGATGCTATAAGGAGTAACTTAGGCTACTTTTATTTTAGAAAAAGAATTAGGGTTCGAAGGGCGAGTCGTTAGTAATGTATAAAAAATATACTGTTATGAGTATACTGTTATGTATATAAGTATACTGTTGAGTGATCAGGTGCAGGGCTGACTTTACTGCTATCCAAGGCGCTGGCGATAACTTTTACTGCAATTATTTCAAGATAAAATCCCAATAGCCCAACCTGAGACTTGAACTCATGACCTCTGGATATACAGCAGTAATCACTAATCATTACTCGCCGATTTGTTTTGATGTCAATAACTATATAACATCAGTATGTTATTATACCACATGTTGATAGAATAGCTCTTTTACTCAATAATTTAAAAGACTTTTAATTGAATGAAAAATAGAATACTTCAATTCAATTTTGTTGTTAATGGCTTCAAAGCTTGCCAGTTGAGTACAGATATACTTTGCCAATGTCATATAGAAATAGTAGACTGAAATTACAATATTATCAAATAATTCTTGTTTTAACCATATGTTTTTTATAGTTTTACAGTGTCACTGGGTGTCAAATAATTTAAGGCGTTGTACGAGAGTTTGGGCTAACTTGGTCCTGTCTTTCTCTTACACATTGTTCGTCATATCATTACCATGGTAAGAAATTTTAAAATTTTATACAAAATCTAGTTAGTTAATGTAAGCATTATTTTAATATAACTTTTACTATTTTTGAGAAAATAATATTTATCTAGTTTATTAATGGTTTCTCTTTCCACCATTAAAGGATTTCTTTATTTATATTAAAACAAGGAACAAGCGAAAATTGGTCTTCAAGTATACAGTTTGTCTGATGATAATGGTAAAATATGCAATATGAGCAATATCCCTCGATAAATATAATAATAATATAATAGATAAAGAGACAAAGAAAGAAAAAGAAGGCTATGAGTGGTTGAGATATAGTCTGTCTCACAGAACACAATAATATGAATAGAACTGCTCGTTAATTTACTCAATCATTCTCTTCCCTGGTCATACTAGTTAAATTCACTCTACTTATTCTTCATCCACTACAATTAAAACTTTCTATCCTATTCCAGGTTTCTCCAAAAGCCATCCTTTGGGGCAGTGGTCCTAGCCGGTGCAATCCTGCCCATACTACACTACTCCACTATCCTGTCCCGCGAGCAGGGCGAGCGCTACACGCGGTGGGAGGACCGCTGACCTTCCCTCCATACCACCTTGCCTCAGTTAGTTAAAATGATTGTCATGGCCCTCGTTTACTCCTTCATTGCTTTTGGAATGGGCCACTATAGGTTGATAATTTGGTGATACGTACTTAACTATGTATAAAGAATTATGTCATGAAGCTACGAAACCAAAAATAATATTATTTTTTGGCATTTTTTTAATGGCTTAATTAAATTCGTTATTTTTCTTTTATAATAGAGTTCAAATAAAACCTTTTTTTTTTGCCAAAAGAACAATAATGAATTCTTATGATACCTTCAAAGAACAACATTGTGTTTTTGTATTGTAGAATATCTTAAGGTTTTTTTATACATTATGTGATATTTTGGAACTTTTTAGTTATTATTGATTTAGTATTTTTAATATTTTCTGCATTTAAAAGATGTTCGTTCGTAATACTTCATTTATAGAGTTACCATGTCAACAGGTTTTTGAATCTAGTTTTTATTTTACATTATAATATTATTAAACATATAGAACAAAAAAACAAAACAAAACAGTCGTCGCGTCGCGGGACATCTGGCTGATGTGAAACATCGAAACATAATTAAAAATAAAATATTCAGATTTTTTAAAAGAGAAACAATCTTTATTCAAAAAATACAAAGCATATATACAAGCGGTAAATACACAGAGACGCAAAAAACTGTACAGTATACGCGTGCGCACACGCAAGGGAGGCGAGAGCGGTGGCGTGGAATTAGTAGAGCGTACTAATTAGTAGAGAGACTCATGCCGTTCTCTGTATCGGCATACGAGTCGGTTTTACTGCCAAGGCGTGCCAATAGATGTTTCACATCCAACAATTGAAATTTTCTATTTACTATTATTATGTGTGGATATAAAATCTATTTTAGTAAAACTAATTCTGGTTACACTAATTTTATACTGTTCTTTTTCCCTACCATTTACTTTTAGACCAGGGTCAGGGGCCAGAAATCGAGATAAACTGCTTTTTATCCTTAAAAACTCACCACTTTCCACTTCCCGACCTCAGATCGCCCGTAAATTATTTTTTCTTTTATTTTTGTTATATTCTCTTCCTTTTTCAATGGCTTTTATCATACTATTATTTTCTTTTTTGGTTTCAAAAATTATCGACCCTGGTCTATTTACATTGAAAGCCAAATAGAAAATAACTAAGAAAGTGTATTTTGAAATTCCTAACAGCATGAAAAATATGGCAAACTATATATGAGAAACTATATTCTAAGGTTCTAAGGTTCATAATAAAACAGCTGTTTGATCGAATTGGGAATTCGTAAGTCAAATTCCAGTTTCTGTTTACCTTATATGTTCTCTCAATAAATCGCGTTGTAAAAAGAAATTGATAATATCTGAATAACTTTTGAACGAATACTGTACGCGCAAAGTATATGAAAAACTTGTCCTCTTTAAACTTTAACATATAAAATAAAATAACGTTTTCATATTTGACCAAAGTAAATATTTCAACACTTGATATCACTCAGTTTTCAGTAAAAATACTTAATCATATCAAATATTATTATAAACTAATAAAATTCAATTATATATGTTTATTAAATCAATGGGAGTAATGTTTTTTTTTAATTTTAAAAATGTAGATGTAAATATAATTAATTGACCGAGCGAGGGAAGCGTCTCTGCATCTATTCTGGCAGCTTTCCTCTGTTAGTTTGTTGGTACTTCCTTACAGTCGTATGTTACAACCGATCTGAACGAAACTTGATAGACAGGTTTTAAGACTTTATAGATTTACTAGGGGACCCGACAGACGTTGTCCTGTCTACATGTCTTTAATTTGAAAATTTCAAACTTTTTGGACTAAATTGTGAATCTAAACCATTCCCAGATCCCCTTGAACACACACAAAAAATTTCATCAAAATCGGCCCAGTCGTTTGAGAGAAGTTCAGTGACATACACACTCACAGAAGAATTATATATATAAAGATTTTGCCGTCGGGAATTTTTGATTGGAGGGATACTACCTCCAAAAGTTGCAATAAGGGGACTACTGGATATCTCCGCGTTGTGAGATCCGATTGAGATTGTTCTTTTTTTACTTGAAAGGTAAAGGTACCTTTAAGTTGGTCTCATAAAAATTTGGTGAAGATCTAATGAGAATTTACGGCGTGATGAGCAGAATAGCGCCTCAAAATGAAATAAATTGCTCATATAACTTTAGTGGTATATTAATTGTCGCAAAAAAGTTAGTGCTCGCGAGGTCTATTGTTCGCAGAACTACATCAGTAATAAACAATTTGCTAATGTTAAATAAATATTTTTTTCTATAAATGGATCTGACGTGAAGTATTGTTTGAGTAAATTTTAAAACTTATTAGTTTTATTAAGATGAAATATGATTTATGTATAAATGTTAAAAACGACAGCAAGCTTATATTTCAAACATAAAATGGGACAGAATGCATAAAACACTAAATGATAGAAAAAAAATCAATTTTAGTTATTATTTTTATTTTGTAATGAATTATTTATAATACTATCTTTATTATTTTTCTGTCGCCGTTTTATAATAAAAGTTATCATATTTATTTGATTGTTTTGCTACTTATTAGAACACTGGGAGCATAGTGACGGGAATGGTATTCTATATGCTTCTAATTATAATTCTATTTCAGGCTTCAATAATTAAATTCGGTATGCTCCATCTATAGTTTATAGTCTAAGGTTTTAAGTTTATATTGTACCTGTTATAGTGTATAATATTTTCTTTTCGTAATGAACAGTTCACATTGTATTGAAAGTTTAAATAAACTTATTAGCAATAAAATGTTATAATTAAATAATTAACCTAATATGTAAAATCTAAACATATTCACATATAAATAAGTACTTATAAATAATATTATTATATTAATTGATAAATAATAATACTGTGTTATGATAAATTTGTAGTTATTTAATCAAAAATAATTAATAATAACTTAAATAATTTCTTAAATATATAAATGAATAATGAAATTAAAAAATTCTGTCTATAATTTAAAATGAAGAAGAAGGGGCCAGAAGACGGATCTATTAGAATAAATATTTAGTGACCAATCTGTTTTTATTTAAACTTTATAATCATATATGTCTGTATGTAATACAATAGCTGTTTTTATTATATAACTCACAAGGGTTCTTTCTTTGTATTTTAAAATAGTTTTTTTGATATATGTAGGTAATACTTTTACTGTGTAAACCACTCTAGTCATAAAGCGATACAAATTAAAAATACAAAATTATCGATGAAACTGGTGTTTTATTACTATCTGATATTGGGTTTCCCTTATTTCTTGCTAAGTTAAAGTATTAAATTTAATTTTCTAAAACATAATGAGAGTTCTAAGATATATATGTATATATGTATATATATATATATATATATATATTATATATATATATATATATATATATATATATATATATATATTTGGCTAAGTAATTAAAGCCTACCTATTAAATACATACCTAATCAAATATTTTCGAAATCGGTGCCAGCCCATACAAAGCAAAGCACACCGACTTCGAAAATATTTGATTAGCAGTTATTTTTTACTTTTTAGTGCTTTTGTTTGAAGTCGGTTTTTATTTTTTTGTTAAAAAGTTTTTTAGCGATCGGAAGTTTGGACGCGGACGAAGCCGCGGGTACTGCTAGTGGTTATATAAGACTCTGCTGAAATACTTGTATCCTCTATAGTACTGAGGTAATTTTCAATTTTTACTCGACTGCGGCGAAGCAAAGGAGGGTTATGTGTTTGACCTGTATGTATGTTCCCTCGTAATTACTAAACGGCTTTATCGATTTTGATAATTCGTACGTCATTCGATACGTCTTGAAAACGCAAGTATCATAGGGTATATAGATATCATTAATAGAAACTTAAAAAAACGACTAAAAAAACCACTAGAAAGTAAAAATAACTGATTGATGCTTTGATTTGCATCGGCTGGCATCGACTTCGAAAATATTTGATTAGGTATCTATAGTATAAAAACTACCAATCAGTTATTTTTTACTTTTTTTGAAGTAGGTTTTTTTAAGTTTTTATTTTTTCCTTTTTAGTGTAGACATATTATAATATTTTAAATTGACCATATATACGACGAATAACTATTAACATGATCAGTATTACGCTATCTTGATATAGCTTAGCTCATTTTACAATAACTAATAAACTTTAATTAATTAATCATCATTAAATTTTTAAGATTTCTTTATTACCTATATTATGTCAATTGCAAGTCAACAAAGTAACGCTGGTCGTATATTTAATATAAGATTAGATTTAACTAAACACAATTATGATAAACGAAACCGGAGGGGTATCTAATATCACGAATAAATACGTATATATATATATATATATATATATATATATATATATAATATATATATATATATATATATATATATATATATATATATATATTATATGTATCGTTGATAGTACACAATTTTGTTAATTTTGCATTTAAGTAGAATATTTTATTGCGTTCAAGTTAATTTTGATACCAAATCATATTGGTCGTTTGTACGACTGTATTATTATGTAGATAAACTGCGGTAGACTCTGCAGAAATGCGCATGCGTGTGCTTTTTAGTCTCAGCTGATCGTACTCCACCCATTGACTTTTACGCCAGCTTCCTAAATGTTTTTACGGTTGTGATGTAAACATTTACTAAGTAATATATAAGTGTTTTTACTATATCTTATTAGCACTAAAGCTAGTTGTGATAGCATTAAATATTTACGTATATAGGTTTGTGTTGTTTCTAAAAATGAAAGCAGCGGCGATGTCCGTTTGGATTTTCATCAATCTCCTCTGTTTTGGGATGTGTGGTTACTTATACTTAATATGGTCACAGTACTGGATGAGCTTAGAAAAGCAAAGACTTTTCAGTAAGTCTCATATATCTCCACAGAAAAATGGCATATCGGGAGTAAGTTTTCAAGAGACGTTTTCTGAAAATAATATTAATACAATAATAAATATGTCACTAGTAAAAGCGGATTCTGTGCGTAAACGATCAGTTGTGTCATTTAAAACGGGCCAGCATTGGTCTAATAAATCTTTTGGAAGCCAGTTGCGATCTAACAACATTGTCGTGAAAAGTCGCGGCAGTCCAAGATTTCCTAACATACATAGAGCTATACTGGAGCTCGACAGCGACAAGTACGTATGTAATGATTTGACCACATCTGAATGTGTAACAAAGACGACAGAGTTCAAGGAGTTATTACTAAAGGAGTTTCATAGAGTACTGATGAGTGACAGCAAAGTGTTTACTTCTGGCCTAGATTCACAAAATCCTTATGATGTGAAATATGAAAGAGGTACAGCTAAATCATTTAACAGAGGGGATATCTTGTGTGCACTTGGGAAGATACCTGTCAGGACCGTTATAGCTGAAGATGAACCTTTTGCGAGATTAGGATTCCGCATTCCTAAAGGACCGTTGCAAGAACACCGTACCTTCAATACATGTGCAATTGTTACTAGCGCTGGAGCTCTACTAGGATCACGTTTAGGAGAATTTATTGGTAGGTAAAATATTCATAATACTATACTGAAAACTAAATTAACTAAAAATTATAATTTTATTTGAAACAGGTAATTTGTAATCTTATGTTTGTCGCGTTTAATTGATTTGAATTTTAAAGGGTAATTGTTATAAGTAGGTAGGTATACCCATCGACTAATGTATGAGTCACGTTCACTATGAGTGTTCAATACTGTGTTATTATTTCGTTTTACAGTTTACTGGCCCCAATTTTCAATTGGTCATAAGATTCACTGATTTTGACCACTCGCTATGTAGTAAGGAGCAATAACATACAATGAGGACGTAGATGTTATTTTTTAGAACTCTACTTTTGGTATAAGTAGATTAATATCTTTTTAAAACCAGACTTTTTATTTTTGCGTATTATACATACTTTTTATATCTACGATAATAATCTAAAGGATGCAAAGATTGGTAGTACGATGTTAGGTGATCGACCGGTATTGTGTAGCTATCGTATCGGATCTTTGCTTTGTGAACGCATTGTCATGCGCAGGCGACGGTCTTCGACGAACGTCCCAAATCGTATGCGAATTACATGAATTATTATTGTTCACGGGACTTCACTGATTACTCAGAGCTGCAAATCACAGTAGACAACTAGATACCTTCATTATATGCCGCCTATTATTATAGTAGGAAACTGTGGTTATAAATTATATGAGTCAACACACAAATAATTAAAGTTCTTTCATGAGACATGTCTTAGCGTGTGCACGCAATTGTTTTTGAACGCAACTAATCAGGAAAATCAAGTCAAAAAAGATATTTTTTTTTATATTAGTAAATGTTTTTACCTAAAAAAATATTTAAATGTTTTAAATAAAAATGCGAACGCTCTATACGATACGATACCTTGTGTAGAGAACATGAACCACAGAACCCATGGACAAATATACGGACTGGCCAACATGAACAGGTAGAGGCCGCTACACCATCGTACCATAATAAAGCTCTATGTATATCCGGTGTCACACAAAGTTTTGCTTAATTAAGATACTGTGGGGGCTCTATAATGTATGGCTGTTAGATAGCCATCATACCATGTAAGTGTTTTATTATGCGTCGATCAATTGATTTATTCATGATCATCGCATCTAAGCTCGCAGAAATGCAAAACGGCTCGATATGCTGATATGGTAGTTTAGATTGTGGCGCGGACGGCCGGCGCCTCTGTACCTACTGTATCTGTAAAACCCGCGCGTCCCTTATGGAAAATACGAAGAACGCCAAATAAAAAGCTTATATCTGCAATATGGTTGACTCCTTTTAAATATTGACTAAGAAATACATTTGATATTGACAATTCCTTACATTGTGATTTTTGGCTATGACTTTATCACATATCTAGCGACTTACCTTCGCTTCGCTCGGGTGCGTCGTCTTGGTACGTTCTAATTTTCTTGAACGAAATCCTAATTATTTTTCTAAAATAAAATAGTCTAAGTTACTCCTTGTGACATCAATTACCTGCCAGTGAAAGTCCCATCAAAATCAGTCCAGCCGTTTTGAAGATAAGCCGGAACAAACAGACAGACAGACAAAAATTTAGAATTTGCGGTTTCCTGATAAGTGCCGTACATAATTTCATATGCATATAATAAAAAGCTTTTATTTCGACATTAAAAACAGACACTTCAATTTTATTTATCTATATAGATTAATCTTATTAATTAATTAGGCGGTAATAATACTTTAATTATATAAAATTCTTTGCATGTATGTTTGAACAGATTTAACAAAAAACCTATCCAACAGATTTCATTGAACTCTTTTTTAAATATTGCTTATGATTCTTATAGGCTATGTTATATTTTTTTTTTATATTTGGAAGTGGGAGCAGCAGAGTTTTTCCCTTTTTAGTGTAGACATAGTACTAGCAAAGTAAGAAGAAAGTATTTTAATAAAATATTCTCTTAAACCGTTTAAGTTACTTTGATGCCAATTTTTATATGAAGACTTACAAACTAAAATTTGCTTTTATTAGTAATACTAAAAATTCTGACTGTAAAATCCGATTCGAACGTGTTAGGCTTGTCAAATCGAACAAAACAAGCCTAAACTCAAAGTATCTACTATTAGCCGTTGAAGATTTCAACCTATACACCTTCTGGCCTTACCATCATCAGATACCAAACCGCTACACTATCAACGGAAATAGAAACACATACAAAGTTTCAAGTCAATATGACTATTAGAAGTAGGTTAAATTCATCATTAGCTATTTTTCCACCCTTAGGGGTTGTATTTTTTTTTGAAATTGAAATGGGACCAATCTGGAAGTATACACTTTCAAACAAAACAAAAATTGTCCATATCGGTTAATGAATGACGGAGTTCTGAGGTAACAAACTTAAAAAAAAACATACAGCCGAATTGAGAACCTCGTCCTTTTGGAGGAAGTCGGTTTCTTCTTTTCTTAAAAAAAGCAAAGGTTTATTTAATAGTTATATTTACGCCCTATGTGTTTTGATAGTGTGCAAATAAACTAATAGGATATAAGGTTTATTTATGCATTAAAATATTCCATAAGTTTCTCAATAATTATAATCAGCATTAAAGGAGCTTTCGACCATTTAAGGCTTACTGATTGTGAGCTGACACTAGAAATATATTTAGTGTAATTTAATTGAATAAGGTATATAGATATACTACATATTATATGAACTAGAAAATATTAAATTCAAGTCAAAATACAAAGGAAAATTAGTTAAATAATTAATAATAACGTCAAATAATTTTTGAGATATTTACAAAAAACCATGCCTCATTTTTTGCAGTTAATGGTTAATAACTTTTACAATTTTTGCAAACGGCTTTTGAATTTTTGCAAAAATCATCTACACGCTATTCAGAATAGCGTTAGCGTTCATATTTTTCGAATGGAGGAAAAAATGACCCAAAAAGAATATTTTATATTAGGGCGACAACCCACATAAGTACATATCCGGTTTTTACACTATAGTAGATGTTGTATTGAGGATGATCACAAAAATAATTTTAATATGCGACGACGAGAAATAATTATTTAGATGGTAAATATATAACCATTAATCGTTTAGAACTTAAATAAATAAAACTATCTTTTCAGAATTTTTCGCGGATTTATAATATGAATTGTGTTGTTCCAACAATACTTATTTTTGTAGAAATAAGTAAAGTCATTATTATGAAAATATTATAATGTTGAATTTTTTATTTGGAAGTTAATTACACAACTATATCAAGCTGTTCGAACATTATATGGGATATACTCGTAACATATATGTTTAACATCGTTTTAGAAGAAATAATGTCATACCTACGTCAATTTCTGACTAAAATCGATTCAGGAGACGTTTTGGTTATTAAAAAAAAAAAAAAATAGAATTTATTTTCCCGCTTAGCTATTAGATTCTTAACATACGATTTAGTATATGTAGTAAAAATCATAAACGATGAATCATTAAACAAATCATTATATTTAAGTTGTATTGTGTTAGTCATTTGCACATGTCTTTGTCCTTACTCGAAAGCTGCGATAGGTCAAAGCGCACTATGCAATAAATACTTTATAATTTATTCAATTCTATTTCTTATGTGAACGCAATAAGGTGTTTTGAGGAAGTATTAGTACTACTACCAAACCAAATGATAAGACAATGGTGACAATCAAACACGTGTAATTCCTCTTACTCCCGTAAAAAACCCCAACATTGGATTTGAATGTCCTGGTTGACTTGTACACTCATACTTCTTAAAAATAAAATAGCGTATAATAAGCGTTTGTTATATATATTTAGTATAGTTTTATTAACATACATCTAGCATATAATGCCAGTAAAATAATTAAACGCTCATAGTAAAGATCTATGAAATATATTATGAAAACCCCTAGGCTCTTTTTGAGTGATGTTAGATACTTACAGACAACAAAGAGTTCTACTGTTCTAGAGCTAGTGGATTTATTGGATTTAAAAAAAAAGACCCAGTTACAATAAGCTATTATTATACATAGCAAATTGAACGTATATAATTAACGAACGTATATATATATATATATATATATATATATATATATATATATATATATATATACACACAGAGCGTACTATTTATTTTTTCTCATAATATAGGTCCTAAAAAAATTACAGATGCCAGGAGTAGATTGTATGCGGCAAAAAATCATTGTTTGAATCATTTCTCATATGCTTCATAGAAATGTAAATTCCAAACAACAAGCTAAAAAATCAAGGAAAAAGAAATACCTTCAACGACCGACATCTGTTTGAAATTTGCATTGTATTTAAAAATCACGAAGTTGTGACAAGTTATGGTAGAGTGAATGTGCAAAAGAATAAAATTTTCCTACCGGCCATAATGTTTACATTGTAGGTTCACTAACAAGTCATCAGCCCACGCGTCCATAAACAACGTATAATTTATAGTTTACTTACCATTGTGCATATGTTGGACTGCAGTTACCAAATACTTGAAAAATATTGTGAAATTTAAAAGGGATAATTTTTTTTACAGCATTTATTCCATATTTTTCTTCGAGTGATTCTTAAAATAATATTAAATGAAAATTGTTGTAAATAGTAAAAAAAAAAATACTATTATGTAAATAAAATAGATCTTTGTCAGCGTTATTTGCTCGCCCTGTTCAGCGGAAAAAAAGAACGCAGTAATGTACACGGTGCTTTCTCCACAAGTCAGTTTTATTTCATTTTATATTGAATACCATAAAAATGCACTTTAAATAAATATGTCAGGACATTAACACACAACACCATCTAGTTCCATGGTAAGCTACGAGGCTTGTGTTATGGATACCAGATAGTTGATACATTATACATATATAACTTTTAAATACATACATATTATAAATATAAACACCCATGACTGGAGTACAAACATTCGTGCTCATCACACAAATGAATGCCCCCAGCGGGACTCGAACCTGCGACCGCTGGCGCAGCAAGTAGGGTCACTACAAACTGAGCCAAACGTGTCGTCGTGTTTGAAGTTATTGTAATAAAAACTTATAAAAAAATTAAACGAAGTACAAGTATAGGTGTCGCAAGAAGCTATATATCAACCGGACAATAGAATAAGCGTGTCAACGCTCAGATCTAATGCACTACATACATTATTAAACAGTTTCATCTTTCATTACTAAGTGGTCTCGTTTTTATTTCATGTGACTTTCGCACGTGACCTTTGTAGACATTTTTAAATACATAAAGCTTAAAATTTTCCTTGTAGAATGGGTACTAATTATAGATATAAAAAAAAGATCGCTATTCTCATAATGGATCATAATAATAGGCGCGTGATAATCAATTATCTTGTCACCATTGCAGATTGGTTAGTTTATATCTATTGTTCTTGTGTGTATAGGATTTTATATATATACACGTTATGAATATATATACTAATATTATAAAGAGGTAAAGTTTGTGATATTGTGAGTTTGTGACGTTGTAGGGGGTAATCTCTGGATCTGCTGAACCGATTTTCAAAATTCTTTTACCAATAGAAAGCCACGTTCTTTCTGAGTGTCATAGGCTATATATAAACCCGAAAAATAAAAAGACATGAACAAGTCTTTTTATTTTTCGGGTAGTCGGATTTGCAAAGTAAGTCGGAGAAAAAACGGTCGTACGAAAACGTTTCCTACGAACGCTGCCTTAACGATAAGAGATATATGATTATGTTTTATAGAAAAGTTGTAGAGCTTAATAATGCCTACAAAAAAGTCAGCGACAGCATATGTCTAACTTTTATATTTAAGTCACAAAAAGTAGTTTTTTATATTAAAAAAATAATTTCAATCGGTAGGTCATGTTTATTGGTCATATTATCATTATGAATTCGTATCAAAATAAGTAAATTTATCGTCTAAAATGTTTAAAACAAAAGACTTTTCCCTTTTACTGCATATAATTTGGACAAATGGTTAAAGAGATAATACAACATATTCGTAGGTATGGACGAACCCGGCGAGCTGTTTGTCTGTTTGTCTGTTTGTACGGGCTAATCTCCGAATCTATTGGACCGATTTAAATGAAATTTTGCATGGTGGTACCTTATATCCCCGGGCAACTTCTAAAATACTTTTCATTCCAGAAAATTAAAGAGTTTCCGTGGGATAGTTAAAAACTATAGTAACTTATACAGCTTAGTACACAACAACTATGCACCTATTTTAGTGAAATTTGGCATGCTGATACCTATTGCCGGTCAAACAACAGGTTACTTTTCATCCCGGAAAAATAAACGGTTCCCGTTGGATAGATCTGTTCGTGCATTTCTAGAGGCGAACCCGAGCGAAGCGAGGGTGACCCGCTAGTATATATATATATATATATATATATTATATATATATATATATATATATTATATATATATATATATATATATATATATATATTCATAACGTTTCTGAATAATACGTGTAGTACCTAGAGCAGAAAATTAAATAAGGTCTCGGTGAATATTCAAGGTCTAAACCTATCAACTCCTTTATGTGATAAATAAAGGATTGCAACTATTTTATAAAGTAATCTGGCAATGTTGTATCAGAAAACGCAAAGCTATTGTAAGTTGCAATATAACATTTGCTTAAAAAAACGATTACAGAATTAGATTTCTTCATTTTGCTCGCCTCGTATTATAATTGAATATTTTGTATTGGATTGTACAACGGAGTTTTAGCTATTATGGTCTATAATAATAATTGTAGTTGAATCAATTATTTATTTCTTATTAAAGCATCTGTAACCTTTAAAATATTGTTGTTCTTTACAGACTCCCATGATATAGTTCTGAGATTTAACAACGCTCCAACCGAAAACTACACCGAAGATGTTGGTTCCAAAACTAATTTCCGCATTCTTAATTCACAGGTGAGTTTTAAAATAATTACTTATGTTTTGTTTCGAATTTGGGTTTCAATCGTATATTCACTTTATAGCCTATATTCAATGTGGTAAGTAAGAACTCCTAGACTCTACTAGAGCACGTAATTCGCCGTATGTAGAGAAATAAAAATGTTCAGAAATTGAATTAACTATAGATAATTTTTATAAACTAACTAGCATTGCCCGCGGCTCCGCTCGCGTTCAGATGAAAAAAGCCAAATAAAATAGCGCTATTGTTTTTTTTTTCAAGATAAGTTATTTTTAATAGTTTTTGCCTTATTTAGTAAGTTACCTTGCTAAACTATATATAGTATCATCGTGGTTTTATTCTAATCAGTTTTTGTATTTTTATTTTTTCTCAGAAAAGAGATATTTTATCGCGGTAAAAAGTATCCTATATGTTGACCCGGATAACCAGCTATGACCATACCAAATTTCATCAAAATCCCTCTAGTAGTTTTTCTGTGATGCGGTAACAGACAGACAGAGAGACAAAAATTCTAAAAACTATAGATTCGACCTCTGTATCGATAATAATTTCTATTTCAATAAGATTTTCCAAAAAATATTTAATGTACAGATTCAACTTAGAGTTTTATTATATAGATAAATATAATCACAAAATATTACAAGAGTACTTGAAAGAATCAAATAATATATGAAGTTCCCAGAGTAACCTAAGGTGGTTTTACAGTTAAATATGGTAATGAAAAACTAACTTCCATTAAAGCATAAAAAACGCATAATACACGAGAAAGTGTCTAAATTAAAGTGCCAAGTGTCTAAACTAAATATAAATACCCACATAATATTTGATTTGTAAGGACTAATAAGTCCTAAGCTTACATAGATGACTATTTATTCATATAAGGTACTAAGATACTTTCAATGTGAACAAATATTCCCCTTAAGATAATAGTAACATAAGTATAATTTTGTAACACTAGTTCTGAATTCATCAAAAGATGGCACTGAACAACAAGCATATTATTATGTCGGAGATATGTTAGATCAGAAGATATATTAATATATTTTCTATTCGATCGAAGAAAACTTATCTATACTAATATTATAAAGAGATAAAGTTTGTGAGTTTGTGATTTCGTAATTTTGTGAGTTTGTGACGTTGTAGGGGGTATTATTGTAGGGGGTAATCTCTGGATCTACTGAACCGATTTAGTTGAAATTTGGTAATAAGATAGTTTGAGGCCCTGGAAAGCACATAGGATACTTTTTATCCCAGAAATCTTCCTTAAGGGTGTAAAAATGGAGATGAAGGTTTGTATTGGGAAGCAACCTAGGGTCGAACCTGAGCGAAGTCAGTCGCTAGTAAAATATACTTATAATAAGTAGATTCGATTTTATATTCTCGTCTTCTAAATGTTGCGAATACTTTTTTTAAATAACACCTAAATATTGTTTTTAGGTAGTCACCAAACCGGAATTCAAATTCTTGGAAAATTCACTATATAAAAATATTTCAATATTAATTTGGGATCCTGCGAATTTTTCCGCTACGCTTGAGGATTGGTATCGCCATCCTGATTTTCCAGTGTTTTCAGTATACAAAAAGTAATTATTGTATTTAACTTACAATGTATTTGTGCATAATTTTTTTCCGATTTACAAAAGAGGTAATTTCTAAAATAACTTTATGTATTGTAGATTGCTCAATCGTGGAGGCAGTGTTGACGTTCATCTTTTACATCCCCAAGTTTTATGGGATTTGTGGATTGTTTTACAAGATTCGTCTCCATACCGTCTACGTAGAAACCCTCCTTCATCTGGCTTTATAGGTATAGTATTTGATAATAATATTTTAAAACGATCATTTTGTTGCAATATAATATTATTTATTTTACATACTGCCAGATAGGTAGAGATAAAGTAAAAACATAGAGTAGAGTATGTATTCTTTAAGAAGAATAACGTAATATTTTTGCATTAGTTTATATATATTGCAATACAAGTATTTTAATTTTCTATTAATGCAGGTCTATGGTTTGCTTTAAACCGCTGCCACCGTGTTCGCGTGTTTGAGTACGTGCCGTCAGTCCGCGCGACTCGCCGATGTCATTACCACGCATCAAGCGAGGACGTGGGATGCACCCTCGGCGCTTGGCACCCCCTCGCTCAGGAAAAGGCACTCGCACAACGTATGAGTGACAACTCTGATATTGATATCTTTCAGCGTGGTTTCATTGATATACCCGGAGTGAAAACGATTCAGTGTAAGGGATAATAATGTGTCCGCTTTATGATAAGTGCGTTGTCATTTTTCATCAAATCTGTATGACTTAGTTTTCAAAGAAAATCATGCACACTCAATCACACATTTTAGATGTATTGATTTTAAGTTAAATGATTTTTTATTATTTAATATAATCAGTAAATGGCAATGGTAGCCCAGGTAATGAGCTCGACCGAGTGAAGCAGGTTCAAATCCCAGGACTGTGCGTATCATTTCCAAGATAATTGTCTTACGGAGAAGGAAAACATCGTGAGGAAACCTGCATGTCTGAGAGAACTTAACTAGTATTCAAAAAACATGCGAAGTCTGCCAACCCGCACTTGGCCAGCGTGGTGGACTAAGGCCTGATCTACCTAATCTTAAAGGAAGGCCCATGCTCAACAGTGTGATGTTAAAAAAGGCTGAATGCATACATACATTAAAATCAGAGGTATAGTTTCTTCAAAAATTTTGCATAAAAACTGTGCACGTCATACATTCATATGCTTCTTATGCAGTTCATCATATTATGGGTATACTGTGTAGGCTGTAGATAACTATACATTCAATTTAAAAGTAAAGTACGCGCGTGAGAAGTGTAGAAACAGCGCACGCGAGTTTTGTTATCATTACCAAGTGTAGATATGATATAGATAGTAAATAATGCGTCAGGGAAAGAAGTTGTACTTGTAAGCCACAATTATTGTGATTTGTGATATACACAAGTATTTTAGCGATCTTTTCAATGTAAATAGTTTAAGATTCTTATTTTACGTACTCATCCCAGTGCTTCGAAATATAATTTTGTTTTCATATTCTGTGTAGAATTTATATGTAATAATAGCCTATCCACACTGCCGAATTAATAAATAGAATATATATGTATATTTACATTTGGTGTTTGACAATAATAGGCAGTAAGAAATGTAGGATTTTATACTCAAACATTCAAAAGTGTGCATTTAAAGATAATAATCAAAATAAAAACTTGGACGGGTTATGGCTATCGTAAGATAATCTTTGTTTTTTTTTTATTCTTATGAAAATTACAGTGTTATTTGGTTACCGTTACAAAAACAAAATTTACTCGAGAAATGCTGTTACTTGCTGTAAACAAACTTAATGACAACAACCTTATAAAGTCAAACGGGAAGGCAAATGTCTAAGAAATTTCTTAAAATATGCCTACCTAGTATTGTGTAATCATTATTCTTAAAATTGGCGAAACAATTGCAAATCCATAACAATATAATTTTTATTTATTTATTGTATAGATGTTGCCAGTGAGTGAAAAACATTAAAGCAATAATTAGTCTTCCTAAAATTATTTAAACAACTTCCCTAATAATAATGCGTAAATGGCAAAAACTGTGTTTTATTTCATCCACATATTAGCAAACATCCTCATTATCATCATCTAGTAGTATGACCTATTATTTATGAGTACAGGAACAAACATTTGGTTATTTTATGAGATTCCAGTAAGGCCATGTCGACCATGAGATGCCCTTGTCGTATCTTATATTTTTAGCGATTTGCCGTCGCGTTGTGATGTGTGGGTGCTGGTGGAATACTGATGGGTGGTGCTAGGTGTCATTGATTAGTGATTCAGTGCGAGCGTACGGAATTAGCGACATCCGAGATGTGCGTAGTGTGTAGTGCCGGTAAGGATTCGGACTTACTGGCGCTCCTATTTTATTTATAGGCTTACAAAATCACTATAAAGATTATAAATACACTAAGATACTAATAATATCTATAAAGGTTACACATTTGGATGGCGGAAGTAATCTTCAGAAATTTTAGTATTTCCGATTTTGAAAATCTATACATATAATAAAATTGGAACTAAGCCGAATCTGTACATTAAATATTTTTTGGAAAATCCTATTGAAATAAACATTATTATCGATCCAGAGGCCGAATCTATACTTTTTAGAATTTTTATCTGTCTGCCTGTCTGTCTGTTACAGCATCACAAATAAACCACTGGAGGGATTTTGATGAAATTCGGTATGGTGATAGCTGGTTATCCGGGTCAACATATAGGATACTTTTTACCGCGGGAAAATGTCTCATTTCTGAGAAAAAGTATAAAAACTTCAATGTAAGAGTCTACTTATATGTAAAAGCTAAGAATTTGGTTTTTGGTCATCTGAACGCGGGCGGAGCCGCTGGCAATGCTAGTACATACATATTTTCACTTAGTAGTGTTTCCTAGTGGAAGCGCTGAGCTACTAGGATATGAATTAAAGACGATTGGCTTTAAGCCTTCCGCTTGGATCTGATGGGCCTAGTTTAGTTGTAAAAGTACGTTTTTATGTAACTTTAAAAGGGCAAATTATAGCACTCTTTAGAAGAATATATAAAAATTAATGTATGTTTGTTCGCAACGTATATTCCTAAAGTAATCTAATAATTGTGATGAACCATTGGTAAGTTATGATACCACATCTTGTTTTTTTTTAATAGTTCCATTAAGTTAAAATATTTGGTTAATTGTAAGGTACAGTTCAGGTTACAGCATATTAGCGGTTAGCAAGGAGGAACGCCAGTATCTTACACAAAGATTCTTAATTTATCCATCATATTATGTATAAAAAAATGTATTAATCGACTGATTTTTTATTGAAAAAAATATTTACATTTCCTAGAAAAAATATATAATATTTAAAATTGTTATAAAATAAATATTACGTCATTGTTGTGAACGTGCCTTAATTCACACGCAGTACAGCCAGCGCGTGTCGGTAATATTGCTTCCTCCTTCTGCTACACTTCTTTACATTTTATTTTAAGGCGTATTTAATTTTCATATAAGTATTGTTTATATTCTGCACACACATCAATTGTACTTTAACTGCTAATTACTTAAAATTATAACGACAACGGAACCGCAGGATTTTTCCTCGTGGACTTTGTGTTTTCGGAGATGTAGATATATGGGGTCAATGGCACATTTTCTTAGAAGAAATAAGTACTGACGTATAAATGGAATAGGCTTAAGTGCAATCAAGTAAATATTGTAAGTGTGTACAAGTGTGTACTAGGAAGCGTTGGAGTGTTGCCTAGTATCCTCTCACTTGGCCATCATCCAATGATGAGATACATAATCATAAGATAATAGGCAATTAAATATTACACTGGAAACGTTAACTTATATTACACGTTTGTTTTTATTATTTTACCATTCCTATCTCGTCGAAAACTAGCTACATATTTTCACTTGACGATTGATATTTCTATCTAATGTTTTGTATTACTGATAATAATGAAATAATTATATTTATATATATATATATATATATATATATATTATATATATATATATATATATATACTAGCGGCTCACCCTCGCTTCGCTCGGGTTCGCTCGGTACGTTTTAAATAGAGATAAATATTTATTAGCCAGCGCTGGCCATATAAGTTTTTTTCTTATGCTTTAATACTTAATATCCTATTCCGGACTAAGAGAAATCCAAAAATTCAAATATCATAAAAATTGGTCCAGCCGCTACTTCCCCACCAATTTTCAGCCAAATCGGTTCAGCCGTTGTTGAGTTATAAATTGTGTAACTAACACGACTTCCTTTTATTATATATATATATATATATATATATATATATATATATATATATATATATATATATATATATATACAACTTATTATTATATTAAAAGAGGCATTTATTTACTTTCTTATAATTATGTTCGCTAATATAAATAAAATATAACATTTGTTTATATATTTATTATTAAAATACAATGTAGTGTTTAGCATAAAATCCTTTTTTTTTATTCTTAAGAAAAACTATAGTAAATAAACGTGCGACAATAGTTCCACGTGGAGTTAATAAGTGAATAGTTACGGAAATGATTATAAAATTATATAAATATAGGTACAATCGAAGGTTGCAATGCATCGGATGCCAATAGTTATTCCTGCACAGTCCAGCGAGAGGTTACATTCGCAGGCGCACGAGCGGCTGATAAGATTCATATGCATAAAGACAATGAAATGCAATAATGAATACAAATTGACTACTATTTATGAAGAATTATTTCTTATTCTGCAAATGTAATTAGATGTTTGGTAAATTAAGTGGGCTTAGTTGTAAATATTACTAGATAAATCGAAGCGATAAATAAATATTTTAAAAATATTGTTACGCACGCAGCTTTTATATATATATATATATATATATATATATATATATATATATATATATATATATATATATTATTGTAAGCAGTAGTATCTTTTCTTAAAGGTAAAGATACATTCTTTACAATAAGGAATATTTCATTTGTCTATTTATAAAGTATTTGTCATGAAAATAATTGTACCTTTGTTTTTTTAACGTTGGGAAATGCGTTTACGTGTACCACCTGTACACTTACAGGTTATGTGGGACTCACCGGCCAAAAAATCCAGTATTACCCACTTAAACCCAACGACCTGTCTATAGAGATCTGCTTTAAGATCGAATTAGTCTTGAAAATTCATAATTTTAAGATTTATTATTGTAAATTATGTCATACTATCTAGATAATCTAGTGATTACCTTATATAATCGCGGATTACGAAGTTAAAGTTGTACTCTACATCGTACTACGGAGAGCACATGAAACGGATAAGCCAATGCATAGTTCGAGGGCTAGTTCTATGATTTGCATTGTCTTTTCTAGCCTATTTTTTACAATGTAAGGCATTATATGTATTCACATCGCATTTCTAACGAGAGTAAAAAGTTAAAGATTGAAGGGCTCTTTAAAAAAATTATTTATAATGTAAGATGCATTTCAGGTAGGGGATTAAAAATGTGTGTAAATAAAATGTGATCGTTCCTATCAATCTGGTACTTTGTGTTTGCTCCGAATAAAAAATGAAAAGATGAAATTTTTTTTATTTGTATGAAGTTTTTATTTGTCTATACTAATATTATAAAGAGGTAAAGTTTGTGATATTGTGAGTTTGTGATGTTGTAGAGGGTAATCTCTGGATCTACTAAACCGATTTAGATGAAATTTGGTAAGAACATAGTTTGAGATCCTGGGAAGGACATAGGATATATTTATCCCGAAAATCTATATATTATATATTTTTATCCGAATATATATTTTTATCCCGGAATCATACCTTGTGGGCATGAAAATGGGGA
Organism: Brenthis hecate; assembly: GCA_951806755.1. Taxonomy (NCBI): domain Eukaryota; kingdom Metazoa; phylum Arthropoda; class Insecta; order Lepidoptera; family Nymphalidae; genus Brenthis; species Brenthis hecate. Next base: position 1,247,060 of record OX638264.1, read on the forward strand.
TGAAAGTTCGTATTGGGAAGCAAGCTAGGGACGAGTCGCTAGTATAATATATAAGTTCAGTTTTGACATAAATCTATGTATGGAAGAGGTCAAATAGTGTTTTTATTTTTAAGCGAAAGTAACAATAGCATTTATTAATAAGTAGTGTTATATCGTAGGAGGACAGCGGCCATACCGGTGAATGTACACTGTACATGTACATATGTGGCACGTACTCTATAGTCTCATTAATTTCCTTTTTGACATGGATTCGATGAAAGTGCGTCACACCTCTGGTTACTTGTATGCGCTGGCATTTTATAGTTGAATAAAGTATTATTTTATTTTGAGTTATTTTTGATATCAAAAATATACTGAACAGATTATGGTTTCAATAATTAAATAACCAAGAGAATTAATTTGTTTGATAAAACGTATAATAAGAATAAAACAGGTTTATTATCCATACAGCTTGTATCGGCATCGCTATGAAGTCCTTTAAAATTAATCAGATGTGCGCGGAATTTGTGTTACATGTACCTACAGCACAACAGTGTTTATACCGGAAATCGAATGAGTAATGAGATACGAAAACTATCGTTATTAAACAGCCCTCGTGACTCGAATAGTCTAATCATTTTAGAATATGGTAAAACGTCTCAGAACTTTACCAAAAGTTGTGTTGTGTTTATATATATATCTATATATATATATATATATATATATATATATATATATATATATATATATATATATATATATATATATAGTTTAAAATTTTGAATATTAGGTACGGCTTATTCCGCTACGGGAAGTGTAATTAATATTAAATAAATCTCCCGTTTATAATTCTAAGTATTATAACCACACGGGTCACCATTTTAGTTGTACGACTCATTTGTGATATGCTAGTTTTGAGGTTTTGTAACAAATCATTGACGCAAAATGTACCTCATAGTATAATGCATATATTTGAGAAGAGCATGGAAGAGCATGACCCTGAAATTATTGACAATTTTTATGTGCATATGTAGCACAGACATAGGTTATATTGTCTGTGATATGTAGTTATATTCCCGCACAAGAAGAGATGTTTGTTCGTTAATCGTTATCTATTTATTGATGTTAATAACACTGGAACGTGTTCTTTTTTTTTTTTTTTACTTAACTGATATGTTATTAAAGAAACATAAAAAACGAATAAATTACTTAAATATTTCAAACTTCAAGCGCAAAACTGTAACTTTCAGTTTCATATAAAAAGTGTTACAATAATAATTCAGGCTTATAATTGTATAGCAAGGAAAATAAAATTTATCTTTTCCTTCCATATAAACTATTTAGAGCTGTACCTTATATTGTGCTTGACGTAACAAAATATTTTAAAATATGATTTGCGTCAAATAAATTCTTTGAATAAATAAATAAATTATAAAAATTACGATTATTAAACGTTTAAATTGGTTTTGTGAGAATCCAAAGTTTGCTTTTCCAAAATTCTACAAGCTTGGGATAGATTCTACAAATACATTAGCTGAGTTTATTTAATTCTTCATACGGACGTAATGTCTTTAAAATGGGTCGAACCGGTTACTGAGAAACCGCTTCATTCTGAGTCATTGTTTTATAGGCAGACGCTACAATAAGTAATACATATATACATATGATATATGTATGTATAATGTACATTATATAGATGCAATCACATCGTGGAATAAGTGACTAGACAGATCCTGAGGTTTTGGGTTCGAGTCGCCAGTCAGGTCGAAAACGATAGTTATGATTTTTTTCAGTCAAAAGAGTCTTGGTAATGTTCCGACGATGGGAAATAGACTTATTACAGACAAATATCTCGGGGAGCACGTAATCCCGTCGTTCATGCTCCTGATTTCTCACCGGTCATCGGAAATGATATTTATAGGGAAGTATTAGATTAAAGCGTGTACTTGAACATGAACCGTGCGTGAGCGTGAACGAGTTTGCGTGAGATTGGCTTCTGTGACCGAAATGTGGTCAGGAGTATTTTTATAATCAATTAAACTAGACTTTTGTGGTAAAAGTTAAGTTAATTTGTAACTAACTATATTAATAATATGCCAATTGGATTTACTTTGTGATACGTTGAGGTAGTTTGCATTTATATTTATTATATTCGGTTTTATTCGTTTATTATTGAATATCTAATATTGATTAAAATGATGATCTAAATTCTTATCTTGATTAAAACTAAAATAAGTTTATGAATATATTATCTATGCCTACTATAATAAAACAGTAGGGGTCGAATGTCTGTACTGTACATAGCAAAAAAATGCTAAAAACCAAGTCAGGGGGATGTAAGAAGACAAATAGAACAAATCCAGATTTTTTTCAAATTTTTTGTTTCTCTGTCTGTTTGTACGGGCTAATCTCTGACTCTCTTGGACCGATTTAAATGATTTTTTTCATGGTGGTACCTTATATCCCCGGGCAACGTCTTAGATACTTTTTATCCCGGAAAATTAAATAGTTCCCGTGGGATAGTTAAAAAACTATAATGACTTATACACCTTAGTACACAAAAACTACTGATTGGATTTTAATAAAACTTTACAATACATACATAAATTCATACATGACAATAACAAATCGGCTATTTTTCATCCCGGAAAAATGAACTGTTCCCGTGGGAATTAATAGATCTCTATTAGTGTTTTTCTAGAGGCGAACCCGAGCGAAGTGAGGGTGAGCCGCTAGTTCTATATATAAAAGGAAAAGTATTATAAGAGAAAAATTAAAAACATACGCCAAATTTTTGTAACGGCACCGTGACTCAGCGAGTGCCCCACAGCGCTTTTATTCGCTCTTTATGTAACACTACTGTTACAAAATTTACAGTTACAGTTTTCAACGTAATAAGCACGCTCCTTTGTTTCAGCCATCAAAACACTGAAAAACATCGACACCATTACTATTATGACCGTTTCGGGGACATATTTTTGTAAATTGTCATAAGTTTGTTTTATGCATTTTAAAGTCTGTGTAAAGTGTATTCCGTATTAAGTAAAATTGTGTTATTGATTAATTTAATTTTATGGGATGGGATGATTACAATTTGAATAAGAATGTTTTCAATTTGTAGAAGACAGATTATATTAAATAATTATCAGATGTACTTATTGCTATAAGCTATAAGATCTTTTTATCGTACCTAATCATACAGCTTGTACTCGTAAGCGTGTGGATGGCACATATTTTATCGTGATGCGGTAACAGACAGAGAGACAAAAATTCTAAAAACTATAGATTCGGACTCTGTATCGATAATAATGTCTATTTCAATAAGATTTTCCAAAAAAATATTTAATGTATAGATTCGGCTTAGTCACAATTTTATTATATGTATAGATTGATGGTCATCCAGCAGTATAAAAATTAATACCTACGTCACAATAAAAAAATTATTTCAAGATTCAAATTTTCAAACGGTATTCAAGTTATTATAGGATAACACAACATGCACAAATACCTACAGTGTAAGAAAGTAAGATCAATGCAGCGGAAATGCGATCGCGAAACTGCTTTAACTACTCCCATGTAGTGTATTGGTGGCTAGTTAGTATATTTGCATGAAATAATAAATATATTATTAGCGAAGTTAGAAATTGACAAAAACTAAGCCGTTTTGTTTCATATTTCTTATTACATTTTTACGTACGTTGTAAAATCCACCAGTGTTGTGATATTTCAGTAGTTCAAACCAAAGAGCATATATTCCATAACCTGTAGACAACAAACATAGGTACAGCATGTACCTGTAATTGAGAAACAACTTTTTTAAAAGGTTGTAAATAAAAAATTAAAAATAGAAAAGATGTTTAATAGGAAATCTATATATTTTATACTGTAGGTATAACTTTTAGAAAATAGTTCGTAACTTTACAAAGAGTATTTAGGTATATTAATTGCCATATCAAATAATTTCAATTAGACAAATACCAATTATATATTATTATATGTTTGATAATGTTCATTGAGCTAGTATTTTATATTAAAGACAACTTTGGTATTTCCGTAACCATTTATCTACTGCCTAATTATTATTATAAATCATATTAATCGATTATCCAACGATTGGAAGAATACTTTACGTAGTCTTGTTCTATGAAAACGTAATACGCCATCTAGGGCATCAGAGTCAAGTGTGACAAGTAATTACGATGCTTGAGAGATTAAATGTTACTCAGAACTTTGAAGATTAGATGATTCATCTTGTAGAGGATTTAATGGAAGAACATTTGGGATAAGAACTTCTTAGTAGGAAATTGCCTGTCTTAGGTTATTTTTTATTTTTATTTTTATGCTTACTTAAATTACTCAATTTATTTCTTTTTCTCAAGTATTTTGACATTGCAGAAGCGTTCCCTTGCAAATTGTGTACATATTGGACATATGTGTATATTTATATTTTTATAAATATTTACCTCGAGCGGGAATTATATGAGCGAATTTCAGTAATAATATTAATGTTTGTTAGCATAATATTTCTTTTTATGTAAATAAATAAACAAATAAAAAAATATGTTGGGACATTAACACAACACCATCTAGTTCCATGGTAAGCTACGAGGCCTGTGTTATGGATAACAGATAGTTGATACACTACACATATATAACTTTAAATACATACATATTATAAATATAAACACCCATGACTGAGTACAAACATTCGCGCTCATCACACAAATGAATGCCCCCAGCGGGACTCGAACCCGCGACCGCTGGCACAGAAAGTAGGGTCACTACAAACTGAGCCAAACGTGTCGTCGTATGTAAATTAAATAAAACTAGTAAATTGTTGTCAGATTGAATCTCGTCGTAATGATAAATATAATGTAATGTATATTGTAGGATAGATGTACATATAACCATTATATACGGTTAACTTTGATAACTTTTTATATTTTTGCATTCTGTACACACGTGATTTTAAATTCGAATCGCTCACCGATGAATGTATTTACTACAATCGGTCGTTTTATGACCAAATCAAGAATAACAAGAATAATATCTTTACGTATTCACTCACATTTCTGTATAAAAACGGTCCAATTCTAGGTTACCTACCTTTTTAAAGAAGGATTTTTGATGATTTTATTAGTATTTTTCTTTGTTAGAATTTTTAAGTCAGGTGAAGTTTTTTGCGTGTATATATATATATAAGAATCGTTGGCTGGAGAATTAGTGGAGGAGCCACGGGAATCTGTACAAGAGTTGAAAAACCTCGCAACGTGATGGAATTCGGTTACATTTTTTGCTTATACTTAAACGTCGTACAACGAATTCGCTTGTTATCGTTTTGGATTCCCTGGCATTTCTATTGTAAACATTTCATGATACTCCAATAAACTAAGCTCTGAATCGAAAGTTCGCCCAGTAAATAATTGGTTCAATTTAATCTGAAGTTCTTATCTTAAAGGTCCTTATTAATATAAAAAAATACCTAGATATAAAATATTACAACGTAACCTACGTAACGTTACGTACGCCTTTCTTTGTTTAAGATTATTATTATTAAGATTTGGAGGATGGCCTGATTAGCGTCTGGCAATCCAGCCAGGTGCTAAGCCAAGAAACGCTGGGAGGTGACGCAACTCGGCGGGCGGAGTGCCATACGGGTTGCTCCTGGTACTTCTCTAACAGCAGAATGGATCGTTGAAGCGATCCCATTGCTGTTGTGGTCTGCTTTGGCAGACCTGTCATCGGCGTCATGGTTGAGTGCGTAAGTGATAACCACATGTATGTATACGGGTGGCATTTTCCAACATCAAAAAAAGGTGTAGTTCATATGCACTTAAAAATTAGAGATTCTTAACATTATTTGCGTGCACATGTCATTTTTTATTTTATACAACATGTATTAAAGATAGTTAGCAGAATTTGTATTCAGGAAAATCACCATCAATTTAATTCACAGGAATCGCAATCCGTACTAATATCATAAATGTGAAAGTGTGTTTGTTTGTTTGTTTGTTTGTTTGTTTGTTTGTTTGTTTGTTTGTTTGTTTGTTTGTTTGTTTGTTTGTTTGTTTGTTTGTTTGTTTGTTTGTTTGTTTGTTTGTTTGTTTGTTTGTTTGTTTGTTTGTTTGTTTGTTTGTTTGTTTGTTTGTTTGTTTGTTTGTTTGTCCTTCTTTCACGTCGAAATGGAGTGACGGATTGGCGTGAATTTTTGTATGGAGATAGTTGGAAGGCTGGAGAGTGACATAGGCACTTTTTGCCGCAGGAGATTACGTTATAAGACAACCCAAAAAAATATTTATTATCAGAATGACGTGAAACATTAACACTAAATTAATGCCCCTCAATACAAATAAATAAAATAAATATAATGTTTTAGCATTCATCCCAATGAGGGGGTAAAATAGGGGATGAAAATTTGTATGAAACCTACCTCTTTAGTTTTTGTTGTAGTTTACCGCGAGCGAAGCCGCGGGTTCTGCTAGTTATAACTAATGATAAAAGACCCCTGTTCATTCATGTTATTTTAATTATAAAACGTGTCAAATTGAGATGTTTGCGTATGATCACATGCCTGCGACGGTCGGAACCAGGTGTGGGTGTTTAACCAAACAAAACATCATTATTAACCTATATTCAAGTCTAGGTCTAATCAGATAACGAATTTATAACAGTTATTAATAGTACCTACTTTTTTAATTCTATTCGAACCAAATTGGTATTTTTCATATTGATTTTTACTGAAATAACAAGCTTCTTTATTTGTATTTTCTTAGTTTGTTTGATTTTTGTTACGTATTATTTAATTATTTTATATTAGAAGGTATCTAGTTTTGAAAGGATATAAACTTCGTGTGTTCAGTTATTTTTCGTTTAGAATTGTGTTATATATTAATAACTTTGTAAATTCCTAAGTAATTATTTCTGTCAACTTCTAGGTTTTCACGATTAAAAACAGTCTCAGTTATTGTAATGAAAGCCTTGAAGAAGTCTTGTGTTATACTAAAAATAATATAAATTATTAATTATATAAAATAGGATTTATATGTATTATTATCGGTTCATTACTTTATTCTTTATGTTGTCATTCTGATATAAAATACTTATTTGACTTTTCTGACGTTGTCATCTTGAGTGGAAAAAGGGCGGGAGCAGCGTTGTATTTTATTTCATGACTTTTAAAAAATGCGTCATTCCTGTGTGTAATGTCGTTTGAGGTGTTACTCTGACTGTACAAAACAAAAAAAACTGTGTGCTGTTACACCGAAATTTACTTGGCCTACCTCACCTACTTCTGAAATAGTCCCGTAATACTTGAGTTTTGAGCAAAGCATCCTCTCAGTTTTCTATAAAAATTAATTGAATGCGCCAAGCAGGTTGTTAGATTAGTACAAATAATTGAGTAATTTTTTCAAAGTTTTTTGTATACCAACATGTTACCTATCCACTCATCGTAAATTAATTACATATAAAATAATTATTATTCATTACATACTCAAACTGCCTCGGTGGTGTAGTGGCTAGCATGTACGGCTGCACACTCGGAGGTCCTGGGTTCGAGTCCCGGGTCGGGCCAAGTTTAGTTATTGAGTCTTTCTGTATATTAAGCCTCAATAACAGCCCGGAGTTGGGAAGTTGGCGGTGTTTCACCCCCGTGCCTCGGAGAGCACGTAAAGCCGTCGGTCCTGCGCCTTAACTCTCACTGGTCGTGTCGAACAGTCGTCCCACCGGAGTATGATAGTGACAGGAATAGAGAGTGCACTTGTGTCTGCGCGTACACTTGTGCACTATAATATCTCCTGCGCAGTTGGCTAGTCTCAATGAGATTGGCCGCCGTGGCCGGAAACGGCCAGGAGAACATCATCATCATCATTACATACTACTCGATCACGATTTAAAGTTTACTTGACTTGTAGGCATGAATGAGAGGAATTCATTTGTATAATTAATGTACATATATAAAATTTTAATATATTATTACTCTAATATTGTTTGCTTCATAAAATATCAAACAATATAATGTTTACTATTACTAGTAAGAATCCATATAAAGAAAAAAGAAGTACATACATATATGTTATTCATATATATATACCAAATTAAAGTTTCTTTGCATTTTAAGTATTAGATTTATTGTAAAGCTTTTTCATTATCTGATGAGATAATAAGTTTTCTAGATAAGATACCTACTTAGTACATTTTAGTAACTTTTTTTAATTTTATAGACACTAAATTCTATTAAATATTTTCTGTAAGTCTCAAAGTTTTTTTCTTTGTTTGTAAAATATGCATATAAGTGAAAAGAACGTAAAAAAAACACAGTTTTTTTTGCATTTATTAGTTTGTACACAAATTACACAAATGTACGCACAGACACAAGTGCACTCTCTTTTCCTGTTACTCTCATACTTCGGTGGGATGACATGAACAACGGCTTTAGGTGTTCTCCGAGGCACGAGGATGAGACACCGCCAAAAAACTTCAAAAATCCAGGATGTTACTGAGACTTTCTAAATAGAAAGACTCAATGTTAGTTCACAAATAATCACGAAAGAAAACCTTTATCTCTCTAGAATGATTCGCGAAGCTATTGAAATTTAAAAAACATCCAAACTTCAAAAGATATGATGGCAGGGTGCAACCATTATTGTGGGATCCTGTTATGAACATAATAATATCTAAAAATAAAATTCAAGTAATAGATCGCTAGATGTAGTCACTAGTTCGTCCTGAACTGTGTAATTCATAATAATAGCCCCAAATGAAATAAATTACATATGTTTCAATTTTCAATCATTATATATATAAAAAGCAAAATTAAATAGAATAATTGAGTACAAAAAGTATTTTTTTAAATATATTTAAATTGTAAACAGATTATAAAAAGCAACTTAAATAATTTCAAATTGTTAAATTATAGTAACAGTAACTAAAATGAATTATCAAAATTGGTAAGGTATTTTTGTCACCATTTATGTTTTCTTCAAAATTGCACCTCTTGTAATAACTAATAGGTATTTAATACCTTTCAGACATGTAACACTTCAATACCTCCCGTGACCATGATTGCAGTACCTTTCGAAGCGTCGGGAACGAAAATCAAAATAAATAATCAAATGTCGTGCGATTTTTGTATATCATAGAAATACTTCAGTTTAATCTATTAATTTATTAGAAGCCGTAATTGAAAAAAAACTCACAATAAACCGTAAACGTGTATAAGATTTTAACTTTTACGTACCAATATAAAGGTATAGTTAATTAACAAGAAAAACCAAAGCATTCAAAGTATGAATAATAATTGTTCTAATAATAAGACAAGTAAAATATACTATACTAGCATTGCCCGCGGCTCCGCCCGCGTTCAGATTTTGTATTTTTCTCAGAAACAAAATATTTTCCCGCGGTAAAAAGTATCCTATATGTTGACCCGGATAACCAGCTATCATCATACCAAATTTCATCAAAATCTGTCCAGTAGTTTTATCGTGATGCGGTAACAGACAGACAGACAGACAGAAAAAAATTCTAAAAACTATAGATTCGGACTCTGTATCGATAATAATGTCTATTTCAATTAGATTTTCCAAAAAATATTTAATGTACAGATTATTATTATTATTATTATTTTGGGTTTGGTGCCGAGGTCGGCCCTAGCTACGTCGACCAGTTTAGGTCCATTGTAGCTCCCTTTATAGTGAATTCAAAGTTCTCCGCTTAGTCCTGTTGACTCCAGGAACTTCCAGATTTTCTGAGCGGGGAGCATCTGTATCTCTTCCGGTTGCATAGTATGCTGCCCTAGATAGATACTTCTGCGGTGCATGAGTGGACCGCACGAGCAGAGGATGTGCATAGCAGTTTCCTCTGTCTCATGGCATAGTCTGCACATTGCGGTCCGACTGAGGCCGAGGGTAAACATATGTTTATTGAGTTTGCAGTGACCAGTAAGTATTCTGGTTACTGCACTGGTTTTATACTTGTTGAGTTGAAGCAACTCTTTTGTAAACTTTTTGCGATATCCCTTAATTAGCGCTTTAGAGTGTATTTGTCCAGAAGTGGATTGCCACTCTTGAAGTGCTTGGCGATTGCAGTGAATTTTGAGAATTGAATAGGCATGTTGTTTTGCAATACCACAAAATGGTTCTGGGCCACATTCTGGGGTTTCAGCGCCCCTTCTTGCCAATGCATCAGCCTTTTCGTTCCCATCTATGCCTGAGTGACCCGGGACCCATCTGAGGGTAACTCTGTTGGATGTGCCCAGGACATTCAGATTATCCATACAGTCTTTGACCAACTTAGAGTTGGTCTCAAGAGAATCTATAGCCAGAAGTGCTGCTTGGCTATCTGAGTTGATGTAGATATTTTGGTTTCTAAGCTTTCTCTCCAGGATTACTTCAGCACATTTGTTAATGGCGAAGACCTCGGCTTGGAAGATGGTGGCTTCCTTGCCCAGATTGACACTCATGTCAAATCTAGGCTTAAGGCCATAGATACCGCACCCTACCTCAGATCCTTTCTTGGATCCATCTGTAAACCAAACATGACTGCCCTTTTTGTGAGACTCTTGGTTTTTTAGCCACATGTCCCGGTTGGGAAGATCTATTTGGTACTGTTTTGCGAAGTTAAACTCTGTATTCATGCCATCGACTGGCATTTTCAGAGTTTTGTGTTCGAATGTCAACTCTTTGAGTTTGTTCATATATTGCGATTGCAATTTTACATTCGATTGTGTACAGAGCCTGTAGAGGCAAGATTTAGCTTCTTTTTGCACGTGGAGATATAGCGGAGCTATGTCCAACAAAGCATTTAGAGCGTCGCCTGGTGCCGAATGGAAGGCTCCCGTGATGATTAGACATGCCATCCGTTGTATGCTGTCTAGTTTACTCATAGTTGTCTTTTGTTTGGTTTTGTTACACCATACGACTGAGGCGTATGTTATAATCGGCCTTACCACGGCGGTGTACATCCAGAGAGCCATTTTGGGTTTGAGGCCCCACTTGGCTCCAGCCATTCGACAACATATCCAAAGGGCCATTTTGGCTTTTTTAATAATGTTGTTGAGGTGAGAGTTCCAGGTCAACTTTTGATCAATAGTGACTCCAAGGTACTTTACCTCATTTGATAGGTTAAGGGTTTTGCCATTGAGTCTGAGTTCAGTCAGCCTTTCAAGCTTCCTTTTCCTGGTGAATGGTACAATAACTGTTTTATCCGGGTTTATTGATAATTCATTTTCTCTACACCATCTTGTGATGGTGTTGAGAGCCCCTTGTAACCTGGTGGAAATTGTGTTAAGGCAGGGACCTCTTACTACTACAACAAGGTCATCTGCATAGCCTTGTGTATCGTAGTCGAGATCCGCCATGATTACAAGTAGTAGGTCTACAGCTAGTGTCCATAATAGGGGTGAAAGTACTCCTCCTTGCGGACAGCCTCTGGTAGTGTAAAAGTTGTGCGAGTATTCGTTTAGCGTAACTTTCGCACACCGGTTGGAGAGCATATATTCCACCCATCTGGTGGTTGTGACATCAACACCTTTTGCATTTAATCCTTTCAGGATGGTTGCCGTAGGTGTGTTGTCAAAGGCCCCCTCAATGTCCAAAAACGCACATAGAGCTGTCTGCTTATCCTCTAGGGACCTTTCTGCCTTGTCGATCAGAGCTACTAAGGCAGATTCTGTGGATTTACCCTTTTGGTAAGCATGTTGATTGCAGGAGAGTGGTCTAGCCACAAGATACCTTGTTCTAATGTGCTGATCGATTACTTTTTCCATTGTTTTTAGTAGGAAAGAAGTAAGACTAATAGGTCTAAAGGATTTGGGCTGAGAGTAGTCGTTTTTACCGATCTTCGGTATAAAGGTCACCTTGACCTTAGTCCATTGTTCTGGTATAATGCCCCAAGCAAAGCTTGCTCTAAATAGTTTTACCAGATGCGGGATAAGGAGTTCCATGCCCTGTTGAAGTAGGGCTGGAAAAATTCCGTCTTCCCCTGCTGATTTAAATGGTTTGAATTTTTTCAAAGCCCATCTAATCTGGTTAGGCCTAAAAATGATGTTGGCCATCTTCCAGTCGCAACTATTTGCCCTGTGGATGTAGTTTTCCTTTGGGTTTGATTCACTGCTGGAGACAGGGTACGATCCTGGGAAATGGGTTGCTCTTAACAGTTCCAGCGTCTCCATCTCTGTGGTCGTAAAGGAATTGTCTCGCTTTTTTAAAAAGCCAAGAAAGATATTTGGTGTCTTGGCAAGGACCTTGTGGATTCTCGCTCCTTTATGTGTTTGGGCGATATTCTCACAGAATCGTTTCCAAGATGCTCTTTTAGCTTTTCTGATCTCTTTATGGTATTTAGTCAGAGCCTTCTTATACCGTTCCCACCCATACGGTGTAGTGGCCTGATTAAATAAGCGACGTGTGGATACTCTAAGTCGTTCTAACTTTTTGTTCCACCACGGAGTATTGGTGTTAACCTTGAGTTCCCTAACAGGACAACTATTTTCATAGGCATTTAGGATGCTATCCGTTAGCAAGTTGTTTAAAATGTTGAGGGAGTCGGGTGTCTTTATTGATTTTGGGAAATCCTTAGCTGCCTCAGCGAGCAGGTTTTTGAAGTCTACCCACGAGGTAGCTTTGGGGTTTCTAAGCCTTATAGGTTCAGTGGTTATTGAGCCTTGTATGCTAAAGACGATATGTTTGTGATCAGACATAGAGTTTTCATTACTGACATGCCATTTATTTATGTGTTTAGCGATTTGTACAGTAGCAAAAGTAATATCAAGAACTTCCTGCCTAGCTCTAGTAGCGAAGGTTGGATTACAGCCTTTATTAAGTATTTGCAGGTCGTTAGCTAGGAGAAATTCTAAAAGTAACTCACCTCTTTTGTTGGTACCAGTGCTTCCCCAGATTGTGTGATGGGCGTTTGCATCGCATCCAACAATTAGTTCTGTCTTGTGTTTTCGAGCGTAGTCGACGACTTTAGACAGTTCTTCGGTGGGGTTGGCTTTCTCTCCGGGCAGGTAGGCCGAGCACACGAGTGCTCTAGTTTGACCACGCCCTCTGAGAACGGTGATTGCAGCAACGGTGTCATCACTGCAAAGTTCTGTAACAGGCAAGAAATTAATACCTTTCTTAAAAACGATACAGGCCCTAGGCTTGGTGCCATTTTCGTTTGCTAGGATCTTACCTACTCCATTTAAGCCCGAAATCTTGGACTTGGCGTTAAGCCATGGTTCCTGGACCAGCGCTATATCCATGCCATTTGCCTTAAAAGTGTTTTCTGCCACGGCTGTGGCAGCGATAGCGTGGTGTAAATTGGCTTGGAGTATTTTAGTGGGGGCGTCGCCAGTTGGGTGTGAAGCGCTACTGGGGACGGGTCCCATTGCGCTTGTCACTGCCCTTGCTGGGTCTGGGTCCCTTTTGTTTGCGGGGGCGCTGGCTCTTGCCTCTGGGGGTTTGTCCACCCCTGGTGTGCCCCCCTGTACGAGGAAACCTGTGCGGAGTACCAGTCGCTCCGCTGGTCCCGGCCACTGGAGCCACGCCAGGTGCAGCAGATGGTAAAGGCGCAGCAGCGTTGGCGTTCGCTCCAGCAGCCGCGGCCCCAGAACGAGAGGTAGACGGCACAGGTTCAGAGGGAAGTGTCCCAGGATTCGTTGGCGTCTGGTTGATGCCCTTAATACGGAACTGGACCGATTTGAAAGCCAAGTAGGCCTTCAGGCCGGTTTTTTGAAGGGTCTCAACAGATTGGTCGTCGATGGAGAGGGTGAGTGTGATTCCGCCCTTCTCCTCCTTCCTATTGAGAACCTTCCACAGCTCCGTATTAAGGCCATCATTTTGTATCCGGAGACAGGAGAGCGCCTTATCGACGTCTTTGGACTCCGGATCGGGAATGTATACCACCCCAACCTTCGGTTTGGGCAAGTCGCTCTCATTAATGAGAGCGAGCTTAGCTCCTGGCCACGGCTGTAAGGAAGGTATACATTTCTCAAGCCATTCCCTGGCATGTTGGTTAGCACAGGTGATGAGTAGCCAACCTGGCTTGAAAGATAGTCCGCCAAAGGCAGGTCCCTTACCCTTCTCCGAAGTGGTGATTTGGGCCACAATTGCGTTGTAGAGTGACTGCAGCTGTGCGTCAGTCATGGGAGTGGAGTCCCTCACACCAACTTTGCAGGAGGATAAGGCCGCACTATAGGCAGCGGGTGGTGGGGGGGCCGATGGTGCTTCGCTCGACCTTTGGGACTTCCTCGCTGGTTGTCCCTGTGGTGATTCCTCCTCCGAGCGTGTCCTTTTGATGGAGCGCTCGGATTCGGGTTTCGAAGCATCGAATCGATACCCCATAGCCCTAAGTTCCGCAAAGGTTTTTGAGGACAGTTCGTAGGCTTTTGCAGCCTCCACTCCCTGTCCCCTAAGTGCCTTTAGACGGATTAATGCTGCCCCACTCAATCTTTTTCGTTTGGGTCGGGCAGCGTCGATGGAGGTGGCAGCAGGGCTACCAGTAGGTGAATCAGGGTTCGTAGGAGCCCCTATCGCCATTTCGGTTCCTGCAGTCACCTCCATTGGTTGCGCTGACATTTGGGCGGTTTCATCCGCACCCATTGTCAGCGGCATGAGGTCCTGGCACAATTCGTCCAGGGTCTGTGACGTAGTGTCGTCATTTTGTTTTTTATTTTTAAGGTCCATACTCATTTAGGTCCCACGAGCAGCTAGGGAAATAGAAATGCCCACCGACAGAGCCCCGCATGTCGATGGGAGGACTTAAAATACTATCCGATTCGTCCAGGTGTCGGATAGCCACCGTTAGCGACTGAGCTCCCCCCCAGCCACGCATCCCTCGGCACGGTACGAATAACACCTTGGATTGGGTTCTAAGCTAAAGATATGCATATACTTACATATATATTTAATAAGCACACTTACATAAACATACATAAACATACATATATAAATAAAGATGAAAATGAAAGCAAGCGCTCGGTGTTTTTTGTTGCGTCTATTTCCTAGCGAACTAGACCAATAACAGGGCTGGCAACCTCGTGAAGGATAGTACACCGAACTTGCCTTGGGGATCTTTGCGACAAAAGCGTCACTCTCCCCCAAGACCAACGCCACCCCACCGTCTCTGAAGGAGACAGTAGGGTAGGCCTGCGCCTACACTACCATGCGAAGCATGACGTAAGGGAACCGTAAAAGCATAGATTCAGGCCCGCCCAAATGTACAGATTCGACTTAATTACAATTTTATTATATGTATAGACTAGGCTAGAGTAATGGAGTTTATGACATGTGACTTGTAACTGAGTCTGAAGACTGCAATTACCACATTTATTCACTAAACTCTGTCAATTGTTTGTTTTATATTACACATGCAATAATGATGCATCCATGTTTTATAATAGCTACTAGCGAATCACCATCGCTTCGCTCGGGTTCGTCCCTAGGTACGTTTTAAATTAAAATAAATATAGTATGTTATCCTTAAGAGATAGACATATTATGCCATCGCGGACTTTTTATAGACAATGCTACTATGCATTATTTTGTTATATCTTAAAGGTTTTAGGCAACGTTTTCGTTGAAAGCTCCCAGACGCCTTTTTTTCCGACACCTCCAACAAATATCGTTATATGTTAGAAAATATATACAAAAAATTAACAAATTATATCCTAAAACTTTCCTCTTGAATCACTCTATCTATTAAAAAACCAGCATAAATATTTACCGTTGCGTAGTTTTAAAGATCTAAGCATACATGGGGACAGACAGACAGCGGGAAGCGACTTTGATTTTATACTATGTAGTGAAGTTAGAAGTTGATATTATTGTCGACTCTAAGTGTCTTTAAATTAACTTTTGACTATATGAGTATAATAGTTTCTGGGCGACGGACCATCGCACGACATTTTTCGGCAACGATATAAAAATAGTTTTTCTAGAAAATACACCTATATAGATAAACTTGAAAAGCAAAACCTTATCTAACTCCAAAATATGATTCAAATCGTTAGAGCCGTTTCTGCACTCTTTCTAATATTGTTCTGTTTTCTATAAAATTTTTCACTGAAAATACTCTTTCGTAATAGCCAAATTTTTCCTCGAAAGGAGAATAATATGTGGATAAAAATTATGCGATAGACTGACTTGAAAGGTTGCCCTTGACAGTTACATACGTAGAAATATAAACTTTTTCCAAGGATTATAAAGAATATTCACAGTATCAGTCCTTGAGATGAAAATCTAAGTTTGTTGTAATTTTATGTTAATTTTCCTAGGAACAAAGCATTCGTGTTATATGTAGTAGAAGGTTAACTTTCATCCATTTTGTAATTTAATGAGTAAGTATGTATATAATGTTTTAGCATAAGCTCATATAGTCTATATATAAAGTATGAATATAATGATTTGTTCCTTAAAATAATAAAGGTGACACATATTATATATGTGAGAGTACGTATATTACATATATATTTATGGTTATTTCACTTATAAGGGAATATAAAATGGAGTGCAGATGTGGTACTGTTCCACAAACGATGAGGCACTTACTGGCATGCCCTGCTTGCCCTGTTACCTGCAACTTACAGGAGCTTATGGACGCCACTGATAAAGCAAAGATCGTGGCTGAGTTTTGGGCTGACTCGATTTAAAACTTGCCATCGACACGAGAAGAAGAAGAAGAAGAATAAATAAAATAAAAATAAAATGAAAATAAAAAATAAAAAAAGCCTTTTATTTCACTACTAATAATTAATCAAGTAATACATTTCACATATTTAATTTTTATTAATTAATCAACATAATTCAGTGTAGAAGCGATAATCAGCACGCAAATATATTATAACATTTTAAAATTGTTAGATTATTGTAAATTATAAATTCTTATTCTATGTAAATTACTTTAATTATAAATTTTTATTGCTATATTTATAAATTGAATTAAATTAAATTTTTATTATTATAATATATTATTGTACAAATTTATACTATTCTTATTTTTAAATTATATAATATATTAAATTGTTCTATTATAAGGGAATATCTATATCAAATATAAATAAATGAATAGTGATGTTGATGTTCGTGTATTATTATCGTAAAGATTTTCGCAAGTTCTATAGTTGTGTTCTAGTTAATTAATATACATGTGTATAGAGTAAATAATAGTAGAGTCACTGAATAAATGAGTTCATAGATTTACGGAAAATTTTAATTGTTTCCCAGTTTATGCGATGGCTTTATTCCATTACGTAAATATATTGTAAAATTTACATATTTATATATTGTGATTTTATAAAAAATATTTTTTATTACATATGACTTGGTTGCGTTATTTAGGTTCATTTTCGTGAAAGAATTACTGATTAATTTAGTATCGATAACGTGTTTGTTGTTTAGGTTGTTATGAGACACAAAGACGCCCTTGAACTCGGTCATGGTGACTGGTGACTTCATGCCTCCACCAGCATTCAGGGAAGCCACCCTGACTTACTCATTGCAGACAATGGCTTCGTCACGCGGAACGGCCCTTTGAAGGTTATGCTGCATACCGTAAGGTGCTTATCATGCTGGTGTAAGTGACTAGCGATAAACACACCTTTGAGCAAACACTGTTTTGTTATATTTTTTACTTCCAAGTTAAATACCTACTATCTAAATATTTCAATACTAGTGTTTTCCTGCGGCTTCGCCCGCATAGTACATTAATCACCAATATGTCATATATTAAAACCTTCTCCGAAACACGCTGCATCTAAGATGTATGAGGTATGAGTTATTATTCCGATCGGTTCAGTAGTTATCTCAGTATAACCGAACAAGAAAATGCTCTTACCATTTATTAGTATAGATTTTTATATGATTTTAACTTTTATAAGTTAAAATTTTTAACTAAAATTATGTACCCTTGTTGATTCAAAGCCTAAGGAGTTGTACCTACTAAGACATATGATACACGTAGCCATGGAGAGAAATGGGCTTAGAAGTTTGTCTACTGATATACCTATAGAAATTCCTTAAGATGCCTACGCGCGCGTGGGACAATTAAAAATACAAAATAAAACAGAGGATCATATAATATTGTATTATCTTTTTATATTTGTTTAAAATATTGCTTTGAATGTCATAGGTATCACATTTTTTTAAACTATTTCTAAATAAATTACCATTATATCTCATATTAAAAGCTTTTTATTAATTAAGTAGATCCTTACCGTAATTAGGCAGTTTTTGATCATCGCACACTACTGTGATAAATGCCTAGTGTACTACCGATTCTTACTGACGATTAGTACTGATTATACTGAGAAAAACATACCCATACTAAATATTTCACAGAATGTTTTAACGTAAAATTAAGCAATGAATGTCTAAAATAAATAACTATATTCCTTAGAATTGTATTATGTTACAAACAATTTTTCAGAATAAAGCCGATATTGATTTATAGTTTTATGTTGGATATTAAAGTTCTTTAACGATACGCGTAGATATGATATTAAAATAACAACAAATTAGAATTCTGGAATGCTTACGGAAACTCTGGGAACCTTTTAAAAACGTAGGCGATTTTAGATAACTATTGTCATTACCGGACTACTGTGTGTATGTTTATTACTTATTCAAACTGAAAAGGCTGAAAGATTTGATGAAATGTATTAGGCAGATAGAATATCAGTCAGTGTTAGGCACCAAGGCACGTACCATAGCGAAGCGAGAGTAAAAAGCGACTTACTCTCGCTTGTTATTTAATAAATCAGAATTCGTATTTCTATTAGTAATGTCGTCCTGATTATAAAATCTTTTTTAG
Organism: Brenthis hecate; assembly: GCA_951806755.1. Taxonomy (NCBI): domain Eukaryota; kingdom Metazoa; phylum Arthropoda; class Insecta; order Lepidoptera; family Nymphalidae; genus Brenthis; species Brenthis hecate. The sequence continues at coordinate 1,265,828 of OX638264.1, forward strand.
CCATAAACATCTACTACAAAAAGCACTTTAATTTCAAGGAAGAACGTATACGACCTCAATCGCTTAGCTCTGAACATATCCTGCAAGTAACATCCTTAAACTTTTTGACAAAAGTGTAATATCCGCATCTATTAATTATATTACAGTAAAATCTATGCATATAATAAAATTCTAACTGAGCCGAATCTGTACATGAAATATTTTTTGGAAAATCTTATTGAAATAGACATTTTTACCGATACAGAGGCCGAATCTATGGTTTTTAGAATTTTTATCTGTCTGTCAGTCTGTCTGTTACCGCATCACGGAAAAACCACTAAACGGATTTTGATGAAATTTGGTATGATGATACTTGCTCATCCGGGTCAACATATAGGATACTTTTTATTGCGGGAAAATATCTCATTTCTAAGAAATCTATACTAAACGTTAAAATGTAAGTATGGAAGAACCATACATATTACATTAAAAAATTACAACCGTAATGCCTGATATGCAACTTTATTTACCATGCATTTAATAAGAGTCTTTAATAGCGTAAACGTTTTTTTTTCCTATATTGCATGCAGATTAGCTATTAGCAATGTGATATTTTACACATTGCATTGTATATTAATAAAGCTAATTGTTTATGAGCCTACTTAGTATAGATACGGTTTTTTACGCATTCAGATGTCGTGAGCATATATCACATTTAAATAATTTAAATAAAACTATCTTTTCGGATTTCTCCGCGGATTTATTTGGATTTTTGGTTCTCAACCAACTTTCCGTGTTTCCGTTGGGGAACCAAAAATCCAAATAAATCCGCGAAAAAATCCGAAAAGATAGTTTTATTTAAAATAGCAAATTTTCGCGTAAATCTAAGAAAGTATTAATTTAAACAAGTTTGAATTTTCAAAATATTTACTGCAAAGGTTTAGAAATCAGTTGCTGTAGGGATATAAATAATAAATTATTTTTAGGGCCAATAAATTAAGGCTAAGGGTTAGGGCCAATAAAATAAGGGCTAAGAAAAATCTTGATTAGGTACCTGTTGAAAGAATGAAAGAATTCCATTTCGAGTTTGTGATATTAATTATTATTTTATGTTATAATTTTTTATATTTATCTAATATCTATAAACATACGATATTTTTTTAATTAAATATAGTAATATTTATATATAGAAGTAGATATATATGATTATAAAGAAGTAAAATATATTTGTTTGTGTGTATGTATGTATTTGATTGTAGTATTTGTTGAATTATACTATCTATTTTAACAGTCTTAAATGTATGAAAAAGTGTACCATGCGCTTATAGATTAATTTTTATTGAGGTACCATGGAGTTAATTTGCGCTAAATATATATATATATATATATATATATATATACATATATATATATATATATATATATATATATATATATATATATATATATATATATATATATGTGTGATGATGATGATGATGTTCTCCTGACCGATTCCGGCTACGGCGGCCAACCTCACTGAGACTAGTCAACTGCGCAGGAGATATTATAGTGCACAAGTGTACGCGCAGATACAAGTGCACTCTCTATTCCTGTCACTATCATACTCTGGTGGGACGACCACTCGACACGACCAGTGAGAGTTATGGCGCAGGACCGACGGCTTTACGTGCTCTCCGAGGCACGGGGGTGAAACACCGCCAACTTCCCAACTCCGGGCTGTTACTGAGGCTTAATATACAGAAAGACTCAATAACTAAACTTGGCCCGACCCGGGACTCGAACCCAGGACCCCCGGATGTGCAGCCGTAAATGCTAGCCACAACGCCACCGAGGCAGTTGATATAAATATATATTTAGGAAGTAAAATTGGTTTACCATAAATATTTTTAACGGGAGAAATATAGGCGCAATCGTCAATAGACTCGGTAGTCAGATAAATAAATATTATGTGATAATGAAATTACATTTTAATGTTAATTTGACTTATAAAATAATATTCCTTCATAGTAATTCTGATATAAATAACACAATAAATTATTAAGATATATACACGTACATCATCAGTATAATCTACACTATTAATATTATAAAAAGATAAAGCTTGTAAGTTTGTATATAGAGGGTGATCTCCGAAACTACTGATCCGATTCTGAAAATTCTTTTCCTAAGGATTTATATTACAGTCGAATTCTATTGTATATTTTTATTCCTATAATTTTATAGGATGATATGATATTAGTACTTTTATAAAAGAAATCAAAATAACTAACTAAAGTTAGAATTATAGGCTTACTTTATCAGCTATTGCATGGCTGGTAGAGAGTAGAGACGCACCCGCGAGGGGAAGTTAAGTCGTTAATCTGTACTAATATTATAAAGAAGTAAAGTTTATGAGCTTGTGAGATTGTGAGTTTGTGAGTTTGTGACGCTGTAGGGTGTAGTCTTTGGATCGACTAAACCGATTTAGATGAAATTTGGTAAAAAGATAATTTGAGATCCTGGAAAGAACATAGGATAGTTTTTATCCCGGAAATCATCCCTTACGGGGGTGAAAACGGGGATGAAAGTCTGTATTGGGAGTCAAGCTAGGGACGAAAACAAGCGAAGCGAGGGTGAGTCGCTAGTGTAAAATATAATGATGGTGAACCTAACCTTGTACCCTAATTCACATACATAATTAATGTACGCTGCTTTGTAAAGCTTTTTTAGTGAATTTTATTAAAAATTCATAGAAAATTAAAAACCAGGATGCTCATTTACTAAAACAATATGATATAATGAAAGAATTTTGTATGTATAAAAACGATAAATAGATAAATATTTGCCAAAATTAATATAATAATTATTACTTATACTTTTTTATTTTCTTATCAGTCAATAAATATTACTTTTGTTATAATATGAACTTTTTATAATTTCGATTTCACTATTGAACAAAGACTGTAGCCAAAGGGTCCTGTGCACGTTTGACACGCGAGCTTTTCTGTAAAATAAGTTCAGTTGGGCAAAGGGGCGGGCGGAGGCCTCGCCGCGCCAGCCAGTTATAAGCGGCGAGCGGTTCGCGCGCCGCACATTCGCCCTAACACGCGAAGAGCGATAGGTCGTGCCGCACAGGGCACAACGATCGCTTGACGTGTAATAAACACGCGACGCACGCATTTTCTTTGAAAATTCGTGCAATTGCAAAGAAACAAGTGAACCCCGCGGGACTTTGTGACTGAAGTGCCCTGTGAATGTTTGCTTTGACGACCGTGATCGCACTAGTGGAACAAAACGCACATGTTTCATTTAGTAAGGATTGCGTGAAATCAGGATCTGATTTACAGGCAAGTAGATAACATTCCATTGATATTATATCGCTTTCAGCTAAATTGGTAGTTGGCACTCCGACTAACTATCTGGTGACTTGGGCTCACCTCGTAAAAAGGGATCTATCTAGTAACGTCTTTTTACTACTTAATGTAATAAAATACAAGGTTTTTCTAAGCTGTCATAAAAACTATTTGTTACGACATCCAGTTCAGTTTTTGCTTGTAACTTGTAAGTGGTTAATCGCTTTAATATAATCACGATAAAATAATTGCTGTTTAAATACACAATTAAATGTATGTCTTATAATATATATACAAGGTATCTACCTATCAAGGTATCTAAATGGATTATGAATATGAAGTAATAGTTTCAGTAGTCAAACAGTCGTAGATGTAATCACTAAACATAATCAGTTATTGCTAGGTGCGCTGGTCAGTCCCCTTTATGACATGTGTCGAATAATAATAAAATAGTGACCACATTGTACATATACAATATATTATTGGATGAACTATTAAATAAATATCAAAACAGACGATTCTGACCATCCTTTTGTTGTGCCTTGTGTTAATTGTTGCAAACAAAAAGATAATTTAAAATGTCTGATATAAATTCATTTAATAATTTAGATTATTTTATCAAAAATATTTTTAAGTTTTTTTTTTACGTATAGGAGAGAATGTTGAACTAACATGAACAATTTATCATTAGACGCGTATAAGAGTTTCAGCTGATATAGCTCTGTTAAAACAAATAAGAGCAATCTTGTTCTAAAAAAGAATGTTGCGATTTGTATATCACAGATAATATGCTGGATAAGACTGTTCAACGTTATCTTGGTGATAAGAACTGATCTCTTATATTGTACTGGCAATTGTGGACTATTAAGGACATGTGTTTTAGAACGTCATACTATGATATTTATTAATATAAATATACATACATTTTTTAAAAATTTTCAAATATTAGTGTAATTGTGTAATTTATTGTTAAGGGTCCAGTTCGAATTATAGTACATAATACAAGTTTGTATGTGTTTAAGTGTTATATTAATTTATGTGGTTGCTGACCGACACAACTTGGATTTGGTAAACAAATAATTTAATATCTTTTTACTCCTTAGTCAATATCAGTGAATCATCGCACAAATGTCATTGACGCAAAATACATAGAATAACAGGAAGTATGTGTATGGTGGTTTTTTTTTTTCTAAATTAATCTGACGGCATTGAAATAGGTATACGTATTATGTACGTATTGTAGGTATTACTTAGTATCATATGTTTATGCCATTTAAATTCTACAAAGGTTCGATTCTGTATTTTTACTGTTTAGTTAAATAATTGAAGATAATCATTAAATTATTAAAAATGTGGATTTTATATTAGAAATAAAACAATTCAAATATAGTGATTTGACTATAAGAATTCACATTTTACATAGTGGGTACATCTATCTATATCTATACGTCTATACATATAATAAAATTCTAACTGAGTTAAATCTGTACATTAAATATTTTTTGGAAAATCTTATTGAAATAGACATTATTATCGATACAGTGGCCGAATCTATAGTTTTTAGAATTTTTGTCTGTCTGTCTGTTACCGCATCATAGAAAAACACCGCATCATAGAAAAACCACTGGAGGGATTTTGATGAAATTTGGTATGGTGATAGCTGGATAGCCGGGACAATATATAGGATACTTTTTACCGCGGGAAAATGTCTCATTTCTGAGAAAAAATACAAAAACTGCGATGTAAGAGTATAGTAATATGTAAAACCTAAGAATTTGGTTTTTGGTCATCTGAACGCGAGCGGAGCCGCGGGCAATGGTAGTATATAATAAACCGTCCATATAAAGATTAAGTATTAAAGAGTCACCGTTTGCCTTTTAAGACGCTGTCATTGGTAGGTACATAAACTGTACAAGTGGCAATTTTTCTTTAAATTAATTACCCAGTCCTATGATGACATTGCTAGATAAATACTGTTTTGTTTGTATAATAGTCATCTTACTATTAATATGTCATTAGTATTGCCGTAAGCCTCCGGAAGTAGGAAAGTGTCGAGGTTCGCTATATGTGAATCTGCATAAAACGCGTTATCCCGGGAGAGTTCAGATCTGCACGTCTCATTGGTATGCTAGCTGGGTCTCACCACAAATACAAAGTAATGAATTCAAAGTAACGTAAAATAAATTCTCGAAATGCCGGAAATATTATTTTAAATGGCTCTACACGTTTACTTACCATGTATTATAAAATGTTTATAGACTAATAATATTGAAATTTGAACACACAAACTTACTAAAAAGAAATATGTACATCATAATAGAATTAACCTTGATTTTAGAATATTTTTGAAAAAAAAAACAATAACAGGGTCTCTAAAAAGACAAAAATAATATATTTGACATTTTCCTGCATAAGTATTTCGACCAGTCGTCAGAATTTTTCCCTAACAATTCAATTTCCAGAACTGTACGCATGACTGGTTCCATTTAAGTTATGACCTCTGAGATTTCATTAAGTAGTTAATCCATCTGTCATTGAGGAACCTAATTTCAATTAATATGGAAAATAATGTTGTATAATAATTTAACAACTCTTTGAATATTTCCGTAGAGCTAACAAATTACATCAAACAACAAACCAAAGAAAAGTCTATTACCAATTCGTCAATTTGTATATAACTATATATGAGATTATGATTATTAAAGAAACTAAAGCAAATAGCCTAGGATGGGCTTAACCTTTTTTTTTAGTTTAGCAATTTAAAAAAAATAAAAAAGAAAATCTTACGTAAAGTAAAATAATAAATTAGAAGAATTCAATAAGAAAAATTCATCAATGGATTTCCAGATGTAATCTGTAAAACAACTAAAAAAAATAATAAGAGAAAACTTTTAAATCGAGCTATTATTTCAAGGCACTTTAATTCAATGCTGCGATTGCTTAAACTACACTTCTCTCAAATCTAGGGTCAAACAAATTAGACATTGATTATTATTAAATTTCGCAAAATAATTATTCACGAGTTTATATTCGGCGCCAAAATTTACATCGCAATAGTAAATGGGCTTGTAGAGAAAAAGTTTCGATAAATATTGTTAGGTAATAGACCCAATGCCGGTGAAACTGTCATCGCTACGCTCCGGTGAGCAGAAAATCGCTATCGACACTTTATACTCTGCTTTACAATTTCGATTTTCTCAGACCATGTGCTTATGTGAGGCTTAAACCATAAATAACAATAAATAACTAATTAATGAAATTACTAAATATTCAAATTTTTCTTTTGTAGCCAATCTGACCACATATATTATGTATGCAGAAGTTTATGTATTGTTCTATAAGAATTGAAGGAAAGAGATAAGATGTGAAAGCGAAACAAAAAATATAGATAAAGATACTTTTTCTCGATATTTTATCACGATGTAATGATATGATTGTGATATAAACATAAAATTTCATTGAAATAAGTTCCCCTTACTACGAGTATATTAAAATATTTAATTTCCACTTAATAAATCGGAACAGATCAATATTAACATCAATAAATCGTATTTTTATAGCGATAGTGTAAACAAATGGGTTATTCTATGAGTGACGATTAGGTTGGAACAATTTATCTTTCGTATTGATAACAGTGTTTGTTGACAAGCCCGTACCCGTGCCGTATCTGGGTCAACTGACTTAGGACACTCTATATGTGGTATCTATGAAAAATTCTCTAAGATTTGGTGGTCTTTATTTTGTGTTTTATGAAAAAAATAGTAACTTACTCGTGTTAGGCGTGATAAAATTTATGTGATATAGCGACTCACCCTCGCAGAATCCTATATGACGACCCGGATAACCAGCTATAATCATACCAAACTTTAAAATCTGTCCAGTGGTTTTCTCGTGATGCGTTCCCAAACAGACAGATAGACAAAAATTCTAAAAACTATAGATTCGGCTTCTGTATCGATTCGATATCGAATAATGACAATTTCAATAAGATTTTCCAAAAAAAATTTAATGTACAGATTTGACTCAGAATTTTATTATATGTATAGATGAGTCACCGCGGATATGATGTGTCAACTGAGATGATGACCCCAGGGACTATCATCTCAAAGCTAATCTTTACTATCTTATAAGTCATTTACCAACTAGTACTGACCAATAACATATTTTGTTACAGATCCATAACTATTCTTCATAATAAAGAACAAATCAATGATTTTATAGAAATATTTGTAACCGTATCGGTTAAAAGATATTTTTAAGTTATACAAGAATGACATATCGTCTATTATAAGAGAAGATTATTTTTATATAAATTTTAAAGAACAAATGAGCTTAGATATTTTAAGAAACATATCATCTAGAAGTATGGCGTTCGTGGGTTTAAGAAGTAGTCTAAGAATACTATGGGCGACGGCGACGGCGATGGTGTTTTTGACTCGAAGCAGCGCAGCACCGGCCTTCGGAGAAACTAACAAGGCCATGGTAAGTAATACATTTTAATATCGTATCAGCCATTTCAAACCTGCTTTTCAAGTTTCATTGATCAATTCATGCACGCTAAAAACGTATTAATAACAAATTTTCTACTTTAATAATTGTACTTCAAAACCTATGTTCATATATTAATTTACAAAATGTATAAAGATGGTACACAAAATGAAAAGTAAACAGCAATAATGAGTAATGTTTATGGGTTCCGTTAAGTAAATACCCATACAACATCATCTGTTAATCGATTAGAATGGAATCGGAAATGATCTCGCACTGGGTCGACATATCTGACTCATTCTTCTCAGAATCTTGCTCACCCGTCCATTCTAATTGTATAAAATTGAATCTGAGCGATATTGTAGTAGCCCCACTAGGTAGTAACATTCATTCATAATAATTATAAACCGAACGAGATAGAAATATCAAATATTACTACACAACGGCAAAAACCTGTAGCCTTTTAAAATCGACTTCGTAATGCATGACTCACGGGTAAACATAACATGTATGTTTACACCGCTTTTATTGGACATTATACTTTTTTTAAATCACTGCGTCATTAGTGACTTATGGTTAAGTAGTTTATGATAAACATGCGTAGAAAACCAATAAAGTTTGTAGTATAACTAGTACGTAATTTATACCTTAACGACGTATATGATAATATGTAATATGTATATATTTTAATGTCTAAATAATCTTATTACGGAATATTTTATTAACAATAAATATGGTCACATGTTATTTTTTAAAAAGGTCCTTTAAAATAATATGATATATTTTAATAAAAGGAAAGGATAAGATGAAGTGGTTCCGTCGTCACGGTGAGTCAGGTAGGAATGTAGGGTTCAAGAGGAAACGGCAATAAACTCCGTTTCTAAGAAATCAAATGGTGAGTCATAGAAAGAAACAAACCTCAAAATTAGGGCTGGCAATTGTTTGAAAATAAAATGTCAATAAGAATAATAATTATTTTTATACAACTAAAATATGCGCTATTTTTAGTTTTTTATAAATTTAGATCGAATTATTCATTAAATATTTTTTTTTATCTGTTACTTATTCACGATATGTTGTGATTGAATAAAGCAACGTTCCTTTTATCGCTAAATACTAGTATCTGTGGATAAGTGTGCTGTGTGAGACCTTAGAATGGAAATTGATTGTAACGCGACTTATGTCATCAAGTCTAGGCCAAAGTGCTAAATGTTTTGTTATCAGTTACCTAAATAAAAAATCCATGACAAAACGATCAGTTTACCACCAATTTTTACTTAGAAATCAATTATTATTTTGCTTAATCTTACTGTTCCAAATAATTATATTATTATTAGGTAATACTTTCTTAGATTTACGCTCATATTTGACTTTTTAAGTAAAACTATCTGTTCGGATTATTTAACAGATTTATTTTTTTATTTAAGCAATATTTTGTTTTATATGTAATTTAAAAATTAATTATTTTTGTAAAATTGTGGGCAGGCACTGTCTGTAACAAGTGTAATATAACGCCTTTGATATGTCTACAACCTTAGTCTCTCCCGTGAGTCGTGACCATGATTGCTGTAAAGCATTCGAAACGTCGGGAACCAAAAATCAAAATAAATCCGCGAAATAATCCGAAAATATTTATTTAAAATATTATTATGTACTTAATTCATAATTTCAAGATGAAAGTTTACAAATTAAAAGAATTTTAATTTTGTAGAAAAGAAACAGTTTATTTTAGCCATTAAAAAATATTGCTACCTAAATCTGATAAGTCATCTAATATGTCAAGGTAAAGCCGCGCTCAAATAACCCGTTTTAAGAAAATCAATTTTAAAGCCTTTTGACATATTAATATTTATTAAAAACATTTTATTGCAATTTCTATAATTTGCGATAATGATATTGAAATAAAAATGTCTGTAATTAATTGTAATCTAATTTATGTGTTATATAACACTTATATATTATTAGTAGATTTCTTTATAAATACCTATACCATGAACGAATATGAACGAATAAGTCACTGGACCAGACATATAAGCGGACGTACCTTTATCTGTCTTATTAGTAGCCAGGAAATTTCAGCCTTTGTCGTTTGTTTTTTGCGTCAGTCTCAAGCATTTACTTGTCAACAAACAATCTGCCAAAAATGACTAAATGTTCTGTTAAATGGTGTAAAAACTATAGCGGCCGAAGCAGCACTGTTTCTTTTCACTTGTAAATACATTATTTTATTACATTTATTGTTATTTATCACACAATTTAATAAAATTGTAAAATAAAATGTCATATTATCCAACTATGTTAAATATAGTCGATATTTCTATGTATTGTTGACATCTGACAACCATCATAAAATCCCTGGATTATACCATTCAGAACAAATGACTAAACTGTCGAGTGAGTCCATTTGACATCGACTAGTGCTTGACAATGTCGAAAAATATATCGATATTTGACGAAATAACTGAACGAATTGTGTTATTTGTACAGTACAATAACATAAAATACTTTTATCACAGTATCCTACAATCTGATGACAATAAATTTATAAAAATATTTTCTAAGTCACATAAAAATATAAATGCAAAAATTATAATTAGTATGTGTACTTAATTTTTTATTTTATTTTATACCACATTTATATACTTTGGAATATTATTCCATTGTAATAATAATAAAGATCATTTTATTTCAACACATAAATTACACAAAATCAAACAATAATGTTTTAGCACTAAACTTCTGGGTTGGCGATTTGTAATAAAACACTTTACTTTCACGATCTATTTTACTTTCACGATCCAACACTCACTTTAATTTGCAATCACTTTTTCTTTTTCCTAATTTCACAAATGTTTATTAAGAACTGAGCAATATTAGGACAGTGTCACATTTTTATAAGCTACCCGAGACAATCAATTGCCAATTAAAATAATTCAATAACAGAATCAACAAAATCACTTTATTTAATTAAATTAGCTTAATATTTTTTTAATCTTTAAAAAATAATTTTTATTATATATTAATGGAATATACACCCGATATTCATTTGTTCATTAACATTATTATAGGCCAACAGAATGCTGCCATCAATGCCATCGTATTTATATAAATCAAATTAAAAAATAATTATTATTTGACACATTATTATTGCCTCTTTAATTCATTTATTTTAATTTATTATAATAAATACAGATATTTTAAATTAAAAGATGTAAAATATGATGACTATGCTAACCAATGTCTAAAATGTCATTAATTGGTTCATCGATATATGTATTTTATCGATTACGTTCAAGCACTAGAAATATTGTATTGTGTACCTGTTGTATAATAATGTAATAAAATCTTTGTGTGCGTTATGCGTCTTTTGGTTGAACGAGTTTTCATACATTTGTATTTTATGTCTCGTCCAGTGGTTTATTCGTTCATGACCTATACATATTATTATTATGTAGTGAATAAAATTACTTTAATAAGGATATATTTTACAATTATAATTTTATTTATAACAAATTACACAGAAATTGACATTTTTTTTCTATTTGTAAATAACTTTACAAGACAAGTATAGTAAAAAAAAATAAGTCCATTAATATGAAAACCATGAATATATTATTAACCAATGAGTAAAGTATTGAAATGCCATCGTCGTTACTAGGATACGGTTGGTAGAAGAACTTTGCGGCATATCATTTAAACAAGGCACGAAATTATGTTGGTAACATTGTATTGTACTATAGGGATTTAGGCTTCAAAATAATAGGTCATTGCACTTTGTAGTCACGTGAGCTACTGTGGAGGCTTTGCCGCAAGAGTAACATTTCCTGTCAGTTTCAATAGGTACTGTTATGAATTACGTATCCTTATACAGGAGGTCATTCTCCCACTACACACTAACAGGTGTACTCAGGAACAATGGTTCCAGCAGAACGCGAAGACTTAACAATATTCTTTGTTTTCATCATGCTGTTATATTAATACCACATAAAAATTCGATGCGTGTCCTATACAGCGGACATCTCTCGTAAAATTTCCTGCGCCGTAGCTTAGAACAATGAACCCTTGGGACATATAGGCGCAGCGTATAAATGTCTCGCGCTAACATTTTTTTATGGATGGAATGCGTAAACGTTTAAGTTTCCTTAATATAATAGATTTATCTTTCGAACTGTCCATTGTCCTGTGCAGTTCTCAGTCTGACGAGGGGCTTTAGGAGTGAGTACGCGTTACGCATACCTAACTGTAATCTAGTCGTCGGTCACCTTTATGGTATATGTTTATGGGGGCATGAGTCTCCATATCGCGCGATCACACCACGCTGGTCCGCTGATAAACTGACGAAAAAACAGTATTTGGAGTACACCAACGACCAAACAAGTTTTTAACTCTAGTCACGACTTTTGCTCTTGAGAATCGAATGTGTTTAAAGATTTTAAAGAAGATGATGTAATACAATGTATTTTAAATATATTAAACACTACTTTTTCCATCGTTTCCACTCACGTGGCTATGAGTCAATATAAAGTCAATTTAATCAAAGATATTATAAGCTATCTCCATTCTCAATTTATAACATTCCTATATCCATAAAATTTTGAGTAGTGTGATTAGCGTTTATTGGAATCGCGAACGATACGGTATTGTCGGTAAAAAAAAATTAATAGAAACAACCAGTGAGTTTACTTTTATACATAATTAAATTCGGCCTCGTTTAAAGTTTATAGTATCTAAATTTAAAAATTGGGAACTCTCGAAATAGAGTCGCCGTTAACCAGTACAACGGACAATAGCTTTTAACTGAGCACATGAAGAGACCGGGTCACCTCGATGGTATTATTGTATAAATGGATTTCAGCGATATTTTTGCATGTTGTAAACGGAACTATTTCTTTGAGCGAGACGGGTCGTAGACGAAATGATTCAGATTTTTTGCGGTTAGGTGAGTAAAGATGGATTATAATTAGTGACATATTAATATGAGGTTTGTTGGTTTGCGGTGCTAGTGTGCATGCTCGTCACGCACGCAGGAAGCACCCGGCGACCTTCAACACGCGCGCCACGGCCACCGTCCTCTGATGATCACTTCTCATTGTTCGCGGTGACGCTCAATCATTACTCCAACTATTGTCAACTACCGTAATTTCATGATAAAGCGGGTATCGAAGACCCGTTGGTAGACCTTTTTAAGTGATCGATGACAAAAGTCAATTTAAAAAAAGATTAATTAAATCGTATTATTTAATCGATTAATAATCGGACCAATTATGAAAGTCAACAGTACGCTAATACACGTGACAAAACGTGAGTCTGCGGACAAAGGGCGACTACGGTGCGAAAAAAATCCACACTCTACGGAAAATGTTGTTATTACACGCAAAGAAGTACGAGTATATATTTATGTTTTGTCATTCGGCGCGTAATTGTTAGCAATTAAATGGTCAATTATCTATCGCATGAGTGTCATAAACGGTCTCATCAAAATAGATCTTTAAGATCCATTTTTCATATTTTTATCGATATTCAAAGTTACAAAAAAAGAAATTATATTTATAAATCACTACCATTGTCCGCGGCTCCGCCCGCGTTCAAATGACCAAAAACCAAATTGAGATATTTTCCCGCGGTAAAAAGTATCCTTTATGTTGACCCGGATAACTAGCTATCATCATACCAAATTCCATCAAAATCCCTCCAGTGGTTTTTCTGTGATGCGGTAACAGACAGACAGACAGAAAAAAAATCTAAAAACCATAGATTCGGCCTCTGTATCGATAATAATGTTTATTTAAATAAGATTTTCCAAAAAATATTTAATGTACAGATTCGGCTTAGTTACAATTTTATTATATGTACTGTTCATGTCCAATGAACCCAATAGTCATAAAAGTTCTATAAACTCGTTTCAAAAAAAATATAAATAGATAACTCAAAAAACACATCATATCATCTTATATTATACAACTTCAAGTAAAGTTTTTAAAATATGGCAAATAGGCATAGAAAATGTCTGTTAAAACAGCAAACATTTTTCATACAAGTTATTAGCATAAATAGGTGATAAATATTTAAATGTCGACATCCACGTATTAATAGCTGATGTATATTGCGTATATTTTCTACAACTCATGTTATTTTGCGGAATCTAAGATTCTTTGTTGTTTACTTTGTCCCGCATGCCTAAACAACTCACGTCCTCGAATTTATACATTTTGAATTGATAGATACTATTTTAATAAATCTTACGAGTCGTGGAAACCATAGATAATGAATACCTATAGAAAACTTGTTGCATTCTAGCTGCAGGCACCAGTTCTAGTTATTGTTTTAAACAATTTAAGGCATAAAAATATTCCATAAATATTATAAATTATTTTAGCTAAAAAAGATGTTTATACTCAAATTCAAGCAATTTGAAAATGATAAATTCATAACAACAAAAGTACTTGTAATAAGTCTAATTGAATAAAGTTTATTTCATTTCATTTATTTCCTTTCATTTCAACACAATATTTACGATAGGAAATTTGAGAGTAAAGTATATTTTCATGTTTAATAAGATTTATTATAAAATCTTTAAATAAATGCACGATTCACGTTAGTAATGCAATTAGTGGTGTAAATTACCAATTGGATCACTTAAGTGATCCAATTATGCCACCAATATTATGGAGTCCACGAGCTTGCAGTGGCGTAGCGAAATCTTTTCCACTCATCTGTAATTTGCGTCTTATATTTTAACACGTGCAGGTAATATTCGAACGCCAACCCCGTTTACACATATTTATTTTCAACAATAATGCATGTAATTTATAGTACCTCATTACTATGCATTAGTTGCATTGTTTTTGATGTATGAAACGTCATCTGATAAAGTGCTCTATAAACTTCGTAGACAGTACAGCTTTTGCATTTTAAATCACAAAAGGTGAATTATCGAGGTTTTTATTTATTGAAATTTTACTAAATATTATGGTACAAATATAATAACGTAAACCTTTTCTTTTTTTTATAATGATTTAGTATTAGGTTTATATTATTTTTTTTATTGTAGAGAATTCTTATAATAGAAGCGAGAGCCGTGTATAGTTAATACAGCCATTTAAAATATTGTTATCCGAAATAAATTATATTTTATTTACATTACTCTTATCTTTGAGTAAATAAAATTATTTCATAAGCATTAAATATGGAGATAAGTCAAAGAGATATCATTTGTATTGCAATGCTGAAAATACTTCTACAATCTCACTAGAATTAAAAATACAAAAGTTTATGAGTCAGTGAGTGAGTTTCTTAGTTTTCCAACCTGTCAACAAATGATTTGATTGAAATTTGGAATAGGGATAGTTTATATTCTGGACTAGCATTGCTTGCGGCTCCGCCCGCGTTCAGATGACGAAAAATCAAATTCTTAAATTTTACATATTAGTATACTCTTACATTGCAGTTTTAGTATTTTTTCCCAAAAATAAAATATTTTCCCGCGATAAATGTATCCTATATGTTGACCCAGATAATCAGCTATATCCATACCAAATTTCATCAAAATCCCTCCAGTGGTTTTTTAGTGATGCGGTAACAGACAGACAGACAAATGTTCTAAAAAGTATAGATTCGGCCTCTGTATCGATAATAATGTATATTTCGATAAGATTTTCTAAAAAATATTAAATGTACAGACTCGGCTTAGTTACAATTTTATTATATGTATAGATAATCTACCACGCGAACTATAGCAAAATTTAATGGTGTAACAATATGACATAGATATAGTAACTTTAGAGGCTCATGGCTACTTTTATGGAGCACACTTGCATCAAGAATTTTGATACACAACTATAATTCACGAGGTAGTATTTATAAGTAGATGCACGTGTACCGCGTCTGCCGAAAAGCATATCAGCACTGCTAAGATGGATACTTGTTTCCTAGAACATAAAGTGTCATCACGTTAATATTTAACAACGGTCCATGTATGGCTACCGTTGCAGGGGCAGCTATCAGCTGATAAGTAAGGTATTCTATTGATAATGACGTAATAAATAATTAAATGGGCGTGCAAAATGATTCTGTAAAATTCTTAGTATTTGTGCGGGGAAGACAATAAAAAAATTTGTTGGTTATGTATAAAAATTAGCATTAAAATATTCAAAAAATTGATAGAACAAGACATTAAAGGAAAAAATTGTCGATAAATCGTTTATAAAACCTGTATGGTGTAATTGTACTATGTCGGTAATTATCTGTTTCTATACTATTGTTTGTACAATAGAGCATCTCTGTTTATTTTTACACGTGTTCGTAGTAACGTTCCATGCATAACATTTGTTCAAAATATGTAAATCTAAAATTATGGTTCTTTATTAGCATTTTTATTCATAAATTACGTGCTTTATACGTTTTACATATTTTTAATATGTCTGCTATTGAATAAAAATTATAAACTCGCATTATCAAGGAAGTATAAGCTTTACAGCGAGTAAAAGTTATGGGCTCTTATATATATATATATATATATATATATATATATATATATATATATATATATATATATATATATATGATATATAGTAAAAAAAGATCTCAAATAATAGTTATTCAGCTTGTAAGAAAATATTTTAGGTAGGTATAATACTATTTTTAGTAATGTGAATAGTTTTATTTTTTGCTTATTTGATTACATAGAAAAGAAGAAAAATAATTCAGAAGAACTTCGAACGATCGCTAGAATAAGAAAAGTTATAAAAATTAATAAGGTTTTTTTTTATAGTTTCGGTCTATATATCGATAGATAAAATTAAATACGCTCGTAAAGTATCGACATAGGTGTGATTAAGACTGTGAGTCAACTGTAAGTTACCACAGTGTGTGTAAAGTAATAAGACGGTAATTATTAACTATTTACATAAAATCGCTTTTTTATTATTTGTAGGTTACACGTAAAAATGGAGGTAGTAGTTGACAGTTGACACGTTCTTTACTTTGAGTATTTGCGGTACAAAAGGAACCATTAGTTAAAGTCTAATTATTAATTCGACGGAATTCTGACATTTCAGTGTTGTCAACTTTGAAACATTGTCACTACAAATGGAAAGCATTTTAGCAAAATCAAAAAATATACCTTTCTTGAATTCAAGGTTTCAATACGAAAAACTAAGACTTAAAAAATTATTGATAACTCTAAAATGGTAATTATTTTTTTATTATCATATTATTGAAGTTACAATAATTAGTAAGGAAATTATTTATCTATTACAGGAATCCCTGTCCAATAATCCATAGGTTGCAAGCCTTTTTTTTGGGAAAACCCCTTTGTTTGTAAAATATATTGTTTTACTCTGTTTTATTCATTTAACCATTAAAAATTTACATTATAGTTAGCGTGCATCAAATGCACAAAACAAAGACTATTTACAATATCATACATATAGTTTACTTGATCTAATTCTGTTTCATATTTTTTGTTATTTTATATTAAAAAAATTCCAAGCAGAAAAGGTTTATGATATCTGGATTGTCAAAGGATGACAGCTGTCATATTTCCGTGGAATTAAAAATCTGACTTTAATTACTTTCATAAATTAATTTATAAAAAATTATAAAACGTTATTAACAATAACTAAAGGTATTGTTATTAGCTTATATGCTTTGTTTTTTATTATTTATTATTGTAGATATGATGCGTATTATAGATTCTTAAGAAACACAACACTCACATGTATTTATTAATTAATATTACATAGAAAACGTGATGGATTAGTCAAGATCGTAATAATAATTTACTAGAGTCATTTTAGAATGTTATTATTTCTTAACTATTTGTTTGTAATTTGTAGTTTGTGTAGAAATTTGTGGAAGCACTAAAACCAAAGTTTGTTAACATTTTCTTCAAGCTTTCTCAAAAAGAGTTTAAAATTAAAACATCATTTTTTAATATGTTCAATTCTTATTTATCAGTAAAAGTTAAAAATTTTCAGCTTTTGTAAGATTCTCGTGAATAAAGTAATATGTATAAGGCAAAATAAAACTAATTTATAAGAAGCAATTATCTCAGTACATATAAATATTAATTAATTATTTTTTATTCCTATAAACTTCACTGTTATGGAATATAAATTTATATTTATAGATCTTATAAATTCTTAGAAATCTTAAATAATGTTGAAATTTAAATTTACAATGAATGTCAGTTAAAAATAATTACGAGGAATGTTTCGCGATACTATGATCGCAAGCGCAGCCTCTGACCGTTACAGGGACACACTGACCTCGATACGCATGTGCCAAAAAGCCCACCTTGACAAACGCCTTTATTATCCTCGAACTTTCGTGCTAATAGGAATTACTTATTACGGTTCTCTGCAATTACGTACGGGTTCGTTGGTTTTTGTTTATTCTGTTCTTATTTATCAATACATAACTTTTTTATTTTGCAAAAAATATTTTTGTAACAAATTTAGGCATTGATTAATTTTTAGTCAAAATAGGATCTAATCTTCCAGCTAGATAGATAGATAGATAGATACTTTATTGTACACTACAAAGAAAAATACAAAAAGAAGATATAAACAATAGATGATGTACAGGAGGCGGCCTTATCGTTATAAGCGATCTCTTCCAGGCAACCTTAGGGCAGCCAGGTATTATGAATTAGTAAACTAATAAGAGAACCATAAATTTTTGCAAAATGCTTGTATTAACTGTTACACATCTTCGATGACTGCTATCAAACTGCAATGAAGAATTATTCGATTTAAAAAAAATCTTATTCATTAAATTCATTTCATTTTATTTCATTTTTACATTTAACAGCTAGATTTATGAATATCGGTCCCTTCATATTTAGAGTTCAAAAATACTAAAAAAATATTACACGATCATTACAAAGGATATAAACACAAAATGTACTGTTACACAAAAGCTTGTCACTTGTTAGACAGTTATTTCAATGCAGACTGCATGAATGTTTGATAAACAATGCATATGTCAACGCCCCTTCTAGCGGCCAAAGTACTCAACGCACCAAAAATGTGAACCATGCCTGGCGTACCACTTAGTCACTGAAAGTTTACATAAAACTTAATTGAGATTATAATTTCTTTGTTTCTCTGTTTATCTTGATATATTTGCCTGTAAAATATTTAAATAGCATATGAAATTACAATTTAAAAAAAGTTATATTTGATCTCTTATATTAAGGTATTAATGTAAAAAGTATGTTATATAAATAAAATTTGTGCTATAACCAAATAGACAATAATGTTTATAAAACCTCAATATAATCTATATAGTTAAAAAAAATGCCAGAGTTTTGAGTCTGTAAAAGTTATTCCCCGAAGACGGCATGTATAAGACAAAGAAGAGCTTTGATGCCAGACTGAATGCTCTATTGACATGCATCGCACGCGCAACCAAGGACGGCTGCCTCTTGAACTTCCATCCCAACCTAAGGGAGTGCGGTTAACGATCGGTAAATGATGCCTTTGGTTATGACTGTTAAGATTTGTTGTTTATAATATAAATAAATATATCTTTATACAGTGAGAGCAAAATTTTAAAAAAACAATTTAACATAAATAGTAGATATTGCTTGAATCTTTGGTATTAATACATTCTGGTAAGTTATCTTAAAATTTGTTGAACGAATGACATAATGTTAGCATACTTTGTATGATGCTTATTGTTTGAGGCAAGATAATCGAATTGAAGAACGGCACACTTTTTTCGTTATCGTTTGTGTTATCCTTATCAAAAGCGTCTACAATAAACAATGGTGGATACCTAACCTTGCGCTTGTGTACGATAATAAGTGAAGAGATAATAAGTACAAATTAATTATTAGATATCCACGAATTAATGGTTTTTTTTTACGAAATAAGTGCCCTGTAATAATCTTGCTATACTATCGTGAGGGCGTTGTAGAGCATGTGCAAGCGAATAGTATCGTATCATATGATTAGGTTCCGATGTGGATAGTGTGAGAGATGGGTTCCCCATCGACGTCGAAAGAGGCTTGCTAGTTGCTAAGCTTAAAAAATCTATACATATAATAAAATTGTAACTAAGTCGAATCTGTACATTAAATATTTTTTGGAAAATCTAATTGAAATAGACATTATTATCGATACAGTGTCTGAATCTATAGTTTTTAGAATTTTTGTCTGTCTGTCTGTCTGTCTGTCTGTCTGTTACCGCTTCACGAGAAAACTACTAGACAGATTTTGATGAAATTTTTTTAGATGGTAGCTAGTTATCCGGGTCAACATATAGAATACTTTTCCCGCGGCAAATATCTCATTTCTGAGAAAAAATACAAAAACTGCATTGTAAGAGTATACTAATATGTAAAACCTAAGAATTTGGTTTTTGGTCATCAGAACGCGGGCGGAGCCGCGGGCAATGCTAGTACCCAATAAAATTCTCAAATTTACCAAAAAACGTATATTATGTGTTATACCTAAAGTAGCAATAAAATAAATCAATCATTATTGCAAATAAATATAAGTAAGTAATAAATGTTATTTGAGCTCTTGATAATGACAAATGACGTTTAGTAGGTTAATCTGTAAGTATCTGTGTGATAATCTCGTAGCGTGATGCTTAATCTTGTCATTCTATTGTTCCTGCTGTCGGAACATTCTTTGTCCTAATCAATAACTAATTTATTTTCCATTCGTGAGCAGTGAATGGGTTCTTTAATATATATTTTATTCTATAGTCGAAAAGCATTCTAATTTGAAAGTTTTTTTTAGTGCATAGTTATGTTGGAGGTATAACCATAAAATCCTTCTTTTTATCAGAGTTAATCCAGTCTTTTAATGATATAATTAAAAATATAACCGATCAATCTCCAATGTGACTCTTCCATTCAATGTGACATTGGCTAAGTAATTAGGTAGTGCTCAACTAGCGTACATTGTAGCGGTTAAATAAATTATTAAATTGAATTGAAATAAGTTAGTTAAATTTAAACTAAAATTGAATTGAAATAAAAATTTTATATTAATAAATATTAAAACTGAGATGCAATAGCTATAAGTCAGTTGTTTTTAAATGCTTATAAGAACACATGTTGATGACAACACAATATATAAGGTAATCATATGTTCCAAATTATAGGAACACGCGTTAGTACGGTCATTCGTTAACGTTACTCACGTGGCAGTGTTACTCATCGCTGATGTTCTTTCTATGTGGTTAAATAGAACGGTTCCATAATAAAAGGAAATTCCACCATGAATACATAACATACTTGCATTCTTATTAAAAATATATTACGTTTTTCATATTATCATATACTAGCGGGTCTCCCTCTCTTCGCTTGTGTTTGTCCCTAGCTTGATTCCCCATACAAACTTTCATCACCATTTTCACCCCCTTAAAGGATGATTTTTGGGATAAAAAGTATCCAATGTCCTTCCCATAGTCTCAAACTATCTTCTTACCAAATTTCATCTAAATCGGTTCAGTTGATCCAGAGATTACCCTCTACAACGTCACAAACTCACAATCTCACAAACTCACTAACTTTACCTCTTTATAATATTAGTATAGATTATAGATAATTATATATTATAGATAGTAATGTCTTAAAACATCAGTACAACTAACAAACGTTCGTTCGATTGCACCATTACTAATAACCATCATCATGACAAAGGTCCATATCCAGTCTTGGATGCGGCAGTCTAATTATGATATGAACTTCCAGATGTACCTAGCACAGTATGGCTACCTCAGCCCGTCAGTAAGGAATCCGTCCAGTGGTCACATTATGGATGAAGGCTCGTGGAGGCGAGCCATTTCTGAGTTCCAAAGCTTCGCTGGACTTAATAATACTGGTATGTAAATTTTAATATTTCGATATTATAGTTAAAATTCTTTTAAATTTTTCCTGTAAGATAACATTTAAGTAAAAGTATTCTCGCCACGGATCGTTGAATATTTTTGATGTCCTCCTGACCGATTTAGGCCACAGCGGCCAATCTGACTGAGATTAGCCAAGCGCGCAGGAGATATTATAATGAACAAGGATAGGTACGCGCAGACACCAGCGCACTATTTATTCCAATTACTGTCAAACTCCGATGATGAAAGTTGAGGCGCAGGATCGACAGCTTTACGTGTTCTCCGAGGTACGGGGGCGATACACCGCCAACTTCCTAACTCTGGGCTGTTACTGGGACTTTCATATCAGAATGACTCGATATTTTTAAATTTCTAAGTTTAATATCATAGTTTGATGTACTCGTAACGTACTGAAATCATGATGAATAAGGACATTAACAGATAATAGAGGAAAATGCATGATTCGTATGCGTGACAGTGCATTTGATGAATTGCGGGGTAGACGTAATTGACGTAATGGTAACCCATATTCGAATGCCATGACCTTGCCGCCTTACTGAATCTCGACGTTATATTAGAATCACTAGACGCTCATTTGAATCGAGCTTGTCAAAAATGTTCACACTTCGCTTGAGATCTTGTTCTGAATAAAATTTAAACGTACTAAATACTTTAGTAGGCAATAATCAGTGTACTTAAATAATATATACAAATTAAGCATTGAACATTTATATGTATGTCATAGTAACAGCCATAACACGAAGTCGTTTAATTCGCGCTGTCACGAGTAACCAACGACATTGGTAATGCAATTACGGTCTGCAAAATCACTGCTGGCAGCCAACTATTCGAATACCATACCATTACGTGGGTTGAACTTGAATCTTCATTACAATGTACGTGCTTTGACACTAAAAGTAGTTTATTGGTCTCCGTACACGGGGCAGTTATTATGTAAGCAAATAGCGATATATGCACATAAATTATTCATTTAGGATGATTGTGGTAGTTCCTAAACAGCGCCAACTTGATTTTCGCGGTATTCATTGTTAAACAAATTAAGTAGCATAAAAAAAAACTATTTATTAGGCCTATATTATAAGTACGCTTTAAGCATCATTTAAATAGGTGAATTATAAAGGAATACACTGAGTAATATACGTTTGAAGAAATATTTGTTGGTGTAGAGAGTAATCGGTACGTTAATAGATAGATACTCGTAATATGTAGGCACGTTTAAAAAAAATATGTTGGGACATTAACACACAGCGCCATCTAGTTCCATGGTAAGCTACGAGGCTTGTGTTATGGATACCAGATAGTTGATACACCACACATATATAACTTTAAATACATACATATTATAAATATAGACACCCATGACTGGAGTACAAACATACGTGCTCATCACACAAATGAATGCCCCCAGCGGGACTTGAACCCGCGACCGCTGGCACAGCAAGTAGGGTCACTACAAACTGAGCCAATCATGTCGTCAATGTTTACAATTTGAATTAAAGAATTTATTAAAATAAAATAATATGGTAAGATAGATCTAACATTTATGATTTACAATGAACGTAGACACATACCCAAATAAAGTTGTGATTTTTTTACTTAAAAATCCATCCAGTTATACTATAACGTCTTAAAGGATCCTCAAGCCATAGAACATGTTCAGCGAAATAATATTTGCTATGGTTACAATTAAGCCATAACTTGTGGTAGGTACTGGATATTTCAATCGAGCATTAGAAAGTAGGAATCGGAATCAAAATACGAAATATGCAATTTATTATTTAGTTAATATATAAACAATAACGTTTGGAAATACAAAAGTTATTCAACAAAGTATTTAATACGTGAACATTTTATTTAATTCGCGCTAATTTTCCGTATCGCATTAGCCATGCAAACTGTGTAATTCGGGCTGTCATAGAAATAAATTCAGACTCCGCGTTTAATTTTGTTCCTGATAGACAATGATCTCTGCTTCTTTAATATTTATTGTATACTAGCATTGCTTGCGGCTCCGCCCGCGTTCAGATGACCAAAAACCAAATTCTGAGGTTTTACATATTAGTATACTCTTACAATGCAGTTTTATATTTTTTCTTAGAAATGAGATATTTTTTCGCGGTAAAAATTATCCTATATGTTGACTTGGATGACCAGCTCTCACCATACCAAATTTCATCAAAATCTGTCCAGTGATTCTCTCGTGATGCGGTAACAGACAGACAGACAAAAATTCTAAAAACTATAGATTCGGACTCTATGTCGATAATAATGTCTATTTCAATTAGATTTTCCAAAAAATATTTAATGTACAGATTTGACTTAATTACAATTTTATTATATCTATAGATTGAACATCATACTGAAAACCTAATTCTTTTTTAAACTAATTATGACATTATAAAGAGATAAAATGTATGAGCATTGAACATGGAAACTACAGATCCTTTTATAAGTATAATTTACGTTATCCCTTTGTGATATTAGCAATTTTATCCTAATATATCAACGGGGTAGAGTAAATACTCTATAAACGGAAATGTAAATATATTCAATAAAAAATAAAGAAATCTTATTAAATTTCGTAGTAATATACGAATGGAGAAAGCTTCGAGCAAGAATAAATTAACAATTCTTATACCTACCTGTAATTTTTTTTTTTTTGTTAAATCTGTACTAATTTATTTGTTAAACAGGTGAACTCGATGAAGAAACAGTTCAGCTAATGTCACTGCCGAGATGTGGAGTAAAAGACAAAGTGGGGTTCGGCGAAAGTCGTGCGAAAAGATACGCTCTGCAAGGTGAGTGGTGGAACTAAACATTATGAAATATTTAACGTTTTATACCATAAGATTTTCCATACCCAATAAGTATTTTTATTGCGTACTCTTAATAACACAAGACACTCATAATTCATTCACGGAAAACAATATGAGGAAATCCAGTTTTCTTAGAAGCTATAATAATTAGATCTATGTTCACATGCCAACGGGTAAAGATCGATTCTTATGGCAGACCGGTTAAATATTACATATTAAACATATACACACAGGTACACATGTACCTATGTAAGGTAAAATATATATATGGAAAAGAAAAATGTTATTATTATATTGTAAATTTTAGATAGTCTTGTTTATAAATAATATAAATATAATAAACTATTAACATATATTTCTGTAAACTCAGGCTCAAGATGGCGCGTGAAGAATCTTACATACAAGATTTCCAAGTACCCGTCCCGCTTGAACCGCGCTGAAGTGGACACTGAACTCGCTAAGGCCTTCTCTGTTTGGTCCGATTACACCGACCTCACCTTCACACAGAAGCGATCTGGCCAAGTCCATATTGAAATCAGGTACCATAATCTAAGAGATAAAGAAAGAAAACTGTAGGGATAAAGCAACGGAAAGTTATTAAGATATTCATCAATACCTAATGAAATACTTTTACCTAATGAAAGTTTTACTAATATAAGTTAAAACTGATAAAATTTGGATGTAGAAATTTTTATTTACTATATTTGATAATAAAAGTGATTGGGTAAAAAAGTACCTATGAAACAATATTAAAAAAAATAGCTGTCAATTAGCAACTTTAATAAATTAATGTTTAAGTCATTGAGATCAAAATTCAAAAACCGTGTGTGAGTGACGGATTGGCGTGATTTTTGGTGTGGAGATAGTTGAAGAGCTGAAGAATGACATAGGCTACTTTTTATCGCGGGAGATCATCTCATTCTCTCTGGAAAACACGTTATAATACAACCCAAAAAATATATATGAACAGAATTACTTGAAACTTGGTATTAATGCTTTTCAATATAATTAAGTAAATACGTGTTTTAGCATTTTTCGAAATTCATCCCATAAGAGGGTAAAATAGAGGATGAAAGTTTGTACGAAACTTACCTTTTTAGTCTTTTTTTATAGTTTTAGCGCGAGCGAAGCCGCGGGTTCTGCTAGTTGATTTATAAATTAAATATTACAAAACTTTACACAACTTTGATATTTATGTTACAAACACTTGTAACATTACAAGCAGGCAACAATGGGGTCCATTATAATTTAAATGTCGAATCCAGTTGAATCTGATGGATTTCGTCACAATGGTAATCCTCGTTGTGTAACCGACGTTGTCATTGACTGCTACACAAATGATCTGTTGTACACTAGGTGATTAATTTCGAATGGGTTTTCTGTCACATTCGGACAGTTCTAGGTAACTTACTCAAAATTATGAAAAGAATTTTATATTGAATTATAACATTAAATGAAAAAAAGTAAGTAATAAAATAATTATATTATACATATTCAGCCCTTTTTAACGTCCCATTGCTGGGCAAGGGCCTCTCTTCAATGCGAGAGGGTCCGGGGGATCAGGCCGTAGTCCACCACGCTGGCCAAGTGCGGGTTGGCGGACATCACATGTCTTTTGAAAACTATATTATATACCCGAATTATATTAATATTATATTACTATGAAGAAGTAAACTAAAATGTGTTTAACACTAATTCAGTAGATACGTAGGTACATATATCAATTAGTATATAAAAAAATATATTTTTTATTTAATATAATAGGTTCGAAAAAGGAGAGCACGGTGACGGCGATCCTTTCGACGGCCCCGGAGGAACTCTAGCCCACGCATATTTCCCAGTAAGTTAATGCAAACAAAATTTATTTCTAAAAAAAATATTAAATACTTAATTTTCACATGCAGTTGTTATGTAATTCAAAATTACAAATTCAACCTTTTTTCTAGCCATAATAAGATTTTTTTTATCTATTAACACCTGTAAACTGAAATAGTTTTATACATTTTTAATTTATATTAAGCATATTATTAAATCACTTTATGTCATACCAAACTGTACCTTTAAATATAAAACTAAATTAAATTAAAAAAAAAACCTCAGACCAACTCGGACCGATTTTCATCAAATATAGCTAAGAACAAGCCCGGCTAATTCACCGTTCAAACAAAAAAAAAACTAAATCAAAATCGATTCATCCCTTCGGGAGCTACGATGCCACAGACAGACACACACAGACACGTCAAACTTATAACACCTCGTCATTTTTGCGTCGGGGGTTAAAATATTGCTTTTATGGTTTTTGTACTCTATCAACTCTACAAGGGAAAACATGAAAAGCTATATGTATGTATGTATAAGTATATATCCGAGTTGACCATAACAGTGTAACATTAAGATGACTTATGTCCTAGCTATTAACGTCACGTACTTTGAACCTATATCGACGATAATAATGATAATTAACACAAGCAGTTGGTCAAATGGAATAAATTATTCATTTCCATGGCACCACAATACAAACATTACAGAGCAGAGCGTGAAGACAATTTGATGCATAATAGATGATTTATGTAAATCGGATGTAACATATTTAAACAGGGAAAGTCATTTTTTAAATAAAACCGTATAATAAATAAATAAATATGTTGGAACATTCATACACAGCACCATCTAGTTCCATGGTAAGCTACGAGGCTTGTGTTATGGATACCAGATAGTTGATAACATATATATATATATATATATATATATATATATATATATATATATATATATATATATATATATATATATATATATATATATATATATATATATATATATATATATATATATATATATATATATATATATATATATATATATATATATATAAAACTTTAAATACATACATACATACATATTATAAATATAAACACCCATGACTGGAGTACAAACATTCATGCTCATCACACAAATGAATGCCCCCAGCGGGACTCGAACCCGCGACCGCTGGTACAATAAGTAGGGTCACTACAAACTGAGCCAAACGTGTCGTCAGATATCAGATCCATATATAATGCGAATAATTATAAAACGTTTTATAAAAAATTTTATTTTATTTACTAATAGGAATTTTACTATAAACTCAGTCTTGTTCTTACTGTGGATGATTTTGTGGCCCTATTGGTGTTTTCGGAACCAACCAGTAATTTACAGAACTTAATACTTAACAGTAATAGTAGCAAATTTTATTACCATATCTTCTGGGAATACTTAAATATAAACATTGTATTCAGGCTAAATATTGATTTTATTGGTCTAAATTAGACGTGCGTCTGTAAGTCTACTCACTCAAGATCAAGTTTTTTTATTGGTTAGTTAAAATTTCATATTAGTATTACGATAACAGAACAATGTAACCACACGATAAAATATATGATCACGTTAATTTATATAGCACTTCATTTATCGTAAGTAAACTATTATGGAAGTAACAAAAATAAAGTATTCTAGTTGCATGACTAAGATTGTATGAGTCATTTGACAACCGGAAATATAAAATTAAATCAGTTATTCGATACACGGATTTTGTATTTTCATCATTTAGTGTATCATCAAATTATTATATTCATATAAATAAAAAATTATTACATTCATATAATAAGATAAATGATTGATAGTTATCATTTTTCAAGATGAAAAGTATATATATATATATATATATATATATATATATTTTTTTTTTTTTTGAATTTTCTTCTTCTTTGCCTGACTTTATTCCTTTTCAATCCGAGTTGGTTTTCTATTCATTTTTTCCAGAAAGTTCATTTTTGGGTTATCAGCGTTTTAATTAGACATTCTTAAGCCTTTGTTTAAGACTACACAAATTTTAAAATATAAAATGTATATTTTTTAATGTTAATCTATTATATTTTAAAAGGTGTACGGAGGCGATGCTCACTTCGACGACGCAGAAGTATGGTCCATTAACTCAAGACGAGGAACAAATCTCTTCCAAGTAAGTCTATATTATTACATTATTGGTAATTATAAAACATTCTAACTGTTAACTAAATGTGTTATTCTTAATTAAATTTTATTATTATTAAAAAAATATGTTTACTGTTTTATCTTCCTTCACTCAGTTCACCTTTCAGTAGCAAACGACATCGTTTAACTTTTTTTTTAATAAGATATTTTATGTTTTTTATCTTGGTGCTTAGTTCCTTGTGAAATTTCTCTGCAAGAAAGATCCTGAGGAAACATATAGTGCAGGGATACTAATTTATTATAATTATTACTAACAGGTAGCGGCGCACGAATTCGGACATTCGCTCGGATTATCACACAGTGACGTACGATCAGCTTTAATGGCACCTTTCTACCGTGGATACGATCCAGCCTTCCAACTTGACCAAGATGATATTCAAGGGATTCAGGTAAAGTACCTAAGCATTACTCTTTATTAATATAAATTATATAATTAAATAATATATTATAATAATTAAATAATATAATTGGGACATTAAAACAGCACCATCTAGTTCCATGGTAAGCTACGCGGCTTGTGTTATAGATACCAGATAGTTGATACACTACACATATATAACATTAAATACATACATATTATAAATATAAACACCCATGACTGAAGTACAAACATTCGTGCTGATCACACAAATGAATGCCCCTAGCGGGACTCGAACCCCCGACCGCTGGCACAGTAAATAGGGTCACTATAAACTGAGCCAAACGTACCGTCAAATATGGTTGTTTTCTTATATCGGTAAGTAAATATTTTATTTTGTTATTGTTTTCTGTACATAGGTACAACGTAATGTATTTGCCCTATTAAAATGGTATGTTATATAAGCGAAATTTAAAAATAAAAATCTCAATGGGTATATTAAGCTTTTGTAGAGATCCACTATCCATTTCCAACATCGGATCAGCTCAAATATATAATAATTATCTTTTGTCATCCAGATTTTACTTACGGCAATTATAAGTCGGTTAAGATTCAATTATCTAGCTAATAAAAGCATGTTTAAAACTAGAAAACAATCTTATAATTGTATATAATATTTTCAGGCATTATATGGACACAAAACTCAGATCGACATAGGCGCGCCCAACCCCACGCTGCCGCGCATCACCACGCCACAGCCCTCCGCCGAAGACCCCGCACTGTGCTCGGATCCGAACATTGACACAATATTCAATTCCGCTGATGGAGCTACTTTTGTATTTAAAGGTCAGTTGAATTATTTGATTGATCTCGTGAGTCCCTAGATGCTTAACAGTAGAACTTGTGTTGTTCTGTAAATTTCATTCAAATCCGTCCAGCCATTTTGGAGTGATGGAGTATAAACACAAACAAACAAACTTTCCCATATTTTGACACACTCGACGGCTGTCGTAATATATTTGTTTTAGGAAGGATTTATTTACATTTTACGATTGTTATGATAAAGGTGAACACTACTGGCGTTTAACTGAGAATGGAGTAGCTGCAGGCTACCCGCGCCTCATATCGCGCGCGTGGCCCGAGCTGCCCGGCAACATCGACGCCGCCTTCACATACAAAAATGGCAAGACGTACTTCTTCAAAGGATCCAAGTACTGGAGGTATAACGGACAAAAGATGGACGGAGATTATCCTAAAGATATCAGTGAAGGTAATAAGTGTTCTTGATTATTTAAAAAGAAAATTAAATTTAATATTTTCTTTTTCTTGCAACTGATGTGTCATATATTTTAACATCCTTTTTATAGCTTATACCAAGTGATACATTCTCATTTAAGCGTATCCAAAAGAAGGATTTTTTATTATAAATTATTAATTACTCAACCGTACTGAGTCTAGATTTGGTGAATAAGAGTAATCCATACCAAAATTATACGTATTTTCGTTTTGACTAAGTTTAATCCATGTTATAAGGTATCTTTATCCTCAATTCTGTTAAGACGTTACAGCGTGAAAAAGTAACAGACTCATTAAATTTTGCTTTATAATACTAGTTTTACTATATCTCTTATAGGTTTCACCGGTATCCCCGACAATATCGACGCGGCCTTAGTCTGGTCTGGTAACGGCAAGATCTACTTCTACAAAGGCTCAAAGTTTTGGCGGTTCGACCCAGCGCAGCGCCCACCAGTGAAGGCTACTTACCCCAAGCCCCTCTCCAACTGGGAAGGCATTCCTGACAATATAAATGCTGCCTTACAATATACGAATGGATATACTTACTTCTTTAAAGGAGGATCTTATTGGCGGTTTAATGATCGGACTTTTAGTGTGAGTGTATTAAACTTGTAGTGTTGTACTCTGCGTATGGTCATTTTTAAAGTTGTATGGGAATTTTCTGTGTATAGAACAATTAAGTCCGCGTGACTCTTCAATCGCGTATCCTTAGAGAACGGCGGCATATTTTATTGTGCATTTATTTTTTTTCGTAGTTTAGAAAAATCTATTTAACAGTAAATTCAATCTGCCCGTGAAATCGTAGTTGACCCCGTACAGTTCACCTAACCTCAGCTATAGAAGTAAAAGTTTTCTGTATGAAACAAGCAAATAATATGATTATGATTATTTAAAAAAATATATAAACATATAGCCCTCATAACGTAACTTTAGTGCCTTATCGTAGTGAAATATTGATATCTAAATATGCTGAAGTGGGAAATAATTACAATTTGTTTTGATTAGCTTTGAAGGCCAAATTGATTTTAAGTAAACTGTTTAATCGATACATACATGAACAATTACCATAACATAATATCTTATTAAGATTTCTTTCTTGTACACAAAGAGCAGATTGCTAAACGAAAAGAATCTAAATCAGCAACAAAAAATATATATGATAATGTCATTGCTTTTTCTATTGTAATTTTTTTTTTAATATTTTTATATAGTATAGTAACACTTTCTCTGATTTACATTAAAAAATATAGAAACATGTTATAACAAGTCCTTATTCATTAGGCTCCATATACTTATAATGTAAGGATTTGGTGGGACATCAATTCCTCTCATGGCTCAGGTTATTTCTTTATATAATATAAATATATAAGGGAATTTTTAATCTCCAGGTGGACACAGATAACCCAGCGTTCCCGCGCTCCACTGCATATTGGTGGCTTGGCTGTAGCAGCGCGCCACGAGGCACTGTCGGAGGTAACGCGCGGCTTTCCGACGCGCCTCACAGTGACGAGGACGTTGGCGACATACTCTTTGATGCAGGTAGGTTCGGGCCCCCAGAAACTAGCGAGGGGTCCTTAGTGCCCCTGAATGAAAAGTGGGTAGACTACGATGAAAGGACTGGATGACTGAAGATACTGTGGGTATCTCAAATCAATAGATTATGACTTGGTAATACTGATACTTTTTGAAGATATTACATTGACATTTGTGACTTATGAAAATGTTAAAGCGTCATCAGTAGCTTTAACCCCTCCACGACCGCGGACACGCCGGTGTTACAGTTAACAATAGATTTCTTAGAAATTTAATTGATTTCTAATTTTTTAATTTACCTGGAGGTATTTAATGATAATTCGAAAACATCATATGCTTGAAACGAGTTAAAGCGATTTTGCTAATTTAGTAAAGGAAGTAGTATTTATTGAAGAAAATACATACTTGTAATTAAGTGATAGCAATTGAAGTAATGTTTGACTATATTAAAAACAATGATTTTCTTTATTCTAGCAAATGACTTTTTAGTAATAAATTAACAAAATAAGATATATAGACAAAATGACTGAAACAGTTTGAGATAATTTACTCAAGTATTGACTTGAACAAGTCGAATAATCCTAATTGGTCTTCGCTATACCTGATCAACAATAACAAAACTTTTACAAACTGAATTTGATATTACATTACTGGACAGAGATTTTTAAAGAAGACTTGTCATATATTTGGCGGTAAAAAAGACAATTAAATTTAAGCATATTTTTAAGTTTTTATATGATAAGTACCTACTTATTGTCAATTCAATTATTTATATGAATTATGAATTAAGAATATTTTAAAACTGACAATACTAAATAAAATTATTTAATAATTGACATTACTTCGCGAATATTATGACTTACTTGACATATAATTATAGGTACTGCTAAAGCTACCCTCCAAAAATTAATAATATCAGTAAATAAATTACCGTCTTCCACTGTATTGCGATGTTGCCCGCTCTATGTATGTTGTGTTTCTTTATTTGTTTCTTTGTATTAGATTAATATATGTTTTTTCCTTATAGTATGTTAAAATACAGTATTAGTTAGTTTTCGAATCTCCTGAGTCTGTGTTTGTGACTGTTAATTTCATTGTGTTAAATTATCTACCATACATTTTAATTATTTAATCTTTAATTTTTATGTGGTGTGTATTATCATTTTCCCTTCATATTATCGTTATAACAACATCTTATTAAGAAATTTAACATTTTAACAAATATTGCGTCAAATTCAATAAATAAATAAAACTAATATTAAAATAAGCTATTCTATACTAATTGAAAATTTCAACTAAAACATGTCACTAACTTGCTTATTTAATTACCTAACAAAATGCTGGCCTTTCGCTGATAATTAATTAAGCTTAAGCTGAACGCAGTGGTTGACGGTGGATGGTCCAAATTGTACGACGGCTTCTGGGCGCCCTGAACCTACGGGTATTGTATTGAAATGATATGGCAAAACGTTTTTTTTTTTGCCATACTTCATTTCTATACATTACGACACAACACACAAGATAATAAATAAGCAGATTAATATATATATATATATATATATATATATATATATATATATATATATATATATATATATATATATATATATATATAATATATGTGCGATCACAGCAATTTACTCGCACTTTTCGCACCAAAAGGCTTTATGTATTTCAAAGAAGAATCAATTCAGCAATACTGGATAGGATTTTTACATTATTTACCAACTAATCTATAAACTATTATAATTTAGATACCACATTTGTTAACACAGTATTAAATTTTAAAATGATTTTTGTTAGCACACTTTTAGTCAAAGTATTATGACGTTAAATTAACACTGAGTGTTAGTTCATGGTGATTGGGTTTACCACGTGTGTGTTTGTGTTTGTCTTTTAGGTGTAAAATCATCCGCTCCCAGATCATTCTTCTGGTTCAGGAAATAGCCTCGGTGGAGAGTTCCTGAACATTTGTACATAGAGAGTAACATAAAGAACAAAGACTAAATTAGTAAAATAGGGGATCATATGAATACCAGTGAGATTATAGACATAAGCGGTGATTTTAGTACCGGCGAGCTTCTCACGCGTTGCCTGTACGTTTTATTTTATCACATTCGCATGATAGTGTTATTTTGGTTTTGCTTTTGCGTGGTTTATTGAGGTAGATTAGAGCTTGCATGATGCACGAAGCTTTTCTTATATTTATGCCCATTAAGTACATTCTGAATTTGGTGGTGTATTGTATGCTTTTCATCAATTCCTTCACTTTTCAATTATTTTTGTGCCCTCAGGTATTCTTTTTTTCTTAGAGGATATTAAAAAGAATTTAAAAGTGAATCAGTTTGTATGTAAAGACTAAAGTTATATTGTATTTTTCTATATAATAATAATGTATGATTATTATAGAATTAATTTAAAAGTACTAAGTAATACCAAGTATGAAATACAATATAACTTTGGCCTTAAAACTTAACATGCTTACCAAATGTGCATACTAAATTTTATAAATGCAGGAGATGTTTGTATTTAGATTGTAATGGGGGTAGATAATTTAGAACAAATTTACTGCATAACTTATAAAATTACATAGCTACAAAGTAAGTTTTAATATTTTAGATGCCATGAAGCGGATTTTTCGTGTGTATGTCATAAAATTGTAAAACTTCGACTGCCTCGTACAGAAATAATAACATAGCTCTTGGATCTTGTAAGATATTTGTCACATTAATTTCGCACTTGTCATATCTCGCAAGATAACAATACATAGTTTTATTTACATAAAAAATTTGCACTATCATTAATACTATTAAATGAAAGTTAATTATTTCCGGTTATGTCAAGATGTATGTGACTAACGAAACCTATATATTGATTGATGGTATGCATATTTAGTCTAACGTAAATTTATTATAGCCATCTAATGTCATAAATGGTAGATTAGAAGGTTACATAGATTTCAGTAGTTAGAAATGCATGTTGTGAGAACTGTACATACATAGTATAGTAGTTTGCACCAACGGGTATCGGTGATCATAAACTAAAGATACCTTGCTAAAGGCAAGTTCATGTTTCAGTGATCA
This sequence comes from Brenthis hecate, assembly GCA_951806755.1. Taxonomy (NCBI): domain Eukaryota; kingdom Metazoa; phylum Arthropoda; class Insecta; order Lepidoptera; family Nymphalidae; genus Brenthis; species Brenthis hecate. The sequence continues at coordinate 1,300,617 of OX638264.1, forward strand.
ACATACAATCAGACGGAGCTAAACTATAGTATTGACTCGGGGCTCCGTTATATTAGGAGGGCACGAAACGTCCTCCGCCGCGACTTCACTCACCCGCATCGTAGGTTACTTTTCATTTGTTTTGCTTTACCGTTTTGACGGTTTTGATTATGCATTTTATCATCGTCATTCCATTTGTGTTGTCTGGCATGTTGCACCAATGACTAGCGGCTGTCGAGACTGGAGGCTAAGGTGGTGTGTATTGTAGATGCGGGAGAAGCAGCGGGGCGCAGTGGCGCGGGGAGATCGGTGCGCGCGACGGGCGCGCTCGCGGGCTGCCTGGCGGCTCTCGTGCTGGTGCAGCTACTGGGTGTGCGCCTGTAGCGTCTCCACCGCGGTCCGCGTCTCCACTGTGATCGTGTGCTCTGTGCGTGTCGCGTGCTGCGTTCGATATATTGTGTATAGCGAATGCCTAACTGACTGTGATGAATGTGTCTTTTTATACTGATGAGAGAACGATAATTTAATTCGAAGTCATAGTTTTTATACTTAAAGTAAATAGATGATGTAAGTTCGAGTGTGATATTGACGTAAGCGAACATTTTTGTATTAAAATTATTTAAAGAAACAACAAAGCTTTTCCTTTACGATCCCTGGGGGTTGTGGGGGTAAATGAGAAACGTGATTGTATTTTAATCGGTTTATTTAACGTTTTTTCTGTTTCTCCAATAATTCCTCTTAAGTTAGTAATTACAGGTTTATATGACAATATTTTTCGTTTTTATTTCATTTTCATATACGTATTTTTTTAATAAACATCTCCACAATTCATCATAACACGGTCGTGCGACCTACTGTCTCAATCGTTCTAACTCTTAGGAAAATGCAAATAATATTAAACTTCAAAATCTGTCTACTTCGTAATTATTCGAACAATATTAATCTTAGTTCGAGTGCTGAACGATGTCTACTCGAGCGGTGCGGGTGCGGCCTACGGCCACTTCGCTCGCGCGGCCCCCACGCATCGAGCGGAGCGACAATGCTCCTTCCCACAGGCCATAGTGGCGACTTTAATAGATCTACTTACTTATGAATAAATTAAGAAAATTGACTTATTTTTTTCCACAAAATTATTATGTATCTAACTCCTCTTATGAACTATGTGCATAATTTCTATATATAAAAGAAAATTTTAAATACACAACAATAAGATAGCTCTTTTATTAATTTTTTATCAAAACACGATGTTGATAAGGTGGTAATATTTATATAATTTCTTCAAATTTCAGTGCAAGAACCTAATTTTATTCCAAACAGCTTTCAAGCTAAAACCACAACTACAATAGTAACCGCACCCGCTCCCGCCCCCGCGCACTTATATCACTTAGAAGGCGTAACATAAGACTTAGTACACGAATACTACTCGAGAAATACCTACGACACATCCTAGATCATATCAATATATAGCCTGCAGTGGCAGTGTTCGCCGGCGCCGCTCGCCGAGTTTACTTATTTATTGTTGTAACTTTAGATTTTGTATCCTACACTACCTCTCACTATTATCCAGGCAATTTTATAATGTAATATTACGAAGATTAAGTTTAAGTTTATGTCGCCCTGTGGACAGGTTCCTTTCCTATCAAAAAGGAATATATAAAAAATATGAATCAACTATTTGAAATATAGAAATTATGGCTTTATAAATGAAGGTAGTTACATATATTTATATGATCTAGAACTTATTAGTAATAAATGATAAAGGGTCTTGATGAAAGGTAAGATGAGTTTTGATTGTAGGTACTAAAGTTAGAACGAAATAAAGATAATATATTAGACATAAGGTGAACTATATATATATATAAAATATAAAGTGATAGTTATTAAGGATTTTGAGTTGGTACGTAATGTAATAGAATAAATAAATGTAATAATTAATTTAAACATAATAAATAAAATGCAATCATTGTATAGCAATATAAACACATTAAAACTATCAAATATTAAGAAGAAATTAAAAAAATATATATTTAAGCAAACTTAATTATTTATTTAAAAATATTGTTTTAATACACAATATGTGTAACTAAAGAATTATTGCACTTTGATATAACATAGCAGATAGTTCAATAATAAATTAAATAAATATAAAGCTAAAGCAGATCAAACAGGGAACCTCTACGGTCATTGTCAAATCCTATTTCACCTCTCCTTTACATTAGTTGTAATTTACCATCCGAATTTTCAACAATTTATGGTCTCTTATGTGTCTTTCCAATTGTCGACTTTCAACTTTCAAGCAGGCAAATTAAACTAGTACTAAAATAAATATATCATGGTTTGGGACTTCCATTCAGGGCTTACAAATTTGATAATATAAATATTTATTCACATAACTATTCTCATCGCGTACAAATTATTATGAAAAATAAGTAAAACTCTTAATTTATGACTATTCATCATAAGATTTTAACGTTGTTATATATTACTATCACCTCCATATAAATATTGATCCGTTAGAATGCTAAGCTATTGTAATAACGAGTATATTTAGACCATGGTAAGTATTTACATACTTTGAAAACCTAAACAAAAACAATTTCCCAAGATAATGTCATATTTCTGCCTGGTACAAATATATCGCTGTAGTTGTAGATATAAATTTAAAATTACTACGCAAGTATTATATTTAATAATAGAATATTCCAGAAAATAATGACATGTCCGTTTTTTTTAAATAACTGAATAAATTAAAGGGCGTTACACAATAAAGTATACATTAATAATATAATTAATAATAAATTTATAAAAAAGAGAGTGGCTAATAATTTGATCAAACTCCTTGTTAAATACATACATATGTACCCATGGATTAAATACACTCTCTACTTGTGTCTTGTACGAATGCATTAAAATAAATAATTGTATTGTATAAAATATTTGCTCATCAACGTTACCGATTTCTCGGTCACAACTATTTGTACTCATATCTATATATATTGTATGTAAAAGGCTACAATTTGGTGTTTTCCTTACATTTACTTTAACGGAACGGGACGTCTATGGCACATGGATATTATCTATATTATATCGAGACATCACTGACGATGAGCCTCGAGATGGTAGACGTTTGTGCGTGTGTGTAACAGTCAACAGTGTTGCTGCGTAAACCTAATGTGAAGATTTGCTTACGGTATAACTATTAAACTTGGTTGATATTGAATCCAGTAATTTACACAGAGGAGAATTTCGTGAATATCTTAGCAACGCGCTGCCAAAACAAACGGAGACTACATTAGTCTTTATCAAACTTTTATATCACATTACGTGAAATAAGAAACAGTAAAACAACAAAGCTTGGCAGCAGACGCCCGAATAAACCTAAGGTCGTATTACTAATATTTAACTTTCAGTTACAGTTTATAGCTAAATACATAATAATTTTCGTACAATGGTTTGTTATTTGTGCGTTAAACATTTACACTTTATTTATGTACATCAAAACATACGTATATTATTCAAAAACATAATGTACACGCTATCATCAAACGCTCAACATAACACCAAATACACCAGTTAGACTAAACCTACTCGTACGTAGAAAGAAGAGCCCGTGTCATGCGCACGCCTTGTCCCGGCTGGTATCTCGCTTCGCTGCCTCGCCCGGCCTACCGAATTGTCGTGTCACTCGAACGACCCGTGGATGTGAATCTACATGATTAATCAATTAATTTCTACGATTTATTGCTAACTTTGTGTCCCTACGAAATCCATGTAGAAATGAAGTAGCTGATCTCGACGATAAAATTTTATAATAGCCTATATAAAATTTAATATCTTATGACTAGTATCTACGCGTAGATACTTTGGTTTTAGTACAAAATTTACGTTAACGTGATGCTGCGTAGAATACTTATTGGTTCACACGAAAGGCCGACATAAAACGAGACGCGTATTATTTATTGTATTAACAACATTCGAACCGAACTTCTCTCTTTTGGTCTTTATTTAACTACTCTAAAATAGAATAGTGGCCAAGTGAAGATTAATTAGAGTGAGAGTAGAAACATCCAAAAAGAAGGAATGTACGGTCAATGTGTGAGTTTTAACGAGTGCTCGAAATTGTTTCAATTAATTATGTTCTAATAATTCATTGTCTAACTCTAAATTTTGATAATTTATACATAGATACAAGTAGATATTGTGAAAAATACCCCTTTCTAAGGAGGCAAAGAGAGTACCTAGTAATTTAAAATCTATTCAACATACATATTACACAAATATTTACCGATAACAAAATTGATTGTGATATATGGCTAAATACATAATTATATGTTAGTGGTTACAAATAAATAAAACTAACACAAATTTATTTACTGTGAGTACTAACAATATTACCATTTTTATTAGTATAAAATGCTTTCATGATTATGACAAAACATAATTCGGCCAGATCAGATTTGTTAAAAATAATCAAAACTTTTGCCACGTTAGACCATATTGATACCGCGCACAAAACTTTTTCTCAATAATATTAAATATTTTATTACAATCAGTAAACATATTGTGGATTTGGACTAACATTGGCATTGGCTATACTTGAACATAATAAAATTTTGCAAGGATTTATTCTCACATGTATTTTCAATAGACTTTTGATTGCCAAGTTACTTTAGTATATTTATATTTCTTAATACATCTAATATTCTCTCTATATACGATTTCTGCTTGGCAAAACTCATACTTAAGTAACATTCCTTTGCTTTTTGTACCCTGATTATTTAAATGAGTCGGGCGATACATTATTAACAACAGCGGGTACCGAAACGTTTTTTTAGTTTTCAACTCAGCAAATACTCGTTCTTTTTATTCACACATTAGTGACATGCAGCTCGATCTTCGTCGTTGAAAAAATATTAATTTAATCTTACTATCTATGAAACTGTTTCAAAGCAATAACATCACAATGAATAATCTAATCATCGGCATTCTTAGAAAATGTGATATTTCGTTCATTGTCAAAATAATTCATTGCTTATCGGATGGAACAATGCCAGACAATTCCTTAATCGGTAAGAGGATACAGGTTTAGCATTCACTTGGTGAAGGCACTAGGCATCACTTGCGAATTAGATACTCGATTGAAACAATACGACCCACCGCCCTGCAATAATCTTACTCAAACCGGATAAATTCTATTACTTTTTAGAATCAGAATTTCGTTCAAAATACTACGAAAATAATAGCTTTTGGTATGCATAGTGTACAAAGAGGTTCAAGTGATATGGCTCTGACATTCGGAGATTTAGCATGCCAAGTAGGCGTGGAGTTGCTTGATGAAATTTTTTTGTCCAATTAATTTCCGCTACATCCATCCACACACAGACTGGTAAATAGATCACGTTATGTTTGAAGTCGAGAAAAACGAAATAAAATCCTAAGAAGCATTAATAGACATTTAGCACCCTTGGTGGCTTTCATTTAAGTATGGGAGTGGAAACAACAAACCGTTTTTGATATATTTACACAATAAAAACGTAAAAAATAACTTATTTAATATTATTATCTTTCGAATACAACAACTACATCCCCGTTCGAGGACAATATTCTCAACAAATGTTCATTCAATAAAGTCTCAATAATCATTAACTTTAATCAATTTCCCGATCACAAAATCTTCAACGACACCACTATAATTTTAATACTCTTTAAAATAAAATAATCAATAACAAATACTGTTACCTATTTAATTATGACAACGACTATACCCGCGTTCAAGGTAGCACTGTCGCCTTCCAACGACACGTTCGTGTATACAATAATATATATATATCAATTATTCAATTTATATAAAAACATCTTCAACCATGTTTACAGTGGTAATTGGTATATCAAATTAGTTCATAAGACGGATATATTATTACATATAATTGTCATTATATGCTTATGTCATATTTTCTTACAAAACAACAACTACCTTTAATTAATTAACCCTAATACAAATAGCCATATGATGTATACAATATAGACCAAGATTAGGCGTCCGTAGGCAGCTGAGCATCGAAACAAATCTGCTCATTACAATTCTTACATCTTCTCTCGGTGACATTTTGGTTCCTATTAATCTATTAATGTTGCCCTTCGAATAATGACCTACAACGAGAGTACAATACTGCATATTACACCATTAAACAAATAATGACACAACAGGACAAAACGATTTTGACATTATTGGACTATACGGTATTTTATAAACATATAAATATATTATATATAATAATTATAGTGTTTCTTTTAGTGTTTTCCGAACGAAATAACCGATTTGTTTGCAGAAAATGTCTCGATGCTCCCACCTCTTTACCAATGTTCCACTAAAATTAACTCTACAAATGATCAAACTATTGTCACTATGGGGATGTTAAACCAGGGGAATTTCTGTTGAAATTCGTGCCAGTGTTGGTGGTTTTGGTACGGCAAATTGTGGGATATTAAAGGTATTGTATTTTTTTGCCTTGACTGCTAAGTCTTGTTTCTTTTCTTTTAATGAAACAAGTCTGTTGTGCGATGCAAAAGTTAGCTTTATCACCACGTCACTAACGTTTAACATGATTTGAAAACAAACATCTTTTTACTTTAAACGTCAAAACAACTTTCCCATGACACGACTTCCGAACAGTTTTAAAACTTGTTAACATTGCTAGAGCTCTTGTAAACTATTTAGCAAAAATAAATAACACAATTCCAATATGGATCTTAAACCACGCGACATCAAACTGTAGTCTATTTAAAATATAAAAACATTTTACGCAAATATATTTTTACTCGTTTACAATTCGTGTTGAAAATATTAATCATACTGGCCGGAACGTCGGCTTAATGTAAATTTGAAGAAAACGCATAAGTAACGTTTTCAGGTATTATTTTGGTGTTTCTTCGAAAGGTGTATCAAACAAACGGACACAGACATAAACTTACAGTCTACGGACGCCTCGCGCTCGCGGCGGCGGCTCGGCGGTCCGGCGCCGCGACTCGCAGGCGTCTTCGAACTCGTCATCGTGTGTAATTTATTATCATAAGTACAGCACTAATAGAAGTTTCGATCATAGTCCGGCGATCGCGGGACGTGAGAGTGCGACGCACGTTAACGTAAAACTATAACCTCGTATCGCGCACATTCACTAGAGGTAAAGGTGGTGTCCAGTGAGTCCGAATCAGGGTGGCGATAGTGACGATGAGAGAGGTGAGGAGGAGGGCGGGTCGAGGCGGTGCGGAAGCGGCGGCGGGCGCCGGGTACGGCACGGAGCACGTGGCGTTGCGGTCCTCCACGGGCGCGCACCGTTCCGCCTCGGGCCGCGGCGCCTCGCTCAGCCGCGCCTCGCACCGGTAGCACAGCCTGCCCTCGCAGTACCAGTAGCAGCACTCGTCGGCTCCATAGTTGGACTTGTTCGCCTGTGCACCCGTCTCTGGTATGCGAGGGTCTGGAATTACAATATTTACGCTAAGAACTACTAATTAAGCTAGCTTACAATAGAACAGTTTTCATTTGAAATATTATTAAAATAGTTGCTTTGTTAATTTTTTTATATATTTGATTAATATTTTGTTATATATAAATGTTTTTAAATGATTAAAAAGTAATTGGAAAAAAGAAACGCTGAATGAAAAGCTTACAAGCAACAATTGGTCAAAGTGATGTGAAAAGAGAACAATAGCGGGTGCAGCTCACAAAAGGTGGCATTTGTTTTGAGCTCTCGTTTTGAACTGAGGCCAAGCGGCGGCGGCTAATCGAGCCTAATACGCCACCCTCGCTGTCGACTACATATGCACACACACTTGCCAAGAATAACGCAGCAAATAATACGTATTAACTTAATATCAAGCAAATTCATTTCCTCAGCGTAATAGACTAGAAAATATTGTTTTGCGTTGATTCAATAGTTCATACTTTATAATCATTTTTTAACGATACATAACATGTTTATTAGCTTTTTATATATAAATCATACCAAGGCATAGGAAGGTGGGCTCGCCGGCGTACTGAGTAGGGTATGCGGGAGCGCGGTCGGCCGGCAGGAAGTAGGGGCAGTGTTGCTCAACGAGCTGGCAGACCGAGAGGCAGGGCTTGAGGCGGACAATGGGCCGACCGGGGCCGGCGGCGGCGGCGCGCACCCAGCGGCCTACGACGCCGCCTCGCCGACGGTCCAGGTGGCCCACGCGCTCCAGGTGTCGCGCGTGCCACCGCGCCGTGTGCTCGGCGGGCGCTCGCCGCGACCGCCCGCCCTCGTCACCCTCGTCCGCACCTTCCTCCACCCAAAGAGGCACCATTGTACTACACGCCCACCGTCGATACGTCTCCTGTAATGAAATAACGTCACGTTTTAATAATTGTATATTGTATACTAGGTTTTGTCCGCGGGATAGCATGACGTTCATGAAAAGTGTTTCTTTCAAAGTCCTTGGACAACACTATATATTGTTAAGTACACAAATTAAGTTATCGTTAAAATAATATAGTTTTTTATCTATTATCCCACAGGAATACATTACCAGATAAAACGTACCCTATATATTATTTCAGGACAACGTCTATTTATGAGCCATTAAGTTATATACAGATACCCTTAACGCTTTCCGCGTGATTGAGTAACAAATATCCAAACATCTTGAACTTACATTAGTAACATTAATATATTGTGGAGATAGGCTCAGACATATCAACTGCATCAGAATGCAGGAATTTAATACTCGCACAGAGTGATTTTTTAATATTGTCGATTACATTATAAAGTCAAAAATTTATCACCTATTTATTTATGTAGTTTGTAATCACAAAATGGATACAAATATACTCCTTAATCTAATAACAATTGATTATTGAGTAAAGTAACAAAACCTAGGCACGACTATAATTATAGAAAAAGTCACAATGGACAATGCTTTCAATAAATATAGGATCAGGTGCAGGATCAACAGCTTTACATGTATGCTTTCCGAGGTATAGCAGTATAACACCACCAAGTTCCCGAGTCCGGGAATTTCATTAACTGGAAATTTTTTGACAGAAAAGTCAATAAGTATGCTTGGCCCGACCCAGGACTTGAATATAGGACCTCCGGATCTGCAGCAGTACAACGTACAGTTAATGGGTGTTCCTTAATGAATATGCTAAATAAATCATAATAATTTCTTAAATTGGACTAACATATCTAGAGATTAACGCGATCAAATAAATCAAATTCTACACTTACCTACATTAATATAGATATTACCGATTTATAATATTCGTATTATAATATTCATTTAGTATGAGATTAACGGGATAATCATAACCAACATCACGGAGCTATAGAGCGTAGATCCCACTGTAACAGCTGGTGTGCCTTCTCAACTATCGTTATTCAGCATTTTTCTATCCCGCAGGAAATCACGTCGCGTCGGCGGTGATTAATTAGATATCTGGCGACCGCGGCGTGCCAGCACACAATACGTTTATGATGTAATAAATGGACATCGGCTGTTCAACATGTGCAAACAAGATCTAATATAGCAAATGTTACCACATGGATAAGAATAAAAGTGAAAAAATAAATGTATAAATAAATGCACTTAATAGCATACATTTACAATTTTTATAAAATGTTAGTAAATAATACTTTCTTAGATTTACGTGAATATAGACATTTTAAATAAAACTATCGAATTATTTCGCGGATTTATTTTGATTTTTGGTTCTCGACGTTTCGAATGCTTTACAGCAATCATGGTCACGGGAGAGACTGAGGTCTTAGATGTCTCGAAGGTATAGTTGTTACAGACAGCCTACCCACAAAGTACTTTGTCAAAGTAATCCGCGAAATAATCCGAAGAGATAGTTTTAATTAAAATGTTAGTAAAACCAATGAGAGTCCGAATCTGTTAAAAAAGTTAACTAAAAGTCTGTTGTAATTTTTCATCCAAGTCCTTTAAATTTTGCATTCATAATATAGTATTCCAATTAGCTCTTTTAAATTATAATTTTTTAATCAGTTGTAAATTGACAATTTGTTTAAACAAAACAGTTGTTAAATGACCACTTATTTTGAATTTAGTGTTTGATACTTTAATGAACGTCTTTACTTCCAATGTGTTAATTGATTTAATTAATGACATTCAATAAGGTAAAAATAAATTCTTATAGAAAATCATCATATCATAGAGAAGAAATAGTATTTTATGGGTAATCTATACATATATGAAATATTAAAAAAAGTGACTCTTACATACTGTGTATAATGTTGTCTGTGTGACTATTTATCTGGTTGCTTTTTACGCGAAAAGGATTTTACGGATTTTATCTATCGTAAATGTTGACTCGAGTAATAACTTAATTACTCGGGTCAACATTTAGTACGCCTAAAAGCTATCCTACAGAAAAAACTCCGCATTCAACATCCATACTAATATTATAAATGCGAAAATAACTCTGTCTGTCTGTCTGCCAGTCTGTTACCTTTTTACGCTTAATCCGCTGAACCGATTTAGATGAAATTTGGTATGAAGATAGTTTGAGAACCTAGGAAGGATATAGGATAGTTTTAATTCAGTTAATCATCCTTTAGGATCTCTTATTTTCATGGGAAAATGCAAAATTTAGTTCGTACACAAATCGATCATCTATATCTATAAATAGTATAAAACAAAGTCGCCATTTACCTCTATCTACTTCTCCGCTTACTTTACAAAACCACAATGTACTAGAAAATTGTAGGTCTTAAAAAGGCCCACAGAAAAGTCCGCGATAGCGTATATCTATCACCTAAGGTACACTCATAATAACTATTTCCATTTATTTAAATTGTACTTCGGGACACACGCAAGCGAAATGAGGGTGAGAAGCTAGTAATAAATAATTCTGTTCAGGCTTGTTTGTTTAATAGAGCATATATTAGAGAAATAAATATCTATTTATCGCATACTCGTTTGCGCAATACAAGAAACAAACATGTGGCTAATTTATAACATAAACTCTATTTCTAATAAAGTTATTAGATCACCAGAATAAAGCCATAGCCTATATGAAGAGTGCACACGAGATATTTCAATTAGCACCTTCTATTACCGTAATAGCCTATACAATGTTCTTTTTATGACCATTCCTTTATATTATGGCCCATTGACACGTGCTTCTAGTAATTATTACAACAAACACTTATCGTTTATGAACGAATATAACTCTATTAATATTATAAATATATTAAAAAATCTTATTAAACATATCGAATAATATTTTTACAGATACTAATAAATATGTTATTAATTTCATGTAGGTATACTAAAGAAAGCAAAGACCTAGATTTAAGAATTAAATGAAAATCTTTGTTCTCATGACAACTGATATAAACGTCACATCTTACTATTTAGGAATATATTATTTTCCGGAAATAAATAGCTAAGTATCTAAACCGTAACCTGATAATAATCTTATTACATCAAAAGCCAGTTTTTCAACAGGAATTGTATCAGAAAGATCATAATTTAAAATTTAATAGTAGGTAAAGCTTATATGGTAGGACAATTGTATTGTACCGGTAAATTTCAAAACTTGTATCGATAGTTGTATCGATATTAGTAAAAAAACAAAGTAAACTCTACTTTGTTTTTTTTTTACTTCTTTAAGATTTTATTATACTAAATCTATATTAAATCAAATCAATAACTAAAAATACCATTGTTTGGTCGAACCGAATTTTTATGAATCAACTTTTTACTGGGTCGAATTTTGAAACAATTAAGATTTTTAGTATAAACAAGATTTATTGTTAAAGTTTTCAATGTAGATTGGATTTCTTAATATAAACATTACAAATTCTATGTAGGTCATACAAGAAAACTTATGTTAAAAATTGTAAATTTTATATAAAATACAATACGTTGCTTGCCCGAAGCATTTAATTTCTCTCACAGTAAGGTCAAGCCGCTTGAGATTGAGACTATTGTTCTTTAAAGTAGTGAAATAAAAGAGAAGTTATTTTAGATTACTTTTGTGGACCCTTTTATTGCTGCTATTATAAAACACTACGTTTTAAGGATTTTTTATTCATCCTTATGTTTTGAAACGCAATCTTTGACCACATTTAGGGTGTATTCTTACGCTATCACTCAGGTGACTCTATATAAGAAAGACTCTATATTAAGAAAATGTGTCCTTTATTTTGAATGCGTCGCTTAGTTAAAATATTATAAAGATGTAAACATTTTCATATAAATAATGAAATATATTAACCAATAATTTATAATAGTAATTAACTTTAGGAATTGATTTTAACGGTTACGGTATTTTTAGTTAATATATTTATTAATTTAATATATCTTTTTGAGTCAATATTTAAGGATAATGACACTATCTGCAAAATTGATAACCATTAATATTACTTAGAAATCACAGCAATGGAGGATAACACGCTCGCTTGGGAAACCAAGTGAAATGGGTTTAAACCCCGTATCTTGCAGCTCTGATATTTTCAATTACAAATTTTATTTTTAACATGATTAATACAGTGAAAAAAATATTATTTGAGAATATGCTACTTTGAGAGAACCAAACTAGAACTAGATACTGAAAGACATGACAAATCTGCCAACTAGCATTTTTTCCATATTGGTGGAATATGACTCCCCCTAGCATTGAAAGAAGAGCAGTAGGACGTTAAAAAAGCTGAATTGTCAATCATTATAAAGGATAATTAGAAAGAAAAGATAAGAATATATGCACATTGCGAATATCTATCGCACTGACATATGTATGCTTATGTACAAATGAAATATTCCATTTATGTAAATACTGCTACATATCTAATTTAGTAGACATTTCCACTAGCCGATAGTAATAAATTAAATAAGGTGACGACCGTTCACCATTATTAAAGCTTTCCATCGTCACTTGTGTTCATTTTAACGATAGAGGAAATCGATATTTTTATATTTTCCCTAGGAGAAACTATAAAAAAGTTAGGATTTTCATTTGTCAAAGATATTATCTAATCTTACCTGCATTTAATTTGGCAATTGACGACACGTTTGGCTCAGTTTGTAGTGACCCTACTTGCTGCGCCAGAGGTTCCGGCTTCGAGTCCAGCTGGACTCATTTTTCATTTGTGTGATGAACACGAATGCTTGCGCTCCAGTCATGGGTTTATATTTATAATATGTATGTATTAAAAGTTATGTATGCGAAGTGTATCAACTATCTGGTATCCATAACACAGGCTTCGTAGCTTACCATGGAACTAGATAGTGCTGTGTGTTAATGGCCCAACATCCTATATATATTTATTTAACGTATTTAATTTATCATACTAAAAATTTTGACCTTAATTTATCAAAAGAAATGAAATTACCTATTATGTTCATTATAATGCCATGCTTGTGTTGAACAATTAAGAATTTATATAAAACGATCAAGACTTCTTTGTGAACGCGTTTAAAATCTAGTACACAACAATTTGTGCAGAACAACAGACACAATGGAAATGCTTTGCCAGAAACAAAAGATAGTCATTGAAATACATGATTATAAAAATTATACTTCCATACGTGATATTCAACTGGTATGCTGGCTATATAGTAGCTCTTTCAAAAGCAAATTAAAAAAAATTAAAAACTTGCATTTAGATTTAGATATTGTGGCTAAACTTTCTTTTATTTGTTCAAGCTATCGAATATTCAGCAGCCATTAAATTTTTTCCCAGAATTAATTTATTATATTGTTTATTTATTATATTTTAATATGTTGCTGTAAACAATACAATTTAGTGTAAAATTTTATACTTATATCTACAACTGGCGACTCTCGTCCCTAAGTTGATTCCCTATACAAACTTTCATCCCCATTTTCACTCTCTCAAGGGGTGATTTCCCGGATAAAAAGTATCGGCACAAGTTTAGTATTAGGGACGCGGCCCCTGGCGGAGTGGGTGGTATTTTTGGATAGGGGACGTGATAGGGAGTCCAAATATATAAAAAAATATTTTAAGGAAACAAAAGAGTCAAAAGTTATTGAGACTTAAAGTTACAACATTTCCATACATTATTTTGACATTACTGCCATTTAGACACTTGGAAATGTCAAAACGTCACTTTCAATTGTCAAAATGATCTCCAGATGATTATGTCTTTATTTGTACTTTGCGTGAAATTCGAGTTTTCTAGTTTTCTAGTCATTTATATACATACATAGAAAAATCTGTGTCAAATTTTTCTTACATTGTGTATTTTGTACGAAATTGTGATGCGAACAACCAGTAGGGTTGATTCTGTTACTATATAAATGTGCACCCACCCACATCTAAAAATCAATGCGAATAATTAACCTGTGGTGTTTTATCTGTCGATATTTAACAAACTTTATAAAAGTCGATGCGAATAACACGTGGGGTTATATCTTGCTATATTTATTAAACCTAATGTAAACGTTCTTTTTCTGTTGTCTATCATAACTTTATATAATCGATTAACAACAAACTTAATTTATTATAAATAAACTAGCATTGTCCGCGGCTCCGCCCGCGTTCAGTTGACCAAAAACCAAATTCTTAGGTTTTACATATTAGTATACTCCTACAATGCAGTTTTTGCATTTTTTCTCAGAAATGAGATATTTTCCCGCGGTAAAAAGTATCCTATATGTTGACCCGGATAACCAGCTATCATCATACCAAATTTCATCAAAATCTGTCCAGTGGTTTTCTCGTGATGCGGTAACAGACAGACAGACAGATAGACAGACAGACAAACAGACAGACAGACAGATAGACAGACAGACAAAAATTCTAAAAACTATTGATTCGACCTCTGTATCGATAATAATGTTTATTTCAATAAGATTTTCCAAAAAATATTTAATGTACAGATTCGGCTTAGTTACAACTTTATTATATGTATAGATAGGTCGAGTATGTCTCTTACGACACGTTGTAACAATAGTGAAAATATTAACCATGTACATCGACTGAGAACAGTCATGATAAGTACCTAGACGAAGATTTACTGTTTCTTCTCGGTAGTGTTCCAAAAATCTAAGCTGTATTTGGCCCTGAAATATAAAGTAAGGCTTACAAGCAAGTAAAACAAAAAGTATAAGTAATTAGTATTAAAGTCATATTTGATTCCAAAAAATGGCGATGTGCCGTTTACGCTATAACTTAACCCTAGAGTGGGCGCGCTATGAGCATTTTGTCGCCCGTGCTAAAAAAACGTTAATAATTCGTAAAATAATTGCCCGTTAGGCTTGCGCTTTTTAGTAGCTGCCCCTACTCTCGTTCACAACGCGTGCCGAAAGACTAGACTCCGTCAGTGCTTTAAGGACCACTTGAGGAGGAGATTGTTACCATCAGGTGTCACCAGGCGGCAAATTGCTCACCGCGCGCCCACTCACTTAAGTAAAAAATGTGTCATGTATTTTTTGCGAAGTTGAAATGTAGACTATATTTTTGGTGCATTTATTATGAAAACTAAAAAAAACGGTTTTTATTTCAGGATTTAAAAGTATCAATTGATAATAACAAAAATAAATGACAAAATGGACGCTCAAAAAGATGCTTGTTCACAGTTTGTAGAAGAGAATGTGTCAGAAAGTGATCGATCTAGTCATCATAGTAAGCATAACACGGACACAGAACAGTCAGCAAACAACGAGAATTCTGACAAGGAAGGACCTTCTCCAATTGCTGTGCCCTCTGAAATACCACCTAATCGACGCCAACGGACATCTGTGTATTCAGCCCTTTTTAACGTCCCACTGCTGGGCACGGGCTTCCCTTCAATACGAGGGGAATCAGGCCACAGCCCACCACGCTGGCTAAATGTGGGTTGGCGGACTTCACATGTCTTTTGAAAACTTGCTAGGTTCTCTCAGACATGCAGGTTTCCTCACGATGTTTTCCTTCACCGTCATCGGACACAAGGTCAACGGACATCTACTTCAGAGAGAAGCCGTAGCCGTTCACCAGCTGCTCGCTTTGTATATATAGAAGAAGCATCATCTTCAAAGAAGGAGGGCAAATGCAGTATGATAATGTCCAACAAAGAAAAATAGGAGCACGAAAGAAGGGTGTTGCAGGTGCTCAAAGTTATTGTGCAATGAACACTGCACATACCTTTGTAAAGGCTATTGGGATAAAGCATATCCTGTAGATTTAGAAAACATAATTTTGTTACTTTTTTCCATTTTTTTCACTATTATAGAGTATTATGTAAGTTAAAAAAGTCAATTAAAATATTACTTTTTCTAAAATTTTTTGTAAACCATTGTTTCTAAAACAAAGTTTAATAAATATTTATCATTAGTTATTTGTGTATTACTTAAATCCTGAGAAAATAAATTTATTAAATTGCTGTATTCCTACTTAAAATTGTCAATTAAAAGGAGCGGCAAAATGCTCCCCACGCGCCCACTGACGTTTCGCGGAAAGACGCGCCCACTCTAGGGTTAACACAGAAATCGACATTGGCGAATCTTTGCCCAATTTGCACCCTTAAAAGCCAAATAACAAAAAAATTAATTGAACGCAGAAATGGTTAATGAAGGCTGATTAAACTGTTTCGTCTTTGCGTAAAAATAGTATTTTTTTTAATAATATAAAGCAAACCGCTGCTTAATGCAACTAATTTACTATTAGAAAAAACGGATTGCACTAAAACACTAACAAATGTAAGTGATGCAGCTCAAATCCTCTGTTATTGTTATTTTATTAAGAAATTTGATAATTTCTGCGACGAACATTGCTCAGAAAAAAAAACTATTGAAAACTATAAGAAAAAAATACGTTAGTGGTACCTAATATTAATATAGACAAAGTCGATTCAACTTAAAACAGAAAAATTTAAATGAAGCAATTTCTTTATTGACAATAAGATCTATTGAAATAAAAATTTCAACTGGAAGTCCCTGCATCATTCGGCTTGGAACCGCTTCAATGCTGGGAATCAAATACGGCCTCTTCACGTACGTACAACCCTGATTAATCTTTATGCGCCGTGCACGTTCCGGCAGTCGGTGTCGACTCTGCTATAGACAGGGAGGTTTTACAACAGAAGGCAACAGAATCCGATATAGAATACTGTAGTCGTCAAAAATCATTATTTTTTTGTAAACCTTGGATCACAATAGCTTGAGATCCACAATTCTATCTTGGTTAAAGATAAAATACCTTTTATTACGAGTACTGTATGTACGTAACAATGTTCCTAACAAATATCCTAACAATAAATAAGCCCTACATCACTTTAAAAACGCGATATATATCGAAATATCTAGAAATAAAAAATCTATCTGTTTTGGGTATACCTATATTTTTTTGGTGACAAACTCTACTTCAGGATTTATTGTGAATTAAACAAATTTATCAAACTTCTCATTTCAAAATAAAAGAAGACATAACCGTTTGTAAATAATTACAGAAAATAATAAGTGCCATTGACATGCGATGTATGTATGTACATATAAGACGAGAATTGAGTTGGTACAGATTCATAATTCACACAAGAAATTTTGATGAAATTTGTCATTTGTGTTTAATAATATTTTTTATAAATTTAATTTTGCTATTAGAATTTTTAATTCTTTCACAAAAATATGTAGATCTGTCGCAAAGTATTTGAGATCACGCGGCTTTATTTACATATCTACCTATGTCGATAATATCTTTTGTATTGGTCGTGATTACGCCAAATGCACAAAGTGTTAATTTTACAAGACAATTACTTGAAAAGCTTGGTTTTGGAAACGATAAAGAAAGTACTTAGAATTTTCATTTGTTTTAAAAAATGAGAAATGTTAACGTCAGATCTAAAAGGAAAAAGATTAAAAATATTTTAATTAAATAAATGTAAATTAGGACTTTACAAAGGTTATGGGTATTTTGATATGGGCATTTCCGGCAATAGTATATGCAGTAGTATATATGTATATAAAAAAACCATATACGAAGTCTTTGAAAATGTTTAAATACCAATGTTTGCCAAGTAATGAGAATTAAATTAAACCTATTTTATCGAACGGCCTGGAAAGTGCATGACTTACTGGTTGAATAACATAGTTTTCTTTTGATGTTATAATTATACATTAGAGCTATTTTCGGATATTATAATATAGAAACGGTAAAAGCACAGATGGTTTCTGGAATTCTATGTAATAATTATAATGACAAGGCTTTGCATATTAATATTTTGGAGCTTACAGCTGCGTTAATTATACTAACAATCGTTTCTCCAAAGATCTAAAAAAAGCTAAATATTTATTAATAAGAATAAATAATAGCCATTTCAGAAACAGGAAGTAGATAAAAGATTTTTTTAATAAATAAAAAGGATAACATTTGTTATCTCCATTTAAGTGAAATATATGCTAGAATGGCGTAAAAATTGATAGTTCGTTAGCGTCATAAATATACAGTACATAGAAAATAATTATATGTCAAAAAGTAGTTTTCTGAAATTGAATCAAAATTTAATAATAAGGGATATAAAGTAATAATTTCCAAGGTTGGTGCACCAAAAGTAGTATAGGTAAGGTTATTTGTGAGTAGATGCAATGTCAAATGTAATATTTACATTTCTTGGAAACCTGGCCAAAATTCTTGGTTTGTTGTCGTTTTTTACATTTTATATACACATATGTATACTATATTTTTCCGCTTATTTAAAAGATGCTACAAAAATGATTGTAAAAAATGAATCATTATCTAAAAAGACATACAAGCATTATGATATATTTCTTTAAAATTATGGATATGTACCTATTATAAAAAATATAATTATAAATATTTACGTAATATGTATATCAATTCTAAAACTAATTAATTTTTCTAATTGAAGTTTCAGATTCTATCGTTAAATATTGAACTAACAATTCTTATAATTCGCCATTATTTTTGATTTAAAAAAAATATACTTATTAAAAATGAGGTAGGATGAAAACTTTTATAAAAAGTGTGTTTAGATCTATGTATAGATCTTCACTTTCAAGATATAATATTACTGTGCACCCTAATCATGTTTTAAATATCTTTATTCTAAAATGGCAGAGAAAAGCTCTTGATCTAGAATCTTTATCGAAAAAGATTGTGACTCCTATGGCACTTGTTAATGTGCATAGAGTGCAAACTTTTAATCAATGAAATTATATATATATATATATATATATATATATATATATATATATATATATATATATATATATATATATATTAAAATTTAATCATGATACAAATAGTCATTGCAAGCACTGACACAATTATTAAAACCATTAAAAATTAATTCATTACATCCTATTTCATTAACTTTATCATTATATCTGTCATGCTCTTGCCAGATCTTTATGCTTATGCTCATGTAGAGAAAACTACGTATTTTCAAAAGAGTGATGAAATTTATTCATCAGTTTTATAAAACCATACTTTAAGTATCATATACATTGAACACTTCGGTAGCCATTACGGCGTGCAGCAGCTCTTTGCTGATGCTACAGAGCTTGCTTGCTTGAGAGATTCTTTTAATTTTATTTCTCTAACTCTAAACAGCTACAATTTGTAAATTAAATCGCAAAGAATGAAGCTGTGAAATATAATTTATGATTAAACGAACTTACCTGTACGTGAAGTTCAATCATAATTATATGAGCAGTTTCATTCGAAGCGATTTACATCCCGTCCAGGTTTATAAACTCAACCCTTTTAGAATAGCGAAATAAAAATATATCGTTCAACTTTAAACATAATGAAGTATGATGACATATACCGGAGTGAGGTAACTTGGTGGAGGGTAGTCAAAAATTATTTTGACTACTCTCTCTTTGAAACATCCGTGGATGGCTGACGCGTGGGGCTAGTTACAATTTGTAAATTAAATCGCAAAGAATGAAGCTGCTCATATAATTATGATTGAACTTCACGTACAGGTAAGTTCGTTTAATCATAAATTATATACGTGCTACGTTTATTACTCCATGTTTTAAAAATTCCTTGTGGACGTAAACTCATTACGAAATGTATTCCAAATCATAATTTTTTTTAATTCACCGAACTTTCTGAACTCGTAATTTACTAGCAAAGTAAAGTGCTACTCATTATTCAAAGTTACCTAAATTTAGAAAACGTCAATTTAGTCGCAAGGAAAACGTCGCACAGGGTTATCGTCCCGTTGACCTCGTGATCTAGATTAATAGCCCATCGGACCGCTAATGCAGATCTGTGAGTCATTTTGACATTTCTTTACTATATTAAAACAATAATATTAAGTTTTGTTGTATATGCATGCTGTGTCTACGTCTAGAAAAATGCAATCCTGTGTATTAATTTTGCAAGCTATTTTTATTTTATATGTGTTTGATTGTCATTTGTTTTGTGGACCAATAAACATAAATAAATAAATAAACAAGAATACGATATTCGACACCATAGCAAATTGCAATGTTTATGTGCATGCAATTTTCCGGATTTCCCTTATTGAATTAAGCGAAAGAACAGTGACAATAGCATTGCTTTTTTATGTCAACTTGAAGGAGACAAATATCTCTATGAATCAATGTAAATATTCACGTAAGGCACTTACAGGAATCAAACTCGCACCCTTAATAATCACACTAGATTGTCAGACATACGCAATAGTACGCTACGATGAATCATCAAATTTAATGAAAAATAAAACTCGATAACTTACAGTTTTTTAAATGAAATATCAAATGATGCCAACGAAAGGGACCTTTTTAGCCGACTGCGCGATGCAAAGGAAAGTAATGTGTTTATCAGTCTATGTATGTATCTTTGTATGTATAATGTACATATATATATATATATATATATATATATATATATATATATATATATATATATATATATATATATATTTCTATATATATATTTCTTATCTTCCAAACCAATCGAGTGGGGTATCAAAAGAAAGGTTTTTAAAAGTCGATTTAAAAGTAATTTAGCATAAAAAAATCGCTAAATATTACTTCAAATGTCTAATTGCCAAAAACTAAAAAGCTGTAAATAAAAAAGTATATATTATAAAAATAATAAACCCGACTGCATAAAAGCTAACTAAAAAGATGAAAACAAGTTGATGAAGGAATATTGTGTTCTGCAGTCGGAGAATTACATATGTACATTGTACATACATCTCGCGGCAAGGATGAAACGTCTATCTCTCCGACTGCATAATACTATATTCTTTCATCAAGTTCTTTTCATATTTTTAGTTAGCTTTTATGCAGTCGGATTTTTTTATTTTTTTAATATTTTATAATCTACTTGTCATGCAATAACGTAAACGCCTGTCACGTAATACCATGTTAAAAAAAAGTTACACCGATAAAATCTGATCTTTTCATTATAACATGGTGCCACTCCCGAAATATATATACTCTTTATAGCACATAAAAACAAAAATACAAATATTAAAAGAAAATTGATATACTTATCTCTAAAAGAGATCTCATCCAGTCAACCTAAGAGGTGAGAAAGATTGTCATTTAGCGGAGCAGAAAAGTGCAAGGTGATATGGAAATAAGGTACAAAAAAAACACAGTATATATAAAAATAACATACTACACGTAGTCTTAGTCATGCAGTAGTAGTGCAAATATACCATGTATAAAAAAGAATAGTTAAATCCACATTAAATATGCGAAGAAGAAGCTAATAATAACAAAACTTGTATAACCAAAAAATACAGACAAATTGATAAGCTCCTCCACTTTTGAAGTTGGTTAACTGCAATATTAATCTTTAAATACAAGTTTGCGTCTATCTATCCTCTATACAAATAAAATTGAATGTTCGTATGTTTATTCTCTATGCGTTTCTAAACTATTGATCCGATTGTGATGAAACTGGTGAATTATTCTGTATACCCTTTGTGAAGGTTCCTGACGCTAGAAAAAATAATTTTTCTTTGGAAGTTTGCCTTTTATGAGTTCCTAAACGATTCAAACACGCATGTGACGCACCCGAACGAAGCAAGGAAATGTCGCTAGTTTTTTATATTGTTTGATTCATCCTACTTTTGTAGAGTCAAAAAAAAATGTTTACCTATCTTAATTGCTACACAAGCAAAAACCATATTGTAACAAGCTAATTGTACGAGTATTATGAAGATATCTATAAATTATCAATTAAGTAAGATAGTAGTAGAATGACTTAACATATAACTACGATATCCATTTGATATTTGATGGATGAGGGATGGCTAGATAGGGAAATGCGACGTCACGGCGAATGAATCATACTAGAAGCTACTCTACTCTCTTAGCTTTTGTTAGAAAAACTATAATGAATCTTATATATCAAATCAACATATGAAATAAAGCTTGTGAGACTGAAATATTTTCAATTAAATATATTACAACGGTGTACTTCAATGAAATATATAGGTATAGCATACGAGTATAATATAACTGAATTCAAAAGTTAAACGATTATGTAGTTGCTTTCAGTAAAATTAATAGTACGTGGAATGAATAGGTTTTTAATTATATATTTTTTTTAATATATATATATATATATATATATATATATATATATATATATATATATATATATATGTATATATATATATATGTATATATATACATACATTATATATTACACGTACTGTAAGTTAACTTCAAAAATCGGGATAACATACGTTTAAGTATCGTCACTACGACATACTTTTAACAATGACACCTCATAACGGAAAAGAGTGAGCGAAAGTATCGATTTATGACTTCAAATAAAATATGATGACTTTTTAGTAGTGAAGGGGGAAATGAACGGTATGAACAGAGAGTTACAGAACGCGTTAGACTGGTAATCCTGTTATCTGGCTACCCGCGCGCTGATCACGCGTCCCGCTGCCAGGCGCCCCAACAGATAAGCCATTTAAAATTTATATCTCCTCGCAACTTTTTATTTCCCCTATATTATTTATTGATGCTGTAAAGGGTAGCTTAATTGCGGCTAATTAAAAAAATAAAAATCGACTTTTTAAATTTGTAACTTTCGTATTTAAGTATTAAATTTATGGTTAGACAGGTAAAAAAGGTAAATGCCAGCAATTAATATGAGTATAATGGTAGAGGAGGAATGGAGTGATAAAGGAATTGTAAGATAAACTTAATGAAGCAATTTTTGCACATATTGTGAAAAATAATTAGCTACCTATAAGAAATAAAAGCGTGTAAAGAAATCAATGAAATTAATACTTACAAAACATAATTCGTTGGCTCACTATTACAAAGTTCTATGTTAATTTTAATGAAGTTTAGTAATTTTTACATAGAACTTCGTTATTTTGTTATCGTAAAAAACAACATAGAACTATGTAAAATTGAATACTTTATAGTTATAGTGCCGCTATCTAGTGGTTTGTTTTTGCAAAACTGTAGCTAATGACACATAAAACCTTGTAGCATTAATAACTAAATAAGTACTAAAATTGTAACATAGAACTTTGTAATTGTGAGCCAACGATATGTATTCGTTATGATTTGTCATATTGGATATTTATTATTGAATTTACTATCTACATATATATAAACTAGCATTGCCCGCGACTCCGCCCGTTCAGATGACCAAAAACCAAATTCTAAGGCTTTACATATTAGTATACTCTTACATTGCAGTTTTTGTATTTTTTTCTTAGAAATAAGATATTTTCCCGCGGTAAAAAGTATCGTATATGTTGATCCGGATAACCAGCTATTACCATACCAAATTTCATCAAAATTCCTCCAGTGATTTTTCCGTGATGCGTTAACAGACATACAGACAGACAGACAGACAAAAATTCTAAATACTATAGATTCGGCCATCGATAATAATGTTTATTTCAATAAGATTTTCCAAAAAATATTTAATGTACAGATTCGGCTTAGTTACAATTTTATTATATGTATAGATAGGCCAAGATAAAACAATTCACTACCTTTTTCTCCTCTGTTTGTTAAACGATTTTCTTTTTTTTTTTCTGTTTAGTAGCTATTGACGAGTTTTAATATTCTTAATAAAAAAAATTAGAAATATTTTTTTTTTTATAGATAGGTAAATTTGACCACTGGGCGAACACTACTATGCTTAAAAAGTTGTACAATGTGTTTTCAACAAAGCACTATTTCCCCGACATTTAGTAGTAAAATTGATTGTCGACAAACAAGTAAGAGTGACAGTTTACGTGAACAAATTGTTACAAATAGCAGCGGGGCCTTCGACAGGCAGAGAAGCGCACAATGAGCCCGCGCTCTATTCAGTCCCCCGCGCCACAGCTACGGGAATTTCCTCCCGGCTGCATTTTTCTTATTTTAAAAGCATTGAAAACTCCAGCTTATTTTAATGAGTGATGTTTAGAGTAGGATACGTTGGGATATATTAGAAACCTTTTTTGAAAGTTTATAATAAAATACATAGTTTTTATTATTTAATATTATAAATGTGAAAGTGCGTTTGTTGATTTGTTATAAATTCTCCCAGTGGCGTAGCACTGGACGAACGTGATTTCCCTGTACAGTGCCGGAGTGTGAAATAAGCAAGGTTCCCGTCGAATAAAAGTGTACTGCAATATATATATATATATATAATATATATATATATATATATATATATATATATATATATATATATATATATATATATATATATATATATATATATATATTACAAAATCAGAATAACCCTTATTATTATTTGTTCTATATTTAAAATCGATTTTTCCTATATTATATCATAACAAAATGATTCATTTTAACTTGTTTATTTAACAAATAAATCATGCTACTGATTGAGTCGTCAAATCGTCTGATTAGTGATGTTATTAATGTGAATTATTACTTTTATGATCAGTTCGAGGAATCCCTTAGGATTTTTTCTAAGCTTAGTTCGAGTATAATATAATAAAATATGTACGAATATTGCAAGAAAAAGTGTTTAACCGACTGCCCCAAAAGGAGGATGCTCGATAATATTTTTCGAATATTTATATACATTATATATTTTTTAATGTTAGTTTTACTTTTAGTATAATGCTTAGAAAAGAAAATGATTAAAAAACATATATAAACATACTTATGATTTTTAATAAGAGTATTTGATATATTTTTTTTTCACTTTTAAAATATTAACACCTTAAATATACTCGTATTTATGTTATACAATATCTGTTACAACAACATGCTCGAAAATTGTATGAAAAAACTAAAAAATATTGGGCACGATCAATCAACTGCCTTAATAGTATTGTTTACGATATTATCAATTAATTACGTTTCCGATCATAATCATAGCCTGTCTTAAAGTACATTGTAGTATAGTGGAAAAAATTAGGTCAAGTCCTCATGGGTAGAGCGAACCACCCTCCCGCCACGTAGTTAGCCATCCAGTTAAGTTAATGGTTTGTTTCGAAGTTAATTTGACATTTCGATAGAGTATGTAACCAGAAGAACTTCTATCTATACATATAATAAAATTGTAACTAAGCCGAATCTGTACATTAGATATTTTTTGGAAAATCTTATTGAAATAGACATTATTATCGATACAAAGGCCGAATCTATAGTTTTTAGAATTTTTGTCTGTCTTTCTGTCTCTCTGTCTATCTGTCTGTCTGTTACCGCATCACGGAAAAACCACTGGAGGGATTTTGATGAAATTTGGTGTCGGACATACATACATACAAGTCATACGCATAACCATTCTTGGAGCTTCGCCGCGGTCGGGTAAAAAAGGTTAGAAAAAATACTGTAAAATACTTTCAACTACTGTAGACATGCTACGGAACTTACTGGGTAGCATTTGTAAAGAATCAAAGCTACATAACTACTAGATTACGTACATTCAAAACTCATTATCTAAGTGCTAATTACTTACATATTCAGTGTTAAAGTTCTCACGACAGGTTTAAACAATGAAATTATGAACCGAGCTACAATTTCGCCACTTAGCACCATACATAAGTAAGGAATCCGTTGAATAGTTTATGAACAGTGAATCGATGTGAACGCTACGCCTACACTATAAATGAAGATCTTTTACAAAAACTACTTTTTTCTTTCAAAAGTAAGTTTTTTTAATACTGTTGCTTGTATTTCCTTTCATTTTGCTTTTTAAGAATTATAATATTATTTTTCATGTGACTTTTGTCGTTTTCTTTATTTTAATACCTCCACGACGTTACAGTTAACAATAGATTTCTTAGAAATTTACCTGGAGGATGTAAAAAAAACAATTCTATGATTTATGTTGTAAAATTAACTCACTTTATATAGTAGTCTTCTGGATTTTGATCCAAAAAGATATAAAATTCAATATCTTTAATTTGACGAAGTGCTCAAATAATTGTAGCCATTCACAGAATAAAAGTTACAATGCTGAATAATGAAATTATATATAACTACAAAGTGCTCCCAAAGTCACTATAAAGTTCTCTTGGTTGCTCTCTTCGTAGAATGATACTCAACAAAGTCAATTAAGGCTAGAAGCAGATAAAAAATAAAAAAAAAATATTTTGGCACTACGTTTGTAGTATCTCTCCAATATAATGTTCCCAAAAAAAATTATTTCAGCTTAGCACTTAACCCACTCACCATAACCATACACTAGTCCTTTCAAGCTTGAGCTTACCATAAATCAATAGGTATATGTGTATTATAAAGTATAACTTATTTATGTACCAAATCATACCAGTGAATTTAAGTATGTATATTTATATACATAGGTATGTAGGAGAGAGTAAAGTATTCGTTATAAATAATGGGAAACATGGACTATATTCGATCGAATAAATGTGCACAAAATAAAAATAAAGTGTGTCGTTGAGGCGGGTAAAATAAATTGAATATACACGTGACATTATTTTCCTATACACAATATCTTAAGCAATTAATCTATAGACATACCTACATAAATGGCGGTTAAAGTTCATGGACCACATAAGATAGCAATTGAAGACAGAAGACTACGAGAAATCCTTGAGTACACAAAATCGGTATACTCGTATATATAGATCGGCATATTCAGGTGCTGATGTGGTTATACTAAAGTACGAACATGACCGACCGAACGGAGTTCAAGTACAGGATAGGGATCAATTCAATTATATCGCGGATTTAGGTACACGGATGTGATTTCTCCAAAACCCATTTTACCCATATATTGTTTACCTATGCATGGAAGGACGTCCTCAAGATGCTTAGTTTCAATGAATCATCATTAAGACGGACAGCAGAAGGATGAGCTGCCCAGAACCGGGATGGCACTTATTGAGGAAAGCCTTCGTTCAGTAGTGGACAGCGATAATAGACTGGCGCTTTGACATGTCAAGGCAAACTCTCATATCAATTCAGCAAATTATAAGATTTATGAACTATTTATTTATGGTCTCACAATTTCTGAAATATTTTTAGCTCTTTAGAAAAGTCTCGATTCTATGAAAATAGTCTAGGTCTGATGATGAATTTTGAAGACAAATGATAGAACTCCTTAATGTGTCACCTAATCAAACGTGCTCGTAAGTACCAATTATATTAATAGGAATTATAGTACATAGTTGTTTCCTAGTTTTACTATCATATCATTTGGTCTTAGAATCTAATTCAAATATAAATAAATAAAATACGATCAACACATGGTTATATTTAGGATGAATTATATTAGCAATAGTTGATTCGGAAATTTTGTTCAAGTAATGTTGTGAAAAATATATTTATATTTAAAGTATTAACTTGCACTTCTCTGAACGTTTTATTGCCTACTACATAACTCAGAATGATATTAGAATCGCTGAACGATATATTACACCGACTCAATTTAATAAAAATAGTTTTGAGCATTAACATAGCAAATACCTTAAAATTCAGAAGTACCTAGCTTTGGTACCTAACTACTTCATGTGGCGTATTTTTGTATAATACTATAATGTCTCAATTTGATTACTTTATGTGCATTTTTATAATCAATGTATGTTTAATTACAAAAAAGACCTCTTCTTAGTCCACATTATTGTTACGGGACACGCACTTGGCCGGTTTTTATTTTTAAATTTAATTTTTCAAGCCAAAGCGATTCTATCTATAAATATTATAGAGGTAAAGTTTGTGAGTTTGTGATTGTAGGAGGTAATCTCTGGATCTACTAAACCGATTTAGATGAATTTTAGTTTGAAAATAGTTTGAGGACCTCAAGAATCAACCTAATCGCTAGTAAGTCATATTTTGTCTTTATTAAATCACTAGAGACTCACCCTCGCTTCGTTCTGGTTCATACCTGGCTTGCTTCCTAATACAAACTTTCATCCCTATTTTCACCGCCTAAAAAAATGATTTCCGGAATAAAAAGTATCTTATGTCCTTCCCAGGGTCTCAAACTATCTTCTTACCAAATTTCATCTAAATCAGTTCAGTAGATCCATAGATTACCTCCTGCAATGTCACAAACTCACAAACTTTACCTCTTTATAATATTAGTATAGATTTTGATATTTTTTATAATATTTTCAATGATATTTTTTATATTATAGCTTACACTTGTAATGTAATAGGACTTTTTAGCAATTTTACAGAATTTCATCCTATTCAGAGATAAACTGTCCAATATATGGCACATTTATTACCTCCACAACTGCTAATTCTACATCTATACATATAATAAAATTGTAACTAAGCCGAATCTGTACATTAAATATTTTTTGGAAAATCTTATTGAAATAGACATTATTATCGATACAGAGGCCGAATCTATAGTTTTTAGAATTTTTGTCTGTCTGTCTGTCTGTTACCGCATCACGGAAAAATCACTGGAGGGATTTTGATGAAATTTGGTATGATGGTAGCTGGTTATCCGGGTCAACATATAGGATACTTTTTACTACGGGAAAATATCCCATTTAAGAGAAAAAAAACTAAAACTGCAATGTAAGAGTATACGTAAAACCTAAGAATTTAGTTTTTGGTCATCTGAACGCGGGCGGAGCTGCGGGCAGTGCTAGTAACTTATATGAATAATAATAATTAATATAGCTCACACTGTCAAACTAATATAACGATGAAGGCAGTAGCTATGCAATGCAATACTTCACAATAAACACACATTTTAGGGTTATTAAGATTGTTTGGAAATGTAGAGAACATTTAATAGCAAAGGTTATGAACGGCTTCAAAGACAAGAATATATAGCTGAATAGCAGACATGGGAGTTACACACCATGTTATTAGTTCATTTGTATTACTTTGGGGTGAATGATTTTTGAAGTGTTACCAAAAATTAAGACCTTGAAAAACCAAAAGAAATAGTTTAAAGGTGATCATTTAAAAAAAAATAAAACAATAATTAACTTCCGTCGTCTTGGAGGACTTCCACTGTAAAGGTTGAAATTATAGTTTATAATTAATGTAATTTGTCAAGCAAATAAATATAGAAACATTTTAAACGATTTTAATGATTTTTTTATTGTATCTATTTTATTGAGGCTTTTTTATCCTTACGGCAGGTCGTTGGTCAAACATAGTGGTATAGGGATAAAAACCCTTATCTTAAGCCACGTTCTGTGTATAATCAATACATATAATAAAATTGTAACTAAGCCGAATCTGTACATTAATAATTTTTTTGGAAAATCTTATTAAAGTAGACATTATTTTCGATACAGAGGCCGAATCAATAGCTTTTTGAATTTTTGTCTGTCTGTCTGTTACCGCATTACAGAAAAACCACTGAAGCGATTTTGAAGAAATTTGGTATGATGATAGATGGTTATCCGGATCAATGTATAGGATACTGTTTACCACGGGGAAATATCTCATTTAAGAGAAAAAATACAAAAACTACATTGTAAGAGTATACTAATATGTAAAACCTAAGAATTTGGTTTTTGGTTATCTGAACGCGGGCGGAGCAGCGGGCAATGCTAGTTGTATTATAATATTAAAATCTTTAACATTAAAATCGATGAAAAATGACACTATGCAATATATTACTTTAACTATTACAGAGACTTCGTGAAATGGTATATACTTAAAAACATTTTTTGTTTTAACCTACATAGAACTATCAAGAGGAAAACGTATATAAGTACGCTATTTAGGTGACCCTTCAGAAAAATTAAATACTCAGATTGCCACTACGTCGATTTAGCGTAGTCATCATGTAAGTTATTTCGTATAAGCAATTTTATAGTTTCCCACGATCCATCAAGGCAATTGTGATGCGGACGGCGTGCCCGCCGTCGGCTGCGACATCTCATAATAACGCGAACTTCACGCAAACCTCACTCATCCACTCCTATTGCCTGACTTTTTATACGGACCCTTCAAATGGATTGTGCAAAATATTAAATCACTGCCTCTAAAAAAGATTACAAGAGAAAATCTACTAACACGCGTACTATTTTGTAAGACATTAAGTAAATGAACTGTATTAAAATATTTTCTATTGTAAATATTTTTTTTTATTTTAATATAATTAAATTAACAAAATATAAAATCACAATTATTATAAGCTATGCAAATAACAAAACAATATTGAAAATCATCGCATCGCTTAATATTTTAGAGATAATAACTCTCCTTTACCTTTTATTTCGCTCCATCATCGGTCTTAATCCAAAAAAGTCCATAGAAAAAAACGCGACAGTATTTAAATATCGCTATTTTACGCACATATCGTGTTTTATCAGACCCTCTATGGTACTTTCATATAAATCAAAATAAACAATATCGACTAAAATAATTTACAAAAATAGAAAACACGGCTGCGTAAAAATTAACTAAAAAAATGACAACAAGATGACGAAAAAGAATAGTCATCAAAATCAGTTAAGCCGTTTAGTAACATATAAGATCGGACATACATACTATATATGTACATACAGGTCAAACACATAACCCTCCTAAGGGTTTCGCCGCAGTCGGGTAATTATAACGGTTGTCAAAAAAATGCATCTATACATATACCTAATAAAATTGTAACTAAGCCGAATCTGTACATTAAATATATTTTTTGGAAAATCTTTTTGAAATAAATAGTATTATCGATACAGAGGCTGAATCTATAGTTTTTAGAATTTTCGTCTGTCTGTCTGTCTGTCTGTTTGTTAGGGTGTAGGGATTTTTATGAGATTTGGTATGGTGAAAGCTGGTTATCCGGGTCAACGTATAGGATACTTTTTAACCCGGGAAAATGTCTAATTTCTGAGAAAAAATACAAAAACTACAATGTAGGAGTATACTAATATGTAAAACCTAAGAGTTCGGTTTTAGTCATTTGAACGCGGGCGGAGCCGCGGGCAGTGCTAGTCTTAAATAAGCTTTACTTCAATCAAAATAAAATATACAAACAAGAAATATAAACATCCAGACTATATTCAGGCCGAGTCAAGTACAAATATCAATAACAGTACCTGTCTACAATGGGACTAAAAAGAAACTATTAAAACTAAAATCTCACTATTAAATTAAAGACCAATTTAATAATTTTAGGTTAAGACTTAAGAGATTAACATCATCTCGTATGAGATTCAATTTTCAACCGA
Organism: Brenthis hecate; assembly: GCA_951806755.1. Taxonomy (NCBI): domain Eukaryota; kingdom Metazoa; phylum Arthropoda; class Insecta; order Lepidoptera; family Nymphalidae; genus Brenthis; species Brenthis hecate. Next base: position 1,332,129 of record OX638264.1, read on the forward strand.
CTTTCAAAAAGGAGGAGATTCCAATTTGTCGGAACCTTTTTTTTATTTTATAAAATCGGGTTTAATTTATGTACAGTTGTTGATAGAAAATGGCTTGATTAATGGACAACTTTTACGACATAGTCGCCTTTCAACTATGTAAAGAATAATATAAATTACGGACAAGAGCGAGTCGGACTCGCCAACCGAGGGTTCCGTACAAATTTGTAGGAAATTTGTTTAACTTTAATTTTCAACTTATTTTATTTTTTGGATTTGTTTCTTTATTTGTGCTGTAAGATCTTGCTTTTTGCCAAATTTCGTGATTATCGGTCAAGGAAAACTACCATATAGGTTTTCGAACCAAAACCTATAGGGTACTTCCGGTTGACCTAAAATTATCAATTTTGGTTAAAAGCAAGGTCTTACAGCACAAGTAAAGGGAAAATCCCGAAAAAAAGAAAAAGTTGAAAATTAAGGTAAATTTTGGTACTTACAAGCTTCGCGAAAATCTAAATTTGCCCATATCTTTTTATCGTGTTGACTCAGGACCTTGATTTTTTTACACCTAATAGGGACTATTACTCAGTAGATTACTCAGACTCAGTATTTGGTATAAGTTTCAACTTGCTAGGCCCACCTGTTCCTGAGAAAATCGTCGAGAAGTCATACATATAATCAAAATGACCATAATAATTAATTATTAACGTTTGGGACTCGTTTAAGTAAGCGTCCAGTAATTGTCTATGAGCGCTCACATCAAATATGCATTTTCGTTTACAAGAAACTGACTTCTCGAAGAACTAAAAAGGAACTTTGACCTCTATATGTCAATCTGACGGCCCGAAACAACAAATATAACTAAGCATGTAACTATACTTATAGACTACAGCGAGTTGTCTGAGTCAGTTTCTATTTGTGACTGTGAACAAATGGGAATGATATTTGAACTTTCTATATCAGACATGTATCAAGACTAGGCAAGATGGAGGCTACAAGTAAAGATCGATATTGAATTTTAAATTAGCGGCTTATTTTGACACTTCTCGATATCTAATATATCGTCTAATGTCCATGGACACACGATACGTTCGCGTATCGCATGCGCTTGCATCAAATAGCATTTAACATATTTACGGTGATTTATTAGTAAAAAATCTTTCCAATTTACTTCATACTTTCGCGATACTGCCACATAATGGAAGCACTCTAATTATCCCCCAACTGTGTTCACATATTCACTTACAGTTTTAAAGTAATAAATAGGCTTTTTACTCTTTGAGGTTTATATCTATAGATTAGCGGCTCACCCTCGCTTCGGTCGGGCTCGTCCCTGGGTACGTTTTGATGGTTAGTATGAAATGGACAGACTATATATCTACAATATTAATCTAATATATTTAAACGAGCAACTTATAATCTAAATCTCGGAAACGGCTCCAACGATTTTCATGACATTTAGTATACAAGGGGTTTCGGGGGCGATAAATCGATCTAGATTAGTCTTATATCTGGAAAAAGAAATTCGTGTTTTCGAATTTTCATGCGATTTTCTTTTGCATTGTATTCCACGGAAAATATTATGTTCGATAATTTCACACGCTCGGATATAAGGATCATGGCATGATCTCGGTGGCCCAGGTACTATATACTAATATGTATTATAAAAAGAAATTGTTTTGTATGTTTATTTGTAATGGATAAACTAAGAGTACCTAGGGATAAACCCGACAGAAGCGAGAGTGAGTCCCTAGTATTTTATATACATGAGTTGTTGTAGTTCGTATTATAACGTGTTCTACCGTGGGAATGAGATAATCTCCCGCGGTAAAAAGTAACCTATGTCACACTCCAGCCATCCAACTATCTCCACACAAAAAATCACGCTCATCCGTCACTCTGTTTGGACGTAAAAGAAGAACAAACAACCAGTTTCATATTTATAATAATAATTAGTACGGATAAGGATATAGTGTCTTAGAATTTATGAATTAAGTACATATGTTAACAGTATATAAATTTTGTATTGAAGCTGATAATTTAATTGACAACGTAACGTAATGCCTACACAAAATGTAAGGAAAACAACATAAAAAACTTTCTTCAATCCTTTTCTTGTCTCATGGGGTTGCAGCGCAATCAATAGAGGGGTTGCGGCCCGTGCGCCGCGTGAGGCACGTGCGCCGCGTGACCGCCGCCCTTATACCACCGTAATCTGGCTTTAAGCCTTACAAATAATGTCCTGAGTATTAGACATATGATAACTTCATAGTATCTAAATATTGGCTAATCAACTTATAAATATAAATATGTTGGACATTAACACACCACACCATCTAGTTCCATGGTAAGCTACGAGGCCAGTGTTATGGGTACCAGGTAGTTGATACACTACACCATATATAACTTTAAATAAATACATACTTATTATAAATATCCATGACTGGAGTACAAACATTCGTGCTCATCACACAAATGAATGCCCCCAGCGGGACTCGCACCCGCGACTTCTGACACAGCAAATAGGGTCACTACAAACTGAGCCAAACGTGTCGTCAAAACAATAAAAATGTCCATAAGACTTTATCATAACATCACGATACATTTTACAGTATGTAGTTTGTATTTGAACGGAACGACTGTACAGATTATATATCATTTATCATATATTATAATATATTATCATATCTATACTAATATTATAAAGAGACAGAGTTTGTTTGTTTGAACGCGCTAATCTCAGGAACTACTAATCCGATTTGAAAAATTCTTTTTGCATTATAGAGCCCGTTTATTGAGGATTTATAGGCTTTATAGGCGTTTATAGGCTATTTATCATCATGCCACTACCCAAGAGAGCTTCGGCTTCGCTCGCGCTAAAAGTATAAAAAAATTTGTAAAAAGGTAGTTTCATACAAAGTTTCATCCCCTATTTTACCCCCCTATAGGATGAATTTCGAAAAAAGCTTAGACATGTATGTATTTAATTTTATTGAAGAGCATATATACTAAGTTTCAAGTAATCCTGATAATAAATATTTTTTTGGATTGTAGTATAACATGTTTTCCCGTGGGAATTAAGGAATTTCCTGCGATAAAAAGTAGCTTATGTTACTCTCCAGCCCTCCAACTATCTCCACACAAAAAACCATGCCAATCCGTGTCTCCGTTTTGACGTGAAAGAAGGGCAAACAAACAAACAAATAAACAAACAAACAAACACACTTTCACATTTATAATATTAGTATGTATATGTATATTATTTAAGTGTTCTATTTATTATTACCAGGTAATAGTGTGCTTTATGTTAAGATTTTAGATTACAATATTATTTCGAATATATCAACTTTCTTTTAATGGCACATTTTGTTCTGTGACGCTAGCGACGACCAATTAAAAATTTTAATGATTCTTCGAACGCCCAATTTCCGATGATTAATCATTTACCACTTCGTGTTGGCTTGAAATCCAATTGTATGTAATATGTTTACAGTAAAGGTTATTAAATGCGATTGATTCCGTTCAACGGTAACCGTTCGAGGTTACGCCGGACGTCGCGTGTTCCTATTTAATAAAATCGTAAAATTTCAATGCATTTCTAAGAATAAATTGTACGCCTGTGCTCGCTTTAACTCAGTCTTATTGCCTATTATCTATACCATGAGAGCTTTATCCATTTCTCTGGATAAATCTTTATATATATAATTCTTCTGTGAGTGTGTATGTCACTGAACTTCTCTCAAACGACTGGACCGATTTTGATGAATTTTTTTGTGTGTGTTCAAGGGGATTTGGGAATGATTTAGATTCACAATTTTGTCCAAAAAGTTTGAAATTTTCAAATTAAAGACGTGTAGACAGGACAACGTCTGTCGGGTCCGCTAGTTTAATCTATGACCCTTTTAGTCGAATCCGCTAGTTGAAGTCTTATCAAAATATGTTCAGTCGGTCCAAAGATAAGATAATTTTAGAAAAATAATATTCACAATTTTTTCATTTTTCGTATTAAAAAAATACCTGTATAGGATTATACAGGGTAGATTTATTGAAATTAGAGATACTTCAATGTCATTCTAAATACTGATTGAAACACACTTATCAAGCACTATATTAGCTGGGGTCAATATAAATATTAACTTTATTTTGGTAGTAGAACTCTTAGGTATTAAAGTAAGAGCACCGTAAGCCTGGCATGTTACCGGTATCATTAAATAAAGAATTGAATTGAAGCCAACCGCCAAGTAACTTAAATTACTTATTTTTTTTGTAGAATTATAGGACTTTTTAAGACAAATAAAAAAAATCTATAATATTACACAGAGAAATGTAATCGTAAAGCAACCGGACATACAATAAAATTATATACATATAATAAAATTCTAACTGAGCCGAATCTGTACATGAAATATTTTTTGGAAAATCTTATTGAAATAGACATTATTATCGATACAGAGGCCGAATCTATAGTTTTTAGAATTTTTGTCTGTCTGTCTGTCTGTCTGTTACCGCATCACGGAAAAACCACCGGACGGATTTTGATGAAATTTGATATGATGATAGCTGGTTGTCCGGGTCAACATATAGGATACTTTTTATTGGGGGAAAATACATCATTTCTGAGAAATCTATACTAAACGTTAAAACGTAAGTAGGAACGAACCCGAGCGGAGCGAGGATGAGTCGCTAGTCTTAAATATTAATAGACTTACAATATAACCTCAATGGAGATCTATATTTTAGAGTGTTAATTTTTTTTACTACGTAAAGAAAACCTACGCCCGTCCTGAACATAGATGGTATTCAGCAAAATTGCATGACATTAAAAACTAATAAGCTAAGGCAAGTTGCCAAGATCTTTTGTAACAAAGTCCACCAACGAGAACCCTCTATATGCGGTAAAATTGTAAATAGCGACTCATCACTTATTTCCAGCAAAAAAATTCATAACCCTTTACATAAAACAGATAAATTGAGTACATTTCACAATTTTATAAAAAATAATAAGTCTTTTAACAATAAAAAACCTGTGCGAATACTCAAGTTTTAAAAGGGAAAAAGATTGCTTAATTGGTGACTGTGTTACGCCGCGTTGGAACATGTTAGATGGGTGTGGAAAGACGTGAAACTGCCGTTAATAAAGCAAAGGGTGCTCTACCTAGAGTTTTAAAACGACAGCGAATGTATCGTCGCTTTACCCTACTACAAGGTACAAATTTTGTTACATCACAGTAAATATGCAGCTCGTCAACAAGCTTGTGCGAGCTGGCATACTAACAAATTATATCAATTTATTTTTCCTATAAACAGATAAAGTAGGATAATTTACAATTTCTTTTAGTATTAAGTAAAGTTTTTAAATATCTTTTTTTGAAAGCATTTAAAAATTTCAATGCCATTCCATAACCAAAGCTTTATGCAAAGTTGCTTGGAAAGTTGTTCTCATCTATTTCTATAACAAAACAGTGACGGGCTACATTTGCATACCAACAATGTTTTTGAAAAATTGTGTTGGTAGGATTTTAGATTGGAGAATAAAAAAGAATAATAGATTTGTCAAAGTGTTGCTTGCTACTCCTTACATTCGTTACGTATGACTCACTTTCGATTCCCTCAGTCCCTATATAAGATATCATAATTGTTATTTCTTATCGAAAAATCTATTAATATTTATAAGAATAAATATTAATAGATATTAATAGAATAAAAATATGCTATATTATATATTTCTCAAAGATGTAGGTAACTTCCCGTAAGTAAATTTTAAGAATCGGCTCCGTAGTTCTGAGAATTTATTTATTTATAATATTATTGTTCATTTAGGTTCCTGGAATTATGTACAGTACCTAGGCGACCGAGCTTCGCTCGGAGTTTTTGGCCAAAAAAAACATTTAAAAAAACAAACTAAAAAGTTGAATAAATACAAAAAAAAAACAATAGTAAAAACTTTTTATCCGACTGGGATACAAACCCAGACATCTGTGGTTGTCAGGCTTGCGCCTTGGCCGCTTGACCACGATGCTTATGTCCTAGGATGCGAATTAGCGACCATATTTTGCGTGGAATAATGCGAAACAAAACCGCATGAAATCTCGAAAACACTCGTTTTTTCAAGACATAAAACTAATCTAAATCGATTTATCGCCCCTGAAGCCCCGTGTTTACTAAATTTCATGAAAATCGTTGGAGCCGTTTCCGAGATTCAGATTATATATATACAAGAATTGCTCGTTTAAATATATTAGATATATGCAAATATCATAATCACAATGTGTATGCTCATTTTAAAATAAATGTAGAATGAATGTAAATTTGAAGATTTCATACTACAATTATCGTATTAAGTACTAGCATTGCCCGCGGCTCCGCCCGCGTTCAGATGACAAAAAACCAAATTCTTAGGTTTTACATATTAGTATAATACTCTTACATTGCAGTTTTTGTATTTTTTCTCAGAAATGAGACATTTTCCCGTGGTAAAAAGTATCCTATATGTTGTGACCCGGGTAACCAACTATCACCATACCAAATTTCATCAAAATCCCTCTAGGGGTTTTTCTGTGATGCGGTAACAGACAGGCAGACAAAAATCTAAAAGCTATAGATTAGGCTTCTGTATAGATAATAATGTCTATTTTAATAAGATTTTCCAAAAAATATTTAATGTACAGATTCGACTTAGAATTTTATTATATGCATAGATCTTACAATTGACAAAAGCATATTCATCTGGAGGGCAACAGGGCAGGTGACAGGCGAACTCGACCCATATAATTGATATCGCAGATAGTAATCAATTAATCTCGCATCAACGTTATTGTTCCGTATGTAGCACATATCAACTCAATTAATCTAACCACAAACGTTTTATGTCCATGCACATAACAAATGTTTGTTAGACAAAAAGGTTTCTATCCCACTATTTTTGACGAACTTAAATAGCGCCATAATGAGAGTTTTTATGTTTTTAAAAGTTTAATGTACAATAATGTCTATTGAATCCTATAAAAGTTATCTTTATTAAATAATAATAAAAATAATGAAAATTTAACAATATTCTTAACAGGCGCTTTTTCGATAAAATATTACACTTTAAAGCTACATGAATACCTAGAAAGATGTAATTTTATACTATTAAAAATATTATTGATCGAAAAAAAATATTATTTATATAATAAGAACAATTAATTCAAAGAAAAATCTAAATAAACATAAAATTACCATACACCGCTTAGAGAAATTATTGCATATATGTGTGGTATTTTCCTTTAAGCATTTATCTTGTAACGGAAAGAGTTCGTGACATGAAACCTATATAAAATTCTGGACACAAAAGAAAATCAAATTCATTACGACAGTTTCCGCAGTACTTTCACGCCTCGTCCACACGATCGATGCTTTACTTTATTTATTTTTTTGTTTTGTTTGGTTCAGTTTGAACCCTACTTGGTGTGCCAGCGCTCGCGGGTTCTAGTCCCGCGGGGGGCATTCATTTGTGTATGCACGTATGCACGATTTTTTGTACTCCAGTCATGGGTGTTTATATTTATAATATGTACATATGTATTTAAAGTTATATATGTGTAGTGTATCAACTAAGTATCTAGTATCCATAACATAAGTCTCGTAGCTTACCATGGAACTAGACGGTGGTGTGTATTAATATCCCAACATATTTATTTATTTACTTTTTAAGTTAATATTTTCCTATAGATTTCAAGTGAGTAAAAAGAAAACAAAAAATAAATAATTTGATCGAATAAAGGCGATTTTGCAATAATCAGACGAAGATTATTCATAAGATGAAATACATCATAAACAAATTAGAGATTACTGAAGCAGTAATAAAATGGTACCAAATGGTCCACTTTTACATTCAGCCTCCATTTAATTTATTAGATCAATTTTGATCTAATTGAATTAAATTAGCTTTAAATGAATGAAATACAGCATAAGTCTTTACAATATGTGGTATTTGTTATATGGAGAACATTGCAACAATAAGTTGCAGACAATGCAATAAATTTCAAAAATATGTGTCTTTCGTTATAAATAGACTCAGTAGTAGACTCAAGACGTTCAGTAATTAATTGTAATAATTTAATGCTGAATAAAATATTTTGAATTTAAATTTAATATCAAAACTTAATTAAAATTGTTAGCTTGTATTTCCTGTATTGTTGTTATTATAGACATTAATAAAGTGGTATCGGTTGCGCGGTATGGAAAGCCTTCTTTGGTGCTTACCATTGTTAAGCCTGGAGAATATCATTCACACTCACTTCACTTTGTGACTGAACCTCGGATGGAGAACCAATTTTTCCTATACGATATTACTTAATAGAACAAAATATACCATAAAAATACAGTATTTAAGGCTGATAGTCGAGTAACGAAATTCGGTCAGAAACGTGTGGGAGAGAGAGGTCAATGTCCCCGCCCCCGCCCCGAGTTCTGCAGCCTTCGGGGCGAGGGCGGCGCGCCGTAGCGACCGTATGTCAAAATCAAATATTTATTGAAAATCTCTGCTTAATACTTTTCTAGAATTTATTGATTATTCATATAAACAATATTAAAATTATAATTACAATATTTCAAGTTTGGTAAACGATTGAACAAGAATATATCTCATTTTTCTGTATAATATATTCACTGCATAATATTTTCAATAGACATACAATATTGTGGAAATATTCAATGTTGAGTTTGAATAGTACCGTGAATTAACAATACCGCATGCGTATACCAGTGAGTTATATAACCTTGAGATGTAAGATGTAATGGACCAAAGTAAAGCTTTTTAAGCATACTTTGGTGGAAATTTAAAAGAAACTCGAATCTTAAGATCGTAGCCACTTATAAAGGATCTCTATACCATCGTCCGATAGAGTATTATACTTTAAAATTCAGGTCATTACAAGTCCATCATACCGAGAGCAATTTGGATGAAAAATTACAATACTTGTCGAGTGACAAGGTTTTTGAATAAAATAAATATATTATATACCTATACCTTAAATTAATCTTGGCCTATTAATAAATATCATTCCAAAGAAAAATCTTTTTTATATCAACCTATTTCTAAGGACCCAATCGCTTAGTTTATTTACGTATAATTGCTCCGCACCTAAAAGATTGTTATTTTAGATATCCTATAAAACCTTCCTTAATAAATAGACTAATGTCTATTGAAGACAAAAGTATTTTTTCAAACAGAACTGGTAATTCTAGAGATTTGTGCATTAAAACAAACAAAAACTCGTTCTCTTTATATATTAGAATAGTTTTAACATATGTATATAGTGAATAATAATTAGATAACCAAGTAAGGCAGAGGCGGGAGGCGCGTGCTATCGTCGTGATCGGCCTCTCCAGTTTTTGGGTCAAGCGGTGTCTGGCTTTCCAGCACTCACTCTCAGGAATTTATTGAGAGCATAAATTTCGCTAGCTATTATTGTATCATGGATGAAAGATGATGTGATTGTTCCGTTGTTGTACAGATTTTCATGATAATCTAATTTGTGTACAATAGTATAAAAAAGGTTTAATATTCAATAGTTTGTTGATTTACGAATTATTTTTAATGGTTTTTAGTTTAGATGTTTAAGTAATATAAAATTCTAAAGTTTAAACATATTACTGACAAGATTACATTTGTAAAAGCTAATTTTAAATGAAACCCTTATCTTCTAATAAAACTCGTAATTCTGGTGTGAATAAACACGTTTTCACGAAGGCAGATCACCGTAGTGGCACTCGGGCTCTCGAGTGGTGTATCAAAAAGGTGAATAATATGGATTTCGAATATTCGAGTTGTTTGACGAGTAATCCGCGCAGGCCGCATTGTGAGCGCTCTCAAGGGAACTCCACGGTTATTACGTGACGGAGTCTCCCGCTTGTAACGCATTTCACAAAAATAGACTCATTGGCCCAAGATAACATATTTACATGTACAATGTAAGCTAATGTGTGATGTGAATCTTATTACACAGATCCAATATTTTAAAAGACGTGACGTAACGTGAAAAGATAGAAACGACACGTTTGGCTCAGTTTGTAGTAGTCCTGCTTGCTGTGCCAGAGGTCGCAGGTTCGAGTCCCACTGGAGGCATTCATTTATATGATGAACACGAATGTTTGTACTCCAGTCATGGGTGTTTATATTTATAATATGTATGTATTTAAAGTTATATATGTGTAGTGTATCAACTATCTGGTATCCATAACACAGGCCTCGTAGCTTACCATGGAACTACATAGTGCTGCGTGTTAATGTCCCAATAATATATAATAATAATATAATTCTATAGTAAAATCCTTACCATCAACTTGGTTGGGAAATGTTGAGAAGCAATTTACGACCTAAAATTAATCGATTTGGCATTCCGTAACATGAGTTCCATAAGACTTTCAATTTATATGACATCCTAAATAAAATCTAAAATGAACCTCAAATGTTCATGTAATTTATTGAATTTCCACCAGCTCGATTCAGATATGATCCAACGTACAACACTGTCGATGAAACACAAACTAGCAATTCATTTTAAGAATGTAAACTGAACTGCATCGGAAATAAATTGCTATGTAAAAGTCAATCTTTTATCGAAATGTTTAATGTTAGTGAAGGTGAAGCTTCGTAGCACCATGTCATATTTGCACTAAAAAAATTAGAAATGAAATTGTTGTGAACATGAACAGATAATGGTTAACCCTGATTTATTTATATATATAGATTATTTATTGTAAATTTGTTAGTAATTTTTCTCGTATGGAGCTAAGCATTTATCATTCAAAAAATAAATATTTAAATAATGTGATTATACGCAAAATAGTCCTTATAAATTCGAACGGCAACGGACCTATAAGTAATAAATTTGTATAAAAGGCATAATTGACTAATTTGGTCATCAATAGCCAATATCCACATAAAAACACTAAATTTAACAGGGTTTTAATTTTTGCATATTTAACACATTCATTGATTCAATTAATTAAGCTCGTAATTACAGTGTATTATATAGAACTTCAACCTGAATGGGTTGGAGACAACATTTATAATGACACCATTCTTTTTTTTTAAGTATCAAATTGAACATACCTACTGGTGAACACCAGGTAGATTATTAAGAAAGTATTAGAACACACTATGAGTCATGTTTTAGACGAAATATTAGTATGTAACGGTTCTGAGTACAGTTTTTGTTTAATGATTAACTGTTGAAAATATTGCATTTCATATTATGTTTAATGGAGGAGACTACTTACTACTTCCTACGATTACTACAAACTTTAAAGAACTCAATCTATTTAACAGCTATTTAAAATTATTGTAAACAAATATATCCCATCAAACAATATATCCCATATCCACTCTGAAAAAATTAACATTTTTAAATATATGTTAAAGAAAATTTCGTATCATCTTCAAGCGAATAAAGGAGACTTTACCTAGAAGGTAGTAAGAGAGTTAACTATAATGAAAACTCTTAAGTTTAATTAAACTGCCAGCATCTCTTTGGCAAACAATAGGGTAATATGCAATGAGAAAATTTTTAAATAATAATCTAGTATATCTTTTAATTTTAAAAATATCAACGTAGTAGGTTTGAATATATAAAATATTATAGATATTATTACGTTAATTAACATTTATTATGATACTAGCAGAACCCGCGGCTTCGCTCGCGCTAAAATTATAGAAAAACTAAAAAGAAGGTTTCATACAAACTTTCATACCCTATTTTACCCTCATATGGGATGAATTTCGAAAAATGCTTAGTCATATTTATTTAATTGTATTGAAGAGCATTAATACCAAGTTTCAAGTAATTCTGATCATAAATAATTTTTGGCTTGTATTATAACGTGTGTTCCTGTAGGAATGAAATTATTTCTAAATAATAAAAGAAAGTGGCCTATGTCACTCTCCACCCCTATCTCGACACAAAAAAACACATTAATACGAGTACGTCACTCCGTGTCGACGTGAAAGAAAGACAAACAAACAAACAAACAAACACACTTTCACATTTACAATATTAATATAGATATCGATATACTCTAGAATTAGATAGGATATGCACGCACAATAAAATAAGCAACTTTTAAATATTTTTATCTATTATGCTTAAGCAGTAGGCAATATAACATTTCTATTACTTATTTTTGTTATTCTGTTTATGTTTGAAATATAGGAATTTATAATTCTGAAATCGGAGGATAGCGACTGACCAAAACAAACGTGGAAGGAAAATGGTCTGACTAGATGTTACTTCTCGTACAGCTTGAAAACAAGATTCAAAATGATTTTAAATATCCCAATAGTAACCTAGTTTATTCACAAGATGCTAAATTAATGATATTGTCTTTATTTATATTTACACACATCTCATCTCATCATAATCTAAGATAGTGACGAAAGTGGACACATACCTGACTTACGAATCATTATGAAAATGAACGCATTCAGTTCGTGAATGATGCATTTTATCTCAACTTACCGAAGCATACATAAATAACACACACTACTACCTGTGAGCCCTTTGGGCGCTTGTATCTCAATTAAAACCCCTGTTGTTTGTTCTGATTTACATGAATCATCTTTTCAGGTCACAATTATTAATTAACAAAAAAGTATGTAACTGAAATTAAAAATTATGCTTCCGTATAAAAATGGCGGCATTTATGGTTTGAACGAAGCGTAAGTGGGTTTTTCTTCAATAATATTAATATTAATATAAAAATGTATTGCATATATAGGTAGGTCATATTTTATAATGTCCATCAGATTCGTACAACGAACCAACACACATTCGAAGTAACTCAAGGAAAACATTCTTTTATTTTTTTAAATAGGAATAAATGCATTTTTTTTAAGTTTACATGAAAAAATCAAACCAAATAAAAATGCAAAAAAACCTTATCGATTAATTCAACGAAACAGTTAGGTACAAAAAAAAATTTAATGCATTTATTATTATTTTTAAAAATAATAGAAAAAATCTATGTCCGGTTCATTTGTTCCATCCTATACCTATATTTTTATTTATATATGTTTTTTTTTTCAATTTTCATAATATAAATTATTATTATATAGTATTGAACTGCACGAAACACCTAGAACATATAAAATTTGAATATAATAAATATTTGAATTTAAAAGTATTATTACCAAATTCTTATCGCAACTTTAGTAGAAATGTTTAAATGTGTATATAATATGTTTTGTTTCTTTTTTTTCTGTATCTTTATAAATTGTTTCTCGAAATGTACCTACCTACCTTAATTTTTTCTTACTTTAAACTTAACTAACTTATAATATATTAATGAGGAAGATGTGGTCTAGTATAAGTGAAGAAGCACACGTGTTGTGAGTCTTATATGCTTTTTGTTTTTGATTAATGTTGTATATTGTGTGTATCTTTTGTTGGAGATCCTAAATAAAATAAAATATGTTTGGACTTTAACACACAGCACCATCTAGTTCCATAGTAAGCTACAAGGCTTGTGTTATGGATACTAGATAGTTGATACACTACATATATGTAACTTTAAATACATTATAAATATAAACACCCATGACTGGAGTACAAACATTCGTGCTTATCACACAAATGAATGCCCCCAGCGGGATTCGAACCCGCAACCGCTGGCACAGCAAGTAGGGTTACTACATACTGAGCCAAACGTGTCGTCAATTCAATTATCAAATAAAAATAAAATAAAAATATTTTTCATAGAATATAATATTATATCCATAATAGATACACTTAGATCTTAAAATATTCAGAAGTATCCCTTAAAAAATAGTAAAGCTTATCTATATAAAAGTCTTCGTAGTGTCTCACGGCGTTCATATTAGCAACATTGTGAACAGATTTCAGCTACAAGCGGTGAACACTAAATCTAAGTAGTCGACACGTGTAGTGCTGCGCCGCCCGCTGCGCTACGATCCGTATTGGCATGTTTTCAATGCTAATTAATGATTTTCCATCATTTCAAGTAAAAGATTATTTTAGACAGATATTTTGTTATTTAAATGGTAGAGTTATTTCATTTCTTATATTTTTTTTTGAACATAAGTGAACAACCTTTTTCTTAGTTCAACAATTATTATTTACATGTTAAGTTAACCTGTAATTGTGATATACTTTGTAACACTTTATTATGTATAACTATATTAAATTAAGAAATGTATTCTTAGTATATAACGTACGCTTCCTAATAAATAAATAAAAAAAAAGATATCAATTTTTATTTTTCAATCTACAATATTATAGAGAAACAAAAGTAAGCTTTATAATATTTTCGTTGGTCTGACATTAAACACAATATTTATCATTTGTAAAAATACACTACGAAAGAATACAACGTTCTTTTGTTTAAATTATTTACTTAAAATTTGTATTATCTTAGTGTTAAATGACAAAAGTTCACTTTAATTATCAACGTAGGTAGTTTAGAGGAAAACTCTACATCTCGTGTTTACCGTACTCTACCGTTCCCTATCCACTTAACTAATAAACTCACGGTAATTATAACTCTTGACGAAAACACATTAAAAGCTACTAGCCGTGCTCACTCCTGATTCTTGTGAAACCATTTGTTCTGAAACTTGTAAGTGATAAAAACACATAGTTAAATGAGGTTAGAATGATTTAATTTCTACATTAACTTTTTTGCTATCTTCCATTTGGAAGATAAATACAAATGTATGTTTGTAATTATAAACACGTATGAAATTAAATTTGTTTATATGATCCATACACACAATCTACGAGTACACTAATATTGAGATGGAGAGTTAGAATGTAGTAAGTGAACTCCAGTTGTTCACTTTATTGTCTTTCTCTATCTATTGCTATATAGGGTGTGAACTCCGGGGAACTACTTAAGTTACATTTTTATATTTTTAATTAAATTGTCAAATCAATATTCACAAAAACCTGAAATAGAGACAAGAAGCCGATATTATAAATAACAAAGCCCTAAAACAACACCCTAAAACAAAAATAAAAAAATAAACTTTAACTAGATAGTTGTTATTGCAATATCATTTTCAACAACATAAATAATTTCATATTTTCAACATGAACGTGTTAAAACTTCACTTTTATTTCGCTTCACATATTTCTTTTTTTGTAATAATGCAGGCAGTTGTACCTACGAGTAAATATAATGTGTACTAGGTATACTTTCAATACAATTTCTAATCATCACTATGTGGATATAAGTAAATAGAGATTGTTTTTAGACCTTTTTAACGTCCCACTGCTGGGCACGGGCCTCCCTTCAATACGAGGGGGATCAGGCCATAGTCCACCACGCTGGCCAAGAGCGGGTTGGTGGACTTCATATGTCTTTCGAAACTTGCTAGTTTCTCTCAGACATGCAGGTTTCCTCACGATGTTTTCCTCAGCGTAAGACAAGTGGTAATCATGTTAGAAATGATTCGCACAGGAAAATATCAGAGGTGCGAGACCCGGGATTTGAACCCGCTTCACTCGGTTTCCCAAGCGAGCGCGTTACCACTGGGTTACTGCCTGTATAGAGTTTGTTATACCTTTATATTATATATGTTAGTTTTCTTTCGCAGACTCGCTCGCGGTAGGTTGCGTTACGTTACGTCCATAAAAAGTAGTCGGCATATAAGCTGAATCGAATTCATTCACTTACACAATGGCTCATAAACTTTAACATAATATTAATATTAGAGTTTTTCGATTACTGTCATTTTATGTAAACTGTGATTGTTTCAAATAAATTGTCTATAAAAAATTTAGAAGCAAAAACGTGGGCACTTCTTTCAATCTTGATTTTCTTGTATCTTCTTTAGGTTCTTCATATTTTTAATTTTTGAAGTTATACTTTTTTTGGCACGTTTGGGAAAAAATATTAAATAATAAATATGTTGTTGGGACTTGGGACATTAACACACAGCGCCATCTAATTCCATGTTAAGCTACGAGGCTTGTGTTATGGATACCAGATAGTTGATACACTACACATACATATATCTTTAAATACATACATATTATAAATATAAACACCCATGACTGGAGTACAAACATTCATGCTCATCACACAAATTAATGCCCGCAGCGGGACTCGAACCCGTGACCGCTGACACAGCAAGTAGGGTCACTACAAACTGAGCCAAACGTGTCGTCAAATGAAAATGAAAGTACAATTTTTACGATGCGCGCGCACACCGACAGCCAAAAAGCGACATGATGAAGTTAGTATAGATTTCTCAGAGATGAAATATTTTTACCGCAGTAAAAAGTATCTTATATGTTGCGGATAACTAATTATCATCATCCAAATTTCATCAAAATCTGTCCAGTGGTTTTTTCATCATGCGTTCCCAGACAGACAGACAGATAGACAAAAAATCTAAAAACTATAGATTTGACCTGTGTATCAATAATAATGACTATTTCAATAAGATTTTTCAAAAAATATTTAATTTCAGAATTTTATTATACTACATGAACACAAAAACAAACCTATCCCACGAGAACCGTACATTTTTTCGGGATAAAAAGTAGCCATGTGTTATTCCAGACTATAATATATCTCTGTGCCAAATTTTATCCAGATCCGTTCAGTTGTTCTGGTGTGAAAGAGTAACAAACATCCATAGTCACAAACTTTCACATTTATAATATTTATTTATATTTATATATTTATTATTATAATATTTATACAAACATCATAAAACATCGTATTAATTTATATCATATGTGACTATCATAATTAGATTTTTTTTACAAAATCAATCCATCAATCTGATTTCAATATTTATTTAAATAATGTTCAAGACTACTTTTCAAAAAATCTTTATCAAAAATAAAATTATATTATTTCGATTGTATTTTAAGACCTAGTAGAAATCTAATATAATAAATTTTATATTAGCTCTAACAATATTCAGAATATTACGTAGGTATGTTTGAACAAATTATAATTAACCTTTGTAAATATACGTTTTGAAATGTCTGTATAAATATATATATATAATAATCTTTATAAATAACTAGCAAAACCTGCGGCTTCGGTCGCGCTAAAACAATAAAAAAAACCTCTAAAACTGTAGGTTTCATACAAACTTTCATCCCCTATTTTACCTCCCTTATAGAATGAATTTCGAAAAATGCTAAAACATTGAAGAGCATTAATACTAAGTTTCAAGTAATTCTGATCATAAATATTGATTTGGGGTGTATTATAACGTGTTTTTCCGTGGGAACGAAATAATCTCCCGCAGTAAAAAGTCAGCCTATGTCACTCTCCAGCTCTCGAACTAGCTTCACACCATAAATCACGCGAATCCGTCAATCCGTTTCGACGTGAAAGAAAGACAAACAAACAAATACACTTTCTCATTTATAATATTAGTATGGATTATTATTACCTAAATGAAGCTTGTCTAAAATTTTACGCTGACAGCTTCATATCAGTCTGAATAGAAAAATACTTAAGCAACATCGCGCTAAGGCACTTCACACAATAACGTCGAGTGTGGAATCGATCTCGTGATGAAGTAGACATTGGCTATCAGGTCATCTAAAAATATACGTTTTGTACTATTTATCTTCAAGCTTATAAGAATGATAGAAATTTAAGCATATAAATTTATTAATATTCTAATATTTAAATGTATAATAATGATTTAAAAACATATACATATACATATAAAATATATATAAATCAACAATCATAGTCACAGGAGAGACAACTCTCTGGTTTTATTTAAAATGTCAAATGTTCTTATAAATCTAAGAAAGTATTATGTGATCCATAATAAAAATAAACAAAACCCTTACTAAGACTATATTTATAATATTTTATATCTAACTATCAACATCTTACAAGTATTGAAATTATTTAACGTGCTGTAAAAAATCTAGTTTCGAAGTTACGACAACATACTGCAACCACTACTGCACTGCCGCTGCATCGGACTGCAGCATTACATGTTAAGATGCATACAATGTTGGGGTTTACGTAATTTTTTCCTGTACAAAGTCACGTTTACACCGGACCCTCTGTTCCATGTAACAATTTGTCAGAATAAGCACCACTTTCCTGAATACTCCATTGTACGCTCCCACCCATTTACTATGGTGAAATGTTATAGTCAAGCTTCACAGAAACAATAACAACGCTCATAAATTGCACCTTTCCCATGCACTGTATATGTTATATTTGTACAACTATGGTAAAAAGTAAGCTTTTAAATACTAAAGAAATACTTTACTACACCCTTCTAAGTTAATATAAGTATGTATAATGTGTATGGAGTATAATGCACTGAAGACTGATATCAGTAGAGTATATTTTGTGGAAATTATTATTATTATTCATAATATATTAAATTAAAATTAATTTTAAGGGTAGAATTCATTAAAATATTCGAAATATAAATACGTACATAATTATATTTAAATATTTGATTTCATGTAATCTATGTAGTTACACAGCATATCTATAAGAAATAATAAAACACACGATTATAAAATAAATAAACAGTTATGTATTGGAATAAAAAAAAAACAAATTTTAAAATCATTAAACCCGAGCGGAATCGATCACAGACGAACAATATATGAGATGTCGCCTTGAGAAAAATTCGTAAGGAAGCGTCAAGTTTGCGGGTGGCGGAGTATCTGCGGGGGCGGGCGGGGCGCAGAGGTCACGGATCAGCTGGGCGGGTGGCGGCCATATTGATTCCAGGCCTGTTTGATCGGCGCCCGCCCGCACGCCGCGCCGCCGTGGATTAATAGATGAGAACAACTTTTATGATTTCAACTCAAACGGAACCACCCGATATAGATATACAATTATTGTATATTTAATCTAGTGTTAATATAATAGCGGTACTTTATGGAGCGTCCAGTGGAGCGAATTTTAATAATATTTGTTATATATTTTTTTGTGAAAGCGGCTTCCAAGTTAGTCAGATATCCTTCAGATCAGATTTTCCTTGAATGTACTTGATTTGTAAGCACTACAAAAGTCAGTTTACTCAGTGTTGCTAGGAACAGGGTATGTTTTCTATGAATTAAGTCACTCTTTACATCAGTGAGCCAGCGTACCAAATATGTGTAGACTTGTAAACCTTCAAAGAAAAAATGAGATTAGCGTTTACGGCATTCAGTAAATTATAAAATGAATACCATCGCATGACCAAATTCATGGCTAACAAATTAACCAAATCTAGGCACTACTAATTAACCTCTTTAAATGTAAATATCTAATAACATTATTATTTTTGTATTTTTTGAAACACCTACCAACCAACCTATTTAAAGTTAGTACATACTCGTATATTTGTGTCTACATATATTTAGTCTTGAAAGTATATTTTTTAAATCTAAACAACGATTGATATATTTCCAAACCCATAACTCTCTTGTTAGTCGATTTTGAGGGAATTGTTGGAATGAAAAGCTATCATGGATTAAAAACAATGGCCACGAATGTTGCAGTTAGCATACAGCCAACACAATATCAATGTTTCATTTCAAGTAACAATACGCTATATTTAAGATCTCTACAGGTTCTAGCGGAACGGAATATGATGGTTATAACAAAAGGTAATAGTTTACGAACGTTGTAGAACGTCAATAGAACAAGTATTATATTTGCTTCATATGGAAATAACATACTTTCTTTAAATATAGAAGCTGTTTAAAATAGGTCATACAATAAATTATGGAAACAAAAACCTTAGTAGCTCCAAGGCGCGAAAAGCTCTTCAGCGAATCTGTTTACCGAGCCGATGGTAGCTTTCTCACGGATAGGCTACAACTCCTGTCTTTAAATCAAGTTGGCAATTCAAAATTGCTTATAAAATTTTAATTAAATAAAGTTGAATTTCATATAATTTGTGAAATTAAGGGTTAGAGGATTTGTTAAAGTCAAAACAAAACCTATAGAATACTCAGAGAATCACTAAAAGGCACAAACCAGATTTTGTTTAATAGTGCCGTAAATACATTAAAACTTCCTAAAACTTATATTAAAACACCGTAATAAATAAAGCCCGCTTAAGCAGGATTAAACAAGCACGACGGATGCTTTACGTACATACACATCGTGCAACGATATAATATGAGAACGTCGGCTTTACTGAGCGACTTAATCCGATTTTTAACACGAAAATTAATGAGTAATATGATAGTAGACGAAAGTGTTACTCTTTTATTAAGTGCTTAAATAATTACTTTATTGAGAATTTAAATTCAACGTTCTAAATGTTTGCATAGGCTGAATTTAATAATTTGATTTACTGAACTGATTGAATTTAAAATCACAGTGATTTTTTGTATTTGATACACTTTTAAAAAAAATGTTTCTTTTCACTTAGATAATTTAATTGGCAATTTTTTTAATTTACTTAATATAACTTTAAAACGCGCTAGCTCATTGTACCACTTAGTGATTAGCAGTTTAATTTTATTAATTACTAGCGGCTCACCCTCGCTTCGCTCGGGTTTGTCGCTAGGTACGTTTTAAATAGATATAAATAGTTATTAGCCAGCGTTAGCCATATACATTTTAATTTTTTTGTTAATAATATTGTCAAATATTGACATTAATATTTATACGATACTAACGTCACTCAATTGTTTGCCTCCCGGGAACCTCTCCACTAAAAGTTGAACTTTATGGTATGGTATTAAAGTTCAAATTGACTTTTAAGTATTATTACGAATCTTTTGTATGGGAGTATAAAAAAGTGTTTTTTTAGACTTATTCAGGCATTTTTTTAAATTTTACTCTCCGTAAGAACCATCCTCGTACTTCAAGGAATATTCTAAAAAAAGAATAAGCGAAATCGGTTCAGCTGCTCTCGAGTTTTGCCCTTACCAACACATTCAGCGATTCATTTTTATATTATAGAATAATTATATTTTTGTGTAATACCATACATACTCGTACACATTTTGTTCCAGTCTGGTTGGTAAAAAGTGCAGTATTGGAAAGCACTATTTTGGACGGAAAAAGATAATGAGCGTCATTTTATGCATTACATAAAAAAATATATTAGAATCTACAATTTTGAATAACTGAATCATTTGCCAGTACATTTTATTAGGGCGGGTATTAAACTTAGCCTATAGTGAAACATAGGAATAAATCGATCAGAGTCAATGTAAAATAATAACAATGGTAATAAGAAAGTGCCTTAAAAATATAAAGTGATATCATAAAACTAAGTTTTTCATATTTCGGAGCTAAATTTTAGTGTTTTAAAAGGGTTCTTTTACAAAACAGTTTCAATCCGTGGTGTAGAGCTATATTTACCTTACTATTTTCTTGCCTCTATTGAAGTTTAAGCACATTTCAATTTCTCAAACCATTGAAATTATTTTATATTCTTCGTTTTAACGGTTAGTATGGATTATCTATATAATATATAACCTACAGCCTTCCTCAATAAACGAGCAAAAAGAATTTTTCAAATCGGATTAGTAGTTTCTGAGACTAGCGCGTTTAAACTGAAAACAAAGAAACAAACAAACAAACAAACAAACAAACAAACAAACAAACAAAGAAACAACCAAACAAACAAACAAACAAACAAACAAACAAACAAACAAACAAACAAACAAACAAACAAACAAACAAACAAACAAACAAACAAACAAACAAACAAACAAACAAACAAACAAACAAACAAACAAACAAACAAACAAACAAACAAACAAACAAACAAACAAACAAACAAACAAACAAACAAACAAAACAAACTCTACCTTTTTATAATTTTAATACAGATGAGTTTAATTTTTTTATAATAAATAGGTACATATATTTGAAACAATACATTATTTAGGTCCATCTTATGTAACTATTTACATTCTGGTATATATTATTAGATCACGTAGCGAAGTTTTAAAGAAAAGTATAAGTTCATAATTTCAGACGTACATATGTTTATCATGTAACATTTTTTATCAAAAGCCGTAGGCGTCGATTACATAAAACGTACTATTTAAATTCATAAAAAAGCAAAGTTTTTAACTTTAAAAAATAAACACTTTCAATTAAATAGTTTGTATGTATTGTATTCAGCCCTTTTTAATGTCCCACTGCTGGGCACGGGCCTCCCTTCATACGAGGGGGATCAGGCCATAGTCCACCACGCTGGCCAAGTGCGGATTGGCGGACTTCACATGTCTTTCGAAAACTTGCAAGGTTTTCTCAGACATGCAGGTTTCCTCGCGATGTTTTCCTTCACCGTAAGGCAAATATAAAGTAAATAGTTTACATTTGCAAATATTACTTTAAATATTAAAACGAAATTGAGCTTCAGATGACGAAACAACCATCGTTTGGAAATAAAAATATTGGTAAAAACTAACAATTCATTAATGAAGCAATAAATCCAATCAGAGTGCATTTGAAAACTTCCGATGCAATATGCTTGTCGTATAATGGTTTATTATCGATATCTCGATACAGTTCATGACCGGACTCTTTATTTGCCCCCCGACTCCCGCCCTGCACCACCGCGTGCTTGGCTCGAAGCCAGCACAAATACTAATTCGTTGACGTCGTTACAAAATTGCTTCGTTTTTGCACTAACTATGATGTTCTGTGCATTCGAAATCCTTGCTTCACACGAACGAGGTTACCAGAGTGGTATTCGGAAAATACCAGAAAAAAATACTTTACTTAATGATGCCACTTTATAATGAAAAAAGTTACTTGCTATACTTGCATTTACACATATTCATATACTTACAGTTCAAGTTTACCCCATATTCGAAAATAAAATGCCACAACCCTACGAAAAAGTGGCATTAAAAACTCAGTAGGGTTACAAATCTTTCTTAAGCTTTATTTTTAAATAAAATAATAAATTACAAAATTTATCTAAAACTGAAATTGCCTAGAGGCATTCACATTTCCCCCTTCTCGTGCTTTTTATATCTATACTTAAGATTTTTAAAAAGGAAATATTTGTGTGTTTGTTTATAATTAGTAAAGTCTGAAACGACTGAACCGGTTTTTTTTTAATTTTTACTATACCCAAAAATAACAAAGGTTGTATTTAATTCAGTAATAATAAGTTTTAGCTTGAAATATCACATAGGTATGAACACGCACAATAAAATCGATCGTATCGACGACACGTTTGGCTCAGTTTGTAGTGACTCACTTGCTGTGCCACGCCACTGTGCCACTGTGCTGTGTCGCGGGTTCGAGTCCCACTGGGGGCATTCATATGTGTAATCAGCACGAATATTTGTACTCCAGTCATGGGGGTTTATATTTATAATATGTATGTATTTAATGTTATATATGTATAGTGTGTCAACTATCTGGTATCCATAGCACAGGCCTCGTAGCTTACTATGGAACTAAATGGTGTTGTGTTAATGTCCCAACATATTTATTTATTTGTTATTTATATAATAATAACCTTTAATACCGAATTTAAAAACACAAATTTTCTCTTACATTATTTATAAATCTAACAATAGAAACTTTTTTAACCATTTTCTGAGACCTTCTTGTAGAATGTAGGTATATATAGGTATGTATATGTATGTAATGTAACGTATTCAATGTCCTTTAAAAATACGCTCTAGATGTACGTGTATTACAAGTTTGATTTTGTTTAAGGTTTATGTTTGTCACATTTCTTGATTAACATTTTTATTAACATATTGAGACGATTCTTTACATATTCTATTTTCAGTCATTATTTAAATTTACATAAAATTGTTAAAAATATATTAAAGTCAACAATAGTAAATAAAGTACGGATAGTAAAATAGTAAATGGAAATCATACTAATAATAGCTCTATTTTCCTATAGTTGTATTTTTTTTATGGGACTAAGGGGGCAAACGGGCAGGAGGCTCACTTGATGGAAAGTGATCACCCCCGCCCATGGACATCTGCAACACCGCAGGGCCTGCAGATGCGTTGCCGGCCTTTAAGGAAAGAATACGCTCTCTTCTTGAAGGTGGCCAAGTCGTAGTCGTATCCTAAAAATCATTGTACTGTGGAAGCACGTAACTGAAAAACACTGTGAGACGTGTCTACATCACTCATGAGTTTTATTTTTTACCACATTCTGCGAAAACTGCACTGTGCACAGCTGAGTTGACGTGTGAGCCCATATTGATGGGATATATTGATTGATACTTATGGGAAAAAACTGCTGATTGATTTTATATTGAATCTGTTATTGCGAAAAAATTACACTCTACAGGTTTCAATACGTAACAACTAACAGTAGGTACACGTTAACCGTTATCTAAACATGTGGATAACGGTGTAATGTGTATATAGGTATTGTGATCTGTTATTTTGTTTTTATATTATCTATACATATAATAAAATTGTAACTAAGCCGAATCTGTACATTAAATATTTTTTGGAAAATCTTATTGAAATAGACATTATTATCGATGCAGAGGCCGAATGCATAATTTTTAGAATTTTTGTCTGTCTATCTATCTGTCGGTCTGTTACCGCATCACGGAAAAACCACTGGAGGGATTTTGATGAAATTTGGTATGACGATAACTGGTTATCCGGGTCAACATATAGGATACTTTTTACCGCGGGAAAATATCTCATTTGTGAGAAAAAATACAAAACTGCGATGTAAGAATATACTAATATGTAAAACCTAAGAATTTGGTTTTTGATCATCTGAACGCGGGCGGAGCCGCGAGCAATGCTAGGAAATAAAAAATAATAAAAATAAAAACCAATGACCAATAATAGTTATTGTAAATCTAATATTATAACACTTGAAAGTGTTATCTGTTGAAAGTGAAAGTGAAATTCTGTTCCATCCGTTATCGAATTTTCATTAGTTCTTGGAAAAAAATCAACAATATAAAAATTAAAGTAAGTTATTCAAAAAATTATATCTAAAATCCATCCACTAAAATAATAGTGCAATTACTAGGTTCATTAAACACCACAATAATATTATGAACATTGTCGGTGTCGGCCTCACAAGTTCGCCCGCAACTCCCGGCCACCACAGAAAGAGAATATTAATTTTCCTAGCTGCCGGCCTTTAATTATGACGAACAACTTTCGTCGGCTCACGTTACATACTGGTAGCCAGTGCGCCAGTTTAAACTTCTTTTAAACGATTGCCGACGCTTTGAATGAAACCAGAAAGTGTGTGGCGGGCGCACTCCACAAGTTTTCTCGCTACTTTATACTTTTAAAAGGGACAATTACGCGACAAATGTTGCTCATAACTTTATCCATTAGGTTAATAACGAACATGAATAGAAAGAGCAATGAAACGTAATATAGTTAAAAGAACGATAAAAAACATCTTAGAATGCCATATAAAATATTACATTTATAATGTATGTGTTTAATATAAATCTTAATGTATTAAGAACTAGCGGTTCACCCTCGCTTCGCTCGAGTTTGTCGTAGGTACGTTTCATATACCTAGACATAAATAGTTATTAGCCAGCGTTAGCCATATAAATTTTAATTTTTTTTTTAATATTTTCTTAGATTTACGCGAATGTTTGACATTATTAAATAAAACTATCTTTTCGGATTATTTCGCGGATTTATTTTGATTTTTGGTTCCCGACGTTTCGAATGCTTTACAGCATCCATGGTCACGGGAGAGACTGAGGTGTTACATGTCTTGAATGTATAGTTGTTACAGACAGCCTACCCACAATTAACAAAATGAAAGTTGCACCAATTACATTACATTACATTTTTTTTTTGTTAGTAATATTGACAAATATTGACATTAATATTTATACGATTCTAACGTCACTCAATTGCCATCAATGTTTTGCCTTCCCGGAACCTGTCCACTAACACTTAAACTTTATGTTATGGTATTAAAGTTCAAATTGACTTTTAAGTATTATTACGAATCTTTTGTATAAGAGTATGGAAAAGTGTTGTTTTTAGACTATTTCGGGCAATTGTTTAAATTTTTCTCTCCGTAAGAACCATCCTCGTGCTTCAAGGCATATTCTAAAAAAACAATTAGCGAAATCGGTTCAGCTGCTCTCGAGATTTGCGATTACCAACACATTCAGCTATTCATTTTTATATTATAGATACATTATTTCTAACTTATGTCCCGACTTTGCTTCGTTCTTGACTACACCTTGCGTGTCCTTCAATTTATTTTAACACTTCCCCCTAGGAAATACATCTATTGTATAAAAGCTCTACTCCTCTATACAGAACATAACGTTCACCCATTAGCTCCATTACGTGTGAAAAACACATACCAACAAACAATATATGTCGTTTTTAAAAGGATTCTACATAAAATTCTATGATATAAAATTCTAAAAATAACTATAACATCTAAATATTTCATACAATTATTATTGTAACAATTGTGACATCTACACAATGTGTTCATATGAGCAGTCGAAATGAAGCGGTAACTCGTGTCAATATGGAAACCATCCAAAGCGTACTAAGTGAGGCTTGGTTATTTCCTCCGGGCTAAAATGCTACTGCAGTAATTTATGCAGCACATTAATAAACATGAGTAGACAGAGGCATTGACGCAGCCATCGCGATCCGCCGCGATCTAGATCGGTCCTACCACAAAGAATCGTTTTTACCAATACTACTGGATATTGTTAGTGATAATTAATATTTTTACTACATCAAATCTTACGAATACAAAGGAATCTTAGCTGTATCTTACTCTATACGTTCTAAATTCTCATATTTATAATTCTATAAAATGACCTCTTAAAAGGGTGTTTCCAATCATCCTGAATTTCAGGTCAGGAATTCAAATGAAAAACACTATCATCAAGAGATGGACTCGTTGGTGCTCTTTAAATCACGATGATATCACCAATACTACGTTTACAGGTTTTGTTCCGGATTATATCAATTAATTATATTTGCATTATTTTTAATAAGCTGGTAAATAAGTATTACATATTTTTTTTAATATAACAATCACACCAAAAACTTATTAAATTAAATATTGTGCTAATATTATCCTATTATAATAATACAGGTGTCGATGATCTGATGGGGGTATTTGCATAAATCCTTTCACACCTTTCCGTCATTCATGTTTGACATAGGTACGCTACTATCTGTAGGAATACAAATCGATCTTCATATAATATCTAGACTGAATTGGTTACCTTGTTTTCGTTAATTGTTGGTACATGTTGAAATTGATCAAAAACTACTTATTATTACAAAAGAAATTCAATAAAATAGCTATAAAATATGGATTATTAGGTATAAAGAGATATTAGCTCAAATACATACTTAATATTATAAATGTGAAAGTGAGTTTGTTTGTCCTTCTTATATTTCGAAGCAGAATGACGGATTGGCGTGATTTTTTGTGTGAAGATAGTTGCAAGGGCTGGAGAGTGATGTAGACTTTTTATCACGGGAGATTATCTCATTCCCACGGGAAAACACGTTAAATACAACTCACAAGAACTAATCATATCTATGTATATATCTTACTAATAATATAAATGTGAAAATTTAGAGATGTTTGGATGGATGTTTGTTACTCAATCACGCCAGAACAGCTAAACGGATCTGAATGAAATTTGGCACAAAAATAGATTATAGTCTGGAATAGTACATAGGCTACTTTTTATCCCGGAAAAATGTACGGTTCCCGTGGAATTATGAAATATGAAAATTTGTATTCGTCATTCTAGAGGCGAACCCAAGCGAAGCGAGGGTGAGCCGCTAGTATATAATATTTAGTCTACCATTCTATACTTATCTTTAAAACGATAAATTTTAGTATCAAAAATATACCTATAACGTACTTTCCAGGTAAATAAAATGAAATAATGAGTTATTTAAACAACGTTAATAACTTTTATTAACTGAAGTTTGTTTTGTGTTGTGTTTGTATAAACGAAAGAATAATTCGATTTTTATATGAAAGTGTATTAAAAAAAAAGATTAAGAAACTTGAATTGTAGAGCTTTGCATAGTATATACTATTGTGTATACTATATATTAATCATTCGACATTCCTCCTACACAATACCCGAGTAGTTCTTAAGTCGCAACCTTTATCTGTACAGAACAGCAACTGCCATAGGCATATGTAAATCGAAAGCTTTTAAGCACGATTGCTTGCATTTTTTACTAACTCACTTTATACAATCTTTGTTTTAATTTACTCAAGAACATCAGTCACTCAGCAATTATGTATGAACTTCGAATTTCGAAGCGCTTCGAATTACGGTACGTATGTATGTATGTATGTATGTGTGTAGATTTCATTTATAAACTTGTGAGCTTATAATAATTACACATATTTTCTGTAATTTTTATGCATAAAATAACACAAAGAAGCCAATGACTAATATTCCGAGAGCTGGCGACGAATTTTGGGAAGGTCCTTTTGGCAAGTTGAAATTGTGAAAAAATATAATTTCGTGAATTGGCGAGTCCAGTCCCGCGAGTCTGGTATAGCTTTAGCGGTTATATCGCTAATCGCGCATGAAGGGTTTCGTACCATTATCTATAAAAATAGCATAAAAATCACGTTTGTTGTATGGGAGCTCCCTTAAATATTTATTTTATTCTAGCATTTTGGATAACAAAACTATCTAGGGAGGTACAAGAGCTAAGCGAGGGTAAGTCGCTTGTATTATATAAAAATAATAATATCATATACCTATAGATAACATAAATATATACGTGTACTCGGGGCTCGACAGAATTGTATGCCACCAATGGATGGGGGTGAAAGGTGTAGTTAGTCAGAAGAGGTTTTTCCAGTTGGAGCGTATGACATAAATATTTTAGTTTCAACTATTTCGTCTCTGTCTCGAGAGACTCTTGAGCGCACAAACAAGCCAAGAGAGACTTTTACGCTTGGACGAGATACCTCTCCGCTTATTCCATTTTACCTTACAATGTTAATTGATGAACAGTTACTTCTATTTAAACACTTATTCAAATTTCTGAAATTTATATTAGGCTGCAATGTAGGTCACGAACAACTTAGCATTGTACATAGCTATATTGTACCACTTCAAATTTGTAAGTCCCTCTATGAATATTCTAATATTATCATAAACTCTGGGATATAAAATGCAATGAAATCTTTAATTTACGTAAAATTATTGTCAATCTTTAGAAACTAGTTCTTGCCGATAGCTTGAGCATTTTTACCTGTCTGCGACGAATTCCAAAGGACGATTATGTTTTTGACCTGTATGTGTGTATGTATCTATGTATGTTCGACTCTATGTTCCCTCGTAATTACTAAACGGCTTAACCGATTTTGATGATTCATACGTCGATAGATTCGTCTTAGTATCAAGTGTTAGAGGATATATAAGTGTCATTAGAAATCAAAATAGCGGATCCTAGGCGCCAATTTGTGTGCCTTAAAAAAACATTTTTCGTATAAAACTAAAAATGTCTAACTGACCAAAACTAAAAAGACGATGTTTCTTCGTCAACATCTTTTTAGTTCGCGTTTTACGCAGTCGGGTTTTTTTATTTTTGTAAATTATTTATCTGTTTTTAATCTGTGGACACTAAAGTTTAATTTTTTGTGGGACAATGAATAGCTCTTGTTGAAACCTTCAATCTATTGACTTAAATTGACTAGGTACATGAAAAATATAAATATTATTATCGTAAACATCTAAACTTAATAATAATCATTGTAGTAGTTAATTAATAATATTACCTACAATATGGTTGTAATGTTTTGGGGTGTTTTTGTAAAATTACAAATATGTAATAGCTTTTATATATTTTTACCCGACTCCGGCGAAGCCTAAGGCCTGTATGTCTGATCCCGTGTTCCTTCGTAATTACTACACGTATAACTTTCATGTTTAAAAGTAATATGGGATTCCATATATGTTTTATCTTTGCTGCGAGTCTTGCTTCGGGTATGTCCTCGTATGTCTCCGACTGCATAATACTATATTCCTTTGTCACCTTGTTTCGAGCTTTTTAGTTCGTTTTTTACTCAATCGATCTTTTTAGTATGAAAGCAGTACTACCACTCTTAAAATATGAAAATGTCATAATATTTGAAAGTTGCCACCTCGACCCAATATAAAAGGTATTAGTTCAGTAGGTAGAAATAATTTTATTTGGACATAACCTAAAGATAAGAGCCAGATGAAGCCCAAATAAACAAAAAATATACCGTAGTTTTAGCTTGAGAGCTTAGAAAAACTTCAGCGTCAGAAAGCGGAGACACTGGAACGAAATGAAAACACTTCGAGCAAACTCAATTGTAATAGGAAAGCAAGCTGACGATTATAAAACCAATGCACAAAATAAATAGTACTTTAAGAAAAAAATCAAAGCAGGAAATGTAAACTAAAACAACAATAAGCACGAACTATGTCTAGTTTGCTTAATTACCTAAAACAAATTAAAAATTCCTTTCTTCACACACTTCACATTATCGGATAGACAGCGAAAACCAAGTTACTTCTGTCAAAGATTTTTTTTTTATTCTTACAAAGATACCTAAACAGAATACGACTGGTCTAATGATAATAAGATAAATAGAAAATAAAATGGTAGCTTATGTACCCTTGCAAGTCGCACTACCAGTGGCATCGCTCGCGTGAGAATGTCTAAAGAGAAAAAGAAAAAGGAAATGAAAAAATAGAAAAAAGAATGTGGACAACAGATAATAGGGGTGGAAACGTGCTCTATAATGAATTACAAATGCTACAGAAATACGTGTTAAATAACAGATAACAAAATTTTGCCTACATCATAGAATGAACTTGGATTCGAACGAAACGATTTTGGCTGTTTATGAAAAACCACTGCGCGTTCAGTTTGCTTCAGACTTCAGCTTCCAAGCGTAGCTCGCGTCACGAGCTTTAATAGAACTAATGTAAGCTAAACAACCGTCAAAAAAAAATCTATACCATTACACGTGCACTTCTTCTTCCTCCTGCCTATTTCTCAATCACTTGGGATCGGCGCAGTACATCTTCGGTACTGCTGAAAGGATTTGGCAAAAGTTTTACGACCGGCCGCCTGCCTGACGTCAACCCTCTTTGGGAATGCTATTGTCTCTCTTTGTCTGAATGGTGTCGCGGAAGTCTTGTAATTATTATGCACTTTAAATTTTGTTGTCTTTTAAAACGTTTTTTATACCATTACTTAAATTTTTAATGTTGTTTTCGGATATATTTTAAAATAAATTTTGAATACACCATAAATTTTGTTTTTTTTTTTTAGATTACACGTGCACATGATATCAAAAATATTGTTGATGAATATTGACGACGCTGAGCATACATCTAAATGGTCCGGATTACGTGTAGAAGATACGAATATATCAAAATCAAGGCAAGAACAGGAGCATCAGGGCTATTACTCTAAATACTGATTTGGTTGAAATAAAAAAATATCCAGAAACTACTTAATCAAAATCATTATACCACAAAATCAAGATTCAGAGTTATATCGCCAGATCTGACATCATTGCTAACGAGACCATAGTTCATGAAGAATTTTAGTATATACGCTACTCCGCCGTGAGGGCTGCTTACAATCGTGCAATAACAATACATTTTAATTAATAAACAACACCAACAGCCAAATTGTAAAAAAGTGTACTATACGAGCTTTATATTAAGATACCGATTTAAAACTCATGTTAAGTAGAACAGCAGCCTCCATTGTTTTGAGAAACCTTACTATGCTTCGTTGTTTTTTCTGCATGAATATAAATTAATATCTTTTAAATATCGTGAAATTATTCTAACATTTTTATAATATTAAAATCACATAATAATAGCAAGTAAATAAATTATATATTTTATACTTAATTAACTATTTCGTCCAAACTACACTAAAGGTGTCTTGAAGTGTGTTGAGATTTTGTGTAATAATAGATTCAACAATCCATTCTAATCATATTTGAGGGCCTTATATAGATCGCAGAGAAAAGTAGGTCACGATGTGAATTTAACTCTGGGTGACGGCATGGAACTTTGCTTAAAGAAAACGATCTTTTCCCTACTGACAACTTTGTATGCTCTATATAAAATAAAGTATTTTTATACAATAATCTAAAACTACAATTATATTTCTTCATTTCATTCTTCAGATATACTATAACCAGGTAATCCCTTTAACCTACATGGTAGCTTTCGCACACATTTAAGATATTTTTTTATAAAAGTCGATACGTATATCGATTTTTAAATCGATTCGTTTATCAGGGCAAATATTGAATGAACTTTAAAATAACATTTTATTAAACCTGTACTATGTTTGTGTACTATGTTCAATCAAATCAAATATTCTTTATTACACACCAAAAAAAAAATTACATATCTAATCTAATATATTTAAACGAGCAATTCTTGTATATATATGTACAAGAATATATATATATACATAATCTGAATCTCGGAAATGGCTCCAAACGATTTTCATGAAATTTAGTATACAAGGGGTTTCGGGGGAGATATATCGATCTAGATTAGTCTTATGTCTGGGAAAACGCGTGTTTTCGAATTTTCATGCGGTTTTCTTTTGCATTATTCCGCGCAAAATATTATGTTCGATAATTTCGCACGCTCGGATATAAGCATCAATGTCAAGCGGCCAAGGCGCAAGATTGAATAAGTGTCGAGGTTCGAACCCCGGTCGGATACAAAGGTATAAATTATACCTTTGTATTGGGTTTGTTTTTTTTTGTATTTATTCAAGTTATTTGTTTTTTTTAAAGAAAATTGTACTGTTGACCAAAAACTCCGAGCGAAGCTCGATGGCCCAGGTATTTATAGAAAATGTCATTTTATTCGTGTTTTCAATATTCAACTTTATCAACTAAAACATAAACTTATTTTTTTATTGGAAAAAAATAATAAAAAGGTGGCGTTTGGGTAGTTCTAATGTTGCCACTTAAGCATAAACTGAAAAAATTACTCTTTCTGACATCTATTGGTGAATACTAATACTATTATTTTTAATTGTAATCTAGATCTCGGAAAGGGCTCCAACGATTTTCATGTAATTTAGTGCACAGGGCGTTTCGGGGGCGATAAATCGATCTATATTAGTCTTAGGTCTGAGAAAACTCGTGTTTTTGAGTTTTCATGCAGTTTTCTTTTGCTATTCCACGCAAAATATGGTCGGTAATTTGCACGCTCCGGAATAAGCATCGTGGTCAAGCGGCCAAGGTGCAAGATCAACAATCACAGGTGTCCAGGTTCGAATCTCGGTCGCATACAAGGTTTTTACTTTTGTTTTTTAAAAAACTAAAAACTCGAATACATATTTATTCAAGTTTTTAGTTTTTTTTTTAAAAAAAGACGCCGAATTGACAATCATAGGTGTACGGGTTCGAATCCCGGTCGGATACAAAGGTATAACTAAATTTGGTTTTTTTGTTTGTATTTATTCGATTTTTCAGTTTTTTTTTTAAGAAAATTGTACTTTTTACTAAAAAATACGAGCGAAGCTTGGTGGCCCAGGTACTATTATGTATAAAGAAATAAAAATAAATATGTTGGGACATTAACACACAGCACCATCTAGTTCCATGGTAAGCTAAGAGGCTTGTGCTACGGATACCAGACAGTTGATATATTACACATATATAACTTTAAATACATATATATATAAGATAAATATAAGCACCCATGAGTGGAGTACAAACATTAGTGCTCATCACACAAATGAATGCCCCCAGCGGGACTCGAACCCGCGACCGCTGGCACAGCAAGTAGGTCACTACAAACTGAGCCACATGCGTCGTCAAATTAAAAAAGAATTAGCACAACAGGCGGCCTTATCGCTAAGTGAGCGATCTCTTCCAGACAACCTTTGGGCAGAAAATAAGAAAAAGATCGGGAAGACAAATCAGAAGTTATACAGAATATATATACAAATAATACATACACGAGTATCAATACATATGACACACATTAAAATATGATACTAAGCAGATTACAAGTTAAGATACTTAATATTCTTTAGTTAATTTCAATGATAACGATTAATTATTATTTTACTAATACCATCTATCTATACATATAATAAAATTCTAACTAAGTCGAATCTGTACATTAAATATTTTTGGGAAAATCTTATTGAAATAGACATTATTATCGAAACAGAGGCCGAATCTATAGTTTTTAGAATTTTTGCCTGTCTGTCTGTCTGTTACCGCATCACAGAAAAACTACTGGACGGAATTTGATGAAATTTGGTATAGTCATAGCTGGTTATCCGGGTCAACATATAGGATACTTCTTACCGCGGGAAAATATCTCATTTCTGAGAAAAAATACAAAAACTGCAATGTAAGAGTATACTAATATGTAAAACCTAAGAATTTGGTTTTTGGTCATCTGAACGCGGGCGGAGCCGCGGGCAATGCTAGTTAATACTATATATTTTAAAGTATAAATCATATGTTACCGGTGATATAACTACATTGTTATAAATAGTACTGACAATCATTAAGTAAAACAATGTACCTATTAAAAATATTATAATAACTATTACATGCTGCGATTTATATCGGCTAGTGTAAACCTACGTAAAACAGCGTATAGTTTTTATGTGGAAAGAAAAATTCTTTTCGCATCACGTCATTTATAATCCCGTATTATATCTACACAGCTTATTGATACTTTATATAAGGGTAACTTTAAATTGGTAAGCGAATCTGTAACTGGCTAGACGAAGGATATAGAACCTTGAATACCTGCTATTAATATGTTGTCAGAAAGACTTAAAGTTCGGAAAAATCCCTCCTGATGAATAAATTACATAATTTTAATTTAACAGGAATATTTTTTATTATTTACTACTGAGGGTCTCTTGTTGTTGATAAAAAATAACAACTTAACACGGAAATGCCGGCACGTGGCCGGCAAAACTTTGGATTTTCTGTGGTGGCACTGTCACATACCGACATTGTCAAGGAAATCCTTGTTACTTAGTTTAAATAAATAATTATATTAGAAATTATTTATATAGGTCGCATAGGTAAGTAGGTCAACTATAAGATTAACCACGGGCGGCGACACGGGGACGGTGTCTGTAGGAAGTGATCGTTTCTCAACAGGAAACTTTACTCCCTGTCGCCCTGTCGCTCTTTCCGGCGAGGGAAAGTCAGCGCGCTATAAGCAATTTGCCTATCTTACACTTACACCGGACGAATTGAATTTTATTGGTTTCTCAATATTAAAAGAATCACTTAGAACATACTATTTATTAAATTATAGAGCTTCTATTGTAATTGTTTTTAAACGGTTTTATTTAGCTTGCCCTGTTTGTTTGGGTTAAATTTAGTCATTGTAATTTTACCCCTTTCCTGTTAACAGATTGATCTGATATTTCGTACACACCTTTAGTTTTGATGACTATACAATCAAATATTTTCAATACATTTTCATTATAAATCCAGAATGGCCCCCGCCATAAAATAGCGGTTTATATATTTTTTCACAGCCCCCTCAATGGGGAAGAATTTTGCCTTTTTCTCCCACCAGATTTCGCGATCTCTATATCCCTCAATATATTGTAAAGCTCAGCGTGGATGGTGTTGTTTTTTTTTCATTTTATTTAAAACTAGGGACTCACCCTCGCTTCGCTCGGGTTCGTCCCTAGCTTGCTTCCCAATACAAACTTTCATCCCCATTTTCGCCCCCTTAAAGAATAATTTCCGGGATAAAAAGTATTCTATGTCCTTCCCAGGGCTTTAAACTATCTTCTTACCAAATTTCATCTAAATCGGTTCAGTAGATCCAGAGATAGTAATACCAAGTTTCAAGTAATTCTGATCATAAATAATTCTTTGCCCATATAAACTTTATTACCCCCTTTTAGCCCTAGGCCCTGGGGCCTTTTAGGCCTTCGTCAACTTGTTTGTTTCATCTTTTTAGTTAGCTTTTATGCAGTCGGGTTTTTTTTATTTTCATAATATATATTTTTTATTTAGCTTTTTAATTATATACATATATATATATATATATATATATATATATATATATATATATATATATATATATATATATATATATATAAGACGGAGGAGGATTTAGTTACCTTTTTCTGTTATGAAACCTTATTATTGTTTAGTCACTATGTTCTTTAATTTACTTTTTATTGCCTTTAAAGTTATTTTGAATTTAGAGCAGAGATTCAGTCTCGAGCGGGGTCGAGACGCCATCACGACATTCATTCTTTGCAGATACGTGGTTTAGTAAAGTCGGTTGATCATGGTGGATCATAGAGAGTTATGTTTGATATTGTAGTTGGAAGTCGATGATCGGTGACTGTGAACCCGCTAGCTCTAAATCATTAGAATTACCGTTTCAAGTTTATAACATTGTGACTTCCCTGATTAAATTGTGTATTGAGCACTGAATACTTTATTATTTGAGCCCTGATAACGCCCACAAGATGAGTAACCACCAAAGATGATGTTCGTAGTATATGGATAACACGACATCAGAAGTGGTATGATACCCGAAGAACAGGGCAAAGATAGATGACAGCGGCCATTTGGAAATTTTTTCAGACTGTGAAACGAAATGCCATGTCAAATGTTATTGAAAATGGGCGCACAAAATGGCGATGCATATGCGAGTTGTTTTACAGAAGATTTACTATTAATCATGATATGATATATGTCTTACATATATGCGCTTAAAAAGATCAAAATAATCATAGATGTCTGAATTTTAATTCTTATGGAATGACATGACGTCGACAAAGATTTGTTGCTAGCTGGATTTGATTTTGTTGATATTACCTATTGTCGCAGACATATTTTAGAACACAATATGTATCGAAAATTTGTTTATTTCAGGATGATATGAAGTTTAATTTATTTAATCGATAAATTACGAGAATTATTTTTCAAATGTTTGTGTTCGATGAAGTCTATAAGGACCTCCTTCTTAATTACGAATGATGAAAAGAATTTTACAATATGTCAAAAAAATGTTTTGTATTGTAATTGTTTGCTTTATATTTTCTTTATTTCAGGATTTCTAAAGTGAAAGTAATGAGTTGATATTTTTGTTTGAAGATTTGACTAACAGATTTAACTATTTATCGACGGAAAATAAACGGACGATATTTGCGAATTATATTTGGAAAATTACATAGTCCCTTTAACTTGCGTATTCATTTCGGTTATAAAATTTTTATTTAGCAGTTGATACTAATTTAAAATTTTCTAGCAGTCCATCAGGTAAAAGATGTTCCAAAAGAAATATTAGAAATAGTCAACTGTATTAATGGTAATACAGCGAAGAACTAATATTTGTGTACACTCCGAAGACATTCTAATACGCAGGCTAAGATAGAAATCTTTGATCATAATACCGATTTCACATGTCCTTATTTGGTCCAAAGATTAAGCATTAATTAGATCGGGCCGATGGTAATAACAACTGTGGCACAATAATAAATAATATGAATTTTCAGGTGCTTCATTTCAAGTGTTCAAAATACGTATTTAGCGTAAAGAGGACGCCTTGTTTTAGCCAGTTTAGTTTACGCTAAACAGATCACATCAGACGTATACGATGCCCTAAAAGAAGACTGTATCCAGAGATGCTTGGGCTATGCAAAAAAATGGATATCTGTGGACTGATTTATTTAATCTAATATGAATGTTATATGGTGAGACATTTCCATTATGTTTAGATATGTGAGGCAAGTGATCTCAGAATGTACCGTTATAGACGGTTCTAATTATTGTAGTTATTTCCAATAATATCTAGCAGCTTAACATTAATGAACCTACGTAGCACAAGCTAGGGTGACTGAATTGACGAAGTTATGTAACATTGACAAGCCTATGTGGCAAATGTAGTTTGAGTGGCGAGAGTCGCCGGAGTAGTGGCCTGTGAGGCACCGACTAGCATGAGTGGCGAGAGTTGCCTGTGTGGCAAAAGTAACTTGGTGGCACATGTAGCCTGAATGGCGAGAGTTGTCTGTGTGGCATCGGTTGGGTTGTGTCGCATCGATTGATTTGTGTAGCACCAACTTAACTTGATTGACATAATATGAGACACTTACTTCTGTAACTGGTACACAATGGTAAGTTGTATTTCAGTCAGTTTAAATATTAAGTTTTGAGAAATTTGTCTTAAAGAAAACTATTTAGAGAGAATAAGTAAAATATGATGTGAATCGTTATATTAATTGATAACATATAAGGCTAAAAAAGGAGCCAATACACATTTTGATATTTCGTACATCGGAATTTAGAGTCAAAAGAATAGGGAGTGAACTGGTGTCTGTTTGTACTAAGTACACTTTTGCAAGATAATATCTACTGCACCGATTATTATATCAGTGAGATTGGCCACTGTGGTCATATTTGGTCAGGATTGGCCGAAGTATGTTTTCTAAAATTTGCTTTTTCTGTCTATAGATGACGTTTATGCTAGACTTTCAAGATCACACGAGGGCGTGTGAACAGCAGGATGGCCGAGACGGAGGAGGATTTAGTTACCTTTTTCTGTTATGAAACCTTATTATTGTTTAGTCACTATGTTCTTTAATTTACTTTTTATTGCCTTTAAAGTTATTTGAATTTAGAGCAGAGATTTAGTCTCGAGCGGGGTCGAGACGCCATCACGACATTCATTCTTTGCAGATACGTGGTTTAGTAAAGTCGGTTGATCATGGTGGATCATAGAGAGTTATGTTTGATATTGTAGTTGGAAGTCGATGATCGGTGACTGTGAACCCGCTAGCTCTAAATCATTAGAATTACCGTTTCAAGTTTATAACATTGTGACTTCCCTGATTAAATTGTGTATTGAGCACTGAATACTTTATTATTTGAGCCCTGATAACGCCCACAAGATGAGTAACCACCAAAGATGATGTTCGTAGTATATGGATAACACGACATATATATATATATATATATATATATATATATATATATATATATATATATATATATATATATATATATATATATATATATATATAGCAGTGGGGCGTTAAAAAGGGCTGAATACAAAATCGTCTAGCGTAATTCATGTATATTTACTCGACATCGATAATTTATCTTAACTAGCGTTTTAAATAGACAAAAATAGTTATTGTAAATTTACCTTGGGAAATAAATAGACCACATCTTTCTCGAATATCTCGGATATATAAAAATATAAATGCGCTTTTTTTGAAAAACACCTATTCATATCCATATTTTATACAAAATACATATTTACAAATTATATTAAAGAATGTTAGTTTTAAGGTATATATTGTGCTATGGACCTCCCGAGAACTAACTACGGAAAAAGGAATCTAATGTTTGAAGGAGCACAGTTATATAATAAATTACCAACAGATATAAAGGAATCAAAAACAATTACAACATTTAAAAAAATGCTAAAATATTATATCTTAAAAAACTTGAAGTAAAATGTAGACTTTGCCATATCCATGATTTCTTTATTCTTAGCGCTTTGCTCTAACTGTATTGTTAACTTGTTTGTAGTTTTAAGTATTATTTATAAGGATTACCCGCATACTATGTATTTCTCACAAATGTAACTTGTACGTACTCGCATTTAGTGAATGTTATAATATTTAATGTGTTCTCTCATGTAAGTGAATTTGTTATTCTTAATGAGAAATAAAGATTCTAAACAGAAAACTTATTTATTAATATAATACTATATATTCTATAAACTCATATTATAAAAGATATTAAAATAATGACATATCTATATATTTATAAGTGAAGCAAAAACTTTGTACCCCTTTTTACAAAAATTGCGCGGACGGAAGAGTATGAAATTTCCCACACTTATCTATACATATAATAAAATATTTATTAAGCCGAATCTGTAAATTTAATATTTTTTGGAAAATCTTATTGAAATAGACATTATTATCGATACATAGGCCGAATCTATCATTTTTAGGGTTTTTGTCTTTCTGTCTGTCTGTTACCGCATCACGGAAAACCCACTGCAGGGATTTTGATGAAATTGGTATGGTGATAGCTGGTTATCCGGATCAACATATAGGATACTTTTTATTGCTGGAAAATATCTCATCTCTGGGAAATCTATACTAAACGTTAAAACGTAAGTAGAGACAAACCCGAGCGGAACGAGGGTGAGTCGCTAGTAGTTTATATAGAGAAGGATTGCAAAAAGCTAATTGCATAAAAAATACATTAAATCAATAAAAAAAACACTACACACACTACCATGTATTTGACACATATTATTTATAGTTTATTTTTTATAGTTTATTATTATATTTATAAAGAATTATGTATAGTTTAATAGCTATTGACTAGCTTTAGATTTATAAATAAAAAAAAAACAATAATATTCATGGTCGAAGTTCGACCACTCGGCCTAACTCTAATATTCTATAAAATACGAATGGCTTATAGAGTTTTAAACACAACACACAACAGTCCCAAGTGTGTATACAAAATAGGCAGTTTAAATGTAGATTAATTAAAGCATAACAAAATCCAACACATATGTATAAATCGATTGTTCTCGTCTGGAAAATACGAAACCATAAACAGACAAACAAAGCTGTCAATCTGTTACGCCTCATTTTTCAACGTCGATGGATAAAAATGTAGACTGTAGAATTTTGGATATTCTAAGCAATTTCAACACCTACTCCTGCAATCTTAATATTTGATATATTATTTAATCTTAATATTTGATATATTATTTTCTTTATATATAAATTGTAAACTTTCAATTATGACAAATTGACAGAAATTCAAAATTGAAACTTTTTTGGTGTTCTCCAGTAAATAGTACTAAACTTAACTAGATTTAACTTTGGAT
The DNA here is from genome assembly GCA_951806755.1 of Brenthis hecate. Classification (NCBI taxonomy): domain Eukaryota; kingdom Metazoa; phylum Arthropoda; class Insecta; order Lepidoptera; family Nymphalidae; genus Brenthis; species Brenthis hecate. The sequence goes on from OX638264.1 coordinate 1,372,922, forward strand.
TCGGCACTAAGTTTATAAATTGAATTTCTAACTAGACATCCTAAAGGTACAAAAGTAAGTGCGTTTTGTCATCTTTACAAAGGATAATAAAATCTTAATACTTACATTATAAATGTGAAAGTGTGTTTGTTTGTTTGTCTTTCTTTCACGTCGAAACGGAGAGACGGATTGACGTGATTTTTTGTGTGGAGATAGTCGGAGGGTTGGAAAGTGACATAGGCTACTTTTTACCACGGAAGATAATCTCATTCCCACGGGAAAACACGTTTTAATACAACCCAAAAACTATTTATAATCAGGATTACTTGAAACTTGGTATTAATGCTCTTCAATACAAATAAATAAATACATGTTTTAGCATTATTCAAAATTCATCCTATAAGAGGGTAAAATAGGGGATGAAAGTTAGTATGAAATCTACTTTTTTAGAGTTTTTCTGTAGTTTTAGCGCGAGCGAAGCCGCGGGTTCTGCTAGTATTATATAAATCTGTATTTTATTGCGAGATTTAAAGAGGACATTATCCTAGAAGATCGATGAGAATACAAGATTATTCTTTTAAGAGTGCTACAGAGTATCATGTAACTTATACTGCTAATTGATACACTATAATATGATTACATAAATTTATTAATTAGACGAAAGAATTTCTTGATATTACAAATAGACAGACACAGTGATAAAATTAATTGTACATTAAATGTAAAACTCCAAAGTACTAAGAAAGGTGAAATCATTGCGGGAGGGAAGTAGCACGCATGCGTCACCAACACGCCTGCGCACTACCACTTAACCTCAATTCGAGACGTGTTTTTGAATGAAATTCTCAGCGTTGCCCGATTGTCCTGAAAGAGACAGTTTCTGCCCTATTTGACATGATGCTATACGTATAGCTATCTGATAAACTTTAAATAAGATTATATTATTATTTATTACCTATTGTTATATTTAACCCATTTCAATTGAATTTATTGGATTGACAAGTATTTGTGATTTAACGTAAACACTGTATTTTATTCTTTAATATTGAAATCTAATTTAAGACTTTTTAAGTATACTAAACCTATTACGATACTACAGACAGTTAAAAAATGACGTGTTTAGGGTAATTTTTATATATTACAGTACACAGTCTGCTGCAGCGATATTGTAGCAATGTAAAGTACAAAAAAGTTCTGCAAAAGTTGAGCATAGTACACCTTATTTATGAATCGAAAATAAATTTTATAGTGCGATATTACAATAAATTGAAGATATATTTATTGCGTATATATTTATTGCGCTTTTTGATAACTGCAGAAGTATGGTTAGAATGTTAAAATGAAGAAAAATTTTGCTTCTTCGTTTTATTCTTATAAATTCAGAACAGGTGCGGGCAACTCTACAAACTTTATTCAAGCTCCAAGACCGCACTTTGCTTTCAGAACTCATAGACTAATCCGCTGTTATTCAATATTTACTAAGATCATTGATTACATGTTACCAAAGATTATGGATATTCCAATAGCCTAGGAAACTACAGCGGGATGTTAGTAAAACGAAATTAGGTAGTAGTACTTATCGTCCTTTGTAATATTAAATGCAAAAGTGTCTGTGAATTTGTCCTTCCTGCAAGCAGTAGATCAAAGAAGTGACATGAGCTTTTTATCCACACATGTAAAGAGGTTCTCGTAGGAAAGTAATCGCTTACGATATATAACAAATAATATAAAGACAGCAATAGCCAAAGTTTTTTATATTTTATTGAAATATAGTATATGAAATTTATTATTACACCTAAATATGTACAGTATATACAGTAAATAACATATACAGTAGTACATTTCTTTTATTATAACTCGATATTAATCGATATAAGACCATTAATGATTTTTGGTGTTATTAAACTTATTGACTAAGGTCTATTTGATTTACATACTTTCTCTATGTGGAAAACAATCAAGGAACTATCAACTATTAATACTAATATGTTCACATATAATAAAATAGTAACATATCAAAATCTGTACATTAAATATTTTTTAAGCAATGGCTAACAACAATGGTAACGTATTGTGTAAATAATATAGACCCCAAAACAATAGTTATTAAGAATTTTGTCTGTTTATCTGTATATCTATTTGTGTGCGCGTTTCATAAAAAAGTACAGACCATATGAAAGAAAATTCACTGACATAATAATAGAACTTAAAATAGCACAGTTAACGAACCAGTAAACTGTTAAAAGCAATCTTGTGCCTCAAAAGCTTTGCGATGTAATCAGTTTGAATAGGAAATGGCTAGTAACACGCTAGAGCGCAACAATGTCAACGGCCCGTTGTTACCTGCCGTGTTTGTTGGAAATAGTGTACAGCGTACAGCAAAAGCGTCTGTGCAGTCGATTAATATTTAAAGTGATAAACTAAAAAATCTACACGATAGAAAACCATTCTTCCAAAATATAATTTAAAAAAATGGTTTTAAATGTTCTTCTTCTTTCCACTTTTAACTGACACAATTAAGAAGTAGAAAACAAAATAGAAATAGAGTAAACCACTAAAAAAAAATATTTAACTAAAAAAATTACAAAAAGAAACATTGAATAGAATCAATTATAAAAGGTTCGGAGAACTTGAGCTTTGTTTAAATATATTTTGTACAAGTTTAATGGTTTACTTCTTATTTCACAACTAAATAGCACTTACTGTGTATTTCACATTAAAAATGTTAAATAAATGTTAAAGTTTCATACGATCTTTAATCCCCTATTTTACATGCTTAGGGGATGAATTTCGAAAAACTCCCTTCTTATCGGATACCTACATCATGATACTATAAATTATAAGGAATACGTCCTCCAAATTTCACGTTTCTACGACCAGCGGCTTAGGCTGTGCGTTGATCCATCAGTCAGTCAGGACAAAACATTTCATATATATAGATATACATTTAAATATGCTTACATAATTATTATACCTTAAATATTTCCTTCATTTTAGGAATTTAAATGTAGACCGATTTACCTCGATGTATGGGCCTTTTCATTGGAGATGTATATCAATAACTCAGTTGACAATAGACGAAGATATCGCATGACATAAACATATAAAAACATTACTCTAATTGCGAACCTCCTTTTAAACCCACCCCAACCCCAACATTTAAACCATATTTCCACGATTATTGAGCAAAAATATATATACAAGAGAAAAATTACACATAATTGGGCATTCATAGGTATATTTGTAAAAATGGATTGTCAAAAATACGTACCCATTAAAATTAATTGTAAGAATCAAATTTGTGTTTTTTAACAGCAGTTTATAACAATATATGTACTCGTACGTTGAATTGAACACTTTATTTTAATATACTAGAACTTTCATTATATAGAAATCTATACTAATATTATAAAAAGGTATAGTTTGTGAGGTTGTAGTTGTAATCTCTGGATCTACTGAACGAATTTAGATGAAATTTCTTAAGAAAATACATAGTTTGAGACCCTGGGAAGGACATAGGATACATTTTATCTCGGAAATCATCCCTTATGGTGGTGAAAATGGGGATGAAAGTTTTATGGGGAATCAACCTAGGGACGAACCCGACCGAAGCGAGGGTCCGCGGGGCCGCACATTTTTCCGAGATAAAAGTAGCCTATGTGTTATTCCAGACTATAATCTATCTCTGTGCCAAACATCCAGATCTATTCAGCCGTACTGGCTGCGTGCAAGAAAGAGAAACAAACAAACATCCATACATACACACAAACTTTCACATTTATAAAATTAAAAAATACGGATTAAAATGTTTAAATTGAAATTAACAAATATAATTAGGTACTTTAGTTCCTTTTTTCTATTTTTATACTATTACGTATTGTAAAATGTTCTGGTGAAATAACTAATAACTTTTAAGACGTTTAAAACCTTGGTTTCTCCCGTGACTATAATTGCTGTAAAGCTTCCGAAAAGTCGGGAACCAAAAATCTAAATAAATCTGCGACCTAATCCAAAAAGATAATTTTACTTGAAATGTTAAATATTCGCGTAAATCTAAGAAAGTCTATACTTAATATTACAAAAATGAAAGTTTGTTTGTTTGTTTTTCTTTCACGTCGAAACAGAGTAACGGATTGGCGTTATTTTTTGTATGGAGATAGTTGGAGAGCTGGAGAGTAACATAGGCTACTTTTTACCGCGGGAGATCTCATTATCACGAGAAAAGACGTTATAATACAACCCAAAAATTATGTATGATCAGACTTACTTGAAACTTGGTATTAATGTTCTTCAATAAAAATAAATATTGATCATAGCACTTTCGAAATACCAATCCCATAAGGGGATAAAATAGGGGATGAAAGTTTGTATGAAGGCTACTTTTTTTGCGTTTTCTTGTAGTTTTAACGCGAGCGAAGCCGCGGGTTCAGCTAGTATTATATGTAGGTCCAAGGTAAACATTGTCAGATCCGCATGTAACGCAAGTGTTAAGCAGACATAGTTGGTGTAAAAGATTTTACCAGCTTCAGAAGTCTGTACACCAAAGTATATTATACATATCATTTCTACGCTATAGCTGGGCTATTACTGTAAAAAATAAAATGATTGACTTTGTGTAGATATAATTATCGTAATCTATACATATAATAAAATTCTAACCAAGCCGAATCTGTACATTAAATATTTTTTGGAAAATCTTATTCAAATAGACATTATTATCGATACAGAGGCCGAATCTATAGTTTTTAGAACTTTTGTCTGTCTGTCTGTCTATCTGTTACCGCATCACAGAAAAACTACTGGACGGATTTTGATGAAATTTGGTATAGTCATAGCTGGTTATCCGGGTCAACATATAGGATACATTTTACCACGGGGAAATATCTCATTTCTAAGAAAAAAACACAAAAACTGCAATGTAAGAGTATACTAATATGGAAAACCTAAGAATTTGGTTTTATCTGAACGCGGGCGGAGCCGCGGACAATGCTAGTTCGTTTAATATAATTATAGGAAACAAACTAAAATTGTTAAAAGTTTTCCAAAAAACCTCCACCACCATTAAGAAATATCCACCAAAATTTCACTCTTCTACAACTAATGGCCTTGGGCTATACGTTGATGAATGAGTCTGTCCGGACTTTTTCAATGGTTTTCTAAAATACAGAAATCCTTTGGTGTTGTCTTATTCTCTTGTTCTTTTTGTATTTTATTGATTTATCAGATCACATTTCATAAATATACATTCAAAAGTCCTCTTAAAAATACAAATTGTTATAAAATTTCGTTTATAAATTACAAATTGTTTATGAGCGGCCGTGTGATTCGGACAATAGGATCACTAAAGCTTGAGCCATAGATAGGTTTTACTGAAAGTACTATTGCTATTTTTCTTTCTTCGCTTATTATGATAAATAAGTTTTAGGTCAAGGTGTTTTGAGGTAATATATATGACCGTCTTTATGATATGACCGTCTTCAGAAATAGAGGAAGCAACATAATTCGGTTATAGGTTTTTTTTCCTTTTTTTTATGTACATAGGTATATGTTAATGGTATTCTTTATTCATATGGGCTGTTCATTACAAGCAAAATTCTACCCGTAAGAGTAAAACGAGTAATTCTACTATCGAATGAAAAAAATTTAGATTTCATATACCACTCCGTGCAGATATGGAGAAAGTTCACATTTTCAAGAATAAAAATATCCTTTATCTATACATATAATAAAATTGTAACTAAGGCGAATCTGTACATTAAATATTTTTTGAAAAATCTTATTGAAATAGACATTATTATCGATACAGAGTCCGAATCTATAGTATTTAGAATTTTTGTCTGTCTATCTGTCTGTCTGTTACCGCATCACGAGAAAACCACTGGACAGATTTTGATGAAATTTGGTATGATGATAGCTGGTTATCCGAGTCAAAATATAGGATACTTTTTACCGCGGGAGAATATCTCATTTCTGAGAAAAAATACAAAAACTGCAATGTAAGAGTAATTAATATATAAAACCTAAGAATTTCGGTTTTTGGTCATCTAAACGCGGGCGGAGCCGCGGGCAATGCTGGTGATGTATAAGTTCATTTATACAATTTTTAATAGAACCCGCGCTACCATAGGAACAAAAAAATTGTTTTCGTATACATACGAGTATACATCGAAAGTGATATATTACAATTTGTGATATATTGTCTCTTTACTCTATATTTACAGCATACCGTGACTTCACCCGGCTGTTTGCTCGATATATTAGTTTGTTACACCTTATAGTCTCATCACCTTCCTACTTCAAAAATTTTGAAATTAGTATTTCATAAAAAATTTTCAAGTAATAATTATAAAATGAGTAAGTTAGTAATATTATATATTCAAATATAAACTCTGTGTCATCTTATATCATTTTTATTTTAAGGAGACTAATTTCAAAATAATAAGCTATTTTTTCACGACATCAAATCTGAAACCTACTCGTACTCACTCCTATTCCGGAGTGGCTGAGCAGATTTTAAGCTCTCTGAGTAAAAGTGTTCTGTGATTTTAAGGGGGCTTCGTTGATGAACAGAGCATTTGAGTAAGAGAGACAATGGTAATTGGTTATATCCAGAATATCCACGGTGTAGATATTAAAAGAAGGAAAATTTTACCCATGAAATACTCAACCATTTCCCTGTCCCATGAGTTATATATGAACATTTCGATTGTTTAACCATTGTATCTATTTTGCGGACAGTTAAGTTAAAAGTAATACTTTATAAAAAAATCACTGAAGCTTGAGCACTAAATAAATATTATCTTCCAAAATTATTTGTTTCCTCCAACATTATATAATAAACTTTCAAGCAAAATAAATTTCACAAATGATATATTTTCTTGTCTAGTTTGACCTACTTTTGTAAACATTTTAAAGAAATAACTTAACAACTACTCACCCAATATGAGTAAAGATTTTTTCAATTGGCCGTCAGAAATAGTTGGAGCATTGTTATTTACTTAAGGAGTTTCTAGAATTATACTGGAAGTATAAAATATAAAATTAATTGTAGTGTGAAAAAGTACACTTAATATTTCGAATATGTATACTTTATGTGTTTTGATAGTACCCATTACTATGTATTTTGATAGTACAATGATTAGTATGGTAAAGTAATTAAATATACCCTCATGCCCTCTTTAGGTACATATTAACAACATTTATTACATACTTTAAAATTGAATAAATTTTATAAGACAACTAGCGGACCCGACAGACGTTGTCCTGTCTACACGTCTTTAATTTGAAAATTTCAAACTTTTTGGACAAAATTGTGAATCTAAACCATTCCCAGATCCCCTTGAACACACACAAAAAATTTCATCAAAATCGGTCCAGTCGTTTGAGAGAAGTTCAGTGACATACACACTCACAGAAGAATTATATATATAAAGATAAGGAAGGTGAACGTTATAACATTTGACCACATTGTAAAAAAATATAAAAGAATTTATATGTGCTAAGCTAGTTACCTCAAATTATACCAAACTAGCAGAACATGCGGCTTCGCTCGCGCTAAAACTACAAAAAAAAACTCAAAAAAGGTAGTTTCATACAAACTTTTATCTCCTATTTTTCCCCCTTTATAGGATGAATTTGGAAAAAGCTAAAACACGTATTTATTTAATTTTATTGAAGAGCATTAATATCAAGTTTCAAGTAATTCGGATCATAAATATTTTTGTGGATTGTGTTATAACGTGTTTTCCCGTGGGAATTAGATAATCTCTTGCGCTAAAAAGCCTATGTCACTCTCCAGCCCTTCAACTATCTTCACACAAAAAATCACACCAATCCGTCACTCCGTTACGACGTGAAAGAAGGTCAGACAAACAAACAAACACACTTTCACATTTATAATATTAGTATGGATGTTTTCACCTGTCATTGGCAGAGATGTGTAATTTATTAAATTCCGCCCGACCCGACCCCTAGTTCTTTTCCATAATATCTCCCTAAGGGACCTGGTTTCATATTCATTACTTACAACTTATACCATACCTGGCAATTATAATATTACTCATAAACTTTCCACTTTGACCTAAATCAGGGTATATTTTTTGTAAACTAATATGTATAACAATAGCAAATACGAACGGAAAGTGTTATAAAAACCAAAACTACACTTTTGATATTAATGATATAAGTTACTGGCTGACTTGTTACACGTTTTGGATGTTTTCAAGTACTTAATACAGTCTTAGTTATTATAAGGACTTTAGAGAAGTAAATGAAGACATTTTCTCAGAGCATTTAAGTTTTAAACAAGACAGATGTTAGACTTGGACATGATGAGGAGATACATAATTATTGTTTTGTGTTTAGTATGTATAGTAGATTATTATTGCTGCTATGATAAAGGCTTTTAGGTTTATTATTCAAGAAAGCTATACGTATATTAGTTTATATGATATTTATATAATCATTAATATTATTGGTAAACTTCTTATAATATTAGGGATTTGGCAATTCACAAAATCATAATAATTTTTTTTTGAATATCGATGTATACTTTGTAGTTCAATATAGGTAAGTGAGGTTAAGAAGCGTGGTTAGCTCAAATGGATCGATACACGCATATAATCGTCAAACCAGCGATGCGGGTCACACGGTTTACCCGTGCGGCGCTACAACCAACTCCTAGTATCTTTTCAAATTTAATATTTTTCGTTTTAATAGACCGCTTTTATTATTATCTTCATTTGTAACTATGTAACAAAATCTTGAAACACGATTTTAAAATCTAAGAAGTATCTATCTAATGTTCGTATCGATTTCAAACTATGTCAGTATGTAGGTCCTAGTGATAATACACTAATTTGATACTATCGAGCTCATCTAATGATGGAGCCATTTGGTGGATAGTAGAACTCTTCAGTGGCTACTAGAAAAACCTTCGACTTTAGGTTCATTTGAATCGTTATGACGAGCCCTTATTATACGATATATACATAGTTGATTAAAAGCATGTTTATTTAACTTTTAACTAAATCATTCGACTATTTTATATATTCGATTCTTAACTCAGTATAAGTTGAAATGTTTGAGAAAAAGATACTTCGAAGAAGTGCAATTTGAGTAATAGTTTTAGACCACTTCACACAACTTCCAAGCTGCGGAAATACAAATCCTTGTGACGATATCATATGAATACCAACTAGGCGCTGGAGCATCGTCGCGCACTCACCTGGCACTCGTTACACGTGTGTACAGAGTAGGACTGGTCGCAGTCGTAGCGCTCGAGGATGGTGGCGAAGTCGCAGTGCACGCGCGCGACCATCGCGTCAAGGGCGAGCAGGTCGCGCAGCGTGCGCTCGCAGCGCTCCCCGCCGGCCAGCACGGCGGCGCGCGCGCTGCGGTCAAGCGCGGAGGCGGGCGAGCGCTCGCAGCACGCGCGCAGCCGCAGCTCGGCCAGGCGCCGCGCGCGCGCGCCCGCCCCCAGCGCGCACAGCGGTCGCACGTCGCGCCCCGCCAGCGTGCCGGCGCCGCTGCCGCCGCACGCGCCGAGCCGCTCGCGCTCGCACTCGGTGCTCGCGCCCTCCTCCTCCAGGTCGCACGCGCTCAGCCAGGGGTTGAGGCGCGCGAGCGGACTCACGGCCAGGCCCGCGGCCGCCATCAGCAGCAGCAGCAGCAGCGGCGGCGCTCGCATGGCGGGGGCGGCGCCGCTAGCGGGGGCCGGCCCGCCGGGCGCGGCGCTGCCTCATACCGCATCGCGCATGGCGACCTACTCGCGCGGCCCGGGCCGCGGGGCCGCCGCGCGGGGTGGGCGCGCCGCCATGTCGCTCGCTCGCCGCTCGACTGACTCCCCCCGGGCGCGCATCGATCGCCCCGCACCCCGCGCCTGCTGCGCGCGCCCCTACGGCCTCCGTCCTCGTTATGTAACCTGCGCGCGCAACCCCGGCCCCGACCGCCTTCCGCCCCCGATCTTCACAAGGCTGCCCTCTAGTATCACGCCGCCCAAATTGAGTTGACGTTTACACCCGCCCAAGCAAAATAAACAGAACAGATACACAAAAGCTGTCAAGATGAATTTAGTGATGAAAATCATAGATGGCGCTATTACCGTCGATTTGGCACTAGTTTTTTTATATTAAATTGACATATTTATGAATTGAACTTTTGACCCCAAGTCTATTATAGACGCAGTATTTTAAAAAATAATATTAATAGTTAGTTTAAATACGCAAGTACCTTAGTATATTAGTAGTATAATTAAAGTAGCACTTAAGCCATTGCCGTTTTAAAAATCAATCCATTTCAAAATCAATCCAGTCGTTTCGGAGATCAGACGAGCAAAAATTTTAAAAATAGTGTTTTTCAAGTACCTACCGTATCATAATTTTATATGCATTTAGTAAAAATCTTTTATTTCAACATTACAAACAGACCCTTAAATTTTATTTACCTGTATGTATAGATAATACTAAATGGAGTTATTTTTAACCGATTTTCAAAGAGGAGGAGGTTCACAATTCGTCGGAATCTTTTTTTTATGTATTTTCACATCTACTCTCATTACGTCTACACTAAAAATGGAAAAATAAAAACTTAAAAAAACCGACTTCCACGCACTAAAATCAAAAAATAACTACTAATCGGAGGTAAACAATAACTACTAATTTAGAATAGATACCTAATCAGATATTTTCGAAGTCGGTGCCAGATTACAATATTTTAACATATGAATATCTTTTAGGTAAAATATGTATTTTACGTATTGAAATGTATTAGATTTGCATTGCATCGTTTATTATTACTATCTGCTGACCGTCATTGCGCTCCGGTCCTAACGACTTGAATTTTAAATATTGAGATAATGATGTTTTACCGATATCTCTTCAGTATCATTATAAAAATAATCTAGCTTTAAAGATCACTATCAGCCAAACTCACGAACATTAAATATATAGTCTACAGGTAGAGAATTACCGAGCGTACGACCGAAATATCATATTTTATTTGTAGGACGATGTGATTGAGACCATTCAATTATGCACATTTTTAATAATCTCTCTCTCTCTGGGGTCGGTCCCTCATGTCTGAGGATCGTGGTCAGTATTAGGGTTGCATCTGTAGCAGATGATCTGCTTCCACCGGTTTCTGTCCAGCGCGTCTCTTACCACCGTGTAGAATTTCGATGACGAGTCTTTAATTTGGTCGGTCCATCTTATTGAAGCACGACCGCGCGATCTTTTGCCTTAGGTATTTCCAACCACAATAAGTTTGCCCAAGTTTTCGTCGCCACTGCGCATTGTGTGGCCAAAATACGAAAGAATACGTTGTCTCCATAAGGTGGATAATCGAGTTTTTATACTGAGCTGGTTCAGGATCGATGCATTGGTGCGTTTCGCTGTCCAAGATATTCTCAGCATTCGTCTCCAACACCACATCTCGAATGCATCAATCCTTTGCCTTTCACAGGCCAATATTCTCCACGTTTCTATTCCATACAGGAAGATAGGGAAAACTAGTGCTCCTATCAATCTAGTCTTAGTTTTGATACCAATTCCTATTTTCTTCCAGATGTTGTTTAGTCGGGACATAGCATCTTTTGTCATCCCGATTCTCCTTTTTATCTCGGGGACACAGCTGCGGTAATTGTTGATTTGGAAGCCCAAGTATATTTTTAATAATAAGTGCTATGAAAATCAACCGGTTATTAATAAATTTTATGACGTTGTTGTTTTAACAAGTTCGGCGAGGGGGACGATTTGATCTAAGCCATCTGTTTTGTTGGACAATATTTTTTTCTTGTTTTATGTTGGATTATCTCAAGATTAAATTTTAAAATAACCTGTAAGTAATAAATAGACAATCACTATTTCGGCATGTTCCGTATCAATCCACAATTGTATCTAACACTATCAAAGTTTTTCGTCCCTACATTTTCTGATTGCCCTATAGAGCCGTGAATTGAAATTAAAATCTAGTTACAGACTTCCTTGGGCAAAAAAATGAAAAACATAGGTATCGTATTTTAAGGTTATAATTTATTGAATGTATGACAGTGGGATTTCCTTGCATTAAGTAATATTAGAAACTTTTTAGTAGTTACCTAAGTACCGACGGATTTTGAATAATTTACTTGAATACGAAATATATTGTTATAAAATTGAACAGGGGGTTCCATGATGGAAGCTTGGTATCTTCCCTAGCTTAAAAACTATATTATTGTCATGACATAAGCGTAGCATCTAATTGTTTTGCGCCTAACACTACATTTGCAACAATATTACTTATTAGCATTTCTGCCTGTATGAGTATAATCGACAATTAAAATATAAACAAGATATGCTTATAATTGATATGGCGGCTTCTTATTTTATCCCGAAGCAAACATGTGAATAGTCTATTTGTTTGATAACTAGACTCTAATTGACTTATTAGTTCATTATCAACCTCCCCTTCCACAATATAGGAACCATTTTCTCTAACATGTTCACCATAATATGAACGGGCTTGCTTTAATTGATATACTCCTATAAATATTAATATTAAATCATTATATTCTATATGTGGATTTATGGATTATACTAGCATTGCCCGCGGCTCCGCCCGCGTTCAGATAATCAAAAACCAAATTCTTAGGTTTTCCATATTAGTATACTCATACATTGCAGTTTTTGTGTTTTTTCTTAGAAATAAGACGTATTCCCGCGTTAAAAAGTATTCTATATGTTGACCCGGATAACCAGCTACCATCATACCAAATTTCATCAAAATCCCTCCAGTGGTTTTTCCGTGATGCGGTAACGGACAGACAAACATTCTAAAAACTATTAATTCGGCCTCTGTATCGTAAATAATATATATATTAGTAAAATTTTCCAAAAAATATTTAATGTACAGATTCGGCTTAGTTAGAATTTTATTATATGTATAGATGGAAATTGTCTGAGATTATCCGTGTCAAGTTTTATGTTTTGAAGTTAGGCACATCTCCTGTTTAAATTATTTTGTTCATAACTACAGTAGTAACATTTTTTCTTGAATTATGGACACTATTTTCCTGACGTCCTTCCTGTCAGTTATCATAAAAGGCTTTTCAAGGTTCCTATAATTATGTATAAGTAGTCAGTATATTTTCTTTTGATAAGAATAATTGGAACTTTTTTCAACATATGTGCTCGTTCCGTCCATAATTAAAATAGCTTTTCTATCTTTTTCTATCTTTCATTTTAATAGCAAGTGCATCGATTATGTTCCAAAAAGTCAATTATTATTTATTTAATTAAACATACTTGCGGGCACATTTGAATAGGCACCCCAGTCAAAACATATTGTACCTTTTATTATTGTATATAAAAAAATAATTTCGATTAAATACGCTATGAACGTAGCAATCTTGCAGCCAGATCTTGATCCATTCGTTTTAGAAAATAATTTCATTAGCTACAGTACCACTCTATAAACTAACGATTTGCTAAAAACTTTAAGCTTTAAAGCTAACCATTCATCCTTAAAATTATTTATAGAAACTAAAACAAATAAAAAAAACCGAGTACAATATTCACGTGTGGTCTTTGCAAATTAGCAATGTGCATGTATGGTGCAGTATGTTAATGTTATCATTGTAGTACTATTTTGATTACAATCGGCGTTGTTTTGGAGATCGTTTTTTCTAACGAGCGTGAATACTAAGAAGTGGTGACCGATGAGGCATATTAGAATTACACCGAGCGGCGCTATAATGGCGGACGTGCTAAATTAGCTAACTTGACATTTTCAATCTATTATTGCACATCATTTATTAATGATATATCAACATAATCCAGCGCTTTAACTGTTCGACGTGGAAAGGCAGTATATAGTGACGCAGGCGCATGTTTTACCTCTCTTTTGCGCATACACTGGAACTTCTCTTTCCCTCGCGCCTCTGTCGAAACTCGCTCAGCGCGGAGTGCGTTCACTTCACTCAATACTTGCTACTAGCGTCATCAAGTAAACAAGTTTTCCACAAGCTTAGCATTGTATAAAATCTTTAGGTACCTAAGAATACCAAAATCATACGTGTATAATATTCTATGATATGTGCTACTGATGATAAAATCAAGTTCAGTTCAGTTCAGTTGAAACATACAGTCACAGGCAAAGACTCTTGGAATAATTTGCGTGCGTCAGCTCTAAATTATTAAGAAATCGGACCAAAGGTTAAGTTTTTACACAATGGACGCTACAAGTAAGTAAAAATTAATTTAATTTTCGTGTTTTAATCTTACCTTGTATTTTTCCATGTATAAACCTTTTTTATATATTTCCCAACATCAAAGTAACAATTAATCATATGTAACAGAATATTTTTAACGGTGCTATATAGTAAAAAAAAAATTGTAGCTCTAGCATAATGTCCATAATACGAGTATATTTTATAGAATTTGCGATGCCCGTACTGTGACTTTACTGTGATATAAACAAATTAATATTATACGTATTTAAAACAAGATGTTATCTTAACATATAACCCCGTTTGAAAATTAGAAGTGATAAGTTCATTTAATCAACAAAATCCAACGGTATTTAGAGGAATGTTCTAACCGCTTTTAAATAAAAAAGCATTAAGAAATAATTGAATACAACACTTTTCTCTATTTCTCAGATTAAAAAGTAATTACTACGCGGATATTTATATAACAGGTTCTGCTAATATAATCGTTATAACTTGATATATAGGTACGTAATTCATTTCAATATATGTACATACATATATATATATATATATATATATATATATATATATATATATATATATATATATATATATATGCGTTGAACTTCTATACACCTGCCTATAAAGACGCATGCAGTCAGCAGTTATGACGTTGCATTGAATATATCAATTACAATAAAAAAAACCATTAGCATTAATAAATTAAGTTGGCTTAACGTTCTGTTTTCATAAACCTTGACTTAGATACGCCCTGAATAATTCGTACAAATTTTAATCGCTCTTTCAACACAACGCGGCGGCACAATTCATAAATAGAAATAACTATTATTTAGGGCAAAAATTTGGGTAGTATTTATATGGAAAAATGAATGACAATCATGTATCCAATATTTTGCATAGTTTGTAGTCACATGCTATTCACGAGCCTGTGGGTATTATTTAATTTTTTGAGTCATTAATAAAGTTAAAGATTATTAGAGGACATAATTGAAATGATTGTTTGGAACGAATATAATTTAAGTATTTTTTGCTAACACAGGAAAAACCTTTTTCGAGTCGGACACCGAATATGGTATGCTTTGTAGTCCATTACAAAATCCCCGTGTGTAGAGTTGACTGCCATATATTGGCATCATCATCACTGAGCTTGATCCGCTCCGTACCGAATACACCTGTGTGTCTGTTCAACAGATAATAAATTATTTATATTACGTTAGTAGCGACCTACCCTCGCTTTGCTCTGGTGCATCACTAGGTACGTTTTGATTTTATTGAGCGGAACTCTAATTCTTTTTCTAAAATAAAAGTAGCCTGTCAACAGGCTTCTCCTGGACAAACTCGCTACATCATAGATCTTATCTATGCCTTCAAGGTAAGATGAAGGTCAAGAGTGAGCCCATTTTTAATTAAAAAAAGCCTAAGTTACTCCTTATAATATCAGCTATCTGCCAGAGAAATTACCTTCAAAACCAGTCAGCCGTTGCAGATATTAGCCAGAACAAACAGACAGACAGACAAAATTTTTAAAGATTGTGTTTTTCTTTAAGTACTGTATATAACTTCATATAGGTGCATTTAGTAAAAAGCTGTTATTTTGACATTCCAAACAGACACTTCAATTTTATTTATCTGTATAGATTTATACATCACTATGTGGGTAGCAAAATTATAAATTGATACAAGCGTGTTGCTTATCTTAATATATATAATTCTTCTGTATGTGTGTTTGTTAACCTACTCCTCCTAAAGGACTAGACCAGATGATGATGATGAGAGATGGTTTTAAAACACAATTATTCCGGTAGGTGGCGCTGCAATCGGTGTGCCACTGATCATCTCCTAAACGGCAGGGAGGATTTTAATAATATTTTTTGTGTATGTTTGAGTGGGTCCCTGCAAGGTTTGAAAACATAAATGGACCCAGTAGGTGGCGCTGCAATCGGTGTGCCACTGATCATTTCCTAAACGGCAAGAACGATTTTAATGATTTTTTTTATGTATATTCGAGTAGGTCCCTGCAAGGTTTGAATTAACAAATAGATCCGGTGGGTGACGCTGCAGTCGGTGTGTCACTAAATTTTTATAAAAAACTCCATTTTCCGAGCAATAAGTAAATTTAAATTGTTGATTAAATAAAATAAAAATCGATGTGTGTTGTATGTTTCCTATGGACTCCAAAACAGCTGGAGCGATTTTCAGGTAATCTTCAGGTTAGCCCAGCGAGTCCCCATGATGGGTTTCCCCAGCGACAACAAAAAAAAAGAGCGGGTGATCCTGTGAATTTTCTTATCGATCGGAAGTTTGGACGCGGGCGAAGCCGCGGGTATTGCTTGTATATATACAAAATCGTATATGTTGTTTTGATGCTACTTGTGTGATAGCATATTAAAGGGGTTGTAAACTGCTTTGAATAAAACACTTTGGGATGTTAGGTCCAGTAATGTGTTAAAATATTCGGATTGGTCCGCCGTACCATATCAGGTGTATGGCACGTACTAAATTTGATACAAGCTTATGTGGTTACCTAAGTAAATATATATCAATTATCAATAGTAGAGAGAAATAAACTTGAATTGACTCTCCATATTTCACTGGAGGTCGCATCATATTTTCTGCGCGAGCTAATAGGTAATGGACAAAACTGTTATCTTAGTCTATACATATAATAAAATTGTAACTAAGCCGAATCTGTACATTAAATATTTTTTGGAAAATCTTATTGAAATAAACATTATTATCGATACAGAGGCCGAATCTATAGTTTTTAGAATTTTTGTCTTTTTGTCTGTCTGTCTATTACCGCATCACGGAAAAACCTCTGGAGGGATTTTGATGAAATTTGGTATGATGGTAGCTGGTTATCCGAGTCAACATATAGGATACTTTTCATCGCGGGAAAATATCTCATTTCTGATAAAAAATACAAAAACTGCAATGTAAGAGTGTACTAATATGTAAAACCTAAGAATTTGATTTTTGGTCATCTCAACGCGTGCGGAGCCGCGGGCGATGCTAGTCTCTAGTAAGGATGAAAAAAATGGCAAAATGCCTTATTAAAGTAATCGTTTTATAATATACTAGTTACATAATATAGTCTATAGCTAGTCGTAATGCGCTGTGCACACAAATTTCGTAACCGATAATAATGTTTTATAACAGACACTGGAGATGATAATGATATTGTTATAACACACGCAATAAAAGATTATAATCTAGCTGATATTACAAAAAATATATAGATTTTATTTGTTTAATGAGTTTTTACCTAAAAAGTTATTCGACATAAAAAATCGCCTTACTACGATTATTACTCAACCCCTCTTGTGGGTTGTGATGTTTTTCCTAATATTTACCAGTACCAGGAACCTTTAGTAATCAATTTATTGATATATTGGAATAGAGTTATTAATACTGTTACGCAACATACCCAGTCTATACAGAAAATCAAAAATCATACATTCGAATTGAGAACCTCAATGTTTGAATTCAATCAAAAATAGACAAATATCCTCTATACTTAAAACAAAATTCTAACTGAACCAAATCTGTACATTGAATATTTTTTGGAAAATCTCATTGAAATAGTAATTATTATAGATATAGAGGTCAAATCTATAGTTATTAGAATTTTTGTCTGCCTGTCTGGGAGCGCATCACGAGGAAATTACTAGACAGATTTTGATGAAATTTGATATGATGATAGCTGGTTATCAGAGTTAACAAATAGGATATATATTTTTTTGCGTTAAAATATCTCATCTCTGAGAAATATATACTAAACGTAACTAGGGACGAACCCTCGCGCAGCGAGGATGAGTCTCTGGTAATTTATATTTTTTAAGGTAACAGTAGGTACTTAAATACTTTTAAATTTACCAACCGTCTAGTGATGTGGTAAATTTTAAAGTTGATTCTTTTTTAATTGCAAAATCAAAACCTATGAAATAATATGCCGATACGCAGTTCGTAATAACGGCGAACTCTAGATAGAAATAGTTGTTGACAAGAGATAACGAATATCTACCTACTATCAAAGACTACCATAAACTACCATCAAAGATTATGTGAATCTTGCCTCGAACTTGAACACCAAAGTAAATAAGCAATAAAATATAAATTCATGAAACTTTCACTTAAATATATAGGTTTAACTTCGTTTCCTATGGCGGATATCGCGAGATCGATTGCCATATGGAGTAGACTTTTTTATTTAACGTAGGGGAATTGTCCTTATCTATTTAGTTGAAAGTTGCAACTTTGTTTAAGGCTCTTCGGAGCAGGTTCATCTGGCAAAAAGATTCTGTACCTATAGAATATGTCACATCTGTATATATAAATATATCGAAAAAGTGCAGGAAAAAGGGACAAATAAATAAAATTCACCACATCTCAAGTTGTTATATGCAACAATAGTAAATATATATACCTAACTTTTTTTTAATACATTCCTCCTTATTTAATATTTGATATTTTATTTCCAGTGGAAAACAAGTTAGGCCTACCACCTCCGTATGAACAAGTGCCACCCAATCCAGCTCCACCGCCGTCATACTTTGCGGACCAACCGTCTGCACCTGTAGCCCCTCCCCGCACAGTTGTGGTCACTTCGACTCCAGGAAATCCCTCGGCCCCCATAAAACTAGGCCCAGGGCCCACAGGAACCATGTGCCCTACGTGCAGCAAGTCAATAGTAACAAGAGTCGATTACGTATCCAATAACAGAACGCATATCATATCTGCAGCTCTTTGCGTAATCGCAGGGTAAGTATTTTTTATATTACTAATTTCAATTAAATTACTATAATAAATACGAAAGAAAACACATACATACTCACACACACAGAAACACACAAACAAGTGTGTGTGTACACACACACATAAATACATATACACAAACATTTTGTATATGTATTTATGTGTGTACGTGTTTGTCATTCCTTCACGTCAAACGTCTGAACGGATTATGATGAAAAGCATATAAATAGACGGTGACCATAGTTTCCTAGGGAGGCACCCAAGCAAAGTGACGGTAAATAGCTTTAATGTATAATATTATGACTGAGAGTAAACTTTATCAAGCCATTGGTACATCTGTGACACAGGAAGTGACAAATTAAAAAACAACTACGCAATTACTCACTACTTATCCTCATTTTAATCGAACTATTATTACATCTGTACTTTGTGCGTAAGCTACTATTCATATTCATTCGTTATGATCTAGTTGTGCAATCGTGTAGAAAAAAATATATTGAAAAAAACTTTTTAACAAAAAAATAAAAACCGACTTCAAACAAAAGCACTAAAAAGTAAAAAATAACTGATTGGTAGTTTTCATTTACTATACATACCTAATCAATTTTTTTCGAAGTCGGTGCTTTGCTTTGTATCGACTGGCACCGACTTCGAAATTTTGTTTGAAGTCGGTTTTTATTTTTTTGTTTAAAAATGTTTTTATTTTTCCCTTTTTAGTGTAGACAGTAGTAGCAAAGTAAGAATTCTAACGTGTTAGGCTTGTCTAATCAAACAAACTAAGCCCAAACTCAAAGTATCTACTATTAGCCGTTGAAGAGTTCCACCTATCCACCTTCTGGCCTTACCATAAGATCAGGTCAACAATACCGAACCACTGTACTATCAACGGAAATAGAAACACTTGCAAAGTTTCAAGTCAATATGACAATTAGAAGTAGATTAAGTTCATCATTAGCTATTCTTCCACCCTTATTGAGTGGTATTTTTTTTTTGAAATTTAAATGGGACCAACCTTGAAATATACACTTTCGAACAACACAAAAATTGTCCAAATCAGTTAATAAATGACGGAGTTCTGAGGTAACAAACATAAAAAAAACAGTCGAATTGAGAACCTCCTCCTTTTTGAAGTCGGTTGAAAATATATTTGTAGTACCTATTATAGTTTCTCCCATAACTTACGATATTTAAAAAAAATACGTAAGAATTTAATACCCATTTACTTTTTTATTTTTTTAACTTCTTTATTAAAATCATGAAAGAAGTAAGAAGTTTAACTATATAAAAATGTAATATTTTTTTATCTTTCAGGTGCTGTTGTGGATGCTTGGTGCCTTATTGTATGAAGTCATGCAAAACTGCAAACCATTACTGTCCACAATGTAGTGCTTTCATAGGTTCTCACCTACAGTCTTAACTCTTAACACCTATGTCTGTGATCTGAATACTATTTAGGTTTAAACTATACTTCATAACCTAGAATTGATCCATTAAAGGTGTATTATTTTTAATGCGATACAACAAAATGAAAAACTGCTAACATTTTTCGTGAGGCAGTGATAGCCCGATAGCGCTTGGAAAACCAAGTGAACCTGGTTAAAATCTGGGGTCTAAACCGCTGATATACATATGTGCGAATCATTTTTAATATGAATAACAATCGGCTTGCGGTGAAGGAAAACATCGTGAGGAAACCTGCATGTCTGAGAGAATCTAGCAAAACCAAAGACATGTGAAGTCCGCCAACCCGCATTTGGCCAGCGTGGTGGCCTGATCTCCCTCACCTAAAAGGAAGGCTTGTGCCCAGCAGTCGTACGTTAATAAGTATACATTTTTCGTGAAAATACAAAACTGCAAAAATAAATTGAAATAAATGTTATACGCAAATAATTCGTAAGCTATAGCAGCAAGTCAGTAGTAGTTAAAATCAACCAGTCCCAGATTCATCTGGGCCTGGTTGATTTTATTGTATAGTGTGGTAGGAGGACATTATCACCAGGTTTGAGGTAACCTCGGTGAGGAAAACGCTATATTCTATATTCCATTTTATTTTTTTGCCACCCTTGTCACATTAATTTTTTATAGGTTATGTGTATCTCAAAAAAATCTCTTTAGTAGTTATTTTAAGGAATAGTGTCAGTCTGGATGTTAATGAATCATTCAGGCAATAAGGAAATGCTACTTTTAAATTAGTAATATACTTTTTTGTATTTATAGTCTGAAGGTGAAACATGGATTTCTTTGAAAATATTATGTAGGTATTTTTTCCTTTATTTACTTAACAAATGCAAGATTTAAAAATTATATAGATTTAGAAAAAAGACAGGGTTAGTCAATACTTATCTCGCCATCGTTGTCGTGTTCTAAACTAATTTAAAAAATGAAGGATAAGTATACAATAAAAAATCTATATTTGTACATTAATTTTAACAATATATTTGAATGAATTGTACGCATAAAATTTGCTTAGTACAAAATTATAATTTAATGCTACATGTGCTAAATACTTATGTAAATACTATTTTAACTGTTCTGTGATAAACTTTTCTGTTATTTGTGTCAAAATATTTATGGGTAATTATATTCTTCTTTTTATAATTTAGTTTTTAATAAAGTCTTATTTTTAACAGTTTCATTATTTCTCTCTAAAATAAACAATTTGTAAATTGGTTCCCAAGTCAATGTGCAGTTTAATTTCTGCAAAAATGGCCGCGCGTACACCGCGCCTATAAAAGATTCCAGTCACTTTTTAATTTTTTTAATATTAGAATTTTACACAGATAATAATTAGATATCAGGCAGTACCTCCGTAACTATAATATAACTATACGTAAGAGCGAAGTGCCGATATTATTTTAGCTGAACTGTGAGCTTAGTGGATAATAGATTGTCTCTTTTTACAAGAATAATTTTCATAAGATTTGTTTGTCTAATTCTCAATATTTTAAATTCTAATTTATACAGTCATTTGGTGCTCAAAAAATAGATTAGGGATATCATGATAAAAAAACGCGCCGCTTAATCTACCTAACATGGTGGTGTGAAAATGAGTTTTTTTTTCCAAAACGCAGTTTAAGTCGACTTCGCAGCGCTCGTACGCTAAAACTATTTATTTTACAAAAAAAAGGTTTAAACATAAATTATAATGGAATATAATAATTATAAGTAAATTTTCTAGTTTCATTTATTACTGTATTTTCATCGCCAAATTATTAGGGAAGAAGATATTGTCACAAAACTGTTTTTAGGCGCCATTTTTTCAATATGGCAGCGCGAGCGGCAAAGATACAAGGTGGCAAAGTAGAAATTCCGAAAGAGCACGTCGAAATCTATTATATCACCAATTTTCAAAACTCCCGTAAAACTTTCCAGATAAAACTACCAAATGAATAGCTGTAGAAGTAAAAAAGGCCCATTCGAAGGCTAAGCAAAATGTCAAATTTCAAAATAATATTTGTTAAATAAAAGTCCTGATAGTGAAAAAGGAAAGTATAAAAAATATGGTAAATTATACTCCACATTTTCAAATTTGGAGGGAGGGGCGAGGGGTGGTCTTTTATAAAGTATCTGTATAATAAATAAATTACAATATAATATAAATATTATAAATGTGAAAGTTTGTGAGTGTGTATGGATGTTTGTTACTCTTTCACGCCAGAACGGCTGAATGGATATGAATTAAATTTGGCACAGAGATAGATTATAGTTTGGAATAACATATAGGCTACTTTTTATCGCGGAAAAATATACGATTCCCGAGGGATAGATTTATTTTTATTTTATAATAAAATGAATATTCGACTATAATGGCTGTATTATACAAGCAAAATGACTTAACGAAATGAACTACGGCTATTATAGTTTTAGCTAAACTTAAAAAAGTGTGCAAAATTGTATTTAGTTCCACTATACGCTGCACAGTTCAACAACACAAACCATAATAAATCTATGGAAATATAAGATTATATTTCATTTTTTCTTCAGGGTACCTAGTGCATAATCTATTTATAATATAGATTTCCTGGTATAAACGCCCAAATAACGATGACAGTTAGGACAATAGTGTTCCACATTCTTCCATCGTTTTGTCACATATGGCAATATACAGCAGCACAACCACCTGAAAAATGGAAATGTGTATAAAAATATCTACATATATAGTATTTTATCCTTGTTAATACTAAAAATCTAGTGGGTTAAAAGTTGTACATTAAAAAAATTAAGGGATGCTTGAAGTGTCGGGTGATAATAATATAACAGAATCTATATTAATATCAACAGTTTTTAAAATTATTATTTCGAAAACAATTTAATAATGTAACAATATAATAATAATGTTAAATGTTTAATAAAAACTTTTTTACCCGACGCCGGCGATGCCCAAAGAGGTGTTATGTGTTTGACCAGTATTTATGTATGTATGTATGTCCAATCCTATGTTCCCTCATAATTACTAAATGGCTTAACCGATTTACATGTTTTACATTTATGTACTTGCTATGAGTCTTGCTACGTGTATGTACATGTACATACATATGTCTCCAACTGAACGTCCGACCGACAGAGTTTTTGGCAGGTTCCGTCTACATAATTATTTTTCTAAGTATATGAAGAACAACATACTATATAACAAATATTAGTCAAAATCTAAATACATATATGCAGTTTTAATAAAAATAATAAAAAATACGAATTGAAAAGGATTATTTAGAAACATTATGTATATTATTATAAAATTTTTATCCAAATGCGTACAACCTGAAACTTTTTAAGGTGGATGGTAACAGGTTTCTCCTGGACGAACTCGCTAGATCATAGACCTTATCTATGCCTTCGAGCTAAGATGAAGGTCAAGAGTGAGCCCATTTTTAATTAAAAAAAAACAATACTAGCGACTCACCTTCGCTTCACCCTCTTAACTGATGATTTCAGGGATAAAAAGTATCCTATATCCTTCCCAGTGTCTCAAACTATCTTCTTACCAACTTTCATTTAAATCGGTTCAGTAGATCCAGAAATTACCCCCTACAGCGTCACAAACTCACAAACTCACAATCACAGAAACTTTATCTCTTTTTAATATTAGTATAGATGTAAAATTGAGTACGGGAGTAATCATATAAATTATTTACAGCTAAAAAGCTAGCCAGGGCTAATTAGATCTTAGACAAACCATATTGCTAATTAAATTAGTTGTTCTTAGACTCGCATACCGTACATATGTATATTTACATAATATGTGTATATGTACTACGTAGTACGTACCTAATTTTAATAATTCGGACATAAAAGTATTTAGTAAAATATTTTTCTAAATGTGAACACACTTTAAATTAAGTATAAATAATTAATTATAAAACTTTATTAGTTGCTCTTTACCCACATACCTACACATCTGACACTGGCAGGATACTTTTAAGATACTTGTTGAAAAAAAAAATACTGTTGACCAAATAGACTTACCAGAAAAATATACCAAGTACTAAAGCAAAAATATGAGTGATGGTAGTGTTTCTGTAATTGGCTTGAGTCATTATATCTTCTTGGCAATAGGGACATCGCATGCCTACAGGTTCGGAGCCTACCCGCAATAAGTCCATTTCAATGCACACATCATTACTCTGCGTGATTTGGTGATACGCATTGGTTTCCACTAAAAAAAATTTTTTTATTCAAACGTATTATAGAGTTATTCAAATTAATAACTTTACAAAATTCATAATAAGACCAGAGATAAAGAGGTTACTTTAGTAACTAATGCCGTTGAGACTAGCCATCTATAGAGGAGTGCACTAGTATGATATAAAGTACAATCACAATTTAACACTATTTCTTCTCGTAATCCTTCCTGTAGGACGGCAGACTCATCCAAAAGGCGATGAAGGCATAATTCACAAGGCCGATGTGTCAGGTAGAGTACATGTGAAGGCTAGGCACAAGAGTGGAAAAGTTACCTATATATGTATAAAAGTTACCTACCGATTTCCGAATTTAAGATTGCTAAAAAGCACGACCCGGGATTTGAACCCGAGACGCCAACTCCAGGAATACAAGTTGACATAACGCATCGCGCAATAGATATACATTTGATAATTGATATTATAGTAAATACTAAACATGGTACTACCCAATGAGCTTCTAGCTACACAGCTACTTATCGCCGAAAATTGAGTTGTCACTTGGGCCCTTGCAATATATTTATTAATATATTTAACCACTAATGCTATACCAACATAATCTAGCAATAAAAACGTTAATTACACTTACACACGACTTTTAACATTTTAAAATTAATATGTGACACACGACGTTAATGTGAGTGTTTACTGAAATAACATGGACTAAGTAATATTATTTATAATTCATGGAATTTCATGCGTATCGTACATACGTATCGTTGGTAGGTATATGATTATAAATCGATATTCACTTTATAATGCTATGAAATTGCTTTTCGATCGTGGCTATAGTAGATGTTTCATATTTGTTTAACCATTAGAATATTAAAGTTTAATTTTATCTGATACTTAAAACAAATTAAAAAACTCAAATATTTTGGAAATAGTATAAATAGGGTTTTAAAGTACTTCTGTTAACTCTACAATTTTAAAATAAGTATCTACTTACTTGTGTATGTACTATGTACACTTATTTAAATCACAACAACAATAAGTCACTGATATATTAATTAATTTATTACAAAAGATACTAAAATATATTATTTTTAATATTCATGTTCACACTATTTTTAAATTAGATACAATAGACAGCACTAGCCCTTGATTACTTTAATTTACGTCGAATAACGCCGCTCTACTTACTATTTGTCAATAACATGATAACACATAACAAGTCGATATCCAATGGTTATCATGTACCTACATAGATAAGGGCATGGATCAAATGCATTTAGCTTAATCTTTAATTCTTCTTACTTCTATACATACAATAATTTACAATACAATATAAATACATTTTTTTTATTTACAAATGGCACAGGAAACGCTTTAGCTTCCAAAGATATCTTATTCTGTTCATATATCACTAAATTTAAATTGAATCTCTACTTTACAATATAAAACTATGTATTTTAGTTTTTTTTGAATTTGGCAATAACTACAGAGTCGTCGAAAACTGTTTCTATAAAAATTACGTTATTTATAAACAGTAACAAGAACTGAATGTGTACAATAATTTTGTACTTATTTAGTTTAACGGCGCGCTATTAAGGTAGAGCGAAAGGTCCGGTAACTCTAGGCGCCAAATGGCGAAGCGCGCCAAAATACCAAATGGGAAAATATGTAAAATAATAAAATATCGACTAAACGAAAGGTTAATAATTATTATCAATTATTAAACTTAAAAATACAAAGCACACTTATGATAATCTCACTCTAATCGGATCAAGGGCCTAGAATCAATGCAGTACATGTTGTTATATGAATAAAAAATGAAATGTTAATGTTCATGTTTTCGTAAAGTTTTCATTTCTATCGGTGGTCATGAGATTTGTACAGGGATTTGATGATGAAAGATGGTAAGATCTTTTATGTTCAGAAATATTTTTAACATAAACCTGAAGACTACTAACGATAGATGGCGATAAATAAAATAAAATGGATTAATTAAATTTATTTCAAAATTCTAAGTTAACTTTTTTAAAACGTTTAAAAACTTTTCAAAGCAAAAGTCGGATTCTTTTAGTTATTCATATTAACATAATTAATTTATTAATAAATCTAAATATTACATTGTACATATCAATAAATATTTACAAAAACTAGAAGTGGGAAAGATTTCTCGAAAGAAGGACGCCACACGTATGGCCTATTTACATTCATTCTGAGGTTATTATTTATTTTTATGTCTCTTTTATACCTGTTTTTTTTTTTGCTTCTATTGTGTTCGCATCTTACCTGTGCAATGTATTGTACCTGGAAGTAAGACCAGTTGGAGGAAGAATTGAGAAGGGGAAGTACATCCTACAGTAGTCCTGACTGACTGATAGATCAACACACAGCCTAACCCGCTGGTCGTAGAAACGTGAAATTTGGAAGATTTAATCCTTATATGATGTAGGCATCTAATAAAAAATTATTTTTCGAAATTCATCGCCTAAGTGGGTAAAATAGTGGATTAAAGATAGTATGAAACTCTGTCATTCTTAATGTGAAATAGACAGAAAGTGGTGTTTAGCTTTACGATAAAAAACAAGAAATATATTAATTTGATTTTTTACGAAATTCAACCCTTAAAGGGGTAAAAGGTGGTAATAAAGTTTATATCTATATAACTTGGCTCAGTTTGTAGTGACCCTACTTGCTGTGCCAGCGGTCGCGGGTTCGAGTCCCACTGGGAGGCATCCATTTGTGTGATGAGCACAAATGTTTGCACTCCAGTCATGGGTGTTTATATTTCTATTATGTATTAAAAAAAAAAGTTATACATATATGTGTAGTGTATCAACTATTTGGTATCCATAATACAAGTCTCGTAGCTTACCATGGAACTAGATGGTGCTGGGTGTTAATCTCCCAACATATTAAAAAAATTAAAAAAAATATGTAAAAAGAATTTGTTATGATTAAAATTACTTGAAACTTGGTATTAATGCTCTTCTATACAATTAAATAAATACGCGTTTTAATATTATTTGAAATTCAATCCTTTATGAAAGTTAGTATGAAACTCTATAATTAATATGTAAAAAAAGTACAAAAAAGTAAAATAATATATTCACCTGTAGACGATTAAAGATTTTTAAAACCACTTTCTTTAAAATGATGTCCACATAGCCTTAAATATAAAGATTGCAATTTCACCAATTTTTTCAGTTTTTG
Organism: Brenthis hecate; assembly: GCA_951806755.1. Taxonomy (NCBI): domain Eukaryota; kingdom Metazoa; phylum Arthropoda; class Insecta; order Lepidoptera; family Nymphalidae; genus Brenthis; species Brenthis hecate. The sequence goes on from OX638264.1 coordinate 1,400,702, forward strand.
TCTTTTGGGAACAAATCATATCCATTTTCTTTGCATCCTGGCGCTGCATAATTTGACATATTAATTAAATTTTAAATAAAATGAAACAAAATCTATCCATGCTATAGAGCTTTACAATTTATTGAGGACTATCGTAATCGCGACATCTGGTGGGAGAAAAAGTCAAAATTCTTCCCCTTTACGATTGTATATTTTTATCTGTATTGAAGTGGCGCTGTTTGACATTATCTGTCAGCTTGATATTTTTGCACTTGACAGCTGATACTTAACAATTTTGACATAAATGAAAGGAATATGGACACAAATAAGATGTTTACTTATTCAAGTTTAGAATAGTTTAGATTGTCAAGACATAATTCATAGGCTTATTTAGTCATTTTATTAATTTTTCTTACTAACATTTATGAACTTGTAACGTAACCTACGTTCAATCTTGTTGGATACAAAACAAGAAATCTTACAGAAATACTTATTTTATATGTACTTGCCCAAATGGATGTAGATTTACTACGACCGGGCACTGTGCCCATATCCCCTGACACAGTATTTTGGTTTGAATTTTTATTAGACCCCAATTTATTGAAGAAACATTTAAGTAAACCCAACCCAGGTCAGAAAAATCATATACATTCTTACATGATAACATATGTATAAATATTTAATATGACGAATTTATTTCAATAGAGCCATCAGCATGTGACTTAATAGAAGAATTCCTGACAGTAGACACTAAAAATGCTAACTCGAAACCAACAAGTGAACGGGTGGTTGATGTTGATGCACCTTCAAGTCCTCCATCTGCGAGCACTCCTACATTACAGTTCACACGCAAGCAACTTGCTTTAAAAATCCTTGCACTAAAAGTTGCATCAACATTAAACTGGAACTTAGGTATGTATTGTAAACAATCTTTTATGAAATATGAAGAATAGCCATTATAAAATATAATATTTTAAATATTATATTTCAGATATATTTGAAAGAAAGCTTCCTCCACCAACTCAACAACATCTAATGCAAGATCTGGTTTATATGGCCACAGATACTGCTTTTGCGGTACCACCACAGGTAAAAAAAAGTATTCTCATAACATTAATTTAAAATTGTATCTTAAATATAATAAAATAACAACAAATAAAGTACACATTTTTAATATTATTTATAAATCTTCATATTATCTTACCTTGCATGCATAAAGATATTCTACAAACTTCCCCTGTTACTTAATTTTTAAATTCTGATATCAAAAAGAACTTATGTGATGTTTTACAGGAAACAACACCAGAGCTCTTACAAAAACCACAGGCACAATTTGCCCTCACTTTATACCATAGATGGGTGTTAAGATTTCCAGTCAAAGCTGCTCTATATTCCAAATCAGCAAAAATGTCTTTAGTTCATATGTAAGTTCAAGTAAATTCTTAAGTGCAATGTGCATGTATAAATAGAGAACTATGTATAATGAATGCATGTCCCAGTACTGGTACAAAATTGTTATAATAAAAAATTACAAAATAAGTGCTATGTTCCCTCTGTATACATCCATACATGGTCTGTATACAAAATAAAAATGTACAGTATAAAATTCATAAAATATAATGTAAAAACCAAATTTGAAAGTATTTACTTTTATTAACATAAATATATGCAAGGTAGCATAGCATGTATGGGATACCATGGAGTCATGTGTGGCCATATTATTATAATCATACATTACTATATAACAAATATTATATTCCTTCATTATAACAAAATAATATTTTTTCCCTGAAAATGTTATGTTATAAAGAATAAGCTAAAATTTCTATTGTCTCCTGAAGACGTTATATCCCCAATAATATGCGGTGACAGAAAATATGACTAATTGCTACATCTCTTAAAAGAAAACATTAAAATATTACATTATTACAAATAGATAAAATTCATTGGTATGTTTCTATGTAGAAGTAAATGTAATAGAATGATCTCACAATGTACTGAACTGATTCTCAAAATTATCTATTCAAAAGCTATATCCCTGAATAGTTTATATTGATGTAGATTGCAAATTAGTGGTAAAGCAAAAACTACTAGTTAATTATAATCTCTATTCCTAGGCCTGGAATGCAAGGAGAAACTACCTACAACCCAATGAATCAAAATTTTGAAAAAATCTTGCGAATGTGTGAAGCATCACGTATGCAAAGTATTAGATACCTAGACAGTGTGTTATCATTTTACGACACTACGTTAGGTCATAGAGAACCCCGTAAAATTAAAATCCCCGTAATGGAAGCATTTGCTCATCTGACAGAAGATTCTGATGAACTAAATCACAATTGGGATGCTGGAGACATTCTTATAAGCCAGTATGAACTAGCCATGCAAATTCATTTCGATTTATGCTACAACTATTTCTTTTACGGTCAGCATGATTTAGCCAAACAACATATTTTGGGGTGCAGGGAGAATTCAGACCTTCTAGAAAAAGAAATATCAATCTCCGGTTATGGCACACACAAAACTATGCCATGGGGTGAATTCTACTATGCAAGTATGACTAAAGATGATATTTTAGGTTACATAAGGGCATTGAATCTCGGTTACGAAGTTTTGAATGAGGAACCAACACTCTTACAAAAACTTCAAGAATCAATAGCTAACCATTACACAGGGATAATAGCTATCTTACAGGCAGATAATCTGGTGCGAGAAATACCGATGGTTCATAGAGAGGTTGTGGAACTTGATATTCAAGGCTCTGCTTCGAGCGGAGCGTTTACAGTAGCTAGAGATCTATTGAATAGAGTTTCAGCCCTTAATGCAGTTAGATATGCTCTTGAAGGGGGTATACCCTCCACACATCCAGACTTTTTGAACAAATTCAAAAGTTTGGGCATCAAGTTTTTCGATTTACTATTTTGGGCTCTAGCGCCGGTGTTAATGTCCAATCTATCGGACGATGACTGGGAAAAGCTTAAAATATTCTTTCTCCATCTGGCTACTTCACAGTGCAAAATACCCATTGACAAAATAGATGAATACCTAAAAAAATATGTCGGTGAATCAGCAGAAATTATAAGAAAAAGATTAATATCTAACGAGCATTTAAGTCGAATACTAAATGATCCAAATAACGTTGACGACGAAAACATAGATCTTCCAAGAGAACTTTTAACTGATGATTGGGAAACGCCCGATTTTGAATTCAAGCCTGTACCAGAGTTGGAAATGGGGAAATTGAAAAAGCGCCTAATTGAGGCATCAACGGCGGACGATGTGCGTATGTGCTTAGTAAAGTTAGCAACAATGGCGCCTTCTTCACCCTTGTGGAAACTTAGTCCTTCATGGAAACCTCCCGGTGGTTTAGAGACTGCTTTGATATCTTTGCCCAGAGGATTTTTGCAAGACTTTGGATATGTAGTATCGGGTGCGGCTAGAGCTCGAGCAGAAGCAGGGTGTGCGCGAACAGCTTTATCTCTGCTTTCTGTGTTAGAAGGAGAAGCTAGAAGCCAATTAGGTGGTGGATCAGACCCTACATTGTACCGTCTCTGTCGCCACTTATCCTGGGAAGTGCTTTTACTTCAAGTTAATGTAGTGCTATCGGAATGGCCTCATCACCGTATCAATTTGACGGTCCTAGCCAATAAATGCAAGGCATGTATAGCGGCGGCTACATCTACTGACAGCATCGTTCCTCGACCTCAAGTAAGCCAATCAATATCTATACATATAATAAAAATGTAACTAAGCGGAATCTGTACATTAAATATTTTTTGGAAAATCTTATTGAAATAAACATTATTATAGATACAGAGGCCGAATCTATATATATATAGTTTTAGAATTTTTGTCTGTATGTTACCGCATAACAGAATAACCACTGGAGGGATTTTGATGAAATTTGGTATGATGATAGCTGGTTATCCGGGTCAATATATAGGACTTTTTACTGCAGGAAAATGTCTCATTTCTGAGAAAAAATACAAAAAACTGTAATGTAAGAGTATACTAATATGTAAAACCTAAGACTTTAGTTTTTGGTCATCTGAACGCAGGCGAAGCCGCGGGCAATGCTAGTCTTTTATAATTTTCTCTAAATAAATCAAATAATCATAACAATCACGTTCAGGTTCGCTGGAAACTCCCAGCTCAAAGTTCTCTCGAAAATCCATTTATACTAATATTATAAATGTGAAAGTTTGTGAGTATAGGTGTTCGTTACTCTTTCACGCCAGAACGCCTGAACGGATCTGGATGTTTGGCACAGAAATAGATTCTAGTCTGGAATGACACATAGGCTTCTTTTTCTTCCGGAAAAATATACGGTTCCTGTGGGATAGGTCTTCTTTTGTTTTCCTAGAGACGAACCCGCGCGAAGCGAGGGTGAGCCGCTAGTAAATCCATAAATGAATTCCTTTACTATGATCACGTTAACCAGTAGTTTAGACGCGATAATGCAATACACGAACACTTACAAGTACATTTATAACACCTGTATAACTTAAAAAAAATAAAAAAATATAAATATTTCAAATTCTGCTATATACAATAATATTTGGACAGGTCATTGAAGCATGCTGGATTTGCTTAGTGAATGCTTGCGAGTGGGAAGGGGCGGGTGTAGTGAATGGACCAGGGGAGGTGGCCGCGGCTCTGTGTGCTGCTTGCTTTGAGCTTCAAAGAGGGAAAGGTGTTAGAAAGTTCCCCAGGCCATTGTGGGACTATGGTAAGTAGGAATCAGGAAAAAATATGAGAAAATTTAAATATATATTATGTACATATTTCATGTGTTGAACAGCCACTCAATACAAATTATACATAAACAAAAAATCAACAAATGTTGATTCAAAAAATCAATTCATAATAAATAATTCATAATAACTACAGTAATCAAAATATTACGCTTAAATTTCAATTTTCAGCACTTTCGATTTATAGCAATGGATCAAACGGCGCTGTTAAACGGTCAGCCGGTGGGGCGCCTTCACATTCACGGGACGCAAACGCGGCTGAAGCACGTAACGCCTTCAACGCCTTTCTTTCGACTCTTCGCGAGCCCCTCGCAGTCAGTGTGATGATGTCCTTGCTAGCTAGAATCCATAACCTACTTATAGACGATAGCTCCTTGGAACTGGTAGTAGAATATACAAACCTGTGGCCATCCAATATATCCAATATGAACAATTACAACATAAAACACGTACTAGAGTCTTTGACAGATTTACTGGAAAGGAGCTTGAAGTTGTATCCGTATAATACGTCATGGTAAGTGAAACACCATTTTGTGTTATACTAGCGAAATAAGGTAATTTTAGACCAAACCACCCTTGGTTCCGTTACCTTGGCCTAACCGTATTCTGCGTCCCACCCCATGTAGATTTATAATTATAAATTAAAAATTTAAGTAACCCCTCTACGCAATTTAATTGTCATTTAACGATTACACTGGCACGCGTGAAGCACTTAATCGAGCAATCATTCGCCAAAATGCCTTACATCATTTTGGGAAAGAGCTGATACTCTTACACTGCTGGGCCGATATTAACTAAACATAGCTAAGAACCACGCAAGGAAACTGGCTTTCAAATGAAAAAAACCGCATCGAAATCGGTCCATCCGTTTGTGAGCTACGATGCCACAGACAGACAGACACACACACACACACATACAAACAGACATCGACGTCAAACTTATAACACCCACCTTTATGCGTCGGGGGTTGAAAATGCCCTGGCACATATTATGGGAGATGATAATAAGTGAGGGTATTAGTGAATTGAGTAGGTAGATAATACACTGCTTAGCTGCTTTAACAGTCTGCATAGACCGAATAAAATTTTATACAATATATAATAATGTAAATATGAAAATCAGTTTGTTGGCAGTAATTATATCAAGGACATACTTAACAATATAAGTAATAATATAACTTAGTAGTATAAATAAATAAATAAAAATAAATATGTTGGGAAATTAACACACATCACCATCTAGTTCCATGGTAAGCTACGAGGCCTGTGTTATGGATACCAGATAGTTGGTACACTACACAAATATAACTTTAGTATAATTTCATTGTTTCATTATATTAGTAACCCTGGATTCTCTTCGCGTTTATAATATTATGGAAACAAGTGCGACTTTTTTGACTCAATCTATAAATATCACTCACATCGGTAGCTTATTTTCGCAAAATGTTCAATTATTTAGCCTGTAATCTTCCTAGATAATTCCTCTCTTAATCGGTAACGACCATATGAAATCAGTATCAGAGATTTGCCCAAATAAACACTTTTGCTTTGGCTTCGGTTTGGTTAACATTAGTTGATAGTATATAGAGATTTCTGGTAAATAAACAACTTATCATAAAAACCCAGGCTGCGTCTCTACGGCGATGTAGAGATGGCATGCGGCCGATGGGCGGCGGCTCTCCGTCGCTACCTGTGCTCGTTGGCAGCGGCCACATGGCACTTCGCCAAGCGCGCGCCGGACGAGGGCGCGCTGGCGCGGCGCGCGGCGCGCTGCTGCCAGGCGCTGGCCGCGCCCACGCAGGCGGTGGCGCTCTGCCAGCTGCCAGAGGAACCTGATTACCCTACCGCCTTCAAATGTCTCGCTGAAAAGGTATGCGCCCTCGTCCCTCGGGATGAGTTCTATACAGAACTTTCTAGAAATATCAGTAAACGTCTTTGATGATATAGACATTCTATGATTGGTATTTGTATTGGTCTGGTATTCCTTTGTATGGGTATCGGTGTCAAATCTCCTTATCTATACATATAATAAAACTGTAGAGGTCGAATGTCTGTACATAGAAAAAAAATGCTAAAAACCGAGTCAGGAGATGTAAGAAGAGAAATAGAACAAGTCCATATTATTTTCATTTTTTTTTTGCTTCTCTGTTTGTCTGTTTGCACGGGCTAATCCCCGAAACTGTTGGACCGATTTAAATAAAATTTTGCATGGTGGTACCTTATATCACCGGTCAACATTTTTGATACTAAGAGTTCTCGTGGGATAGTTAAAAACTATAGTAACTTATACAGCTAAGCACACAACAATAAGCTAATTTAGTAGGGATGCTGATACCTTATATTGGCGGTCAAACAACAGGTTGCTTTTTATCCCGGAAAAATGAACGACTCCCGTGGGATAGATCTGTTTGTGCTTTATTGTATCTATAGCTGATCAAACTGATAGCACCACAATTACTCGTAACATTGTCAATCTGAGAACCATTTGCGCTTATACAAATCGGTGGCGCTTCCATCATAACTTTTTATAAAAGCATGTGCCATAGCATTCGTCACAGACCGTTCCAATAAAATTCTAGTTATGCTCTAACAGCTTAGTAGCCATGGTGAATAACAAACAAAACTCTCAATCGACAGACGGGTAACGCAGTGGATGCAATGGATGGGTACTATGGGTGTCTATGGGATGGCACTCTTTTAGAGGTGGCAGTGGCGCTACACGCTAGGAGGGGGGAGGGCGGGAGACGCGCGCGCGCCGTCAAGGCGGCCGGCGCCCTCGAACTAAACGCGAATAACAGTGAGGACATACAAAGAGAAGCCGCAGCGATACGACGTGCTAGACTCCTGAGAGCACTTACTAACCAATATGTCGCTTGATTTAATATAACATATTTAATATTGTGTGTGTGTGTGTGTTTTTTTTTTATTTTATTACCAAATAGCCTGATTCCCCTCGTATTGAAGGGAGGCCCGTGCCCAGCAGTGGGACGTTAAAAAGGGCTGAATACTACCAAACAGCTGGTAAGAATATAGTGTGCTTTAGTCATATACTCGTTTTATTTTCAGTGTAATCAACGACTTCATTTTGTAGCGTTTGATCTATAATATAAACTAATCAAAATAAATACAGATAAATTAATAAACAAATAGATAAATATTCAAATTTTAATTTACTTAAATAATTTCGTCCAATAACACACTGCTGACGTATAAATTAGTAATTAAAGCGAGGGTGAGTTACTAATAATATACTCATATGTATAAAGAAATAAAAACATCATTTGTATCTATGGATTTTATTTAACAATATTTTTAATTACACAATCAGTGGCATTTTAATATACGCTTAAATTGACAAGAGATGTAACTTTTAACATATAAAATCCACTATTAATACCTGCACTGCCATCATAAATTGTTATTATAAGACACTCCTTGATCGTCACCATCGTTTACCTTCCTAAGTAAATTTACTTTTATTTTTCACAGTCCAAAGTATAATTTCACATCTAAAAATGTTTTTTTTTTTACTTAACTTTAAAAGCACCCACCCAATACTTCCTTAGATTTACGCGAATATTTGACATTTTAAACAAAACTATCTTTTCGGATTTTTTCGCGGATTGATTTGAATTTTCGGTTCCCGACAGCATTCGAAACGTCGGGAACCAAAAATCCGGGAAAAAATTCGAAAAGATAATTTTATTTAAAAGCACCCACCCATTTTCATTTTGTGAAAAAGAATTAAAAATAGACTGAGTGGTATATAGTAATAAACAGCATTCATCGGGAATACTGGTCGATCTTTTCTATATAGTAATCTATAAGAGGATCTTGAGAAATTGCTCCATTGAAACCTGCACAATTATTTGAATTTAATTTCAATAGAAAGCGCAAAATTTATGTAAGAATAAATATAAAATCAGTATATTCAACAAGCACTGACTATTGCAAACAAATTATTTATGCTGAAAATATTTTGTGAAATTTCCCACGTTATTTGTAAGAAGGTAGGATACTTACTATGTTTTTTAATTCACAATTTTCGTAACAACAGGACATAATACAATAATACAAATGTTGATTCTAAAGAAATCACAGGTTAAAGCTCTAAGATAGGGAATGCTATGCAGCTATAAATATGTTTTTATTTTTCGTATTACAAAAGGATATGTACACAAAATATTTTCAAGATCAAACTTCCTTCAAATAGTTTAGCCGTCAGATAGGTACCTATTTTTTACCATATATTGAAAGGAGAAAGATACGGTTTTACACATTTCTGGGCCCAGATGATAGCAAACGATAAATATTTTTTGGAAGATATATATTTCAATGAATTAACCATTGGGCCCAATATTACCCGTCTCCTCTGTAGAGTCAATAATGAATGATAAGTAAATATTTAAAAATTATCCATCAATTAAGATGTAAGTACATTATTAGAAGATAAAATTGAGCGAGTGTTGACATTAGTGTATAATTTATATAAATGTTGTAAATCTCCCAAGAATATTGTGTGTTTTGGATATTAAAATTATACAAACCTTCAAAACACGCAAAATATAAAGTGGACCCAAATATTATAAATATTATACAATAATCTTGTTCCTAAGACAGAATATTAGCATTAGTCTGAATTACCGATTTATAATTAAATAAAAATATTATAAAGAAAAAGCCGGGGGTGTCGTGGGACAACCGGTAGAAGCGAAGTTCCTTTCGCTGTCTGCCTTTGGCTCATAAATTAGGTCTTGAAAATTGTATTAACTCATAAATATCAAACAATGTACATTGCACATGTTGCAGGTCATCGAAAAAATGTCTGTTATGAGTGCATACTTATTTCTTACAACATACATTTCTTAACACTCCCTTAACACACTCCCTTAACACACTCCCTTAACACTTATGATCGCCTGGTTGAAAATATGAACTTATAATATACTAGCGACTCACCCTCGCTTCGCTCAGGTTCGTCCCTATTGGATTCCCTATACAAACTTTCATCCTCATTCGCATCTCCATAAGGGATGATTTCCGGGAAATAAAGTATCTTATGTCCTTCCCAGGGTTTCAAACTTCTTACCAAACTATCTTCTTACCAAATTTCATCTAAATCGGTTCAGTAGATCCAGAGATTACCCCCTACAACGTCACAAACTCACAAACTTTACCTCTTTATAATATTAGTATAGAAAAGCTTGTTTCAAGGTTTACCTGTGTAGATAAACAAAAATACAATATGTAACTTGATTTTGACATAAGTAATTCTAAGACAAAAAAATTTTTTCTATAAAATAGGTAATTTTCGCCTTTATATTATGTAAATTGTGTAAAGTAATAAACTGATGCGTTTAATTATATTTAAAATTTATTTTCGTCTTTTTATAGCATTGAAATAAAAGCTTATTTTTTTTTTACTATAACTTCCGTCTAGCTCTCGTTCTCCAACTGTCTCGAGTAACATGCGATAAGGAACTTCGTTCCAAAAAAGATTGATAAAAATATGTCAGATTTTTTTTTAAATATTTTATTTTGATTTAAATTTCATAATATAATAATTGTTTGTTAAACCCAATTAATAAATAACTTCCTGTCGCAATATTAAAAGTTAATTTGTATATTTACCAAATATTTTGACAGTTTATAATAATAAAACAAAGTTATATGATAAGAATTAGGTGAGTAAAATACGTAGTTAATGGGTTTTCTAAAATAAAATATACTTAAAAAAAACCAACAGATAGATACAAATTAAAATGCAAATTAGAATAATTCATTATTTAAAAGAAAAACCTGGATGTTTCTTGTGTGAAATTTGATTTATTATAAAGCCCAGAACATTTTCACTAAAGCTCATCCCCATTGTAGCGTCAGTGCAGGCTACAATATTGTAAGATATTGATAGATGAAAATAAGTAGTATAAGTAAATACTATACCTATATACAGGTACGTGTAGTTACATGCAACCTCTACTAGACCAAGAAAACGTCGATATCTATATCCAAAAAACGACAAACTATAATATTTCGAATATTAGACGAATAATGATTTGGGTGTAATGCATCGATTTAAGTGCTGCTATTTATTTTCCCAAACTAAGATCTACAAAATTAATGTTTAATTCTACATCGACATTTATTAACAGTTCTTGCTATAATCGTCTTATAAACAACAAATAGGTTCTCAATGGTAAAACCACTACAAAATCTCTTCAGTTCTCAAAATCTGCTACGTTTATTCATATTGCTTAATATGGCTGAGTCTAAGTTCCAATATCTAAAGACCTGGTGATACTTAATATGTACATGTTTGTGAAGAAATAATACCAGTAGCCTGTAATAGAATTACACAACAAACGCTTCTAAAGCCAGCATAGCGAGCGCCGCCATTGCTGCTACAGCTGGAACGGTCACGACCCACGCGAATATTATATTCCTGCAACAATGCAATTCAATGATGAAGATATCAAAATGGTGAATTATTTTCAATAATCTACACATATCATAAAATTGGAACGAAGCCGAATCTGTAGGTGCATTAAATATTTTTTGGAAAATCTTATTGAAATAAACATTATTATCGATACAGAGGCCGAATCTATAGTTTTTAGAATTTTTGTCTGTCTGTCTATCTGTCTGTTACCGCATCACAGAAAAACCACTGGAGGGATTTTGATGAAATTTGGTATGGTGATAGCTGGTTATCCGGGTCGACATATAGGATAATTTTTACCGCGGGAAAATATCTCATTTCTGAGAAAAAATACAAAAACTGCATTGTAAGAGTATACTAATAAGTAAAACCTAAGAATTTGCTTTTTGGTCATCTGAATGCGGGCGGAGCCGCGGGCAATGCTAGTTTCATATAAAGTTATGCATATACATATATTCAGCACACAGAATAGGCTCTTCTCAGAATTAAAATATTCATACAAAAGTTGTTAATCTTTTATCTTAACGGAAATCCTGCAAGGATTGTAAAAATATCCATTTTCATTTTTCATGGGAACGTTTCTTTGGTAAAGCGCTTGCCATCTCGTAGCTTAAGTTATAGTAATACTCGTCAACCCTAATAGCGTCCCCCGACTGCCATATAAAAGTAAGTACGTAAGACAGTCGGGTGCGACCCGATATCGTCTCACCACCCGTACATACTCTGTCGTGCTTTTAGTGGAATAAACTCCTTTCGATAAATTATGATAACGATAGAGAACCCTAAGCTATAAATGAAAAACACTATTTAAAAATGTATTCAGAGGAAGTTTAGAACTGATATCTGAAAATTTTCATAAACATAAGCTACATTTTGTTTAATTATTATTTTATATATTATGTTTAATTACTATTATAGTATATCCGGCGCTTACACTAGGGGCACTCGGGGCTAATGCCCAGGGCGGCAAATTTTCAGGGGCGGCAGAATTCAGAAGGTGAGAAAAAATTATCGAAAACGCTTTTTGTATTTACCAAAAAATTAATAATAATAAAAATACTATCTAGTACATTTCGAAAAATTGAAAATATTTATAAATTATTTATTTCTTTTCATTTTTCAAATAAAAAAAAATTATTAAAAGAAATTAAAAAATTTCGAAACTTTATCCATTTTATGGAAAATTTCGATAATGGGGCGGCATTTTTATAGTGCTCAGGGGCGGCGCTAAGGTTGAATCCGGCACTGAGTATTTCTGTTCCCATTTTGACAAAATACTAATTTCTCAAATATTGTAATAGCCTTACAAATAGCGTGACTGGACCTCATTTCTTTGAAAAAGAATATAAAACATGACCAACCTGAACAAACTCCAATCGACTTTTTTGTCGGAGAAGTATCCGACGCAAACCACGGAACCGACTTTACAATGAGTAGTAGAGATAGGAAGCCCTGCCTTGCTCGCCACCAATACGGTGAGCGCTGCACCTAGCTCGATCGTGAATCCACTAGAAATTTAAATATTAATATTTTAATTAGGATATTCTTATTAAGGAGGTTGGAACAATGGCATTGATTTTTTTTCATGTAAAGACAACGTAATATTTATTTATTTATTATTATTATTTATTTTGTATAAGAATATCTTGTTTTTGGTTTTAATTATTAACAATATTACTTTTAGAATAAAAATAAACCATTTTATTAAGTATCTCTGGAAACCTATTTATTTATATCTATACATATATTAAACTTGTAACTAGCTAATTGTAAACCGAATCTGTACATTAAAACTTTTTTGGAAAATCTAATTGAAATAGACATTATTATCGATACAGAGGCCGAATCTATATATTATAGAATTTTTGTCTGTCTGTCTGTCTGTTACCGCATCACGGAAAAACCACTAGAGGGATTTTGATGAAATTTTATGATGATAGCTGGTTATCCGAGTCAACATATAGGATACTTTTTACTGCGGAAAAATATCTCAGACAAATCTATACTAAACGTTAAAACGTAAGTAGGGAAGTAACCGAGCGGAGCGAGGACGAGTCGCTAGTTTAATTAATAAAATATAAATAGGAATAAAATTTTATAACTAACATAATTATGATGACGATGAAATTCAAGCCCCACTTGTGCTATTGACAATGTTTACAGGCACGTGTATTATGATGGACGCGATGACTTTAGAGACTCGAAAGAACGTAGGTGTAAAAAATGTTTGTACTCACGTGTCAGGTGTTATGCTGGTCAGGTCTTCACCCACAGTTTGAATGACCCGCCTCCCCCACAGCCACAGCCCCAGCGCGATGCCCACTCCGCCAAACACAAGTATCGCAAGCGGGGTCTCCGCCCGCGCGTGTGCGCCGCCTTCAGAGTACAGCAGCCAGAGAGCGACGAGAGGCCCAATAGCATTGCTAGGAAGATAAAATATTCACTTATTAATATTCGTACATGTTGTATTACAAAATAATATTTTCGAGCTGCGTAGAACGTCTGAGTAACAAATACTTAATACGCGACTTATTAATATAATAATATTTAATTAACGTTATCGGCCATTTTCCAAATTTATATGTCTAATTTCATCAAGTAAAATATTTTTTTACGTAGTTTCTGGCTTAAAGTGGCTTATAACGAATATTTTATATTAAGCTAGCATCTTTTAACAGTTATCACAACTTGGACATTGTATGAAAACTTATGTAAATTCATATTCAGCAGTAAATGCAAATTATTCTTCTTAAATTACCTGACGTCGTTTCCACCATGCGCAAAAGCACCGAAAGTCGCTGTAAGGACTTGTAAGAAGGAGAAAAGTCGGAGAGTGTCAGGCGGTGGCGGAGGCGGCGCGGGCGGCGCGGGGCTCGCGGCGCGCAGGAGTGGCGCCGCACTAGAGTTCGGAGTAATGGCAGCCAGCCGCGTGTTACGCATGTCGCATTCTACACTCCATGCGCTGCCACCTTCTGGACCCTGAATTGTATAGTAAAAATCTTTGTTTATTATACGTTATTATTTCTTTACTAGTAAATGTTGTAATCTAAGATCATCACTTTGTTGATTAAAAACAAAATTTTAACTTTACTTTGTTTAAATAACAGAAACACCTCAATTTTCAACTTTTTGACATATTGAAATTTTTTTATGATGTATGAATATTAGTGTCCGACCGAAGGTCTATTTTTGGCCGAAGCCGAAGCCGAAGCCGATTAATCGGCTATCGCCACAACCTTCGGCCGAAGCCGAAGCCGAAGGTTTATATTCTCTCAGCACTCAGTAATTAATTTTGTATCAATACCTCAAATAACCTCAATATTGAAGGTTTATATTGACTGTCTCATATAGAAGTTGATGATATATTATAGAGATGGTTGGTTTAGAGATAAATAAAAGTTTGTGATTTTGTGATTTACCTACTGGTAAAAAATAATCATTTCTTTATTATGTAATTCACAAATTACAATTAGACCAATCAGTCAGATTACTAATGTATCACAATTTAATTGATAAACACAAATTCAAAACAAAACACTCGTTTAAATACACGTACGAACTTGTTTTGATGCATGCAATGTGATATTTTGACAGTGACTCCCCGCCGCCTCATGACTTGCGTAACAGTTCGTTAAATCTCGACGGTCGCTCGGACCTTCGGCGAAACCTTCGGCTTCGGCCGGGTTTTGGGCCGAAGCCGAATGTTTCGCCGAAGGTGGATTTTTTGGCCGAAGGTGGCCGAAGCCGAAGCCGAAGCCGAAGCTTCGGTCGGACACTAATGAATATATATGGATCATTCCCTATCGTAGGTAGGTACCTATATCTATAAAAACTATTTACTCTTTGAGAGAAAGCATGAAATGCATATATAAAATATCCTAATATACAACATACTCGTACCTTATCTAATCTAGGAGGAGGTGTGTCAAATTCTACAGCAGCAGGTTGTGATTTTAGGGTTGATAATCGTCCAAACTCGGCGCGAGCGATAGTGTCACAAGAATCTCCCAGAAATCCATTCTTTGAATCGTAACTCTCCCCCATGCCCACCAACTGGGCCGAGTCTAAGCTCTTGCAACAACTTAACGTCTCGTCTATATATTTAAATGTATTTATTTGAGGATCTGCATCAATGAGTTGTAACCGTGATTTATTTGGCGGACTTAAGCTTCTAGAAAGTATGCTACAATCGTCCATAGTCGCGAGAAGTGCTCGATTTCTGGCATTCAATTCCTTAACACCGACGGAACATTTATCTGCGTCGCTTAAGGTCACCATTTCTGCACTTTCAGCTATTGCTTCTAGAAGTTTGCCATCCTCTGAGAGTAAAGATGTTGGACGTTGAGGAATGCTGTTTTTAGTGTGTGTTGGTGTGTTAGCAGGTGTTGTTTCTGAAATTATATTGTGAATTAAAAATAATATTTTTCTATAGTCACAGTTACAATTAAAAAAAAAATAACTAAATGGAGGCTTTCATTTAAAATAGATTCCTAATCAGATATTTTCGAAGTCGGTGCCAGCCGATGCAAAGCAAATCTAATATATTTCGATACGTAAAATACATCACAAATTGATGTAGGTACTTATAATATTTTAACTATATTAGAGTGCATACCTAATCATATTTACCTATTAGAAATTCATATCTTAAAATATTGTCGGCTGGCACCGACTTCGAAAATATGTGATTAGGTATCTATTCTAAATGAAAATCCCCGTTTAGTTATTTTTTACATTTTAGTGCCTGGAAGTTGGTTTTTCTTTATTTTTTTTTAAGTTTTTATTTTTCCACTTTTAGTCTAAGACGTAATAAGCAGTTAATTTGTAAGAAGAAAGTTTTTTAATAACATTTGTTGATTTAAAAAAAAATCCTCGAATCGATAAAATTTAAATGGGACCACCTGGAAAGTATACCCTTCGAAACAAAAAAAAATCCAAATCGGTTCAGGCGTTTTCGAGTGATCGATGAAAATATATAAAAAAAAGATTCCGACGAATTGAGAATCTCCTCCTTTTTGGAAGTCGATCAATAAAAACTTATTTTTACTTAAATCAAATAATAAACCTCAAGTTAATTTTATATAGATATAAAATTTACATAAGTTTGATTTGACTAATTAAATTGAAAAAATATTAATATTTAAGTTACTGTAGAGATATTTAAAAAAAACTTACCATTAGATAATCCAAGGGTAAAATTGACTGGTGGTGGCGTGAGATGACGACGATAATATGGTACCAGAATGGCACGGACACATATGGCTCCAAGAGCGCCAAGAGCCAAAGAGCCGGCCAAAGCTATCCACAAAGGTATTTTATCCATTGCTAATACTGAAACACATAAGTTCATTTATGTTTGCGAAATAAATTATTACCTAATTAAAACTTTTCTCAATACAATTTAATTGTAAGGAAAGAATTAAACATAATTATTTAACAGCATACTTACGTTTAGGACCATCAAGGAATACACTAATCACGTTAACAGCAATCGTTGCCCCGTAAAAGAAAGGTAAAGCTTGCAGTCCCGCAGAAAGCGGCTGCGCAGCACGCAGTATGAACCTCCGCACCAACCAGTACAATGTTGCCGACACTGCACCACTAAGTGCCGGAGAGATGAACCAGGATAAAACTGTCAAAAATATTACAATTATTATACCTAGTAAATGCAAGCAAAATTTGAAATCTTATTAAATAACTAGCACTGCCCGCGGCTCCGCCCGCGCTCAGATGACCAAAAACAAATTCTTAGGTTTTACATATTAGTATACTCTTACATTGCAGTTTTTGTATTTTTTCTCAGAAATGAGATATTTTACCGCGGTAAAAAGTATTCTATATGTTGACCCGGATAACCAGCTACCACCATACCAAATTTCATCAAAATCCCTCCAGTGGTTTTTCTGTGATGTGGTAGCAGACAGACAGACAGACAAAAATTCTAAAAACTATAGATTCGGCCTCTGTACCGATAATAATGTCTATTTCAATAAGATTTTCCAAAAAATATTTAATGTACAGATTCGGCTTAGTTACAATTTTATTATATGTATAGATAACAAAGGCCATGTGCTTTTCATTTGTTGCTTACCAATCGCGCCAAGAGTAGACCAGCGCACACCGATGGGGCCTTTAGCAGTTAATGTAAAACCAACGGTTGCTCCAACCACCGAGTGAGTCCCCGAAACCGGGAGCCGTAACGCCGTGGCCAGAATCAACCATATTGCACCAGCAATGAGTGCAGCAAGACAACCCGCCGCCAGAAGCTTCTCACCCCCATCCGCGTATAAGGACACGTCCAATATCCCCTTTCGCATTGTATCTGACACCTTGTATCCTATATGTAATAAGTTTGTTTTATTATATAAGTGTTATCTATACTTTATATTATATTATAAAGAGGTAAAGTTTGTGAGTTTGTGAGATTGTGAGTTTGTAACGTTGTAGGGAGTAATCTCTGGATTTACTGAACCGATTTAGATGAAATTTGGTAAAAAAAATAGTTTGAGACCCTGGAAATGACATAGGATACTTTTTATCCCGAAAATAATCCCTTAAAGGGGTGACAATGGGGCTGAAAGTTTGTATGGGGAATCAAGATAGGGACGAACCCGAGCGAAGCAACAGTGAGTCGCTAGTATGAAATAAAGATTTTAATTCCTATCAAACATATATCTAAATAAATGTACCAGCAAATTTTAATAATTATTATCTTAAGTATTGGTATATTAATATATAGTAGAATCTAGAAAGTTTGAAACTAAGAAATCACGAATTAAAAAAATAACATTTTCCTACCTATAAGAACAGCTCCAGCGATCTCGAAAATTGTTGCCAATATGCATGCTTGTGTTAGTGTGAGGACTTTCGAACCAACGCTCGTGCCGAAGGAGTTTGCTACATCATTAGCGCCGATACCAAACGCCAATATAAATGCTACCACAAAACCACATATCACCAGCCAAAACAATTCGTCCGAATACGGTTCCATTTCTGCTTTTTGATGTCTTTTATTAAAAATTTCCCGGCATCGGCTATTTTTTTTATATATATAACATTTACTAGCACCTAATTTTTGCAACTAAATATAGTTAACAAATAAGCTTGGCTTTAAAAATGATTTCCTAAATACTAATCTTCACCGTAACAAATCCTTTTCTATTTAATTCAAACAGTCAAAATCATCTTTCCATATAAAAATATGTAACATACAAAATTTTACAGTAAGATATCTACTTAAACAAATTTTATTTTAATTATCATTAGTAAATGGTATTTAAAATATTAGTAACAATATTGATTGAAATTACAAAATTGTGCGTCACAATGTAATATCCTTAAAAAGCAGTTCTTGGAGATGATGTGGCTTTAGTAAGTTCGGCTTCATCTCTGAAAGTAAAAATAGTACGTTTCGTAAGAATTGCTAAGATTGCACGACAGTTAATTAAATCTTATTAGCTATGATGCCACAAGTTGAAACTCCTTGACGTTATTAAGGTAATTAGAATAATTTATTTTTATTTCAAGCAAGACTTCAATATAATTTTTTCTAGGTACATAGTCTTATAAGATAATCTAGATTTTTTTTAATTTCTTTGATATACAATGATGTATAACAAACACCACATGGTCTCTTATTGATTTGTCGACGCCATTCAAAAACAATTCGCGGTTAAAAATCTTATTGAAATAGGAAATCACTAATACATATATTTATTTATGGCTATTAGCTATATATAACGTTATTTCCTCTTTCGATAGACTACCAAAATACGTATCCTTCTAGCCAATTATAACATGTGAACACGTTAATTTAAAGCAATCATTAAAATGATTATTTTATGTGGCGCACGTTATCTGAGGTAATACAATATTATTTGAATAAATACAATATAAAGAGCACAATTACTTACTTTTTGAAAATGTAGGATTTTATGGTCCTAAAACTTTGAAAACTTCTTATATGAGTAAGGCTACTCGCCTTGAATAACTCAGCTATAAACTGAAGTTACCGAGGGTCGCCCCATCTCCTAGTCTGAATGGAGCATGCGCGGACCGCCACCCCACTTCTGCAACCCCCCTTTGCCGTCTTCATTATTATAGAACTATAGGCACCGGTATTTGCAAAAGACCCCCTGGAAACAGGCTTTTTAAAGCTAGACGCTGTAACAAGTTTATGGCTCATCGTAAATCTCATCTACAAACTTGACCTTCATTTATTGAAATAAGTAATATTAACGAAGATCTACTGAATGTCCACACTTAATTCAATTTTCTATTCAGTAAATAATCTTTTAATTTCAATAGGTTTTGAATTTTAAAACAGTGTAACGTAGACGTTGGTTAATTAAGATTATTGTTTTTAAATCCATTATGTCGCAATGGCTTGTTGGATAAACATAAAATAGGTTCGATTCTACATGCATTTTTATTTTTCGCCTCGGTATTATTATTAAGTATCCAATTATAAATGTATAAAATGCTTTATGACCTTTATAAGTTATTTTTATAAAAAGTGAGCTGCGCCGATAAATGCAAATAAAATATATAAATATACAAACATTTTTTTTTTTTTTCAGGACATTAACACACAGCACCATCCAGTTCCATGGTAAGCTACGAGGCTTGTGTTATGGATACCAGATAGTTGATACATTATACATATATAACTTTTTTTTAAATACATACATATTATAAATATAAACATCCATGACTGGAGTACAAACATTCGTGCTCATCACACAAATGAATGCCCCCAGCGGGACTCGAACCCGCGACCACTGGCGCAGCAAGTAGGGTCATTACCAACTGCGCCAAACGTGGAAAATCAACTAGGAACTTAAATACTTGTATGTATGCTTATCAAATTATTTTACCACAGTTATCTTATATTATTGACCGACTGCGGTTTAATATTGCAAGGATTCATGACCATCGGAATAAACATGCTATTTCTGGTACTTACAGTACCTGGCTGGCTATATAGGAACGAAACGAAATTAATTTTATATTTCTTATAAAATTATTTATTTTTTTCGTTCCTCTCGTAAGTGAATCTTCGGGTATTATAAAGCTTAGCCAGGATACTGACACTACTGTGTCTCGGCGGTGTAAGTCCGACTATTAAACCTACGTATATGCGAAACTACTACTAGTACTATTAGATGTACCTTTATGTTTGTCTGTGGGTCCTGTTTGCCACTCCTTTTTCTTCGTTTAGGTCTTGAATTTCAAATAATTCTTTCTCGAATATCGTCATCTATAAACTGCCTAGTTGATACACTGGTTTGTATATAGGTATGGCTACAAATCCGCAGCTGCTGAGTTTGAGTTACAGGTCGAGCCAAATATAGTACCTATAGGTAAATGAATTTTATGATAATTAATTTTCAGTAACACTCCGAAGTTGAAAAGCTGTCAGCGTTAACCACTGTACTTCAAAAGCCGTAAAGCATCAGTCCTGCGTCCGATCTCTCACCGGTCATGTTTAATTGTTATCCTATCGGAATTGAGAGGGTAAAGTGAAAAAGATAGAGCATGCACTATAATAATCCCATGCGCAAATGGCTAGTTTCATTGAGATATGCCACAGAGGACAAATTCGTCAGTACTCAGTAGCCCATTATTAATTACTAGCATTGCCTGCGGCTCCGCCCGCGTTTAGATGACCAAAAAAGAAATTCTTAGGTTTTACACATTAGTATGCTTTTATATTGCATTTTTTCTATTTTTTTTTTTCAGAAATGAGTCATTTTCCCGCGGTAAAAAGTATCCTATATGTTGACCCGGATAACCAGCTATCACCATACCAAATTTCATCAAAATCCATCCAGTGGTTTTTCCGTGATGCGGTAACAGACAGACAGACAGACAGACAAAAATTATAAAAACTATAGATTCGGCTTTTGTATCGATAATAATGTCTATTTCAATAAGATTTTCCAAAAAATATTTAATGTACAGATTCGGCTTAGTTACGATTTTATTATATGTATAGATTATTTAGGGATGTCATAAATGTACCAGGCTGCCTAAATGCCTACATACATACATTTATGTATATATATATATATATATATATATATATATATATATATATATATATATATATATATATATATATAGTCTGGCCATAAAATATGTACTACATTTGAATTTGGAATCTCATTTTTATATGATTGTTCATTGTTTTTTCTTATTTTCGCGCCAATACATTATAAAATATTTTGTGATACTAAAATGTTGTGGGGTGGTAAAGAGAACCAAATCGCTGTGATTGGATTACACAAAGTAGGTATGGAGCCAAATACAATTTTTAAAACTCTCCATACGCTTGGTATTAATCAAATGTTTGTTTATTGATAGTGTAAGGTTGTATTTTTATATATTGAGTGTTTTAATAGAAAATAATATATTTAATTAATTTGTAACGATTTATGTATAAGGCATTTACTTATGTGACCTTAGCCGATAGGAATGTGTTTAAAAGAAAGGCGCGGTTATTCATTTGTTTTTACCCGCGCTTTTGCACAGAGATGTCGGTACCACCATGTAGTGTGACTGGTCACGAATTGTTTATAATACTGAAAATTATGATTATAAATTATGTAACTCACTGACGATTATAAAGGAACTGAATATAATAATATAAGCAAGGAATATCTCGAAGTTTTATTAGTTACCCTACAATAGATACAATGAAACCTCCTGTTTGTGACAGAAAAAGATCTGGCAGTCCACGTAGTGTTCGTACGAAAAAAGCGATCAAAGCAGTAAGGGAAAGAATTCGAAGAAATCCTGTCCGAAAGCAAAAGGTTTTATCTCGGGAGATGAAGATAGCACCTAGAACTCTGTCGCATATTTTAAAAGACTTGCAACCTATAAGAGACGCACTGGTCATTTCTTAATTAATAATTTAAAAAAGAAAGTTAAATTAAGCCCCTTAACAACACGGAACACCATGTATAATAACCAAGAATGGTCCCTTCAACAAGACTCAGCGCCGGGTCATAAACCTCGATCCACGCAATCTTGGTTAAAAAACCCACGTTCCGGACTTCATCAGAGCTGAAGACGTCACCTAGTCCCGATATTAATCCGCTGGATTATGATTTATGATCAGTTTTAGAGAGTATGGCTTGCTCTAAATGCCATGATAATTTGGAGTCCCTAAAACAATCCATACGATTGGCAGTGAAGAATTTTCCCATGGAAAGAGTGCGTGCTTCTATTGATAACTGGCTTCAACGTTTATTAAACTGTATTGCAGCCAATGGAGACGATTTCGAATAAGCTTTATATATTTTTAATGGTTTTATATTAATGTATTAAACTAAACACTGTAATAGTAATAAATGTTACGTGCAATAGAAAAAATGTTTTTTTTCTTTATAACAATATTTAGGGCAAGACTATCGATGTGTTCTGCGCGTTAAAACATTAGTGAGGAGAAACAACATTTTAAATACATAATATATAATTAGAATGTCTTTAAATTTAATGTTTTAAAATAAAGGAAAATATTGGATTTAGTCTTTAAGTATTTCGAGTATATTTAGGTAAAGTCGGTGAGCTTTGATTTGTATCGGCTGGCACCGACTTAGATTAGGTATCTACTATCTATAGTAAATAAAAACTACCAATCAGTTATTTTAATGCTTTTTAGTCGGTTTTTTTAAGTTTTCATTTTTCCTTTTTTAGTGTAGACATACTTACATATAGTACCTAGTAAGTACCAAAGTAAGAAGAAGTATTTTAATAAAATATTCGCTTAAGCCGTATATGTTAGTTTGATGCCAATTTTTATATGAAGACTGACAAATTAAAATTTGCTTTTTATTAGTAATACTAAAAATCAGACTCTAAAATCCAATTGTAACGTATTGGGTTTGTCAAATTAAATAAAATCAGCCCAAACTCAAAGTATCTACTATTAATGGTTGAAGAGTTCCACCTATTCACCTTTTGGTCTTACCATCAGATCAGGTCAACGATACCAATTCACTGCATTATAAACGGGAATAGAAACACTTGCAGAGTTTCAAGTTAATATGACAATTACAATTAGGTTAAATTTTTAAATTAACAATTTTCCAACCTTAGAAATGTTTTTTTTTTCATATCTAAATGGGACTAAACTGGAAGTATCTATTTTCAAACAAAACAAAAATTGTCCAAATAGTTTAATAAATGACGGAGTTCTGAGATAATAAACATAAAAAAAGCACTTTGAAAACCTCCTCTTCTTTGAAGTTGATTGAAAATATTATCTTCAACAATTTAAGTTAGTTTGATGCCAATTTTTATATGAAGACTAACAAGCTAAAAAATCGCTTTTATTAGTAACGTTAAAAATCGGGCTCCAATTCTAACGTATTAAGCTTATTAAATCAAACCAAATAAGACCAAACTTAAAGTACCTACCTGCTAGTAGCCTTTGAAGGGTTCCAATATCCACCTTTTGGCCTAACCATCATGATGATACCAAGTCACTATACTATCATCGGAAATACAAACACTTGCAAAGTTTCAACTTGATATGACAATTAGAAATTCATAAAAAAAAGTCTAATTAATTCTGCTAACATACTTCAACTACTCAACAACGGAAAACTCTATGCCATGGAAAATTTTATGGGATCACCTCATAGCCTACCCTAATAGAATACAGTTTAAAGTAGCAAAATCATCAAACCCGTCATATGCCGAAACCGTCTCCGAGAAACTGATGACATACATAATAAAAAGATACATACAAACGAACATAGAACCTCCTCCTCTTTGGAAGTCGGTTAAAACTCTTTACTTCTAAACATCTTGTAATAAACTCAAGGTAAGGTTACGGTGACGTAAGAGCTCAAATTCTTTTTTTTTTTTAATTTTACTTTCAAATGCATGATTTTTATTACAAATATATTTTAATATAAAAATTAAAAGGGCCTTTACACTAATCTAAACTAATATTATAAAAGGTAAAGTTTGTATGTAGGTCATAAGACTACTGATCCGATTTTGTAAATTCTTTCACTAACACGAAGCTACATTACTAGACTTCAATTCTTATTTCATAATTAGCAAAATGGTCATTGACTTTTTAAAAATAATTTTTTCTAAGCTAGCAACCTCAACTGTATAAAATACAGGCACTGGGCACAGATTAAGCAGGTCACAAAAATATCAACCATGGATGAAATTGACAAATATAACTATCAGATCAGTGTCAAGTGTCAACTGTCAATCTAAAAATTTACGTCTTCACCAAAATCATTGAATTAATTAAATTTAAACATCAAATAATGTAAATATAGGAAATTTTCTTTTTAATTTAAATTAATATGTTCTCCAGAAATGTTAGGTCGGCGGCGGAACTGACTCTTTGCTGGTAAATATCGTATATTGTCAAATTTCTACTTCATTAATTCTAAAAAAAAATCATAAAATTATTGTAATTGGAATTATAACAAAAATTGTGAGTAGTTTAAATTTAATCATAGTTCAATAAATAAAAGAAACACACTTTATTTAATTCCTTCTAAAAATCATTTAATATACTGTCTTCCAGCAATTCTACACTGTTCCAGCAAAAAGCAAGTAATTTAGGACATGTCCGACTACAACTAAGAAACGCATTTAATAATTCGCGGCGCGGTGCACGACGGCATACTCCTGAACCCAATCCACTAGAACTACATATAGAATCTGGTCCATTGCAAGCAACAAATCTGTTCAGACCCTTTTTATTTACAGTTGGGGTAAATAAACCGCTTATTATATATTTCTAGTTTTCTTGTAGCTTGACTGATGTAATAAGCAGAATAGTGTATGTCTGTCCTCATTGAACATTTTATATCCTTGCTAAACTTCATTAGTCAGTTCCATTTAAACATAGAAAGGTCAGAAACAGAGAGAAAATTATTTACATTCACTAATATTTATTAGATTGAATAATGGGACTATAGTCTTGGGAATTATTGTGATGCGAAAAAAAAATTGTGTCGATAAATAATAGTTACACAATATTTACGTAATGTCTGACACTGAAAACTTGTTCAAATATGTTTGATCTATATAATTGAAATGAATTAAAATAAAAAATATTATTATAAACATATTGTAGGTATCCTCTTTGAGTCTAGCTGGCTGTGTAATCTGGGAATATGAAAACTTACGTTCACATGCTACTTCTTTTCTCAAAAGACCTGGAAACTGGTTAAATTCACATCAGAAGAGAATAACTTCGCAATTTGTAAGTAATAATTTTCAGGATATTTCTACCATTAGTAATAAAAATGAGTATGTACAAACTTATGTTCTACTGAAATAATGAATAAAAAGAAATTTGAGGTTACGTTAACAAAACTTTTTAGAAATCAGAACCAGGCCCTATAAGAAAATGGTGGAATTCACTTAGGGAAAGTGAAAAAGTTTTCTACCCCATCTTAGCTGCAAATGTATTAGTATTTGGTGCTTGGCGAGTTAGGCCACTTCAACCCTTTATGGTTAAATATTTCTGTTCAAATCCTTCAGGCGGTAAGATTTCTTAATAAGTAACTTTCTTAGTAACTCAATATTTAAAATAAATAAAATATAAAGTAGTGCTTTTTATTGTTTAAATATTTATGAAAATACAAGTAAAAAATCTTAAAATATCTTTAACTGAAAAAAATTGTGTTGATTTGATTTGTCGAGTTTTTTTAATTTAAAAAATACGTTTATTAAGATGTTATTACATGATTTTAATAATATGTAAATTTTTTCAGTGGCAAAATGTCTCCCAATGGTTCTGTCCACCTTTAGTCACTATTCAACATTTCATTTGGCTGCCAACATGTATGTTTTATACAGTTTTATGCCAGGTAATTTGTTTTACTTACTTTTAGTACTCCCCTTCACTAATGGTGTATTAAAGTACTTATCTTATTTATAAAATTACCATGTCACAATGTTAGTTACCGTACTCCTCCGAAACGGCTTTATCGATTTTTACCAAATTTTATATGCGTATTCAGTAGGTCTGAGAATCGGCTACTATCTATTTTCCATACCCCTAAGCGATATGGATAAGGGTGGTCCTCCTAGACCCCACCCCAGGGACGAACCCGAGCGGAGCGAGGGTGAGTCGCTAGTATAATATAAAAATAAAAATTACTACATATTGTAATATGCAAGTTTTATTTTTTCAACAGCTGCTGTGACGTCATTAGGGAAAGAACAGTTTGTAGCTATGTACCTTAGTGGTGGAGTTATAAGTAGTTTTGCAAGTTTCCTATACAAGGTTATGCTCAATCAACCTGGACTCAGTCTTGGAGCGGTAAGTATATAATGATAAATTTAAAAAAAAGAATTACTGGCTACATTCTTTGTTAATTAAAAACAAACATAATAGCTTGAAAGTGCATTATAATTATAATATGTTAATCTATACATATAATAAAATTGTAACGAAGCTGAATCTGTACATTAAATATTTTTTGGAAAATCTTTCTGAAATAGACATTATTATCAATACAGCGGCCAAATCTATAGTTTTTAGAATTTTTGTCTGTCTGTCTGTTACCACATCACAGAAAAACCACTGGAGGGATTTTGATTAAATTTGGTATGGTGATAGCTGGTTATGCGGATCAACATATAGGATACTTTTTACCGCGGGAAACTATCTCATTTTTGAGAAAAAATACAAAAACTGCAATATAAGAGTATATAACTAATATGTAAAACCTAAGAATTTGGATTTTGGCCATCTGAACGCGGGCGCAGCCGCGGACAATGCTAGTTTCTTCATAAATATTTAATAATTGTTATTTGATATGAATGCATGCTATTAAACAATTATTATTTTACTTAACTGCCTCGGTGGTGTAGTGGCTAGCATGTATGGCTGCACACCCGGAGGTCCTGGGTTCGAGTCCCGGGTCGGGCCAAGTTTAGTTATCGAGTCTTTCTGTATAAGTAAGCCTCAGTAACAGCCCGGAGTTGGGAAGTTGGCGGTGTTTCACCCCCGTGCCTCGGAGAGCACGTAAAGCCGTCGGTTTTGCGCCTTAACTCTCACTGGTCGTGTCGAGCAGTCGTCCCACCGGAGTATGAGAGTGACAGGAATAGAGAGTGCACTTGTGTCTGCGCGTACACCTGTGTACTATAATATCTCCTGCGCAGTTGGCTAGTCTCAATGAGATTGGCCGCCGTGGCCGGAATCGGTCGGGAGAACATCATCATCATCATTATTTTACTATTCATAATTAAATTATTTGTCTGTGTTTTAGTCTGGTGCAATTATGTCAGTATTGTCATATGTGTGCATTCAATTTCCTGACACTCAGCTAAGCATAATATTCCTACCAATGTACGCATTTGCAGCTAGTACAGTAAGTTATAGTTATCAAGTATTTATCTTTAATTTTAATAATAAATTTCTTTTAATAAATAAATACTCTATGAAAATTGAAAAAATTTAAGTTTAAATTATATTTTTAGGCAATTAAAGTTATAATGAGTATGGATGTGGCTGGAGTCGTTCTTGGTTGGAAGTTTTTTGATCATGCTGCTCATCTTGGAGGAGCATTGTTTGGAATGTAAGATTATTTTATAATTATGTAATATCTAGCGACTCACCCTCGATTCACTCGGGTTCGTTTGTAGGTTGAATCCCCACACAAACTTTCATCCCCATTTTCACCCCCTTAAGGGATGATTTCCGGGATAAAAAGTATCCTGTCCTTCTCAGGGTCTCAAACTATCTTCTTACTAAATTTCATCTAAATCGGTTTAATAGATCCAGAGATTACCCCCTTCAACGTCACAAACTCATAAACTTTACCTCTTTATTATAGTACTCGTATTAGTATAGATTACTACGGGACTTAAACGCGTGAATTTATTAGTGGATATATTATTCCCGACGTTTCGACTGGGTTGCACCAGCCATGGTCATGAGCAGACTTTTAATATCAGTGTGTATAATATGATGACTATTGATTGCTGTTATGTGGTGAATTAATTTCATGTTGACTTTTAGAGCTTGGTGTCACTGGGGAAATTTCCATGTATGGGGCAATAGAGACAAATTCCTGCAGTATTACCATAGCCTCAGAAAAGATTCAAGATAGTTTCTTCTACATATTTTAATAAATGTTATAAATATTTTAGAAATTCTATATGAGAACATTTTTTTCAAAAAATAAAAGCATTGAAAATTCTAGATGTTTCATTTATAAAAAAGAAAAACATATTTTTATATATAACAATTTTAATATGTATAAAAAAATAGCTTATAAATGCACTTTGTACCTGTACATAGAAAAGAATATAAAAGAACAACAGAAACTATGCAATGTCATATTAAACTCCAAATATTTCATTTTCATATATACTACATGTATACTATATACAGTACATATACACTATATACAGAACAAAAATCTTTTGTATAACTATTTTCATAAATTGCTTTGTTTTGACAAATTAAAATTTAACAGTTTGGGTTTAAGCTTTCAGTATTTTTGCATGGAAATCGAAATGTTCTCCAATGTATGTAGCAATGAAGTAGTAAGAATGATCATAGTCTTCACGCAGGTTCAAAATGATAGGTACTCCAGCAGAGCGACAGGCTTGCACTAAGTTTTCTGGCAGCAATTGTTTTTCAACATAAAACTTGTCCGCAGCACCCTGAAATAAAATTTTGTTCATAATATCCTCAAATAAAACTCATTTTAAACATTTAATTAGTAAAACTATCATTTTGCGTTGTAGGCATACATCATATTTGTATTAGAGGGCAAAATCAAAATAACATAAATGACTGTTCACTACTATAGTCAAGTAGTAGCATATTAAACAAATTAAATAATATTTTTTTACTTAACAAGTATAAGCCATATTAAAGAAAATAAAATTATAACCTGGTCGATAAGGAAGGTGAGTGGGGGACCATCATATTTCTTGACAAGCTCAGTAGCATCCCACTCTACCCACTGGCTCTTATCTTCCCCTAAATATCCTGAAAATGCCTTTTCTCCCCATGGACACTGGGTTGGGTTACATATAGGAGCAAAAGCACTCACTGATTTATATAAACCAGGATTTCTTAATGTAGAAACTAAAGCTCCATGACCACCCATGCTAAAAAATAAAAATGTTATATTTTATTAATACATAGGTTAATAGTATATTATTAAGTTGTTTACGAAACATTGTAAAATATAATAATATTACATGTTATATGCATGAAAGACTAACCTATATCACAAAATTTTTATTGTAAAATAAATGCATATACACATAAATTTTGTAAAATTTAATATAATTGAAAAAAAATAGGAAAAGAAATATAAAACCTTTAGCAATTAAACTCTTTGAAATGTCATAAAAAAGAAACTAAGTATAAAACCTCTAAATAAGATTTTATTGAAGATGAAAACAGTGAAGATGTGTCTTTTAACACCTGCATTTTTTGTATAGGTCAAACAATGCTATAAAATTTACATTCACCTAAGGTTGTTTTTTTTTCCTATGGAACAAATTAACATTAATAATAATTGTATAAAATATAATTGAAGTTACATTACATTAAAAGAAATAGTGCTTTACCTGTGGCCCATAATTCCTATACGACTTGGATCAACATTGTTGCTAAATGCCTGAAGAATTAGTTCATATAATTCCTTATTTAAATAACTGGCCATTTTATAGTTTTTAGACCAGGGATCTTTAGTTGCATCTAGGTAGAAACCTGCTGACACACCAAAGTCCCAAGACTCATCATCACCAGGTATCTCGACTCCTCTAGGGGAAGTATCAGGCCCCACAACTATGATACCATGCTCAGCTGCATATCTTAAAATAGCAATGTAAAAAAATTACAATTATTATAGATTATGCAATTATTACCTACATTATAGCCTATAAGTAAAGGCATGATAAAATATAATCAGTTACATAACTTGTCAATAAAAATTTCTACATGTGAGGTTAAAAGGGTGATAGATAAAATACATTTATCAAAAACTAAATCGGTTTTTGTCACTTTTTAGCACTAACTCCATTACATGAGTATTACTTACAACTTTCTTATATTAATGAATTCTTTAGAATATTTCCCAGTTCTGTGTTTGAACAGCAGAATATGACAAAAAAATATTATGATAAATACAAGTTTGCCATAGAATTTTGATATCGTAATTAATAAAATCTTACCTTTGAAATCCAGATTTCGTAATAAAATTTTGTTCATTGCAAGTAAGACCAGACAAATAATATACTAATGGTAGCTTCACATCACCACCTTCTGCTTGAGGTGGAAAATAAATAGAGAAGTTCATTTTGCATAGCAATTCTGAAGATTGGTGAGAGTACACTTTCTGGTACCCACCAAATATTTTATTAGATGATACCAATTCTAAGCCTTCCATTGTATTACTGAAATATTAAAAAATATTTTTTTGTTTTTTAAGTATGTTTATTACAGTATAAAAATTATTGTACAGTAAGTATATTTAATATTGTAGTAGGTACAATTTCATGCGTCATTATCAAAATATATTAAATCTATAATAAAATTTTAAATCCTCAAAATCATCGTTTATATAATGTAATTACTGTTTTATCAAGCATTTTAAATCATGGGATTTTTCTAGAAGAAATTATCTAAACTTGAAACAGCTTTACTGCTGTCCGTGAAAGAGGTGCAAGTTTATTTCAACATAAAATATTGTTTATTAGCTTTAAAGCTTCAAGCAGAGATCAAGTGTTTTAATAACTTATAATAGTTGTAATAATTGCTGTGCTACGTGCCGGTAAAATGTCCGATAGTTCTAAATAAAATAATATATACACACTTAGTTATTGTACCACACGCTTTAACCACAAAATTACATTACTACCATTACAAAGTGAAACAATAATATATATTATAATATATTCTTAAGGGACAAGAGACAATTTCTAGAGTAAAAGTCCTGTTGAAAAATAATTTTATATCACCTACACTGAATAAATAATATATAACATTATATACCTTAATTACTTTCAACTTAATTGATTCCTAATCAATTAATCTTTTAATCCAGATTCCGTGTCGTTAATCGTATGAAAGTCTATAACCTCTCACGAACACTCGAAACCGATTACCGAATATTTTATTTGTCATCCATGATACCGATACCGAATCATGAATGACAAATGACAATTGGAATTTGGAATTGACAAATAAAGCTGAAAGCAGTGTTACCATTTAGTATTTACCAACTCAAACTTTAAAGTTTGTCTCGGAGATATATCTCGGAAATATTATAGATATCATTTCAGAAGTTGGTACTTTCCTACCAATCCTACTTTGAAAAGTTGGTAGATCTACCACCCATATTTTTTTAAGTTTTCTAGAGACCTCACAATAATAATATGAGAACATAATTAATGTTTCTATTGGATAACAAATATTTCACCTCTTTTTATAAGGAACCCCATGTGAAAGCAAAATCATTGCTCAATTCCCAAAATAAAACTCGAAAAAAAAACTTGAACCTGAAGAGTCAGAAACTCACAATTCAGAACTCACAATTCACATGCTTGATGTTAAGAATTGTACATGAATCTAATCCATAGACCATAATACTACATAATATTTTATTGGCAATGCAATATTTTTTTCTACAAACCAAAATCTAACCAGAAATAAATGAACCTAATATAAATAAAATTAAGTTACCAATAAAATAATGTTGCAAAATGCAATTAGTTTATGAGTTATAATTTATTTATTAACTAGACTCACCATCGCTTCGCTCGGGTCGTCCCTAGGTACGTTTTAACGGTTATTATGAAATACAAATCTTTTAATTTCTCGGCTTTTCTGTACTATAATATGCATGTATTATAGTACAGAAAAGCATATAAACCTTCCTCTTGAATCATATCTATTGCTGACATCTGCATTTAAATCCATCCATTGAGTAGTTTAAAAAATCTAAGCGAACAGACAGCAGCAGCAACTTCATTTTATACTATGTAAAGATGTTGTATGACTAGGTTACAACAACAACGGAAAAATGAAAAAACATGATGTAGAAGAACATCAAGAGAGCAATGTAATTTATATGTCTATATTAATTATTTTATCAACACTAGTGAATTATATGTTTCAGGCGCTTGTGATACTCTGGGTTCTTGGCAACATGAATTGCAGACTGATTATCAATGTTAATAATAAAACTCCTATTTCTTTTAATAAATTCCTTATCCAACACCCCTCTGCAATTCCTTTTGCTAACGCTATATACTCTGATTCTGTACTTGATAAAGATACACACTGTTGTCCAAGACACTGTATTACCAAACATACCCTGACGTAGATTCCTATCACCTTGAAATCAGCATCTGTATACCCTTCTAACTGCACATTTACTCCATTTTTATAAACTAATTTTAATCCAACTGTTCCCTTAATATACCTTAATACTCTCTTTAATGCTTTCCACAAACTCTCACTACCATAACTTTGAAAACGACTTAAGTAGCTCAATGCATAACATAAATCAGGACGTGTTCCTAACATGGCATACATGAGACTTCCTATTAACTGTCTGCATCTTTTAATTAATTCTTTATCTGAAGATTCTTCTTTATGTAACAATAAACCTTGTTCTATAGGTGTTGACACAGATTTGCATTCTTCCATCTTATATTTCTTTAACATAAATCTTTCATTTCAAATTTTCTCTGCAAAGCTTCTTTTAATTTGTTTATCTCTTGCTTATCTTCACAAATTAAAATCAAATCATCAACATATAATAGAACATAAAACTTCATATCTTTTTTATAATATAGACAATAGTCACATTTATTTCTTTCAAACCCTTCCTTAATCATAAATTGATTAAACTTCTCATTCCAATATCGTGGAGATTTCTTCAGACCATATAGAGAGCGCTGTAATTTTTTACCATCTTCTTTCATTCCTTTTGGCTTCTCTATAAACACCTCCTCCTCTATGTTCCCATATAAGAATGCACTCTTGACATCCATCTGTTGAATATCCAAGTTGTATTTACTAGCTATTGCTAATACTATACGCAGTGTAGGTAGTTTAGCCACTGGGGAATAGATTTCTGAATGATCAAATTTATCTTCTTGCTTAAAGCCCCTTGCAACTAGTCTTGCTTTATAAATATTTTTATTACCTTCTTTCTTAATCTTGAACACCCACTTGGTGTCTATTAACTTCTTCCCGACTGGTAAACTAACCTCTTTCCATGTTTCATTTTTACACAATGCTTCTAATTCTGCTTGTATTGCTTTTAGCCATTCTTCTTTATACTTTCCGTTAACTGCCTCTTCATAAGTCAATTGTTCTTCTCCTTGTGCTGTCATTGCCAAATCATAGTCTTTAGTCCATGCTGGCTTTTTCACTTGTCTCTTACTTCTAGAATTCTTCTTTTCTTCATTTTTAGGAATATCTTCTTCTGCATCTAAAAATTCTTCATCTAAGTACTCTTCCATCATGTCCTTCACTTGATGCTACATCTTCTGCAACTTCTTGTCTCTTCTTGCTGCTGGATATCTTTGTGTTCGTACATACAGTAGCACCAAAATCTCTTAACAGTGTAACATCAAAACTCTTGTTATACAACAACTCATATGGTGTTTTCACAGCTTCAGCCCAAAGTTCTTTACCTAGACCTGACTGAATAATTAGTGTTCTTGCCGATTCTACACTATTCTGCCATTTTGTTCAGGTGTGTAACTTACTGTTAACTCATGTATTATTTTTTTAAACAAATTCTCAACTGCTCTATTAACAAACTCTGTTCCATTATCTGAACGAAATCGCTTTATTTTACATGTAAACTCAGTTTCAAACATCTCTAGAAATTCTTCAATTTTCTCTTTAGTTTCATACTTACTCTTTATAAAGTAAACAAACCTAAAACTGCTATAATCATCTTTCAACAAAAGGAAATATGAAGAACCACCTACAGATACTTCCTCCATCGGGCCGCACAAATCCATATGTATAAGTTCGCCTGGTTTAACTGACCTACTACTACTCTGACTAAATGGTAACCTATGCTGTTTTCCCTGGATACATGGTAAACACTGATCAGTCTGCCCTTCATATTTAATGCCCCTTAAATCTAAAAACTCTTTTACATACTTGTAATTCTGATGTGCAAACTTAATATGCCAATCTGTTAAAGTTAACAAAGCTACATCACTTAATTTAAATCTCATTACATACATTTTGTCAAACTTGTCAGCTACTGCTGTTACTGAATTATTTTTATAAAACTTACATCCATTAGAATCTGACACCATTGTGTGACCTTTATTAACAGCTGATGCTAGAGAGAATAAGTTTACTTTAAGGTTAGGTACATATAGAACGTCATCCAACGTACGGGAAACATAACTAGAACCATTTAAGGCCCATACAACAACCTTTCCTGTTCCTAAAACCTCTAACTTAGTACCATCTCCTATTGTCACAAATCTCTTAGCTTTTAATTCACAAAACTCTGTAAAATACTTTTTAATAAAACACATGTGGTCACTAGCACCTGAATCTAAAAAGAACATTTTTGAATCAAAAGAATAGTAACATTCAATTTCCCTAGTAGAATGGCATAAAAAAGATTCAGATTTTGAACTCTTACTTCTCTCTTTAGGCTTATTCTTTTCACTTGAATTATTTTTCTCTGACTTATTTTTCTCATTACTCTTATTCTTTGACAATTTACAATCTTTGATTAAATGACCTATTTTCTGACAATTAAAACACTTCCTGTACCTACATTCACTTATTTTATGGCCTACTTTGCCACACTCAAAACATTTAATACGATGCCGCGTACCCACCACTAATGCTAAGTCTTGAGGTGCCGTGCTGGCGCTGCTGCTGGGTATACTTCCACTACGCTCCTCCTCGACCAACAACCGCCCTGCTCTCCCATGCAGATATAAAATGCTTGTATTTCTCGGGTAAGGACATGAGTATCTTCGTTATGGCCATCTTCTCCGATACTTTCTCACCTGCTGCTTGAAGCTGCGTCATGCAATCTTCCATGTTCGCCATAAATACAGCCATTGGTTCTTTGAAGGTCAAATTGAAAAACTTCTGTTGAAGTAGATGAACGCCCACCTTTGATGACGGTTCATATATGGTCATCAGCTTCTTCCACATATCTGCACTACTGGTACAAGAAATCAAGTATTTCATCACTGTCTCTTCCACCCTGGTAACAATTACCTCCTGGGCTTTTATCTCTCTGTCATCCCATGATTCTTGTATTTTTCCCTCTTCTTTAGGCCTCACCTCTCTGCCCAAAACAATCTCCAATAGTTTCTTCGAACGAAGAACAATCTGCGTCTGGAAACGCCACGCCTGCCAGTTGCGACCATTTAGAAGAATCGTCGTCTTATTATACTCTGAACTTGACATATTGCACGTTGCTTAATACACACACCTCACAATTATGAAGCAAGACGTAAACGCCGCCCTCGCCGCCAAGTTTCGTCGAACCACGTTGCCTCGCAGGACTCCAACCTTTGTTGCACCGCGACTTACTCGAATCCACTTTGTTTTGTTTTCTACACGCCTCGACTTTTCTTGTCTGGGCCCATAACCTATTTGGGGTAAATTAAATATATAATCTCTCAGAGCATACTTTTATTTGGGATAACTTAAATACAATCGAGCAGTGGAAATTATTGGGGGGTAAAGACTACAGACTTAGTCATAGACAAAACTAGTTTTTTTTTTTTTTGTTTTTTAAGGAATGTGCACATTGCACTCTTACATTACCCTTGCTCTGCTCGGGCTCATCCCTAGTTACATTTTAAAATTTATTACAGATTTCTCAGAAATGAGATATTTTCCCACAGTAAAAAGTATCCTATATGTTGACCCGGATAACCGGCTATTATCATACCAAATTTCGTCAAAATCTGTTCAGTAGTTTTCTCGTGATGCGTTCCCATACAGACAGACAGACAAAAATTTTAATTTCTAAAAACTATAGATTCAGCCTCTGTTTAAATAAAAATGACTATTTCAATAAGATTTTCCAAAAAATATTCAATGTTCAGATTAGACTCGGTTATAATTCTATTATATGTATAGATATCTGTTGTATTCAGTTTAAGATATAAAACTGTGAAATATTGCAAATCTTTTCAATTATTATGATTTAGGTTAAATGGAAGTAAACTATTAATATTAAAGAAACATTTATTAAAAAAAACCACACCTTGAACACATCAGTATGTCATGTAAATATGTAAAATTACTAAGAAAATATATTTCCTTAGTAATTTTGTTTTAAGAAGATTTTAAAACAAAACTGTACCATTTGGTTTAGAAAAGTTACATATCAATTTAGAACTATTCAACATTTATTATTAAAAGCTTAAATAAGAATTTGTTGAGCTTATTTCATTATTGCTTATAAGACAAAACTTTTGTGCTTGGTAATACTGATTAGCATATATTTACTAATGGAATACTTCTAGATATCAATTATAATAGGAAGAAAATAGTTAGGAATTTTGGAGAAAATGACTTGCTTATTCAAGTAACCTTTTATGATTAGTTTTCCAAGATAAATATGTATTCCAAAACAGTGCTACTGATTGCACAAGCAATACTTGATACTGAAGTGGAATATAATAAAAATTAATTAATTGAACCCAAGGCCATATATAGTAATTAGTTTGTAAAACATCAAAATAATTAGCAAGGACATCTCCTTTTATTGATTCCCACGATTTGCCTTGCATTGTACCAACAGCAGTTAAAATGAAGAATAAAAATGCAGGAGCAAATATGAATTGATCAACGAATACTTTTTTAATTGCCACAGTTTTTCCATGTGATCCTACTTGTTTACTTAATAAACCATACCATGCACGCAATGCTGGTCCCTGTAAAAGAATTGTTATTTGCATTTTATAATACAACATTATAATTGAAGAGTTAAAATTATAGTAATATAATAAATAATACTTACACCTACAAAAAAGCCAATAGATGAAAATTTAAGAGTTCTTTTATAATCTATATGTTTTAAAGCTTTGTTTTCAATTAAAGATTGTGAAATAAGATCTCCAGCACCCATTAGTGTGCCTGTTTGAACAGCCTGTACTAAATAAGGTCGTTTATTGAGAAGTTTTTGGTAAAACTGAAAAATTCCACGAGCTTTCTTCATAGTAAAAATCATACTTTCATATTATATATTCATATACAATTATTGTAGTTTCCTAAATTTAAGTAGGAATAATATTTGTGATTAGATTAATAAATATTGTAACATACTATGTAGAATTCTTATACTTTAAATCGATACTTTCTTTAATCGCCGAATTGGATTTTAGATAAGCTATTTTTCAACTATCACTCCTTTCGTCGGCTTATCTGATTTATAGGTACAGTATACAACTATGAACTATACTCTTTGGGTAAATCTAAATAGTTTTGACTTTAGTTTGTTGCTGACATTTGTTAAATAGACAATATGTCACAGATGACAGATCACAAATAGAGATGAGATTTGAGATTAATCAATAGGGAGACTAGAGTCCGCGCCACGACTGAAGTCCTACGGCAAAATCTAGAACTAAATTTGACACTTCCGCCATCTTGTCGTTTGTCAGGAGTGTTTGTGTCAATTGTTAGTTGTTTTATGTGAAATATCAGCAATAATGGAGCCACTTTACGTGTTGAAAAGTGCAGCCCATGAAATAAATCTTAAACTGAATGAATTTTGTAATTTAGAACAGTAGATTAAAGACTTATTAATCCCGCTAAATAAAGTGCAGAGGAATGTCAATGTCGCCGCCATGACAGATATATTTAAGGGTTGCCATAACCGCTCATATCACCTAATTTTTGCATATTATATTGTTAATAATAACTACAACTATAAAATAATGAAGGCCCCACTTTTTCAAATGGATGACAATTTTCAATGCAAGCATATTGTAATAAATGTTGAAGACCAATACGCAAAATTTATGGAAATATGAATGTTAAAATGGCGAGATACATCATATCTACAGAAAGTGATAGCGACACTGATTCTGATCACGATAGTTCACTCTTAGCCAAGAAATAAATACAAAAATATTGGTTTTATTTTTCAAAATGTTCGTGGGGCAATTTCCAGGAATCTTAATTATTTCCTATTCGAACGAATTTAAATATTTACATAATTATTATTTATTTAATGAAATCAAAAAAAAGTTCAGTTATATTGCTGGCAACATTTGGTTCTGCGTAGCAGCGCCGCGTCTATCGGACTTCAGTGGTGGCCCGTGGCGCGGACTCTATAGTCTTAACCCTTTTTTTTTTTTTTTTTTATTGTCGGGAAATGCATTTACGCATACCACCTGATCCCCCAGGTGGTTATGTGGGGCTCACCGGCTAGAAGAGCCGGTACTACCCACTAAAACCCGACATCCCTTCCCCCCGCCTTAGTGGGACGCCGCAGGATCGCTTGCGCATAACTACTACGGCGCCCCGGCGGCAGGTCTGCCTAAGCGCTAGGCAGACCACCAAACCAATGTGGCTGCTGCACAGTCAACTCTGCTACGCCAGAGAGGTACCCGGAGTAGCCCCATTAAACCCCCCCAACCACCGCCCACCGAAGTGGGCCACCTCCAATCGGCTGCAGAGGACAGGGAGAGCGGCAACGCAACACCGACACTCCTCTTCCCCTGCAGCCCCACCGCGTCCGCCATCAAACGGTGGCGGCCCCGCTAGGCCGCGGGAGATAGGGACGAGCAGCGCATCGCCATACCGACACTCCTCTTCCCCCGCGGCCCCCCTACCGTCGGCCCACCTCCGGACCAAGATGGCTGCCGACACCCCACGCCAGACGCAGGACCAGAACTGGCCCCACTCCAGCCGCCGCACCGACGGGCTAGCCCCGGCAGCGCGGCCCGCGCAGCGCCTCTTACCGCGAAACGGCCGGAGACACCGCGCTACCTCCAAGAAGGAGACAGCGCCCTCCTGACGCCGCTCCCCCCTCCCCTCCTGGCTGTTGGTCCGCGCCGGATTGCTCCGGTACCACAAGCTCCTGTCGGGTCCAAACAGTCGCGAGTGGTGTTCCCCTATCCGCCACCCGGGGGACGCGTCCGGTAGCAGTCAGCCTCTGCCCCGGACTATAGTCTTAAGCCTAACTCTATGTGTCAAATATCAATGTGAATGAAGGCTACTTAAAGCTACTTAATGCCTATCGTTTCTGGTGGCATCAGCTAGTGCCACTGGTGAGTGAGGTCCTATCGCTGTCGTTTAAAAGTATTTTTTAGTGCGGCTAGGCCAATAAATTTTATTGTAATAATTATAATTGATAGCGCGAAAACGGTTCTATCAGGATTTTAAATATTTAGTCGTAACCAAATAAATAAAATATTGACTTTTATCTTAACTCTTATTTTAAACCAATAAGATATATTGCACGCTATAGAGCTTATATTGAGGATCAAATATAACCAAATATACGCAATATACTGAGGATCAAAGGGATCGCTACATGTAATGGGAGAAATGGCAAAATTCTTCCCCATTCTTTGCTTATTGCAACAATATTTGGCAGCGCTTTATTAGCTTTCACAATCATGGATGATTAATAAGTCGCAATATTATTACTTATAAGAGGCGCCACAGAAATCATTGTCTTCCTAAATAATTTATAATCTGTAGTACTACCATCGAAATTTATGTAAATTCGAGCTTGCTAGTTGCTACAGTACATACATAATAAAGATTAATATTTAATCTGTGGACTGTGGTAAATTCTAAAAGAATAAGGAAGGGAGAAGATTGTGAATAACATCGGTTTAATGATTTTCGTGAGCCCGTAATTATTACGCCTTTATTTTGTCATCTTTTCAATATTTAAAAATAGAAGTGTAATATGGATAAAAGGAAATTATCCACTGCTGGGGATAGCCTGTATCAAATATTGCAGGTACCTAAAACTGCAACCGCCGATGATGTCAAGAAAAGTTATCGTAAATTAGCGTTGAAATATCATCCGGACAAAAATCCTAACAACCCAGATGCATCGGAAAAATTTAAAGAAGTGAACAGAGCTCATACTATATTAAGTGACGCTACAAAAAGAAATATCTATGACAACTATGGCTCCTTGGGATTGTACATAGCTGAACAATTTGGAGAAGAAAACGTCAATGCTTACTTTGTTGTTACCAGTACGTGGTGCAAGGCTTTATTCGTTGTTTGTGGTATCTTGACTGGATGCTACTTCTGTTGCTGTTTATGCTGTTGTTGTAATTGCTGCTGCGGAAAATGCAAACCGCGCCCTCCAGAAGAATCTGGTGATTATCACACATTGGAGCGTGATGATTCAGACGGCGTTCAGCCAGTCACGATGCAGCCAGGAGGGGAAGGCCGTCCTACAGGCGAGCAGGCGCCACCCATCGCCATGCCGGCGCCGGCACCGGCACCGGGTGTTTCTGAAAACACAGGCCTCAACACAGGTGGGGTTAATTATGGAATCTCACATTAACATTTTTCATTGCCATAAATGATTATTGCTGTTCATAATGCATATTTTACTACATTTTTATTTAATTTAATCATGTATTTGAAAGAAATAATGATTGTTTTTTTTCAAACAAGTTTTGGTTGGTGTATAATGATATTGTCTTAGCTAAGTACCATTCCTTTACATTGAATATGTAATAATATGTAGGATGAATACACCAATTTTACTCCTTGACCATTAAAATTTTTACATAATATTTGTTATCTAATCTATAGATTAAGAAATCTTATACTCAAATGTGTTATGCTGATAGCCACACTAATACTATAACAAATTTTGAATATAAAAATAATAAGAGCAGGACATAAAAAGATGGGTAAATCTTATCTTATCTTACCCTGAATTCTGAAAATTACAATTTTTTACTACATTGTAGAATATCAATAAATACTTAATTTTAGTGCCTATTTGACTTTACAGTAAAGATTCAAATAAAATAATTTATATTGTTTTATGTATTTTATGTATTTAAAAACTATAACTCACCATATAATAACCTTAAATAATGATTTATTTATTTCAAGGATTTAATTAGTAAATAATTGTTATTAAGAATTAGGTAGTCATTTCCATTCACAAATTGAGTAAGATATTGATATTTTGTCTCTATTATGTAAGCTTATTGGGCTTCTTATATATGTATTATGAGATACTGTTACTGTAAAAATCTTGTGGTTTAATTAAAAACTTCATTTATTTGTCAAAATTATTCAAATATAATAAACATTCCAAGTTCTCGGCTACTTACTTTGGAAATATTTAAACCAATATATTGTTATATAAAAGCTTTAACAAACAAGTTATTAATGTTATATTAATAAAAGCAAAAATGTTAAAACAAATGTTTTAAATTTCTCTTTTTAACCATGTAAAACTATTCAAGAATTTTTAAATATTTATGCAAAATAATATTTTATTTATTACAAATAAATATTTAATTTTAAATTTAATTTTGTTGTTAGTCGAGCTAATTTCTCATATACAAATAATTTGTATATTTAAAGAAAATTTTCATAAATTGTTACCACAGTGACAGCTAGTAAGATCCTAAATTTTAGTGTTGTAAAATCAATACATGGCAGAGAATGTTACTTGGGAGTTGGGACAGTTTGTCAATGTAATGGCAAATATATGTTGAGTTCTTTAATACTACTGTAATTAAAATTATTATATAACACATTATTAAAGTAGAATGAAAAAAGTTAATTGTAAAGAATACAACCATTTTCTTTACTGTTTACATTTAATTATAATAAAATGATAAGTTTTCTTCAATTTTGCTTGTTTGTGATGTGCTGCTAATTATCATTTCAGTACTATTAATCTCTAGCCATTTTAATATTTAAGTTTAACTTACATACATATGTTTACTTTTAACTTAGAAGATAGTTACTCTTGAGATTAGGATTTAACTTATAAAAATGTTGTTTTCACCATTGCCTACATTAAAAACTTCATAAATCATATGGGATTGACAAGAAAATAGAAGATAATGTTACTAAAAGCTAAAGTATAACTTAATATGGTAATATCTATTGTTAAGACTAAAAGCATATGTTGGTTAGCATGCTAGTTTTTAGAGTAAATTGTCCAGTATTTCGTTAGTTATCTGTCTTTAATGCAAGTCATTAATATTAAGTTTATGGATAAGTAGTCTGCAGGTCTTGTGTTATACATAATTGGTGGTAGCAGGATTGTATTGTGTAATATTAAGGGCATGGCTTATCAATATTGTTGACTTTATATAATGTTACAATGTAATATAGGTAAGAACTGGTGTATTTTTTAAATTATTTTAGGTTATGTTTTTATTTTGAAATTCACAATTTTAAACTTTTTAATGTTGGCCTCTTTAATATCACCACACATGTGATGAGGTTTCGCTTGCAAAAATATTTATTCACTTTTGAAATTGTAGCAATTTTATAATTATAATGTAAACTATGTTAGGGACGATCCAAACATTAGATAGTCAAAAAAATTGAATGCTTCTTTTATTGCTTTGTGATAAAGATGTATAAAAAAACATTATACAGACAGACAGATATAGTTGTATGCATTATTTTGTTATAGCCATTTAGTAGTAGAAAAAAAATACAAGGGTAATTTATTTATGTCTTCATACAACGTCTATGTATTTTATATTTAGTTATATATAAACTTAAAACCGATTACAACACATCTTTATCATGTGGTAGTAAAAGAGCAATAACGATAATAAGGGGATTTTTTTATATTACATAGCTATTATGAAGAAAATTAATCATAATCGATTATACTATTTACTTAATGCTTGTCTTCATTTTCTAAAATTAGCAGTCGTTCGTCGAAAAATGTTTATAACCCCGCCGTCAGCACTCAGCCGTGTAATATATAAAAGACCCTCTAGAAGTCCTAATCAGTTGGATGACGATAAGTAAAATCTTTATTGTTGCATAGATAATTATATTGTAATTCGTAATGTATGTAGCTTTTACTATAGACAGATTGAATTCCTATACACTTATTCTAATGTTATGAATTATAATACTAATCAACGAGTATTTATTATAATGAGTGTCGAGTTATGAAGATGTTAAATTGTAATTACACCTCATACTTTCAATCAAATAAATTTCTGCATAACAAAATGATTATCATTAACTTTTCCAGTGCCTTTTTATAATTTTTAATTGGTAAATGAAACAAAATATAAATTTTATCACTTTGTTTATTTTCAGGGAGCAGTATTCCAAAATACACATGAAGTGTTTACAGCTAGTCTAAAGTAATTTGTTAAGAGAAATGAGGAACTGACTACTTATTACCACCAACATGCCAGCTTCTTACTGATGTAAGCTTACAATTATTTTTATGTTTTCTTTGATATATTTTTTTATGTTTTGTGATTTATTAATTTTTTTTTATATAAATTTTTTATATAATTTATATTGGACATGTACCTATTGTTACATGGCTTTTTTATTTAAGACCCAAGTATTTTTCTTAATTTATTTTTGTCATTATAATATCTTTAAAAGACAAACATTATAATATATTAAAAAAAAAGTAAAAATTGATTGGTATTATCGATAGTTTAATGTAGTCACAATATTATATTATATTCCCTCTAATTAATGTTTGAATAAGCTTAAGCCTAAAGCTTTTGCAGTCACGTTGTATTGATATTCTATAAAGGTAACTCGTATTTGTAATAAACACCACTAATAAATTGTACTACTTAGGGTTTTGAAATGATGCCATTATAAAAAGGCCTAATGTACTAAACATAGGCCTGATGATTTTGTGATATACTAGTTATCAGTTATCACTCGGTATACAAATTGTCATTTGTATACTATTTTAAAACATATTGCTTGGCTTCATGTTTAGTTCTATGACACTATCTATAATATTCCTTAGTTTGAGGATATTCCATATTTTTTATGATATCTTATGTCTTATGGAAAAGATGTGAATACATTATATATTAAATTATTTCTAAATGTTAGCTAATCTATGATTATAAGGCGAAAATATCATTGTCATTGATTAAAGAAAAAACCGATGGCATGGACACATAGTCACATAGATAGAGCAACTTGTTAGTAAAATGTAATATTATAAAAATTAAAACGTTGATCACTCCTGTTCTATTTGTACATTATAATCTTATATGCTTGTATTAATAGATGTCGCCGCCTGTATGTTAGCTTTTAAAAGTATTTGTTGAAGATGGCCTTATCCAGACTCAATGTATAGATAAAATAAGAAATAATAAAAGTATAACCCTGAAAATATGCTTTTTTGATGTTTACAAATCGCTGGAAAATATTATTCCAAGGCATTTCCGTTTAAATATAAATATGTAATTGTAAAGTTAGGTCAAACTTTTATATTAGGTAAAAATTAACTTGTTTATTTAACGGTGAAAGTAAGTTTAAAGAAATACACTAAAGAATGATGATAGAACTATGAATGCTGCGTGCACATTCCTATTCAGAATATATAAATGCAGATCAAACGAATCACTATATTTATAATGGACTTCATTCGAGCCACTTGAAGCGCTTGAGAAGCTGTACAGTACAAGGTCGTGTGTAACTTTGTGTTTTAATAAATACTGGTAAAAAATGTTTTCTTTTATAAAACTAGTTCCAGTACGGGTTTGATTAGTATTGTAATTATTTTCAAATTG
Organism: Brenthis hecate; assembly: GCA_951806755.1. NCBI lineage: Eukaryota > Metazoa > Arthropoda > Insecta > Lepidoptera > Nymphalidae > Brenthis > Brenthis hecate. Next base: position 1,445,609 of record OX638264.1, read on the forward strand.
AAATGAATGTATTGCGTGATACATAGTGTGGTATAATGAATAGTGATGTAGAGACTAGTGGCGAAACCGGTATTTACTCGTAGCTTTGCTTATGATAGGTGTACTCATGTGTCGTCTTAATGTGAAAATAAATATACATTAAAATATAAATAATCTATTTTCCTTTTTTAATAATAATTTCGTTAACCTGAATTTATATATGTATATATTATGCCTTTTCCAATGAATCTATAGGAAATTTTTAGTCAAAATTCAAATTCATTATTAGTTACTTACATAATTTTATTTAACATTCCAATGTTTTTGATAAAAATAAATCATTGACCTACTTGCATACGCTTAGTTACCTTGAAGTTTAAATGTCTAATAGGCTAATAAAATAACATCAAAATGTTTTGATCAGTGTCAAGTTATATCATAAAAAGGGGACTTTCTGTGTGTTACAAAAACGGAAGATACATCTTTGTGAACAGTTATAAAAAAGAAACTTAGGTATGCAAAACATTTCCTATACGGCGGAATTATTTAGCACTACGTATAACGTGAGCAGAGAGACTAACATGTTAATAATTCGATTTTCCCGCGGCTATTGTCGCTACTCGCGGTCGCCTTTTTCTAATCTGTGACCTTGGTTATCACCAACCAATACAATTCTAAAAATTATGTGAATATTGGCAGGTATTTTATGAGATAATATGTTTTTTTTTAATTTTCTAATAAGCTAAAGCTTAATTAAACTTTTCTGTCCTGTCGATGTTAATTCAATGTTGCTAAAAAAGCTTGCTTCGGCCTAGTGTTGCCGAAGTATCGATAGTTTCACTATCGATAGTTTTCATCTGAACAGCCCTACTATCGATAGTTCGAAATACGACAATACTGTAAACGGAGGGCAATGATATCGATAGTATTGCTGCTAATGAGTAATAAACTATCAATAGTATGGACAAAATCAATACTATCAAGCTTCTAAAAAAACAATATTATCAATATTATCGATACTATTAATACTGTTGAGTTTTGGACCATCGATAGTTGTTAATTTTTCGATAGTATTAGGTAAGTTTTAAAAGCAATGTAATTAGACGAAAGTCCTGCGAACTGTGCACAATACTATCGAAAAATGAGCTACTATCGATAGCTGAAACTATCGATAATTCCGATAGCATCGATATTTATTTTGAAACTTCAATAGTATCGATACTATCAATAGTTTAACATTTGTGAGCACCAATAATATCGATAGTATTGTGGTCTGTCAATAGTATTGTCACATTTCCATCTATCGATAATATCGATAGAACTACCGATATTCTGATGGGCTATGCTTCGCCAAAGTCAGGGATGGTAGAAAAGGAGATTGATCGGTAATGTTGTCAAGCTTGCTGTACAAATATATCTATAATAATTAGCATTTATTTAAAATTCTGTGTAAAGTCTATCCAACAGATTTCAATGAAACTTGTATTAAAATATTCCTGACGATTCCAGAAGGCTATTGGCTATGGTATATTTGATTTTTTAAATTTAGAAGTGGGAGAAGCAGAGCTATGCCTGTAATGCTGCCGGTCGCGCGATCGAATGAACGGGCATTATTTTACATTATTTTTAACTAAATTTTAAACTAACCCTAGACGTATATATATATTTGCCTATATAAAAATGCGTTTATGTATGTTTCCTATGGACTCTTAAAACGACTGGAGCGATTTTGATGAAATTTCCAGGCAATCTTCAGTCTTCAAATAAGACCAGCGGGTGATCCTGTGAAGTTTGGTAGCGATAGGAAGTTTGAACGCGGGCGAAGCCGTGTGCACTACTAGTATATGTATATAATCGACACGCGACATTAATATTAAATAATGTCGGTATCAAGTGTTTTATTTCAAAGTATTTTTTGTCAGTCTGATAGTTCCTTTCCTCCTTCCTTCCTCTGGCTTTCTGAACTGATTTAAAAGGACTTAAAGACATGGCTACTTTATTCCATAAAGCAAAAAAGTAAATAAAATAAGATTAGTAGAAGAAAATAAAGGAAATGTAATGTCATGTGACATATACCTATAATTTCCAAACCGATTTGGGATAAAGAATTAGTAGGTTTTATGAGGTCTATAACCAATATGTAATATACAATATAATTATCATATTAAAACAGGATGTTTACAAACGTGCATCTAAATTAAATCTAATCATAAATTCAGGTTTGTTTAGAGTAGAAAAGCCACATTAGCACGGATGGACCGATCCAGCTGTTTGAAAACTACAATGTAACAGGTAAACATGACAGTTGAACTTATAATATTTTTGTGTCAGAATATGTTTGTGTATAAATATTTTAGTATCTAGCAAAAATACAAGAAACATTCAAGCTTACGTTTTTTTTTTGCGAAAACGTTTATAATTTTAACAATATACAAGCTCATATCTTAGTGTATATTTCGGAAAAATAGCCCGAATAATGTTACATGTGCTATTGGGGCACATGACCACTTTACTACCTACTACCTAATTTTACCCTGCGTAGAAGCAGCAGCGGCAGCTACGGTAACCCCGAGAGAGTCGCTAGCAGCCTATTAGTAAAAACTTATGTCCTAAATTTAAAACGTATTACATTAGCCTATTGACCTCAATTAGTGTTGTGGACATACGGCATGCCCACTGCGCCCACAACGATGGATACGCGCTTGGTTTAAGAAGTGCAGAAACTTATTATTTTCCATGCGAAAGCTATTCTTAGCAACATTCGGGACTCTAACCCATGACCTCACGATTTACAACCTTACATGTCAGCCACTAGACACATAATGCGTACTTTGCAAACAAACGAGTGAAAACACTCATACATTGTCTTTACAATTATATTTTTATTAAAACCTTCAGTGCGCATTCTCATGTAGTTATAGTTAGGTATTCATCGCCAGAAATTTAGTGACCTATTTCTGTTACTTAAGATTATGTAAACAGCCTTCATTTGCCAAATGTAGTAGTAACCTAGTTTAGTAGATTGCAGTGGAAATACAAAGACATAAGACATATCTCTTAATTCTTATTTTAATACACCATACATTTGAATGAGAATGACCCAAAATAAATTGTCACTTTGCGATAAGAAGTCGCCAATTATTTATAAGTCAAAGCACTAACGGCCTATACTTTAAGAAAAATGGCCTATAATTAACAATATATGTATTATTAATTGATATTAATAGAAGAGTAACAAACTTATAATTAAATCATAATAATAAAAACATTGTCTCAAAATATGTTATACCTACCTAAAGAGTCTATCATACTAATATTATAAACGAGAAGGTTTTTGAGAATATTTATGGAATATGGATGTTTCATGTTACTCTTTCGTGCAAAAACTACTGAATACATCAGAGTAACAAATAGGCTATTATATATAAAGATATACTTAGTAATAAATATTTGAACTAAGCGCGGGAAAACACTAATCTCATCTCTTGGAAGCCTTCATTTTGATACCCTATTTTGATACTTGACAGGTTTGGAAGTAAAAATTTTTTTAAGACATATTGGCGCCTAAGATCCACCATTTTCATTTTTAATGATATCGATATACCCTATGATACTCGCATCATCGAAATCAGTTTATAATAAATACCTACATAGGTACTGTCGCGTAGTGTCTATACTAAAAATAATAATTCAAAATGGCACGTCTAAAGGATGTCTAAACATCCTAAGACACTTACACAATAAACGAGAAGAACAGTTAAATGTAAAGTGCCGTGAGTGAGAGAGAAACAAGGAATTGAGATTAAGTACTTACTAGAAAATATTCGAATTTTCGAATACTAGAAAGTTCTTAAAGGCCGGCAGTGTGTCGAGTGATTAATGTTTTGAGTTAAGCGAAGATCGAAAAGAAACACTAAAAGTGGAAAATTAAAATAAACTGAAGTGATCGTGTAAGTGGTGGAAAAACAGTAGGTACTCCGAACTCACTACCCAGAGACAGGACCAAGCTAAACTTGTGCTTGTACAGCGTGTGTACGAAAACTGCATATAATAACTCTTACAACACTGAAGCATTGCAATTATACTATAAAGGACTTGCTTTAATTTTTGATCTCAGAACCCTAACTCGTAACAATATTAATCAAGCTAGATGCTTAGACCATGAACGAATTATGGCTTAGACTTAAATTTCATATTTCACTTAATGGTAATATAGAAACCGCTCTAGCATTTAACAGCCAAGTTTCATAAGAAGTTGATATCTATACCTACATATAATAAAATTGTAGAGGTCGAATGTCTGTACATAGAAAAAAAAAATGCTAAAAACCGAGTCAGGGGGATGTAAGAAGAGAAATAGAAGAAATCCAGATTTTTCTCAAATGTCTTCTGTTTGTCTGTTTGTACGGGCTAATCTCCGTAACTGTTCGACCGATTTAAATGAAATTTTGCATGGCGGTACCTTATATCCTTTTTGATCCCGGAAAATTAAAAGTTCCCGTGGGATAGTTAAAAAAACTATAGTAACTTATGCAGCTTAGTACACAACAACTACTGATTGGATTTTAATGAAACTTTACAATAATATAGTTCATATATACGGGCAAAATGTACGGTTCCCGTGGCATAGATTTGTTTTTCTTTGTGTAGAGGCGAACCTGAGTGAAGCGAGGGTGAGCCGCTAGTGTTTAAAACGCCAAATATCCCCAACTTGAAGTAAAATTCCTGCTCACCCACTATTGAAAGAAATAACATAAAAACGAATAAGTATAAAACATTTACATTATGCAAACATATAAACACGACAATACATGAAAAACAGTATCGTATAACTAGATTTGCATACTGAAAAATATTATCAATGGGGGCGGCATTTTTTATCAATTTTTCAGCATGTGCAGTTTATAGACATGTGTAGCTTCATTGAGTCTAGAACCATGTTACAATACGAAAGTGTTCTATTTCTAATAGTTATCTGTAACTTGGCATTTGCATCCGAATGTCCTCCCGAAACGAAGCACATAACGCACCAGGAATCCAAACTCTACAATGACTTGTTATGCGCATATCCGTTTGTCGGTCGGCCTGTAAAAAATCACAAGAGTACTGTTGACGTACGAGTGCGTTTTGCAATTAAGTATCTTAGCTTCGATGCCTTAGAAGAAATCCTTACGCTACAAAGCTGGGTGTTTCTCAATTGGAAGGATGAATATTTAACTTGGTCACCTGTTCATTATGGGGGCATAAAGGAAATTCAAATACATAGCTTTAAAATATGGACACCACATATGTTTCTATTTAACACCAACTTAAGTGGGTATTGGTTTGTTCATCTATATACAACATGTGTGGTCACCTCAAGTGGAGTGGTCACTTGCGTCCCGCAAATTCCCCATTCTGGTATTTGCCGCACGTCACTTCGCAGCTGGCCTTATGATACACAAAATTGTTCATTTTATTTCGGTTCATTGATGGAGACCGGTGAGCATGTGAACTTTATGTTCTATAATTATACACCGATAAAGCTCGACGACTTCCAGGATGGAGCCGGCTGGAAACTTTTGAAGATTTATAATGAACGACTGCTAAAAAAACACAGCTACAGTACGAACAGTACATATCCTTTACTAAAGTACACTTTTACATTACGGAGAGAAGCAGCCGGTCCTGCAGCTACAATTGTCGCACCCGCGATTGTCATTGTAATATTAACTTTAAAAGGCTTGCTCTCAGAAATTAAGAATAACTCTAGGGTAATGTTGATATGTTTCAGTTTATTCGCACATTTTATGTTCCTCGCTACAATTGGTTTTGTTATACCTAAATTTAGTTCTGAGACGCCCAATATTTTACTATTTATTCGAGATTCGATGATAGTGACACTAGCGGGGGTTTTAATCACAATCCTACTTATGTCCTTAAGGAAACGTGCAGATCCTGTTCCAGGGTGGATTTTAACTATTAACAACACTATTAGTTCCAGTCCAGGAAAATACGTGATATTTACTAGATTTGATCCAAATGAAGTACTCGAAGAGGAAAGTGACAGCGAGGGCTCCAGCACTGGTAATGACAAGACGCGAGTTGCTTTAGATTGGATACAGTTTGCTAACATTATCAATGCCTTTGTACACATAGTGATATGTCTTACATATTTAATATTAATTATTAGCTATATACTATTTATTTAATAATAATATAATATCTAAGTACTAGAATTGTTTTGTTTTTCATAAATAAGACTTTTTTTACTATTTATCTATTACAATCATGTATTAATTTTGATAGGCAGCCCGCAGCGGGCTCGGGCTAAAAAGTAACTCGATAACATCGATCCATAATCGATCTCAATTTTAAAGCTCGTTGACCTTTATGTTTGAGTTACGCAGTTAACCTAGATGTCATTTTAGTTAGATGAGAATCAGGAAATATATTTAAAAATAACATTTAGGTGTACTATAAACAAATCAAATCAGATCAACTTTTCATTGGTATAATCTACATATACAGGTTGTATCAGTACCTAGTAGATTAACGGTGGCATAGTAGAAGAGGACTTCACCACTTTTTGATTCAATCTTCATGTATTTTGAACGATTTTTAGGGGTTCGAAAGTTATTTGGATTAAAAAACTAGTGAATACCAAATATTTATTATACTACACTTCGCAAATAGAAATTACAGCCGAAATACGTTTGTGTTTTTCTTCCAATTAGTCCAATAATGGCGCTGTCTAACCAGAATAATGACTTGACAGAATCTTGATCGAATTCAAACAAGTTGCGAATACGTAAAAAAAACTTTAAAAAAATAATAAGAACCGACTTCCAGGCACTAAAATGTAAAAAATAACTAAACGGAGGTTTTCATTTAGAACAGATACCTACCTAATCAGATATTTTCTCTGTATCTGGCACTTCTCTGATAGCAGAGTGGACCTTGGAGCAACCTCATGGTTGTGGTGGTCTGCCTCGGCAGACCTGCCGTCGGGGCGTCGTAGTTGAATGCGTAAGCGATCCTGCGACGCCCCATTAAGACGGGGGAAGGTTTTGTTGGGTTTTAGTGGATAGTACTGGCTTCGCCGGTGAGTCCCACATGTCGTGCGTAAATGCATTTCCCAACGTTAAAAAAAATCATCATCATATACCCTTTGAAACAAAAAAAAAATTACAAATCGGTTCAGACATCTCGAGTAATCGGTGAACGTACATAAAAAAAAGATTCCGACGAATTGAGGACCTCCTCCTTTTTATGGAAAGTCGGTTAATGAACAGTTTTAAATGTCATATTTGATTTTCACTCTCGAAAAAAATATTAGACATTTGTATTTTTTTCACCATTTATATTAAAAATTGCACCAATTTGTGGAAAATTGATATTTCAATAAATAAATCAAATTGGCCAGGTGCTAAAATAGTAGATGCCTAAAATAGATAGGGCATAAAGTTTCATTCCAATGAACTATATTTAGCCGCGCTTATGAAATGAAGATGATGATGAATGTATTATGAGTAAAGAATTAGGAGCGCATTCTGTACGGTTTAGGTACTTTCAATAATTTGGCACAGTTTATACTAAAATGTTTTTTTTTTAAGATTTAAAGTGCACTTTTCTCGTTTCTAACACGAGGTTTTTGCCACTCAAGGTATGGTTATTGATTAGCATAATAAAATACCTAATGATAATATAAATTTAAAAAAAAATGACTAGGCTCCAACAGCTAATCTATTGATGGGTAAGTTTTAATTTTTTTTAAATAATTATAAAGTCTAAACTTAATAATATAAAGAGAAAAGATTTGATGTTTTGTATGTTTGTATATTTTTTATGTTTACCTATATGTTTGTTTCTAATGAATAATCTCAAAAACTCCTTCGCCGATTTAAAAATTCTTATAGGTACCCATAGAAAGCTACATTATCAGCGAGTAACATGGGTTGCATTTTATTTTCAAAAAAATATAGATCCCTACAAAATTGCAATATCATAAATCCAAGCTATCAAAAAGTTGCCTTACAAAAGTCATTATTTGGCGTGCGCTGCGAAAAATAGTTTTCACAGATGTTACTTATCATTACGCACAAAAAAAGTCTGCGAGGTTATATGTCTTACTACCTCTTACACTTAGTTAAGTTATAATAACCGTTTTTTGTTCAAATTAGTAAATCAAAACACGGATACTGGATAGTATCGATAGATGTTGACATCAAGATTAATAATTATTATATACATGTAAATTCCTCTTTAAATTATTCGAATCAGACTCTTTGTTTTAGATTAATTACGTAAAACCGACCTCGGGACGCATCCGAGCGGAGCAAGAGTAGGTAGGTAAGTTTTTAATAGATTTTATAATATAATGAGTGGACAATCAAAAATTTTCATATAAAATAATATAACGATTTATTAACAATATAACATTTTTAATTTAATTATTATAATTTGTTATTTTATAATACGAAGTTGCCATTCATTAATGTAATATTATGCCAGCGCACATAAAAAAGATAGGGACGGTTCACTATAATCTCGCGCTCCGGCGCCTCGTCCCATTCGATACCTATAAAAACAAAATATCAAATGCGTGTTTATAAGAATATTTCACTAAATTTTTTTATATAAAAATATTTTTTTTTATATAAAAAAAAAATACTTTAAATGCGAAATTTGGTATAATATATTGTGTAAATATGTGTTTGTTACTCCTTCATGCAGAAAAAGATGAACGAATTTAGATGTAACTTAGTAAACATCAGTTCTGCATCACAGTTTGATTTGGATGAAGTCTATATAGACTACCACCTACTGATGGACACCCAGGTAGCTCGTACCCGAGCCACAGATCATATAATAAGTACTGTGCCCGAGCGAAGCGAGGCAAAGTCTCTAGTTTTAAAAAAAAATACTATTTAAAAAGTCTAATATTTTTTAAAAATAAAATATTATTATCTGTTATCATGTTATATAACGTACTAGCATTGCCAGCGGCTCCGCCTGAGTTCAGATGGCCGAAAACCAAATTCTTAGGTTTTACATATTAGTATACTCTAACATTGCAGTTTTTGTATTTTTTCTCAGAAATGAGATATTCTCCCGTGGTAAAAAGTATCCTACATGTTGACCCGAATAACCAGCTATCACCATACCAAATTTCATCAAAATCCCTCCAGTAGTTTTTCCGTGATGCGGTAATAAGACAGACAGACAGACAGACAGACAGACAGACAAAAATTCTAAAAACTATACATTCGGCCTCTGTATCGATAATAATGTCTATTTCAGTAAGATTTTCCAAAAAATATTTAATATACAGATTCGGCTCAGTTACAATTTTATTATATGTATAGATTAAAAATAGGTGTATATAACCTATTCTTATATGTTTATATTTTTTGCAAAACTGTAACTATCCGTCTGTCTGCATTTAATTTGTTAACAGAGAAACAGATCGATGTAATTTTTTTGCGCAAATAGTTGGCCCATTGCCAAGAAGTGCTACGTCTGTATATTCATAAGTTGATACGTGAACTTCTATGTCACAGTCAAAATTGGATTGTGTATACATTTTGATTTGTAAGCGTGCCTCAAGCAAGAGATACCATTTACTTAATTATTAAATATTTCAACTAATGCTATATACTTATAAATTTTTGTTTACTTATTCCATGAACCAGACACATATAATAAAATTGTAACCAAGCCGAATCTGTACATTAATATTGTTTAGAAAATCTTGTTGAAATAGACCTTATTATCGATACAGAGGCCGAATCTATAGTTTTTAGAATTTTTGTCTGTCTGTCTGTTACCTCATCACGAAAAAACCACTGGAGGGATTTTGATAAATTTGTTATGGTGTTAGCTGGTTATCCGGATCAACATATAGGATACTTTTTACCGCGGTAAAATATGTTCTTACTGAGAAAAAATACAAAAATTGCAATGTAAGAGTATACTGATATGTAAAACCTAAGATTTGGTTTTTGGTCATCTGAACGCGGACAGAGCCGCGGGCAATGCTAGTCAAAAATAAAACCTTAGCCCTAGTGCATTAATGATATTACTTAAATATCTACTACTGTCTATACCTAGACGAAACGAGGGTTTGCTAGTTTATAAAAAGATAGTAAAATTATTGACAGAAAAACTCAATAAATAAAAATGGCGTGACCCAGGAATCAGGATATTTCGATCTGGAGCCGTAAAAGCTAGACCACTGAGGCAATATCATTTTTCTATGACAATTTACTTTTATATACAATTTGGGAAACGGCTTTAGGATTGACAGGTATGTACATATATCTAACTTGCCACGAGATGGCACTATACAATATTCTTCGTGTCTTCTCCATTTTAAGTGACATTGGCGAAGTAATCTGTGCTCAACTAACGCTTTGAAGCCATTAACAAGAGAATTGAATTTAGATTGCACTGCAGTGCTTTAACTTTGAAACCAATCACTATAACAATTTAATTGCTATTTTTGACAACCTTTGCATTTAAGAGCATTTCTGGTAAAATCAACGGACTGCCTCCTGTACAGATTTTTATATTGCACTAGCGACTCGTCCTCGCTCTGCTCGGGTTCGTCCCTAGATACTTTTTAACATTTAGTATAGATTTCTCAGAGATGACATATTGTCCCGCAGTAAAAAGTGTCCTATATGTTGACCCGGATAGTTTGGTTAAGCTATCATCATACCAAATTTTATCAATGTCTGTATCGATAATAACGACAATTTTATAAGATTTTCCAAAACATATTTAATGTACAGATTCAAAGAAAAAGAAAAAGTATAAAATACCATCGTCTTTGTAAGCGTTGCGTCCTGGTTCCGACCAAAACATAAGGCGTTGGACTGCATGAGATAGCTTTAGCGTAGTACATATGTCGTTATTTACCAAACGAGTTATTCCCATCTGTGAATAAAATTGAATATATAGTTGAAACGTTTTACTTACAAAGCCGGTTTTAAATTATATTAATTATATATATAAAATTATATATATGTATTCAGCCCCTTTTTTTTAACATCCCACTGCTGGGCACGGGCCTCCCTTCGATACGAGAGGGATCAGGCCATAGTCCACCACGCTGGCCAAGTGCGGGTTGGCGGACTTCACATGTCTTTCGCACATGAAAATATCAGAGGTGCGAGACCCGGGATTTGAACCCGCATCACTCGGTTTCCCAAGCGAGCGCGTTACCACTGGGCTACCACTGCCTATAAAATCATATCTATACATATATATATATATATATATATATATATATATATATATATATATATATATATAAATTTTGTAACATTTCAATTGAAGTGTTAATATAAAAGTTCTTGTGTGTCTTAAACATATTTTTGCGGATTTGCATAACTGTTTATTTTTGTTTAGTCTACAGCTACTAAGTAGTTGTGGTTCCTACTTTATGTGGAACCTGAAACGTAGAACTCTGATTCTTTATCCGAACGATTATGTTTTCGTTCTCACTAGGTTTAATCTATTTGTAACGACCCGACCCCGACGGGTCCGACAACACGGTTGGCTCAGTTTATAGTGGCCCTACTTGCTGTGCCAGCGGTCGCTGGTTCGAGTCCCGCTGAGGACGTTCATTTGTGTGACGAGCATGAATGTTTATACTCCAGTCATAATATATTATAATATAATATGTGTGTATTTAAAGTTACATATGTGTAGTGTATCAACTATCTGGTATCAATAACACAAGCCTCGTAGCTTACCATGGAACTAGATGGTGCTGTGTGTTAATGACCCAACATATTTATCTATTTACTTATTATTTAATAAGTAAATTCCCTACCGGCAATGTCGATATAATAAGGTTTTTGAACCCTCCTTTAATTTATTATTAATTAAAATAAATTAATAAAAAATAAAAAAAACCCTTTCCATGCTGTTTAAACATATTTTCATGCATGACAATATTCATGAATGTTATTATTAACTAGCGACTCGCTCTCGCTTCGCTCGGGTTCGTCCCTAGGGTGTGTATACAACTTTCGTATTTGATTCGGATATTATTAAATTTTTCATTGGTTTTAATTTTTTTCGTGGGACCCTATTTTTTTCTAAAATAAAAGTAGCCTAAGTTACTCCTTATTACATCAGCTAACTGCCGATGAAAGTCCCGTTAAAATCGGTTTAGCCATTTCAGAGATTAGTCGGAACAAACAGACAGACAAAAATTGTAAAAAATCTTGTTTTGGTACATGTATCGTGATTATGTACATCCATATGCATTTAGTAAAAAGCTCTTATTTTGATATTTCAAACAGACACTTCAATTTAATTTATCTGTATAGATTTGTTTTTGAGTAATGTTACCATCGTATAAATATTGACAAATATTGACATTAATATTTATATGATGCTAACGTCACTCAATTGTTTTGCTTTCCCGGAACCTCTCCACTAACACTTAAGCTTTATGTTATGGTATTAAAGTTCAAATTGACTTTTAAGTACTATTACGAATCTTTTGTATGAGAGTATAGAAAAGTGTTGTTTTTAGATTTTATTAGGCAAATTTTTAAATTTTTCTCTCCGTAAGAATGGTTCCTTGTACTTCAAGCAATATTCTAAAAAAAGAATTAGCGAAATCGGTTCAGCCGCTCTCGAGATTTGCGCTGAGCAACACATTCAGCGATTCATTTTTATATTATAGAAGATTATTTTAAACATAATACATACATATTACCTAATACCTTATAAATATGTAATATAATATTTTATTTCAACAAAATATAATCCACTCAATAGCTTAACTCCATTAAATACCTACCACAGTACCTAATACATCTCAATCTAAACACAATAAAACTTTTTTCAATTCCAACCTAGGCTTCAGGCTCTGGGGTGGTGCATGAAAATATCAAAATATAAAAATCCTTCGATCAACGTAGTACTGTTGATCGAAGTAAAAATCTGTAACTATAGATATCTATTATATATTCTAACATATACTAAACAAACAAAAAATATAATTTTGAGCCAATCAGCAAACCTTATGAAGTTTCTCTGGTAACAGCAATGTCATACGCAGCGTATAGAGTGGTAAAGTTGCAGCTATCCTCATTGTGCTCATCTTATCAGATATCTCGTAAGGGCGTATTCTGGCCATCGAAGCGGCTAACTTTTTGAGGGAATAACTTTTAGGCACCAGTAAGAGAAGGGTTAAGCCCGGTGTAGCGTAGTTAATTTCAATAGCCTACAAATAAGCGGAAAATAATTTTATTAGATGACTGTGGACGTTAATGAACAAGTTCTTTTGATAATGAAACAGTAAAAAATACAGATTTAATTACAAGTGAAAGTAATAATCATAAAATAAATAGATTTTCGACTTATGCCATAGGTATTATTATATTTAAGTGCTTAGGTTTAAAAGTACTCATCAAAACATATGTTTAACCAAAAGTAGGTAAATTACAAGTCTCGTTGATATCAATATCATGAAAAATATCGAATAACTGGGTGTCAACGCGTTTATCGATGGGGGCGGTGTTCTGTATCAAATTTTCTGCGTGTGCACTTTACAGGCGTATGGTACTGTTTCATTGTATCTGGAAGAATGTTGCGGTACGGTGGTGTATTTTTTCTATTAGTCATCCCTAAGTTAGTAATTGGTTTTACGGATTGCCCTCCCGAACGAGAGCACGAAGTGCACAATGAAGCTAAGCTCCACAATGACTTATTATGCGCATATAACAACGATTATCGTCCTGTGCAGGACCACAAAAATACAATTAACGTACGTGTGCGATTTGCTCTTAAATATCTTACTTTCGATGCCACAGAAGAAATGTTTACGCTACATAGTTGGGTGGCCTTAAATTGGAAAGATGAATATTTGACATGGACACCCAATGATTACGGTGGTATAACGGAAATCCAATTAGAGAGCCACGAAATATGGTCACCGCGCATGGCCTTGTTCAACGCAGATGCATCATCCTATCCATCGGATTCCTTTTATACAACATGTTTAGTCAATTCCAGTGGAACGGTCACTTGCGTCCCGCAGGTAGTACATTCGGGAATTTGTCGCACATCTCTTCGTAGCTGGCCTTACGATACACAAAATTGTACACTCTACTTCGGTTCATGGATGCATACTGGCGAGCAAGTGAACTTTACGTTTTATAATCATAGACCGATAGTGCTCGATGACCACCAAGATGGACCCGGTTGGAAACTCTTGAAGGCTTACAACGAACGTCTACCGGGAAAATATAGCTGCTGTCCAAATAGCACATATCCTATGTTAAAATATACTTTCACGTTACAGAGGGAAGCAGCCGGACCTGCGGCTATTGTAGTCGTTCCATCGATCGTCATCGTAATATTAACATTAACAAGCATGCTCTTAGAAATTAAGGATAACACCAGGCTAATGTTGATATGTTTTAGTTTATTTGCACATTTTGTATTTCTAACAGAAATTGGATTTATTATACCTAAATTTAGTTCTGATACGCCCATTATTTTGATGTTTATTCGCGATTCGATGTTAGTGACTCTAGTAGGAGTTTTAATAACATTTTTGCTGATGTCTATAAGAAAACGTGCTGAGCCTGTTCCAGGGTGGATTTTAACTATCAATCACATCATTACTTCTAGTCCAGGAAAATACGTGATATTTACAGAATTTGATCCCAATGAAGTACTCGACGAGAAAAGTGACAACGAGGGCTCCAGCACTAGTAATGACAAGACGCGAGTTGCTATGGATTGGATACAATTTGCGAACATTATCAACACCTTTGTATTTATAGTGATATGTCTTACATATTTAGTTTTAATCATTAATTACATTCCCAGAGATTCGTAAAATGTTAAAACACATTATAACTAGGTTATAACTGAACCTAAAGTCTACCAATGATAATACGTTGTCATTTTCTAAGAACAATTATATCTAAGCCTTTTTACAATAAATAATACTTAATTAGCAAAATAAACTTATATATTATATAGATGGTTGTTTATTAGAAGCTTTTATATAACCTCACTTGTATATGAGTGGGTATGTACGGGATAAATAATTATTAAACCTTTAGTTTTGGTGATAGTATACAATAAGCTAAATAACATTCTAATTCCATAATGACGGACATGATGATCATTTACTATTTCCACAACGACTTCTATGATATGGGTATCAAATGAAGGGATCGCCGAGTGAAACACAATAATAGTTTTATTTAGTACATGGCTAGCATGAACGAATTAGAGACAATTCGTTCATGATGGCTAGTAAAGGTTTGTTTTAGAAAATATTTTCTTAAAACTAGATTTATTTTCGAAAACAATAAATAAGAACTTACCTCGGCATTCAATTCCTCGAGAGCAGCATATCGCATGATATCATTCAGCCTAATCATGCGAACCGACCGATCTGTCTTAACTTTCTCGGAGTCGTAAAACGGTTTAGTTCCATTGAGGACTGTGGGTGCCGACCGCCAGGACGCGCGAATATATGCCGTCATTATCAAAATTGAGCAAATTTTATTATTAAGATCGTCCTCTTCGAAAGTGTTTCGCAAAGCTCCCGCTGAGTCTATTTCTACCTGGCGTTAAATAGAAGCTATTAGAATATTTTTAAAATATATTCCATATAAATATTATAAATGCGAAAGTTTGGATGGATGGATGTTTGATACTCAGAGATAGATTATAGTCTGAAATAGCATATAGGTTACTTTTTATCCCGGAAAAAGTCCTGGTTCCCGTGAGATAGATTTGTTTTTCTTTGCAAGGAACCGACTATCTATTCCCTATACTACCCATTAAAATGTATCTAGGGACGAACCCGAGCAAGCGTGAGTCGCTAGTACTATAACTAACATTTTTATTAACACGAAACTATCATTTATCTCAAATATTGTCTTTAGTCAGCTAATAATTATATTTTTAAAATATTCATTATTAAATTAGAAATACTTAAACTTAGGTAAATTTGTAGATAATAAGCAAGTACCATACTATTTAAGGTCCTGGTTAAATATTCAGATGTTTCGGTTCCATTCAATCGTATTATTTTCATATTCATTACTTTAGCGGCACCTTCCTTGAAACTCTGGCTAACTGGCAACCCTGCGTTTACCAATAGGCGGGAAGCCCATCGAAATTTCAAATTTTGGCTTGAAAGTGGGAACCACGATGTGATAGTTTCTAATGTTCTTATATGCTCCTAGTTATAAATTAAACATTATATCAAATTTCGATTAAAATATGAAAATTCTGTACCTTAAACATAGTCCTATACGAATTACTATACTAAATGTTTGTTGTATGTTTTTAAAAACACAATATGTTAAGTAAAAGTAGAACAATTCTTATAATAATCGATATCGATACTAAATGTTTGTTTTATGTTTAAAAAAATATAATATGTTAAGTGAAAGTCGAACAATTCTTATAATAATTCAAAGTAAAGTATAAATTGCATTACCTATTTAGTTTTATTATATAAAACTACACGTTCGAGGTTCAATAAAAACTGATAAGTCCAATATGGTAGGTATATTTTATGCCATATATTGACATACTCAGTAATTACTATGTAAAATATAAATTAATTTAATTACCGTAGTATTTGCCTTTATATCTAAGATTGTTTCAATCTCTGATTTCGTAGCTGAATCTACTTCTGTAGATAACGCCATAAGTGCCATGTACAAAAACAGCCCTGTTTGGGCGAAACTTATCCCGTTCTCTTTACGATCTTGTGGACTTATTGAAGTTAATTTATTAAAACTTACCTAAAAATATAATAAAATGATTCAATGTTCGCCCTAGTCTTAACTCTTAGATCTTAATGAAATATTAGGTTTATTTAAACTGAAAAACTTTCATTTTTATTACGTATACTAGCATTGCTCGCGGCTCCGCCCGCGTTTAGATGACCAAAAAACAAATTCTTAGGTTTTACATATTAGTATACTCTTACATTGCAGTTTTTGTATTTTTTCTCAGATATGAGATATTTTCCCGCGGTAAAATTCCAAAAATGTATATTGTATGGCAATTGTAATATATAACAAACTACTAGATGATTTCAAGAAATTACCATTTAAATTATTTAAAAAGAAATTGTTTGATTTATTATTAGAAAAATTATTTTATAATGTTAATGACTATCTTATTTGTGGAGTTTGAAATGATATGACATTGTTATAAATTATTATTATTATTTTTCTCTATATATATAATATAAACTTGACATTAACTTTTGATTTTGACATAACATAGAAATATATTTTAAATAATTAAGTTCAATTTATATAAATATTTGCACACTCTTTATGAGTAGAATATGTATGAACTTAACTGTAAACCATAAGAACATTGTAAATTCCATATTCTGAGCAAATAAAGAATTATTATTATTATTATTATAAAAAATATCCTTTATGTTGACCCGGATGACCAGCTATCATCATACCAAATTTCATCAAATCTGTCCAGTGGTTTTCTCAATAATAAAACAAATTAATTCATAGGTCACGTTAGCGGTTAGTCGTACGTTTAAGTCATGAAGAATATAGACTAGGAGTTCAATCTTCATAAGATTCCATTTGAAAAAATCCGTCCACAATTTTTTTTTAGAGCTACAGTTCCAGAAAATGCCACGAATCGCGCTGATTTACGTAGTTACCAGGTGAATTTAGCTTTATATCAGTACCTAACGCCAATTTAGTGATAAACAAATCTGTGTGAATTTAATGATTGCTTCATTAATTTCATTCACTTTGATTTGTTGGAAATATTGGAAATGACTTTTTATTTTTTAATGTTCAAATTATCATTAGTATGGTATTTATAAAAGTGCTAATTAATTATAGTTCATAGTCAACAAGGAACCCTTATAATTTCGCCATGTCCGTCCGTCCGTCTGTCCGCAGCTTAGCTCAGAGACACATAGTACTAAAAAGCTGTAATTTGCCATGGAGGTATTAGTGACGCCGACAAAGTGGTAAAATAAAATCTTGAGAATATTTTTTTAAGCTATCTCCTCTACATAAAAATGAGGATCCCTTTTGGGACATAGTGACTGCAGCTCTCCTGCGCGCCCACTATTATTTTTTCAAATTATTGGGACAACTTTTACATACAAAGATTGGATCCCTTGTCTATGTTCTTTATTGTTTAAGTTACTGAGTTACGTTTACCTGATAAAATAGATTCTCAAATCTATCTAAAGATGTTGTGAAGGTATTAGAAAGAGAATATCTTTTGTTCAGGTCATCTTTTTCGTTGTTAGGATAAAAATATTTAAGTCTTGAATTGTTTGAAGTGATTTGGTCGTTATTTTGATTTTCATGCTTAGATTGATATAAATTGTCTCGATATTCATGTCTTCGTGTAATGAAAATCTGAAATGGTCTAAGGGACTTATCAAATGGTCCCGTCTGGTTATCTTTACGAAGCTTAGGCCAATGCAAATTATAGAACAGGTGCGACGGTCTTGATTTATCTTCTTCAGGCTTAGGATACGCTGTATTGGTTGGAGCATTAGAACAGCTTATCCATTTATTATTATACCAGCATTTTTCATTAAAACTCTTCTCTAATAATTCTTGAGCGGCATAAGTTTGCGGAAAGGGCCGTAAGTGAAACATAGAGTAATTGTAGTCTTTGAAACTGACACATATCCCAAGAATGAAAATAAATACATAGCAACTAATCATACCTATGGATGGTGATTTGGAACAAAATCTTCGAAGAACATTTGCGAAAGCAGTTTATTAAAAAATCATAAATATTAAAAAATCATATATTGTTTATAGATTTAATAGATTCATACTCACTTCTACAGTTACTGAGAATTGTTTTGCGACTGTTAGATTTAAACTTATCAAGAAGTAGAAAATAGATTCTGTTCCGCACAATATCAACTTAATAATGAACAAGTGCTACTAATTAATTCAGTACACGATATAAATCAAAAATGATTACACCAAACATACAATGTTAACACAGTACTTGCACTTGGATATGGTTGAGCGATATTATATTGAGTGCGACCGCCATCAAACAATAGTAAATTAACGTTTTAAAGCGTTCAACATTGGCCTGCTTCACACTAGGAAAAAAAGCGACTTAATCTATGTACCTACGAGTACATAAAAAGAACACATGCTTATAATAATTTTTTTATAAAGCTATAAAAAGAACGGTGTGCAGATTCTTACACACATGAGCAGGCAAAGTCTACTATGGTAAGTCGTATAGCTACAGTGGAAAAGGTTAATACAACTATCTCATTAGCTAGTTAAAAGCTGTCCTGAATTCGATTTCCGGCAAAGGCAGACAAGAGTAATTTGTTTTTTTTAGGATGGATAGATAATCTTTCCAACGTACTATAACCCAGGGAAGAGGGAATCTGTGCTTAAATTGACTTGAGTGAAGTCGATTCTCAGGCCAAGTATAGTAAAGGTGAAACCACATCGGCGGGGATAAATCTACTATCTACTACTTACACAAAATTGCAATTAATTTGTGCATATATGTTGAAATTTTAGAAAAAAATCTAATTTCACTCAAAATTCACTCACCTACCATTCACTACCATTATGTATTTCTGTAAAATAAACTCTAAAACTGACACAAGATTTTAGCTTTAAGAGGTATATTTAATCCAAAAAGTAGTGGTTTTCTTGCATATTATTGTACACAAAAACGGGTGATTGGCTGTGAATTCCGGATCTGTATTTGCCGACAATCTTTGTACCGCCATCACTGTAAACAGTAGGTAGGATATAGGTATACCTACAGGATTACTTCTACTTAATATGTGTATAAATCTAATCTAAACTTTCGACGACACGTTTGGCTCAGTTTGTAGTGACCGTACTTGCTGTGCTAGCGGTCGCGGGTTCGAGTCCCGCTGGGGGCATTCATTTGTGTGATGAGCACGAATGTTTGTACTCCAGTCATGGGTGTTTATATTTATAATATATATGTATTTAAAGTTATATACATGTAGTGTATCAACAATCTGGTATCCATAACACAAGCCTCGTAGCTTACCATGAAACTAGATGGTGCTGTGTGTTAATGTCCCAACATATTTATATTTACATATTTTAAATACAAATAAATCTTGTATAATAAGTAGTATCTTGTTGATGTAGAGTATGTTTATTCTATATAGACGAAGAGAAAACTTTGCACTCCTTGTAAAAAATATTGCGTGTACGGAGGAGAATGAATGAGCTTGCGCATCGTTAGTTTATTTAGAGAAGGAATGCACAAACCAAACTTTACTAACTTACTCTTGCCCACGGCTTCGCTCGCTTAGATTAGTGATATATAATTACTCCACTTCTAAAAGCTGCAACGTGAAATTAAAATAACCTTCATCAATATAAAATCTGAAAATTTGGTTGTCTCCACGTAGGTATACCACGGAAGTCAGACTTTTGATTTTAAAAAATCTTTTCGCATTTTATAGTATCTTAATGAGGAATATTTCAGACTAAGTAATTGTGACAAAATATCCCCATTAACGTTCAAACTTAATGAATTATAGTCGATTATCGACTATATCTGTGGTAATCACTAGTGGTGTGTTAAAAATATTGTTTATGGGCTAGTTGTAGTAAAAACAAAATTATTTTTTATAAGCTTTATTTCTTGTTTAATCTGTATATTAAAATATATTTGTTTGTACATAGATATTTTAAATAAAATTTATATAATAATATTCTTATATAATAAATGTGCAACTGGTGTCAACAATAACGTTTAAAAATAGGTACTTCTAAAATGCTGAGGTAGCAATTAATACGGAAATGGAAACACACCGCAATCTCATACTTGATATTATGTTTCAGTTCAAGGCTATAATCGCTTGTAGTACCTTTATATAATAATCGCTCATTGCTTTTCATATTAAATTTAAAAATACCAATCGACATAAAATGTATCAGAAATATACTTAAAACATTTTCTTTAATATTTAATTTTCTTAAATTCAATACTTTTAATAATATTATAAATGCAAATGGCCTAACTTACTATTTGTCATTATACACACATCAAAGAACTGACGTGTTTTTTCCATAAAATGGCATAGACGCTTTATCCCTATATAGGGATGAAGCGTCTATGCCATATCTCATATCATATCGATCTACATATGTAAAGAGGTAGGTACTTCAAAATAACCATTTACTGCAAAAAGTTTCATGAGGGCGGATCACTAATTAATTATACTTAAATCTGAACGATTAAATACGATAATAGCTACACTATACACTATAGATCGTTTTACTGTTATAAAACAATTTTATAAACTGCTGCTGCGCTAAAAATATTACAAGAGCAGATATCAAGATATGAAAGTAACTGAAAATAAAGCCAAGCGACGTTGAATTTTATCACATAACCAATTTATTTCCCACGGTGCGTAGCCATGAAGTACAAAGTGTCGTGGGCTACGATCGCAGCGAGGAATGGACGGTCCGCTTTGAAACGAGGCACTTCTGGCTCTTCAATCACCATGGAACAACATTCGATGGTCATCACTGCAATATAAACAACTCCGTCATATCGACCAACCAACGAAATTACTCTATATTTTCTATATTTTCCAAATATGATCATGAATTAGACATAAAAAGCCAAAACACAATAGCTATTAATCATTTTGTTCGCACAGAATGCGATGATATCAGCGTTAGAGCAATTCTTGACAACAATCATCAAGTATGTTATGGTATTTATTGATTTAAAACGATTTGCAATGCCATTAAAACAAAATTGCTTTTATATCAAAACGTCATTAAATTAAAGCCTTACTGATCCAGTACCAACTAATTAGCATCTTATTAGAACTTTAAACGTCTATTGGGTTTTGATTTATTTAGTTCTCATGGTCTGTACCCACAAGATTAGAAAAAAAAAATTCAATAATAGCGTTTAATTATTTTAATACATATTTACGAAGAATTACATAATATACAGTTGTAATTTGTAAAATTAAGTATTTGTGAACTTATCTATGTTTTTAAGATACTTATGTACATTTTGTGAAGATCATAGACGTAGAGAATAGACTGATCCCTCAGCAATACTCTCATGAAATTGTTTACTATCTAGAAAGAGAGAAAGCTACCGTGCGGCCAATACCTGTCTTTTATTCCGATTTAAATTTATAAATGGAATGTTTAAAATATATAAAACAGTGTAATAGAAAAAACTCATAATAAATGTTTATATTAAATTTATCGTACTTTAATTAATAAAGAAGGATCCTGGCCGCACATTCGTTTTGTCTCTGTCGCGCCTTTCCGTCATTTATATTTTATAGATGGCTAAGAAGCACTCAGTCCACTCTCTATATCTATGGTAAAAACTTTCCATACAAAATGGGCTATTTGACATTTGTGGCATTGCCAGTATTAGTAAATTATTACACTGTTTCATACCAACATAGGAATTTATAGCTAGCAATAAGTCTAATTATACCTTTAAATAACTTTACCTGTACCTAACTTTCAATTTCTACTACACGATGTATTTCCATAAAATACAGGATCTTTAAGGATCGAATATGAAACATTTCAGTGAGTACCTCCAACAAGACATTTTACAGTGCACTTTCATGCAATTTATTAGTGTTGAGTTTCATAAACAATTAACAATGATTAATCTTAAAATTAATATAATATATTTATATCAGTGCAATATTGAGGGTGAAGTAGATCGTTCTAGCATCTAGCGTCCACGATATACGCCGACGAAGAGCTCGGTGGTGCCGTATAGGAGCGCGTAGAAAAAGGGGCGATCAGCGCGGAAGGCCGGCGTGGGGGGACGCGCGCACCGCAACATCATCACCACCGAGCCTGCGCACACACGCGATACCGTCAAAGTTATCACAACGCCAAAAGAAAACGATCCCCCATATTAATCCCATGTATAATATATACCCCATAAAAACACTATGATTTAAATGTAATGTTGTTAAGAATTGATTTACTATGACGATTATTTCCATGAAGTTACTGGCATGAGAGGTGAACGTTGTCGTAAAGTTGGTTTAGGGCGTAAACGGTAAAGGTCTGGTAGATGAAAAGTAAACTGACTTCTGACTTACTAAAACCAAGTTAGTACACACACTCTATAGATGTACTACCCCTACTGAAATTATAAATGCATTTTCCAACGTTAAAAATAGGCCATGCCAAGGTAGAAGGGACTGGCTAAGGAACTAAATTTCTTTTAAGTGTTTATTCTCAGAATTGAATATTTTATATATATTTATAAAACAAACATAGGCATTTTTATTTATATTAAGTGGCTATGTACATATATGTATAAGTGTCATTTGTGTACATATCATGTAGAATGTAACACCTTCATCTTTTAGAATCGAGATATCTTAGAAATGGTAATCGTTAGGAAAAAAAGTATTACGACTATATTATTTCTGTTGATATTTTATAATCTACAATTTTTGTCCAGACCAAATTTTTATAAAACTTAGCGTTTTCGAAAAAAATCCAAACAACCATAAACTTGACCTTGAATATGAACCGTTGACCTTGAATAATTTATTTATTTCTGGTCTCCACCAAAACTCAGTTTTTTCGGAGTTTTTGTTGTTTGATCACCATTTTTATGTCTAATTGACCGGACTAAGGCCCGACTAACAAAAGAACCCCAACAACACTTTATGAATTATAGTCGATTTTGGACTACGTTGCTATTAATAGTAGAATTTCCTAAATCCATCATAGTCAGTGTGTTAGAAATATTATTGTAAATGGGCTCGAGGTATTAAAAAAATCAGTTTTGAATAAGCTTTATTTCTTGTTTAATATCTGTAGACTATAAACAATATTAAAATATATTTATTTGTACATAAATATTTAAAACAAAATGTATATAATAATATTCTTATATAATAAATGTGCAACTGGTGTCAACAATAACGTTCAAAAATAGATACTTTTAAAAGCTGAAGTAGCAATTAATACGGAAATGGAAACACACCGCATTCTCGGGTACTTGTATGTAATGTTTCAGTTCAAGACTCTAAGTCTAATCGCCTGTAACCACTGTATTATTTTTCACATTAAATTTAAAAATTTAAATCTACATAAAATGTATCAAAAATATCCTTAAAAAATCTCTTTAATAATAAATAATTTGCTTAAATTTAATACTTACTAATAATATAAATGCAAAAGTAAATTTTTTTGTCCTTATCCACACATCAAAGGACTGACGTGTTTTTTCCATTAGGTACCACAGAATGTGTTTTATCCCCGTATGTAAAGAGGTAGGTACTTCGAAATAATCAACTGCTGCAAAAAATTACTTGAGGGCGGATCACATATTAATTATTCTTGAGTCTGAATGATTAAATACGATAATACACACTACAGCTACGCTACACTACAGAATCTACTGCTGCACAAAAAAATTAAGAACGCAGATATCAAAATATGAAAATAAATGAAAATAAAAAGCCAAGCGACGTTGAATTTATCACGTAATCAATTTATTTCCCACGGTGCGTAGCCATGAAGTACAAAGTGTCGTTGGCTACGATCGCAGCGAGGAATGGGCGGTCCGCTATGAAACGAGGCACTTCTGGCTCTCCAATCACCATGGAATAGCACGCGATGCTCATCACTGCAATATAAACAGCTCCGTCATATCGACCCACCAACGAAATTACTTCAATATTTTCCAAAAATGATTATGAGTGAGACATAAAAAGCCAAAACACGTTAGCAATTAAACATTTTGTGCGCACAGAATGACAACAATCACCAAGTATATCACGGTAATAATTGATTTGAAACGTCAATAAATTAAAGCCTTATTGATCTAATACCAACTAATTATCAACTTATTAGAGCTTTTCAATTCTATCGGGTTTTGATTTATTTAGTTCTCATGGTCTGTACCCATAAGACATAGGGACAATAGATTATAAAAAAATAATATTTGTGAGAGCACGTGTAATTTAGTCACAACTTATAGATTCGAATGCAATTCAATGATAGGCATAATTAAGTTTATATATACGAAGAATTACATTTTTAAAATTAGCGTGATTTAATGACGTAGAGAATAAAGGTAAAATATGACATAACCATAGACACAGATGTAAAATTAAGTAGCTGTGCATTAATCTGCTTTTTTTATATATAAGTACTTTTTGTAAAGACTGTCGATACAAGATGGGATAGAACATTTGTGGTATTGCCAATATTGATAAAATCATGGCGGAGCGTGGCTAACACCAGCGTCTATAGAGAAATGATCGATATTAAACTGAAATTATTACACTGTTTCATATCAATACTACTCTTAATAAATCTAAATATACCTTTTAACTTGTACCTTTAAATTTTAATACACGGTGTGTTTCCATAAACTAAAGGAACTTTAAGAATCGACTATCAATCATTTCAGAGACTTTCAATACGACATTTTACAGTTCTCTTTCATGCAATTTATTAGGTAGTGTTATGAGTTGCACAAAGAATTATTCATTTTAAAATTAATATAAAATATTTATATCGATGCATTATTAAGGGTGAAGTAGATCGTGTCTAGCGTCCGCGATATACGCCGACGAAGAGCTCAGTGGTGCCGTGTAGGAGCGCGTAGAAGAAGGGGCGGTCCGCGCGGAAGACCGACCTGAAGGGATGCGCGCACATCAACATCAGCGTCACGCCTGTGAGCACACGCGATACCGTCAACGTTACCACCACGCCAAATGAGAACGATCCCCCATATTAATCCCATGTAGATACGTGTATACCCCATATAGATAATTAATTTAAATCTGATGTTCTTAAGAATTTATTTACTATGACAATCATTCTCGTGTAGTTACCGTAATGAGACGCGAACGTTGTCGTAAAGTTACTTCATGGCGTATACGGTTTATCGTTAGACCTTTAGGTCAATTAGATGAATCTTAACTTCTGACTTACTAAAACGTATATAAGCGGAAAATTTGATAGTCTACACATATTCCCCAGAAGTCAGACTTTTGATTTAAAAAAAATCTTTTCGTATCTTAATCTCATATTTAGTAAAATTGTGACAAAAGAATCCCAATAACGTTCACACTTAATTATAGACATTTTTCCACCATGTTGTAATTAATAGTAGATATTATTAAATCTGTGATAATTATAAAAGTTACAAATATTATTGTCCGTGGGCTTGATGTAGTAAAAACAAAATTATTTTGAATAAGCTTTATTTCTTGTTTAATATTTATATACTATAAACAATATATATGTATTTGTACATAAATATTTCAAATAAAATGTATATAATAATATTCTTATATAATAAATGTGCAACTGGTGTCAACAATAACGTTCAAAAATTAATACTTTTAAAATGCTGAGGTAGCAATTAATACGGAAATGGAAACACACCGCATTCTCGTGTACTTGTATGTAATGTTTCAAGACTAAGTCTAATCGCTTGTAACCACTGTATTGTTTTTAACACATTAAATTTAAAAATATCAATCGACATAAAATGTATCAGAAATACCTATCCATAAAAAATCTCTTTAGTATCTAATTGGCTTAACTTCAATAATCTTACTAATATTATAAATGCAAATGTAGGTTTGTTTGTCCTTATCCACACATCAAAGGACTGACGTGTTTTTT
Source organism: Brenthis hecate (assembly GCA_951806755.1). NCBI lineage: Eukaryota > Metazoa > Arthropoda > Insecta > Lepidoptera > Nymphalidae > Brenthis > Brenthis hecate. The sequence continues at coordinate 1,472,272 of OX638264.1, forward strand.
TCTACTAGGTGCCATAGAATACGTTTTATCCCCGTATGTAAAGAGGTAGGTACCTCGAAATAATCAACTGCTATAAAAAGTTACTTAAGGGCGGATCACTAATTAATTATAATTAATAATTATACTTGAATCTGAACGATTAAATACGATAATAGCTACACTACAGAATCATTTCATTGTTAGTAATAATTTTATTATCTACTGCTGCACTAAAAAATTAAGAGGGCAGATATCAAAATATGAAAATAAATGAAAAGAAAAAGCCAAGCGACGTTGAATTTTATCACGTAATCAATTTATTTCCCACGGTGCGTAGCCATGAAGTACAAAGTGTCGTTGGCTACGATCGCAGCGAGGAATGGACGGTCCGCTATGAAACGAGGCACTTCTGGCTCTCCAATCACCATGGAACAGAACGCGATGCTCATCACTGCAATATAAACAGCTCCGTCATATCCACCCACCAACGAATTTACTCCTATTTTCCAAATATGATTGTGAACGAGACATAAACAGCCAAAATACATTAGACATTAAACTTTTTGTGCGCACAGAATGCGATGATATTAGCGATAGAGCGATTCTTGATAACAATAACCAAGTACCTACGTCACGGTATTTATTGATTTGAAACGATTTGCGATGTCATTAAGCAAAATTGCTTTTATATCAAAACGTCAATAAATTAATGCTTTATTGATCTTATACCAATTAATTATTATTTTATTAAGTTATTGGAGCTTTCCACTTCTACCGAATTTCGATTTATTTAGCTCTCATGGTCTGTACCCATAAGACATAGGGACAATAGATTATAAAAAAATAATATATGTGAGAGCACGTGTAATTTAGTCACAACTTATAGATTCGAATGCAATTCAATGATAGGGATTAATTAAGTTTATATATATGAAGAAGAATATTTTTTTTTAAATTAGCGTGATTTAATGATATAAAGTAGAGAATAAAGATAAAATATGACATAACCATAGACACAGATGTAAAATTAAGTAACTATGCATTTATGTAATTTTGTTTTATACATAAATACTTTTTGTAATGACTGTCGATACAAGATGGGATAGAACATTTGTGGCATTGCCAATGGAGCGTGGCTAACGCCAGCTTCTATAGCAAAATGATCGATATTAAACTGAAATTATTACAATGTTTCATATCAATACGACTCTTAATAAATCTAATTATACCTTTAAACTTGTATCTTTCAATTTTAATACACGGTGTGTTTCCATAAACTAAAGGAACTTGAAGAATCGACTATCAATCATTTCAGATACCTTCAATACGGCATTTTACAGTGCACTTTCATGCAATTTATTAGTGTTATGAGTTGCATAAGCAATTAACAATGATTCATCTTAAAATTAATATAAAATATTTATATCGATGCATTATTGAGGGCAAGTAGATCATTCTAGCGTCTAGCGTCCGCGATATACGCCAACGAAGAGCTCGGTGGTGCCGTGTAGGAGCGCGTAGAGGAAGGGGCGGTCGGCGCGGAAGGCCGGCGTGTGGCGCGCGCACCGCAACATCATCACCATGCCTGCGCGCACACGCGATACCGTCAACGTTACCACCACACCAAATGAGAACGATCTCCCACATTAATCCCATGTATATATATATACCCCATAAAACACTGATTTAAATGTAATGTTCTTAAGAATTGATTTACTATGACAATTATTCCCATGTATTTACCGGCATGAGACGTGAACACGTTGTCGTAAAGTTGGTTTATGGCGTAAACGGTAAAGGTCTGTTAGATGAGAAGCTTAATTGACTTATGACTTACTATAACGTACACAATGTTGTCGTCAGTCAGAAGTCAGACATTGTTGATGGGTATACAGCATAATTATTAAATTATTAAACTTAAAAGATGTAACGGATGTAAAAAAGAAACTAGTTATTTCCACCGAGTATAAATAAAAAAATATATTAAAAATGTACCCGAATTTTCATAAATAAAAAAGGCTTAAAGAAAAATGTCGAATTGAATATAAAAATGAGAAATATCGCTACTGAATAAATAGAATTACGTTCTGACATATTAATAAAATTGAAAAACACAATTTGTTTAAAAAAAAAAACATTTATAGTAAGATAATAATTTACTTAAAATCAAATTAGTCCACTGTATTCACTGTAGTCGCTGCTACTGTCGTAGAAGGCACAATTCACCTAATTATTATAGGAGCGGAAAGAAGGCCACAAATAACTGATATCTTTTCTGGTCTGACTTTAATGTCGCGGTCACGACTCATGCCAGCATAGCAATCATGCCATAACTCGTTTCTAGAATATTCTCATTGGCTACTGGGAGTACTAGAGGTCGACGCGAGAGGCGCGAGGGGCACTCGCGGTGGGGGTGAATCTGGGCACGAGCGCGAAGACGGGCAGGTCGCGCACCATCACGCACCAGAGGGCGGGGCGGTCCACGTACACGCGCTCTATACTCGGTGCCGAACGCTTCTTGCGGACCCCCACAGCTACTCACCGGCAACCCAATAACGAACACACGCTATAGATGTACCCACTACCCCTATTGATATTGACTAAACGACGTATTTTGGCCATATATGGATTTTATATTCAATCTTTTGTGAGATTATACATAAAATTATTAATTTTATTCGATATTAATAATATTTAGTGAAAATTCATTATTGAAAGAGAAATAAGGGTAGTTGGTACATCTTTAGAACATAACGCGGTGTACATACACATGCAGTACTTACATATATCACAGGCACTCCATTGTTAATAAGATAAGATAGAAATTATACTTATTGTATCAGTAAGATAGACAAAAGTAGAATTTAATATACACTTTTGTCGATAAATCCATTAGTTTTTTTAGTTCCATAGAAATATAAAGGTTATGTAGAAGAGCTCATAATCTATATTTAATTATTTGAATTTGCTTGATTTTTTATAACATAATACATAGGCGTTGTTTTAACTTCGTATTCGTGTAATTAAATTGATATAAATAAAACATAAAAAGTGTTTTATATTACTGAATAATTTAGCGCGATATGTTAATGGACCGGACAGTGAATGTAACGTCACAGTAACATAGAGACAGTTTCCCAAGCATATTTCAAAAACATTCCAAAACAACACAAACAGCACATAATAATGACAAATAAAAGTATGAATAAATTACTAAAAGGTAAAACAAAATAGGGGATCGGAAACTAATTATTTTTTTAGAATGTATTTAAATAGAACGTTAAAAAATCATTATTAAACATTTTTCATTTTTAAAATATTCATGATTTATAATTTTAAATCAAGAAATAATATTTTTATTCTGTTCCTCACCTCAGACGAAACCGGACATGACGTCACTTGTGGGTAACTTTAATAAAAACAAACCGTGCGTACACACAAAAACGTGCGTTAAGTTAAATACCACGACAAAACAGTAAAAGTTAGATAGTTCATAGATTGAATTACAATAATCAATTGGACGTAATTATGCAAAATGGATCCAGCCCACAAAAACCGTTTTTTAAGTTACTGCCATAAATATCAATGTACAGAAAGTAGATAAAATACTAGATAGAGGAATTTCAAAATTCAAATTCAAAATATTTTATTCAGCATTAAATTATTACAATTTATACTGAACGTCATGAGTCTACTACCAGTTCGGAAAGAAGAAGCCTCAGACCTGAGAAGAACTGGCGACAGAAACTCAGCGGGACTAATATTAAATTGTTTCTTTTTTTAAAGTAAAATTATAATTTACAATATTTCTATCAAGTTGAAGTAGCCTGGAGGCGATCATTTCATTCCCAAGGTGTGCCATCTTCTATAAAATTATTTATTGTATATTAGCCTTTAGCACACAAACGTTCTTTAACAATTTTTTTGAATTTGGCGATAGAAGCCTTTTGAACATTTTCTGGAAAGAAAAACTACGGTCTTGTTATTTTTATATACCAATATTACTAAAACTCTTATTTTGTCAAAAGTAAATTTGTGGTTGGATCTATTTTGCATAGCTACGTCCAATTCATAAACTGTCGCAATTACTCCTTGTCTCTTCCAAACGTTTTCTTCTAGCTAAGTCTGACTCATTTTCAACCGACTTCAAAAAGGAGGAGGTTCTCAATTCGAGTGTATTTTTTTTATCGTGTCTGCTTTTCGTGGTACATCAATGAATGACTATTTATTTACGAGTATTACATTATTTATCATTTGCTACTACTGTATTTATTACTTTGATTGGATTACTTACAGATGTTACAATGAAGTAGAGTTTTATTTTCCATATCCACCAAACTTCACGAAAACTTAGAAATTGTAGTTATTTAATTATTATATTATTAGCATGTAGTTACCAACATGTGACATCACGCGCTCTGATTTGATTCTAAAGTGACATAAATGAAACGTTTTCGCGGCAGTTTTAAACAAATAATATTGAGACAAAGTTCTTGGTACATATAAAGCTTTATTAATAAAAAATAATATTTTTTATGGGAAAAAGTATCCACGAAAACTTATTTAATACACATTCTAAAAAAATATCCGCCCCCTATTCTACATAACTGAAGATCATAATATTAAAATGTAAAATCAATAAAATATTATTAAAATCAGTATGTATTAGTTCATGATAGATTCCTGGTTAATCAAGAATTTAATTTACATAGCATTTCGATCGATAACCCATTTTTTTTGTTAAAATGACACACACTATAACTAACACGTAACTGTTAAAATAATATAATGTAGCTTCAGGTTATATCAATATCAACGATCAAAAAAATACTAGATACACAATCCCCTGCAAAAGTTCTCTTAAAATTGTCACCAATTGTGTTTAGGTAATTATTCTAGTTGAAATAAAATATAGAACAATGTAAATTGAACCTTAAATGCAATGCATAAAGTTGTTTTCACAAAAAAAAGCGCGCCCAAAAGAGCGCTCATTCGGTGAGGACATTTTTTGTCGCCGATTATGTATCTAGTACTTTATTGATCGATGACGTAGAATAAGAGAAAGTTGTGACTCACAACACTTTATTATTCACCTATTTCAAACAGTGCATGTTTCTTGAAGATTTCTAATACTATATTTTACTCCAATCAGACGAGGATCAACTATCTATAAAGATAAATAAAATTGGAGTGTCTGTTTGTAATGTAAAAATAATAAGCTTTTTACTAAATACATTACGAAACTATATACGGTACAATAAGAAAAACACACAGTTTTTAAAAATTTTGTCTGTCTGTTTGTTTCGGCTAATCTCCGAAACGGCTGGACTAATATTGACGGGACTTGACTGACAGATAGTTTATGTTATAAAAAGCAACTTAGGCTACTTATATTAGAAAAAGACGCACCCGAGCAATGCAAGGGTAAGTGGCTAGTTTTAAATATAAAACATTATATGATATAATTACTTGTTACAACGATAAATCCTAGGATTTCTAACATAATGAGCAGTGTCAAATTACACTTAGTGCCTTGACCACACTTAAAATAGAACGTAAGTACCTATTGTAAGGTATATCAAGTAATACAAACATCACATTAAATATATTTTGGAATGTAATAGTAATCGTATGAATTCAATTACCTTGGTAATCGCTTTAAAGCCCAGTGGGGCATAGATTAAACCATAAGAAAGTTTCCAACTAACTTTTATTTAATGCGAGTCTCATTAGTCACCTCCAGGTAAATTTCTAAGAAATTAATTAAAATTCTAATGCCCGATTCCACCAACATCACTTAAGCTACCACCTACGTATGAGATCCCTAGCTTAAAAGTTGCCCTAAACTAGCCCCTAAATTAAATTTCGTTTTACCATCGTCAGAGCCCGTATTTCTAGTACCTATATTTAGGTGGCATTTTAACATTTAGGTGACCCCTAACTGTCGGTGAAACAGAAACTGTCCCCTAACAGCCCATTAACCATGCTTAGGGGATCCCTTAAACTTAGGTGACGTCGGTGAAATCGGTCATAAGAAATCTATTGTTAACTGACACGCCGGCATGTCCGCGGTCGTGGAGGGATTAAATATATAGGGAACCTATAGTACATTATATACAGCACTGTCAACTATAATATGCAGTCCACTTGTACTATTTACCAGATATTCTCTACACCCGTTCTAATATACAATATTCCAGTAAAAAATGAGTGAGTCAGAACATTCTCTCAGTCTACTCCACAAGGGTTATCCATCGTATTGTAGAATGAAATATAAATACAAGCCAAAACTTACCAGTAGCCGCGGCGGCCTCCGCGCCCTCCTCATTAACTTCAATAAAGGCCTTTTGGACGGCCTTGGACACGTACAGCTTCTCGTCTGTGTTGAGAAGCTTTGTAATGCCCGAGTCGTTGCTGTCGAAGATAGCTGAGATACCGAGCTGAAAATGTATATAGTTTTCGTTTAAACCTTACACGGCTATAGTTGTAATGGTTTCGAATTAAATGTGTTGCTCTTGTTTAAATTTAATGCACTACAGTTGCTTTATTTTATGTATGTGTATGTCCTTATTACTCTTTAAGGCTAAAACGATGGATTTGGATTTGGTACACAAATAGGCTACTGTTAGGTACCCAGGCAGGGCCGGATTGTCTCTAAGGCAGCTTAGGCGACTGCCTAGGGGCCCCGCATCGGCTAGGGCCCTCACGTATCAAGAATTTTTTTTTGAAAATGTTTGAAAATTTCTATGAAATTTACCTAATAGCGTATTTACGAATATAATTGTATTGTGATAGAAAAAATATTCTATCAATAAGTTAGAAAAAGATGAAGGGGCCCCGAGAATTGCATTACCTAGGGGCCCCCGACATGGTTAATGCGGCCCTGTACCCTGGAACGAACTTGAGCAAAGTAAGGGTTATTTTGCTAGTGTTTAATATATGTTAGAATTTGTTTTCAAAATTTTACCTACATACTAGTAGTACATGTTTAAAAACGTATAAAAATATTTAAAAAAGAAAACGAGAAAAAAATAATATATTCAAACAATACATAATTATTATTTGAATAAATAATAAGTGGTACTTTTGTTCTTAAAAATAAGGAAAATTGTACCAGTAATGTATAATAATAAATTTTTTACTACGAAAATCTACCTTCTGAAGATATGGAGCATATGCATATGTTATTAATGATTTTGAATTTATATTATAGACAGAATCATGTTTATTGGTCTGGCTTCTATTCCTGTATAATAAATACATTTTGAATTGTAAACAATTTATCAAACGAACAAGATGTTTACAATTCAAGATGAAATATTTCTTTATACTACTATAACAAACGAAATCTTTGAAAATACAGATAACTACAACAGCTACATGTCGTGACAGGTGTTGAACATTTAAAAATTTGAATGTGCAATAAACATTCACATACTTATTTAAAATATGATTTACGAGCGACGATAAAAATTTTAAACTATCATTAATAATCAAGTAGGTACTTCAAATCATTATCACGTCGACCAAATATGTAAGGATTTAATGTTTCTTGCAATTATTATTCGAATGCCGATAAAGAAATACCATACAGTCAGATTATCTAGAAATATGTAAATGAGTGACATTCGTTGGTATTTATGTTGATCATATGTTTAAATATAACTTATTACGGCCATATGCGATTACGCGACACGTAGATAAACACATTCAGTGTACAAAGAAAAAAAATCCACAAAAATATTGTACATGATACTACTAACATAACCATGCTTTTGCTTAATTTCATCGGATTACTGCAATTGTAAATGCAATTTTGTGTATGCGTGTGTGTGTGTGTGTGCGTGTTTGTAATTTGTTACTCCTTTACGCTAAAACGGCTAGAAGAATTTAGATGTATTATAATCATAACGTCATCCTGCCTGATTTCGGCCACGGTGGCCAATCTCATTGAGACTAGCCAGACGCGCAGGAGATTTTATAGTGAAGCGCGTGTACGCGCAGACACAATGCACTCTCTATTCCTGTTACTCTGACAAAGTATACAACGGTGGGAAGACTAATCGAGTGCCTGTGAGAGTTAAGGCGCAGGACCAACGGCTTTACGTGCTCTCCGAGGCACGGGGGTGAGAATCCGCCAACTTCAAAAAAATCCAATTCCAGGCTATTATTCAGAATTTCTTGACAGAAAAACCCAATAATTAAACTTGGCTCGACCAGGACTCGAACCCATGATAGCCAGATCTGCGGCCGTACATGCTAGCCACTAGACCACAGAGGCAGTTAAAATTGAATTTAGTATCTACACGAATAGACTACAACCAGAAGTATCTAAGTTCCTGTTATGCAACCAGGGACGCACTCGAGCGAAGCGAGTTTAATTCGGTAGTTTAAAATAAAAAGTAGTAAGACGATAGTTTAAAAGTAAAAGTTTGGTTATTCTTAATACGGCTCTGTTTTTTTATTCATACGTAGTAACCTATGTGTGAATCCAGCTACTTCTATTCTTGAATCTCACAGCTAAGCCGTTTACACAATAATTCACAAACATTAGCATTTACAATATTAATGTGGTAAACTTACTTTAGGCAGTACTTCCATAAGATCGATTTCGGTTTCAATTTTGAATTTAGGGATCGTCACTTGTACTTTAGTTTTATGCATTTTGTCCAATTCAGATAGCAAATTGTGTCCGGAGGCCAGCTTCTGCAGTATGGCGTCTAGACCGGTGATCTCGTTCGGCAGCACTATCAACATGCTTGCCTCGTCGCCAACATACGGGATTTGGAGTAACTGGAATTATAGAATTATTATATTACACCATACACACCATGATTACAAATAAAATTATAAATATAAGTTGACTTTTGTCCAGGCTAATCTCAGAAACTGCTATATCTACGAATTATCTTGACATTTTTAAGACTAGCAAGAGATTTTTGTTTTTACGCCAAAACCGCTGCACTAATTTTAAGGAATTTTTGGTATAAAGATATATGGGGACCTTGGAGAAGGACATAGGCTGCTTTTTATGGCGAAAATAAAACTTGAAGGGGTGAAATAGGTGGAAAGTTTATATGGGGAACCAATTACCTAAAGTACACTCACGATAATATATTTTGTTATCTATTCAAAGCGTACCTAGGCACCCTTTTTTTTGTTGACGCTGGGGAAACCCATCATGGGGACCCTGCCCGCCGTCCTAACGGGCAAGGTACTGTGAGACTCCTACTCACTAAAACCCACAGCGGAACCCTTCACCGCAGTGCAATGGGGCGTTGCAAGATCGCTTGCGCACACACTACAACACCCCTGCGGAAAAAATAAATGATACTTTTGTATCCGATCGGGATTCGAATCCGGACACTTATTCAATCTTGCGCCTTGGCCGCTTGACCATGATGCTTATGTACCTAGGCACCCTAGAGAAGCAAGGGTTAAGTCGCTATATGACAACATAATGTACAAAGTATTTTATAAGTAGGGATTATTTAATATACCGGGATAAGAAGTAGAATAAGTCATTCGCTTTTGAAGTCCAAAAGCTGTTTCCATAAAAAAAGGAGTCTATAAGGATGAGAATTGCCTTGAAAAAAAAAGCTATATTAAAATTCGCAATTGTAAACTAGCCTTCTGAGAGAGAGTTTTTTAAAGGGTACAAAAAGATATTTATAATACAAAATTAATTTCAGAACTTTAAACCACTTTATAGATATATTGTTTTCAAGATGATATTTATGAGAATGCCGGGCAATTTGGATGTAATCCAGACCCGACTATGTTTATATTATTAAACTATTTTTAGTATTTGTGTTTTACATGCCGCATTGATTTAACGCGAAAGATGGGAATATCCGAACGTGCGTAATATATATTTATATTTGGCACACACCTATATTTCCAATATGAAACATTTTTAAAATACTTGGGTGTAACTGTTAAATGAAATGATCTAAAGATAAATAATATCTTATCTTGTACAGCAAAAAAAATCACTGTCTGGCGAACTACCTACTCACCTAACTACCTACTTTTTCTTTTTTAATAATATAAATATACAGTATAAATTGATAACTTTTAAAATGTTATGAAATGAAGGTTAGATATTGTAATACGTTGATAGCAAACAGCAATCGATATACAATTACGTGTTTAATGGTAAATCCAGACAAGTACGGAGATATTTTTGTATGCAATCCAATTTGAAACATGATACATGTTGTCTGGAGCTTAAAAGCCGCAACACACAGTTTAAAAGTAGAAAATTCAATTCTTAAACAATTTACGTATAAAATATGCCAAATTAACTATTGAGAGGTCGTAATGATTGCGAAGCGCGTTTACATTTTAATATATTTTCATAGTAATCTATACATAGGTACGTGTAGTATTTATACGTAAATATTCGATTAGATTTAATAAACGTTCATTACCACGATTTTGTCAACGTGCTATAAGATATAGGGGCCTATGTAAGTAGTAGTATGTGGTGACTATGGTGAGTACTTATTATTAGTAGATTTTAAGGAAATTGGTACGATTAATATTCAGGTCAAGAAAACATACAGATACATTTAGAATAAAGCCTAGGATTTTTTTGTTATAATTATATTATTCTCATTCTTCCCACAAAATAAATTACTAGCAGAACCCGCGGCTTCGCTCGCGCCAAAATAAAAAAAGGTCTTTAAAAAGGGAGTTTCATACATACTTTCATACCCTATTTCAGAAGAGCATTAATACTAAGTTTCAAGTAATTCTGATCATAATATTTTTTTGGATTGTATTAGAACGTGTTTTCCCATGGGAATTAGATAATCTCCTCCGGTAAAAAGAAGCCTATGTCACTCTCCAACCCTCTAAGTATCTCCACACAAAAAATCACGTCAATCCATCACTTCGTTTCGACGTGAAAGAAGGACAAACAAACAAACACATTTTCACATTTATAATATTAGTATGGATTTCGAAGACTTTACGATAAAAAAATATATTAAAAATGTACGTCTATCATGTTTCAAATGTGTAGTGAAATTGTCAAAATTTTATTGATTCGCAATTTCACTGAATGTGTTTAGGGAAATTATAATATACCTAAAAATTTCAAGTGATATTGTAAGAAAAGGAGATGATTGACAATACTCCGTTTAATTATACTTTTACTAGTGAAATTATAATTTAACAGACCATACAATTTCCCTGCGACACATTATACAAACCAAATTGCATGTAACTAATATTTAATTTATAATAAAATGATAAATAACAAATGGTTTGAAAGTGAGAATATCTACAATTCGTAAAAATAATTGATAAAAAATAATTGATTTCAAAGTGGATATCTACATTTGAGGATGTTACGTAGATAAATATGATACATTGATAAATAAATCCACGATCAATCATATACAGGCGTCCAATTCACACTGGCCATAGTGTTTCACAATATGAAACTAGACCAAATCTAGATTCACAGTCAATTAATTTTTTTCATTGCATTGTATACAATTTTTTATTCTTGCCAACAGTATTAACTGTTCTTAATAGATATAATATTATATTTGTCCTAGATTAAATCTCCTAAATTTTTGTCCATTTGTCTGTTTGTTTCAACTAATCTCCGAAATGGCTGGTCTGATTTTGACAGCACTTTCACTACCAGATAGCTGATGTTATAAAGAGTAACTTAGTAACTTTTCTTTTCACCATGGAACTAGGTAGGTACGTACTAGGGAGTACATTAGTCTATTACCTGAGCATTTAAAGCCTCACTTTCTCCATATACATAATCATCTTCTTTATACATCATAGGAACATCCACAGTATTCTCTTCATCAATATAGAACGGCTGATCTGTAGTATGTTCTGGTTGGAACTTTTTCTTCCATGTTCCCTATAAAAAATATAGGTATTAGTAAATATTTGAAACAGGTAATAAATATTAAATAAAAATTAATACAATAACTTATAATTCTTTACAGTCATAATAAAAATTATAATGTTTCACTTTTTTCATAGAAATATATTTAAAAATTACCTACTGTTATATATATATACAATATAATGACTCATAATAAGGAAATTGTGAATTTGGTCTAAAACTCTTCAAGGACTAACTCGAGAAAAAATATATAAAACTAGCAGTCATTATTAATATCAGCAACATTAAATTTTTAATGCATTATATATATGCTAATTTTATAATTCATTTTACATGTATGAGACATACACATGAGTTCATAAAATACTATTATTGTTTATAAAAAGAACTGAGTAAGAATACTACCTTAAAATAGATTGCATTGAGGAGCACAAGACGTGTATTGTCATCAAGGCTGTCTTTTGAGATAAGATCCTTAATTTTTCCATTGGTCTTGCCTTCAACCTGTTAATTTATATAACTAATTGTATTATTATTAGAAAAAAAAATGTGAATATTTTTATTTTTAAATTGGGATTGTAAGTATAATTATTTTTATATAAATAATATTTACCCAATCATTGATCAGTTTAGCTGCATTCACACTGTTACCAAAGTCTATTTTCTCCAGTGCAGCATCAAATATTTTAACGGCATCTATTTTCAAATCCTCATTCAAGTCATAACCACCCTCCTTTATATATACCTTATTTGCAACATTTAATGTCACACCCTTAATAGATTTCAAATTTGAGGAGACAGCAGAAAATGATGACCGAATCTAGAAAAATATTATATATGAATATACAATTTAAAATACAATACACATATTATAAAATAATAATGATACTTACATCATCATCTCCAGGAATACCAAGAGTTTTCAGCAATTCCGAATGAGCAGGATCAGTGGTTCCCAATGCTAAAAGAGCTAACACAAATTCAGCTGACAGCGGTGAAGACACTACACTGGTGCTTTTGTTTAGTTCCTAGGAAAAAAAATCGATAGATTGTACTCTAAATTACCTATCAAAACAAAGTTTGACACTAAAATAAGAGGAATAATTTGACTCGAAAATAGGCATTTTATTTTCAAAAAATATCAGAAATATTAAAAAATTTACTCACATTACAAAACTTTGCTGAAAATTCAGCGACGGCAGAAGAAAGCGCCTTAGCATCCATGTTTGGCGAATACACCGGTTGTACGAGCACTATTAAAACTGGAAGACAAATATAAAAATTAGAATTTATCAAGTGGGTAGCAAATCCGACGTGACAACATGCGATTGTCGATCCGGCCGGCGAACTAATAACCGAATACTCGGGTCTCGAACACTTCATACCTACCACACAAAGTTAACAACGATGATGTCATAAATGAATCATTGGCTCGCGCCGCCGACCCACCACCATTACCAAACATTTTTTAAATTTTTAGAATGCGCAATTAATTTCTATGGATCACGATTTACAGCAACCCCATTAACACTGTTTATAATATAAGATATATATACATACTATATATATTAATCGAATAAACATCGATATGATGTAAACAAGTGTTTTAAATCAATACCAGATTGTTAGTTTTTTTAGCTAAAATGATAAGGCTTCTGACCAATCAGGTTATCTTTACTTTATCTTAGCCATCGTGTAAATATATGCTTCGGTATAGCAAAACTATTATCAATTTTAAATTATTGTAATTATACTAGCCTATTGACGTGAGAAGATAAACATTAGCAATATCCTTTTCCATATTTAATGTCGAAATATGTTCAGTTCAATTACATATTATTAATTTATTTTTTGGTTTATTCGATAAAAAGATATAATATTAGAATATATAAGTATTAAATACCTAATAAATAATTTAATTTCGAATTAACTTTAACACAAACTATTTACGTCAAATTGAATGTCAATATTTATTTTTAAAAACATATTTACCGAGTACCGACGTCGTCTGTCGTCAGCATGTAAAGTGTAAACAGGTCAACTGTCAAAACAGTCTATGGACTATGGTAAGATATATTAATAAATATTAATAGCACCTAGCCACCAGTCTTATTAAATAAAAATAAAATATTTGGCCTTGAAAACGCCATCTCACTCTATTAAGGGACTTCTTCTCTTTTTTAAAGAGGTTCTTTGTACATTCAAAAAATAATTAAACTACTATTTTTAAAACTTGCTTTCTTAGTTCTTTGTTAACCCAGTAAAAGAGATCATCGCCAGTATTAGTCATACATATTAGTAAGTAGTCATACTAATATTATAAATGTGAAAGTGTGTTTGTTTGTTTGTCTTTCTTTCACGTCGAAACGGAGAGACGGATTGGCGTGATTTTTTGTGTGGAGATAGTTGGAGGGCTGAAGAGTGGTATAGGCTACTTTTCACAGCGGGAGAATATTGTGATCAGAATTACTTGAAACTTGGTATTAATGATAATTCTGATCATAAATATAAAATAATTCTTTGCCCATATAAACTTTATTACCCCCTTTTATCCCTTTAAGAAATAAATTTCGAAAAAAAAGAAATTAATATATATATTATTTTTTATCTTAAAGCTAAACACCACTTTTTGTGTATTTCCATTAAAAATGACAGTGTCATACAAACTTTAATCCCCTATTTTACCTATTTATGGGGAGGAATTCAAAAAAATCTTTCTTATCGGATGCTTACATAATATAAGGAAAACGTCGTCCAAATTTTACGTTTCTATGACCAGCGGTATAGACTGTGTGTTAATCCATCCGTCAGTCATGACCAACGCAGGATGCATCTCTCCTTCTCAATTCTTCCTTCGATTCGATAAAATTTTAACACAATAGAAGCAAAAAACTAGGTATAAAAGAGATCACAATAAATAGGCCATATATGTGGCGCCCTCCTTTTCCCATTACAGCACTAAAGCGCATTATGCGGCGTAATGCTCGGTAAAGTGTTATCTAATTCTAAAATTTATTACTAAAGGTGTCTGCCCACAATTCATACCATGACCGTGCTACGTATAAGGCACGGAACCAAGCGACACGGACTACTATGCCCACTAGAACGTATCAACAGTGTTAAGCGTATCATACCCGTATAAGACGGTTATCCGCGTATCATCCGTGTATCAACCGCGTACCAATCGCGTATCATCCGCGTGTCATATCCGTATGGTTTCCGTTTTCTCAGTAGCAGGTCACCTGTGATTTCGAATTTCGCGTGAGGCAGCCGCGTCAGGAAGAATATTTTTGTTAAGAAAATTATTTTTTATGTTTCTATACATATAAAATGTGTCGAATTTACATTGCCTAACGTAAAAAAGCAGAATTTTGGTCTGATTATGAATAATGAAACACTGGAAGTAACAGTTAGGAAAGTTAAAAATCTAACGGTTCTACTTGTATATTTTAGTTATTTTCATAGTATTCTATCTTATGGAATACTTCTTTGCGGCAGTGCCGCGGAAATTAATTCGATATTTATTCTTCAACAAAGAGCAGTACCGGCTATTTATGATCTAAGACAGCCATACTCAACCTTTTTTTATAGGGCCCACAAACACGTTTCAGTCTTGGTCTGTTTTCCCTTTTTTCTTTGAACAGAACTTCTAGATTGGTATCGTTTTCAAAATTGATGAACTCATCAAACAACTCTGAGTAATTACAATTTAAAACAGAAGCCAACTGTGAGATGTAACTTCAGATGGGCCAATAATAAAGGCCCGGCGGGAGGCATGCGGCCCGCGGGCCGCAGGTTGAGTATAGCTGATCTAAGAGCTCGTGATTCCCTGTGAGATGTTTTCAAAAAAAATGGTATTCTTACGGTTGCCTCACAATATATACTGTGTAAAATATAACTAGTTCGTAAGAATTTAAATAATTGTGTAAAAAACAGTGATAGACACAATAAACACTAAGAATAGAAATAAGCTTGTTACGCTTAGATTTCGACTCCAAAAGGTGAATAAATCCTTCATGGGCTTGAGTATACGCATACATAATAAGTTTCTACAAAATGTCCTAGATTACCTTTTCAAAAATTTAAATTTAAAAATATTTTATTGAGCAAAGTATATTATACTGTTCAAGAGTGTCTTGTTGATGAAAATGTGTGGAATTGAGTAATATTGACTCATATGCGGTTTATCTATAATGTTATGTTAATAAAATAAATGTAACCTCTATATTTAAAAGAGCAACTGTTGAGTTTCTCACCGGTTCTTCTCAGCAGGACTGCTTTCCGATGACAGATTCCTCACGGACTGAACAAAATGAAAATTGCACCTATTAATTGTTAATTGTGGGTAGGCAGTCTGTAACAACTATACCTTCAAGACATGTAACTCCTCAGTCTCTCCCGTGACCATGGATGCTGTAAAGCATTCGAAACGTCGGGGACCAAAAAATCAAAATAAATCCGCGAAATAATCCGAAAAGATAGTTTTATTTAATAATGTCAAACATTAGCGTAAATCTAAGAAAGTTATTCCTTAATTGTCTTTAATTTTGCCAAATTTCGTGAAAATTGGTTTAGTCGTTTATTTTACGCGTGATTTACAAACATATTTACAATCATTCACGTACTTTAGACTATTAGTAGGATTATAATTAATTATATTATAATATAGTACGATAATTCTAGCATTGCATCTCTTTGACTCTTTTTGGATTGTATCGCTCGTAGGCAGTAAACAATGCCGCGCACCTATGTGGCGTATTCTTTGATCGGTGTTCTGGTATAATAGTGCGTGGATTGTTTAATGTTTTCGTGCGGGGTGCGCGGTTTCAGCGCACTAAGACTCGCCCAAACACTCAAGGCCATTGCGGACACTAATCGCCTTAAAGCGAGCTTGACGCGTGTTCAAGTGGCGTACGATCTTGGTAACCGGGTTGTCGGTGAAATTATAATCTATAAAGATAGACTTAAAAGGACATAATATATTTTAAGTTTATCAGCGCAGAATAAGCGCAGGCGCATTCGTAAAACGCGCGTCGACGACGGATTAAAGTTAAACAGTCATCGTGTGCAAAGGCCCTAAGTATCAACAAATACCTATATGACTTAAAACCTAACATTTATCTCGTGAATGCTAATAGAAGCCAATCGATACTTTATGAACGTGATGATTTTACAAATCTTGCGTTCTTCTCAAAAATCCGGAATTATTTGCCGTAGGCACTTCGAGCTTTGGTATATAGTAAAATCTCAATATAAAATAACAAAAAAATGTAGAATCGTATAGTTAGGTATTATTTAGAGATTATGCATATATTATAATATATAATAAATATTTAATTACTTAAAAATATAAATTATGTATTATACCTAAGCATGTGTACTGGCTGAAATTATGCATAACTAGCTAGGTACATGAAAAGAAGATTTGGATGTGTCAAAAAATGAAAAGATAAATTTTCTAAAAAAATTCTAATTACAATTACATTTACAGCTAGCCTAAATCAATTTGTTGTCTATCACATCAAAAAATTTTAGTATTATGTAAAATTTACTACATTTTATTCAAAAAAAATTTAAAATAAAGATGTCTTATTTATATAGAAAAAATTTGATCAGATTCAAAAAATATTATTTTCCTCGAAAGTTATCTTGTCCATGCGGATGTCCACCAGGCGCAGGAAATGAGATCAAGCCTCCGGCGTATTGTTGTGTTACCAATGTACCCCCAAATCCATGCGTCCCTCGCTTTCATCATGGCAAGAACACTTGGAAGAAATACAAATACTTTGCACTCTTCGTGTGTTTTCCTTTAATTCTGTTTCAACTTTTTAGTGTTTGCGGGCATACTCCACCGCCTAAAGGAGAATGTCGCGATTACGAGTATATGCGCTTACGATCAAAAAAATATCCCTGGAGAGATGGTGTCCAGACTTTATTTCATAATGATCGCGTAAACCACGTACCGGGTGAATGTGTACCCCCACCACTAGATTGCGACTAAGCTATCCCTATACTCGTGATAAGTGACAAATAAAATTAGCTTATGTTCATAAAGAAACAAACTTGTCGTGACACAATATCATGTTTTGAAGCTGCTCAGAACATTAGCTTCAATTAGGGCTAGAAGAAGTATAAATAGAACCCAAGGGTTTGCCAGGAGAAGATGCGCACGCATCGCGATATGAAAGGGCGTAAGTCTACGTCGGCGCGAGGCCGCTACGGTCGGTCTAGAGGTGGCGATCAATAGTCGCGCTGACGTCAGTGTGGTATCGCGCGCTATTGGCCCACCCGGCATTATTAAATAAACCTCCGGGGCGAGTGTCGCGCCGCGGGCACAGCACCGCAGCACGCGGCGGGCCCGCGCACCGCTCGCGCGCCGCCCGCCATGGACGACATGCCGGACCTGTCGCACCTCACGCCCGAGGAGCGCGCCATCATTGAGGGTGTCATAATGCGCCAGCGACAAGAGGAGCAGCGAGAACACGAGATTATGAGGTGTGCCCCGTCCTCCCACCCTCCCCGCTCCTACATACCATATCTTCCTATTTAATGCACCATATGTGATAAAACAGTGAATGTGCTTTATAAATA
The DNA here is from genome assembly GCA_951806755.1 of Brenthis hecate. Classification (NCBI taxonomy): domain Eukaryota; kingdom Metazoa; phylum Arthropoda; class Insecta; order Lepidoptera; family Nymphalidae; genus Brenthis; species Brenthis hecate. The sequence continues at coordinate 1,490,723 of OX638264.1, forward strand.
TGTAGCATTCTGAATAATATTGTTAAACCTCCTGATGATCTCGAATTGAGGAATACGACTAAATTAAAAGTCTAAGTAAAATATCGGTTGGTGCAAAACTCGGGATATCGACGTGTACTTAGTGTCACATCTGCGCGAACTTATAATCGTGATTACGTATACACTATGAGCAAGATTAACAGCCTTATTCTTTTGTATTGATTTAGGCCATGATATACTGTGATGGTAAAAAAATAATCTAACAATAACAATTGAGAATAAAAAACGTTAAATAGGTACTAATAAAGAGTGTTTAAAATGTAAATAAAACAGTCTTTACATATTTAACATAAACGTTAATAATATAAAGGCGTACAAGGTTGCAACAATTGATATAATAGAATAATCTAATTATACATACGTCATACATTTAATACTACTCTACTTCATCCTATTTTATGTAAATATTTTATAGACCAACAAAATATCGACCTTCATAATCCATTCCACTTTGGCACAACATTTGCACAAGGTACTTAGTTATTGACGTTAAGTAGGCGCTTCGCTTGCGGGAGCGTGGATGCAGTAAGATATTTTAGTGACCTACTTTTAGACCTGCATCGCCAAACTGGGCACAAAGTGTTCTTTTTTATATATTTTCATTTTTTTATTTACATACTACGTGCATGGTATCATAATACTTCTTAAATGTAATTTCTCTCTTTGTCCCTATGTATCGATACGCAACTTATAATTTAGACATAGGTCACTGATACCTGAAACAAATTAATATTAGCTTTTATATAAAAGTTGTACACAAGATATTTTTTGTTATTTTAATTTTTTATACGCTTTTACGACAATTATGTAATTTAATAATTATTAATAAACAAATAATATATTACCGGCCTAACCCGATTTCATGCCAAACCAGTTCATCCTACTATGTCAGGGTATACTAGTTTAGCCCAGGACAATCTAGTTTGGCTTAGGCCGAACTGATTAAATCGTTGCAAGTAACAAAATAAGCATGTTGGAACCCAAGTAGCAGAAAAAGTTTATTTTTAATTTTAGTTTGACTCTAAAAAATTAATTATTTCATTTGAATTTTCGCAAATATTTTCGATTCTTTAACAGTTCATAGCTTAGATAATAAAAGAGTAGAAACTGACAAATCCTGAATTTATTTTATCTATACATATAATAAAATTGTAACTAAGCCTAATCTATACGTTAAATATATTTTATACAGAGTAAGTCTAGAAATACGGTCCCATCGTCTGGTTATTCCGGTAGAGTATGGAACCCTTAAAAATATAGCTATTAAAAATTTAATGTCCAGCTGTTTATTATTTCGCATAATTCTTGATAGGTAAATGGTGTATTTAAATATTTTTAGATAAATCGTTAGGAACCATCGTCTTTAAGAACTTAACACTAATGTGGTCTCTATCTACCTACTTAATGCCTTAACCGCCAACTTTTGTCGGGTTGCCTCACTTTTTCATTGCACGGACTCTATGTAGTCCAAATTCTTTAAACAAGATAAGTAAAGCTAGTAAGGCTGAGATAACTTTTTTTCGTAAAAAAAATATAATCACTGTTGTTCTTCTTTGACAAGTTATTTTTATAAAACTATTCTAAATGTCTTTGTTTCATTATTTTTCTATTTTATTAAATTGAACTCTTCAATAATTAAGTTTGGAGACTTACGAGATTATTAAAAATATGGTTTTAATATACCTACAATAAAACATTTTCACGGACTCTATGTAGTCCAAATTCTTTAAACAAGATGAGTGATAGGCTAAGATAATTTTTTTTTTCGTAAAAAATATGATCACACTGTTGTTCTTCTTTGACAAGTTATTCTTATAAAACTATTCTAAATGTCGTTGTTTCATTATTTTTCTATTTTATTAAATTGAACTCTTCAATAATTAAGTTTGGAGACTTACGAGATTATTAACAATATGGTTTTAATATACCTACAATAAAACATTTTCACATACAATAAAATATTAGCATTTATCTTCTGTATCCATAAAATAAAGGTATTGCATAACTCTTGGAAACCTTAACAGTTTGAATTATGTTTTCTACTGAAAAACGCCTACATGATTTAGATATTATTAATTTTGCAATGTACTTGTCGATTGTTTCAAATAAAATATTTTTATAAAATCAATTGTTTAAATCAGAATATCTTTTGGTTCAATCTGTATAAATAAAAATGAATCACCGAAATGTGCATTATGTATGCGCAAAACTTCCGATCGTTTGCACCAATAATAGATAATATTTTTTTTTGTTTTTGTTATTGTCACGACAAGCTTTGTATAGAAGAAAATTAAAAGAAAAAAAGATCTTTTTACTAAAATCAGTTTTTTTAAATCTCGTGATATGAAAAGTGAGTGAGTGAATGTGACAGAATGATGTTCAGTTGTTCAGCTAGTAGTTGACAACTTCAAACAAACAGTACGTCATATCATAAAATATGTCAATTAAAGAGAAAAGTTTGTCGTCCTCACAAAACGTGACACTGGCAGATTGGATTGCGTCTGTTAACGCAACTATAAGCCATTTAAAAAAAAAAAGAGAAATGTTCGTATGGAGAAGCAAACTAGGGCGAAGTGAGGGTGAGTCGGTAGTCTAGTTATATAAAATTAAAATGTATTACGGGACTACTTCAGAAGAAGGTCAGGTAGGCCAAGTAAAATTCGGTGTAACAGCACACAGTTTTTATTGTTTTGTACAGAGTCAGAGTAACGCCTTAAACGACATTACGAAAAGAATGACGTATTGCAAGATTGTATTATGTCCTAAAACAAAACACAATGTTCCCGCCATTTTTTCACTCAAGATGACAAATTCAGAAAACTGAAATAAGTATTTTTTATCAGAATGATAACTTAAAGAATCAAATAATTAATTTACAATAATACCTACCTATAAATCCTATTTTTATTCAATTAATAATTTCTATTATTATTAATGTAGTATCAAATGTTTATGATTATTTCTATTATCTACTATGCTAAGGAAAGTGTAGTAAGATGAACGATAAATTGGTCAAGTTGAGTGAAGTGCGTGTCAGACTCGCAGGAAAAATGTTTCCATCATTTTTTGTAAAAACAAAATAGAAAGAGCAGTCAAAAGGAAAATGATAATGCCAAAATTTAGTATATTTTCTTTAAATCCCTGTCCTTTCCTTATCTATACAATTTAGGTACATATAATAATATACATATAAAGCATGCATATTACGAGACTTTTATGATGCATAAGTATAATCCAGTCTAATAAGCAACACCATAGTATTATACGTCGTTAGCAATAATCTATATAATTAATTCACCACTTTTTGGCACAATCATTTGAGTAGGACTTTATTATCACATTTTCTTATTATTTATTTTCAAGTTTATAATTTAAACTCTGTAAATTTATAATTGTTGTATTATTGTTGTAACCCTTTTTTATGTCCCACTGCTGGGCACGGGCATCCCTTCAGTACGAGGGGGATCAGGTCATAGTTCAATACGCTGGCCAAGTGCGGGTTGGCGGATTTCACATGTCTTGAAAACTTGCTAGGTTCTCACAGACATGCAGATTTCCTCACGATGTTTTCCTTCATCGTTAAGACAAGTGACAATCATGTTGGAAATGATTCGCACAAGAAAATATCAGAGATGCGAGACCCGGGATTTGAACCCGCTTCACTCGGTTTCTCGGGCGTTACCACTGGACTATCACTGCTTTTTTTATAATTTTATAATTACGTATATCGTTTCTTTCAACTTTATTTCACTCAATATAAAATTTTAAAATTTCGGAAGATACACTCGCTATAAGCTACAACTATAAAATTCTAAAATGAAATGAAATAATGATATACACCTTTAATTCTGACATTACCTACCTAATCATTGCATATAATAAAATTGTAACTGAGCCGAATCTGTAGATTAAATATTTTTTGGAAAATTTCATTTAAATAGTCATTATAGTCATTATTATCAATAAGTACAGGGGCCGAATATACAATTTTTAGAATTTTTGTCTGTCTGTCTATCTGGGAGCGCATCACGAAAAAACCACGGATTTTGATGAAATTTGGTATGGTGATAGTTGGTTATCCGAATCAATGTATTACTACATATACAACGTATACTATTTACTGCGCGAAAATATCTCATCTCTGAGAAAAAATACAAGGTAACTTACAAAATAGGTTAAAAAATAATTATAAATAGCTTCTCTTGAAAAAACTATATTAATAGCTATATAACAACGAATAAAGTATCGATATACTAATAAATATTATTTTACTTTTTAATTCGGTTTATCATTAAAGCGTATTTTTTAGATTTTTAAACTATAATTTATTTTTTATTATAGACTAGCGACTCACCCTCGCATCGCTCGGGTTCGTCCCTAGCTTGCTTCCCCATACAAACTTTCATCCCCATTTTCACCCCTTAAGGGATAATTTCCGGGATAAAGTTTCCTATGCTCTCCCCAGGGTCTCAAACTATCTTCTTACCCAATTTCATCTAAATCGGTTTAGTAGATCTAGAAATTACCCCCTACAACGTCACAAACTCACAATTCATAAACTCATAAACTTTATGTCTTTATAATATTAGTATAGATAGATTGACGTATTATATAATATGAAAAAAACCATCTTATAGAAATATCACTCAATAGGTTACGACGCGGTCGCGGTTCCATAACTACGTGTATGTCGTATTATCTCTAACCATTTGTCCAAATTATATGCAGTAAAAGGTTTTTATTTTTTGTTTTAAACATTTTAGACGATAAAAAATTTACTTATTTCAATAAGAATTCATAATTGTTGATAATATGACCAATAAACATGACCAACCGATTTAAATTATTATTTAAGATAAAAAACTACTTTTTGTGACTTTAATTATGCTGTCGCTGACTTTTTTGTAGGCATTATTAAGCTCTACAACTTTTCTCTAGAACATAATCATCTGTCATCGTTAAGTCAGCGTTCGTAAGAAACGTTTCCGTTCGACCGGTTTTTCTCCGACTTACTTTGCAAATCCGACTACCATGAAAAAGTCTTTTCATTCTTCGGGTTAATATATAACCTATGACACTCTGAAAGAACGTGGCTTTCTATTGGTAAAAGAATTTTGAAAATCGGTTCAGTAGATCCAGAGATTACCTCCTACAACGTCACAAACTCACAATATCACAAACTTTACCTCTTTATAATATTAGTATAGATAGAAAAGAATGTTTGCGGTTGCTAAACTATCTAAGTAGGTACTACTAACTACAATATAAAAATATTCTAGGTATATCTCTAAAACTGCGTTATATACATACATATGTATATACTGAAAAGAAATTTTCGTTAAAAATATTTTAGAATCTCTTTTACCTCAATTATATAGATTATCTTGACACCATTTCTTGAAAGGTAAAGAAGGGACGTTTGTTTTTAGGGTTCCGTAACCGAAAGGTGCCAACGGAACTCTATTACTAAGCCTCCGTTGTCCGTACCGTCCGTTCGTCTGTCAGAGGGCTGTATCTCATAAGCCGTAATAGCCAGAGAGTAATATTTATATAGGTAACATGATTGACTGATGTATAATGTATAATAGGTAGAGAGTTGTAATTTTCACAGAATATGTATTTCTATTGCCGCTATAACAACAAATATTAAAAATAAATAAAAATAATAAAATCAAAATACAAGAAACAATTTTTTAATGTTCGTAATCAATAATCGAAGTTAATATACTATGGATCGAGATCCCGCCGCAAGATTGCTACGTTCATAGCGTATTTAATCGAAATCATTTTTTTATATACAATAATAAAAGGGACAATATGTTTTGACCGGGGTGCCTATTCAAATGTGCCCACAAGTATGTTTAATTAACTAAATAATAGTTGACTTTTTGGAACAAAAACGATGACGGGGATGCACGGGGTTTGTTCAGTATGTCAACATTTCTAGAACGAAAACGTTGGAACCAAAAACGTACCCTGTTTTCTTTTACAGTAGCTTCCCCATACACATCATTAATCCTTTGAGCTGTTTCTGCCGCGCTGGTGCCACTGCGGTACTTGTATTCGTAAACAACGCGATATTTTAAAATTTCCATATTGTGAACAGAACGATGTTAAAGAAAATTCAAATAGGTAGCTTGTAAACAAATAAATCACTAAATTCGAAACACTCTAAATTTGAAATAAATTTGAATTTAAAATTCGTAACCGACCGCCAGATATTTGAAATTCAAAGTGGCCAGATCGACAAAACGCCAATTCCATATGTAAGGATCTAATATTTTTAAGACAAGAACAAAACGTTACAAAGATTTTTAAATTGAAAATCGTTTCGAGCAGTAGGTAATCTATACTATAATAAAACAGTAGAGGTCGAATGTCTGTACATAGCAAAAAATTTCTAAAAACCGAGTCAGGGGGATGTAAGAAGACAAATAGAACAAATCCAGATTTTTTCAATTTTTTTGTTTCTCTGTCTGATTGTCTGTTTTTCTGTTTGTACGGGCTAATCTCCGAATTTATTAAACCGATTTAAATGAAATTTTGCATGGTGGTACCTTATATCCCCGGGCAACATCTTAGATACTTATTATCCCGGAAAATTAAATAGTTCCCGTGGGATAGATAAAAAACTATAATAACTTATACAGCTTAGTAGACAAAAACTACTGATTGGATTTAAATAAAACTGTACAATATATAGTTCATACATGACAATAACAAATCGGCTACTTTTCATCCCGGAAAATTAAAGGGTCCCCGTGGGACAGTCAAAAAACTATAGTAAATTATACAGCTTAGTAAACAAAAACTACTGATTGGATTTTGATGAAACTTTACAATAATATAGGTCATACATCACAATAACAAATAAGTTACTTTTTATCCCGGAAAAATGTACGGTTCCCGTGGGATAGATGTTTTCGTTTATTTGTGACGTATTATGTACACAACATAGACCGCAAAACAATAGTTATTAAAAATGTTGTCTGTTTGTCTGTATGTCTGTTTGTTTGTTTTTGTATGTGCGTTTCACGTGAAAAGTAATGAACTAATTTAACGAAATTTGGTGAAATGATAACTTATTACTCGAGTCAACGTTTAGGATACCTTTTACTTCAAGAAAATCTATCTTTCTCACGGGAAGATACAATAACTGGTTTTATCGAGTCCTCTCTAGAAACCTTCCGCTGGCTAAACCTTAAGACATACATACATCAAAACAATATACTAAAAAATTGTAGGTCTTGAAAAGTCCTACAGGAAAGTTATTAATAGTATATGTATGTCTCCTAAGCAATATCTATTCTTATCTAAACCTTAATACTGCATAAAATTCAGTTAAGCTGTTTAAAAATTACGAGGAGCAAATGACGTTATATATAGGAGCATTAGCTCCTGGCATATCAATGCCAGCCAGTCCCTTCCCTTATATATTTTTTTTGATTTATAACGATTAAAGTTGTAATTTCAATTTTATTCTATAACTAGCATTGCCCGCGGCTCCGCCCGCGTTCAGATGACCAAAAACCTAATTGTAAGGTTTTACATATGAGTATACTCTTACAATGCAGTTTTTGTATTTTTGTATTTTTTTCTCAGAATGAGATATTTTCCGGCGGTAAAAAGTAGTCTATATGTTGACTCGGATAACCAGCTATCATCAAACTAAATTTCATCAAAATCTGTCCTGTGGTTTTCTCGTGATGCGGTAACAGACAGACAGACAAATATTCTAAAAACTATAGATTCGGACTCTGTATCGATAATAATGTATATTTCAATTAGATTTCCCAAAAAATATTTAATATACAGATTTGACTTAGTTAGAATTTTATTATATGTATAGATTATTATATGTATAGACAACATCGGATGACACTTGTCACTACTGTTTTTCTGCTATCTATACATAGGTATAATAACATAGTAACTTAGCGAGATCCTTACATTAAATATTTAAAAAAAAATACTGTAATGTATTGTGTGTAGTATATAATTAATTGATGATGATGTTCTCCTGACCGATTCCGGCCACGGCGGCCAATCTCATTGAGACTTGCCAACTGCGCAGGAGATATTATAGTGCACAAGTGTACGCGCAGACACAACGTGCACTCTTTGTTCCTGTCACTCTCATACTCTGGTGGACGACCACTTAACACGACAAGTGAAAGTTAGGGCGCAGGACCGACGGCTTTACGTGCTCTCCGAGGCACGGGAGTGAAACACCGCCAACTTCCCAACTCCGGGCTATTACTGAGGCTTACTGTACAGAAAGACTCAATAACTAAACTTGGCCCGACCCGGGACTCGAACCCAGGACCTCCGGGTGTGCAGCCGTACATGCTAGCCGCTACACCACCGAGACATTATAGACCCAAAACTATATTTATTAATTTTTTTGTTTGTTTGTTTAGGTGTGCTCGTTTCACGTAAAAAGTACTGAACCGATTAATACAAAATATTGTGTAGTGATTGATAACTTATTGTTTGGATCAACATTTACGATTCCTGTTACTGCAGAAAAATCTTCCCCTTTCATTTCCTCAGGAAAACATCAAATTGATTCTGTGGAGTCGTCCTTAGGAATGTACCTACCTACCTACACGGATAACACTGACTACAACTTAAGAGACACATCAAAACAATGTACTAGAAAATTGTAGGTCTTAAAAAGGCTTACAAAAAATCTGCGTAAAGCATAAGTCTTTCTCCAAGATACCTCGCAATAACTATTTAAATCTATTTAAAACGTACCTAGAGACGCACCCGTGCGAAGCGAGAGTATAAAGTCGCTAGTATTATACATAAATAAATAATATATATATATATATATATATATATATATATATATATATATATATATATATATATATATATATATATAGGATTTTTTTCTTAAAAAAATAGTTTCAAGAAAAATGCTTACATTAATATGGCATAACTAAATCATAATAAAGTTGACTCAAGTTACTGTTACTGCTTTCTGTCAACTTAGTTATCGTAATCGTTGAAGCATTTTAGATAGTCATAGATAATAATAATGTTTTAAAAAATCACGTCAATGTGTATTATCTAGGTTAATATTTTCGTTACTTTAAAAATAAAAAATATCAATAAACTTATCGCAATATTTACAAACAGAACATATTATTTCGAATCGTAGCTCTAAAACCGAGTAGGTACGTTGCGCGGCACGTTAGATGACTGATGCAAAAGCGCCATAAACTTTATTTTATTTTAAGTATTTATTTTATACTAGCATTGGCCGCGGCTCCGCCCGCGTTCAGATGACCAAAACCCAAATTCTTAAGTTTTACGTATTAGTATACTCTTACATTGCAGTTTTTGTATTTTTTCTCAGGAATGAGATATTTTACCACGGTAAAAAGTATCCTACATGTTGACCCGGATAACCAGTTATCAATATACTAAATTTCATCAAAATCCCTACAGTGGTTTTTCTGTGATGCGGTAACAGACAGACACAAAAATTCTAAAAACTATAGATTCGGAATCTGTATCGATAATAGTGTTTATTTCAATAAAATTTTCCAAAAAATATTTAATGTACAGATTCGACTTAGTTACAATTTTATTGTATGTATAGATGAATCTATTATTATTATTAGAGATATATATAATTGAAATTAGTATTTTAGAGGGTACATAACTGAATTAATGTTATTGAAGAATGCACAGAGTGCGATTAAGGGATTAGACAAATGAGGACTAGCATAACAATGTTAATGAAAAAAATAGATAGATTTTGTAATTAAATGAATTTAAATCAAATGCAGACGAAAACAAGATGAAGTTGCAGTGCTGGAGCAAACTATTCGTACAAGGAATGAGATGCACCGTGCTGCCGGCGTGGAGCTGGCCGCCACCTGCCACATCTGTCTTAAAACCAAGTTCGCGGACGGAGTGGGCCACTCCTGCCACTACTGCAGAGTCAGATGCTGCGCAAGATGCGGCGGGAAGGTCACTTTGCGATCTAATAAGGTGATACAATTATATAGAATGCTAAATTTAGTATTCAATCTCTCAATGCTATTTTGCTTGCAGTATCACATAATATTTTCCCCTTAGCTAATTTAGATGATCAAATATAACACTTTCATTCAATGCAGTTGCACCGAAAATTTTTCAAAAATATATTTTTACTAAATTGAGCCTTAAGACGCCAAGTGAATTGCATGTTTTGAAACATTGTTTGATAATTTCTAGCAGAACTAGTAGCAATCTAGTTTTTGGGGTAGGTATTATAAGAATATTATAGGTATTAGACCACAATTTACACCACCTATAACCATTTTCTTATAATAATACATTTAAAATTACTCTCGGTAATCTTCAGAAGTCAATGTCCCTACATAACTGCCAGGATATTTTAGGTCATATAAATTTACAGGTTATATGGGTATGCATACTCTGTCGCAAAAAGCAAGAACTTTTATCAAAAACTGGTCAATGGATACATAAAAGTGCCGGTCAAGATTCAATGCTATGGCGTATGGAATCAGACTTAAGAGGCTTACCACCTCAAGTGGATGTTTCGTTGGACAAAAGACCCAAATTAGAAAGGGCGCATAGCGCTGCTGAAAAAGAAAACCAACCACTACAAAGATCGGGGAGTGCCTTACGAAGGCAATACAGCCAGCAGGAAGCACGGTGTTATGGAGAGTTAGAAGGACTAGCCCGGACTCACCCTCATCTGGTGCATCCGCGACAAAAGGCGGCATATGGTGTGGAGGACTCTGGAGCACCCCTTCCGGCCACGCAGCTGCTGCCTCTGCCTCATACCGGCGTGCATCCCCCTTTGCCGCCTCGTTCGTCGTCATCAGACGATGAGGTACCGGAATGCATCTCCGACGAGAACGACGAGTATCGCGATCGTGGTAAGTGAGCACGCACTCCCAGCTGGCCCATCCCACCCGTAACATCACGATTCCCTTCCATCCGAGCGATTTTTATTTGTATCACCTTACACGACAGCTACACTATACAACACGCAAATTACCGTATGTTTAGCGTATTTATTAATTCAATATATTAAAACTTTATATTAAGTTGTCTCCTAACATTTTTCAGCGATAAAGTTAAGGTGTTCCGTGCGAGGTTTAAAATTCTATTAACAATTGTAGCTTTTAGTTAGTAACAGGTTAATAAATGAAAAATAAGCTAATTTTCTCACAATATCTTATATTCTAGAGCACCTAAACTTATCCATAGGTACATTTACATATTTTATGTTAACATCATGTCTGTCCATTTAGTACATACTATGTATGAGAGAATAAATAAGTAAGTACTTTGAATAATCATTTCTCCAACAACTTGTTTTTTTTTTTTTGTAAACGGAAATCTTTTTTCAGATAGAGAGCCTGTTAAATGATTGTATAATAAATGTACAATCGTGGATGTCCAAAATGTTACCAGTTTATTAGAAAAATGTTTTATTTTGCTGTTAGCAATAAAGTGATATGCTATAAACGCCGCGAGCGTCTCGCGCGCCTCTGCTATACGCCCGGTTCCGCGCCGTGCTCCGCGCCGCGTGATTTCGATCCTCACCGCCATGCACTGTTCGCAGGTAATGCTAGAGATAGAGCTCCCGGAGGCACAAGAAACCAGCGCCAAGCGATATTAGATGAAAAAATGAAAAAGTTCTTATCGGTGAGAGGTCGTTTCGCGAAAATAATGCGTTGTAAACTAAGCTAATTCTAGATGTTTCAGTATTGTTATTGTTTATCGTCTAGTAAGATCTACTTCTCTGGTCGGCGACCTGTGATCACTGTTGAGTTTGACTGAATCTCTATCCTTTCTAATACTTGAACCATTACCATCATTGAAATCATATGTGTAGGCTGAAGTACATAAACGATATATGGATATTTATTACTAAAAACTAAAAAGCCCTCAAAATGTTCTGACATTGATACAATTAACAGAAACCTATACTGGATCTAATCATTACATATCAAAACAATGTACTTCTGCCTCTTCTTGTTGTTTGAACCAGTTTAATCATTATTTGTCTATTTTTACTTCTTCAATATATTTTGGAATAATGTGAATGCTTCTTTTCTGGTCATTGCTTTGTATATTATTTCAACAATTATCAATTTGTTTTTGTGTTAAAAAATCTTTTTTTTTTTAATTTATTAACTTTATAAATGGAGAATAATACAGTTTGATTTGATGTTTATTAATAGATATTGTTTAAATTAAAATGCGTTTAAATCTCCACTGATCAGATAAGAATGCAAAAAAGAGCAAAAATGTATGATGGTGAATGATTCTCTCTCACTTGTTTGTTGTGGTTCAAGCAATGCATGTTTGGGCGAAAAGAAGTGTAACATACTTGGTAAATTATTAATATTTTAGATATTGTGGCCATCTTTCTTTTATAATTGTTATTTTATTGTTTGACTTGAATAAGTTGTCACACGTTCTTTCCGCTTGTGCGTGATCACTGCTTTTAACTGCGATTTATTTATTTTGGTGCTAATTTTCAAAGTTAGGGTCGCAATTTAGTAGGGTTTAAGTCGGAAACTCGTAAATACAAAATTTCAAAATACTCGTGATAAAAAATTTAATTATGCAATGTGCATACAATACGGTTCCGGGCGCGTACGGGCGCGCAAGTCGTTGGGCGGCCTCAGTCTATGGCCTGAAAAGTCTAATAAGGCTCTCGTTGCTATTTATGCGTTGTCATTCTTAGGACAACTTGAGGCGTGTTCATCTCTCCGGCACCCGCACCTGCGCAGCACCAGCGTGGCTGCCAACAATTATTACAATTTGACTAATCATTCGCCGGCCTCGTACATGCCGGAGGCGCGCGGAGCGTTCGATTCGGCAAGAACGGCGCCGACCGGCGGCCGTAGCTTCGACTCGGTCACAGACTGTCGGTGGCGCGCTCGCGACGATGGCGAGGGTTCGTACTTACGGCCGTACGTCCCTGACGGGTGTCCGCGTCCCGATCGTGCCGTATATAAGAGTGCCTACTTGTGGGAAGATTCCTCCGATAACAGACGTTTCACGGAGAGGAGAAAAAAAACTGTCCGCTTCGACGGGCACGAGGGGGCTGCGACGTTCCCTCGCGGCGGTCGCGACGCGTCCGGCGCTCCTCACGACTGGGCCTCCTTGCGCTGGGAGTCCGAGCGGCAGACGAGCCAAGACTCCGCCACTAAAGACTCGGGCATCGATACCTCTAGCACTTTTACTTCCAGTGAAGACTCGAACAGGGGCGATTGCCCTAAGGTACTTAATGACTATTGCACATTTTTGTACTATCGGTACTTAGCTTGCTTTTAAAACTGAGGAACTCTCTTTAATACCATTGTCACATGGTTTGCTAGAATAGGTTCAATGGTATAAATAACATACATAACATTTTCGTAGAATCCTATAAATATTATATATATCTGTGTAGGTAGCTATTAATTACTCGAATATTAAAACGATATGTTTATATCGAAAAAATAATAATAATTTTGAGGTATGTATTCGGGTTGTATGATAAAACATATTTGTGTTTGGCTGCAGCATGATTGCATTGGCAGGCATGTCTTATACTAAGTGTGCACTTTCGTTATTGCGTCACACTTCTAGCCAAGTTTGCTAAATATTCATGATTTTAAAAGCTTTTCGTCGACTTTATCTGAATATGTTCCTTTTCTAACAGTTTCCACTGAACTGGCAAGTATCCGCTGATGGTACACGTATGGTGGGACACATGGTTTTACGCAAAGCCATAGTGGAAGGCAATTCTCACTCTTCGGCGGCTATTCTAGGGCTGAAAGTAGTTGGAGGCAAGATGCTGCCGGACGGTACACGTGGTGCTATTGTAGAAAAAGTCAAGAAAGGTTCTATTGCGGACTTGGAAGGACAGCTTCGAATAGGTTATTAATTTTTTTACAAAAACCTTACTAAATTTCACATAACTTCTTACAGGAAAAAAACAACAAAGGAATTAAATAATATATCTCATTACGCAAAAATTTAAATTGTTTCCTATTGTTTACAATAACTAAAATAGAATATAATGAAAATACATTACTTATGTATTTATAAAGGAGATGAAGTGTTACAATGGAGTGGAGTGCCGCTTCAAGGGCGCAGTGCTGAGGAAGTTGCAGCGATAGTGGCTAACAGCAAGCATGACTCGCACGTCGAGCTCGTGGTCTCACGCCTGCTGGCACCACCTCGACCTGTGCAATCTTGGAGAGGTCATAAAGGTCAGTTGTAGTAAAATAATGATTTAAAGAATCACCAAAACCAACTTTCCAAATATCCTTAATAATTTATGAGTGTTATCGTCAGCATATCAAATATAATAGTCTATTTAAAAAACACTGTTCATTTATGGAATCACATGGAGCGAAAATATTATGTGTCATATATTAAATTATACATAAAGAAATTATAGCGAATTGAATGTAGGCGTAGAGTTAACGTTGAAAATTTTCGTGTTGTTTTGTCTTTACTTATGATACGGCTTTGTTACTAGCAATGTGTTAATTGATTAGTTTTGTCCTTAGAAGTATACACGGAGATTATGGGTGGATGCGAAAAACCTAGCGTACTTGTGACGTCACCAGGCTCTCCCGACATGCACTCCAGACGACGCTCGGCGCGTCACAATCACCATAATGTCAGCGTCACTGGACGCATACAGGTAGTTTAAATAATAATTACCATATATTTAACTAACGTGTATTATAATAATCAAATTATTATTTTTGGAAAAAAATACCTGCTTACCCTTGAGTAGGCGTTTGGACATACGGGAATCCTCGATCTTCACTACATGCCCAGTCCAGCAGCGGATTTTAATGGTCTTAATAATGTTTAGTTCATCGTAAAAGTTGTACAGCTCGTGGTTGTTACTCTAGATCGGTCTTTAAAATTGATATAGCTTGTTTTAGTATACTCATCACATTCATTGATATTTTTAAGTCACATTTTTTGTTACTGGGTTATATGCTTCTAAAGTTGTAAATCTTGTATCCCGTCCTCCTAAACTCTTCCATGGTTAGTTGTAAAATATTCGAGTTTGGATTATTTGATTCATTTAAACGTGTCTTACACATTATTTTACGTTTTAAACTTGATGATGACGCCAGCAAGTGGTAATTTAATGGACTACATGTTAAGTTGTAAATGTAATAACATATTTTTTTGTTTGTTAACAGCTCAAAGTGTATTTTGATATTCCGGCACTACAGCTACTTGTAACTGCGGTATCAGCCTGTGGTTTAAGTCCAAGAACAGATGGCTCCACTCGCTGCCCGTATGCTAAAATCTTTTTACTCCCCGATAAAAGTGAGAAGAGTAAACGTCGTACTAAAACAATAGCAAATACATTGGAACCACGATGGAACCAGACATTCGTATATTGCGGAATTAGAATAACTGATATCAAAAAACGAACTTTGGAGGTTAGCTATATTTCTTACTTTATGAATATTACATGTCACTGATATAATTACAAATTGAAATCAGTGTAATGTGTTGTGGTCTAATTTGTCATTTAACTGGGTAATTTGTTTTTAGGTGACAGTTTGGGACTTAAATCGGTACGGCCCCAATGATTTTCTTGGAGAAGTCCTCCTTGACCTAGACAATATTGTAATGAACCATGAACCTAATTGGTATATTCTGAAACCTCACGAAGAAACCGGTGGATATAGTGTAAGTATTTAATCTATTATCTTTTTTTTCTGTAAATTACTTATATGCATCAGTGACAGCCGATTGGGTAACAATGAAGTGGAGTTAAATTCCTTATTCCGACTTTTAAGGTTTTACTCATTTACAACATGGTTTCCTCTCGTTAATATGGTGATGATAAACATCGTTAAGATACCAGCATATCAGAGTGAGAAGAAATTAATTAGTTTTTAAAAGATGTGCGATGATTCTCTCATATAGAGAGCAGTTAAAAAGGGCTAAATATATAAGTACTTATTACATTTTAATTTTTAATACCTATCGTATATTTGTGAAAATCTGTATACAGATGAAATAATCTACAAGTATTTCTGATACATTTTTACAAAAAAATAATCCTAATTGTCATACGAAAAAATTAATATCATAAACATATTATTGCTTACCAGCGTTACCGAGATGAGGATATCGACGGGGAACACCTGTCGCCGCCGTCCACGTCCACGTCGCGGCTGTCCGACTCCGACACGCCCAGCGAGTGCGACCTGCGGCGGCACCACTCGCTCTCCAGCCTCGCCTCCAGCTCGAGTCCACCGCCACCGCACGAGGTAACAATACTTGAAATTTATTTAATAGGAATACCAACAGTATACATATAAATATGTTAGAATATTAACACACAGTACCGTCTAGTTCTATGGTAAGCTACGAGCGATAATTCACCCTGTCGTGGTGGGGGGGCTCGGTAGTGCCCGGCAATCCAACCGGGCGCGAAGCCAAGAAACGCACAGGGAGGTGGCCCACTTCGGTGGGCGGTGTACCATGCGGGTTGCTCCTGGTACTTCTCTGATAGCAGAGTGGACTTTGGAGCAACCCCATGGTTGTGGTGGTCTGCTTCGGCAGACCTGCCGTCGGGGCGTCGTAGTTGAATGCGTAAGCGATCCTGCGACGCCCCATTAAGACAGAGGAAGGTTTTGTTAGGTTTTAGTGGGTAGTACTGGCTTTATTACGCCGGTGAGTCCCACACGTCGTGCGTAAATGCATTTCCCAACGTTAAAAAAAAATGAATGCCAGATAGTTGATACGCTCTAAATATATAACTTTAAATAGATACGTATTATAAACATAAACATCCATGACTGGAGTATAAACATTCGTATTCATCATACAAATTAGTGACCCCAGCGGGACTCGAACCCGCGACCGCTGGCACAGCAAGTAGGGTCACTACAAACTGAGTCAAACGTGTTGTCTAAATTGATGTTATTTTTTTGATTTGACCACTGTTATCATTGCGTAAGTATATGTGTGTATGTAAGTTGACTATTATCTCTTCATGCTGAAACGGCTGGAAGGATTTATATGAAATTTAGTAAAGACTATCTATGGTCTGGAATAAGGCATAGACTATTGTTAGGTGCGTAGAAAATTATATTTGTCAATTGTCTTTAAAGTTCTGACAACCAGGCGTAGACAATTAATGTTATTTTCAGCGTAATGCAAAATGTAGCGTCAAAATCGGTTATATTAAAATATAAAAAGAAAATAAAAAACAACTTCCTACATCACCCCGCCAGATCGAAGGCACGCGATGCAGCCGACGAGACATGTCTCCGGCCGGTCGAGTGAGAACGGCCGGACTGTCGAGGGAGCGAGTGAGTAATATAATACCTACTATTGTACAATGTACTATGTAGCATATTATGACATATTTATAAATAAATTAAAGAATTTCTGATGAAATCACCGATCGTTATAGTGTATCAAATTAAACAAGCTATTGATATGACACGATTCATAAAATAATAAAAATGTGTCTAATAGAAAAATAACATGGAAATAAGAAGAAAATATATACATATATAATAGCAGTACAATGAAATAAGTACCTATAATGTTGGTTTTCGTAGAGCGGCTACGTAGCGCGGTCGCAGTCGGCGGCGGGCGGGCGCAGCGCGTCGCCGCGGCGCTCGCTGTCGCCGCCCAACTCCGCCCCGCGCTATCCAGGTCACACACACACACACTACCACTCACGCATATGCTCATATTACTATATTTAATAACCGAGCCTTCAAATAACAAAATTTCACGTACAATAGAAAAGCATCTAAAAACGATCGTGAGCTCTATCATGTATGATAGAGCTCATAAAATAATTCAAAAGTACTCATTTTTTAGATGCATCTCTGTTTTTTTTTTAATGATTATACCTACTAGGGATGATCTAACCTGATATGCTGGTTTCCTATGTCTCGCTACATTTCCTTTGGATTTGTAGCAAAACATACTCTATGTGACTTATATTTTGAATAATATTTTTAAAGCTTTATTTGTATTAATCCATGTGTGTGTGTTACTATTTTACCTTGATCGGCTACACAATTTGAGCACATTCAAAATATATTCAGTGTCCTATTGTTAACCTACAATTAATTTATTGCCTGGTCGGTATCGGTATGTATGTATATATGTGTCAACGTTCTCGGTGATGTATTCAAATTTTTTCTATTTCCTGATCGTAGTCTTACAGTTTCGCAGTGACCAATAAAATACACTCGCGAAATTGTTCGGCTACGGTCCCGCCCGGACGGGCCGCGGAGTGGGCCGACCCCGCACGGAACACGTCGCGACTTGCACGTATCGATCATCACTTTACTGCCACTAACTGTTCTGCCATCCTATCATTTTTGTTTCACGCATTTCCAACCTCGTCCTCTACCTACACGCTAACTTTATAAACCATTAATCCACATCAACGCAATAACAACAAGCTCACAGTGTTTATGATTGCATGCCTTTCTACCTTAATTCTCTTTCAAAGGCAACCTTCGTAAGTCGTTTTCGATTATTATACTTTTAATGTAACTTCTACTAACTGAGCATTATTATGTCATCGGCCACTAACTTATTGTTCAATTTAAAAAAAAAATCTATTTTTTTTTTCATGTCATAAACGAAATAATCTTTAAATTATTGTATGTAATTTCGTTCGTGACATCAATGTGGTCGTTTAAAAAGCTTAAGCAGCTGAGAGTAGCACTAAAGTGTGGAAAGTAGCGTGTGTTGTACTACAGTGTGCGAGGAGCGCGGCGACGCGCGGCTGCCGACGCACGCGTACGCGCCGCGCTTCCAGTCGCGCTCCGCCACCGCCACGCCCACCACCAGCCCCAAGAAGCGGCAGCTACCGCAAATACCACACCAGGTACATGGGAATAGCTCTAGTCTATGATACGGGCGTTCAATGGATAGAAATAATTACAGTGGTTTTCCTTATACATAAGCCTAAAACCAGTTCTTATTTAGAACAATATATAATTTTTATTAGAAGAATATCGTTTAGATAGATTCAACACCGAAGAATATTTGGACGTATCGTGCGTACAGAAAAGGAATGGTATTAGAAATGGCGGCTCATTGAGCCTGTACAGTGTACTGTCAGCATAGCACAAGTTTTCTTACCTATGTTATATTATCATTTTTCATCTTATTTGTCATTATATCGTCAACATTTTTTATCATTTTGATATTATATGTAACAAATATTATCAGGATTATTAATGATTAATAAGTATTATATTAAAAACCATTATTTTCGTGGTCTATCTATGTACATATCTGTGGCAGGTGAGAACAAAGCCTACCGTAGATTTTAATTGAGAGGCGAATGAAAGCGATGCCATTTATAATCCCATTCTTAATTTGAACGAGTTCAAACAACAATCAACACATCTACCCTTCCCTTGGCAATACACGATTTTGAAACCTCCAACTAGCATGTATTATCTAAAGATTTTCATTTGAGCGGTAAGCTTAAAAAGGACCTAATATAATATACTAATTCTACATCTATTTACGAATATGTCTCTATAATTAGGTGTTTACCTATTACAAGGGATATTTCGTGAAACTATAAGAATGATGTCTAGTCATAATGTTAGTGCATGAGTGTAAAGTGTAATTATTGGTTGGCGCAGCAGAGTGGGCAGCGGGCGATGCGCGCGCAGGTGTCTGCGGACCTTGAAGAACGTAAGTGGATCGCCCCGCACCACATTGGCGCCACACTCACCTACCGCAGCACGCCACAAGGTCAATACATCCATACCCTCACTTGCTATACCGTCATCTGCAAAACGAACGATTAACAGACTTCATGCCGGCGCTATTGTACATCGCGCCGCCTTTGAGGATAGTAATTAGCTAAAAGAGAAAACTAAATGGGATGAGAATATCTTAAATATGGCGACAAAATCTCCAATGTGTTCAAAATTTGGAGAAAATGGCAATACTACCGACCATCATATAATTATTCACACACAGGTATAGGTACCTAATACACATGCCGACATATAAGTTAAGAAAATTTCATTAAAATGAAATTTTGCAAAATGAAAAATGCAATAACACTTTTTGTAAGTATATTTTTTCTGAGATATAACATAGGCACATATATATTTGATCGAAACATTAATTGTGTCTATACATTCATATTCTATTCAGGTAGACGAAATCATAATATAACCAGTTTTTCTAGAATAGTAAACACTTTAGAAACACTTTACACGTAAACATAACACTCCAGCGCCATAACACTGCATAATATTCGAGAACAAACCGTCTCCGCTCTTTTTCATTCATTCATTGTAGACAAGAACAAGCATATAACTCCGGTTAACATGGGTGTTAAGAAAAGTTTTTTTTTTGTTGCTAAAATCCATAATTTTATTACAAAATTATTTTTATTGGCAGTTTTAAAAAAAAAGTATTTTCGAAAATAAAGAAATACTGTTCTAATATATTCGGTCGTAGTATGTATATATTCATAGGATCGCTTCGATGAACACTTCCCTGTCCTGCGCCTTGTCCTATGATAACCGGAACGTACCATTATCACTTAGGGTGGGAGAGACACTACGCCGGGTTGTCGGACTCGGAGCTGGCGCGCGGCGGCGGCTGGGCGCCGCGCCGCCGCCTCTCCCCGGACGCGGCGGCCGCAGACTCGGACCTCGAGTCTGTCGCCTCCGTCACTTCTAGTGCTTTCAGCACGCAATCCGAACGCCCACGTCCCACGAGGATGCTAAGGTGACAGACAAAATTTTATTTGGCATATTCACAACCTTTTTCTCTAACTTTTGAACTTCCTTCAAAATTTGTCTTTAAATTACTCCTAATATTTTTTTGAACTTTCGACTATTCATTGATATCTCAATGGCCGTGTTATAACGAATACGCAGCATCTAATTTCATTAAATCACAAATAATCACATTCATATCATGAGCTCAATTCTTCTTATTTATGCTTAGCTTTTAAAATAATTTATATTTATTGATATATTTAAAATGCATGCAAACAACATTATTATCGGTCGCTTCCATGCTTTCCAGCCGGATGCAATCGCTTCCAGTTTCCAGCACTTCCTTTTGCTTTGACCCTGCTCTTGAGTGTCGTTACGAATCGACTGTTGGAAATATTAATAGTGAATATGACATATATAATGATCGTCGCCTATCTATTCTAAAGACGCATCATTCACGTTCTACCCGTCGCCTTCGTCGTTCCTTAGCCCGCAGTCGCTCTGCCGGTGCCTATTCTAAAGCTTCAACTCATTCCATTGCTTACGAAAGAAATTACTTCTACGATGATGACCAAGGACAGTATATAAACATAAACCACATTTCTCAATCATTAAAACCTATAACTTCATTTTCACTAACTGCTAGTGCATATGATGCACGAGGGGGTGATACACCTAATTTAAATGTTCCATTTAAAACACGAACTCAAAGAAGTCTGACAAAAAGGAAGATTCGAATTCAACCAAGTCTTTCTTGTGACCAATACATTAAAAATGACCATCCTTATGACAAAATAGATAGACAAAAACGGTTATTGAACACAGATAGTACAAAAGTATTCCACATCAGAACCTTACCAGATACTCTAATCTGCAATGACAACGAAGAAATATTTCCTAAAAGTAACTATAATTCTGACACACGAGTCAACGATGATGCCGGTCATCACTATCACGGTTATGCTAGTGATGACAGTATACCTGAAACTATGATACACGTTAATAGCGATAAACAAAACGGTTTTGATATTGAACCATATATTGTACATCAAGGGGTAACAACTAGCCCAAGAGTTGGTGATAGGAATAAAAGTTTTCATTCTTGTCCCTATATAAAACATGTGGATAGAAAAAATATATTGTCGCTAGATTTAAGATCCAATTATCAAAAAAAACAACAAATCGAATCATTCGTTTCTAAACAAAACAATTTAGATCACAATACACATTACCAAAAAAGTAATAGATTCATTAAAATTAGTAGAAGTCATTCAGATTCAATAGTTTCTACTTGTAGTTCACCCGCTAATACTAATTGTGGTATACCCGAAAAAGATAGTGCGATTTTTAAGAAAATGAATCATCCATCAAGAAATGAACAAATTTGTGAAAAAATTCTTAATAATGAAAAAACATACTACTACGTATTAGAAAATTGCCATCCTCATAACACGCAATCAAACCGATCATCTTACAGTATAAACCATGCTTTTGATCCTTCATCTCCTAAAGTTGAATCCTATCATTTAGTCCAAGATTTTAGTAAAATGGCTAATTCTTTATCTGTTGGTCTTTCTCCCACGAACCTCGGCTCGCCCTGTGGTCTGCTTACATCCGTCGCCCCGCACTTACCACCCGATGACACTCATCACAAAACTACCGAAGCGACGACATACCTTCCTGATGATGCTGACTCTACGCAACCTGATGAATCGAAAACGCCTTATATTGCACCAAACTGGGAAAACGATGACACACTGCAATATAATGAAAAAAAAACTATAAAAAACTTAAATAAAACATTGGAAAATAATGTCGACCCGACTGACTTGGAAAGCAGCAATGACTATGGTGGGCGTGAGAATGGGCGAAACCACAGCCAACAACAACCTTTGGAGAGGCGGGAGTCGCGACGGGGACAATTTACTCGCAGTCTTAGTAATGCAGACGCTCCTGATGAAAAAGCAGGTACATACATATATTTTAACATTTTCAATTAGTGATTTATCTATAATTAATTTATAAAATCCATTATTCTTATATATAGAATATTCGGTGTTGTTTTAAAAATTATGCCATTTGAAATATAAACAATAATTCCATATAATAAAAATTAAAAAAATCATAAATATTGACATCAAGATGGCAGCCTCAGCGACACCGCTCTGGGTGGAGCAAGTGAAATAGAACCTGCCAGTGACGACGTACTTCTAAAGGCTGAACCGAGGGATTATTTTGGCCCTGGAATGGGAAAGAAGAGCAACTCTACATCCCAACTTTCCGCAACAGGTATATAATAAGTATAATAGTAATATCAATGTGACATTGTAGTTTGTTATATGTTTTTTAGTTTAAGTCGGTAAGTCTGTAACGAATATTTTAATAATTTTTCAGCATCTAATAGGACCTAATATAACTAAATATTTTGATAATTATGTATTGAAACATCGAGCATTATTAAAAAAAAATTAGAATGACTCACGCCTAGGTGATGTGTAAGTAGAGTAAAGATTTAGTAGCTGTGTCAATTTCTAAGTAATATTGATTGATCGACAGGACGAAAAAGAAGGTTAGGTTTCGGTAAGCGAGGAAAAAATTCGTTTACGGTACAACGCAGTGAAGAAGTGGTGCCCGGGGAAATGCGGGGGGTTACCGGTGTCTCGCGGGCCTCTTCTGCCTCGAGCGAGAACGACGACGACAGGTTGGCGACGCTAATGAAGGCCCGACATATTGACACAATAGTGGGCTCTGAGGCGGTAGTCCTCGCGTCGCGGTTACGTTGACCTGTTGTAATACTCTTCGTTCGCTTTAGCCAATGTTAGGAGACTTATATCTAGAAATAAATGAGTATTATAAATACATACCACAGCATGCTAAAAAAATTATTGATAGATGTGCAATGTTGCTTTGCAGAGTCGGCTATGTAGAGCTTTTACTGGTACATGTTATTGGCCTATAAGCGAGCGAGTAAAATTTATTAAATATAGATTATTATTACTATAATCACTTCTGAAATAAAAAAACACAATAATGATATGAAACATATCGGAATATAACATAATTACTTTTTTTGTCAACGTTTTTAGACCAAATATATTTTATCTACAGCAAAAACGGACAATGGTGAAGACTGTATTGTCTATAACAGTTGCATTTCGAATTTCCGGCAAAATTGGCTCTCCTAAAATATATTAAAATTGTTACTTATCTTAAATATATCAGGTGCATTCTAAAATACATCTTGTACATAATTTATGTAAATTTTATGACAAAAATTCCGGATGCAACAGGATCGAACACCCTTCGAGTATCACCAGACGCATCTCGTGTTCGAAAACCACTGCGCCCTGGATTTTTGACAAATGCAATGGTATAAAATAATAATTGGCATGAGTGTTTGACGGGTACTGAATGTTGCGTGTTGCGCGTGTCGCGTAGAGGGCGGGGGCGGGCGCGGCGCGCGCCGCAAGCGCTGCGGGCCCACCGCCTTCCAGCGCTCGCACGAGGTGTGCACCAGCCTCGTCTCCATATCTAGCTCGGAGGGATCCTCGTAAGTCGCTCGCTCGTTCCGTCCGCAGACATCTATGTGCATCGATGTTTCCGCGACTCTTACCCTTTCAACGCCTTCGTCTTGTACGCATGATGATGTATTTTATAGGTGTTTTTTACTTCACCCACACACGTGTCTTCTCACGTATAGACGTCGCACATACACGAAAATAATACATGAACTTTACTCTTGCCGATTCGGACTTACTGCAGTTTCTCCGGCGCTTACTGCTATCACTGCACGATGTCATCGGTGTAAGTGTTGCCTGAAAGCCTATAAAGTTTGCACCTTTCTATTCTGGACTGTTTGTCTCCATTTTATTTAGTGTTCGTGAAATCATCATACCTGTCTATGTTCATGCATGTGTCAAAATAATATCATACCACAAATTACTTGTTCTTTATTAAACAATCTACATGTATCACAAATGTTCTTTAACCATTTACTAATATAAGCTTCATTTAAATTAAAAATATCGTATTTTACAAAAATCAAATTATTTTTTCAACTCCTAAAACCACTCTTATAAAACTTACACTTCTCCTAATCTTAATACCCATTCATACCATTTTAATAACTTTCAAAGATTTCTTAGCAAAAAAGGTCAGAGCTCAGATACAAAATATTCCCAAAATTAATAGACATAAAATTCGATTACGGACAAACCAACATATCTCATTGTTCATTTATATATGTAATTCATTTATATATCATACACATCATCCAATTTACATTATTTATTATGGTACATTGCGATTTACTCTATTATTTTATAATATAGGCAAAACAGTAGGTACTAGGTGTAATAAAATAATACTATCATAATATGTTGTTATTACCACTCACGTAATTCTGTTGTTATTTCTGTAAAAAAATTCTACAAGTCGTTGTAAAACTGCTGTAAAAACCAATGATCCGAAGTAAATAATTATTAATTTTGCTCATCACGGAATCAAAGATTTTTAATTCCATTTATTTTTATTAAATTTCAATAGGAACGAGTCGATAATACACAAGATCTATTATATACTTGTACAATAGAAATGACAATAATATTATAGTTTGAAGTTAAATAGTTTTAAAAAATTAATTTCTTCTAAGCCTGTAAAACGCCTACAATAGAAATTAGAAAGTTTCATTGTATCTTACGGATCTATTACTGAAAACTTCGACTTCTAGATATAGTCTCCTTACTGTTACTCCCAACGATTAGTATCTCATAGATATCCGCTCCAAATAATGTCTACAAAATTTAATTTATTATTCGTTGCATCCGAAGACTACCGCCCCTTTCTTCACTACTGTATCAGTGTCGTAATTGTTTGATTTTTTTTTCTAATATAATCTTTTATCTATACTATGATAACCCTGCATTTGCGAAAGCCTAAGTATCGTATGATATTACCAAATGATATAATATCTCATAAAAACAAGATGTTTTGCTAAATATTTAAGGCAAACGATAACGATACTTGGATTTTCTTTCAATTGTCTTACCCAACACAGTAGGTATTACCAATGCTTATCATATTATTAAAAATATAAATAAAATTCAAGAAAAACACTTAAGTATTTATCTCTTTAATAAATTAATTATTATCTAATTTATCTGTTTCTTGCTTTTAAAATGTAAGATTTGATGAAAAGTAAGTATTAAAAATGGTCCATTTGCAAAAATTATATTTTAAACCTATGACAACAAAAAGCTAAGCTGTCACGCGCTTGGCTACTTAAAAGCCTCTGGTACGCGCCTAATTGCAATTTTTAAAAATCGCTAAACTAATATATATGTACATTTTTAACAAGTGTTAGTTTTATACACACTGATGGAAATATGGCAGATGGTCTCCTGGAATGCGGGGATCAGGGTCTTCCGAAGGAGGAGGATTATCGGACTTCATCGATGGACTGGGTCCAGGGCAGCTTGTCGGTAGACAGCTGCTTGGTGCACCAACGTTGGGCGATGTGCAACTCTCTATGTGCTACCAAAAGGGCTTCCTTGAGGTATTCGTAAACTTTAGAGCTTTTAGAGTAAGTAGATAAAAATCTTCCCGTTCTATTTGACCCAGTTTAAAGATGTTTATAAGAACATTAAAAAATGAACATTGCCTCTTAAATTTTATAATTAGATAAATAACTTTTACATTAAAAGAATATTATATTGGACGACACGTTTGGCTCAGTTTGTAGTGACCTTACTTGCTGCGCCAGCGGTCGCGGGTTCGAGTCCCGCTGGGGGCATTCATTTGTGTGATGAGTACGAATGTTTGTACTCCAGTCATGGGTATTTATATTAATAATATGTATGTATTTAAAGTTATATATTATGTATAATGTATCAACTATCTGGTATCCATAACACAAGCCTCGTAGCTTACCAAGGCACTAGATGGTGTTGTGTGTTAATTTCCTGACATATTTATTTATATACATGCGACTCACTCTCGCTTCACTCGAGCCCTAAATACACCCTGTGCACTTCGCGCAGAAGAAACACTTTACGCCTGTCGCCGATTTTGATTTGTATTACGTTCTACTAAGAGGTACTATTAATAGTTTCAGAATATACCTGTCTAAGCAATCGTCAATTCAACCTTTTAAAAATCTTTAAAGTCCCCAGGCGCGTATTTGTGTTTGTTCAGGCTAATTCCAAAAAATACGTACGAATCTTCTTACGGTTTTTACCAATAAATAAAAAGATGGATTTGTTAGTGAGCCTATTAGGCTGTAATTTATAAACATTGTGAAAATAAGCTATTAGGATGATATTTGTAAATGAAGTCGGAAAAAATACACCCTTTTAATAACATTGGTATTACAAATAAAAAGATCGTCTAGGGTCACCACTCACTAGTATTAACATAGGTTTAATATAACTGACGTAATCTGAATTGTGTACATAGGTGGAGGTGATAAGAGCGCGAGGCCTACAAGCGAGGCAAGGAAGCCGCACGCTGCCCGCGCCCTACGTGAAGGTGTACCTGGTGAGCGGCAAGCGCTGCATCGCCAAGGCCAAGACGAACACAGCGCGTCGCACGCTCGACCCGCTGTACCAGCAAACGCTCACCTTCAGGGAAAACTTTAAGGGATGTGTTTTGCAAGTGAGTCTACTACAAACAATGGACAAAACCTGTTGTTGTGTAATCAAATTAGTTTATCGTTTTAAATATTTGTTTTAAGATCGGACAGACTTCAAAAAGTTAATTTAAAAAATTAGTTAATCAATACGCGTATGTCTTGTGTGTATGTAACCGGTAACGCCATATTATGTGAATCGCAAATGTTTGAATAAATATTATTAAAACGATTTTCAAGTTAAATCGTACAAACACTGAGAATTTCATTAAAATCGATTCAGTACTCTTGAGAAACAGACAAACAAAAAATTATCCATATTATAGCGTTTTAGTCTTTAGAATAGATTATAAAGTTATATAATAATGCGGCAGATGTTCATAATTTCACCAATTATTTTTGCGTTTTTTTAACATTGCCAACAATATGTTATAATTTTCAATTCAATTAAATTTTTTGTTAATGGCTTCAAAACTTGCCAATTGAGCACAGATTCATGTTTAAATTTTATTTTAATTTATTTTTGTGTGTAATAAAGATTCAGACATTTTCAATTAATTAACTTTATACTGTATAGGTAACCGTGTGGGGAGATTATGGTCGTATCGAGGGTAAGAAGGTATTTATGGGTGTGGCACAGATCATGCTGGACGACCTCAACCTCTCCAACATCGTCATCGGATGGTACAAGCTATTCGGAACCACGTCACTGGTATCTTATTTATTTTTTATTATAACAAATATATTAAGTTTTGCAGTAGAGGTTACAGCACCAAAAAGCACTTGGCAAATCTTACCGAGAGTATTCTGGATTGATTCCAAAGATCGATTCGGATGAATGGATATTATTTTTGTATGATACTCGACATCCTTGCCAATTGTGAACCGATGTTCCTATTATATTCCTTATTTTGTAGAATAAATGCCACCATGATCAATGTCATTTACTTTTAGGAGATGTAAATAAATTCTACACTTTGTTCAATCTCAAGCTAAAATTCACTATTTCATAATTAATCTTTACAGATAAATAAGATTAAAGTGTCTGTTTGTAATGTCTAAAAAACAGCTTTTTACTAAATGCGTATGAAATTATATAATATGGTACTTTTAAAAAAAAAGCCAATTTTTAATTTTTTTTTGTCTATCTGTCCATTCCGGCTAATCTCCGAAACGGCTGGACTGTTTTTACATTATTATAAGGAATAATAGGCTACTTTTATTTTAGAAAAAGAATTAGGATTCCGCTCAAATGTAAAAAGTAAAAATATGGTTATCATCAAATAATTTGTGTACAAGTGCCGTGTTCTAGCTACAACGAAGGCTGTTTGTTTCAGTAACCAACGCGCTGCAGTGGGTAGTGAGTTCGACGAACTTATATCAACAATAAAAAATTAACTTTGTCCAAAAAATACATTTAGTGATACTGCTTTAATATCATGATAAACTGCAAAATAACTTTGAACATAGGAAATTTTCTATAAAACGAAAGTTATATGTAAATTATTTGTATTTTTATTTTCTTTTGGAATGCCTACCGGAGTTTTGAATAGATAGCATTTTATAGCAAGAAAATAAAATAAAATGTATAGTGTACTCAATAATAATATGTAATTAAGTATTAAAAGCCAAATGCAATATCTATTTTTATTTTCCTAAACCTATCATTTTAAATATCATTATTATTTATAAACTAAATATACTTTGAAAACTATTTTTATATATAATATAATAAAGCTATATTTAAATATAACGAAGTAACTGGTTTTTTTGTTGTTACTTTTAGGAAAGCAAATTTTCCTTTATAGTTACTCTAAAACAATAACAATTGGAATTATTAACTTCTATCATATCATTCATACACAAAAAAAACAATATAAATTATCTAAAAATTATGTTTATTCTCTGCAAGATACTTTACATAACACATATTTTTGAACTTATTTGTTTGATGAATACTTACACAACATACCATCATCAGTCACCTATTGCGCTTCAACAATAAAAGAAGTCAAACTAATCTAATAATTAAACACGCCACACGCGAACGCCGTCCAAGATTTACAACAATATTGAAAAATATAATTTTATTTTGGAAAAAATGTGAACGATAAAATCGTGCTCTAGCACGAGGGTGGATAGTCGCTTTATACATGACTAATGTACTCTAAAGGTTAATCTCAATAACCTATCTATACAGATTAAAAAAATTGGAGTGCCTGTTTGTAATGTTAAAATAACAGCTTTTTACTAAATGCATATGAAAGTATATACGGTACTAATAAGAAAAAAAAAATATTTTTTTCATTTTTATCTGTTTGTCTGCCTGTTCCGGCTAATCTCCGAAACGGCTGTACTGATTTTGACGGGATATTCACTGGCAGATAGTTAATGCTATAAGGAGTCACTTAGGCTACTTTTATTTTAGAAAAAGAATTAGGGTTTCAAGCAAAAAATTTAAACCGATGAAATTGAATACAAATCGTACCTAGAGACGCACCCGAGCGAAGCGAGAGTAGTCGCTGGTCATTAATATTTCTTACTAGCATATATGGTACTTCATGTCCTATCTCTAGTAAGGAAAACCATAGATAGATAAGTTATTGAGGTCCACTGTATGCAAAACCTTAGAACTGTGATTAAAATGAATATTTAGTGCATTATTTGTTTGGGTTGCTTCGAAGGCGACGCGCCCGGCAGCCGGCCCTCGCCCGCGCGCTTCACACCCGTCGACTTGATATCTGCGGCAATTGTATAAATTAATTGGATTGTTGTCAGACTTTAAAAAAGGAGGATTTTCTATATAATCTGTCTAAATGTACAAAACATAGGATTTTTTAATTAATACGTTATATATGAAAGAATGTCTGCCCCATTTATATTTCAAGGAATTTACCTTTAAAGGTCAATTTGACTATATTTAAAGTGATAATAAAGACATTATTATTATACAAAACTTACATAACATCAGTAAATATGCACACTTAACAAATCGGAAAATTAATAAAAATGGATACCCCATGTTATTCATACGAAAAAGTTTATTCCTTTGTTCCTGTCATTTTATCCCAGTCCGTTAAAATATCTTGTTGAGTATTAAAGTTTTTTTCATTGTCCTATTACCGTACCGACCCGGGATTAGAACTCAGAACCTCCGGATCTGTAGCCGTACATAGCCTCTAGAGCGGGGCAGTTAACAGTAACAAATATATAGAAAACATGAAGATATGTAAATGCTAAGGCAGTGGTAGCCCAGTGGTAACTCACTTGCTTGGGAAACCGTGTGAAGAGAGTTAAAATGCCGGGTCTCACACCGCTTATATTTTCATGTGCGAATCATTCCCAACATGATTACCACTTGTCTTAACAGTGAAGGAAAATATCGTGAGGAAACCTGCATGTCTGAGAGAACCTAGCCAGTATTCAAAAGACATATGACGTCCGTCAATCCGCACTTGGTCAGCGTGGGGGACTATAGCCCGATTCCCCATTCCCTCATACTAAAGGGAGGCCCGTGCCCAGCAGTGGAACGTTAAAAAGGACCGAATACAAAGTAAATGCTATGTGGGCGATGGCGTACAAGTATGTAAGTAGGGTGGGTCGTACCTTGCAGCCACCTGACCTGCGTGGCGGGCCCGTAGCCCTTGTCGTTGCGCGCGGCGATGCGGAAGATGATGGCGGGCTTGGTGGAGGAGTCCACGTGCGCCGCGCCCAGCGACGCCTGCCCCACCACGCACGTCGCCGCCTTGCCGCAGTACACGCGCACGAACGCCAGCTGCGACTTGGCCGCCTCCTGCGACCAGCAACGTCCACATATTATGTTTTAAATTTATAGTTTCATTTTGAGTTTTTGTTCTTAACGTTTTGAATACATATTATATTATATAACAACAGCAAACATAATCAGTGACAATTTTATTCATCACGCCATCTATACTTACTAATATTATAAATAAGATTTATTTTTTGTTTGTACCGAATAGACTCCGAGATTACTACACCGATTTAGACGAAAGGTAAGAAGATAGTTTGAGACCCTAGGAATAACATAGGATAGTTTTATCCCGGAAATCATCCCTTAAGGAGGTGAAAATGAGAATCAAAGTTTGTATAGGGAAGCAACCTAGGAACGAACCTGAGCGATGCGAGGGTAAGTCGCTAGTTATTATAAACGCCATCACCAGACAACGTATCAACATTTATATATGTAGTTAATTTTGCTTATTGAATTTTGTCATAATTAAAAAAAAGATACACATATCTATAAATACTATCTCTGTCTTTACGATTATTTCCTTATTCCTTTTCCATTCCTACACAAAATGCGTGTTTAACACCAGCTTGTCTGAACAACAAACCTTAGGCTGTGTATTGGATCGTACGGCGAGGTACACTGAGTACTCGAAGATGCCCTCGGCGGCGACCTGCGGCGGCTCCCACGACAGGTGCGCGCCCTCCACCGACTTCGAGATCTTGATGGCGGACGGCGCGCCCGGGAACCCCGGCAGGCACGTCTTGAATGCTGACTCCTATAACATCATACATCATATATCAATACATAGTATAAAACAAAGTCGCTTCCCGCTATCTGTCTGTCCCTATGTATGCTTAGATCTTTAAAACTATGCAACGGATTTTGGTGCGGTTTTTTTAATAGATAGAGTGATTCAAGAGTTAGGTTTATATGTATAATACATGTATATTATAGCTCAAAAAAGCCGAAAAATTCAAAGATTTACTTTCATACTAACCATTACAACATACCTAGGGACGAACCCTAGCAAAGCGAGGGTGATTCGCTAATCTATCTATATATATATATATATATATATATATATATATATATATATATATATATATATATATATATATATATGGTTTAAGACATTTATTTCTCAAAAGAATTACAAAATTCACTTACAGAGAATATATATATATATATATATATATATATATATATATATATATATATATATATATATATATATATTCTGTATTCAGGCTTTTTTAACGTCCCCTACTGAACACGGGCTTCAATTCAATATAAGTGGGATCAAGCCATAGTCCACCACGCTGGCCAAGTGCGGGTTGGCGGACTTCACAAATCTTTCGAAGTATATTTTGATTTCATTTCGAAAACTTGCTAAGTTCAATGCAAATTAACATTGTTCAATAATTAATTAATGGGTAGTTGACATCATTAACTGATAATTCCAAGATAAAACTTCTCTAAAAAACTCTTCAAAAAACCGAGCAATCAGTTTACTGTAATATTAGACTTTATTATTGATTTGAAATTGATAAATAGCCAGTAAGTGACGTCATATACTTTCATAACCTTATCAATATATAAGCGTAAGTAAATCAGACTTACATAAATAAGATGAATCAAAATAATAATAATAGCCCATACCTCACTATAATCTCCTCTCCCACATGAGTTGATTGCAGCAATTCTGAATTTGTACGCCGTGCCATGTTCCAGTGGCGTTGTGGGTAATCCCGCGAAATCCGGTAAACTATCCAGAGATAGATTCGACAGATCTACATTTGGATCAGATATATAATTGTGCACCTGAAAATATAGTATACCATCATAATAAACTAAAATGAATGAAATTGTTATTTACATAAACAATAGTAGCTAAATAAAATGATACTTACTGTGAATGTGGTTCCTTTAACAAAGCCAACTGTGTACCAAACATCCTCTTCATTTTGCGGTTTCGGTTCCTCGGGTTCTGCCTGTATATTAAAAAATTTATAATAGATTAGAAGTAAGGTTATTTGAACAACACATATTAGAATTTACATAAGGATATGTACATCAGACTGATTCTGAGAATAGACATTATTATGGATAGATACAATAACAACTTTTTTCGTAATACTGTGGTAACATGACGTTTTAAGAACAGTGTGCATACAAGACCAAAAATCCTCCACATTGTCCCAGTTCGCTCATTATCATTGCTTCTTCGTGTAATGCTTTTTTAGTATTTAGGCACGTTATTCGCACACGCCTGGTGTGCCTGAACATGTGTGTTTATATTCGCTCATTATTATACTGGTCCCAGTATGGCTTGCATGTATGTGTGTTTGTAGTGTGTGCGTGCATGCGCGTATGCGTGCGTGTGTGTGTACGCGTGTACCTGCTCGTGTTGGTGATGCAGCGCCGCGCTGGCCAGCGTGGCGAGCGCGTGCGCGGCGTCGGCGGGCGGCAGCGGCGCGGAGCTGCTCACCGCGCCGTCGCCCTCCGCGCCCGCGCCCGCGCCCGCGCCCGCCGCGCCGCCCTCCACGCCCGACGACGACACGCCCGCGCCACTCTCTTCACCTACAGACGATTTATGTTAACTTACGACTTACTAATTACACTGTTCTCCCCATATCAATCTCCGTACAGTAGCGATTGCATTTCGTTTCAATGAAAACGATACCGAATGCAAGGGTTGTCAAAAATACCAACCTTTACGGACAATGGTTTCAAGTTAAAATAATGTAATGCCATCATGCAGAAACATAAAGCCATTTTTCAATTGTCATATAAAAATAACTATGACAGTTGGGGTGCGTTTCAACTAGCACGCTTCACAAGGTTGCTATGTTTGTGACTTACTAAGAAGATTGTATGGACTAACTGGCTGTGCTCTTAATGCTCTTGAATGAGTGTTTCTTTCACACTGTGAATCACATTTGAGTGAAACTTAAAAAAATAAAAACTGTTTCAACAAATATGAAATATTGTAAATACCTTGTAGTAAATTAGGGGATAGTAACGCAGATCCATTGGCCGTCATAGTGAGGAGTGGCATGGACTCGCTCACAGAGGGCATTGTGTCCGCCGCGCCCTCCATTTCCGACGTATCAGCATCACGGAGTCTGAACAAATCACAAAAAAAAAATCAAAATTACGTAAGCATTAAGTTGAATTAAACGAGACTTTCTTTGATTTATGTGAATATTTGACATTTTTAATAAAACTATGGTTTGGCGTATTATTTAACAGATTTATTTAGATTTTTGGTTAAGACATTTCCAATGCTTTACAGCTATCATGGTCATTTCATGTCTGTTACAACTATATAATAACCTTTAAAACGTCTAAGCTTCGTCTCTCCGGTGACCATGACAGCTGTAAAGAGAAATAAATCCAAAAAGATATTCCATTTAGTTTGTGGTCGTGATAAATAATTTTATTATTATTATTTGTATCTCTTAGGATTTCATAAGCTAGAATAAATAAATATGTAAGGACAATAACACACAGCACCATCTAGTTCTAGGGTAAGCTACGAGGCCTGTGTTATGGACACCAGATAGTTGATACACTACACATATATAACTTTATATGTATTTATAATATGTATGTATTTAAACACCCATGACTGGAGTACAAACATTCGTGCTCATAATACAAATGGATACCCCCAGCGGGACGCGAACCCGCGACCGCTGGCACATCAAGTAGGGTCACTACAAACATAACCAAACGTGTCGTCATCTAGAAGGAGCTCTATTATCACTATTTAAAAATCCTGCATATCAAATTTTTAATAATATTAGGAACACGATGATGATATAATTGATATGTTCTTTTTATTTAAATTTCCTTGAAAGCAAAAATAAATTTTTATATAGACCTTATAATATTATATTGATATAAATATTTTTTTACTATGTTATGCTATTTAGATAAAGACTTACTCATTAGCCTGTGGCTGAGGTAGAACAGAAAAGGAATGAAGTACCGCTGGTCCATTAGCAGTTGAGGATATCAACGGAGCCTCGCTCTGTTCGGAGCTTGAAATATCAGCACCACCTTCTGTTGTGCTAGAACTAAAATAATGAACAAGTATTATATTTGTATTATATGCATATGCGCTTTCATTTTATAAGCTGTTTTATAAAGGATATATAAAACTAAGTCAGGTAAGTTACACTATTTATAACTCAAGAACGGCTGGACTGATTTTTATGATCTTTGATTTGTTAGATTTTTCTCCGCCCCGAACAGCAGAATAATTATTAAAACATCCGAAAATTTGGCGAAAAAAAAATTAAAATATACATGGCTAACGGTGGCTGTCCAAGCGAAGCGAGGTTAAGTCAATAGCTAGTAGAAATTAAAACTAATCTCAAATATAAGGAAAAATACCAATAATTTTATTTCATAGAGTTTTATACACTCAACACCAAAAAACAACATAAATTTAACAGAATAAGTCTTAATCATAATAAATCATATAAATCAATATTCCACATATTTTATCCTTTCCAGACTTTGAATTAATACTATATATAAAAATGTCATCATAGGCGTTTTTTAACCTTTAAAAAAAATTATATTTTCTATACACTTGTGCAGAGAAATTTAATATAAAGAAATGTAATATTGTACATATTATGTAGTGTTTGTAATAAAAAAGAAACACATAATTCTGTTAGAAAATGAGACAATTCTAATAATTCCAATGAGGAATAAAATAATTAAAATCATTATGATGTTAAAGTTAAATAAATACCTGATGCCTGTGCTAAGGACTTCCTGTGCAGCACTGCTTATGTCGTTCACATCATCACTACTGGCCACACCTTCTCCCCCACCCATATCTTCATCCATTGTACTTGATTCTTCTGAAATCATTATAAAAGGTTTTTAGTTACATGATAATTAAAGTTTGCTATAATAAATGGTGCAAAATATTTTGGTCAGTTAAGAAAGAAGGTGCTTAATTTAAACATATGTTTTTTTTTTGTATTGTATGATATCTATGCTAATTATGAACCAAATTTATTGATTTATTTATAATGAATAAGGTGGAGTTCAAGAATAGTTTCATATAAACTAGAAGAAATTTTGAAGAACCATCATCATCTCCCTGCCCATTTCCCAATCAAGTTTCACAACTGGCCGCCTGCCTGACATCAACTCTCCTTGGGAATAAGAAATTTTCAAGAACAAATAATTTTTTTAGGAATAAATTTAAAGAAAATTCCTAAGGGTGTATGTGTGTTACATTTAAGATAATTTTGATACATTTATAAAATAAATAACATTTAATAAATTTTTTCATAGTAGAAACATGAAAGTATAAAACTGCAAAGGTCACCTTCTTGAATCATTGGTGCACTTCCTTCAATTGGCATACCCGAGCTTATAGATTGATCTGGTGACTCTTCCTGGGCAGCATCAACATCTTCACCTTCGCCTTCTCCCCCTTCTAAATCTTGATCTTTCAGCAAGGGCTCCATATTTTCTTCTTGTGGAGAATTATCTTCTGTTTCAGCCTGAAATAATTTATCTAATTAATTCATTTGCTATTGGACAATTTATTTACTATCAATAATGTAACAGAAATATACAACTTTAATTATCAATTTCTTTAATTTTAAAAGTACTATTAAATATTACAATTTCAAATTAAATACCTCATAGACAGTGGTTCCTCAAATTTCTAATATCTATAATCTCAGAAACTCACAAACTTTACCTCTATATAATATTAGTATAGATTTAAATTTAAACACAAACATACTCACTGGAGTTGACAAACAATTATCTCCTATATATGCAGGCTCGTCAACTGTTCCAGGAGTAGTGTCATCTATGTCCATTTCTTCTTCTGCCTCTGCATTATCTACAAATAACATTTTTATTTAAATGAATTTTAAGTAGTAATTAAAGCTGTTTCACACACATAAAATCAGGATTAAACAGAAAAGTTATGAGTTATTACACTGAAGTTTGAAATAATCTCCATCTCTTGATTACCTTGCTCTGGTTGCTCGTCATTTTCTTGTTGTTCACCAGGTTCTACATCCAAAACATCACTGCTGCTTGTTGGATCACCTCCATTTGTTGCTACATGCAATAACATTATTGCTAAATAAAATATCTTGAAACATGCAAAATGGTTACAAAACTTCAAAAAAAGCAATAATTTTAAATAAAATTAGAATATTTACTACTTAATACATAAAAAAAGCACATTTAATAATCTTGTAAGGAATAATCAAAAAAATAAATAAATGCATTCTTTGATATTATATTAACACACCTCCATTATTTGCAGCAGGAACTGCTTCCGACTCATTCGCTGCTATGTTATTTACTGCATCTTCCCCAATTGTTTCGGCTGGATTGTCGATCAAAGGGGACATTTCCGCGCCATCGGGAACATCACCGTGAAGCGCAGAGTCTGATTCCATTTTAAAGCAATTTGACACACTGAATTAGTTAAACACAATTAAACATTGAAATATAATAACTAGTAAGCAATATAACAAAACATTTTTAGAAATATTAACAAAATTTCAATTTATTTGACAGTTAGTAAAGTCAGTCCATACTGCCAAGCCAACTCGGCGTCATTTTTTTTTTTTTTTGAGTGTCAAGCTGCAAGGGATTCAAGTAGAATTTCATTGTACCCAAGACAACAAAGACCAAACATTAAACTATATGCATAATATTATCTTGACTTAAATAATATTATTTATTTATTCCTTACGGTGAGGGAAAACATTATGAGGAAACCTACATGTCTGAGAGAACTTAGTAAGTTTTCGAAAGACATATTGTGAAGTCCGCCAACCCGCACTTGGCCAGCGTGGTGGACATGGCCTGATCCCCATGATCGTATTGAAGGGAGGCCCGCCGCCCGTGCCCATCAGTGGGACGTTAAAAAAAGGGCTAAATACATTTATTTATTAAATTTTAAATATCGTTTAAATTTGTTCCAAAAAGACAAAAACTGAAGAAATTGGGAAGAATTTTGGATAATCAGATCAGAAGAAGAATCAGAAATTATGGGCTAAAGACTAAAGTAATAAGACGACCAAAATTGGCGAAATCACAATCTTTATATTTAAGGCTATGTGAATATTATTTTACAAAAAATGATGTTAAAACTATTAAGTCGTCTATATGTGTATTTTTATTTATTTTTGTAGTTTTTTACTACTATTGGAACTTTTACAGATACGTAATATAATACCATGTTTAACTTTGTCTGTGGCGTCACGGCATAGGCAAATGCCAATGTGACACTGATTCACTGACATCAGAGTTCAGACATGTCAGTATTGACCATGGATGACAAATAAAAGTATTGACTGTTGACTTTAGGGAGAGGCCTCGAGGAGAGATTAAATAATAAAGAAAAATACATACATACCTATTTAAGGTTGTTTTTAGGAAATGCAAATCAAATACCTATTACCTATACTTTTTAACAAATTTTGAATTTTTGTCTTTAATCAATTTTACGTCACAAACTAATCAATATAACATTTATTTTACTTAACTTTATGAATAGTTGTGATATCTAATTGCCTGTCTTTTTTATTACATCATAATATAGATATAAGATTAAAATATCACTTTTACATTCAAATTATGCTTTTTAATCTTTAAATTAATATTGTAGGGAGCATTTATCAATATGTCAACAAATAATAACAATGAAAAACCTGGTGATGGAATCCGTTCTATGAGATCTACAACAGCATTCAGAGTTATCAACTTTGAACTTTATGCTAAACCAGTATGTATTTATTGTTTATTTTTTATATGCATTATTTCATATATATCAATTTTATTTATTACACACAATTGCTTAATTATCTATTTTTTCAGAATATAGTGATCATGACTATAGGCCTTACATGTTTCGGTCTTACGTTAGGCTATATCGCTTACATGAGACAAAAATATGAATCAATGGGCTACTATACTGCTGTGGATAAAGATGGAAAAGAAATTTTTGAAAAACGCAAATCAAAATGGGATTAATGCTGATAATAATATTATATAAGAAATGTGTAAAGTTATTTAGTAATATGAATTGTTTAATAGGAAAGTTACTAAACAAGAAAGTTTTGTGTAAATAATAATTTAATCATTTAATTATTTTTTATTATAAATCTTCACAAACATTAAATTCATATCAATGGTTCAATATGGAATAAATAATTTGTATCAAATTAAATGTATCATGTATCTATGTATATAGGAGGCAAAGTGAGTGATTGTTATGGCTCTTAGAAAAGTGATACCTTAGGTTTAAGATCAAAAAAGTAGCTTCATTAAAATACATTAGTGTTAATAATATATATTATATAAAAAAATCTTCTTCAAGGCTAGACTAAAAGCAAATCAAAGGCAAGGGCCATAGTGCCTTAATATTAAGAAAGTTTTTGCTCATGAATGAAGTAATATATTTCATACAATATGTATATTGAATTTGTTTTATTTTTTAGATATGAATAAATTCAAAAAAAAATTACCTTATTTTAAAAATATTAAATTAGGTGATTTGCTCTCTAATAACAGTGGACCGTAGGAACGACCTAAAAACGTTACATACTCCATGCCCATGGGAACAACCCAATGGTTTACTTCGGTAGGTTAGCAATAGGAGCGTCGTGGTTGAGTGCTTTAGTGGTGCATTAAGGGCCGCTCCACACTAAAGTGCCGATCAACTATCAAGGTTCCCTTTCGGTCCGATATCGTTCTGGTAAAGTGTTGATAAACAAGAATGTACTCTCTTTAATCTGTGTACAAGAAGCAATGAGTGCATTCACATTTCACACTATCAGTAAAGCCGGATCCACACTATAGCGCCCATCACGGTTGATTCTCGATCCGATATCGGTCTAGTAAAGATGTTTTGTACAAGAAACAATGAGTACATTCACACTATTAGTAAAATTCAGGTTCCGGTCAAATCCCACTCCAGTAACGTTTCTTGTATAAAAATATTTTACTCAGACCCATATCGGACCGACAACGAACCGTGATCGGCACTATAGTGTGGATCGGGCCTAAGAGTCACGTTCCGGTTGAATCACACTCCAGCAACTTTTTACGTTTCTTATATAAAAAAACTTTACCGGACCGAGAACATACTGTGATCGGTACTAGTGTGGTTCGGCCCTAAGAATGGGAGTTCCATTGGATCTTAGTGGGTGGTACTGGCTTCACAAACTGTGAGTCCAACATAACCACCTGTATGTATGTAGATGGTATGCAAGAGGTAGGCCGTAGGCATGTGTAAATACATTTCTCAACTTAAAAAAACAACAAATAGGCTTAAATTCTGCCTAGCCCAAAACCCAGTTTCTTGCCAAGTCCATTTTATACTTTTGGAGAGTCGAGACACCAAAATGTTCATAAAGTGTTATAAATGTATACTAAAATCTGTGAATACATTTTGAAAACAATTTGCATAAATATAATATTACTACCGACTCACACTTGCTTCGTTCGGATCCGTCCCTAGGTTGATTCCCCGTACAAATTTTATCCCCATTTTCAACCCCTTATTTGGTTTCCGAGATAAAAAGTATTCTATGTACTTCCCAGGGTCTCAAACTATCTTTTTATTTTTGGTAAAAACCAAATTTCATCTAAATCGGCTCGGTAGATCCAGAGATTGCCGTACAACATCACAAACTCACAAACTTTAATAGAACACACATCTATTAATAGAACACACATCTATTAATAGAACACACTAGTAGAGATGTTTAATTAAATAGAATATTTAAATATTGAGATTCATCAGACGACACGTTTGGCTTAGTTTGTTGACGTGCTTGCTGTGCCAGCGGTCGCTGGTTCGAATCCTGCTGGGGACTTTCATTTATGTGATGAGCACAATTGTTTGTACTCCAGTCATGGGTATTTATATTTATATGTATGTATTTAAAGTTATATATGTGTAGTTTATCAACTATCTGGTACCCATAACAAGCCTCATAGCTAGTTATCATGGAACTATAGATGGTGCTGTGTGTTAATGTTCCAAAACATTTATTACTATACTAGTATTGCCCACGGCTCCGCTCGCGTTCAGATGACCAAAAACCAAATTCTTAGGTTTTACATATTAGTATACTCTTACGTTACTGTTTTTGTATTTTTTCTCAGAAATGAGACATTTTCCCGTGGTAAGAAGTATCCTATATGTTGACCCGGATAACCAGCTATCAATATACTAAATTTCATCAAATTCCCTCCAGTGGTTTTTCTGTGATGCGGTAATAGACAGACAGACAAACAAAAATTCTAAAAAGTATAGATTTGTCCTGTATATCGATAATAATGTTTATCAAAAAAATATCTAATGTGCAGATTCGGCTTAGTTACAATTTTATTATATGTATTTATCAGTTGGTGTGATCGCAACAAAATTAGATATTATTGCGATGGAACGTGATTTTTATATAAACGTATCGCCTGAACTTTTACTTTAACAATATTATATAAAAAAATAAACTTAATATATGTGTCTGTACATACCCTAAGCGATCAAAACATTTTTTATTATCTTAT
Source organism: Brenthis hecate (assembly GCA_951806755.1). NCBI lineage: Eukaryota > Metazoa > Arthropoda > Insecta > Lepidoptera > Nymphalidae > Brenthis > Brenthis hecate. The sequence continues at coordinate 1,532,472 of OX638264.1, forward strand.
GTCATTTGTCATTATGGCATTTGTAAGATTATGTTTTTTAAACAAATTTATGTAAATGGTGAATAGTCAATAGTGTCACGTTTACATTTTTTGTTAAAAGTTTGTAATACAGAACTATTGTACCTTTTTTCTTGTTTTATTCTTTTTAATATCTCCATTCGACTACTGCCTGTACAATAAACTGAAAATGTTTTCTGCACTGAAGAAATTAACAAGAAGTGGAGATGATCGTTGCCCAGCACCAATGCCTATGTCGACTTCTTTGCAAAAGAAATTTTCTAGAGGCGTACATTTTAACAGTAATCATTTAATTTTGCACTTAATTATTAAACATATGTATACTTATATATTTTCTTCGCCGTAAAACAAAATTAATTAATATCAAAAAAATTTAAAATCTGTACATATATAATGTTTTAGATATCCGTTAATTTATGTTTTAGTGAAAATATTAATAAAAGGAGATAGAAATGTTGGTAAGTCTTGTTTATTACAAAGATTGCAAGGTGGATCATTCACAGAAGAATATGTGCCTACAGAACAAATACAAGTTGCTCCCATACATTGGACATATAAAAATACTGATTATATTGTTAAAGTAAGTTATGTATTCATATTAATGTTGGAATTAGAAATAAAGTATTGTATTTTAAATAAAACTATCTTTTTAGATTAGATTTTTTTGATCCCGATGTTTAAAAAAAATCAAAATAAATTCGCAAATAAATCCGAAAAGATCGTTTCATTTAAAATGTCAAATATTCTGTAATTCTAAGAAATTATTAAAGAATTGTAATTAATATTATGAGTAACAGTAATTAAATGTAATACATATTAATAAATATTGAATTTATCAAAACAGTAACTTTTGTATCATTCATATATAAACTTTTTAGTATTAGTATTTTTAGTAGTACCATTTTTATATTCATGATTGAGTTGATATTTAAGAATTAATACCTATTTAATAGGTTGAAGTGTGGGAAGTAGTAGATAAAGGTCGCACTAAAAAGAAGCCTCCTCTTGGGCTTAAATTAGAAAATCAATCTGCACCATCAGTACCAGAAGAGGAATATGAAACACCAGTTCTAGATGCAACTTTTCTAGATGTTTACAAAAATGCAAGCGGAGTGATATTGATGATGGACATTACAAAACCTTGGTATGTTAATATTTACTATATATGAATGCAAATATATAATTAGGTCTTATGACTTTTATTTATATACATATAATCAGGGTGATATTTTATTATAATACTAGCAGTACCTGCAGCTTCGTCTGCATTCAAACTACTAAAATAACAAACTCTTTGACACACAGGCAGCAGCGCCACCGGGTCCAATTGTGTTTTCAAACCATCCAGGAGCCCATTCAAATATACACACAAAATTTCATCTAAATCCGTCCAGCGCTTTAGGAAGAGTAAGGCGACAACCATACATAGAGAAGAATTATATAAATTAAGATATTATTATTTATTATTTGATTATTATTTGTGTTTGATTTCAAATTGTAATAATTTTAGGACTTTTGAGTATGTAGTTAAAGAGTTGACCCGTATACCAGCAGACTTACCTGTAGTGTTACTTGGCAATCACTGTGACATGCAACACCACCGCCAAGTTCATCCACATCACATAGAACAGGCTATGCATCATGCTAAAATTACAAGGTAAAATTATTTTTGTGTCAGCCCTAACAAAATAAATGGAAAATTCTGTAAACCTAGAAATACATAAAGAATATTATTAACAACAGGAATATATAATATCATTATCATGATAGTTGAGTTGTTTTTAGTAAAAAATTAATAGAGTTTTATTTTATATTCATTTTAGGACAGCTCCTATTCGCTATGCAGAATCTTCAATGAGGAATGGCTTTGGTTTGAGATTATTGCATAAATTTCTCAGTGTACCATTTCTAAGACTTCAAAGAACTAGTCTTTTGGAACAATTACAGAGAAATCAAAAAGATATGGAGGAAAATGAAAAAGAATTAGATGATTTTCAGGTAAGTTAAAAAATTTAATTAGGCGCCTTATTATATTTTATTGGCATATTTTATATTTAAATTAGACTGAGCAATAAATTATTTTAATTAATTTTTAACCGATGTCCAAAAAGGAGGAGGTTCTCAATTCGTCGGAATCTTTTTTTTTATGTATGTTCACCGATTACTCAAAGACACCTGAACCGATTTGAAATTTTTTTTGTTTCAAAGGGTACTAAAGGTAAGGGAAATCACATATTTTCGAAGTCGGTGCCAGCCGACAGTATTTTAAGATATCTAATAGGTAAATATGTATTTTACGTATCGAAATATATTAGATTTGCTTTGCATCGGCTGGCACCGACTTCGAAAATATGTGGTTAGGTATCCATTCTAAATGAAAACCCCCGTTATTTTTTACATTTTAGTGCCTGGAAGTCGGTTTAATTTTTTTTTGTTTTTGTTAATAAAAAAAATGAGTGCGTGCAACCCTTACCCACGATTGAAGTTTACTTTGGCGCTGTGGTAGGTACCGAAATTAAACTAAAACAACTCAAAATATAAATATAATATTTTTTGAAAATTATTTTTTTTTTAAAAAGTAACTGCCTTGGTGGTGTAGTAGCTAGCTTGTACGGCTGCAAACTCGGAGGTCCCGGGTCGGGCCAAGTTTAGTTATTGAGTCTTTCTGTATAGTAAGCCTCAGTAACAGCCCGGAGTTGGGAAGTTGGCGATGTTTCACCCCCGTGCCTCGGAGAGCACGTAAAGCCGTCGGTCCTGCGTCTTAACTCTGACTGGTCGTGTCGAGCAGTCGTCCACTCTGGTATGAGAGTGATAGGAACAGAGAGTGCACGTTGTGTCTGCGCGTACACTTGTGCACTATAATATCTCCTGCGCAATTGGCTAGTCTCAATGAGTATGGCCGCCGTAGCCGGAATCGGCTAGGAGAACATCATTTTTATAAATATAATACATAGTTTAATAAATATAATACTAAATTTTTTATAATTAAAAAAAGTATAATATTTATAAATATAATACTTTTTTTAATTATTTATAATAAAGACTCTCACTTCCGAGGCACTCATTTTTCTAATGTGTTGATTGACTCGTCCATCAACCACGCCTTAAAGAATTTTTACTTTAAAAATATTAAGGAAAAAATTATATTGTGTTAATTTCTCAAAATAATGATATACTTTAATTTTCACAACTAAACTAATTAATGCTTAACAATCATATTTCAGAACTCAGATGAGTCTCACTACAATATATTCTTAGATCGTCTGGCGAATAAGAGGCGGCAAAGTGCAGAACCAGAACCTAGAGTAATCACTGATCGCTCACCGAGTATTGTGCTTGGAGCAGGGAAACCAATAGTGCCACCAAATGTTAACCCACTTGTAAGAAAACTATTAATGTATTCTTATTGTAATAGACTAAATTGGGGTATAAAAATTGAAAGAATGGATGTTACTTCTAATTCAATTCAATTTTCTTGTTAATGGCTTCAAAGTGTGTCAGTTGAGCACAGATTACTTGTTAGCCTGCATTCTACAACTTAATATGTTACTACTAACCAACTATGTAGGTGTCATTTTTATTTTTTTAATATAAGAGTATCTGTTGTTATAGATTAATTCCTTATATTTTTGTTACAGCTAGCACAATCCTTAAATCCCACAATAACAAAAGTACAGAGTAATAATAATAACCAACCAAAACAGAGCCAATATGTAAGCTCAGATTTAATTAAGAGTAAACCACCGGTTAGTATGGAGATGACACCCTCAAAATTGCCACAAGACAGGTCAGTACTATAAATATGCTTGTTTTCTCTCTTATAATACCATAAACAAATCACCAATAAATAGTAAAAATTGGAGAATTGTATGTAACTACTTGGTGGTGGATTCTTCTTTCAAATTCTAATACTGGTACTACTAATAATTCAAACTGGTAAAGACGAAAGTCAAAGTTGACTTTTTGACAGTGTTTTTTACTCGAAGTAAGAAAAAAATGTGCTAAAGAAATTACCAGAAACTTTAACAAGTTAATTAGATATAGTAATATATGGCGTATTGTCTTAGTGTACCCAGCACTCCATCAGGAACAAACATATCTATGTCAGGGTCATCAGGTGCCTTAGATGAGTTTTATGCGGGCACTTTGGATAGCAGCTTTTTAGAAGATCTTGCCCCACTTCCTAACACTAACCAAGAAATGACTTATGAGACTGATAGGTAAGCATTAATTAATTTTGATATCATCACAGTTACTATTAAGAGGCACATTTAATCTAATTTTATTCATACTGTATAAACAATGTATTCATTTTAAGCATGATTATTTGCAAGTATATACTAAATACTTATAAATATTGGAGTTGGTGTATTTTTATTTAAAAATTACCTCTTTATACCAAACTAGCGACTTACCCCCGCTTTGCTCGGGTTCGTCCCTACTCCTTAGGTACGTTTTAACGGTTAGTAAGGAATAGATAGACTATATATTATTATATGACTATTAGCCTATAGCCTTCCTCAATAAACGGGATATCTTATGAAAAAATAATTTTTCAAATCGGATTAGTAGTTTCTGAGATTAGCGCGTTCTGACAAACAAACAAACTCTGCCTTTTTATAATATTAGTTTAGGTAATCCATACTAATATTATAAATGTGAAATTTTGTGAGGATGTTTGTTACTTTTTCACGCCAGAACCGCTGGACGGATCTGGATGAAATTTCGCACAGAGATGGATTATAGTCTGAAATAACACATAGGTTACTTCGCGTGGGACAGATTTGTTTGTGTCTAGGGACGAACCCGATGCAAAGCGAGGCTGAGTCAATAGAATTCAATAAAAACTACCAAAAAATTATATCAACAAACTATATTAAATAGGTTTTTAATTGTGGTGTATACTGTATAGTAATTGTATTAATATGAAATAAATTAAATTTTATTTTGTAGTGAGGATGACGCAAACCCTAAAGTAATAGTTGACAATGATGATTTGGATATTGAAGGCAGCCCACAGATCACAGAAACAGTAAGAACAGATTTAAGTACACAATCTGAATCGAGATCAAGCAAAAGTGATGATGTCTTAAGAGACATGTTTATAAGCAAAGCTGTTATTAGCAAACACAATGAAGATGTCAGCGATAGTATATCAATTAGTAACAGTACACAAAATATTGATATGCACAGTGATTTTCCGTTGTGGGCTGGTGATTCAAGTGTTAGAAGATCTCCAGAAGGTAACAGAGTCCAGAAAGTAACATAATTAGTTTTTTGAATCTAAAAAAAATTAATTTCAAAAGAATAATAAAACGATATTTTTATCACATTATTTGTTTTGGTATAAAGTATTGATTTTTAAATATAGATTACGATTTCTTGCTTACTCATAATAATTAATAGTTTCATTTATAAATTCATTTTGATTAAAATACTATATTTATAGGTGGCGAAGATCCTGATCTATCTAAAGAGCCTGATATTAAAGTAAGTTGATGGTTATCCTACTAATATTATGAATGTGAAAGTTTGTGAGGATGAATGTTTGTAACCCTTACAAGCCAGAACAGCTGAACGGATCTGGATGAAGTTTGAATTTGGAAATTTGGAAAAATTTGGAATTTGGAAATTTGAATAGCAACAATGGAATAGCTACTTTTTATCCCGGAAAAATGTACGGTTCCCGTGGGATAGATTTGTTTTTGTCTAAGGACGAACCTGAAGCGAAGCGAGGGTGAGTCACTAGTAGTTAATAACTTAATTATTATCTACTAAGGACTTAAGCAATTTTACACATATGATAATTTTTTACTATGTATTTTACAGGCTGAAAAGAAACACAAAAAGAAAAAATCAAAGGATAAAGATAAAGGAGACTACAGCGACAAATCTGATCGAAAAGAAAAAAAGCATAAACATAAGAAATCAAAAAGTGAAAAACCTAATCCACAGAAAGACTTATTAGAGCCCTCCTCCTTAACAACTACAGAGTTTAATTACGAAGAATATGACAGCATTTAAAATTATACAAATCTGAAATCAAATACAACTTTTAGTCTAAGATCTGAAGTACAATCGTTTTTAGCTCTTCTGGTTGCCGGATGTAAAGTATTTTATGAAGTCATATAATATGCTTAAACAAATATATCGCAGTCGGATTGCCTAATGAAATATGTTTAAGGGACCCATTTACTTAAGTAATATTTTTATGTTACATTTACTTGCCCCAGCCCACTAGTTGGGACTGCGCCGTCTCTGTATATTAAACCAAATCGTATGCACAAACAATGCTACGCTGTCGCACATCTTGACTTGCTCCGAATTTGAAAGCCTGGCCGGGATTTATGACAGTTATACTTTTAATTAATATCAGATTTATAGGAACTAAATATTGGATAAAATTTTATTACTACATATTTTTAATAAAAGGTAGCTTTGATCATATTTCGAAGCCCATCTGTGATATGTTTGTTTACATATGTTATATAAATACTTTTTAAACTGGGTGAAGGGCGACTTTACTTCAGATGATCAGATCTTCTATTATTTTAATGTCCTGAAGCAATTTGCTTAGTAGAATGAATGTCAGCATCAGAAATGAAATGTTAATTGTTATTGTAGTATGTTAAAATTGTAATGTATTTGGTGTTGTCCAGTTGTTATACAGACATACATACTTTGTTGTTGTTCATAGATGTATAGTATGGACTTGTTATTATCTATGAAAATTGGAAATGCATTTTATAATTTGTACATGCAAATAATGGTAAGCTGCAATAATATAAACAAACTAGCAGAACCCGCAACTACGCCTTCGTTCAATCTACAAAATAAACTCTTTGACTTTATATTATACAGCGACTCACTCGCGCTTCACACGGGGTTCGTCGCTATCTTTATATATATAATTCTTCTGTGAGTGTGTATGTCACTGAACTTCTCTCAAACGACTGGACCGATTTTGATGAAATTTTTTGTGTGTGTTCAAGGGAATCTGGGAATGGTTTAGATTCACAATTTTGTCCAAAAAGTTTGAAATTTTTAAATTAAAGACGTGTAGACAGGACAACGTCTGTCGGGTCCGCTAGTGTATTTATATAATACTAGCGACCTACCTTCGCTTCGCTCGGGTTCGTCCCTAGCTGGCTTCCCAATACAAACTTTCATCTCCATTCCCACCCCCTTAAGGGATAATTTCCGGGATAAAAGTATCCTATGTCCTTCCCAGGGTCTCACACTATCTTCTTACCAAATTTCATCTAAATCGGTTCTGTAGATCCAGAGATTACCCCCTACAACGTCACAAACATTATCTCTTTATAATATTAGTATAGATTGTCCATACAAAAAATCGCGATTAAAAAATTGGTTGGGCATGGAAGGGTGAAAAATACTTTCTACTACTTACGACCTATACTCATACCCACCAAATATACAAAAAAAAATCATTAAAATCGGTCAAGCCGTTTCTGAGGAGTGCGACCACAAACACCGTGATACAAGATATTGATATATATGTATTAGATAAAATATAATCATTGTACGTACATTTTTAGGTATGTATGTAGTATGTACTACACACCATCTGCGGTTTCAAAGCCAAAACCAATTTACACCATATTGCAAGATCTTCGTGATGCTAGCAATTATTATTTTAAATTTATAAAATTACTCTAAGCTTGAGTTGAAGTCTTTATTTTATGTTGTTTTGTAAAGAGAAACAAGCATGTCTTAACTTTTAATGTACAAATGTGCTTGTTTGAAATCCACGCACCGTAGGAAGCTCTTATAAATGGTTTTGTTTCACTTCTTACATGTCCTACGATATATCTACATATGTCTATTGTTGTATTCAGCGCTTTTAAACGACCCAATGTTGGGCACGGGCTTCACTTCTCTACGAGGGAAATCAGGCCATATAGTCACTCACGCTGGCCAAGTGCGGGTTTGCGGACTTCACACATATCTTTTGAAAAGCTAGGTTCTCTCACACACGCAGATTTCCTCACGATGTTTTCATTCACCGTAAGGCAAGTGGTAATCATGTTGGAAATGATTCGCGCAATAAAATATCAGAGGTACGAACGAGAATCGGGATTTGAACCCGCTTCACTCGTTTCCTAAAGTGAGCGCATTACCAATGAGCTACTTTATGTCTGCTATTAACACAACAATTTAAAACTTTAAATATTTCATAGATTGAAAAATTTGCTGATCCCTTAACTGGTACGCTTTAAACCTATTAACAAGAAAATTGAATTAAATTGAAAATTTGCTAAGTGAAATGCCGTCGACAGGCTCAGTCCATATTATACACGTGATTGTTATAGAAAGATGAGATTTTAACTAAGCTTTTGTGCTTTGTTGAACCTTTCCTTAATATATGCCACTACGCTAGATGTGCTACGCGCTATCTGTCCGTTTTATGAGTATAATGAGCAAAGAGCGTTTTAAAGAGGTACTAATTTTTAGGTATTATAATAAATAATATCTATTAATGTTTAAAAAATTGTAATGGCACTTTGAATGTTAATGTTAAAACAAGTGCTTTTCGCTAAGCTAATTATATATTTTTTAAGCTTAGGATATAATACCCTATTTGATATCAATATAGTGTAATAGTTTTTGTATAGTATAACTCTGTTGAATTCTGAATAATGCTGTAGAAGTGGTGGATTTTGATCTTCGTAATAGGTTAATTTTGTATTGACCATACAAAAATTCTCAATGGAGAATCAAAATGCATGTCATACGTAACACTTTCTTAGATTTACGCGAATATTTGACATTTTAAATAAAACTATCTTTTCGGATTTTTTCGCGGATTTATTTTAATTTTTGGATCCCGATTGGTTTTTTCATAATTTTTTAAAATGTTTAGTATTAAAATTAGCTAATATTGTAAGGAACTTTGGCGCCATTTTTGTATTTTTGAAATCATTTTGTGAATTTGTGGGTTTGGTCTGTAAGAAGTAAGAGATGTCTATAACCTTAGTCTCTCCCGTGACCATGATTGCTGTAAAGTATTCAAAACGTCGGGAACCAAAAATCTAAACAAATTCATGAAAAAATCCGTTAATATCCAAGAGCCTGCAAGGACATAGAGTTAAATTATGAAATTATATTAGTATTCTAAATTTACTTTAATTAATGTAACTGTTAATAAATTGTATTTGAAACATTCCAGATATGTATTAATTACACATAGTTACAAAATTTTCCTTTTTAAAATTTTCCGGAAGTTTTTTTCACTTTTCCTTTAGTATTTGATACAGTGAATTCAAATCTATTAGCCGTTTTTATCTATCAGCTTTTGTTTCCCGTACACAGCTTTTTGGTATTTTATGTGAGGGTAGGCGCATATTTATGAATATAACACAGTTTTGATATCAGTCAAGATAAAATTATCGCGATGTCTACATCAAGGAGACGTTGTTTAAACGATCCAAAGTGTTTTTGCTTCATTTGTGGTGAATATGTTTTCAAAAATTATAGAAAATCGGTGACAGATTTTGTAAAAACCGCGTATAGCGACTATTTTAAAGTACAATTGTGTAATTTGGACAAGCCGTGGGTGCCTAAAACTGTTTGCCAAAATTGCGTTGTTAGTTTGCGACAATGGTCAAGTGGAAAAAAGAAGTTTTCTGAAGTTCAAAACCCCCATGATCTGGACGAGAACCTAAAAACCACCATGATGATTGTTATTTTGCGTCGTTAATGTAAATGGCATTAATTCAAATAACCGCAGTAAATGGATTTACCCTGACTTACCATCTGCTAAACGACCAACTTTGGTATCTATTCTAGCTCAAGAGCCTATACCACCAGTTTTACCTTCGACATCTACAACAGCTTCTGACCAAATGGAAACAGACGACATAATAGACGATGATAACTCAAATGATCCTGATTTTATCTCCAATGTTCCGACCACAGAACTTTTTAACCAAAACGAGTTGAATGACCTAATAAGAGATCTCAATTTGACAAAAGAACAGTCCGAGTACTCGCCTCTAGATTTAAAAGAAAAAAAAGTACTTGCACCCAATACTAAAGTCACGATATACCGTACGCGCGAAAAGGATTTGTTAAAATATTTTTCACAAGAAAATGATTTAGTATTTTGTCAAGATGTTAAAGCTTTAATGAATAACATGGGTTTACAACAGTATAATCCACATGATTGGCGTCTTTTTATAGACAGCAGTCATAGAAGTTTGAAATGTGTTTTGTTACACAACGGCAATAAATTCGGTTCTATCCCTATTGCATATTCCAGGACATTACAAGAAGCTTATAAAAATATTTCTTCTGTTGTGGAGAGAATCAAATACCATGAACATAACTGGCAAATATGTGTGGATTTTAAAATGGTAAATTTTCTTCTAGGACAGCAAAGTGGGTTTACAAAGTATCCGTGTTTTATTTGTCTTTGGGACAGCAGAGATAGAGAAGAACATCATTGGACTCGGAAAGAGTGGCCTCTAAGAGAAAAATTAGTGCCTGGAAAGCAGAATATAATACATTCTCCGCTCGTCAACAGAGATCGTATTATTTTGCCACCACTGCCACATAAAAACTTGGTATAAGTGAAGCAGTTTGTCAAGGCTCTTGATTGATACAAAATGGTGACTGTTTTGAGTATATAGCACAGAAATTCCTAGCTTAACTACAGAAAAATTAAAAGCTGGAATATTCGATGGACCACAAATACGTTTGCTAGTTAATGATGAAAATTTTGTTAAAACAATGAATGAAAAAGAGTCTAAAGCATGGAAATCATTTGTATCAGTAATGAAAAACTTTCTTGGTAATACTAAAGCACCAAACTACCAGGACTTGGTCCAACATATGTTAATATGTCTAAAAGATCTTGGTTTGCCAACATGAGCGTAAAACTTCATTATTTACACTCTCATCTGGACTACTTTCCTAAAAATCTTGGCCACTTTAGTGATGAACAAGGAGAAAGATTCCATCAAGAAATTCGCACCATGGAGGAACGATATAAGGGCAGATGGGATGTGCATATGATGGCAGATTATTGCTGGAGTTTGAAACGAGACCTACCACAAGCATCTCATGCAAGAAAATCATTAAAAAGATCATTTTTGGCTGCTTTCGAAAATTGAATATTTTTTATGGTATTAATTTTTTGTACTTTTCTTCAAAATTTACACATATGCCATATCTCCAAAACTAAAGCTGATAGATAAAAACGATTTTTATTTTCAGAGTCAGGATGCCATATGTCTACATGAAAGCTAATTAACCGTCTGGAAAAAAATCTTTGTAACTATGTGTTATTAATATATTGCATTTATATTGGCAATATCAAATTAATTTTCCGGTATGACACAAGTCACAACTCTAGTCATAACAAAAAAAAAATATAATTTTATTATATTAAAATTGCTATGTTTATAAGTATTTATAATCTGAAAACGATATTATCTTAATGGATTTATGAGACGACTTTCAAAATTAAAAAAAAAAAAAGAAACAAATTTATTATACTGAACATTCTTGTCTTAACAGTTCATCAGTCGCTTCCAACGACAGAATCCATGATTAAGATATATGTATTTGATTATTGTATTATTTAAAAGGTTTTAGAGAATTATTTCTAAAATATCTATAAGATGAGTGTATCTGCTAAAAGCTTTACAGAATCACTGAAGTGAGTGTGTGTGCAATTATTGAAAGCTTAATAAATAATGTTTAATATCAAAAACTTTTTTATTGTGGTTATGCTTATTGTAAAATAAATTAATTTTTACATTTTTTTCGTATTCAGTTCCCAAACTTCCCTTCAATAAATACATTCTGATGTCAAACTTAATTTATCGTACCTCATTAAATGTTCATCCTTTTGTAATGTGAAACTTTGATTTGGAAAATGATCCCACTTTAATAAATGTATAAAATTTAAAAGGCATTATTGATTTATATACAGTCATGTAAACATATCGTACTTGAATTTAGTGTCAAATAAAGTAGGAGAAAGCTGGTACTAACAATGATGGGTGATATTGTTTTCAACGAAAGAATTTTAATAAATAGATTACAATCTATTCAAAATGTAAATATACAACCACATCGATATTTTTATTGGTTAGATTATAAAAATTGGACCACTTGTGTGAAGTCCACGCAGTAATGTAACAATATTACAAACAAAAATCTCTACATAACAGAACTTACAGATATTAGTCAACTTTATTTTATACAATCTATAGTACACGATTATTTAACATTAATATTTACCTAATATTATATTTTATACATTCTATGTATAGTAGATAATATTCTCGATTTGTAATAAGTTAATAAAACTATAAAATATTCTCTTCAGTTAAAGTATAGGCATTCAATAAGGCTAAGTAGGTAATGAAACGATATTTGGTGATTTTACGGTTGTCTTTGAATACGATACGTAGTACTTACTTGATAAAAGATTTATACAAAGCACTTTGTACTTGCCTTTACGTTTTGTTTTGAATAAAAGAATTTTAATTCAAATGCCTCGAAGCTAATGCAGTCTAAACTTAAAAAATAAATTACAAAATTTCATGATCATTTGGTGGATTATTATCGCAAATAAAAAAGTTAAAAAAAGGTACAAAATAGTACAAAATGCTGTCAAATTATATTACAATTATCACACTTACAAATACACCTGCCGTTGCAATGTTTCCTCCGATGTACACACCGATTGTACTTCATTGTATATTGCAAGAATGTGTTAAAAGAGGAACCATAACAACGAGAGAGGGCCATTCAAGTTTTATTGCAATATAATAAGAATATTTTAATACATTCAAAAAAAAATCTCAAATTCATTTTTATTATGTAAAAAAAGACCACATTATTTACTGACTGATTATGACAATGTAGATAAAAAAATATGTATAAAAAATAGTAAATGCATATAATGTTATATAATAAGTAAAACATAAGTATTATAACAGTAACTTTCATTAGGACAAAGGTAGATCATCATTTTTTTTCTTTTTCTGCCATATAGGATATATCGAAAGACATTAGCATATATGTAATTAAGATACAATATCATAATTATTGGAACTCCTATTCCAATTTAAAAGAAGATAACCCTTATTGTTTTAATAAAACCACTTCTGATAATAAAACATATTTAGAAAGGAATGTTTTAATTTAAAAGAAATATAAATGCATGTTTTAATTTACCATGACATTGATTATATATATATATATATATATATATATATATATATATATATATATATATATATATGTGACTTTTTTATATTACCATAATATATACGTGAACCTTACAGTATCCGAAATGAAAGCAACTGTTATAATGTCAGTGTAGTAATTAGTTAACATACTGAATCTTTAAATCTAAAATAGATGACAAAATAAATATTCTGATGTCGCAATCAGTGAGCAAATAAATATAATACATTATATATATCAATTTAAGCAAAATTGGCATATACTAATAGCTGCTCAAGTACCACTCAGATCCATCGTTTTGCACAAAATAGTAGTCACCTAGTGCATTGTAGAGTTTTATTTTGATTATAAAACAAATATGTAAGCAAAGTTCAAGTTAACACTTCATAATTCAGAAACTAAACGTCTACTAACAAGGAATGTTGATTTATAGACTGATAAACTTCATTGAGCTATTAAGGATATATCAATTTATTTTGGCCTCATTTATCTATTGAATAAAGTAAGTTTATTTAGTATATAAGAATTTACCACGGTGTGGCGCTCTGCATAGTTCATTCTGTTATCTCTATCGTTATTGCTTTTCATAAGACCGATTTATACATAACAAACAAATGACCGCAGCCCTCCCGGGCGGCAGCTATAACACTCGTAATGTTCACATTACATTCAAACAAACATAATTATATCCACATTTAACATATTAGGCAATTTTAAACATATTTCAACAGATTTCTTTTTTGGGTTGCCAAGTGCACAGGGGAGTGATTCCAAGTAGGTATTTGTTTGTGTGAGTTTCCACTATTCTGTTTTGCTATTTCAAATATTCTAGTTCCACTCGAGTACAACGACGAGGCGAGAAACAACAACATCTATTTGAATGAAGAATTCACTAGTTTCTAATATAATTAATCTGTATCTCTCATAAACTATGGGCTGCAAAATAATTTGAATGCATCTCTAGCTTCCTTAAACTTAGCTTAACTAGATAATCTTATTTACATTTACTAACAATAATTGTTCAAATTTATAATTACATCACGCGAACTCTCCGCGGAGTTCCGTCAGCGTTTGTGAGTGTGAGTGCGAGGGCGGGGCGCGCGGGCGGCCGGCGCGGTCAGTCCACGCGCGACGCCTCGGGGAACCCCTCGTCCAGGTAGCCGTGCAGGGCGTGCGAGTGCCCCGCGTGTCCCCCGTGTCCCGCGTGCGAGGAGTGCGCGCTCAGCGACTCGAAGCTCACGCTCTGCTCCACGAAGGTATGCACGGGCGCCGGCGGCTCCACGCGGAACTGCCCCAGCGCCCAGGGGTCTCCCCAGGGCGCCGGCGGCGGCGTCTGCAGCATGCCCGTCGCCTCCACGCCGCCGCCCGCCACCCCGGCGCCAGGCCCCGCGGTCGCCTCGGCACCGAACCCACCCCACAACGACTCGATGCTCGGTGTAGACGTGGGGGTACCCATGTGGTTGAATCCCCAAGAATTTGGAATTTCAGGCGGTGGGATAGGCTGAGTCACCTCGGGGACCTTAGGAAGCGAGCGTCCGTACACGTCCTGGGCTCGCCCCACTAAGTGCGGCCGCGCGGCGTGACCTCCCTCGGGGCTGGGCAGGTGACAGTCCGGGCGCATCATGGGGCTGTACTTGCCGACGCCGGGGCTCTTTTTGTTGCTGTAGGTATTCTCTACGCTGGGACGCGGCGAGTAAGGGCTGTGGTGCTGCTGGCGCGACATGGGGCTGTACTGGCCGGGCGTCTTGTTGGGGTTGCCGCGCAGGGTGTCACACTTCACGCCCAGGCCGGGGTCGGGACTCGTGTGCGTCGATGGGTGCGGCGAGAAGGGCGCGTGATGTTTTGGCATGGGACTGTAATTGCCGGTGTTCCACGCCCCAGTCTTTTGTAGATCCTGCTTGACTATTTGACTGGTGTCGGGACTCGGTTGAGCAGAGTAGGGACTAGGTTGTGATGAGTATGGACTAGGCTGGGTGGAGTAGGGGCTCGGCTGTGTCGAATACGGACTCGGCTGGGCGGGGCTCGGCTGAGCGGAATATGGACTCCTTTGGGAAGAGAACTGGTTATCCTGCCTCGGCATTGGACTATAACTTCCATAGTTCCAATTGTTAGGATTCTTAATATCCTGCTCTTTATGTTTCATTGCTAAGGTTTCTGGACTAGGTTTGTTTTCTAAAGAAGTTGTCGGACTGCATTGTTCGATGACTTTGCCGTGCCTAAGTTTAGTGTGACTTTCTAGCCTATTGAGTGGACTCGCTTCAGACTTATGAGAGGGTGTACCCTTGAATTGTCCTAGATTCCAGGAGTGGTTACTTTTGACCGATTCAGGCTGGACGTCGGGGCTGCTGGGTACCTGGCTGTCGGGTTTTTGGACGGGACTAAAGTGCGGACTCCCCATGTCAGTCTTGACAGAATCCGATCTTGGCGTTGAGGAAGAGTCTGGTTTTAATTGAGCAAGGGGACTCGACAGCGTGGGCGTTTTCGAGCCTTTTGGAAATTGTGTACTTTCAATATTAGATATAACATTGTCTAAAATATTTTTGGATTGTTCATGGACTTTACTGCTAGGAGAAGCCTTTTTATGTGCTTCAGTGGAAGTACGCTTGTCTGACAAACTAGTACCCACGTCGGATACACTTTTTGGCTCCTGAAACACTCCCTGGGAAGACTTATCTGGAGATTTTACGTCCATATTACTACCTGAACTTTCGGGAACGTCGCTTTTTCGAGACTCTTTCCCCACGTCAGTTTTCGAATCAGTATCAACCTTCGATTTTTTCTTCTTGGATTCCTCTTTTTTACTTTCTTTGAGCTTAACTTTTTCTGGATCTAGACTGTCTTTCAAGTCTTGAAGTTCTTTACCTGTGTAAAGTCGTTTCATACCTCTCGGTAGAGCTCTACACGAACTTAAGTTCAAGGATTCAATATGAGGACATTTTAAAAGAACTTTCTTAACAGCTTCGTAAGAAACGGATGATCCACATAGATTGAGTATTCTGAAAGATAACATATATCCATTATATTATAAAAATAATGTTGGTTGGTAAACTTAACACGATATTTGAAAATTATTTAGCAAGTAGTAAGTGATTTTTACATGAGTACGACTACATCAAATGTGAAACCTGAATGAATTTCAACCCTTTACTAAGCTATCAAAGGAAAATGCACATAACTTTTCTAATACAGACATAGTTTTAACAGAGAACCAGATAAAATTGTGATCACGCATCCCACAAATGAATATTTTCCTACCATGCCTGCCAATCGAAACTTACACCATTAGTACTTCACCCAACTATTTGAAATTGAATGGTACAAGCCTTTACTGTAAATTTCTATGTTCAATTTCCTTATTCATGAATAAAGTTTATTATTCTTATTATAATCTTACCTTAACTTGCTACTCGGCGAGTCGGCGAGCGCGGAGACGGCGTCGTGCAGCACCTTGGCGGCGGAGGCCCACGACAGGTCCAGCTCCAGCAAGCTGTGGGACCACTTCTCGCAGATCAGTTCGAGACACGCGTTCGTCTGGCGCAGTACGTTGCAGCCTGGTGAGTTGACATTTTATATTACTATTTCTTGCAAATGTTTTAAAAAAAGTACTTGTAATATAAATACACACAACAAAATATGCATAGATGACGTACGTTCATAATAAGGGTCGTCTGTGCGTTTATGCACTTTCATGATATTGTCTTATCAATCACAAAACTACTAATTTTAGAGACGTAAATGTGCCCCGTCACACACCCTATTTTTTTTTGTTTTCTGTAAACCCGTCAGAAACTCGTTCCCGTCAAAAATAAAGCTACATTCTATTCTATTAACGAACGGTACGACGTACGATTCAAACTTAATAGCTCTGAACATCGTTCGTTCCGGTGCGCAAAACCCAGTACTAGGTAGCAGTGCCGGCTTTAGGGGGGGGCGAGGGGGGGGGGAGCAACCGGGGCGCTGCCCGTGGCGCCAGGTTATACAGGGCGCCGCGCGCGCCAGCTCAACTTAACCATTTAATTTGAATACTTATTTTTATCGATCTAAAGGAAAACTAGATTCAGCGTTTTATCGTATCTCTCACTAAATAATTTTACATGCACTTTTTTTTTAATTTTAATTAAATAAGTACAAGGCATGACTCGCCCGGGGCGCCCAGATGGCTAAGGCCGGTCCTGCTAGGTAGCAGTGGAACGAGACAGAGAAGAACGAGACACTCGCAGCTAACTTACGAGCCCTTATTATCTATGTCGTACATATATATATTTGTAATATGCACCTACACCACACCCCATAATTATTATTTTTCTCACGTTTAAGGGTTACTGGAAGAAATATTTTAAATAGATAAAATAAAATATATAAATAAATATGTTGGTACATTAACACACAACACTATCTAGTTCCATGGTAAGCTACGAGGCCTGTGTTATGGGCACCAGATAGTTATTACACTAAACATATATAACTTTAAATACATACATATTATAAATATAAACACCAATAACTGTGGTACAAACATTCGTGCTAATCACACAAACGGATGCCCCTAGCGGGACTCGAGCCCGCGACCGCTGGCACAGCAAGTAGGGTCACTACAAACCGAGCCAAACGTGTCGTCAAACAGCCAGCACGTACCGCCTAGGAAGAGATGCTGCAGGTCCCAGGCGGGCACGCGCACGAGGCCGGAGTCGGTGAGGCGCTGCAGGCCGCGCAGGTCCAGCAGGCGCAGGCGCGTGGCGGCGCGCAGCAGCCGCGCCAGCGCCTCGTCGCCCAGCCGGTACTCGCCCACCGCCGCGCGCTCCTCCGCCGCGCTGCACGCGATCGACACCTCCTCCAGCTGCGTCCACCCGCTCGCGCTCATCTGGAAACACAACGACCGACATGCTCATTGTTCGTTTTGTTCTATCCATTCATCTATGCAGATTATAGATAAATAAAATTGAAGTGTCTGTTTGTAATGTCAAAATAACAGCTTTTTACTAAATGCATAAATGGAATTATATACGGTATTTATAAGAAAAACACAATTTTTATTTTTTTGTCTGTCTATCTGTTTGTTCTGGCTAATCTCCGAAACGGCTGGGCCGATTTTGACGGAACTTTCACTGGCAGATATTTGATATTATAAGGAGTAACTTAGGCTACTTTTATTTCAGTAAAAAAATTAGGGTTCTGCTCAAAAAGATATACCTATAGACGGACCCGAGCGAAGCGAGAGTGAGTCGCTAGTAAAACAATATTAATTGTTCTGTAATAAAACTCATTACAAATGTTGTGCAGTATATGCATTAAATTTTAATAGTAAACATTTATTCCACTAATTTAATTTGTGAATTCTTAGGTTTGAGTTTCAATTTGGTTCTAAAAATAGTTCAACTTCATTTTCTATTAAAATACTCAGTCGGAATCGGGAAGAGCTATGTTATTACATATGCTAATACATTTCAATAACTTCTGCGCCGATGGATAGTGAATTGTGTATAGATTTGAATTTTGAAATTGAATACATACGGAATACCAACCAACAATATTAAAAGGAAAAACAGTCCACCTTAGCCTTCTAATATATCTTTATATATACTTTTGTCGACCACTTACTCTTTACCTCCTTTATGAATAACTAAGAATTATTATTTTCATATATTAGTGTATTTCTATCTTACATATAAAACAATGTGTGTACGAAATATTATTATTAAATCAAAATTGAAACTTAAGGAATAAAGATTTTTTTACCTGTTGTGAAGCCGAAACTGAGGCGAGAACTAATTGGGCGTTGGCTGCCCTAAAAACCCTCATTTTCGGACAGCCTTTTTGTAAGGACTCCAGCGGTATTGGTGCTGGATGGGACGTCGCCAACGCACCTGATATATCTAGCACTTCGAGATTCGGACAGTGGGACTGTACATAAAAAAAGACTGTTAGAAATACTATATTACATGTACATAGCATATATATAATTATGATATGCATAGAGTTTTATATTATCATTTACAATCATTTTCCAAATAAAAAAAAACTAATTTAAAATCGGTTCATCCTTTTGGGTGTCATGATGCCACAGACAGACACACAGATATACAGATACATGAAACTTATAACACACCTGTATTTGTGTCGTGGGTAAAAAATAGTTAACTGTATCTATATTTTTTACAAATAAAAAAAATGCCGATAATCATCAACAACACGATATTGTTATAAAAAAGTAATGAAAAATTGAATTAAATTTAATATTTATTCTAAAAATCAACTAAATTATAGTTCTGGAAATAAAGTGTGTATAATTTGTATAATAAAGTGTGTATATTGGGTCATGAGAAGAAAATTTGAGACCAATTTATATCAATAAAAATAACTTTCTTACTGAGGGATACCAATAAATAAAT
The DNA here is from genome assembly GCA_951806755.1 of Brenthis hecate. Taxonomy (NCBI): domain Eukaryota; kingdom Metazoa; phylum Arthropoda; class Insecta; order Lepidoptera; family Nymphalidae; genus Brenthis; species Brenthis hecate. The sequence continues at coordinate 1,552,103 of OX638264.1, forward strand.
ATAATAATCAAAATACATAATATTAAATAAGAATGCAGATGAATATAATAATATGTCTTACAGCCACTGAAGAAAGTATTTGTGGTAGCGCAGAGAACTTGTTGTTTGCTAGAGTGAGGTGCGTGAGCCGCTCGCCGAAGTTGGACGCGACGCGCGCCATCGACGCCGCCGACAGGCACGTGCTCGAACCGCCCGTCTCCGACTGTGGGACGATAATATGATAATAACACTAATATTATGAATGCATGTTTGTTTGTTCATTATTTTTTTTATATCGGGCAGTTCATCAGATTTGAGTGAATTTTGAATGAAGATTATAGATAATTAATTTTATTCTTTCAAAGACCAGTCTAGTATACTTTTATATTCAATCATGAGAACTGAATATAAATCAAGTTATTATTGTATTTTATTTAAATAAATTTTATTTTTTGTGTTGTTCATGTTGTCACAAGAGTAACTCTCATCTGCTAATTAAAAAATGAGCTCATTTAGTGATGTACGTATTCACAAAATTACGAATTGAATAGAAAAAAACAACAAACATAAATACAATTAGCCCTTTTCAATTTCAACAATAGAACAACATACCGTAAGCGACAGATCAAGGCGTTGCAAGTTAGTCAAGCCCTGCACGAGATCGAACAACTGTTCGGGAGTGATGCGGCTCCAGCCCGCCACGCTGAGCTCCACTAGTCCGGGGCAGTAGTCCACCACGCACGCTAGCACCCACGAAATGTTACACACCTTCCATTGAGCTGGAAATATTTATTATAAACTTAAAAAAAAAAAAACATAGAAAGTATATTATTGTAATTTAACTATATATATTAGCTTTGGAAAGGTTATAGAACCGGGTTGTTCTGAAATTCTAAAGTAATCTATACATATAATAAAATTGTAACTAAGCCGAATCTGTACATAAAATATTTTTTTGGAAAATCTTATTGAAATAAACATTATTTTTATTATCGATACAGAGGTCGAATCTATGGTTTTTAAAATTTGTGTCTGTCTGTTAACACATCATAGAAAAACCACTGGAGGGATTTTGATGAAATTTGGTTTAGTAATAGTTGGTTATCCGGGTCAACATATAGGATACTTTTTATGAAAATGGGAAAATGTCTCATTTCTGAGAAAAAATACAAAAACTGCAATGTAAGAGTATACTAATATGTAAAACCTAAGAATTTGGTTTTAGGTCATTTGAACGCGGGCGGAGCCGCGAGCAAGCTAATGTCAATTATAAAATTATGATGACTTGTTTATGTTAAAAAAATAATTTATGTAATTTTTTTTATTTTATCTCTCTCTCCCTTTGTAGTGTATAGATAGAATATTATTATAACCACATTTATGGATTAATATATACATATTAATATATTTATGTAGAAAAAGCAGTTTTATTTTAAAAATATCACATAATAAGTTAATAAAAATATAAACATTAAAGATTTATCCTTATGTATAATTAACAAAATACGACATTAAAAACACTATACGAAATTCTTATTAATGCATAGTGAAGAATGTATTAATATATGTTTACAAATAATAAATTATATATAATACCTGAAAAAAAAAACTTTTGCAATGCAATTACGTCATTGCCTCATGAATAAATACAAAAGTCTGAAGTAATTTAGAAAATGTTTCTTTTCATTTCGAAAATTTTAACAATTCGCTCGGCCTTATAAGAACTTAATCAAGTCAGTCTTTCTACATAATATTATTTTAACAGAGGATATTTAGCATTGCACGTAATACGTGACAAAAATCTATATTTTTTTATTTATTTTTTTACTCTTTTTGTACAACTTGCCTATATTACAATTATTTAATCCCTTATTTTGTCGCTTTAATAAATAAATAATTATTATTATTATATAAATAAAAATGAATGTTCGTATGTTTGTGTGTGGGTTCTTCTCTATACACCTGTCGGCGTTAGTCTTATTAAATATGCATTCCCAGACCATTCAAGCTTAGGTACGCACCCGAGCGAGGCGAAGTCGCTAGTATAAATAACAAAGTAGTAAAATTATGCAACAAGATCATCCTTAAACTATAAAATGGCCACACAATAAACACAATGATAAGAAACTTATATAAAAATCCTTACCAATATTTAAACTCTGACATTGCGACAAACGATTTTCGAGAAGCCAGACCAGTTTGTAGTCAGTTTTACATTTTTCGACGGTGTATTGCGCCAGGTCTACATTCTTCCACAGTTCTGGCCTACAGCTGACACTGTGCCATAATTTACACACTCTACTCAATCTGAAAATAACGTAGCTTATGTTATGGATATTGTGTAACATCACGATTACATCATGTGTTAATTAATAATTTTTATCAGCAAATCTTATAAATGTACATATCATGTTTTATATTTATAGTCAATAAAATAAACAATAAAAATTAAAAAAAAAACCTTCGATTGCTATTGTTTACAAAAGACAAACTCGTTTTATCAGACAATTTAACTGAGAACTCTGTTTGGTTTGGTAATAAATGTTTGTATTGATTGTCCAATAAAAGATTAAGAATATCGATGCATACATACATACTCATTGCATTGTTGATATATGTATGTACATATGTAAATAATATTATAGTTTAAGATGTAAATAAGATATAGGTTCATATATCTTACCTAACTATGGCAGGCAGAGTGCCTTGTTGGACGACATATTCGAAAATTTTTATTAAAATCTCCTCAGGCATGGAATGTGCCCATGGACTTTGCGGTCCACTTTCCTTACTTTCTGTTGCGTTACCTCTAGTTCTTTCAGTCTTTTGAGCTTTATCTGAAAATTGTTAAGATACATTGATAACAAAAAAAAGTGTGTGTGTGTACTTATGAGTATGTACGCACATAAGTAATACTTCTTTGGCGTAACAGAACAAAAATAGCTACAGATTTCATCGCGTATGTCACACCTCTCAATTGGTAAAAGGAATGATAAATTCATAAAATAATTACATAAGGCATATTAGGCATATTACAATCATATATTTATAGAATATCATTAAGGAAAAAATATAATATTATATGTAAGTATATCATTTGTCAGACAAATTATAGACATTCCCAAGGCGTCTCGACGTCGACGTCAGGCAGGTCACGTCAGACCGATCGTAAAACTTTTGCCAATCCTATCAGCAGTACAGAAGATGTATTGCGCCGACCCCAAGTGATTGTGAAATGAACAGGGAAAAGAAGAAGAAGATATCATTTATCTGACAATAACAACGGTTACTATGGCAACAAACAGTTATCACCTAACTTCATCATGTCGCTTTTTGGCTGTCGGTGTGCGAGCGCATCGTAAAAATTTTACCTACTCTCATATTTTTTTCTAAACGTCCCAAAAGAAGTATATACATATAACTTCAAAAAACAAAAGTAGACAAACAATGATCTATGCATTGGTATTTGCGTAATTTTAAACACACAAACCTTTAGTTCGGGAGTTATTATTATTAGTTTTCCTAGCTTTCGGGCGAGGCTGTCGCGGTTTGGTTGCTGCGACACTCATGACCGCTGCAGTGTCCCCTCTGGACGGGTCGTATTCTTCACCGGAGCTCGCACTCGCTACAGGTGAGGCGGCTCGTTTCTTTTTAGACTTTCTCTGCCCAATGTCAGCTATTGATGTTGGCGTTGGTGTTACCTATAATAGAGGCACAGAAAAATATTATTAGATTGTTTATACCTTTTAAATATTATGTATAATGTATACATATAATAATATTAATTATTGTTTTTCTATTTATTGCTATGTATAATAATAAGCTATTTTGTGCATAAGAGAAACCATAACGAAAACATGCGTTATAAATTAAAAAAGTGCTTAAAGTCCTAAATCTAAAATACTATTATAATTTTATTAATTGAAACATTAATTTAAAATGATATTACCTCTCTTTTGGGAGCCAGGCGCAGCTATAAAAATGAATAACGGAATTTGTGTTAGCTTGTTACTAAAACTCAAAACATACTTCGATCAATGATACTGAAAGAAGGCGTTTATGGAAGTCAGTTTCAATAAAGTATACTTTGAGTTAGTTTGTCAAATACATGTAATGTAAATTAAGTCTTAATATAAGATATATATAAAATTATTTTAAACAAGATTAAATTTAGTGGAAAATATAAAATTTTAAATGAGAGTTTTGATAGTGCACATATACTTTTGATAATATACTTTCAAACAAAACAAATACGAGTAAATGATGGATGGTGAGTGGTTAATGAATGACGGAGTTCTGAAGTAACCAACATAAAAAAATACAGCCGAATTGAGAAACTCCTCCTTCTTAAAGTCGGTTGATAAATAGATTGTAGGCTTAATGGTTGTAATGATACGAATTTAAGTTTCTTAAATTCACTTCAAATCTATACATATAATAAAATTGTAACTAAGCCGAATCTGTACATTAAATATTTTTTTGGAAAATCTTATTGAAATAAACATTATTATCGATACAGAGGCCGAATCTATAGTTTTTAGAATTTTTGTCTGTCTGTCTGCCTGTCTGTTACCGCATCACAGAAAAACCACTGGAGGGATTTTGATGAAATTTGGTATGGTGATGCTGGTTATCCGGGTCAACATATAGGATACTTTTACCGCGGGAAAATGTCTCATTTTTTAAGAAAAAATACAAAAACTGCAATGTAAAAGTATACTAATATGTAAAACCTAAGAAGAGCCGCGGGCAATGCTAGTAAATAATAAATTCAGTTTCGACCAATGACGATGTAATAACAATAAGTTAACTGAGCGTACTATTCGGTGAGATAGTGGAAGAGGTTGTATAAAGATTAGTGGGTAATGGTAAACGAGTGCGAGAAATATAAAAAATAGTATACATATTTTTAATGTCTTATCTTAATATATAATCAATGAACATTTTTATATAAAAATAATACTCGTACATTTATTTCGTGTATCTCGGAAACGGCTTTAACGATTTGGATCAAATTTTGTATTTAGATAAAATTTTGCTTTTAAATTTTTTCATCCCCGAAAAAACGCCGAGCGAACCTCGGTCGCCCTCGGTACTACCCTTTACCAATATTAAATGAGCAATTGTTATATATAAAATATGAAATTGGTCCAGGTACTTTCTAATAATTTAGGAATTGCAACTGTAATATATTTTTTTGATTATTATATTATTAATACAAAATACTTTTTATCCAGTAAGTAGATGAGTAAAGCTTCATAGCCTTGCATCTTCTACTATAACTCTATGCCACTTTCACCGAATCCTTTACTCGAAAGTGAAAGTCCCGTTAAGAATGGTACAGACGTTTATAGATTATTCAATGGAACCCTTTTCGTGTATTAATTCCTTTATTCGGCAAAAAAAAATTTGGTAGTGCAATATTTGTGGGCACCGCTTATAACTCTTATAACTTTTAACGGTGGTAAAATAACAAATTTTAAACAGCGTATTCTATGAATACGAAGTGTAGAAACATAATATTTGCTGATTTCCCAATCATCAGCAAAATTATGGAAATTTTACTGTATCTAAACTTTTTTTAATCTTTTTGGGATCTATTTCTTTTATTAATTTTTCTTTAATAGCAATGTATACATACATATAACGCCATCTATTGAGATTTATTGGAACTAATTTTTTCTTTGTGGTGATACCCCATGGAACGTATGTACATATAACATTTGTATGGTATTCAGCCCTTTTTAACGTCCCACTGCTGGACACGGCTCTTGTCTCTATATGAGGGGGATCAGGCATCATAGTCATCATGGTCTACCACGCTGACCAAGTGCGGGTTAGCGGATTTTACATGTCTTTTGAAAACGCGTTAGGCTCTTACGGACATGCAGTCATGCAAGGAGACCCTCACGATGTTTATCTTTATCATGTTGGAAATGACCCCATCATACAAATAAATAAATATTTTTTGAAGATTTTGTTTGGTGTACAACAAACTATATATATATATATATATATATATATATATATATATATATATATATATATATATATATTATATCCATAATATAAATAATTAAAAAATAATGTATTATAGATTCCTACTTGAACAAACAAAAATTAAGTCAATGGATATTATTTTTAAAACTGCCAATTTTTCATATAAATGAAGGACGTCTCAAACTCAGGGGGTATCAGACCCATTAGAAAAAGTATTTACTGTTACATTTTAAAATCTTGGAAAATTACAAAGGTTTTCTGTAGGACAGCAGATACTTTGCACAAAATATTAATTTGCAAGTAGAAATTTCCATGTAGACTTTTTTAACAGATTATGCCACAGAAAAAGGAAAAGGGGTACCAAAATTGAATAATTTTCATCTCACTGAAAAACCTGAAAGGGTGGTTAACTCTATGAAACATGTAGAAGCCCAGCCTCATCAAAAAAGTAGAATCTAATTCCCTACCTATTTCTTAAAAAATCACCTAGTCCTACTAAAGAAATAGAAGCTAATCCTATCACTGACTGGTCGCCATAATAAGTTATTTAATTCTTATAAAATAGGTAATTAGTTTTTGTTAAATTACAGATTTAAGACGGAAGTTAATGAAGTATCCATACTAATATTATTAAGGTGAAAGTGTGTTTGTTTGTTTGCCTGGCCTTCTTTCACGTCAAAACGGAGTGACGGATTGGCGTGATTTTTTGTGTGGTGATTTTTGGAGGGCTGAAAAGTTATATAGGCTACTTTTTACCGCAGGAGATTATCTCATTGCCACGGAAAAACACGATAATACAGCCCAAAAAATATTTATGATCAGAATTAATTGAAACTTGGTATTAATAATGCTCTTCAATATAATTAAATAAAATACGTGTTTTAGCATTTTTCGAAATTCATCCCATAAGGGAGTAAAATAGGGGTTAAAAGTTTGTATGAAAGCTACTTTTTTTAGTTTTTTTTGTAGTATTAGCGCGAGCGAAGTAGCGGGTTCTGCTAGTTTACTGTAATATGTCAATGCTATGTGCACCTGTAGTGACATGCATATTACTAGTAAACATATCCTCGCTTTGCTCGGGTGCATCCCTAGGAAAATGTTAATTTGTTTGAACAGAGCCCTAATACTTTTTCAAAAATAAAAGTAGCCTAAGTTACTCCTTATAACATCAGCTATCTGCCAGTGAAAGTTCCGTCAAAATCGGTCCAGCCGTTTCGGAGATTAGTCGCAACAAATAGACAGACAAAAAATTCAAAAATACTGTTTTTCTTGTAAATACTGTATATAATTTCATATGCATTTAACAAAAAGGTGTCATTTTGACATCACAAATACACTTGAATTTTATTTAACACTAGCGACTCACCCTACGCTACGCTCGGGTTCGTCCCTACGTTTAAACAATGTTTAGTATGGATTTCTCAGAGATATGTATTTTCTCGCAGTAAAAAGTATCCTATATGTTGACCCGGATAACTAGCTATAATCATACAGAATTTCATCAAAATCCCTCCAGTGGTTTTTCTGGGATGCGGTAACAGACAAACAGACAGACAGACAGACAACAATTCTAAAAACTATAGTTTTGGTCTCTGTATCAATAATAATGTCTATTTCAATAACATTTTCAAAAAAATATTTAATGTACAGATTGGGCTTAGGTAGAATTTTATTATATGCATAGGTATAGATAGATTAATTTTGTTGTAAATACTTGGAAAAGGAAATATGAGAGTTAATAATAAAAAAAAAAGAATATGAATATAACTCATACCGCAGTTTATTTGCTGCTTAGTTATATATCTTTTTAGAATGATGCTTCATTTCAATTTTTTTAGTAAGCTCATTATTTTTAAAGTGAATACAGAATACTATTTATTTTTATGCATTATCATAATTTAAACATATGATTTGGTAGTAGTACTTACTGCTACTAAAATTATTGATAAAATAATTGTTAGTAATAATGACTATATATTAAAAAATATATTGTATAGATTCAATAGAAAATCCTGATTATTTTAAGTCAAAAAAAATTATCAATATACTTTAAAGAGGATATTATTAATTTTCTTACCAATCCTTTAAAATATACATAATTATATCTTTCCTTATTTTTTTTATATTTAAATTAAGTAAAGATATTCTTCATTAACATTATACTCTGATTTCCACTCAAGCTCTCACTATAAAAATATCAATTCAATTCATTTTTTTTATTTTGTGGCTTCTAATGAAAATATCATGCTATTTTATTAATTTTAAGTATGAATATCATAATTATTAATTATTTATTTCAATTAAATATTATTATTCATACAACAAGCTAATATTCTTAATTATTGTAAAGCTTCGGGATCTTCCCCTTGTAGGGTTAACAAATAAAATGCAGGATACCTCATTGTCAAAAAAACAATATAATATAATAAATAATTATCAAAAGAAAAAGCATCATATGAAGAAAAAACTCATAAAATAAAGAGGTATAATCTAAATTTTGATGTAAACTAACTTAATGATAAATATTATTAGTGAAAGTTTTCTACCATGTTTTGTAAAATCTTGTTCCATGAGTTAATTTTGGGCATATTTATAGTATATTAAACAAAGATTTATTATTTTTGCTTCACCAGATATGGAATTGAAATTTACTAAGATTATTTTTTTGATATGTTATAAAGCATAATAAATATTTCATATATAATAATTGTATAATTCAAAAGTTAAAGACTTACCGTTTCTTGAACACTTGTCCTTCTTATCTTAATTTTTATTTTAGTTTTTGTGTCCACAATCTGACTTCGATATGTGGCTGCACATTCAGACTTTTTAGATTTCTTTTTGCTACGAGAACTACATAAGTCCAACATTGAACGAGGTTTACCACTACAAGGTATCACTATATGAGTTCTTGATTCCTTTGCTTTACTCTTTTTTGATGATAATTGACTAAGTTCATGACTGTATGGTTTGCCACTTTGCCGTGGCATATTAATTAACGGTAACTTTATACTAGGCGTAAGGAGTTCATCTTCTGAACTTTCACTTTCTTCTTCTACATCTTCACCTTCTTCATCTTCCTGACACTCACTACTACTCACTAAGTTCAAGTTTTTACCACCTTTCACCTTTGATACTACACTATTAGAAGAATGCGTCCTTTTATGAGAATTATGAGAACGTTTTTTTCTTTTCTTTTCCTTTGGGATACATCCATTAAAAGTTGAATGATCTGTACCACGTCTGGAGTGCTGTTTATGTTTTCTGTGGCGAGGCCGTGTCGGGGACGACAGCGCTCCGTTGACCACTTGCATCCTTTGGTGAGCAATATCGTCAATGCTCTGCTCAAAATCTGTCTCAAGTTTAACACAAGAAACACTTTCAAGTTCGTCTTGAGCTGTGTCAGAGTCAGAGTCAGAAGTTACTTGGGAGAGGTGGATATCAGGAAAAAGGTCCTTCCGGACCGAGAGCCTCATAGCGGGCTCAGCAGCCTCATAGCCACCGTTTACGGGACTCGAACGGCCCGACATACCGCCCGCTTCCCGCCGCCCTCACGTACCACTTCTACAAACCGCTCACCGTCACCTGTCCGTCGTGAAGTAAACAATCAGTTTGACACATCACATTTTCACTTTTGATGCTGAGACACTCACTGATCATTAAACGATTGTGTGATTACGTCTGATTGTCGATAATTGAAGTACCGATACGCATCATATTTTTTAACTCGCACTTCTTGAGACAATTCAAAGCATCTTTTTTTCTTTACGTATTCGCATTTTAGGTCATCCATGTTCATGTAACGTTGTGATTGCGAAAAACAAAGTACAGATCATTTTCGCGGACACTAGTACTTTTATCTTTATTATAGACAGATTGATTACACTAATTCGGACAGTATCTACCGATTCTTAATTATTTTTGTCCTCTGGTAGTTGATGAAAACTGTTGACCTTGTTAAAAGCTTATTAGGTTTCAAATTTTAGTCAACAGATGCAGACATTGTCACAAAGGTTGTACTTGTTCATCGTGTGTGCGCAATACGCTTGAGAAGACGTACATAATTGGTTTTAAGAAAATAATATTATTGTTTTTTAAATGTAAGTCACTTTGTTTGTACAAAATAAAGGAAACTTTTACTCAAAATAATTATATATATTTCCAATCAAAACAGTGATTTTTATAACAATAAATTCTATTAATGCAAAAATTAAGACTTCATAACAAGCATAAGATTTACGTCAAAGAATTGTCAATTTTACCATAGTAAACTTTTCTATTTGGTAACCCCGAGAGTATGATTTTAACCAATGGATGTCTTTATATTTTCTTTCGTTAAACGTTTCTGATTGGTTCATTCATTTCAGCACATAATATTGACCTATCAAAACACTTAAATATTAAGAAAATTACTAAATTACACACTATAAGTTGCTTGGTAGCATATTAGTAGGTTTATGAGTTGAAAAGCTTTTTTGAATAGCTCATAGGTGGCAGTAGTGGTATGATTTACAGAAATTCAATACAGAAATTTCAACGATACTAATTTTTATTGTTTCTCTCTCTTGCTTTCCCAAGAAACGCAACATATATTAATAATTTTCTTTCAAATACTTTGGTAATTGCGTGAAGAATGTATTGCGTTGTAACAATAGCATTAATACATTTGAGTCTCTGACCTCTTGAATAATATTGAAATGTGTGCTATCTATGACGTGTGTCGTATGTATTGTGTGTGATAATGATAACCTACACCGTCTTTCTGTAGCTAGTATATAAACGGGTGAGTCATATTTAAATTTATTTGCTGTATCGATGATCTCATAAAATTGTAGGTATTTTATAGTAGGTATTCTATAGTGAACATCATTGCCATGATTAGTACGTTATGTGATAGCAATTATTTGTCAATATCGTAATGCGTAGTTGTTTAATGATAAAATTTATATACTTAAAATTTATATCAAAATAAATATACCCTCATAGTTTAATTATAAATATCCATCAAAATACTGCTTTTGTGGTATAAATGAGACTATGTTTTAAACAAGTGAATTTCATGGTGTTAAACATAAACTAAAGCAAAATAACTTAGGATATTTTGATATGTCTACTGGCTTTGTTTTTTAAACTAGCTACCTATTTATTTTGAATGTTTATAATTGGCCATATGTAGATATTGTTGGACCCTTAGATTATTTATATAATAATCTAAGGTTGAAACTCACACCAGCAATATAATTTAAACAAATTTAAATAAATTTTATTTATATTTACATGTATGTATTACCTAATGTAAAAAATATTCAAAAAAATATAATTTAATAATAATATAAAATAAATAAATTAAACCAATTTTGATTATTAAACTTAACACACACATATTATACATATAAAAATGGCACTACATAAATAATAACTACAGAGAGATAAAAACATTGAGCTATGACATCATCACTTGATAAAGCCACTTAAAGTTTATACAAGTTTAAGGAAGAAAATATTATATTTAATTTTAATATAAAAAATATAAATCAATTTTAATTCAATTAATATTATGAAAATTTAAAGCTCCATAGGAATATATTATAAAATTAAATCATGTTATACATTTAAAACCTCTTAATGTAACATTATTGTACATAATAGAAAAACAATAATATTCCTCTTTTTCTGCATTAAAATGATAAAAAAATTAGGCTGCGATTTAGGATTGGGGACTCTGCCCCTAGCGGAGTGGGTGGTATTTCTGGATAAGGGACGTGATAGGAAGTCGAAATGTTAAATAAAAATTGTCCGCGAACATATGAGTAAAAATTTATTGAGACTTAAAGTTACAACATTTCCATACATTATTTTGACATTACTACCATTTAGACACTTGGAGTCAAAACGTCACTTTCAATTGTCAAAATAATCTCCAGATGATTGTCTTTATTTGTACTTTGCGTGAAATTCGAATTTTCTAGTTTTCTAGTCATTTATGGCACTCGCCGGCCGCTACCGCGGCACGCTCGCTTCGCTCGCTCGGCTCGTGCGTTGTGGCAACTGTTCTAACCTAACCTAACCAAGATATGAGGAATAATAAATAAATAATCTTAAATGTTCTAACCTAACCTAACCCAGATATGAGGAATAATAAATAAATAATCTTAAATGTTCTAACCTAACCTAACCTAACCAAGATATGACGAATAATAAATAAATAATCTTAAATGTTCTAACCTAACCTAACCAAGATATGAAGAATAATAAATAAATACTCTTAAATGTTCTAAATATTTTTCTTTTTATTTATTTATTTATTAATAGTAATATTTTACCAACAGAAAAAGCAAAAATAATCAAATATAATCTGTTGTCATTTAAGCGGTAATATAAAACAAAGTGTCAGTTTTGCTTTTGTCAAAATGTAAGATCGTTTTGTTTGTGTTGTGAAATTATTAAAATATTAAATACAATAAAGCATTAATTGTTGTGAAAATGTGTAATGTACATAAAAAAGGATGCGTACTATTCGTTAAAGGTATGTTTATCTGTTGTAATCACTTATTTAGGTAAAGAAATGTATGGAAATGTGTTAGATATGTTATAACTTGTAAGTCTCAATAACTTTTTACTCGTACGTTTCCTCCAAATATTTTTAATATATTTTGACTCTCTGTCACCTCCCCTATCTAAAAATACCACCCACTCCGAATGGTGGTAAAGAAATATATGAAAATGTATGGAAATGTTGTAACTTTAAGTCTCAATAACTTTTTACTCATACGTTCGCGGACTATTTTTATTTAACATTTCGACTCCCTATCACGTCCCTTATCCAGAAATACCACCCACTCCGCTAGGGGCAAAGTCCCCAATCCTGAATTTGTGCCAAAAATTAATTGATAATCTTAATTTTTTGAAATTAAACCTGAACTTATTTTGTAAACGTATTAAACAAAAGGCTTTTAATAACTGTGAACTTTTTTTTATATTACTGTCATTTTTAATTAAACTATAATGATGAAAATATTCAAAGAAAATTACTCAACATTTTATTTAACATCGCTAAAAATGATGAGTCTTAAACTCTAAAATATATAAAATATTTAGGTACGTATATGTAAATTGATTTTAATAGTTAAATGTTAAATATATAATTATTTTAAAAATGAAATATGTAAAATATCTACATAAAAGATTATTTTATATAAAAAAAACTTCATTCAAAAATATAATAAATCAACTAAAAGAAGTTATTATTATAATGTTATATTTTCTCTTGTTACAGATTTGCCTTTATTAAAATATAGACAACCACAAGTGGATGAAATTGAATAGTTAAGAAGGTGTTGAGAACTGACATTATATCGAATATCAACTTCGCAGATCAGGTATTAGACAGTTATAGGGTTGTTTGTAATGTAATGTATGCGCGTGTGAGTGTGGTAGTGGAGTGGTGGTGGTGATCAGTCAGTGATGCTCGCGGTGATGCAGAGGCATGGTGGACGCGGCTGCGGAGCGCCGGGCCGCCGCCGCCGTGGGCTTTCAAGCTACCTCCAGCCTCACCAAGTGAGTACAATGATGATTTAATACAAAATACATATTATGATATAAAAAAAAATATTTTATCATATTACATAATATATAACACTTAATCAACATAAATGATCTATGTGCACAATCTATGTTAGGCAAATGATTTTAACATTGATTACTTTATCACTATTTATTTTATATTATGCAACATAAGCAATATATATGTTTGTGAAAAAAAGTATCTGAAGTCATTGAACAAAATAGTATATGTTCATTATCCATTCTTATTCTTTATCCAAATTATTAATTCACCATAAACTATCTATCACTTGCCAATATGATTAGACCTGCATGATTTGATTTGCAGCAACTGGAATTAGAATATAAGTTCTTCTTCATTAACAGTTATGCCAATAATGGTTAATTGACTAACTAGTTTCTTATCAGACTAAACGCTTGAGCATTCTCTCATACTTTATTCAGGACTCCTAAGGCAATAAAGTTTAAGATATTATGGTTTTATTGCCCTCCGCGGCAGCATTCGTGGAAATCTCAGCGTTGAATTAGTCTGTAACCACTTAGCTTGCAGAACGTAGATATGTTCTAGTGTTTTATTCTCATTGTACATTTGATTGTGGCATCATATCTTTTGCGAAGTAATTGTTTGATTACATGTAAACCGAGCTGGGCACGCAATATGAGTACGTTAATGAGAGTGCCGATATGTTTCGTCACGGCTGTGTTATCAGGGCCGTGGGCGACGGTGTGCTGTATGTACACGGCTAAGTTTGTGTGCGTCAATAGTAGCGCTTCCAGGAAACGCGGCCGGATTTCTCGGAACCGATTGAATGTCGCACGCGTTTTCAGCAATGAATGGCCGCGGAAGACGCTTTCGTAAACGCTGAATGCTGTAGTGTAGAATACTGTAATATGCGCTCCTATTATCTTATCGGTCCATTACATATGCTTTCGTTATATTTCTATTCGTCCTCATTAATGTTTACCATACCGATACGAATGACAGTTTATTTGCTCTACAGAAAATTATCTGAAAGTTCCAATTTCAATTTTACGCGGAGAGTTTTGCTCATTTTACAAAATCAAGATAAGGATTGAAAAGGATTAGTTACGTTTCTTAAAAATCATTGCTACTAGGAAAAAAAAACATTATTATTATTAAAGTTTTATACGTTTATAATAAAACTAGCGACTCTCCCTCGCTTCGCTCGGGTTCGTCGCTAGGTACGTTTTAATTTTTTTAGAGCGGAACCCTAATTATTTTTCTAAAATAAAAGTAGCGTATGTTACTCCCAATAATATCAGCTATCTTGCAGTGAAAGTTCCGTCAAAATCAGTCCAGCCGTTTCAAAGATTAGCCGGAATAAACAGACAGACAGACAGACAAAAATTTAAAAAAATGTATTTTTCTTACAACTACAGCATATAACTTCATATGCATTTAGTAAAACGCTGTTATTTTGACATTACAAACAGACACTTCAATTTTATTTATCTGTGTAGACTATATTAAAGCTCTATTAAAGAATTTTAACGCTACTTAAAAGACAACAATAGTTTCGAATAAACCATAGTGCACTGTCCAAAACAAGGATTATAAAAATCAAGTTTTTTTTTTATCTTTAACTAATAAGGACTTCCGGAAAATAACACCTGGTGTGAGCTGTCAAGAGTCAAGGTCGATTACATGTTGCAAGTGATCGATAAATGACGTTCTGATTTTTCTTTTCCTATTTTAAATTTTATTTAATATGTCTGAAAAAATAATATACATATTTGCCTTATAATTTATGCTTATTGAACTGTGCGTAATTTTCCAAATTCGAAACTTTCTGTTTTTTGTGGACGTATGTGTAAACTGTAAACTTTTTCCCTCGTAAAACTTAGTAAATTAAATTTAAGCCGTTTTAAATTGCCTTTGCTGATCGCCTTCAAAAAGGAAGAGGCGTCTACTCTGTTTAGGTGTATGCCTTGATGGGCTAGTGAGTGATCCTGGGTCGGGCCAAGTTTTTCTATTTAAACATTCTTAGTAATAGCTCGCAGTTGGCGAGTCAGAGGTGTTTCACCCAAATTCCTCGGATATCACATAAAGCCGTCGATTCTGTGCCTGATCGATCTCTTACTGGTCGTGCCGTATTGGCGTTCCACCGAAGCATGAGAAGTGACAGGAAAGCGAGTGCACTTGTGTTTGGACGCTTACTTGTGCACTATAATATCTCCTGCGCAGTTGGCTAGTCTCAGTAAGATTGGCCGCCGTGACCGAAATCCAATAAGATTATCTACATTATTATTTCTATCTGTGACTTTCATTACTATTTTTAATGAATAGATTATACCTTAAGATCTATCATTTGAATTTAATAATAATTCCCTGAGAAGTTCCCTGAAGATGGAATAATTAATTATTTCTAAAGCGTACATTTTTGCCTAAAAAGTAGGTAATCAACAATCATCTATTAACTATATAGTGTAATGTTTTATTGTTTTCTTTTTATTGAAGTGAAAACTTCTATAGGCAGGTTTGGATGGGGATTAATCCATGTAAGTCGTCATCGATATAACAACTCTATGTTTATAGTTTTAAGTTTTCACTTCTGTCGGCAATCCTCATGTTACAAACTATACAAGGTAGAATACTTAAAAAAAAACGTTGCGGGCTGTTGAGAAATTAATGTACTTACTTATACACTACTCTACAAATAAAAAGTGAAAAAATGCAACTGGCGTTGTAGGTGGATTGTTACTTTTGAAGGTTCAAGGTATGAATTAGAAAGTAAAAACTAAAAAAAACATCTCATTGAGACTAGCCAACTGCGCAGGAGATATTATAGTGCACAAGTGTACGCGCAGACACAGGTGCACTCTCTATTCCTGTCACTCTCATACTCCGGTGGGACGACTGCTCGACACGACCAGTGAGAGTTAAGGCGCAGGACCGACAGCTTTACGTGCTCTACGAGGCACGGGGTGAAACACCGCCAACTTCCCAACTCCGGGCTGTTACTGAGACTTACTATACAGAAAAACTCAATAACTAAACTTGGCCCGACCCGGGACTCGAACCCAGGACCTCCGAGTGCGCAGCCGTACATGCTAGCCACTACACCATCAAGGCAGTTAAAGAAATATATATATATATATATATATATATATATATATATATATATATATATATATATATATATATATATGTCCGATCCTATGTTCCCTCGTAATTAATAAACGGCTAAACCGATTTCGATGATTCATATACATATCATCATTTGGGCTTTGCCGCAATCGGGAAAAAAATACAGAACCTGGGTAATTTCAATATGTTTATTAAGAGAAAACTCGATCCAATCACAACAAAAAAGTGTATTTGAATTGTTTTAACCGTAAACAAGTTTCATTTTAATTGGTTGTCAGATAACGTGCGATCTCTTAACAGCATGCCTTTGTATACAACTTGCAATCTTGATTGACTTTGAATTGTTGTGAACCTAAAGATGTACATATTTGAGCAAGAAAATCTCTTCATGGCAAATGTTTTATGCAGGCAGATAGGGTATGTCATGTACTGTTCATTATCTAATCTAAACTACATCGCAACAATATGATATTGTTCATATCTATACATATAATAATATTTTAACTATGCCGAATCTGTACGTTGAATATTTTTTGGAAAATCTTATTGAAATAGACATTATTATCGATACAGAGGCCGAATCTATAGTTTTTAGAATTTTTGTCTGTCTGTCTGTCTGTCTGTCTGTCTGTCTGTCTGTCTGTCTGTTACCGCACCACAGAAAAACCACTGGAGGGATTTTGATGAAATTTAATATGGTGATAGCTGGTTATCCGGATCAACATATAGGATACTTTCTATCGCGGAAAAATATATCATTTCTGTGAAAAAATACAAAAACTGCAATGTAAGAGTATACTAATATGTAAAACCTAAGAATTTGGTTTTTGGTCATCTGAACGCGGGCGGAGCCGCGGGCAATGCTAGTTTTAATATAAAACGAAGAAAATCATTATTTATGAAGAAACAAAGTTAGCAAATAATAAACACATACAAGGTTATATCTAAAGTAAAAAGAGTCAGATATACAAGTGGATGGTTGTCAAACATCTGACTACGAAGGCTGCCCGCTTCGGGCCGGCTCGGCTCGCTAAATTTGTCGGTGACGGTGTGTAAGGGGCCTGCGGTGGGGCGGGGATTATTTTCGTCTGGCGGCCACGTTTGGAAAATGCGCGATGACGTCACGGTCCTCTACAGCGATGGCATCATCGGGCGCCCGCGACACGCACAGATCGACTTGCCAAAATATCGCACCGAGCTCCCCGCAATCAACTTTATTTTGGTCATTGTTCCAACATGAAAACTTGTCTCACGCGATGCCTTGGCTGGTTGAGATAATATACGTTAAGCATTCTAATTTTAAGAAGAAAAAATTAAAAGATTATTATATTTATACGTAAGTACGCTAATCGTATGTGTATATGGGAGCAGTCGATTTGGCAGTGCGCTTGATTATACCTATGTATACATATAATTTACTCCGTCTCTCTTTTCTATATTAACATATTTTAAAAGTCTGTTCAAACAAATTTTTGAATGTGTCATTTTTAATTCTCGACGTAAAACATTAATATTTATTATAAACTAGCATTGCCCGCGGCTCCGCCCGCGTTCAGATGATAAAAAACCATATTCTTAGGTTTTACATACATATTAGTATACTCTTAAATTGCAGTTTTTGTATTTTTTCTCAGAAATGAGATATTTTCGCGCGGTAAAAAGTATCCTATATGTTGACCCGGAAAACCAGCTATCACCATACCAAGTTTCATCAAAATCCCTCCAGTGGTTTTTCCGTGATGCGGTTACTGACAGACAGACAAAAATTCTAAAAAATATATTGCCTCTGTATCGAAAATAATGTCTATTTTAATAAGATTTTGCAAAAAATGTTAAATGTACAGATTCGGCTTAGTTAGAATTTTATTATATGTATTGATTATTCCGATGTCTTTGTTATAGTTCAATTATATTTGTTTGTTATGCGTCTTTGTAAATCTGCGCGTCTTGCAATCTTAGAAAGATACATGAATGTATTTGTCTGTGTTTATGTTGCTGTAGCTTCAAAATTGATCGATAAAATTGAATGTTTATAATATGTATTATTAATTCGGGATGGCCCTTAGCCAAATATGATAAAAATTTGTCAATTTTTAAAGGTTACGAATATGAACTCTTTACATTAATGTTATAGACAGTGCAATATTCTTTATGTGTAAACACATTATTATTAAATGTCTTAGTTGAAAATATAGATTAGCGTGTAAACTATCCAGTACAGCTTCTCAATCGATTCTTTTCAATCGATTTTTGTTAGTTGATGAAAATGATTAAATTCTGGAAAGTTATTTCAATTAATTTAAAAATTTTTTAGCAGTATTAAAGGTTTTAAAATTTTTATAGTTTTATTATAAATCGCTCTAAAAAAATTATATATGTACGAGTTTATCTAAATTCATAGTTACAAAATAAAATAAAATTTTAACAAATTTTAAAAACAAACTGTGCAGTCCCTATTCTTACTTTATGTTTATAAATGCTAAAAAAATGTTGGTGCGACTTGCTTAATTCTGTTCATTATGATGCTTTTATTATTTTACAACCTCGCTAGATACTCGTATAAAGGTATTCGATATTAAAGAGGGATTCACTTCATATATGATTAATAATTATATTATAAGTTTTCGGGCGTTATTAGTTTTGTTATAAAAATATTTGGATTAGTAAAAATATTACTTATAAAAGTAAATAAGCTTTGTTAGTTCTTTATAATTTAAATTGTAGAGTCGTGAAAGAATTCATAAAAGTATTTCCTTAAGAGCATAGGTATTTGATATTTATTGGAATAAACCTGCATTCTTTCTTAGTAATTCTAATTTAAAAATTTGAGCCTCCACCGAACTCTACGTGACACACATTATTTACTGGTATTAATGTCTAATTTTATTTTAAGACTTAGTATAAGACAAACTATAAGCCTTATTCACGTATACACACAGCGATAGAATTAAACTCTCTATTAAATATAAAATGGACAATTCGCTCTCCATTAACGTTACGATATAAGAGTTTTTTTTTTACTCGCACCTATTATGTAGACCTAAGTACTTAATAGTATGTGAAACGAAGGCAAACTTATACTATGTAGGTATATACCTGTTATCAGTGTCAAGCTAATACTCTATGCCTCGTACCAAGTTCACTCGGTACGAGTAAATCTAGTATCGACTTTCTGTTTTGGTTTCAAATAAGCGATAATGTAGCATTGTTGTGTATCGTTAGAGTTTTCGCAGTAGAAGTTGTAGGGTCGGGCATGCGCTATCGTTCGTCAGTCATCAGTGCTGCGCGACCGCCGCTGCTGCGTGGTACAGTCCGCCTAGATATAAATATGCTAACTAAATATTCACGTTTATTTACAGTGACGTTGTGAGAACTATTTCATCATGGTACTCCTTCCAATGAAAATTTGCCATTAGTTTAGTAAACAGGTGACAGAAACATAAGTTTTTCAAATGCCGTGTTAACACCAGATTATGTTTTCTTTAGAACATTAACGATTTTCGCAGAGGGATATATAAATCGTAGGATTGTGTCGTGCTATGTATTTGCCATTTTATGGATATAATGTAAGTGTAAACTTTGCAAAGCTAGCTAGCTATTTATGCAGCATTCATTTTCATAGATGATTTATTCTCAGCTTAGAATCCTGTTAAATATTGTATAACGGTTAATAAAATACGTTGTTAGATTTGTGTATGGTTTTCTGTAGTTAAAATAGATTTTATACAGTTAGAAAGATGTAAAAATATAATTTTTAATGTACCTGTTATATTGATTATATGTATATATTTTTCAGTTAAATGTAAAGATAAAATATTCTAAAAAACCTATAATATAGAATATAATTACTTATTCAAGATACTTAGATTCTTTTTTTTTCTTTTAATTAGTTTAAAAAAGCTTACATAAACGCTAACGCTCTAACATTTTCATTTGGAACGTTTTTCCATAATTGTCACCATTTTTGTTTTGAGATATTTATTACATATATCTATGTATTTTATTTCTCTGTGGTTCTCAAAGGGCCGACACAAATTTTATTTTTTTAATTTTTTTCTTTAAATTTTAAATAGCTTTCAGATTTATAGATTTTACAGCATATTGGATTGACTAAACTTAGACATTTGATGTGTTATTTTTTCGTATATAATAGAGTAATTACTTATCCTAATCTGTTTGGGTACACATTATCTATCTTATAAGCATTCACTCAGAAGATGAATTGAATATATAATATATTTAACACGAATAATGTAGCGAAGTAACAAACTTTTTCGAAGCCAACAATCAATCATTAGGTACCGTCGTTACTAACCAAATATATCTATACATATAATGAAATTGTAACTAAGCCGAATCTGTACATTAAATTTTTGGAAAATCTTATTGAAATAAACATTATTATCGATACAGAGGCCGAATATATAGTTATTAGAATTTTTGCCTGTCTGTTATCGCATCACAGAAAAACCACTGGAGGGATTTTGATGAAATTTGGTATGGTGATAGCTGGTTATCCGGGTCAACGGCTGCAGTTTAGTATATGGGACGCGGCCGCTGGGGGACAATGCTAGTTGTTAATAAAAAAACTGATATTATTTTTTAACCCAAGTTTACATTGCACATAGTAGATTTAAAGAATAGCTGCTTTTATAGTTTGTTATAAGTAAAAAAATAATGGAAAAAATAGGCATTAGTTTTTACCAAATAAAAGAATTTAGCTTACTACTATACCATCCATCATCATCATCATCATCGTACCATCCATATGCAAATTTTTGCCATCATAAAACTAAAGACACAGATATAATAAACTTATAACAAATACATTGTATAAATAAACAACTTCTACAAAAAAAAAAAACAGTGATTATTTTTTTTTTAATACTAACCTGAGAATTTAACTAAATCGTACTAATTAGTAAAATTAGTTTTGTATCTATTCTATTAATAAAGTAGGTGACCCGATTGACATTGTCCTTTTTAAATTAAAAGTGGTGTTAACTCGAATACCTATTACGAATATTCGAGTTTATACAAAAAATCTGTAAAGAACTTTCAGTGTTTCCGAACTTTTGGGGCTTTTGCAAATCGGTTGACCCGTTACTAAAGTCAAAACACATCTTTCGTCTAAATTTTCTATTCTAATGTTTAATTTATTAAAGATTAAAGAAAAAAATATAATATACATTTACTAGCGACCCACCCTCGCTTCGCTCGTTCGTCCCTAGGTATTTAACGGAACCCTAATTCTTTTTCTAAAATAAAAGTAGCCTGTGTTACTCCCTATAACATCAACTATCTTCCAGTGAAAGTCCCGTCAAAATCAGTCCAGCCGTTTCAGAGATTATCCGGAACAAACAGATAGACAGACAGACAAAATTAAAAAAAATTGTGTTTTTTATAAGTACCGTATATAATTTCTATATATGCATTAAGTTGAACACTGTTATTTTGACATTACAAACAGACACTTCAATTTTATTTATCTGTACTAATGTGAAATCGACGTCGACGTCAAATCAACTTTTAATAAATAACAGGATATAAATTAGAAATGTCACATTCTTAACTTCTAATCGATGGTTTATTTTGCTATTAATCGGATAAGAACTACTATAGCAACAGCAATAGATTTCCTGTAGCCATGCGAATAGACTTGAATATAGGATATGTATGTAACGGCAACATTTCGCTCAACCGGTTATATTTTCAATACTAAATGATACTCTACAGTTGTAGAATTATTAAAACTCTTAGTACCCACTAACACGACACTATACAGTTTTGTGTGGTTAGTTTTTAAATATTAGAGTAACATTTTAGATTTTTTCAATTCCTATTCATCTCATAGAATAAACAGTGAAAAACTGTTAATATGTTGCAGTAGGGTCTCTTCAAGAAAAAATAAATATTAGTTCTTAACAAATATCAATAGATGGCGTCATATATATATATATATATATATATATATATATATATATATATATATATGTGTGTGTGTGTATATATATATATATATATATATATATATATTTGTTTATGTTAATGATGTTTATATAAAATTAAGAGAAAAAAATAGATACACTCATCAGAACATCACTGAAATTTTCCTTGTTTTAGCATTTTGTTATTTACACATGTTGTGCACACTTTTAGTAAATACCTAATAACGTGAAATCTATTCAAGCCATAAAATAAATCCAATAAGTTTCAAATGGGTCCGACCAACTTTTTCCATTGAAAGTCCATATTCAGTTATACTTGATTCGAGCGACGCCGCGATCACTTGTTAGCCTAACATTTAAAATTGTGAACGACAATGTTCAAACGCGTAACTACAGGAAACTATTGATATGTTTAACAAAAGGGCGAAACGTTGCCACTGCCAGGATGTCTTGAACTCGTTCTATAGATGAGAACACAATCAATACGTTAAATTGGCTGACCTCTGTCCGTTGATGTATAATATACTAAAGGAGATAACTTCACAACCTTGTATGATCTAATAGTAGGTTTTAAATAAAACTATCCTTTCGGTTTTTTTTTAACTTTAAACAAATGTTTAAAGTCAAAAAAAATATTGTAATGTAATTGGTGCAATTTTCATTTTGTTAATTGTGGGTAGGCTGTCTGTAACAACTATACCTTCGAGACATGTAACACCTCAGTCTCTCCCGTGACCATGAATGCTGTAAAGCATTCGAAACGTCGGGAAACAAAAATCCAAATAAATCCACGACAAAATCCGAAAAGATAGTTTTATTTAAAATGTCAAATATTCGCGTAAATCTAAGAAAGTATTAATAGTAGGTTGTCAGTCCGTTGTCACTGAATAGTTTTCTGTACTGTTATTTTGAAAAAGAAAAACAGTAATTTGACCAACGGTTTTTAAGTAGCGATGATCTTATGGAACAGACTTGTCCAATAAAAAGCGTCACCGATAGCGGCTGTTGAACGTCAGACGGAACGGCTGTCTTTTTTATTTTGAGTTTATTCTAAAGCTATTTTCAATATACATTTAATATTCTATGATTCTCGCTACTTCATAGAAATAAAAGGTTAATGCGCACTAACATTTATATTAATTTCGATTCAACATATCAATATAACATTCAGAACAATGATGGCTTTGTTATCATATAAGTAAGTACGTAAACGCACGACTTCGATTACCATATCCTCGTTCACGACCTTTACTAATCGCAAGATGAAATATAATATAAATTTGTGTAAAAATATAATATGATTGCCACCTGCGACGCCTCACACGTTTTATTTAGATTCTTTATGAAAGTATAAGTAGGAAGTTCTAGTTCAAACTTCTGGAAATGCTGTCTGGATAGATAAAACACTTATTTTATTACTACTATTTTATTATATTAAAACAAAAACAAACCTATCCCTCGGGAAACGTATATTTTTCCAGGATAAAAAGTTATAAGTAAGCCTATATGTTATTCTAGACTATAATCTATCTCTGTGCCAAATTTCATCCAGATCCGTACAGCCGTTCTGGCGTTAAAGAGTAACAAACATCCATACATACAAACTTTCACATTTATAATATTAATAATATTGAATACGGATTTGGTTGTAAACTGACCTAACTTACCCTATAGATACTTCACACAATATCTGCATTCTAAACATAGCAAGGTAGAAAAAATCTAATAAGTTAATATATTTTTAAATACATACATAGTTATTAGTTAGATATATTTGTTTGTTTTATAATTTGCATTGCATTCCAAATGCTCTTATTATTATTCTGATTACGATTAGTCAGCAATAAAACTAGGACCCCTACCCACGGACGCTCAGGCCACCGACACCACGATGCATCCGTGCTACAGTGATTGATAAGCCAATTTAATATAATAGGCGTGGGAAATGTGGGACAGTTCCCTTCCATTTTTATATTGATATGGGACGTTTTATCTAACACATTCTATCAGTATTTCATTTAAAATGTTGAAAAAATATTTTAATATCCTATAGGATAGAATATTTTGAATTCCATATTATTCTTTCAGAAGTAGTTTAGTATTAATAAGATTAATTTGATGTTGATTGTTGACTACAGTGCAATCGACTGGTAAGCATAATTGCAGGTGCCAGAGTACTGTGGGCGACATACGGCCTTGCTATCTTAGTGCTGGTCTCTTATGGCGAACGATGCTTATTTAATCTATACATATAATAAAATTGTAACTAAGCCGAATCTGTACATTAAATATATTTTTTTAAATCTTATTGAAATAGACATTCTTATCGATATAGAGGCGGAGTCTATAGTTTTTAGAATTTTTGTTTGTCTGTCTGTCTGTTACCGCATCACGAGAAAACCACTGGACAGATTTTGATGAAATTTGGCATGATGACAGCTGGTTATCCGGGTTAACTAGAATACTTTTACCGCGGGAAAATATTATCTCATTTCTGAGAAAAAATACAAAAACTGTAATGTAAGAGTATACTAATATGTAAAACCTAAGAATTTGGTTTTTGGTCATCTGAACGCGGGCGGGAGCCGCGGGCAATTCTAGTAACTAATAATATGATTACAATCACTATTCGAATTGTATTCTGGTATATATTATTTTCTGCACTCTCTTACTTATTTTTGTAAACTTTTAGTTATATTTTACTATAATTTTGTGGTTTTTATCCTACTGGAAAATGGTAGCAAATGCTAAAATATTCCTGATTTGCTAAATTGAGGAAGATTAATATGGTTTAAAACGGTTTCTTTTAATTTCGATAAATGAAAGAAGAATCAAAGGTACATGGAAATACAGTTGGTAAGCAGAAACATTTCATATGGATATTATATTTATGTATGGACTTCTTTAATTTCTCTAACAATCATATTGTAATTTTTTTTGTTTTAAGTATATAAAAACTATCTACATGGATCTTAGTACATGACGACCTCGATCGAATAATAAACAAATAAATATAGCTTAATTTTATTACAGTTGCTATTTAAAAGACACTTTTGACGAGTAAATAGATCTACTCGGAACCATCTCCAATCATCACCTATGAGCCCAAACCGAAAGGTTTTACTAGTAATCATTGAATTAGTTGTTCTTGTGTCATCTTTAAATTGATGGCATCAAATTATTGTAATATTATTCGAATTTACCTACTTACAAAATTTCAAACCGATTCAAAACGATTTTTGATATTTGGTTGTATAGCAAATTAATTAGTTAGTAAGATGTTAGTTTGTTAATTAGGTAGTAAGATTTTTAGCTGCAAGATATCGTTAATAAAAGATTTATTAGAATTTACTATTTCATGATGGATGAAAAAAAGTTTTCGAAATTTAAAAAAAATAACAATATGAAATTTAAAAAGGTATGACAACTCTTAAATATTATGTTATTCCCTAGCAGATTGTGTCGACAATGATGTCGTATTGTCGCAGTGAATAACGTGGGCGGTGATAAATTGTTCTGCTGCACTTACAACTTCGTCCAAACTATCTTGTTTAAATGGCTGCAATTATTTTGTTATGGTATGTTAGCTAAACGCAAATAAATTATATATATTCTTATAGATTATTTTTAGTACTTTGGCAAAAATATTTTATTTTTTTAATTAAATTCTTATGCGCTATATTTATTTTTCTTTAATATTAAAAGGCAAGCAGTGGTAACCCAGTGGTAACGCGCTTGGGAGACCGAGTGAGGTGGGTTCAAATCCCGGGTCTTGCACCTCTGATATTTTCATGCGCGAATCATTTCTAACATGATTACCACTTGCCGTGAAGGAAAACATCGTGAGGAAACGTGCATGTCTGAGAGAACCTAGCAAGTTTTCGAAAGACATGTGAAGTCCGTCAACATACACTTAGCCTGCGTGGTGGGCTATGGCCTCATCCCTTATCTTGATCTTACTGCATGGAGGCCCGTGCTCAGCAGTGGGACGTTAATAAGGCGCTAAATACATACATAATACCTTCTCCGTGCAAAAATGCATGAAAAAACTGATAATATAGCAACACAAACGAAATATTATAAATATGTAAATTATACGTCTGCTCTGTGCACGTGTAAGCATATAATATAGAGAATTCTCTGAAAAACAACGAAGGTCTTGTGCGTTCGATGAACTGTTTGTTCTGTCCCTTCGCTAGCCTTCTGTCACGAGATATGTTGTGGCAGAAGGGGCGCGCAGGCGTCAGGCGGTGGGAGTAAGCAGCTAGCTGGATGATGTAAGAGCGGCTTCGACGGTGATGTCAGCGCGCCTACGCCTCCCCACCGCCCCTCCGTTGACCGCACCGCCCGCGCTTAAAAGCCTTCCGTCAAACTGTATAAAATATTCAAAGATTGATTTCAACTTTAGGAATTTTCTATTGAATTGAACGATTTGGATGTATGTAGGTTTGCTCAGCGGTTATATAAAATTGTAATTAAAGAACGTAAGTATGTAGACGTACGAATCACTCATAGCTTGAATAGCACTAGTTAAAAATTGACGGTACCTTTATTTTAAAAAAAATCCATTAGATCTTGTAATACAGCTTAGAGTCGACTATTACCGCAATGCAGTCGTACGCCATCCGCTAAGTAGACCACAACTAATATTTACCTAACAAGTATATATTTCTTAACTTTTCATATTCCTACAACTCGACTTTATTGTTCATTCTACAAGCTATTAATACCAAATACACGAAGCACGACTACAATTTAACGATTTATAATAATCGAAATGTTTTTTATTTGTTAAAAGAATCCCATCTATAATAACTATTCCTCGTATTTCTTATCAAATGGAACTCCATAGCACTTTGTCGTATAATATTTTTTTTATTCTTTTAAGAGAAATACGTAACATGTTCTTGAAAATGTGATAGTATGTTTTAGACGATAGTGTAGTGAAAATGATAACAATGGATTGAGAATAAGTAAGTGAAGTGAAAAACATTTAATTCAAGATGGAGGGTGCCATATTGAGCACCCAAAGTAATAACAGATTTCGAACGCATTTGAAGAATGCAGCGACAGTTTTATGCGCTCGGACGATGCCAAAGTCGAGATGTAGCGAACATTCTGCTAATTCTTCTCGACACCATACTTTTCCAAGAACAACTCCACCTAAAAGAACTTTAATTTCTTGTAAAATGGAACCCTTTATGTGTGAATTGCCTCAGGCAACCTCGTTCCAGCACTCTGAAGATATCGAACGTGATTTGACGAGTAAAACAAACGGAAAGACAAAATTAAAAGGTGCCTTGACTAGGTAAGTGTATCCAGAGACACTTTATTTCATTCTATATTCAGTTAGGATTATTTGAAATATTGAGAATCGTAGTTTTATATGTACGTACGTACATATATGAGAAAAGAGCAAGGTGACTTTTGTATACGAAGTAATTACTTAAGTAAATAGATACTTTTTGACATGGGTCGATATAAATAAAGTATTTTATCTGTCATCATCTCGTATGTATGTATGTATTCAAAAAATAAATGTCGGCACACATTGCGGTTGGGTCAACAACATGAAAATGACATCATGGTGGCTTGTTTACACCGCAGGGCGGAGGTGATGTCGCTAATTACGTAGCAGCCGCACTGGCTGGCTTTATCTAACATATAATAAAATTCTAACTAAGTCGAATCTGTACATTAAATGTTTTTTTTTTGAAAATCTAATTGAAATAGACATTATTATCGATGCAGAGTCCGAATCTATAGTTTTTAGAATTTTTGTCTGTCTGTCTGTCTGTCTGTTACCGCATCACGTGAAAACCATTGGACAGATTTTGATGAAATTTGGTATGATGATAGCTGGTTATCCGGGTCAACATATAGGATGGATACTTTTTACCGCGGGAAAATATCTCATTTCTGAGAAAAAATACAGAAACTGCACTGTAAGAGTATACTAATATGTAAAACCTAAGAATTTGGTTTTTGGTCATCTGAACGCGGGCGGAGCCACGGGCAATGCTAGTTCTAATATATCGGTACATACATTTTTTCAAATCATGATGATTAGATTATAACGTGTTGTTAATAAATTATTTTCATTGCTATTTTTCTTTACAGGTTATATTATAATTTCAAAATAACTTTATTTTTATTTTTCATTTTTAATATATAGTTCATTTTAAAATAAGTAAATAAATAATTAAAGTTATTAAACGTTCAATCTAAATATTGCTATTAATATCGCTTATATTTGTATGCAGTTTGAATTACGTTTATAAGCTAGCGGGCTCTATTTAAGTATCTAACTGTCCCTAATAGACAATGATTATACTGGATATAATATTATTAAGTATGTATATATATATATGTATGTAGTGGTATATTAGAACTCTCATTATTTACTACAATCTTAAACAGTTTGTTGCAAATAGCCTATACAGTTTTTTTATTATATATTTCATCAAAAGCCCTCCAGTGGTTTTTCCGTGATGCGGTAACAGACAGACAGACAAAAATTCTAAAAACTATAGATTCGGCCTCTGTATCGATAATAATGTCTATTGCAATAACATTTTCCAAAAAAATATTTAATGTACAGATTCGGGTTGGTTAGAATTTTATTATATGTGTAGAAGAGAGCGCACTAACAAGAGAATTAGGTACATATTTAATAAATAGCAAGGATGTTGTTTTAAAGAGTATTTTACTTATAGTTATTAGTGACATTATATTTTTGAAAATTATATATAACTTTTCACTTCTCGATCCAGGTATTTCGATCGTTCGATAAACGATCTCTTTAATTTTATTGTATCGAACGAAATCGCAAAGATGACCTACCTTAATTGTATGTATGCTGTATTTATTTTACTCGTATTTATATCTTAAAGTATAAAAATGTTAGGTGTGTCAAAAATGAGTCTATAATACGATCCATTCAATTCCTACAAAATTCTAATTACGTAGTATCTACTATTTTTGTATTTTCTAACTCTACTACGTATTCACAACACCCTAAACTTTTGCATTAATCCTCAGCGGAGCAATGTCTAATTCTTGGATACTCTCAACTTAGAGTACATATAATATGTCCGTTTTAATATAAAAAAAACTTATGTATAATATGCCTATTAAATAATAAAGATCGTAAGGCAAACTCCGTAAGAGGTGGTGCGAACACACCACGATGCAAATACTTATTTTTATGTATATTATCTCTTTCTATTCAAGAAAACGTGACGTCGAAAACGTTCACCATCGACCATAAAGGCATGGTACTATAATGGCCAAAAAAAAGGTGTTGTTAAACTAAAGGTTCTTTGAAATATATGGTATATTTTTTGAAATTTATATGTATATCTATTACTCTGTTATAAAAAGATAAATATTTTAATGACAAATTTAATAATCAATCAGGAGTGGAAAAAATCCTAATATACTGTTAAAATAGGGAAATCAAATTAGTGATCTATGTTGTTTTGTTTACGTCTTTCTCTTATCTTTATAAACGACCGAACCTCGAAATCGAACGTTGTTAATTAAACGCGAATGGAGTAAATGCACTCACTAGTGTATTTATAAATAAGCGTGTAGTGTGTGAACGGAAGATCGAAAGCGAGATCTCTCTCGCACACCATGATGTCATGGTATATTTTTGTACCCGCTCGCCAGCCTGGGTCGCACGCGTTCGTAGTCTTTGCTCTTGTGACCATAGTAATATTTTGCGGTTTGAATAATTAGTATTTTATAAAATTTTACACAATGTACACGGTATTCTCCAATTTATCTGATGAATGAAATTCATTTCTTTTTCTGTAGGTAGGTATTTTTATTCAAATATATATATATTTATATTGTAGTCATCATTCGTTAAAAATATGAACTATACATATTATGATAACAATGGAGTAGATAATAACAATATTATCTACTTAGTAGATGTTATGTAGTAATAGGACATTATAGGAGTCGAAAATCAACTTTTTAAAACTACTAACGACTCACTCTAACTTCGCTCGGGTTCGTCCCTAGGTACGTTTTATTTTTTTTGAGTGGAACCCTAATTTTTTTCTAAAATAAAAGTAACCTATGTTACTCCCTATAACATCAGCTATCTTCCGGTGAAAGTTCCGTCAAAATCAACCCAGCCGTTTCAGAGATTATTCGGAACAAATAGACAGACAAAAATTTTAAAAATTGTGTTTTTTCTTATAAGTACGAAAAACGAAAACCCTGTTATTTTCACATTACTATCAGACACTTCAATTTTATTTATCTGTACAGATAAATAATAAATATATCCCTAGAGATATTTAATATACAGGAATACAATAATAGCTCTGTTACGTCGAATTCCTATGCGGATAATACTTTTTATTTATGTCAATACTTTTATTTAATTTGTAAATACCAATACTGCTACACTTACCTATACCGCGGATCACATAAATGCTATACTCCATATTTTTTACATTTAACTGCCTCGGTGGTGTAGTGGCTAGCATGTACGGCTACACACTCGGAGGTCCTGGGTTCGAGTCCCGGGTCGGGCCTAGTTTAGTTATTGAGTCTTTCTGTATAGTAAGTCTCAGTAACAGCCCGGAGTTGGGAAGTTGGCGGTGTTTCACCCCCGTGCCTCGGAGAGCACGTAAAGCTGTCGGTCCTGCGCCTTAACTCTCACTGGTCGTGTCGAGCAGTCGTCCCACCAGAGTATGAGAGTGACAGGAATAGAGAGTGCTCTTGTGTCTGCGCGTACACTTGTGCACTATAATATCTCCTGCGCAGTTGGCTAGTCTCAATGAGATTGGCCGCCGTAGCCGGAATCGGCTAGGAGAACATCATACTCCATATAAGTTTATTCCCATTCATTGCGTAGTTAGTATAAAACTACGCAATGTATTGGAATAAACTTGAATTAAATTTCATATTAAATGAAGGAAGAGTTCTCGCATGGTAAAAAGGTCCATACCTTATGGAAATATAAATCCCATGAAAAACATAACATGTATAAAAAATGAAGCCTAGCAACGCAGTTCTTCTACCGCAAAAAGTTTTGAGATCTAATGTAAAACCAAGTCGGTTAATGTATATGGAACCATGCATCCAACAACTTTGTCACAAATTTATTACCTATTACATAATTAGTTAAATAACAACATTTTATAGAGACCGTATCAATATTAGATATCTTTATTTCTTTAATAGTTTTCAAAGTGCAGGTTCAAATTGAATGTAATTTGGGATTATACCTAGTTATATCCTCTTAGTCACTGAAAATTCAGGCGTCTAGCTTTATCCAAAACGAAGTTACAGTGGGGTCAAACATATCCTAAATAGCTTCGAGAAAAGGATACTACGTCTGTTCCCTTTTTGCTCGACTTGGCGGGCGCACTGCCGTGCATCCAGATAATTTATTTTTAAAGTAATCGTTAATGTCGATTACTTCTAAAATAAATCATTAAACATGTATGTATGTATTCAGCCCTTTTTAACGTCCGACTGCTGGGCACGGGCCTCCCTTCAATACGATGGGAATCAGAGCATTAGTCCACCACGCTGGCCAAATGCGGGCTGGCAGACTTCACATGTCTTTCGAAAACTTGCTAGGTTGTCTCAGACATGCAGGTTTCCTCGCGATGTTTTCCTTCATCGTAAGGCAAGTGGTTATCATGTTGAAAATGATTCGCACATGAGAATATGAGAATATATGAGGTACGAGACCTGAGATTTGAAATGCCGTCTTAAAGACTTTGAGAAGCAGTTTTGAATTGTCAATTGTAATTGTGAATTCTGCTCAGAAAAGCCGGCGAATTACTCATTATTCAACTGATGACACATTTAATAATAATATTTGTTTGCCTTATAAAGTAAATCTCATGAAAACTGAAAATACTCACATTTTTTGGTATCCTTAGTAAAATAGACAAAGGGGTATTATTTTGTTATTCTGGTAACTCTTTTTCGACTGCATTTCTTTATGTTTTGTGTTCTAGTCGGCCGGTACTAATTAGTTACTAGTGTTGACGTTCCCAGAGTCGGAAATTGAGGATGTTACGCCCTCGGCACTAAGCACGTAAATCCGTTGCTCCTGCGGCTGCTATTACCGGTCGTAGCAAATTGGCGTCCCATCGGTCTACACCTGTGTTTGCGCCCACTCTTGCACTATAATAGCTCCCGCGTGCCTACATGACTAATTTCAATAAGAATGGCCGATTACCACTAACACTCATACGGGAATCGAATCGCACATACAAACAGTGTCTGCACAGTTGATATGAATAATTATTAAGCTTGGTTTTAAATATCCGTTACATGAAATAATAAAGTTTCTTACTATATGTATTTACTATCAGAACCCGCGGCTTCGCCCGCGTTCATTCTTAAAAATAAAAACCTTCCAAAACAAACAAACTCTGCATCTTTATAATATTAGTATAGATACGTAATTGAATTAAATTACACCACAGACTCAGTGGCGTCTACAATACCCTGAGTTATGAGACATACTTAAAACACTCCCGTATACACATTCTAACCGCGACCAAATAATATGGCCAGTCAAAATGTTTTGCCCAAATCGGAGTTGAACCTGGACCTCCTAAGTAGATAGTGATTGTTACTCTAGAGTGCTGAATCAAACTGTTATTGTGTTATACGTACTGTTACGCATTAGTAAATGGTGTCTGAATCGTGATATTATTAATAACGATTAACAAAGTTTGTTTTTGCGAGACCGCCGATAAAGGAGCCGATCGCTGACTCCACTCTCATTAAATTACTGCCTTAGTGACCTCATCAGTAATTTTGATGTTTTTTTTAATGAACTGAACAATGAGCTGTTCTATTCTTTGTTTCCTGTTTGATTTAGGATAATCCAATAGATAAAATACAATTCGTATCTTTTATTGATTATAAGTTAAAGGCTTTTTCATAATATAACTTAATATTAATGGACAATATATAGATATCGCAAATATTAGGTACACTGATTTAGAGAAATATCAAAACATATATGGCTGTTTCATACATATGCTTATCGGTCTTTATTAGCGCTTATCTCCCGGGTCAAGATCATTCTACAGCGTCACTACCTATACGCTGACAAATCCACTTGCAAACTATCAATTTAACAATTGTCATCCACTACTTCACACATGTCATTCAGTTGAGGTAGTTGAATATGAAGATTTTTACAAGTTTTGTTATTATAATGTGTCAAAGGTGCGCGCTCCTCCTTGAACTTCCTCCCGATCAATGCGATTGTGATTTACTGCTTACGTCTTCACTTATAGAATTTATTCCGTAAGTTTAAATGTTTTCACTTTATGCAGGTATTTGCTGTTTTTATTATTTTTGTTTAAGTAAATTTTAGTTTTAGGTAATTTTATTTATTTCAGTTTTCGATACCATATAATATATATATATATATATATATATATATATATATATATATATAATTATGTAAAATTAAAAAATATTTTATGTTTAAATGGATAAATATAATTGCATTACCAACATAATAAAATACAATTAAGCTGCTTTACTATCGCACAAAAAATCTCTTAAATACCTAATGTGAACAATTATTAATTTATTATCCTTGTTCTAAATGTTTAACAATAACTATAAATACATAGTAATTTACGCAAATTGTCGTTAGACTTATATTATTAGATTAATTTATTATTTCTTATCTCATTTTATATCTTCTATGATTTTTGGTTCCCTAAGTTCCCGAAGTTGCTTTACAGCAATCATGGTCACGAGACAGACTCTCCAGTGACCAAAAATCTAACTAGTTTTATTTCATTATTATGTATTGTTATAAATCGGTCCGGCGAACTTAGTTCGGTTCGAATAAAATCTTGACGCGAGGACGCACTGGATGTCGTAGATAATAATCCATTCATTTACAGAGGTAGAGACGTTGTGCCCTTTTGTAGTTCTTTGTATATTTTTTCACTCTATACCTACTAATATAATAAACTAGCGACTCACCCTCGCTTCAACTGGGTTCGTCCCCAAGTACTTTTTAACGGTTAGTATGGAATAGATAGACTGTATAGTAAATATATACAAACATAGGTATGATCGAGTTGTTGTGGATAATAACGTGTTTTCCCGTGGGAATTATATAATCAACCGCTGCTATCTTCTTACCAAATTTTATCTAAATCGGTTCAGTAGATCCAAAGATTATCCCCTATAAACTTACAAACAAAACGTCATAAACTCACAAACTTTTACAACTCTTTATAATATTAGTATAGATTAAGTATTAAGTATGGATATTAGAGGGTGTTTGTTTCTTTGTTCTATTTTTACGTCGCAAGGATGGCGGATTATCTAATATATAAAATTCTCGGGTTACAGTGTTTGTAACAAAATAAAACTCCTCCGAAACGGCTTGACCGATTCTTATGAAAGCATATTCAGTAGGTCTGAGAATAGGATGTAAACTATTTTTCATACCCCTAAGTGATAAGGGTGGTCCACTCCAAAAAAAATTTTTCGGACACAAATTTTTAATTTATTTTTTAATATTTGGCATTAAAAATACATACAAACCTTAATTTTTAGTATAACTGTAACTAATTAAGCAATTATGTGAGCATACTATTACAAGTGCAATAAGTACCTAGGAACGCTAGTTATAGTAAAATGTGCAAAATTATGAAAAATTTTAAAGTATTGGTACTTATTAAAGGTTTCGTCAATGCCTATTTTTAAATTTAATAGGCTAACATTATATGTAAGTATACGCAAAAATATATAAAATATAAACATAGATATATAAATATAAGTTATCTTTTAAAATCGTCATAACTGTCATTACTTTGACGGTCAGAACGGAAGTGTCAATTGAAGTCAATCATATGAGTCAAACTATAGGTACTTTATTACTAAAACACCTAAATGTCAAATGTTTTCAATTTTATATAGTTGAAACTAAGCTAATGGCAGGCAATAAGTAAAAAAATAATTTGTATTTTCAATAATCTAATAAATATAAAACTACTAAAAAACCTAGTGGTATAATAATCTCATATCACTTCTAAACCTCTAATAAAATTATAGAATACTGGCAAAATCCGCGGCTTCGCTCGCGCTAATACTACAAAAAAATTCTAAAAAAGTAGGTGTCCCTCGTTTTACCCCCTTATAGGATGAATTTTGAAAAATGCTAAAACACGTATTTATTTAATTGTATTGAAGAGCATTAATATCAAGTTTCAAGTAATTCTGATCATAAATATTTTTTTGGATTATATTATAACGTGCTTTCCCGTGGGACTTAAATATTCTGTTGCGGTAAAAAGTAGCCTATGTCAATCCCCAGCCCTTAAACTATTTCCATACAAAAAATCACGCTAATCCGTCACTCTGTTTCGACGTGAAAGAAGGACAAACAAATAAACACACTTTCATATTAAAGTATGGATGCGTTGATTTCGCGAAACTAAAATATATCCGTATAGGATTCTTTGATGAAACTATAGTACCTACGCATCTCATTTCATCGTGTTAATCCCTCAACGACCGCGGAGACGCCGGCGTTACAGTTAACAATTGATTTCCTAGAAATTTACCTGAAGGTGTTAATAATAATGATAAGCTAGTTTTCCAAATGTGTGTTGGCTCAAACCTGTATCAACGTGCACTATTTTTTGACTTGTATGTTTTTTTATGACTTCACAACGTTATCACCTCCAGGTAAATTTCTAAGAAATTAATTAAATTTCTAAGAAATCTATTGTTAACTGTAACGCCGGCGTATCCGCGATCGCAGAAGGAATAAATATAGATTGTTATGTCCCATGGTTATTGGAACTAACTAGTATCGTGTCGCTTCGTCATGAATAAAACTTGATTGTTATGTAAATTTGGCTTAAAATTAGTTGTCGAGGTAGTTGAAATTACAATATGTATGTAATATTACAGGGAGGTGGCGCAGGCTTGGGAGTGCCGTATTGGCCCGCCCGACCTGCCGGCGCCCGCCCACCGAGTACAAAGCCTCTTCAACGATATAGAATTATATCCAACTAAATCCCAGGGTGAGTTTATTATATCCATATTTATTTAATAACTATTTATCTAGCAGAATTAAAGTTTAATCTAATATTTTATAGATTTACGCGAATATTTGTACATTTTAAATATATATTTTCGAATTTTTTCGCGGATTTCTATTGATTCTGAAAATAAAAAATCCGAAAAAATAGTTTTATTTAAAAGTTTAATCTAATTAAAATACTTTGGTCATTAAAATTAAAACGAACTTTATGTATTTTATAGCTGGTGGCATACGTTTTAATTTTTAACCTATCATTAAAACTTAAATTTATATGAAACTCAACTATGAGTATTTCTTAATAGTCTTATTACCTATTATGCATATTTTTGTGATTTTTTTTCTTAAATTTTTGAAATATTTATAAAAGCTCAGATCAGAGCAAAATCTTTTGTGATACAAAATTACGGACAAGTGCGAGTCGGACTCGCCCACCCAGGGTTCCGTACAAACTTGTAGGAAATCTGTTTTACTTTAAAAAAAAAAACTTTTGCTTTTTGGAATTTTTCCTTTATTTGTGGCGTTGACCTTGCTTTTTGCCAAATTTCGTGATTCTAGGTCAACGGGAAGTACCATATAGGTTTTCGACCCGAAACCAATAGGGTACTTCCGATTGACCTAGAATTGTCAATTTTGGTTAAAAGCAAGCTCTTACAGCACAAACTAAAGACTTACAAGTTTTCGCCAAAATCTAAATTTGCCCATATCATTTTATCGTTTTGACTCAGGACCTTGATTTTTATACACCAAATAGGGACTATAGACCTCAGTATCTGGTATAAATTTTGACTTGCTAGGTCCACCCGTCCCTGAGAAAATCTGTGGTGACACACTGACAAGAGAGTGATCTTATATGGGTTCCTTTTTTTATCTTTTGAGGTTTGAGGAACCCTAAAAAAGAATATGCTAATGGTAATATTGTATTGTGGGTAATAATAGTAAAAACTAAATAGTTTTAGAAGAGAAAAATATTATTTTTCTGAGGATCGTTTAAAAAATTAACTTGCTATCATGATACGAGTACACGTAATATATCGTTTAGGCACAAAAAATAGTTTCTATAATTATTTAATGTAATAAATTCCAAAGGCTTTGATTCTTTCATGGAGAATAATCGATAGTCGATAGTGATATTTTACGCAAAGATAAAATTTATGCGCCGGCAAATGTAAAAAGAAAAGTGTGGAAAGTATACCGAGTGGTTTCCGGGAGAGTTGTCTGTTGTAATAAGTTTACAAAGTACAGGCTTGTGTCCCTAGTCTATACATATAATAAAATTGTAACTAAGCCGGATCTGTACATTAAATATTTTTTGGAAAAACTTATTGATATAGATATTATTATCAATACAGAAGCCGAATCTATAGTTTTTAGAATTTTTGTCTGTCTGTTACCGCATCACAGAAAAACCACTGGAGGGATTTGATGAAATTTGGTATGGTGATAGCTGGTTATCCGGGTCAATATGGACACTTTTTACCGCAGGAAAACGTCTCATTTCTGAGAAAAAAATACAAAAACTGCAGTGTACGAGTACACTAATGTGTAAAACCTAAGAATTTGGTTTTCGGTCATCTGAACGCGGGCGGAGCCGCGGGCAATGCTAGTATTGCGTAAAATAAAAACATAGGTACATGAAGCCTGTTATTAAGATTATAATATATTTACTAATTTGATTAATATACAGGCCTCATAATCGCGTGTTTTACGTGGGCGTAAGTAGCCAAATCCAAATAGAGAATAGCTGATGATGAATGATTGAAGAAAAGGAAGGTTTTGCAGGTAGATTTTAAATAAAAATATGAGTCTCGAGTCTGATTCTTCTTTTACTTTTACGTTTATATTCTAACTGCTGTACTCGTACCATAGTATTGAATGCGATTATCTACTGAGTTATAAAGAAAACAAAAAAAAAAAAACAATTTTAGTTTTTATCCGAATCTGCTATCACTATGAAAATGATTTAGATAATTTTAACTATTATCTATATTTCTGAATTTTGTTATTCTGTGCCCACTTGAAGTTCATCCCTGTATACGCCTTGTTATGTTTAGAGTAATACAAATTCAGATTACTCTTTGATAATATCCTAGTAATCAATATCGTACTTTTATCAAGCTTTGACGTAAACGATAGCGATAACATGCAAGGTATTATTAGATCTCTCTCCAAAATGTGTGGACATAGCACATTGCGAGATGTTTCAAATAACGAAAAATAGTAAAAATTTGAATGTCGTGTAATTTTTTACACATACTTTTTTTATGGGGTTCAGGGACAAATGAGCAGACATACCACCTGATGGAAAGCAGTACCTGTCGCCCATAACATCTACGGTTCGTGCACTTAGGTTTTATGTAACAAAAATACAGAACCGCAGGTGCGTTGTCACTGTGAGGACTAAGATGATATGCCTCTTGCCTGTAATTGCGTTGGCTACCTTATCCTTCAAACCGGAACACAACAATGTAATAATTGTTGCTTGGCGGCAGAAATAGATAAGGGGGTGGTGCCCATCCAGTCGGACTCCTCAGGCTTGACAGAGTCCTACCACCGGTAATACTATTACATACGTAATATTACCATATCTATAGTTTAAAAAATCACCATTTGATAACAACATTATATTGATCTTGAAATAATTCTGCTCATTACTGTGAAAAATGTGTATTGTTTTAAATGTCACATTTAGTAAAATTATAATTCAAAATTAATTTTATCTTCAGCCACAAAATACCTTATTTTGTAAAAGTTCAACTAGGTATTTCAAATTCAGGCAATACATATAAAATTAACCAAAGTATTAAAACTTGTGTAAGAAACTGAAGTTCACCTACTAAAGACTGGAACTCCCATTACTCATTTGTGGTTTAACTGCTTGAAATTTATATTTAATAAATTATGTTATGTAGAGCCATACTATTTGTGTAAAACCTACGAGGGGTATAAAGTTGTCAGAACTAAAACCTTTTTTCTATGTGATTTTTGTATGAAGTTAAAGATCACAAACAAAATTGAAATGACAGGGCAACTCCTGTTGGGTTAAAAATTAAATTAAAATATTCTACAGAGGTCGTACATCAATACACAAGTTTGCATGGATGTTTA
The DNA here is from genome assembly GCA_951806755.1 of Brenthis hecate. Lineage (NCBI taxonomy): Eukaryota > Metazoa > Arthropoda > Insecta > Lepidoptera > Nymphalidae > Brenthis > Brenthis hecate. The sequence goes on from OX638264.1 coordinate 1,591,884, forward strand.
TTCCTCAATCACACCCAGAATGGCTTAACGGATCTGAATGAAATTTGGCACAGTGTTAGATTATAGTCTGGAATAGAACATAGGTTGAACATAGGTTACTTTTTATCCCGGAAAATGTACAGTTCCCGTGGGATAGATTTGTTTTTGTTTTTCACTAGGGAAGAACCCGACCGAAACGAGAGTGAGTCGCTAGTATGAGATAATTGCTTGAATAAAGTAGTAATGACTACTTGTTGTTTTTTTCTAAGAATGAAAGATACTATTATTATGTTTATACCACATTATTGGATATCATACCTAAATATTTATTGCAAACTTTCTAAGAATATACGTAGGATGTTAGAGATAAAGCCGTCATTGTTGATCGCACTTGAATGTCAGTAAATTAGACAAGGAAGCAGCCTGATAACGGGAAATCCCAAGTTTACAATTTCTAGAGATTCATTAAATGGCTAACCTTATCTATGTTACCGAGAAAGAAATTTTTCATTGACCTAATTGCATGGAAATGGATAAATGATGGACCTTGAAGACTTTAGATCGTTATCTGATATCTAAGCCTCAATTTTGTGTAAGTCCTTATATTTAATAATTATAGCAATATTATTTCTTAATAGCATTTTAATTTAAAAAAAAAATTTGCAATTAAAAAATAAAGTGTATTTTTTTTTTAATTTTATTAAGAAATAAATGAATAGTTATGAATATTTAATAATAAAATAAATCCATACTTGTAAGTATGCTTAGAATCTATTAATTATCACACTAATATGATAAACACGAAAGATTGTTAGTGTGGACTCTGTGGAGTGTGTTCTGCAAGGGTGCGACATAAAATTTAGTGAAACTAAAGTCAATGGAGGATGGGGAGGTAATTTACAACCTGTATTAATGCAGGCATTTTTTTCGATTTTTCTTTACGTAAAAACATCTCTTTGTAAATAATGCAAATAATTGTCATAGTAAATAATAATGACTAAAAACTAAAAAAATCATGATTAAAGTAATATGTATATTATATTGTAATATACAAGAAAATTGTTGTTTTTGATAAAATTCAAGAGACCAAAGACCTTTACAATTTTCCTCTGGGTATATCTAAAGTTGTTAAATAAACCGCAATACACACGTATTTCATTTACCCATTAGTTCAATTTTAGTCGGCTGATGCTATCCATAAACTATTTGAAATAACTGAGCAATGTACGTCTTAAGAAACAATTTACGGACATGTGTAGATGTGGGGTTACGCCCCGTTGTTAACTTGTGTGACTCATAAATCACGGGGATCACTCAATGTGTGTACATTTATAAATTGGGATTACTGATTACGATTTCTTTCTAAAAATGTTTAATGCATAAAGTGATTTTTATTGATTTACCATATTATCTTATAGGTAGATTTTGTTTTTATTATTATTATTATTCAAGTTAAAATCGGATAAGTGAGAGTGACTCGTCTGCCTAGGGTTTCGTACCACCCAATTTATTATTCATTATTAATTATTTTATAACCACTGCAAAAATAAATGTGTATTACATATAATTTCTTAAAAACCAATAACAAAGTGGTCACGTAACCGTAAAAGTGTTAAATTCGAATGCCGTTATCACTGAAAGATACCGTTTTCGCCTACCGGTGAATGAAATAGTCGCTGAATTGCACCATACCTATATCTCAAAGGCTAATATAAACATTTACTACGCGTGTTGAATGTACTCGCAACATCAGGCGTAGAAGCATAGAAGGTTATGACAAATACTTGAAATGTGATGATGAAAATACTTATCATGTTTATTAATTTTTATTATTATTTATGATTACAAAGTAACATTTCAAGAAGTTCTAACAAACTGTGTACTTTATTTTAAAAAAAATGCTTATTAGTTATAATATTTTATAGTTTCATTCTGTAATTTCGTTTATCCAAATACATATACGAGTAACTACTTTAAGTATTAAAACAGGCTTGTGACTTATCACCATTTTATGTAGACGATTTCACTTATATCTTATGCCAATGTTAATGCTGGCAAAAAAAGGCAGTGGTAGCCCAGTGGTAACGCGCTCGCTTGGAAAACCGAGCGAGGCGGGTTCAAATCTCGGGTCTCGCACCTCCGATATTTTCATGTGCGAATCATTTCCAACGTAATTACCACTTGTTTTATGGCGAAGGAAAACATTTCGAGGAAAGCTGCATGTCTGAGAGAACCTAACAAGCTTTCGAAAGGTATGTGAAGTCCGCCAACCCGCACTTGGCCAGCGTGGTGGCCTATGGCCTGATCCCCCTCGAAAAGCGAGGCCCATGTCCAGCAATGGGACGTTAACAAGGGCTGAATACAATTAAGGAATATAATAAAAAATAAAAATGATAAGTGTATATTAACTGAATAAGCGGTGATTTCGTTGTTTACGTATGTGCGTTCACACCAGGTGTGTAGCGCAGGAATGATGAGATCATCTATTGCTCACTTCAATAACATTAGTGACTAGTGCCTTCTTTTAAGTAGAACACCCCTCTATGTAGAAAAGCGCATAAATAACATAATGACAATGCTATTTTAGTTATTTTAAATTTATACTTCAAAGTCCATTACCTTAGAACTAAACTTAACTATATGTTGTACAAAAAAATCTTTCTTCTTAGCAGCGTTGTTTTTATCTTAGTTTTTTTACATAATAATTTCTTTTTTATATGTAACCCATACAGCTTCAAATCTTGCAAGCTGATTTAGAACCACTTTCTCTTATACTACAAAGCTGAAATTTTACATATTGGTTTAGTTTCGATGACAATTATTGTTTTTGATAATTAATAATTATGACCTGATTCGAGACTTCTCAACAGTCAAAAGTACAGATTCGAAATTTTATAAACGCATTGAACTATTATAGTTCGTTCTAAAATACATACATATATCATGGCTTGACTGTTGCGTCTCTTAGCGGTTAACAGCATTTTTATTTTTAGTTCATTAATGAACTAAAAATAAAATAAAAGCTTGTTTTTTAAAAAAAAAACTTACTGTTCAGTGTTTACCTATATTATGAAGAGGAAGGATTTGTTTGTTTGTTTGATTTAGATTTAGATGAAATTTGGCAAGAAGATAGTTTGAGACCTTGGGAAGGACATAGGATAGTTTATATCCCGGAAATCATGCCTTAACGGGGTAAAAATGGGGATGATAGTTTTTATGGAGAAGTAACCTAGGAACGAACCCGAGCGAAGTGAGGTTAAGCCGCTAGTTTATAATATTTCCGTACGAAGCAAATAATTCAAAAATAAAGATAAACATTTTTGGACATTTCTACCCATTCACAATTACGTTTTATTATTTTTTCACTAAATGAGTTTTTAAGTCGTAACTAACACACTTGCTTACGTGTAGGAAGGAGTTCGTGCTGAAGATAATAGACAATTTCGACTTCGTGATGTAATCATGTCTATAAAATATTACATATCTTTCTAATTTAATATTTGAACATTTTTAAACTTACAATATTTAATATTTAATTATTAATAATTGGAGTCAATTTGTTTTTGTAAAACAAGTTATATATTTTTTGGCTTTAATATTATATTTGTTTATCCTACATTCTTGTAAACGTAAGTTATTTCTAAAGCTAGATAAAAAAATTATATCTATACTAGTGACTTAACCTCGCTTCGCTCGGATGCGTCCCTAAGTATGTGGAAATAGCATTGCTACAATTTAATAGAAAGATCTTTTAAAAAAAATAAATCTGTATTACACACATCAACACTGTCTCGGGATATTTCACGTTTATTAGCATAACTTTAAGAGTACTGGTAATTTTAAAAAGATTTAAACGTCAATTTATTCCTGGTACATTTATTCTCTGTATTCTAAATTGAAATAAAAAAAAAGAATGGCAGAAGCGGCAAAATCTTAATTAAGGTTTTTTTTTTATAATATGTATAGATAAATAATATTCCGTCTCAAAATAGAGACATGTATAGACACTAAGTAAGGTTTAAAAATATACATTACATAATAAACTATGTCATTACTACGCATGTTATGGTTATTTTATTGTTTACTATCATGTTTACAAATGAAAATGTGACACAATATATTATGACACATTAAAAATCTATAGGTAATTCCTATTTACCGCTACAGTTACGTTAACTCTTAAACTTCCACAACCTACTACTAATGGTGAAATAACTTAATTATTTTATACATATACTAGCATTGCCCGCGGCTCCGCCCGCGTTCAGATGACAAAAACCAAATTCTTAGGTTTGACATATTAGTATACTCTTACATTGCAATTTTTGTATTTTTTCTCAGAAATGATATATTTTCCCGCGGTAAAAAGTATCCTATATGTTGACCCGGATAGCCAGTTATCACCATACCAAATTTCATCAAAATCTCTCCAGTGGTTTTTCTGTGATCCGGTAACAGACAGACAGACAAAAATTCAAAAAACTATAGATTTGGCCTCTCTATCGATAATTATTAATAATGTTTATTTCAATAACATTTTCCAAAAAATATTTAATGTACAGATTCGGCTTAGTTACAATTTTATTATATGTATAGATGTGGGATTGAGGACACCAGCAATGAACCTATGTATCACCTTAATACGTTTATTAATTAGTTTTAATCGTCTTCTCACAATGCACATGCATCTCGCTTTCTTTCCTTCTCTCAAACTCAACTGTCTAGTGTCTACACTCATACTCAAATCAATCATGGCCGAATAAACTCTATCCTTTTCACTTGTTCTTCCTTTCATTCATACTTCACAGATAAGACATTAAAACCGTTTATATTTAACATTCCTACTTATATAGACTTAAATTACATAAACATTTTGAAAAATTAATAAAATTATGACTGAAATAAATTATATGTAACATAATATGGCGGTAAAGCCACAAGCAGAAACTAGTCGCTACTTTGTTAGTGTCTACTTTACTACGAAATATAATGAAATAAATAAATATGATGAATATGATAAATAAATAATGATCATAGTCATATTTATGACGTCGGCATTTAACAAAGAGCTTTTTATTGTTATTTTTATCATTTTTTAATGAGTACATAAAGCAGTCATATGGAGCTGTAATTGAAAGGTTTTCCTTTATTACTCAGCCCTATAATGACTATATGACACACTACGTTCAAGGAAGGCAAGTTACATGGAAACAAAAAATATTTTATTATAAGTGTAAAATATGTATATACAGAAATTACTATCAATTCATAAATAAGATAAAACGTGCTCATATACCTACTGCTTTACTAATTTTGAATATAAGCTAAAAAAAGTTTTATCATAGAACTACCTGAACAATTTAATAATTAAAATAATAATATTTACTTATAATAAATTCATGTATTCATAAAAATAATATATTCGGTTACAAGTGTTTTTTTTAATTTAGCGACAGCAAATATACCTATTTTTCACGATGTCTAAAATAAAAAGAGTTGCGAACAAAAACTAGTATGAATTTCATAAAACTGAAATAATTTTCTATTAAAATATTATTTTTTCTTTCTGAAATAATGTTCTATTAAAATATTATTTTTTCTATCTGAAATAATGTTCTATTAAAATATTATTTTTTCTTTCTGAAATAATGTTCTATTAAAATATTATTTTTTTCTTTTTGAAATAATGTTCTATTAAAATATTTTTTTTTCTTTCTGATATAATTTTCTATTAAAATATTTTTTTCTTTCTGAAATAATGTTCTATTAAAATATTATTTTTTCTTTCTGAAATAATGTTCTATTAAAATATTATTTTTTCTTTCTGAAATAATGTTCTATTAAAATATTATTTTTTTCTTTTTGAAATAATGTTCTATTAAAATATTATTTTTTTCTTTCTGAAATAATGTTCTATTAAAATATTATTTTTTCTATCTGAAATAATGTTCTATTAAAATATTATTTTTTCTTTCTGAAATAATATTCTATTAAAATATTATTTTTTCTTCACAGCTCTTGTTTGCGTGGAAGCTACGTTGAAAAAAGGCTTATTAATCCAGGACTTAAATTACATATTATTATGTCCATTGTAATTTTACTGATATTGGCAGCTGTGGCTAATGTGATTTTAAAGTTTTTAAACTAATTTTGGCTATATATCGTAAGAATGTCAAAACTAAAAGCTTGGTGTGATTATAATAGGTTTAGGTATAGTTTATAGTATATACCCTAAAATAAAATTAAAATTTCTTCGTCACCAAGCAAAATTACAGGTTTTTCTAAATTATGAATGATTCTATTTGCATATTATTTATCACAAAATAATAAATTTTCTATCATAGTTTTGTAATAATTTAAATATACCTACCTAAGCGGTAAATTAAAACTAATGATAGTCCTAGATCCACAATGAGGTAGTCATTTACTCATCTGCTTATTGGATGAAAACTACTTTTCACTAAACATAACTCATAAACAAATATATCGCTAAAAATAACGTGATAATATACTAAATATTATTATACTATTTATATGGTACGTAAGCATTGGACGAAGACCCGCTTACTTCGAATCGTCTACTATAACTTAAATAGGTTAATATTTTCTATTTCTTGACTGAAAGAAGATGTGTATAAACTTTATTAAAAAAAACATCTTGCTTTCATTATGCAGTTGTATAAATGGGGCATTTTTAATATTTAATAATCATCTCATATAGAGTTTATGAATAGGGTTTTAAATCTAAATTATTACTTATTTGACGACACGTTTGGCTCAGATTGTAGTGACCCTGCTTGTTGTGCCAGCGGTGGCGGGTTCGAATCCCGCTGGGGGCATTCATTTGTGTGATAAGTACGAATGTTTGTAGTCCAGTCATGGGAGTTTATATTTATAATATGTATGTATTTAAAGTTGTATATAATATGTAGTGTATCAACTATCAAATATCCAGACCACAAGCCTCGTACTTAGCTTACCATGGAACTAGATGGTGCTGTGTGTTATTGTCCCAACATATTTATATTTATTTATTTATTAGTAAAGTGTACGAAGTAAAATCGCACGAAATTGCATAGCAGAACTTCGAATAAAACATTTTTATATATGTTTTTTTTCTTTTTGTTACAGTTTTTGAAATGCTGGTATGCGCGCGCCAGTGTGCGAGGCGAAAATCACTCATACTTACGTTTGGAGAGTTCTGCGTTTTTGCCGCTGAACTTAGACGTTGTTCAAGACAAACAAGGCAGTGAGTATAATGTGTTAATCACTATTTTATTTTCGTATTATATTGAAATTTAATAACAAGTGATGTTTGAATTAAAAAAAACCCCGACCACCTTGGACAGATTTTCATCAAACATTGGCTAACTAAGGACACTCCCGACTAATTCACCTTTCGAATAAAAAAAAACAAAATCAAAATCGGTTCTTCCGTTCGGGAGCTACGATGCCACAGACAGACACACACACACAGAGACACGTCAAACTTATAACACCCCGTCTTTTTTGCGTCGTGATTAAAAAACCTTTTTTTTGGTGCTAGAATAAGTTATGGTTTCTATTATACGACTTCGGATCTCTAATTTATACAAATAGTTTAATTATTTCTTCATAACCGCAAATAATTATACCTACACGTTTCATTTAATTCGTTTCCGGCTGAGGTCATGTTCGAATATATCTTTAGAATAAACTTTAATAGAATCTTTGTTAAAGTCGAATTTAAAAAACAAAGGGTTGGAAGATTGTTTTCCTTACGTTCATTACACTGTATATTCTATATACCTATTAGTTAAAAACGTGTCATATATACATAGTAATTAATAGATTAAATGACTTACTGTTAACTCCTTAATAATTATAATCAATTTGATGAATTTTGATTTGATTAACTTATTTGAGTAGCATCATATATAATTGCACAACTCAACTTTTCATGTTAAAAACTATGAACCGGTCTTGGTCATAAATCATAATGTTCACATAATATAGAATGTGGAGGATGTATTCTGGACACTAATTAAGGCAAGACAGTAAGTAAGGTATCATCAAAATCGTTGATGGATATAACATGAACCTCTTTATCTTTATTGTTTACTTTTTTATAATTTTGGATCTTATACCATCTTTTTGTACAAATATTTACGGGCGTTTTAATGTTGTGCGCATAGACTTTTGGCAGAATAACAAAAACAAAGGCGAGCTGCACATAATTCCGTGTCTTGCAGTAAATGATGTGATGATAAATAATAACTAACTATACATAATTGCGTAATTAGTGTCCTCGATGTCCGTTTCAAGTGCAACATGAATCAGTTTAATTCCGTCGATGACGGTCACAATGGGCCGCAACTGCCACCGTTTGCGCTTACCCGGTCTTGAACCGTGGTGGTACAAATGCCTGCCACTACCGGTATCGCGGACGCGTGCGTTGACCCTTGACTGTCGCAGAAAATGTTGGTCATGCACTGAATCACACCTCCGAGGACTTGCATTCTCATTTAGAATATCCTAGAACATTAACGATCACCTCAAAGGGTCATTTATTACACAATAGGTATATAATTGTTGTATATAGCTTATTTATTAAACCATTTATTTACAGAGCATCGAACAAGCCGGAATCGCCTGTTTGGAGCCTAGAGAAAGAATTTCGAGACAAGGATGCCATTTGCAAACATGTCAACGGTAAGAACTACAGTTATAATAATAGATTATTTTCAAAGTTTTAATTAGTTTAATTATCACCGAACTATTGATAGAGTCGCTTCAGAATGAGTAACAGCAAGTAGAGACGAGGCGACTCTCTTTCGTTATAACTTTAGAATGATCTTGATATATTATCTCTTATTTTATCTTGCGGAAGGTCGATGCGATACAACGGAGATCCGCTAAACAAATCATAAAGTGAAATGACTAACTTTCCGCACGGTACCAATCCAGAAATACTTTACGACGGCATCCCCGTGCCCATGCATATGCGGGCGGGCGGTGCGAGCGTAAGTTCACTGCCGCTGTGCCCACGCCCCATCTGTCACTGACAGGGATGTTATTCATTGTTCAAACAATGCTATTTCTTATCTATATATATATATATATATATATATATATATATATATATATATATATATATATATATATATATACTTCATAAAATGTACTTTTTTTAATAAAGTTCACATAATCAATATTATTTTGTATAGTTCTATTTATAGAGACGTGTTAATATAAAATGACATCAATCTATCATGGATCTAGGTAATGATTGATTAATGCAGTATCTAATTGTCAGGTGGGCATTATATGGCGCGCTGTTAATGGATAGCGATAGAGGCACTTGTCGTTCACCTTAATCGATTATTAGGACTTGCGTTTCAGATTGTTCGAATAATTCTTATTTTGTCTAATCTAAGAGCGTGATTTTATGTTTGTGTCTAGAAACAGTATCAAAAATATCTGATTCCTAAGATTCAATGTTGATTATTTAAAACTGGATTAACAACCGCTTAGTTTATAAGTATACTTAGTTTATAACTTAATATATAATAATATAAGCTTTTAATATAATAAGATTTATAAAAAAAATAACGATTAAAACTATCATTTATACGATTACATTGACAGGATTAGGATAATAAATCGATACTTTTGATGGAATTGAATTTCGATTGTCACAACACTACCTAAGATACTATAATGATATCGTTAAATTTAAACTATAACTTGTAAACATTTCTTATGGCGTACATTTTAACTTATAATTTTCTATAAAAAAAAAATTATTTTAGATTAAACAAGTCGTAGTAAATAAGTATTTTACAAACGTTTTTTCTGACGGTTTCTTTTGATGGTTTTCTTTTGATGACATGAAATGTATCTCGTGGGACAAATCAAACTAACTCCTAAAGAAGCTGGTACAAACTGCTAACTAAATCAATCTGGCTAGTCAAAATTATTTTGAAATATTTTTGCTTATAAAAATATTTTTAGGTTTGTAAAGATGGATTGTAAATAAATCTCATTGTGATTGTAGTTAGGTCGTGTTTGACTTTATGGAGGTTATAGGCTATCTGAAATCACGCTACGACCCTTAGTGGAGCAAATAAACTTCGTGACCAAAGCGGGCAAATGATGGCGTCGATTATATATTAATAAAAACACATTATCTGGCAAATGATGGCGTCGATTATATATTAATAAAAACACATTATCTTTAAATACTGTCAATTGTTATAAGTAACCTTTTCTTTATAAATACGTATCGAAAAAGAAAAATAACCCTTAGAGAAATTTACAATAATACTTTAGCAAATATATCTATAAATATTAAAACAAAGTCGTGTTAGTTACACCATTTATAACTCAAGAACGGCTGCACCAATTTTTATGATATTTGATTTTTTGAATTTCTCTTAGTCCGGAATAGGATAATAAGTATTAAAACATCAGAAAAATTAACGAAAAAAATTTTAAAATTTATATGGCTTACGCTGGCTAATAACTATTTATATCTATTTAAAACTTACCTAGTCGTAGTATAATCTATACATACATATATAATATAATTGTAACTAAGCCGAATCTGTACATTAAATATTTTTTGAAAAATCTTATTGAAATAAACATTATTATTGATACAGAGGCCGAATCTATAGTTTTTAGATTTTTTGTCTGTTTGTCTGTCTGTCTGTCGGTCTGTTCCCGCATCACAGAAAACCCACTGGAGAGATTTTGATGAAATTTGGTATGGTGATAGCTGGTTATCCGGCTCAACATATAGGATACTTTTTACCGCGGAAAAATGTCTCATTTCTGAGAAAAAATACAAAAACTGCAATGTAAGAGTATACTAACATGTAAAATCTAAGAATTTTGGTTTCTGGTCATCTGAACGCGAGCAGAGCCGCGGGCAATGCTAGTAATGCATATGTGCAGAAGTATCAGTATGTAATTGGAACTGATCATAGAGATTCTGCAAATTTGTGTCATCTTGCGGTGCATCTTTGTTTATTTTACTATTATTTATATACGTTCAAGTGACTTTAGAATTATATAGTTTTTGTTCGTTTGTTTTTATTTGTGTGAAAAAGAAAAACAAATCTATTCCACGGGAACCGTACATTTCTCCGGGTTAAAAAGTTATCTACTAGCACGTGCTGTTCCAGACTATAATCTATCTCTGTGCCTTTCATCCAGATTCGTTCAGCCGTTCTGGCGTGATTGAGTAACAAACATTCGTCCATACAAACTTTCGCATTTATAAAATATTTTATGGTATTATTTACCACGTTATAAAATTTAATAATATAAGTGTAAGATAAAGTTTACTACAATCTTGTAGTAAACTTTATCTTACACTTATATTATTAAATTTTATAACGTGGTAAATAATACCAGGTATCTACCTACTTTAATTTAAGATAAACATTTAACAAGAATTTGATTACACGTTATTGTCTGACTACGCGACGGGTTTCCTAAAACATATTATATTGCTTTATGACTCAAATGTAAAGTTAATTTAGAGTTGTTCCGGACTCCCGACATTCCTACCGTAAATGGTAAGACTTATTTATAGATTTTCTAATAAAATTAATAAATACAAATCTATACATATAATAAAACTGTAGAGGTCGAGTGTATATGTGTACATAGAAAAAAAATGCTAAAAACTGAGCCAGGGGGATGTAAGAAGGGAAAAAGAACAAATCCAGATTTTTTCAATTTTTTTGTTTCTCTGTTTGTCTCTTTGTACGGGCTAATCTCCGAAACTGTTGGACTGATTTAAATGAAATCTTGCATGGGTGTACCTTATATCCCCGGTCAACATTTAAGATAATTTTCATGCCAGAAAATTAAAGAGTTCCCGTGGGATAGTTAAAAAACTATAGTAATTTATACAGATTAGTACACAACAACTTATGCACTTAATTTCGTAAAATTTGGCATGCTGATACCTTATATTGCCGGTCAAACAACAGGTTACTTTTTATTCTGGAAAAATGAACGGTTCCGTGGGATAGATGTGTTTGTCGTGCTTTTCTAGAGACGAACTAAAAAAAATAAAGAAAATTTATAAATAATATGCGTACTCAAGTAATAGTATAAACCACCCAAAACGTATTATTCAATAAATTGTCGAAAATGTCGGAGACTTAACATTTATTTGTATATTGTTTTTTTAATAATAAACGACATAGATATATGTTTTAAGTATTAAAAAATATGTCGACACTTAGTTGTATTGAAGGTACTAACGACCATCGGTCACACTGATCGAGTCGTATAAATGATGACACATTGACTTGAATATCTTAAATAAGTAAATATTTTTTTATTATTTCCTTATTGCGTGACTTAAAACATTTTGCACATATTGTTCCGGTTTTTAATAATATTTTATATAAGTCTCAAAATATTTTATGTTAAGCAGGAAGCAAACTGAAGTACTGCGTACTTAATACGTAAAAAATGTTGATAGATGATAAAAATTCTAGCTCGAGCATAATTTCTGTTACATATCTATAGTCTATCTCAATCACGGGCAAAATCAAAATAAATATATTATAGACAAAGGATTTAGTTCCGCATTGCTCTGAAGCAAATAAACTCAAATAAATAGCGGGTGTGGCCTTCCCGGTTCTTCCGCACCAACTATAAACAGAGTGCGGAAATGTGCGCCCGAAGCAGGGCGACGCATAAAACCTATTCAAATCATTTATAAATTTTAAGTTTATTAGGAACCTACCAAATATCAGAAACCTTGAACATAATAGTGATAATTTCATAACGTGAAGAATTTAGTTGAGCATTTTTAGCCACACAACATATTTTTATGTACAAAATTCTACCATACCTATGTTTAATTAGTTGAAATATAGTTTAATACACTGTTAATGAATTAAAAAGAACATAAATGAACTTGTTGAGAGAAGCTTAAGCGATGTTTTATATGTGTACCTATATAAATGTTATAACTTTGCGTGTAATACATGTAAATAAAATATAGATAAATAAAACACAATATTAAGAAACAATTTAAAACCAAGTAGGGGTTAGAAAATTCAATCAAAATAACATATTTTATTCATAATTAAATGGATCTCTCGAAACTATTAAAAATTTATTACTGATTAATTCTTTAAATAAGATCATCATTAATTATTAATAATTCGAAATAAGTACAATAAGTACTATGTACCCTAGTACATAATTAATAAGATTTATACTTAGAATTAACACCTATAAATCTTAAGGATTCTTGTAAATATTGTGGATATTTGACTATATAGCGATTGGATGTTTATTAGTGAGTTAGCGTGTATGAATGACATCACAATTTACATCGTCGTTACCATTTCAGGCCATTGCACCTTACCTCCAGGCCAATTATTATTTTCGAAATAATTCTCACGTCTTATATACTCGGATGACAATAACATTGATGGATATCGTCAAGCTTTGTATGAATTATAATTAACACAATGTATTTGAATTGGTGTCAGTGACCATTTTCATGCCTCTATTGATAGGTAACAAATCTTAAGATTCTTATCCTTATAATATAATTTTGTACATCAAGTCAAGTTTTTCACTATAGTATACTGACGGTGACATACTGACCATGCAGAGCGTTCGAATGTGTTCACCGTCAATTACCCGATCAAGTTATCGTTAACGGATGAATAAGATAATAACTGGTTCAAAGGATGGATAATAGTCATGCTAATTGTGTCATGTCTTTGTAGTGCTATCAGCTATAGGAATAACGGAATATTTTAAAATGCGGAATTGGCTAGGAGTCCGACGTAGAGTTGGCTGCCGCAACGCCAGTCGGCCGCCGACCGTCCGTCGAGGCAGCGCGCACAGGCGCGAGTGTCAAGGAACATCCGCAACCATGCCGCCTACCACAATGATAGTGCCCTGTGCGTTTCAACCATCGTAAACCTCATTATTTACTATACTCATGCTAACTTACAACCACAATGTTATTCAGAATTGTGAAGTTCATGTGGAGGATAAGATAGGTTAACCAAAAAAAAAAAACATGGTGTTCCATCTTTATTGTGTATAAGATTTATTCAGTGACGCAAATACGTTTACTACAAAGTCGCGTAGATTAAAAGACATTTTCCAAGTGTATGTGCGGGCAGAGGAAGGGATGTTTAGTGCGTTTGTTGACTACGCGTAGTGTTTACGTTTTCGTTCTGGCATTGAATGCGGATCCCGAGTTGAATTGTGTGCTGGCCACGTTTTAATGCTTCGAACTGTCAGCATCAACATCTGTTTCATTCATATTATTTAATTTTTTTTTTAACATTTTTATACGGGTTTTATATTAAAATTAATGCGCAAATTTCCGGATGTGTTTAAACTTATATTACCATCTGTTTTACCCGTGAGGATCAGTGCGAACGGATCGTTTACCTTTGCGGAACACTTTCTAATTTAAGGTGACCCATCACATTAGTCAGTAATATTTATAGCGACCCAAATAAGTTTATGAGTCTTTTTGTATTTGTATAGCTCAGTGAAGGTAAAACAGCTTCATTTATTTTAGAAATTAACGACATTTGGCAATAATGTAAGTTACTGGATTGTCTAATTTAAAAAACGTAAAAGCTTCGTGTGCGTAAGCTCCTCTACAGCTTTTAGCAATTTGACAAGAACTTTAAATCATGATTGATCTTTGGATTGACAAAATGTTTATAGTTACTGTTCGTGCGTGTTCAACCACAATACAATTGTTAACAATTAACTGTACTTCTTTAGCGTGCTTCAATCAAGTCCGAGAAATAGGGTCAACTGCTCATACATTAGACAACAATCGGTATATTACATGGATACACATACAATCCGAAATTAACATCGAAAAGCGTCACAAATCCAAAGCAATGATGGCTTTTTACATCTTTTATGTTAGGACTATAAATGGCATTATTCACAGTATTGACGTAGACACCACGTTAGACACGATGGTAGTGTTGTTAGTTTAAAGAGCGTGGGTTTTGTGCTTTGAACACGTGATAAAATCTATTCTCTATATAGAATCAGTTGCTCGTTACTACACCTACACGTAACGTTAACGTTGCTGAGATATTAATGATTTATTTATGATTTCGATACTAGGGAGTTAATTAATTTTCGGAAATCTAATTATCGAATTTTATAATTTAGGGTCTTCGATATTTCAAAATATTTAAACTCTATACTTTCATACGATGGAAGATACTAAGCATTCGCACTTTCTGTCTCTTGAACTTAATTTTAAAATTAAAATATTCGTATTCGTTTTAATAGTGGTAGATTCCTCACGGACTGACTACACTGACATTTAATTTAAATTTAAAATATAATTGTCGATACATAAGTGCTTGTAAGTCTTTTTGAATATAACAATACCACCTTCATTTGATTAATAATGTAATGCACGAAAAAAACCATATTTTTTTTATCTTCCCTCAAAATCAGAATTCGTATGACTAAATTTGTAATTTGGTTTGGTAAGCAGAGCCGGATGAAATACGCCGGGACAAACGGACAGACATCGACTAAGTACGCGACTGATCTTATATAGGTTTTATATTTTTTTCAAGATAATTATATTGGCTGTTAAAATGTGCGATTATTGAAACAGTTAGTTACATTTAAACAAATACTGTTGTGTATAGAAAATATTGATGATGTCACTATATACATATGTCGCTGACCTTACATACCTAACGTGAACTGGATTGTTACAGGATAAGTTTAATGAAATGCGAAAGTAATTTTATTTCCAAAGTGATAGTCATTATATATATATATATATATATATATATATATATATATATATATATATATATATATATATATAGCAAATCACCCTCGCTCCGCTCGTTTTCGTCTCTACTTACGTTTTAACGTTTAGTATAAATTTCTCAGAGATGAGATATTTTTCCGCAGTAAAAAGTATCCTATATGTTGACCCGGATAACCAGCTATCATCATACTAAATTTCATCAAAATCCTTGCAGTGGTTACTTGGAACTTGGCATTAACGCTCTTCAATACAATTAAATAAAAATGTGTTTTAGAAATTTTCGAAATTCAGCCACTAAGAGGATAAAATAGGAAATGAAAGTGTTTATGAAACTCTGTAATTTTTTTATGTTAAATACATGGAAGGTGGTTATTATCATTAAAATAAGAAATAAAACAATACGTATATCCGATTTTTGGAAATTCCACCCCTAAAGGGATAAAATATGGGATGTAAGTCTGTCATTTTTAATAATACATATATTAAGTTTTTTTTTTTAAATTCGTTCCTTAAAAGGGTAAAAGAGGGTTTTTGTAGTTTAAACTGCGTGCTGTGAAGCTGCGGGTTCTCCTAGTTAATAAGAAATTATAAGAGAACAGAATATTGCTATATTATTCTGTATAATAAATGAAAATTGATTAGAAAAGTTTCGAGGTACTGATCTAACTTTCGACGACTCTATTTGTTCTCTTTTTTCTCGTGTATTTAATAATTATAACTATTCAAAATTATGAAAACGAAAAATACAGTAAATGGTATGGATCTAACTAATTCTTTTCCTTTTGTACTATAAATTTTGTGCTACAGAAGTCAATATTTGATTGTAATTCATAGTCCATACATGTGTCTACTTTTTATAAATCATAGAAAACAGACACTACAACGGAAATCTATTAAATCATATTTGTCTATAATTATTAATGCACTTCCTGCACTTTGTTATTCCGGAATAAGTAAATAATGTAACATTGCGCAGGCAGCGAGGCGTCGCCACCTCCGTGCGAGGTGTTCCTCGGGGGATCCTGCAATCCGACCACATGGAGATCGGACATCGCTATACCAATGCTTAAGAAAATGGGCATCACATATTTCAATCCTGTAAGTTTTCTAACATGTTATTTTTTAATCTTACTAACTCAAAACAATTAATAAACTAGACATGTACTATGCCCTTATAAAATGCTCAATTTATAAGCCACATCATCGAAATGACTGATGAGGTCACTGAGGCGGTAATTTAATGAGAGTGGAGTCAGCGATCGGCTCCTTTATCGGTGATCTCGAAAGAACTCAAACACAAGGCTAATTCATTTTTATTATTACGCCTTTAATTTTTATTTTCATACTCAATCACCGTCTAGCATTTATTTGTGCCTTTTTGTCTCTTAGGTCGTAGGTTCTATTTTCTTTAGGGGTATAAAGTACTAGAATTTGGGAAGTAAATAAAAAATATATTGGATTGAATCTGTCCAACAATATTAGAATTACTTTAGAAAGTAATAAACCTAGACTAACTTTGAAGACTAAAGTTTTTAAAGTTAAAAGTAACAATTTACAATTTTAGGTATTTGTTATTAGCAGTAAAGGTATGCTACAGCATACAAAGGCCTACAGGCCTTCGTATTTAAATTTATTGAAATTTCAACACTGAATGTACCTACTGTGACTGTCGGTTCTACATAGTAGCTATATTATATAATATAGCTTACGTCTATAGGTTTGAGATATCGGCAATTTTTAAATAACGTAAGAATAACTATACATATAATAAAATTGTAATGAAGCCGAATCTGTACATTAGATATTTTTTGGAAAATCTTATCGAAATAAACATTATTATCGATACAGAGGCTGAATCTGTAGTTTTTAGAATTTTTGTCTGTCTGTCTGTTACCGCATCACAGAAAACCACTGGAGGGATTTTGATGTTATTTGGTATGGTGATAGCTGGTTATCCCGGTCATCATATAGGATACTTTTTATCGCGGAAAAATGTCTAATTTCTGAGAAGAAATACAAAAAACTGTAATGTTAGAGTATACTAATATGTAAAACCTAAGAGTTTGGTTTTTGGTCATCTGAACGCGGGCGGAGCCGCGGGCAATGCTATAATACTTATATAATTAACCAAAACAGACGTGATCTGTTAAGAAGTTGTAGCTGTACTCAATGACTTGAGTGTATTTATTTTTTTCTTTGTAAACTACTAGTTTTATCTTGACGCCAGTATTATTTTATATTTAATGGTTACTAAATATTAATAAACATGACAACATTCCTTAACAGGTTTCTAGCAACAAAAAATAAATAATCGAGTATCGACCGCCAGTCGGAGTACCTATTGAAATACATTTTCATAGTCTCATGTGCAATATCGGAGATAATGCGTATTCCTTGAATATGTAACTTAAACGTGATTATATTGAGTAAAATAAAAACCGTACAACACGTTTAACGTAAATATTTCGACTACTTATAGATAAAATTATTAATACCAATAAATAAAATAACACTATTATAATATTTCAAGTAGGTATGTAATATGGTAATTTTATTAACAAATACTAATTAATTAGATTCAATTTTCACAATTTTATTGATAGTTTTAGGTAAACTGAATCATATATTGTTGATGGCCATTTTTGTTGACTCCTACACATTATATTCGATTGACATATGTGTAATTTTACATAACAAATGTATTATAATCGTGTTACCAGGTAGTTCAATCGGCTTACATACCGCGCAAAAAGTCTTGCCGCTCTATATTTAACACCTCTAGGTAAATTTCTAAGAAATTAATTAAAATTCTAAGAAATCTATCGTTAACTGTCACGCTGGCGTCTCCGCGGTCGCGGAGGGATTAACTATACATTAATTAAATAAAACAAATGACTTAACTATAGTTTACTAGAATTGAATGTATTGTTGTCCTGCATAGCAAGTAGACGATTGGTCGACGGAGTTAATAGAAGTGGAACATCGCGCGAAGGCTGAAGCTAGAGCTCTTTTGTTCGTGCTGGACAGTGAGACGAGAGCCGTCGCGGCCAGCGTGGAGGCCGCACACCTCGCCGCGGCCCCACGAGACCTGCTGCTAGTACTGAAACCCTATTCGCGACACCAGATGATCGGCCGTGAAACTATCTCGGACCAGTAAGTAAAGCCATATACGATTCTTTCTCCATTGCGCTATTATCTATCTTTACCGCTCTTCTATTTCTCGTAGCATCAACAAACACTTATTGGTCCATCGCACACGAGCCCTCAGCGCCCGGGACACCATAGACTGCTTAAATGTAAGATAACGGTCCATTTGACTCGCATCTACAGTCCAGTAGGTACCAGTAAATTTATGCAGTCTATATTAAAATTGGATAACTGTAATGGACTTCTAGAATTGTTTTATGTTTATTTTCAGAGAATACGTTGAGCTATCGCGAGCGCGGGCGACATTGCAAGAAGCGGTAGAACGCCGAGGTCTACCCGCGTTTACAGACATCCCCGCGGCGTTGCGTTGCGCTCGCGCCGTCTTGCGTGGGGCGCGGACGCATCCTCGTCACTCCCTTGGTAACACGATACTGCGGCTAAAACGCGCGTATGATGCAGCGGGCGGCAGAAACGCGCGGTTGTCACGCGCACGAGCCGTCGAAGCTCTCAGAGAGTCGACGAGAGCGCCTCGCGACCTCGCCGAGCGGTGTTTGCCCCCTAACGCAGACACGATCGACTTTGAAACCTTTTGTGCTGCCGTCGCTGAATTAGCCGCTGATACAGGTAAAATTACTAATTAACTAAACTTATTACCCAATTTCAGAAACTCCCACAGCAGCTCTTAAATCATTGAAATTCGTAGTTTTGCTTGTAAATAATATGAATTATTTTAGTAAAGGTTTCCCCGATTGTTGAAGGTTCGCAATCCCCGCGAACTCCGTCGGGCTCGAGCGTGGCCGCGCGTGTGCGCCGCGCGTTTCGCTCTCTGCGTGACTTGATCACGTCGCCCGCATTGTCCCCCGGTGCGTGCACGCACGACAAGCTTTGCGTTTGATTTATCGCCCATACAAGCGCACCGTTACTTACACGTTACTCATGTTGAGATAACGGACAAAAAACTTCTCATGCCTAAATACTTTTAAATACGAAAGTAAATTACATTTGGTCGAATATTTCTACTTAATCGAATATATCTGTATAGCTTATGACGTATGTACTTTCTTTGATTATATTTATATCGGTCATTAAACTTTGTGACGATTATATTCTATGGCAGCTTACATACTTATTTCGCTTTTTGTTCGATATATTTTTTTTATTCACATTGCAATTTATAGCGGCATTTAGGCTAATGTTGATGAGATGTATTTTTAATCTTTTGAATATTGTTGTTTAATATCCAAAATTTTAAACTCAAACTCAATAAAAAAAACACCCCGGCCGACCTCGTATATCGTAATTAAATATTAAGTCATAGATGTGCCAGGAATGTATCTAAAAATAACGGCGAATGCACTATAAACTTGCAATTTATCAAGTCACGCTCGTTAAATGGCTCAGAGTTTTGGCCATGTCGCACTCTACGTGAGGAGGCGTAACGGTGCGCTTAAAGCGCAATCTTCACTATGCCAACATGTATAAATATATTTCATTCATTCATTCATTCATTTTACTTTGCAGCTGTGATCGCTGTACGTTATCTATTTCCCTCGCAGATAGAATTTTCAATTGTAATCATTCAACATAATATGTAGCTGTAAACATCGCTTATTTATCTTATCACTTTATACACTTCACTAAGAAATTCATGTCACTCAGGTTTCATTCTGCGAATGGACTCATATGCGGTGTGATAATTTTGTTTGCATCCGATTTGATTTTCAGTTTTGTCTCAAGGCGTTTTTGCGAGTTTATTTTTGCCATATCTTTTTAAATATCACTCATTTGTTGTTTATATATAACCATCATCTTGTTAAGTTTGAATGTAATATTAAAAAGTTTGTGAAGTTTTACGACATGACATAATAATGTATAGGTATACGAGAATAAATAAATGTCCAAGCCAACTATCGAGAGAGAAGTGTAGTCGTCAAGGACTTCTAGCTAATTTTATCAAATTTGACGCATTATTTGTTTTGTGTACTTTGAATGTATGACATAAATTAAAACGACTCCACGGCTTTTTATAAATTGATACTGTCCGAAAATATTTCTTTTCTAATGAGCAAAAAGAAAATGATTGAATATGAATAATCCAATGTGTCTTCAATTTATTCTTTCTCTCAAGTTTTTACTACGATAGGTACATAACTATAAAACTAAACATTACAGTAAAACATTACTTATATATAAGAAATGTTTTAGAATACCAGTCTCGTCACTCAGAATCTGAGAACACGGAAGCGAGTGCGACGTCGGGTGCGAGCGCGACGGAGAGAGCGTCGAGTCGGGAGTCGCGCGAGAACGGCCTCAGAGTGCACAACCCGCGTCTGAGGGCGTACGGGCAGAAACTGTCCTTGTTTATCCCTAAGGTATTATATATAATTGGGAAGTTTCTTAGATGATCGGATGGTTCTAGTACATTTAAGGGTGAAATGATACATGATTTATGTAATTTAGCATTTATATAAGAACGTATTGATTCTCATCCTGGTTAAGGCTTCCTGTAGGATACTCAACTTTATTGCTGTTTGTTTGCAGGAGAATGTTAAAAGAAAATGCTGTTCACGCGGACGAAGCCGCAGGCTAAAATTGGTTATAAATATAGTTATATGGGAGAGTATTGTCGTTAGTCATACAGATTTATCCTGTTCTGGTTGAGGCTAAGTGGGTCGTTATACCTACTTACTTTGTAAGCAGTAAATCAACGCATTATGCATTGTCTTAAAATTACTGGAAAGTGTGGGGTGATGTTTGATTGTATGCCTCTTTGTTTGCGGTATTTTTATTTATTACATTTTGAAAAAAAAGTTAAATATCACACTTTAACTGATACTATTTCGATTAATATTATGTTGAAAAAATGATAGACATTTATAAGCGACTAATCCGAAAAACCAAAAATAAAATAAGCTGTCTTAAAATAAAGCAACAGTTAGTCGGACCATTACGTCAGGGTTATATAGTCACGATTTTTTTTATTTTGTCTTTACTATAACAATCTGAGAACTATTATACACATACACGTTTGGCTCAGTTTGTAGTGACTCTACTTGCTGTGCCAGCGGTCGCGGGTTTGAGTCCCGCTGGGGGCATCTATTTGTGTGATGACGGATGTTTGTACTCCAGTCACGGGTGTTTATATTTATAATATATAATATGTATTAAAAGTTATATATGTGTAGTGTATCAATTACCTGGTATCCATAACATAAGCCTCGTAGCTTACCATGGAACTAGGTGGCGCTGTGTGTTAATGTCCCAACATATATGATATTATAATATAATAGCGAAAGTTTGTATGCGTGCGTGCGTGCGTGCGTATGTGTGTGTGTGCGTGCTGTGTTCGTGCGTACGTGTGTGTGCGTGTGTATCTACTACTTTTCACATACTAACATTCGCATTAACAATAGGTAATCTAATAATAACAAAAACATATTGATTCCAGAACGGCGGCAACAGGAGCGCGGAGCCTCAGCCGGAGTCGGGCGCGGCGTCGGGCGGCAGCGGCGAGGTGTTCACGCCGGGCACGGAGCGCCGCCTGCAGCGCCTGCCCGCCATGCTGGGCGCGCCCGTGCACGACGTGTACCTGGGCGGGGCTTTCCCTGTGAGTACCCGTACAGTAAACACCAGCGGTTACCCATTTTTAATGGCCACGGAACCCTAATCTATACATACAGAAAAATAATATTGAAGTGTCTGTTTTTAATGTTAAAATAACAGCTTTTTACTAAATACATATGAAATTATATATGTTACATACTTATAAGAAAAACATAATTTAAAGCAGTTTTTGTCTGTCTGTTTGTTTGTTTGTTCTGGCCGTTCACCGAAACGGCTGGACTGATTTTGACGGGACTTTTACTGGCAGATAGCTGATGTTATGAGAAGTAACTTAAGCTACTTTTATTTTAGAAAAAAGTTTTTTAATTGTGTCCCGCTCAAAAAAATTAAAATGCACCGAACGACGTACTCGAGCGAAGCGAGGGTAAGTTGCTAGTTCATCATAATTTTTTAAACGAATACCCATTTTGATAATAACTGCTTGTGTTGTAGTTAGAATACATTCTTGTTTGACTTGAAAGAACTTATCATCAATGAAAAATATTAATACTTATAATAATATTTATTGTATATTTACAATAAATATTATTATAAGTATTAATATTATAAACTATCTTTTCGGATTATTTCGCGGATTTATTTTGATTTTTGGTTCCCGACGTTTCGAATGCTTTACAGCATCCATGGTCACGGGAGAGACTGAGGTGTTACATATCTTGAAGGTATAATTAGTTTTATAATTGAAAATGGAATATTATTTATTTAATTTTTGCTGTTATTCTTATAATTATTACAATTTTTAAAATATTAATTAGTAATCTATATTTAGTGTTGCCATTATTATATTTATAACCATAAAGAAAAATATAAAATATAGTATTAATTATTTAAGCCATATAATTGTTCTATGTGTAATTTAAAAAGTTAAAATTAATTAAGGATAATAATTTTAATTTAGTTTGCTATTATTTAAAAAAGACACCTTATTAATCAACACTATTACTATATACTTTTACAAATGAGAAATGAATAATATTAATCTGAGCGGTCATTTTGATCTACACAGCAAGAGCTTACTATGTCTACCTGTCTGTTATGTTTAGATTTATTATTTGATTTCATTATATTAATAACAGGACCCCATGACGATGGTAGTATCCAGCCATCTTCCCTATTGAATTTTGGATGTTTTTTAATTTCTATGGCTTCTCGAATCATTTTAGGGCGATATCAGTTTTCTTTCGCTATGATTAACATTTAAATTAAATAAAACTCGCACAATAACTAACACCACATTATGTTAATAAAAACAAAATTTAATATTTTCCTTTCAATATCCCTCACTACTTGAAATAAATCATCCGTTCTAAATGATAATCTGAACAAATATTTGTGTTGACATTACAATTTGCTGCAGTCCAAGTGAGCGCTATGAAAATATTTCTCTTTGATATTCTAGTAAGATATGATGTCAGTCTCGCGGGAAATAGAAAGGCGATAAAATTATACGCATACCTTAACATTCATTATGTATCGGAAAAGAACGAATAATTGAAAATGGTATTTCATTATGCAATAAAACTAATAAATTTTAGAAAAAAAATAGTTTAGTTTTATTATTCTTGAAAATTTACTTATGCATAATTCAATCTATTACTAAATTGATCATCTATATCACTTAATAAGATTACTAAGGTTAGCATTTATAACTCAGCACGTTATCAAGGCTACGTATTACGTATATGGGACAAAGATATCTATTTACATGTAACTGGGCTAAGTCGTTATAATGCCCCTTTTAGACGCCAATAAAGTTCAATGTTGAATAAATTTTCTATATGTGTTATTACTTTGAAAAAGTCATCTTTAAAGGTTTATTCGTTATTGATTCGCCCACTCGCGCCAGTCGCCACACATTGACCCAAAAACCTGAATGTAACTTCGATTATACCGATACAAAAGTAACTGGCGGGTGAAAACTATTCTCATGACATAAACATAACACAGTGAAAGTTTATGTATACAATATTCTTATTGCTATAGAATTAGTTATGTTTATATTTTTTTAATTACTGTATACGCTTTCACGTAACCGTATTTTTTTTTTGATTTTCCAAAAAAGGCACGTATGTAGGTATATGTGCCAATTTTAATTGTCTTGACGTTTGAACGCTTTGTTCACATGCCAAAAAAAACGCATTCATATCGAGTCATAGTTCGTTTTACGATAAATATCTTTTAACCAAATAGAATGTGTAGTATCGTTTATTGAATGGCCTGTAGTTAGCACACAATGCGCCTCTCTTGTTCCCCGAACCCTTGTTAGTATAATGCGTTTCCAAACAAACCATACTTAGCAAGCACGTAATTATCAACTGAGTACATGCGTTCACTCACGCACCCCTACAAATTGTATTACGCATAATTACCTACTTTTGTACTATATCAATAAGATATTAGGGTAATTACTCTGCGCTCGATCATTTAAATGCTAATTACTACACTAATATTTAACAATTGACTAATCTTTTGGTTACTTACTGTTTAATATTCAAACAACGGTTTTTATTACCTCATTTTGAGGTCCGCTGACTTTTAGTTTTAATTTTGATGAGTAATATATGGTGTCACCCTCTGAGTAATAGTAGTTAGTTTTTTTTTCTATAGATAACCATTAGTCGATATAACTATGACTAATTTATGTAATTCATATTAGATCTAGTAGATAAAACGTAGCCAGAATGTTAACATATTCTCTACGTTATATATGCGTCAATAATAAATATTGATTCTATCATTATTTATTAAATTAACATTTTTCTATAATTATCATTGTAAAATGTAAATATAATTGTAGAAAATATCATCACTTGTTAAATACTGTAATTTTTATGGGCGCTTTTATATTTCTATTACATATAGTGGCTTACCCTCGCTTCGCTCGGGTGCGTCTCTGGCTACGTTTTTTTTTAACGGAACCGTAATTCTTTTCTGAAATAAAAGTAGTCTAAGTTACTCCTTATAACACCGGCTATCTGCCAGTGAAAGTCCCGTTAAAATCGGTCCAGCCAATTCGGAAATTAGCCGGAACAAACAAACAATCATACAAAAATTTTAAAAGTTGGGTTTTTCTTAAAAGTACTGTATATAATTTTATATTTAGTAAAAAGCTGTTATTGTGACATTACAAACAGACATCAATTTTATATATTTGTATATATTGAAACTCGAATGCGCGGTAACGCTAAATTAATGAGGCATATAACGTGTAAATCTTTACTTCGTTTTTAATGAATAATTTTATATAATGCATATGTGATACTTATATATATTTATGTAAACGCGTTTTTAACGCATCTTTCCTTTTTCCAGTCAAACAACACACGACCAGAAGAAATATTGAGGCGGGAGGGCTTCACATATGTAGTACCGCGAGTCAACGACTACACGCGCATGTTCTCAGCACCAGCGCGTCGCACTGCGCCTGCGCCGGAGTCCCCTTGCAGAGATAAGAAGCCAAGGCCGGACTGCAGCGCCCACTCGCCCCACTCCCCCTCCCGGGACATGCACTCCCGGACGCAGGGTGCGACCTCCCCCCACTCCCCCTCGCAACCGCTGGGGGCAACCTCCCACTCCCCCCGGCCGCACAGTGCGCCCGCCCCTACCACTCCCCAATCTCCGGTAGATGTGGTACTAAGGGAGCGAGCGCCGGAAGCCGACAGCCACAGCGATAGGCTCAGCGCGTCCGATTTTTATAGCGTCACTGAAGATATCACGCCGCAGCCCTTCAAAGGTGATTGTAAAATACATGATAATAATGTATATGCTGTTTAATTTAACTAATAAATAAAGTATAGATATTAAGTATTAGTATTAAATTTCATATACAAGAAATTGTGTGTCTTATAAAGTAAATCCAATAGCGAAAATGGAAAAAAATGTATAAAAGACAAATACTTTTTTTCAACACTCACAGGCAATTCTTGAGTTTTTATAATATGTAAAATATAACTTCAATAAATATAATTTAATTAATTCACATACAACTGATCGATTACATATATAAATGTGATTTATTAAATTGACGCGAGATGTTCACAAAAAATATGACTTATATCAAATATAACATATTCTGTAGTGTTCATTAAATTGTCCTGTGTCAGGGGGTCCGTAAAATGTCCACAAAATCCCTCTGTAGTACAAAATTATTTGCTTACATTTAATATATGATTGTTTTATTTACTCATTTAACTATTTTATAATTCCAGGTACATACGACGAAGAGTTGCTCCTCGGGTCGCGTGTGCTGGTGTTCTCCCTGAGCGCCGAGTCGCCCAGCTTCGCGGCGATGGTGCTGGCGGCGCACTACATGGGGCTGCGCCCGCGGCACACCGTGCTCATAGTGCAGCCCATGGACCCCGTCAAGGCGAAGCCGGTAAATATAGCGCTGGTGTTACGTGTGCGGGTGTGTGTGTGTGTGTGTGTGTATGCGTACGCGTGTGGTTTTTGTGTGGGTGTGTGTGTGTGAAATTCGGGATGAAGATGTATGCCTCAGACTAAGGAATGATTGTTTTTAATAACATTCAAATATTAATAGAATATTTATTGTGGTAAGTGATGCTGTTAATAAATAAAAATAGCTTAAGGGTTTTAAAAATATAAGCTACCGTTATGCTATTTCTCTTTCAATTGGAAGAGAATATAGTATTATTTGTATTATTTTTATTAGTCATATTTTCTTTTCAAAACTATGAATTAACGTTATAAAATTTACCTTATCCTTTAAAAAAAGTAAAAAATGTGTTTGCCATACACATTTTTTCACGCTAATATTTTTGACTTTGACATTTGTTTTGGCGGAATCTGTCTATATTAGTCTGAGATTAAAGTATACAAATTTAACCACACTAGTGAGACGTTTTACTTATGCGTATTATTTCGTATAAAAAGATTTGCTCTCAGTGTAGTATACTAACATTTGATATTTCCACAGTACAGCGAAGTGGCAGTGAAGGACTATAACCGCGGGCGCCATTACCTCACGGACCTGGCGCGTCGTGCCAAGGTGCCGGTGTTCGACACAGTGGATGCCGCCATGGCCTGCGTCGTACAACGCCTGCGCACTACGCCCTGACACCACACACACACACACACGCAAACATACATACATATGTACATGCGCGCACACACATATATGTACATGCGCACACGCCTAAAATAATATATACTGATCGTGTTGAACTGCTGTTGATGTAAGTGTAGGGTATGTTGGAGGGGATGTCATGTGTATTAGGAATTTGAATCTTGGAGATATGTTTAATGGAAGGAGCCAAAACGCTTGTTGCGTTAATATATTCTTAAACTTTCTAGTAATTTTACATACGTTATTAATGTTCAACAATTTCTTGTTGTGTCTTCTAAACCTATAACACCCCTCCATCTATACGCTGCACGAAATAACAAAATTAATGTGCAAAATATGGCAACCCTATAGCGTACAAAACACGCACAAGTGCCACACACTGTTGTATCCATCACAATATATTTGTAAATGTATGCTTTAAAGAGGAATTTACTGCTCAGTTACAAACACCAGTTGTCGTCTAGACGAAATGTGAATCTCATTCATTCTTTCCATACAATCAGATTCCTCATACGTAATTCCATGATCACAATGTACGTAATAAAGACATCACAAGCATAGGTTATCGCGGCAAGGAGTCTCATACGTGTACTTATTTGTTACGTTACGACGTTCGATACTTAGTTTAGCTCTAGTACAAAGTCTCTCTGTAACTTGTCACTCTCTATTATAAAATGTTGATGAGTTTTCTGTACGTGCCGATTGTAAATTCAGAATGAAAGGGCCGAATGTAAGGTGAAGGTCTTGAGTTCAACAAATCTCTGTGATTAATTCGTTTAGGAATTTTTTTTATGTCTTGTGAATTTTCAATGCATTAGATAATAATTTGTAATGTAAGTTAAAAGTACGGGAGGATGATAAGTGGCATGTTAACATGTATTAATGAATCTTAACATGACAAACGCATATGTCAGTACACGACGCGACGCCGACGGTGAGGTGTCCGGTGATAAAATGGCGTCGCACTTAAAATTTACAGTGAAGTAAGTTTTATAACGATAGTGAAATTTCATACAAATTAAATTATATACTTTAAAAAGACAAATAATTTGCGTCAACAATAAAAAATTCAAGCTACATACATGTTGTGTTTGTTACGACGTAGCTGCATCATATGTTTTGATGTATAACTGTTCTATTTGTTAGAAAAGTGAAATCTGAAAGTGAACTGTGTAAGTGAACACTCAAAAGTGATTCGTGGAAATTTTTTTAAATTGTAACTTACTTCATCACGAACATAAAGATGAGTCGCCAGCTTAATTTTGGTATTTATCTGCCTTATTTATTCTAAACGTGTATGATTTTAGCAAATGGTGATCTACAAGTGCCGTTTGTTTAACTGTTAGCATACATTTGGTATCTATTGACGTTTCTCTCATATTAGATCTTGTTAGTGTATTGGCATAATGCTGTTATATAATATATGAATACGTTTACTAAACCGTCGGGATAATGGAAAGTACAAATGCGTCTTGCTCACGTAGCAAATTTAAGAGTATGTCGTAATGCCTAATTATTCGGAAAATAATTTACTATGCAAAATTAATTGTAATCACCTTATACTCATTTTTAATCTAGATATAATAAAATATTAGATTCTAGAGGATTCTATATGCAAAATTTAAAAATAGCTTGTGAATTCAATAATCGAGCTTCTGAAGCTTCGGTTCCATACCTAATATAGGTATAGTGTAGGTAATATTAGATAATTTAAGTCGTAAAACTTTGACCCACTGTCACTAAAATATTACAATTATATATAATAATCGGCAAATATTATTTGCTAGTCACACTATCCATTAACATATATAAGTACTTTGTAATATTGTTTGATAGTACAAAAATCTAATTTATAGAAAAAAATATTTCATATATTAATTGTAATTATATGCCATGTACGCTTATTTTAAACTAAAAACATCACATGTAAATATAGAAATTTGTAATTATAACTGTGTCTATTATTATTGTACACATCCTCAAATACTTTATTATTTATAAACTACAAGCAGACCCGGCCACGTGTTGCTGTGACACGCGTATGAAAATCGTTAATTTCGCAATAAAGGAAATAATCGGGACAAAAACTATCCTATCTTTTAAGTTGAAATAAATCACACATTTTGAAAAAAAAACGTTTAAATCGGATAAGTAGTTTCAGAGTTCGTCCTGCACCAACATCGTGACACGGGAATTTTATATATGTATTAAGATTTTAAAATGGGTCATCGCGAACCAGACCTATTTATGCGGAACTACATGCTTAGAAGGTTATAATATAATAACTATAGAAGCGATTCAAATGATAATATATTCTTTTAATTAAATAACACTACATATTACAAATCTAAATGTGAAAATGTTGCTTTTTATTTCACATAATAATGCATTCCTAACCGACTTCGGTTACGGCAGCCAATTTCATACTATAGTGCCAGGCGTGTGCCAGACACAAGTACCATTAATTATTTAGACCCGACCCTCTGGATCTGCACCCATACATGCTAGCTACTAGACCAACGAGACAGTTTATGAAATATGAATATAGTAAATGAAATACAAGAGCTTCTCTATTTTGATGTTTTATGGTCTTTTAGACTTTTTATTAAAATAGGTACATAATCGTTTTTTCAAGTCCGCCGAAAATGAAAGAAAATATTAGTACTGGATGTAGTAAGATACATATTAAATAAGTCTATCCAATAAACACATAATTACAATTGACGTTTTGAAAATTAATAGTAATTATTCCATCCAGCACAAAAAATGCAACGCAGTTGGTTTCTCCTGTATTTTAAAATCAGCTATCAAAATTCAATAATTTGCTGTGCATTTTTCTTGGAAATATAGTTTAAATGAAAAACAATAAGCGCTATAAATATTTATTCCAATAAAATTAACAAATGTTAAAACACTGTCATTTTATGTTTATCATTTCTTTGCTTCTGTTCATTTAAAATCTGTTTCTCCTTATTCCGCATTATATTCAACTCTTTATTCTTTTCTGCTATCTGCATACTAATACTTCTATGACCATTAGTACCTTGCGGGTACTTTCCCAGACTATTGTTTAATTTTAAAATTTCATTCTCTACTTTCTTGCAATCCTGTTCCACTTTAAATTTTTCTATGTTCAAATCTTTACTTGTAGATTGCTTTATATCAATAGACAAGGCATTAGTCCCAGGCTCGGATGCTTCTGATTTGTCGCCAAGAGTGTTGTTAAGAAAGTTGAACACGTTTCTTCTCTCTCTTTCTTTTTCTCTTTCGTAAGCCCTTTTGTTGCGTTCTTCTTCTCTTTTCTGAAGCCTTTTGAGTTTTTGTTCAACCTAAAATAGTATTTTAATTTATTTACAAACTTATAACTTTAATACTACCCGTATTTTTCGCTATAAGTACACACGTTCCACATTGATATATAGTTAAATTGATAATTAACAATTAAGTGCAAATAGAAAAATAAGAATAACAATAATTTATTGCCTCTATCGTGTATCAAGATATAAAATGTATTATATAAAGTATAAGTCTAATTCTACACATTTACTTATTACTACCTAAAAAAAGGATTTAATACATATTTTTATTCTGAATACGTTGTAATCGCCTTTTGCATTGTTTGTTGCGAAAACTGCCACCGGAAATAAAATATTAAAAGGAAAACGTAATAATAGTTAAAATTAATGTCGGATCTTATTTTGATGATTGATCTTATATGTTCTTTATTGCACATAAAAATTAAAATATACAACATTATGAGAAAATGAACGGTGATGACATTATGAGAAGTTGGATTTATCTCTAACAGAGATCTCTTCCAGTCAACCTATGGGGATTAGAAAGATTGTCATTTAGATAATAAGTAAATAAATTAATAACCATACATACTTTCAAAGGATCTTTCGCAGCTAGTTTCTCAGAGATCGCCATGCAGTGGTCGAGACTCTTGCCGGCAGAGACGCGCGCCTCAACCGGCGCCAGGCGCCCGTCCGCCGCCGCGCCCAGCCCCGTGCCCGGCACGTAGCCCATCGACAGCATTATCTTCGAACCCATACCCTGAAAATGGAATTATTTCATTAAAAACTATTGTTATTGTCCACCAACCCGCACTTGGCCAGCGTGGTGGACTATGGCCTGATCCCCCTCGTACTGAAGGGAGGCCTGTGCCCAGCAGTGGGACGTTAAAAAGGGCTAAATAGAGATTGTTATAAAAGTTTAAAGTTAGGAAAGGTTCCAAATAGTAGCGTATTAGTGTGTATGTATTTTTTCAGGTCAGTCTATCTGTGTCCTCAAACAAATCCGTCCAGCCGTTATAACAAGAGTAACAAACATACACACAAGCAAACCTTTGCAGTCCATTTTAAGTACACTGTGTTTTGATTTAATTATATAGTACCTGAGCGGCCGAGCCTCGGTCGGTGTTTTTGGTCAAAAAACATTTAAAAAAAACAAACTAAAAATTTGAATAAATACAAAAATAAAACGAAAGTAAAAACTTTGTATCCGACCGTGATACGAACCCAGACACCTGTGATTGTCAAACTTGCGCCTTGGCCGTTTGACCACGATGCTTATGTCCTAGCGTGCGAATTAGCGACCATATTTTGCGTGGAATAATGCGAAAGAAAACCGCATGAAAACTCGAAAACACGCGTTTTCACAGACATAAAACTAATCTAAATCGATTTACCGCCCCCGAAATCCCTTGTATACTAAATTTCATGAAAATCTTTGGAGCCGTTTCCGCACGAGAATTACTCGTTTAAATATATTCGATTAAATTTGTTTGAATAGAAACTTCATTACTTAAATAGAATTGTTTGATGTTTTAATATTTCAATTAAACAAATTAATATTTTTAATGGAATATTAATGAGATTATTCATTAGCAATGTATCTCAACAACCTTTTATACCTATTGTTTATTTTAATGCTGTAAATACATAAGTGTGTGTTGCAAAAATATTTTTTTTCATAGAAGAACCAACTATTTTATCATACTGTCTTGCATAACAAGAAATAGTGAAAATCATACTATATTATACATAATAGCGAATATAAGTAGTCCATTCTAAGTAAGTAATTTAAATAAAGGTGAAATATATATTTTTTTATATATATAATCTTTATCGCTTTCAAATAAACCTATATTAATATTTTTTAATGTTATTTCTTTTTGAAAAAAAAAAAATTATTATTAAAAATTGCAAAAACAGGTGGAACATTTAAAGTAGTTTAAGCGCAACGTCATTGGTCAGACGGAATATGACGTCATAATATATTGTAACACAACGACTAGCGGTTTTGTCGCTTACAAATTGAGTCGTCATTTCGCTGTGTATATCATACGGTGACGTCGTCGTGTGTGTGTGTGTATTGTATCCGTAACAGTATGATATTTAAAAAAAATACTAAATTTTAGTTTTTTGGAAGCTGGATATTTTTTACAATTATATAACGATAACCATATTCTCTTCTAATTGAGGAGGCAAAGAGATTATATTAATAAATAGTAACTCAGCATCCCCAGATTCCTTTTGCATTATAATATTACTAAAACTCGGACTATTTATTTGACTTAATTTAAAAATATCATAATACCTGTAGCATATTTTCTTAGCTTAGCGAAATGTTCCTAAAACATTACCCTTTCTAGGTAATCTCTGTTTGTATAGGTAAAAACTGAATAAAAATTGGTTTAGTACTTTCTGAGATCAACCAGAATGAACGCAAAATCAGTGAGATATTTGACATTAATCTATACTAATATTACATAGAAGTAAAGTTTGTGTAAGTTTGTGAGGTTGTAGGGGTAATCTCTGGATCTGAACTGAACTTATTTAGATGAAATTTGGTAAGAAGATAGTTTGAGGCCCTGAAAAGGACTTAGGATACTTTTTATCCCGGAAATTATCCCTTAAAGAGGTGAAAATGAGGATGAAAGTTTGTATTGGGAGGCAAGCTAGGAATGAACCCGAGCGAAGCGAGGATGTGTCGCTATTTTTTAATATGTTGCGATAATGTGTCAAATAGAACAAAATAATACATACTCACTCTAGTATGTCGTTCCCATTCACCCATAGCAGGTGCGTTGTTTTGCAGACTCTTCTCTACCAATAGAACTTGATTGTGGTCAGTCTTTACTGTTTTGCTATCTGGATATTCAGTGTCGCTCAAACTGTCATCGGAGTCGGTGTCATCGCCTTCGGCTGTAAAATTGTAGTTATTTTTAACAAAAGAATCATTAATTCCAATATATTTAGTGTATGATTATAGATTTATTGTTTCTCACAGCCCGATGATTACTGATTTAATTAAAGCCGAGGGCTAATCATGTTTTAAGACCACTACAACAATATCTAAATGTTTAGTATCAAATGTGAAATGGTAATAAAGATTCTTATATTTTTGGTGAACAGATTCTCTTAAGTATAACTTTATAGTAAAGGGTTGGGCTGAGAAGAAGGAAGGAATAGATGCATAGCTTTCTGTAATAAAATCAGAGAACTATGTTCCTTTCTTAATAATATTCTAGCACGCAAGCCTTGATTCATTTTCATTTCCTCAATGAAACAAACTATATTCTGTAAAAGGCAAATTTTATCTCTATAAAACATGTAACGAAGACATAAAGAACTTTTGGAGTTTACCCCTTAGGATTCGGTTTTCATTTAAGCCACCCGGTATGGATATTCTATGAGGATTGTAATTAATACAAGCGTTAACTGTGCAACCTACCTTATGCACCTTTCACTTTGATATGTCACATTGATTAATAATGGCGAGAGTATTCATGTAATAATTAATATTCAAAGTGATCTTAATAGTGAAGTAATACAACCTTCCTAACAGTGTGTTGTATAATTAATATATATTTATGTAATATGATTGATATATTATATTTTACAGAATCAATATGAAAAATGTGAATAGAATAAAAATCTATGTATCGTGTGATACATGCTTTCTCAATATTGTAAGAGATGCGTTTATTTACCTTTTTGCCTATTGCATAATCAAGGACAATCATACTTAAAATGTAAACTACAGTCGTGCGTCGGAGCTGACACACACACTTTTTTTTATAAACATTAATATTATGGAGTTCAAATGACCATCTAAACATAGCTTAGTGTTTTTTTTAACATTAAAGCAAATATATAATAGGTTAAAAACATTTAAATCTTTGAAATATTTTCAGAGTTTAGCAACTATAAACAAAAAATCTTTCATTTTTATAATATAACTAGCAAAACCCGCGGCATCGCTCGGGCTAAAATTACAAAAAATAAATGGTAGGTTTCATACACACTTTCATCCCCTATTGTACCCCCTTGTGGGATGAATTTTGAAAAATGCTAAAACACGTATTTATTTAATTGTAGTGAAGAACATTAATACCAAGTTTCAAGTAATTCTAATCATAAATATTTTTTTGGTTTTATTATAACGTTTTCCGTTTTGCCATTGGAATAAGATTATCTGCCACAGTCTAAGTAGCTTATGTTACTCTCCAGCCCTCCAACTATCTCCACATAAAAAACTACGTCAATCCGTCACTCCGTTTCGACGTGAAAGAAGGACAAACAAACAAACACTTTCACATTTATAATATTAAGTATGGATATGGATAATATAGAATAGTATAGATACAAACATACTAACTATTAAGAGGGAATATTTCTTCAAACAATACAAAATGGTCAGTAGACTTTCTCTTCTCCCCTGTCACTCCATGTTCCACTTTTGCAACACATGATTTTTTCTCTAAGTCCACTTCTTTCACAATAGCTCTGTGCCACAAATGATACTTCTCTGTCGATTTCTTTGCCGTGCTCATATCCTATAATGAAACATGAAAGCTATTTAGGGCAATCAAATACTTATACTTAAATGTACTTGAAAAATATATAATACTTGAAAAACTAAGTTATTATCTATACAGATTACAGATAAATACAATTGAAGTGTATGTTTGTAATGTCAAAATAACAGCCTTTTACTAAAGGCATATGAAAGTATATATGGTACTAATAAGGTTTTTTTTTTTAATTTTTGTTTGTCTGTCCGTTCAGTATGACTAATCTCCGAAATGGTTGGTATGATTTTAACGCAACTTTCACTGGCGGATAGCTGATGTTATAAGGAGAAACTTAGGCTACTTTTATTTTAGAAAAAGAATCAGGGTTTCATGCAAAAAATTAAAACCCATGAAATTGTGAACAAATCCACGTATCCGAGCGAAGTGAGGGTAAGTCACTAGTAATAAAGTAAAATTGTAAATCAAAGTTTTATATTTTAATAAGATAATAATAAAATAGATATATTTTTAATTAACATTTAGTGCAGTAATGATGATGAGTGCTATTATTTAAAGTTCTTTATTTTTCAGTCATTTTAAAAATTCAACAATAGGTAGATTTAGTTACCTCATCATCTGGTGGTTTTATTTTCATCAGAATTCTGCTGCCTACTTTTATTCCGTTATAATCAGGTTCTATTGCTTCTTTTAAATCAGATAATTGTACTACAGCACCATGAGAATATCTTAAAATAATTAAAAATATATTTTATGCATAAAGTTAAATAATTAAGTATTTTAAAAATATGGGAGATATATAAAACTCACCTACATTGTTCATCACTAAATTTGCAATCACCGTTGAGGTAAAATGGACATGGCAACATTTCTGCATGTGTTGGATGAGTAAACAACACCTTCACCTAAAAGTTTAGTATGATATACTATTATAATACATATTAATAATAATCAATGTAAACAATAAAAATTATGAAATAAACAATATATTATGCTATTATTTATAATACAAACTATTTTTTTGACATATTGCCTTTACCTGGAGATCATTGAATTGATCATCATCTTGCCGTGGAACAACTGAGCTAACCATAGCATTATGTAAACTTGGTTGCCCACCCCATGTGTGTGTATGGTACACTGCACATTTCATCCCAAGGAGTGAAGATAATTCATCCTAAAAATAACATAACATTTTCACATTTAAAATCATGGGTGGTGGCAAAATTATTTCCAGGGGCGTGCGAATCTTCATATTATTAACTTTTTAATTTTTTATTCATAAATGTAATATATATTTTGTTATATTTGAGAGAAATAGTTTTTTTTTCTTTGCAGATACCTAAACAGGGTCTTTATTAATATAACTAAGGTGGTGCAGTGCATCCCCTCGCACCTCACTCCTGGTGCGTGAGATTAAAATCAATACTCTGATTATAATGAAAATATAATCATACCTCTATATCACTATTTTCACTATGTTGTGTTTCATCTTTGGAGTTATCATTATTTCCTTCATAAGCTCCTGTTTCAGCCATTTCTTTCTGTAAATATAAAACATGAAAATTTATTATATACAACACAAAAACAAATTCAAATATATTTTGTGGAAGTTATACTTACCATAAATAAGGCATATTCATCGTCCAATTCTGTAGGACTACTTTCATTCGTAGTTTTAGGTTCAGGGTTTATCTCTTTAAGATTTTGAACATCTAAACTTTCTTTTGTGAGATTAATAAGTTCTTGTAATTCTGCTTCTAAAGCCAACAGCGGCTCCCGTTCACTAGCATTCTTTGCTGATTGTAGCGCGTTTTTAACCATCGACAGCTGTTAAATAAAATATACAATAGGTATGACCTCTAATTAGGTATGTACTTTAAATTTTAATTTATACATACCTGATCTTCATATTCTCCCAAGGATGATGATAAATTTTCCATAGTGGGATTATTGAATTGATAATTTAAATAATTAAAGATTATTTAAATTAATTGTGTATGTTCTTCTCTTTATGTTGAGTGTACATAATCTATTATAGTAATGATTAGTAACATGATAATATTATCAGTTTGATTTAAAAAATACTAACTTAATATTTTCAATTCAATTTATTGGTATTTTCTTAAGATTATTAATTATTTAATATTTATGATATTTGACAATCAGCAGTTGGAAGTTTTCGACTTCCGTTTGATGATAGTTTATACTTTATAGCACTCGCAGTGTTGCCCAATGCCAATGCAGTATTCATAGAGTATATTGCTACATATATAAAGCAGTATTGCAGTCATGGATGACAAATAATGATTGCAGCGTAAACGTTATTCGATTTACGCAGATTTATGTACTTAAACTCAGTAGTAGACTCATGACGTTTAGTAAAAAATGGTAATAATTTAATGCTGAATAAAATATTTTGAATTTTTTTTTGAATAAGGCAATCTGTGTTAATAAATACCGAACTAAAGTTAACAGAGTAACAGAACCTTTTCTCAATTCTTTTATTTATGAAACATTATATTTAACATGTTTATCACAGAAAAACTCGAATACGAACTAGCCAATAAGAAAAAACAAAATTAAACAGCTTCTGACGATTCCTTAAAATTTAGTCATCCCTACTTTAATCATTAATGGCTTAAGGGGAGGGAAAGAGGCTCAATAGGGATTAGAGACCATATAAATAAACTGCCAGGGATGTCACAAACTGAAATCTGAACGAATATCATTCAATTGATCATTGGTTAATTTTTGGAATTAGCTATTTTTTTTTATTCAGTAGCCATATTGTTATACTTACAAAATAATAATTATTTATTAAGGCTACATCTACAGAGAACCCAGAATGCACATATGTATTTAAACTTGATCTATGTTACTTTATATTGGAGACACATAAGTGAATAAAACAATAAAAATTAAAATAATTGATCTATTTACATAAGGTTTTTGATAATATGTAGTTCTAAAAATCTATCTATTGAAAATAATACATGTACATCAAATGTATTTGTTATAATGTGCTTTCTAATAAAAATGTAAAATATTCACAGTATTCTTGAAAATATAAAACTTGTTCTTAAAATTATAAAATTCAACATAATTTGTTCCATATTTGTTTTAAATATCTTTTAAACATTCCATAGTTGTTTTTTTAATAATTGAAGCTACTATACTTTTTATTCCAGCACCAGTGTAATTTTCTTCATTATCAAAATTTGCTGATATTGTTTGGAATGTGTCATTCATTATTTCTTTGATTTTATTTGTTATATCATTGTTCTTTTTATTAATTAATAATAAACTTTCAAGTTGATTATTTAATTTGGCTATTTCATTATCTTTTACAGTCAAATTGTCCCTTAAGAAATCTACTTCCTTTATAAGATTATTATTAGAGCTATTTATTTGTACTTGTTCATTTAACTTATCTGATAAAAATTTTATTTGTTTTTTAAGATTATTTATTTCTATGTCTTTGTCCTCAAATGATTTAAGTTTTAATGTACTTTCATCTTGTGCTAGTACTTCCTGTTCATTACTTTTATTGCTTATAATTTTAACTTGATTCAAACTATCACAGTCATGTTCTTTTAATATGCCTTCATAATATTTAATTTTCTTCTCATATTCATTCAACAACTTGTAAACAATTTCATTATGAAAATGTGATGAGCTGTTACTTGCACTGTTTCTATTACTATTATTGTCTTGGATGTCTTTCACTTTATCAAGCAAAATATCCACTTTATCAGTCAGCCTGTTCATGTTCACCCTTAACTCACTATTACTGACTCTCTGTTCAGCAACTAAAATATTTACATCAGTTCCTTCAGACACATTTAAAGTGGTTTTTAGAATGTCTATGGTGTGAATGGGTACTATTTGTTGATCATTATTTTTGTACGATTTTCCAGCAATTTCTTGAGGTTTTGTTGTAATTTTATTTATTTGTGACTCACTATCATTTTCAAATTCTAACAAGTTTTTTTCAATGTGTCTTTTATTTGTAGCTCTTGCAGGTTTATGTCTAATTTTATGTAAGTTGTGTGGTTCATTTGTATCAGATGAGTCACTTGTTTGTGCAGTGGCCAAATTGCTTGGGGGTAAGACGGAC
This sequence comes from Brenthis hecate, assembly GCA_951806755.1. Lineage (NCBI taxonomy): Eukaryota > Metazoa > Arthropoda > Insecta > Lepidoptera > Nymphalidae > Brenthis > Brenthis hecate. Next base: position 1,631,461 of record OX638264.1, read on the forward strand.
TGTCCCATTGTGGCCATTCTTTTCAAAATGGAATCTTTTGTTTTTCTGTTAATTGATGAGTCTGTATCACTTTCTTTATCTTCTTTACTTGAGTTAGCTATAGCAGATATTGATTGAATATTAACACTTTTCATGTCCCCATTTTCAATAAAATCTTTTTCTACATTTACAGAAGCCTTCAAGCAGACATTTAAACTTTCTAAAATTTCAAAGATATTTTTATACTCTTGTGGATTTGTGTAAACATTCCAATATTTTCTTTGATTATCATAATAGGATATACTGACATTATCTTTTATTATTATCTCCACCTTGGGGTTTAATGTTAAACATGATAAAGTAGTTTTATTTGAATCATATAGTATAATATTATGAATCCCAGTTTTTAATATTTTCATTATTGCAAAACCGACTCTTTCTTTTGATATATAAGAATCTTTTAACCTAAAAGAAAATATATACACAAATTTGTATTATACACTTCCTCACATCTGCAATTAGTTATTAATTTCAATATATTATAAATATAATATTTTAATTCAATAGTTTTCAAATAATAAGAACACACTATAGTCGATCCATTTAATACATATGATATATTTACCATTCATATGCGTATAATGCACTAGCATATAGGCACTGTGTGGGCTTTGAATCTTCTGATTTTGATACTATTTGAGTAGGTAGTGGTGGAACATATTTTAAAGAAGTTTTTTCAGTTTCATCTGCTTGCTGATTACTACTAAATATTTTTGCAAGTGAAGTGCTGAAAATAAAATATTTTATTACTTAAAAGTCTTCATAAAATTCTTTGTTAAGAGCAAATACATACCCGGATGCAGGAGTAAAATAATCAATATCTACTTCTTCAGTTTCAAGCATTTTTATTGAGTTCAATTATTCAGCATATTATTTTTAAATAAGGTCAATTTCCATTACGATTTGGTACATAAGTGTGATTAGAAGTACTATCAATTATAGGTAAATCGAGATTTTTTTATTTATTAGATAATTTACAGACATAAAACGTAAATAATCGAGCTCGTTTAAAATACAAATATTTATTGTTTATAAGTTTTAAGCTATCTAATTGAACACAATTTCCATTGCAAATATCATGTAAAATTGATAACAACTTCTTGGCATAGCTGGTTTTAGCATTCGCTTTTTTTCTAACTATGTCTTACGTTTGACGATAATTATTATTTAACTTTTACTTTTCCAAAATAGTTAACTAAAAGTAATCTTTTAGTAATAAGTATTAAGTGATATTTATTATTTACTATTTCTAATTATTTTTATTTATTAACCATGAAGAATTGAGTGTTGACAAATGACAATTGTGAATTGATTATTGACAAAATACAAATAGGGCTGCCAGTAGTGGCAACTTATTTTATACCGTAGGATCACCGAAATTATATCAAATCAAATATTATTATACAAATCAATAAAACTATTGGGACATAGTGTATGATGAATAAATTTTTTTAACATCAATACGGAATAATTTAACCTCAGACTGAATGTAAATTGATCTTATGTGTTGCGCCATCCTTTCAAGGAATCTTCCTCATGATAGTATAGGTCATATATAGATACTATACGTTAAATATTACGATAAGAGGTCTGCCATCTGCCATCAATGAATATGAGCGGGTAATTTAAGGCGATTTTTTGAAGGCGCGGGCAGGTACTTTGGGTTGGCATTTAGCAGGGTAAAAACAGTTAGTTTACCTCGCAACATTATGATAATAGTAATTTAAAAAACATTAAAACACCTCATCGAAACGCATTGTACACAGATACTGTTGTTGCAATATTTTCCGCGCGGGAAGGTATCCGTAAAGCAGAAGGTATCGCGGTGAAATTCCAGCTCAGTGTTCAAATGTTGCGAACCAACTCTACTGAGCCAAGTACTAGCGGACATTGATTAATTTAACATTTTAATTTTTTTATGTTTGATTCAATAATTTAAAGCTGTTTAATTGAGAACTTATTACAATGACTTCTTTTTCTAACATCAGTACTTTCTTTTATTCTTTATAAAACATGAATTAATTACTTAAAAAAAAGGTATACTCTAAGCAATGATCTAAATAAAATTTTGATCAATGCCACCAGAAAAAACACTTCTTATATTTTCTGCTATTGAGTTGGTATCCTAGCACGCATCACGCCAAAGCAGTACTTTTCAAAATGCTCGATTGAGTGGAGCGTTGCTGTAGTTGAAATATTCGAATTTAGCATTATGCTGCAGAATGCGTTTTAGTGCTCTAATTGGAAAACAGGGCGGGTATATTGAGGTTTATTGGTCGGATAAGTGGCAGCCATGCCATGAGCCATGGTACAACTGTCACTTGTCACTGTCAGTAACCAGTTGCCGCTTCAGCCTTCAATTTGACATTTCAGACTTCAGAAATTTTAGCCCTACTTATTGTCGTATTTAACGCGCAAAGCAATATTTAAAAGATTTTTTCAAACATCAAACGTGTTCATACTACTGTGATAAACGCTACAAACAGACTGTGATAAAATTTCTCTTCAATAATGTCTAATGCATACACGTGCATAACATGCCAAGTGCTCTTCAAAACTGCCGATTTACAACGAGAACATTACAAGTTGGATTGGCACAGATATAATTTGAAACGAAAAGTCGCATCTATACCACCAGTAACATTGGAAGAATTCGAGGAAAGGGCAAAACAACACAGGGAACAGGCTGAAAATGTCGATAAAGATGAATCTATTTACTGCAAGTGTTGCTCTAAGTTATTTAATTCCAAAAACACATATAACAATCATTTAAATAGTAAAAAACACAAATTAGCTGAAGAAAAAACGTTGAATGATAAAAAAGAAGAAGAGGAAAGTTCAGACAGTAATAGTTTTGAAAAAGTTGAAGCAAATAAGTCTTCAGTGCAACCAGGAAAATTTGTTGTCGTAAATACCGAAGATTCTTGTGATGAAGATATTGAAACAGATTCAGAAATTGAGGAGGTTAAGTATACTCTTTATAAAGTTATTTACCTTTATATATCTACCATTATAGTAAGTATTGCAGTTTGCCTAACCAAAAGTGGTATTATATTTCAGCTTGATTCTGATGAATGGGAGGAATGTCGAATCAAGGGTAGCGACTCCTTAATCAAACCAAAGGACTGCTTATTTTGTGGCCATCACAGCAAGAATATGGTGAAAAACTTAAAGCACATGTCAGAATCACATTCATTCTTTATTCCTGATATAGAATATTGTGTGGATGTAAGAGGACTGTTATTATATCTAGGAGAAAAGGTATCAAGTGACAGTAAATAACTATAAAATAACATTACTTTTATTTAATTAATTAGTAGTAATATATTTCTTTATAATATGTAAATGTGTTTTTACATAGATTTCACAAGGATTTATGTGCCTATGGTGTAATGAAGTTGGTAGAACCTTTTACTCTATGGAAGCAGCTCAGGCCCATATGATTGACAAAGGTCATTGTAAGATGTTACATGAAGGCATTGCACTTGCTGAATATGCTGATTATTATGACTATAGGTAACATAATTTTAAAGTCTTGAGAAGTGAACATCTGTTTGTTGTTAAGAAGCCTATTACATTTTGACCATAATTTTTCAATTTAATGCCTATCTTTGACGTTCTTCTTCAGACAAACTGAAACTCTTCGACAATTTTGACTTATCGTAGGTGGAGAATAGTTATTAATATAGTTTTCAGGGGTTTCCCTTTTTGCAAATTTTCATTATTAATTGAAATAAAGCCAAAATTCAGAGGCAACTTTATAATAAAATGTGCGACGGCACTTTTTCAAGCTCATGGGTTAAAATACTATACTAAGCAAAAAAAAAATGAAAAGTATATAAAAATATCTCATATATAGTGGTTGAGTTTATAGCGGCCTCTACATTTGAATATATGGAAAATATATTCAAATTCATAATTCATTCTGAATAAATTGGATTTCTACAAAAAAAACTTTTTTAAAATTATAAAAACTATTATAATTTATACCAGAATATATGTCAGTTCAAAAGAAACGTAATTACATCCTTTTTTTTAAATAGTTTATTTTAAAAACTTACATAGAAGTAATTACAACTGCAGAAAATGCTAGAAACAGCGATGCGTCAGCTCAAAGTCAATGTCATAGAACACAGTACATTTTCTGATAGGACTGTTAAATATTGCATAATATTTAACATAATATTTTTATTTAGATAGTTGTAATGTGCTACTGTTATTGCTGTCTTATATCTTTAAACAAGCAATCCTTGTATATATATATACATACATATATACATACAGGGGCTTTCGGGGGCGATAAATCGATCTAGATTAGGCTTATGTCTGGGAAAACGCGTGTTCAAATTTTCATACGAATTTCATGGTGTCCGGGTTCGAATCCTGGTCGGATACAAAGGTATAATTTATTTTTGTTTTTTTTGTATTTATTCAAGTTTTTAGTTTTTTTTAAAAAGAAAATTGTACTTCTGACCAAAAACTCCGAGCGAAGCTCGGTCGGAGCGAAGCCCAGGTGCTAACCATTAAATTCGTTATATTTCTTTGAAAAAGAATTATGGTTTTTTATAAATTTATTAAATTGTCAAAAATTTATAAATAACTATATTTTTTTTTAATTGTGCATTAGCATAATTTTGCTTATTACTTAAAATTATTAATTAAATTAATTGTGCCATGTGAGCCACACAATACTTTTATTTGAATTACATGATTATAATACAATATTTTTAACCTTTTCTTAGTGCATCATATCCTGACCATAATGAAGGAGAAGATGATATGGATGTGGATGAAGAAGTAGAAGGTCCCACAACATTAGGAGGTGATGACTTCCAGTTGGTGCTTCCATCTGGGGTTACTGTTGGCCATAGATCTTTAATGAGGTATCACTTGAGAAATTGATTACTAGATTTAAAAAAATATTCCAACTATACTAGAAACTTAAACTTGTGCTTATTTTGTTTTGAAGAAAAAGTAAGATCATTGAAAAATGAAAATAAAATGATTGAAAATCTTTTAGTTTTTAAAACTACTTATTTTCAGATATTACAAACAAAATGTAACACAGAACAGTCAGGCACTTGTCAAGAAGTCAGACAGGAAATTGCACCGATTGTTAGGAGTTTACAGAGCGTTAGGATGGGCGCCTAAGGAACAAGCTTTGGCAGCCAAGTAAGTTGCTGGTTTCATTATTGTCAATAATAGTCCTATAACAAACCTTTACCTACCTAGTGCTTTTTGCAATAAACTATATAATATATTTTGCACATGATTATTTCCAGTTCAAAGACTATCTTTATAAAAAAAAATATAGTTTAAGTAAAACTTCTTTGGTTCTGTGGCAGATACCATAGTGAAATTAAAAGTAACTGGGTGACTGTGCTTCGCTCGGAGTTTTTGTTAGAGCCGTTTTCGAGATATACCGGCGCTATAAATAAATAAACATAAGAAATAAAATCAAAATAGAAATATAATAATTTTTGTAAAATTGTTAGTAATAAATATTCATTTTTATAAGTAATAATTATTATAAAATTATTAATAATAAATATATATTTTTATGAATAATAATTATTATAAAAATATAAATATAATATATTTTTTAAATACTAATAAATTTGACTCTCACTTCCGCGATACCCATTTTTAACTCCCGACGCAAAAAGAGGGTTTTTATTAGTTTGACGTCGATGTATGTTTGTCTGTGTGTGTGTCTGTCTGTCTGTGACGTTGTATGTTTTTTTTTATTTTAAAGCCAGTTTCCTTGCGGTGGTTCTTAGCTACGTTTGGTTAATATGGTTCTTAGCTACGTTTGGTTAATATCGTTCCAGTAGTGTAAGAGTATCAGCTCTTTCCCAAAATGATGTGCTTCACGCGTGCCAGTGTAATCTTTAAATGACAATTAATTTGCGTAGGGGATTTTTAAATTATAATTTATTCCAATGTATTGACTTACCCCTCAGTCAGGCCTATAGAAGTTTTACTTCAAAAATCATTCCAATCAGGACTAACAAATATTGAAATTATATTTATTATATGTACTATTACAATATATAATAATATTATGATACTAAAAATCATCATATGCAATAATCTTTGGTGCTTATATTTATACAATATTTACTATATTTGTACAATATTTTTGCAAGGTCAAAGATCTTAGTAATGATAAAGAATCTATCCAACTATCTATAAAACTATGTCTGTGCACTTTTATAAATATTAAATATATCTAGCAGATAATTTTATAGTACATATAAAAATGTTATATGTTATAAAATAATGAGATTCTATTTTGTTAAAAAAATATTACACTATCATAAGACTTGTTTTGATATTTTAATCCATACAGTTTTTTATTGCGCACGTTAGTTTGTGATAGAAACAGAATTATTTCTATCTCTTTTTCTCTAAGCATTTTTTTACATATGGTATCAACGGTCTATTAATTACAGAGAAAAAAAAAACATTTGCAATGCGCATCGTTTTTAAAAACAATTAAAAAGATAGATTATCTTTTTGAATTCAAAAAGATTGACAATGCAGTTTTAATTTTGTTATATTTTTTTTTATTTTTTAAATTGAAATCGGTATTCGACATTTTGATTGCATATTATGCTGTGGGCACATTTGCAGGAATAATATTATGAAACAGCTAATTATAAAACCATATCAGACTTTGTCTGCACTCAATCATATATCAATATTTTTTGTAATTAAGAACAAAATTTAGACTTTGTCTCTTTCAGGTAATTATTAATAGTAGTAAAAAAAATATAGTAAAAAAAGCAGGCCATTGCTCTGTGAAATAAGGAGAAATTAAATAAAATACATACGTCATTTATTTATTTAATTTGTATATGATTTTCAGGAAAGCTCGGGACATTCACTTTATGAAGCGTGTTCAAGCAAAATGGCAAATGAAGATGTCTCTCAAAAACAATAAGTTCCAAAAGCATTATCGGCCACAAGTTAACTTTTAAGTCATTGTTGCCTTGTATATTCAAATTAGTGCGTAAAATATTATGAAAAAAATGCCTATAGTGTTACACGATTTGTTTAATACAGCTGGCAATATTATTTTATGTTTTAGTTTCGATTTTTTTTTATTATAATAATTGTGTATAGACAAAAGTGTGCTATTTTTTATCTGCTTCTTTATAATTATTTCCACCAATTAAAGAAAGTACTTCTATTTATCCAGTACACTGTAGTAGCAGAAATTTATAGACAATTTTGTATAAAGATATTCGGTAAAAGACGCGTTTTCTTTCGTGCTGTATACGTAATTATATTTGCATATAAAGTCTTGCTGCCACATTATTATATATCGTAATTAAAACTCCTAAAAAATGTAACCTTGAACAAATTTTTAAATATTATGCAATACATGTATTTTATGAATTAAATTCCTAATAAGCAAAATGTACTAAAGTTATCTGATACGACTCCCGCGCCATCTACCTTATGTGGCAGTGGTAATAAAAATTAAATCTTAGTAATTAACTTATTTATGCAAACGATCCACTTTGCTATATATATTTGATATTATAGGTCTTTATCAGAACGACTATAGTCCATTCGCGTTAAAAAAAATGGCGAATCATAAGTGCAACTGCAGGGTAAAGGTGTATTCATAGTGAAGTAAAAATTCAATTCAATTTTAATTCAAAAGATTAAGTTTAAAGGATAAACTCAAATTGATTGAGTCAAATCAAAATAGTCATTAATAATATATTTAATCAGTATCACTAGAATATTCGTTTGTATTTATTATAAAACAATCAAAATCATTTAAATCGCACAGTTTAAAGTACTTAAAAACACAGTACATTACTCTTCTTTTTCCGCTATAAATTACCGATCCACTTTTATCCATGCGAATAGGTGAGGTTTTCATTTTTAATATTTATTGTAGGTAACGCACAAAGGACACAACTGTTTCCTATGAAAGTTTGTCTTCAACTGGTCATTGTGAACTTGACTTTATAATTTCATGCAACCTAATTGGTCGGTGGGCGTGGCTAGGCCGATGGACAACGATGACTCATTATTTTTTTTAACGCGAATGAAGTATAGTGTTGTCATTACAATTAGAAAATAATAAAAACAAATACCTACCCCCCGCCAGGAATAGTGTGTAGAAAGAAATCCTCGAAAAAGAGTAAAATTATTACATTTACTGAATTTTACTAGAGCTATTATTAAAGATACAAAGGTATAGATACATTTTACAAAGTCCAATTTTATAAAGCCAAATAAATGGCTTTAAGAAATTTTACAGAAATCAATTAAAAGTGCAGTAACTTAAAAAAAAAATATGCATTAAATGAAATGCATTATTATTATTTTTTTAATTTTCTATTTTCGGTTAAAAGTAATCAATATTTTGTTAAATTATATTATTGTTGCTGAGATAGAAACAAATAAAATATTTTTAAAACAGATTACAATCTTTTATCAATCTCTAATTACTCGTTTCCCAGCTTTCACATATCGATATCTTTTCCTCATAGGTATTTCAGTTTGGGGCTCCAATTGTACTGGATCTATAGTCCAGGGTATTTTGATGGGCGTCTTATCGAAGTTTACACTGATTTTAAAAAGAGGGAAAGCATTTATTTTGCCGTTAAAATATTTTGTTATAGTTTTTGAAAGTCCTTCATTAATTATATATTTATTATCTATGTCTGGTACAGTTTTGAAATATTCATCCATAACTCTTTTCACAATGGCGTCATCTGTTTCAATTTTTGTTGCAAGTGAACATATAATGCAAGGTAAAATCTAAAAGTTAATTATAATTTATTTTTGTTAAAAGAATTAATATAATTATACACCTAATGATGGTAAAAATAAACGAAAAAGGTATAAAAATAATGCATAAAGGATAAAAATGTAATTATAGAGAAATTGAAGATCCCTTTCGTAGAGTTCCGTAGTCAACAAGTAATCCTTATAGTTTCGCCATGTCTGTCCGTCTGTCCGCAGCTTAGCCCAGAGAATTTTAGTACTAGAAAGCTGTAATGTCGCATGGATATACATATTAATCACGCTGACAAAGTGGTAAAATATTTTTTTTTTGAAAAAAAAAATAGCGTACCTCCTTTACATGTAAAGTGGGGATGTAATTTTTTCTCATCTACCCTATGGTGTGGGGTGTCGTTAGATAGGTCTTTTAAAAATATTGCGAGTTTGAATAATTTTTCTATTAAGGGATTCGTTGGTAAAATATTAAGCTTTAAAGTGCTAATTTTTGGATTTTGTTAGTCACGTGTCTCGCCCCCCCCTCCCCCCATCTAAATGGTTGTTTTTGGAAATGTGAAAAAAATCACGCTAGTAATATATGTATATAACGAAGTTAAAAGGGGAAATTATCACAGCTAAGTAGGCTTTACAAGTTTAGGAATAATAGTCGACCAACTTATAAAAAAACTTGTTACTATGAGCTGCCGAAATCATGAATTGTTAAACGTTCGTAGTATGAAACAAGAACCCTCTTCTTAGTCCGCATTATTGTGATGGGCAATTATGGAACTCTACATTGCGCGTGGCCCGACACGCACTTGGCCGGTTTTATTGAAAATTGGTCTAAAGGGAATAAAATATAAAAAAAAAAACATATTAATATTTACATATGTCCTAAACATATTCAAGTAGGTACTTACGAAGAATATATTAAATGGCGATATTTTTTTAAAGTTAAACATTTTTTACTATTTGTCATTAATTAATCTTGTTCTAAGCAAGTAGGTACCTGTGTACTTTAGCGAGCATATCAAATTTTAATTAAAATTGATAGAAATTCTCGTCATGCTTATTATGTTACGTTCATGAGTAATGTTTATTTCCATAGTTACGTCAATATAAAGTTAAAAGTAGAAAGTTTAATATACTAGCGGCTCACCCTCGCTTCGCTCGGGTTCGTCTCTAGGAAAACAAAAACAAACCTATCCCAAGGGAACCGTATGTTTTTCCGGGATAAAAAGTAGCCTATGTGTTTTAACAGACTATAATTTATATCTGTGCCAAATTTTATCCAGATCTGTTCAGCCGTTCTGGTGTGAAAGAGTAACAAACGTCAATAATAACAAACTTTCACATTCGAGTCCCGCTGGGGGCATTCATTTGTGTGATGAGTACGAATGTTTGCAATTTTTAGTGTTAGCAAAAGGACTAACGATTGACCCTCGCTTCGCTCTGATGTTCTCTCTATTGACATAAATACGTCTTTTTACTTTCGCGAGTGAAAATTAAATTCTTAAATCAAGTTAACTGACGAAGGAATATGACAGGATAGGTAGAGTAATTAGAAAATTAATTAAATTATTGGTTGTTGCTTTATATTGTTCTACATAAATATTTTATTTAATACCTCAGATTTATCGTAATAGTAGTTTTGTAAATCTATTATTATTTCGTGGGTGTCTGTACAGGGAGGTCGAGCACGCCCCGTGGCACAGTGCCCCGTCTAGAGAAACCCAAGGCAGCTTTCAGCACACATAGCCCTGCTTCAATAGTCCTCTTTCTATCGGAGTCGTTACCTAGAGCCGGATTAATTTCCACGAGATCAATGGCTCGTAGTCGGCCGGTTTCGTGGATTATCTCCATCAACTTGATAGCTTCTCGGAGTGTTAGGCCTCCGGGAACTGAAATGTACAAACTTTGTTCAGTAATTGGATTTTAGATGTTATAAAGGATATTTTTTGTTTACTAAAATTAATTTTTTAAATGGTATGGTATACCTATCTACTCGGTAACAAAATTTTGGACACAGAAATTCTTTCAAGCCCGATAAATAACTAAGGCAGTTTTCAAAACAAATTAGTAGAAAAAGCTAGTGGAGCATTTTTTTTTCAAAACTTTATAATATCTTAGAATATTAAAAATGCAGTAGAAAAAAAATGCACATTATTGTAACAGCGATTACAAATTATTATGGTCTACACTACGAGTAGAAAGGCGCTATCGGTCCGCAAAATGATTTTTCGAGTGCGATATTTTTTAAGATCTGACTTATTGTTAAGTAAATGTATGGTATTGTTATTGTCCAAATATTATTTAATAACTTGGTACAACAGAAAGTATTTTAAAGATTTCCATTTTTTTTTAATTTTAATAATCTTAATTAATATTAATTAACCTAGAAATTTTTTTATAAAATTTAAGAAAATAACAATTTTATATTATTTAAAAAACCATTTAGTATGTATGGGACCAAATCCACCAACCAAATGGGATCTATGTCAGTTTAATACACATAATCTTGATACAATATTTACCTGGCGTGCCAGTGCTGGGTGCTACCATCGCGTCTATGGAATCAATGTCGAAGCTCACGTGAATAGGTTTTTTGCCTTCTGGGTCTATTTTTTGGAATATGTGGTTTATAGATTTTTGGATTCCGAAACTGAAATTATAGAGTATATTTAATTATTTACTTGATACTGATATCGACAGCAATGTATGATTTAGGGCTGATTATTCAACTTTATACAATACATACTATCGATTTACCCTCATTTTGCTTGGGTGCGTCCTTAAGTACGTTTTTTATATAAATAGTTATTGTGAGTGTTGTTTCGGACGACCAGAACCAGGGTATGTCTAGTACCCGGAGGTCGACCTGGGACAATCTCCCAGACGTTCTTGGCGTACACGGCAGTATGTCCGTTCGCTGGTAATGTACGCCACCACGCACCCCTGAATGCGTAGCTTGGGTCCCGATCCACTAGGGTTTCTTCGTTGACAGGAGACTATACTTAGAGGCGATGAAATAAAAACACAATTTTTCCTTTTTTCTCTCTTGGTTTCGGTTCTTCCTTTTCCTTTTAGTTGTTGCCTCTTCGGTGGCTGTCTTGCGACTGACTTGAATCGAGAAATGGCTCGCCTTTTATTTGGCCCGTTAATACCTTACAGAGAGCCGCGTACTTTGAGCTCATTTTTCGAGTAAAATTTCCCTAAACCGAAACCTTGAGAGTCCTTTTATTTTATGTTTTCAGTAAAACACCTTACACATATTTATTTATTTACATGCCTTACATACTATTATACAATATTAAAACATAATATTCAATATATAATAATTAATTAAAAAGTCTTAAAACAAAATTATCTAACTTTCTAGGTTGCTACATTTTTACTATACATTTTCCCTTATAACTTTTGAACGGATAGTCCTATTGACCTAATTCTTGTTTTATTATAAGTTTTATAATAAAATCTATTATTTAAAACATAAACTATTATGCTATTGCAAGAAACAAAAAATCTCATTTTCAAGTTACGTAATTATATGCTAACATTTTACTTACGTACCTATTCCTTTCAAATTAATGTTAAATAGTCTTATATGATTCAAATAAGCAAAAAATACTCTAAACTAACCTTATTACACTAATTAGAACTTATTTTAACATAATAAATCTAATAAGAATGAGATTTCATATTTACAACAATTATTCATAATACGCTAAAATGACATTGTCCCTATATTAATACACACGTTACTCGAAGATAGGTTTTCCGTCGCCGACATTCTCCCCCTCGTGCTTTGCACCAACTCCTGGACTCGGCGACGCTCCCGGCACCAACAGCACCACTCTCGAACTGGGCCTCCGTAGAACACCTCCTCTGGTCTCGACGTCGACGACTCTGGTCCGCCCGTCTGGTCCAGGATACACATGCAGGATTCTTCCGCGTGGCCAGATGCATCTTGGTAGGCTGTGATCGACGATCAGTACGATGTCTCCGACTTGCAAATCTGTGGCGCTGACTCTTCCTTTGGTCTTCCTTGGTAGTAGAGTGGGCAAATACTCTCTCAGCCAACGTTGCCAGAAGTGATCGGCAAGTCGCTGCGTAGCCTTCCAGGTGTGTCTGCCCACAAGCTCGTTGTCCTCGAAGCTGCCGATTCTTGCTGCGCCACATGATCGCCCGATGAGAAAGTGGTTCGGTGTAAGTGCTTCTTCTTCAGGGTTCTCGGAGAGGTGGGTGAGGGGCCGAGAGTTGACTATGTGCTCGGCCTCCAACAGGAGGGTATGAAGTACCTCCTCTCGTGGTTGCCTTTCGTTGAGCGTGGCGTCCAGTGCGGTTTTAATGGATCGCACCAGACGCTCCCATGCACCTCCCATGTTTGGTGCACCAGGAGGTATGAACTTCCACTGCACGCCGATCTTCTCCGCTTCCGAGATAAGGTCTTCTTGCTTCATGGTGTCTAGTGCTTCCTTGAGTTCTTTGTTGGCGCCAACGAAGTTAGTGCCATTGTCGGTGTAGATTATCTTTGGCATTCCCCTTCTCGCGGCGAATCGTCGTAGTGCCATGATCATGCTGTCAGTGGAGAGTGAAGGAGTGAGCTCAATGTGTACAGCTCGTGTTGTTAAGCATGTGAATAGAGCACCCCATCTCTTCTCATGGCGTCTTGCTACGGTGATCGTCATAGGGCCGAAGTAATCTATTCCCGTGCACGTAAATGGAGGGTTTCCGTGCATCAGCCTCTCAGCAGGTAAGTTGCCCACTGGTAGTTCTTGAGGTCTTGCCTTTCTTGTTTTGCACCACTGGCATTGATGTTGAATGGTCTTGATCGCTGACCTCAGTCCTAGCACCCAGAAGCGTTGTCTTACTTCGTTCATTACGGTCGCGTGATTCCCGTGATTGAAGCGGCAGTGAAATTCTTCTATGATGAGAAGTGTTGTCTTGTCCTTGCTGTCGAGTACGATGGGTCGTTTGTAGTCTCTGGTAACCCCTCGTATCGCGTCGATTCTTCCTTTCAGTCGCAGGAGACCTTCTTCTAGCACTACGTCGAGCCTTTTCAACTTGCTGCTGCCCTCTAATTGTTTTCCTTGCTGTAGGCACCTGATGTCCTCTTTGAAGCATTTCTCTTGACTTCTTCTTAACAACAGCGTTTCAGCTTGCTCTAGTAGACTTGTTTCCAATGGTATGTATTTTTCTTATTCCTTTTTGTAGTTTTCCAGGTAGGATCTTCTTTGCTGGCGTGGACCTTTTCCTTTCTTCTGCAGAGTTGTATGAACTGCAGTACTCTTGCTGTAGCTCGCCAAAGTCTTTTCCACGACGAGAACTTTTCGGGATCTGGTGATGGATAGGAGCTGCCTGCAGTCGCTACGATGTCCGCTGCCTTTTCTTCGCCAGTGGTTTCTTTCTTGAATGTTCTTGCCACAGGCCAGTGAACTTCATCTCTTCTTAGAAACCCTGGTCCGGTGTACCATCGGTGTTGGCAGTCGAAGTGTTCTGGTACGTCACGTGTTGCATCATCTGCAGGGTTCTGCGCCGTCGGTACCCATCTCCAGTCCTGTGGTTTTGTGAGATCTTCTATCTCTGCCAAGCGATGAGCCACGAATGTCTTGAAGGTTCTCGGGTCCGTCTTGATCCATGATAGCACGATACTGGAGTCTGTCCAAAACGTCTTCTTTTCTATTTTCAGATCCATTTCTTCCTCGACCGAGTGTGCCAATCTGCTTCCTAGGAGGGCCGCTTGCAGCTCGAGTCTCGGGATTGACACCGGCTTCAACGGAGCGACTCTTACTTTTGCTGCTACTAAGCTGACGTCATAAGTCCCATTTTGATTTTCAGTTCTCCAATATACCGTAGCTGCATACGCCATTTCGCTTGCATCCGTGAACGTGTGCAGCTCCCCCTCGGTGCGACGTGGTGCCAGACATCTCGGGATCTGAAGGTCTTGGAGCAGCTTCATCTTCTCCAGGTAAGTCTTCCATGACTCGTACTCCTTTTCTTCTATCTCTTCATCCCAACCGACGCCACTTCGCCATATGTTCTGGAGCAGCCTTTTGCCTTGGATGAGAATTGGTGATGCTAGCCCTAGTGGATCGAAGGTCGACATCACGGCGCTGGTGACTTCTCTCTTCGTAGGTACCTTGAGTCCTTGTGCCACTTCATCTGGCGTGTTCCGAAGGTTCGCCCTAAAGCCTATGGAGTCCCTTTCTGTAAACCAGCGTAGTCCCAGTGTCTTCTCTTCCTTCTCACCAAGGTCCACCTCTGTCTTCTCAACTGACTCAGTCTTCACGTCTTGCAGCAGGTCGGAGTGGTTTGACGCCCATCCTCGGAGTTCGAAGCCCGCCTTTTTGTGAATGAAGTCCACCTGCGCTGTAATTCTCTTGAAGTCCTCTTCTGAATGGAAGCTGTGCAGGTAGTCATCCATGTAATGGTTCAGCTCGATTGCCTTTGCTGCCTCTGGGTACTGCTTCTTGTAGTCCGCCGCGTTCCGGTTCTTCACGTAGATCGCTGTGCTAGGAGATGATGTCGCGCCGAAGATGACTGATGTCATTCTGTACTCCTTCGGTGCTACGTCACGACGATCCCCTCGCCACAGGAACTTCAAGCTGTTTCTATCTTCTGGCCGGATGCGAACTTGCAGGAACATTTCCTTTATGTCGGCTGCCACTGCAAACGGGCCTTGCCGGAACCTCAGTAATACCCCGAAGAGCGATTGCAGTAGGTCTGGTCCCGGTAGTAAAGCGTCGTTGAGGCTTCTCCCTTTAGACTTGGCTGCAGCGTCGAAGACGATCCTTATTTTCTTC
Source organism: Brenthis hecate (assembly GCA_951806755.1). Lineage (NCBI taxonomy): Eukaryota > Metazoa > Arthropoda > Insecta > Lepidoptera > Nymphalidae > Brenthis > Brenthis hecate. Next base: position 1,647,051 of record OX638264.1, read on the forward strand.
TTCAATGGATGTACCACGGAGAAATGAGGGAGGTACCATGTCTTCTTTGAATCTTCTTGTCCACCAGGTGCTTCTTCTGCATACTTGCTGTCGATTAGATGCTGGATCTGCTTATTGTATTCTGCCTTCAGCTGAGGGTCTTTGTCTATCTTCTTTTCAATGTTGAACAATCGGTTCTTGGCAGACGTGTAGCTTTCAGGCATCTGTTCATCTTCATTTTTCCATAGAAGTCCAGCTTCAAATCGACCATCTTCTAGTCTTCTGCAGGTCTTCTCTAGGATGGTGAGTGCTCTTCCTTCTGAATCCGTAGTGGGTCTTCTTGGTAGTACTCCAAGTGCTTCGATTGCGAAGTGATCCTTGATGGCTTGATGCATCTCTTCTTCTGGCGTGCTGACATGTAGACACGTGTTTAAGAAGTGCACCACTTTCGTGCCTCCAGTGTCTGACCCGTGGAGCACCCATCCAAGTCCTGTTCTTGAAGCGACTGGTTGTCCTGGTTTCCCTCTTCTTACTTCTTGAGTCACGATTAGCTCCCAGTTGTCTTGACCGATGAGCAGCTGTGGTGACTCCCCCTTATAATATAGAGAGTCAGCAATCTTCTTCAAGTGTTGACACTCTTCTATCCTTTTCTTTTCTAGGAACTGCGGTGCAAGCTTCAACTCGTCGATGGTCCGGACTCTTCTCAAGGTCTTCTTGGTCTTCTGATGAATCCCCTTCACCGTAAGGTCCAGCATCTGAGAGTCTTCCTTCCTTATCAGCCTGCCTCCAACAGTCTCGATGACCAGTTCCTCCTTTCTTCCTTGAGCGCCGATTTCTTCTGCTACCTTCTGGTCTAGCAGCGACACTGTTGACCCTTCATCCATGAGGGCCAATATCTTCTTTGATCCTTTTGACCCGAAGATTTCTATCGGAATTATCTTCAGGTATGCCCTTGCGTTGTTGACCGCATTCACCGATGCCATGATGCTCGCCACTTCTTGTGGTTTGTTCTTCTGTTCTTCCGAGGAACTTTTCTCTGTCTCGACGTGCAGCAGATGATGATGCCACCTCTTGCATTCCTTGCACGACGGCTTCTTGCAGCTCTCCTTCCGATGTGTCCCTTGTAAACACTTGAAGCAAACGCGGCTGTTCTTCACTATTGCCCATCGATCTTGCACAGACGCCTTCAGGAACTTCTGACACCCGACGAGGAAGTGTTCACCCTCACACATGGGGCAAGTCTTCTCTGATCTTGAAACCTTTTCTTTGAAGTCCTTTTCCTTAGTTGAATGCGTTGCTTGTCGATGAGTCCGTCTGAACCCGCTCTTCTCTTCTGTTGATGCATAGGCTCCACACTTGTCTGCTTCTCTGTTCAGGAACTTGGACACCAGTGTTAGGTCGGAGAACTCGCCTTCTTCTGTTGTTTCAATGAAGTCGTACCATCGGAACTTGAGGATCGTAGGTATCTTCTCAATAATTTGTTTCACCATCTCAGGTGAATGCAGGTACTGTGGTTTCTTCAATCCTTTTATTGCCGCTACGCTGTTGCTGATCTGGCTCGCGAAGAGGCATATGTCCCTTGGGTTTTCAGAAATCTTCGGCAACGTTTTGACCTTGTCCAACTCTGCCAGCACCAGTGCATCTGGTCTTCCATATCTTCTTCTGAGGGCTTGAATCACTTCCATCGGAGAGGCTTCGGAGTACAGCAGACTCTTGATAGCTTCTCTTGCGTTGCCCTTCAGTGCTCTTCTTAGCCGAGCCATATTCTGGACGTTGTTGAACATCGGTGCTGTATCTTCATAGACAACCTTGAAGGCCATCCACTCGCTGCTGTTGCCGTCGAAGTAGGGTAACTCGTGAATGTAGGTTGGCTGTCCTGCTGGTCCTCGCGTGGTAAGAGCTTCCTTCAATGCTGCCGTCAGTGCTTGAATTTCAATCGTAGCTCCTCTCGTTGAGGAGTTCTCTTCAGGCTTCATCTTCTGTGGCTCTTCCAAGGGGTGTGGACCTCGCATCTCTGGTTGAACTTTGTTGCCATCCTCTAGCACAGACGTCTCGATCCAGTTCTGCACCTGTGCTGTTCTGTCTTCCAGGTCTTCATCCACGGAGTCCTCTTCTTCACACTGTGCCATCTCCAATCTGACACGGGCTAGCTTAGTTTCAGCCTGTGCTTGCTTCAACTCCAGGCGTGCCAACTCTTCCTTTGCTTCTAGCTCGCGTCTTCTGGCCGAGGAACTCGTGGTCTTCGTGGACCTGGCGCGACGACTGACCCCCATCGGTTTCAGGGTCTTGGAGGAGCCTTGAGCATCCTTTCCAGGTACATCTTCTTGGCTCTTCCTGGTCCTCCTCTGTGCAGCATCTTCTTTGTTGCCTTCCATAGACGCCGCCGTAATTGCAGTCGTAACCGTAGTCTCCGTCACTGTGGTGCCCTCCGTGGTCGTGGTACCCGAAGAAGTGTTCGATGTAGTTGCAGTTCCCGATGACGCCGACGCTGACGTGACCCCTTCTGATCCCGACGTTCCATCTGTCGCGTCCCTATCTGAAGGACGGGACCCGGGACGTGAGGGGGCATCCTTCTGCGACCTGGTTACCGGCATCTTGAACGCAATCTTCTGTTTCTTCTGAACTTCTTCTAGCAGGGATCCGGCTCGAAGGACCAACTGTTTCGGACGACCAGAACCAGGGTATGTCTAGTACCCGGAGGTCGACCTGGGACAATCTCCCAGACGTTCTTGGCGTACACGGCAGTATGTCCGTTCGCTGGTAATGTACGCCACCACGCACCCCTGAATGCGTAGCTTGGGTCCCGATCCACTAGGGTTTCTTCGTTGACAGGAGACTATACTTAGAGGCGATGAAATAAAAACACAATTTTTCCTTTTTTCTCTCTTGGTTTCGGTTCTTCCTTTTCCTTTTAGTTGTTGCCTCTTCGGTGGCTGTCTTGCGACTGACTTGAATCGAGAAATGGCTCGCCTTTTATTTGGCCCGTTAATACCTTACAGAGAGCCGCGTACTTTGAGCTCATTTTTCGAGTAAAATTTCCCTAAACCGAAACCTTGAGAGTCCTTTTATTTTATGTTTTCAGTAAAACACCTTACACATATTTATTTATTTACATGCCTTACATACTATTATACAATATTAAAACATAATATTCAATATATAATAATTAATTAAAAAGTCTTAAAACAAAATTATCTAACTTTCTAGGTTGCTACATTTTTACTATACATTTTCCCTTATAACTTTTGAACGGATAGTCCTATTGACCTAATTCTTGTTTTATTATAAGTTTTATAATAAAATCTATTATTTAAAACATAAACTATTATGCTATTGCAAGAAACAAAAAATCTCATTTTCAAGTTACGTAATTATATGCTAACATTTTACTTACGTACCTATTCCTTTCAAATTAATGTTAAATAGTCTTATATGATTCAAATAAGCAAAAAATACTCTAAACTAACCTTATTACACTAATTAGAACTTATTTTAACATAATAAATCTAATAAGAATGAGATTTCATATTTACAACAATTATTCATAATACGCTAAAATGACATTGTCCCTATATTAATACACACGTTACTCGAAGATAGGTTTTCCGTCGCCGACAAGTGTAGATACCTTAGGAGATAGACTCATGTTTCTATCATGCCAGACCTTTTTTAAGTTAAACCTTGCTATACATAACATGCTAAGCCAGTGTTAGCCATGTTAATTTCTAAGGAAGACTCGAACCAGTTATCGTGTTTTCCCGTGGGAATGAAAGATTTCCCTCTAGTAAAAGGTATCCTAAATGTTAACTCGAATAATAAGTTATCACAACACAAAATTTACTTTTAATCGCTCCAGTACTTTTTGGGTGAAACGCGCAAACAAACAGACATATTCGTACATACAGACAAATAGACAAACATTTTAATAACTATTATTTTGGGGTCTATATTCTGTACATAATATGTTACTCATTGTTTTTAAAAAAATATGTCATGTGCCTTCTGGCTTTACCATCAGATCAGCTCGACAATACCGAATCACTGCACTATCGACGGAAATACAAATACTAGCAAAGTTTCAAGTCAATATGTTAATTAGAAGTAGGTTAAATATTCATTAGCTATTTTTCCACCATTAGGGGGGTATCTTTATTTCAAATTTAAATGTGACCAAACTGGAAGTATACACTTTCAAACAAAAAAAGAAGTTTCCAAATCGGTTTGTAAATGACGGAGTTTTGAAGTAACAATTTTTTTGTCGTTGAGGATTTTTGATTGGAAGTACCCCTTTCTCTAAAAAGGGGCGAAAAGGGGACCATCTCCGCCTCATAAGATCCGATTTCGATATTTTTTATTTGAAAGGTGTAACTTTAAGTTAGTCTCATAAAAATTTGGTGAAGATCTGATGAGAATCTTCTGCGTGATGAACAGAATAGCTCTTCAAAATGCAGTAAATTGCTCACATAACTTTAGTGGTATATTAATTGTTGCAAAAAAGTTTCTGCTCACGAGGTCTACTGTTCGCAGAACTACTTGTATTGCCCTATCAATAAAGTAGTTTGAAATATTTTGATCACTCTTTCTTACATAAATAATTAAAAAAAAAAACATAAAACAGTCTCTATTGTATTTTATAGTGTATAAACTACGTTGTAATCTCTTAGATTTCAAGATAAAGAGTGAAAGCACTTAGAAACATTTACTTTCAGCCTGGTAGGTGAGGTAGCGCTTAGTGATATAAATATTTAACTTACTCGTCGATATCAGCCATTGTGAATGCTGGCACGTCGTATTTTTCTATTGCCAGTCTTTCGTATTTATCTACAGATCGCAAGCCAACATAACCTAGATTTCTTATAGAAAATCTGTGGATATCACTATTTATTATTATTTTATTTATTAAGAAATATAAAGGGATGAGTATTTCATGACATACATTAAAAGTAATGTGAATTATGATGACTTGATCTTAAGGTTTTGGTAATACATTAGCGATAGTTATATCTTCCTTTAACCTGTTATAATTGCATATTTATTCAAACACCATATTTCTTGTCAATAGAACCTTTGTTAATAAAAAAATTAACATAAGCTCTTTGTTTTTAAAACGAACAAAACAGCTTTATATTAAGATAGTACAGATTAACCAAATAGCTAAAAATCATGTTAATTACCTTAATGCCATGACAAGAAACAAAAAAAAACTGATGAAGAAAAGATTTGATTTAAATTTTGTTTCGCTTTAAAATTGTTTCAACGGTGAAAAGATAGGAAAAAATTAAATTTACTTTGGCACCTGCCAGTCCATCGTGGGTAGATATGGCCAGTAATCCGACAGTTCTTTGACAAGGAGCGCTACGGGCATGCCGTGGACTGAGCCGGAGCCTGACGTTTTATTTGTGTTGATATCTGCGTGCGCGTCTACCCAAAGGAGAATCATGTCTTCGTCGACTTTGTAGTGACCATCGACAGTGCCTACATGTTATAATATACTATTATTATGTGCTAAAAACACGAAATCTGGAAAACTATGTAAATTAGAATCATGTATAAAACTTGGTCAGGTGATGCATTTCCCAACATTAAAAAAATGATGATATATTAAGTAAGATAAGATTTACATAGGAGAAGTAAAGCGTTTTGCACTAATTGTTAATATAAAACATTATTTTTTATAAAATTTGACATTAAACGATCAAAGACATTAAATATTTATAAATAAAACATTTATGATCTTGATTCTTAGTACTGTTAATATGGAATAAATATTATATCATATACATAAGTAGCTGACCTGAGAGATTTTGTCCAGTCTATCAATCAACTTTGTGGTCTTTGAATTCATATAAAAATCTTATAGAAAAAGTCACTGTCAGATATTCTTAATTTTCCGGCCTTCAAATTTTTTCCTAAGACTAACCTTACTACTACGAACGTTTTAAAAAACAAGTCAAATCAAATCGCCCAGTCACTCTTAAGTGATGCGGTTACCAACGAACAGCATTTAATTTTTATTAAATAAATGTATAACATTCATATCTCACCAAGCCCTATTGAGTGGTCACCACCAATGGTAACTGCTACTCGCCCGTCTTTCAGCACTTCTGACACTTTTTCAGAAACGTTCTTGTTACAAGCAGACACTAGGGAAAGGTGTTCCATGTTATCTACGTTAACTTGTTGGTTGCTTGCGGGGATCTCGATGTCACCGTAGTCTTTTACATCTATGCCATCTAAAACATATTGGATATGAAGTCTATTGAGAATAATATTTATATATTTTTTTGAGATCAACTTAAACATACTACTTTTCAAATAAAAAAAGAACCATCGAAATCGAGTTTTATGAGGTGGAGATAGCTAGTAGCCCACTTTTTGTCTCTTTTTGTAGGAAGCACTCCTCCAATCAAAAATCCTTAACGACAAAAAATCTATAAAGTCGTAAAAACTGTATACCAAGTTTCGTTCAGATTGATTTTAAAATACCATATGTAGAGGTGTACCAACAAACTGACAGAGGAAAGCAAATTTTACCAGACTTGAAGCAGCGAGGCTTCGCTCGCTCCGCCAATTAATTTAATTTTTGAATCGTATGTTGTGATTTGATACTTCGATACTAATATAATACTAATATAGTATACTAATATAATATTACTCAAGTGATGATAAACACAGATATCTCATAGGTTTGTCTCTACATAATATCAGTAATAAGTACATCTATTAATACAAAGACAGGGATAATTCATCAGATTATTCATTCAAATTATATTATGATAGATATTTCACCTATTTCTTTGAGATGTTCCATGAGACCAGCTGACCTCAAAGCTGCTGGAGCGACGCTGACTCCATATTTCTTCTGCCCTTTTTCAAATGGAACACCAATAATTCCCACTTTTTTCAAAGGTTTCCACTTCTGACTCATAGTTCTTACAAAAACCCTAATACAATTCATTATTACTTAGTATTAAATAGTAAATATCACTCTTCGTTCACAGTTACAATACTGATACTGTTATTTTAGATAAATGTCTCGGGACCTAATAGTTTGCGTTATCTTAAAGTCTCAAGTCAAAGGTTAATATTGAAAAAATGACAGCTTTTACATTATAACATCTTCGATGTGTTTAAGTTCAACCATATAATTTATATACATATATTAGATACTTTAACTTATAACATATAGTTATTATTTCTAATCACATTGCTATTTGAATTTTATAACTAATTATTATTTTATTATTTTATGTATTTGTATAAAATATACATATAGTATAACAACAATACTTTGTTTTTTAGGCTTTCTTTTAAAGGTTTTCAAAATCTTTAAGTAAGTATAACCTTATTCCGTGGCAACAATAATAGGTTTAAAAAAAATATCATCTAAAATTAACATGGGTATATAAATATCTCAGTCTAAGGATTAATAAAACTAAAGATGAAATCCAACAATAATGTTTTAAAATAGTATACAAATAACAATTTGAATTTTGAGTGATAAGTAAATAAATAATAATAGCTAAGGGATTTTAATACACCAACGAAATAAGCTGATATTATGCCATCTCTCTTTCAAGAGGAAGAGAACTAATTCTTGAAAAATACAAAAAAATATAGTGAAAATTTTATCATTCATATTTTATTCTCAAAAATTGTATACTAATTTAACTAATACAGTATAGTATTATATGATCTGTGCTAATACATATACGAGTATATCCCTTATCCCATAAAGAAATTAAACGATTTGTATGAAACCAGTAGCATCAACAGAAAATCAAGCTACTATTTTTGACTTTGACATGCATTTTAGTCTTAGGTAAATATATATATATATATATATATATATATATATATATATATATATATATATATATATATATATATACACACACACACACACACACACACATATATATATATATATATATATATATATATATATATATATATATATATATATATATAATATAACTCAATATCTTTTTTTATATAATTGTAACGTGCAATGATTTCAAATATTTATGTATATCATAATTCAATCTTACCCCCAAATAAAATACGTAGAGTCAAAACTATAGTAAATGCTGTTATAGCAATTGTTAATGTCGGCTAAAATCGTTTAATTAAAGATTAGCTTTGCCTGCAGTTTCGCATCTTCCATTTTCGATTTAATAATAGAATTTTAAATTAAAAGGAAATTAAGAAAAGATTTTTAAATATATGATTATAAATCGTACTATTAAATAGGCGAATGATGTTTGTTTGTGTATTTGAGTGGGTGTGTGTGTGTGTATTTGTGTGTATGTTTGTCTCCTGGAAACTCCTGGAAGGGGTTTTGGATGAAAGTACATTGATAGAGAACTTTTTTATGTTGGGAAATGCATTTACACATACCACCTGCCTAGGTGGTTATTTGGGACTCAGCGGCTACAACAGCAAGTATTATGCACCAAAACCTCATTATCATCATTATCTTTAAATAGAAATTACAAAGTACACCCTAGTAAAGAAAGTCGCTAGTTAAAAATATTATGTTTTACAATTAGTTTAATATACATGAAAGAAGAAATGCTAAATTTTATGGAAATTTCAATAGTAGTTACAGAGAAAGTGGTAATTTTTAACCGCTAGCAGAGCTACAAGCGAAAGTTGCCATAAAATAAAATAGGCATGTATTACAGAAGTTGTTAAATTAAACAAAAATAAACAATATATTATATATATATATATATATATATATATATATATATATATAAAATGAACAATTAGGAATATTCGACTACAAAATAAAACATGTACACCTAACTCAAGATTTAAATACTTACCTACTTGATAAAAATAAAGCACTGTCAATTAAAAAATAATAATATTTTTCTTTATATATGTAATATTTTGAACTTTGAAGTCAAGCCGCCAGAGTATTAACATCAGAGTTTTGTTTGCACCAGAGTTTAGAAGATTAATTACTTCAATACGAAGTTTTTCTTGCCTTCCTGAGTGTGCTTTTTATGTACATATATGGCGACCCAATTTCAAAACACATCGTGTACAAAGAAAACTTTTTAGTTTTAATTAGTTATTTAATATTTTTGTGTATAAAGACGATTTTAAATTAATCTATACATATAATAAATTTGTAACTAAGCCGAATCTGTACATTAAATATTTTTTGGAAAATCTTATTGAAACGAACATTATTATCCTAATTCACACACACATATACACACACATACACATACACACATACACACACACTCACACATACATCATCATCATCTATTGTTTTTTAGTTTTTATAAAATAGTTTAAATATTGTACGGAGGCGGGCGTTGATATCTGCAACGCAGTTTATACTTTTGCAGTATCATCGTAGCCATTGTTGTTTACTGTATACTTATAGGAATTTGATACTAAATAAATAAATTTCAAATAAATAAATTTCATTTCATTTCATTTCAATTTCCTAGGATCGGACTCTGGTATTCAACTCAGGTCTCAGAGCGACAATCGCCTGAAATTACCACCTTGCACCTCAAATTACTATGGCAACTCTTTCACTGTTAAAGCTGTAAAGCTATGGAACGTGCTCCCTAGCAATGTTTGCTAATAAAAATCGCTAGATATTTTTAAACGTCGTCGAATTATTATCTCTCTCTATAGTTAGTGTATATAATATATATTTATACGTACGTATTAAATAAATATGTATTTTTGGATGTATATGTATACAATTACTTCTGTATTATATATTTATTTATATTATATTTGAGCATGTATATATGTAATATTAATTGTACCGTCTTGTTTACGGTTTCATTAATCCTTTCACCAGAAGTTGTCTGTAAGAGATTGCTCATAGCAATAAAACCGCCCTTGCACGCTTTTGTTATCTTTCTTTTTTTTATTTTCTGTATTATCCTTGTGTGTGCAATAAAGTATTTATATTTAAAAAAAAAGATAAATACAATTATTATGAATACGTTAAGGAGTTCCGTCGTCTATATTTGGATGTCATCATCAGATTATCACCACATTTATATAGGACGAGACTTAAGAATGCAGGGTGCGTCCTTAGGTAGGTGCCTAACGAAGCTTATGTCAGGTCAAAATCTATTTGTGTACTAAATTTAATTCAAATTTGAATATGAAGGAGTATATGAAGAAGTACCAAACATACATACAAACACACATCTATAATAGTAGTCTGATTACCTCGTTATATAAAAAAGATAATATAAATTGGTCTTCAGGTGAAGTATCATTCATTTAATGAAGTTAGTATTTTTTTTATTTTCAGTCATTCGCGTTATACACGTTTAAGTTGATAAAAATATTAGCAGTTATCCATGGTATTCCTTTTGCAAGATGTGGATAAGAACTAACTGACTCAGTAAGTGATGCACAAAAAAGACAGTGATATTTTGTGTAAAGTTTGAAAACAGTTACTGTGGTCTCTACCAATTGCAATTAATTTTATTTAAACCACTCAAAACCATATTTGATGTATGTACAGACTAACCCTTCTATTGCTTTTTGATATCTATAAATTCATAAATATGCCAATGTACGGTAATTTAAGTGGGCAATTGGCATAAATACTAACTCACAGATGGTGATAACTTTTTAAAGATTAATTAAGTCTTGAAGCCATTGGCCAAGATGAAATGATAATTTTAGAAATTTATTAAACAATAACATTAATTTTATTGAATATATAGGATATATTTATGTACTAGCATTGCCCGCGGCTCCGCTGGCGTTTAGGTGACCAAAAACCAAATTCTTAGGTTTTACCTATTAGTATACTCTTACATTGCAGTTTTTGTATTTTTTCTCAGAAATGAGATATTATCCCGCGATAATAAGTATCATATATGTTGATACGGATAACCAGCTATCACCATACCAAATTTCATCAGTCCCTCCAGTAGTTTTTCTGTGATGCGGTAACAGACAGACAGACAGGCAAAAATCCTAAAAATTATAGATTCGGCCTCTGTATCGATAATAATGTTTATTTCAATAAGATTTTCCAAAAAACATTGAATGTACAGATTCGGCTTAGTTACAATTTTATCATATGTATGTATAGATGACGTATAACCGTGTATTATGTAGGTATTATATTTTTTGAAATATTGCATTTTTTAAAATATTATTGTACAAATAAAACAATTCACCTATTTAAAAACAGGCATCGCTAATGTAATTAATGAAAACTACAATAAAATAAATGTGGTGTATAATATTACTAATAGTATATGATGCACAATTGCTAGAACGCGTCTTAAGTTCCACAACGGTGTCAGATTTAGATTTTTCAATCCATCTCAAATAAGGAGCAATTATTGTAAAAATATTATAATTTATGTTCTCCTTTAGAGTTAGTGATCCTGAAGGAGTAGCAGCAATAGCTACAACTATATCATCCAGCAATACTGGAGCTCCTTCTCCAAAGGATTCTTCATATGAGACAGGAGAACATTCAATGCCACATATACAGTAAAACCAGGTCGGATTCATACAACCTATTTGTTGATAAGCTTGGTGTTGCAATACAACTGTATTAGAAGTTCTAATATACCCAAAACCGACCATTATCAATTTCTTTCCTTTTAGTTGTGATGCATAATAATTACCTATTATCGCACTTTCCAGAAACAAATCTAGGATAGGACGTAAGACAAATATTAAACCAATATTATTGTTCATACGATTTACTTTAAGTTCTATCTCCTGGACATCGAATATGTACTCTCCATGTGTCTTTGTATATGTGATTGGGATTATGCTTTTATTCAGCTTATTGTTAAACACAGCTGTTCCAACTGCTATATAATGAGGTTTAGGGTTGATACATCCTCCTGAAGTCAGGACTGTTTTTTCTCCTATTACTGTTCCTGAGCATACACAATCCTTTTCTAAGTTCAGAATCGCTACGACATAAGGATGACTTTCTGCCAAATTCTCAATTGTTCTCCAATCTTCAGAATTTCCTACTACATATGTGGTTTCTTTGCTAAATATTAGCACAATAATTATTTTGAAATAATATGAATGGTAAAACAACATTCAGATTATAGAATTTTTATAATGTATACGCATATGGACTATATTTAATACAGACAAATATTTTATAACACGAAATCTTTTCCATCAAAATAGGTTATTTTGACAGATCATGTTCGTGATGTAATGAGGTTTGTAGCTGTTCTAAAAACAACGCTTGTTTTTTAGTATTGTATTTTCTTGCTCCTTTTTTCCTTAAATAGAATATCGCCATCTTCGATCAACAGGAGTATTGTTGATCGCCATATTGAAAATACATAGGTATATAATAAAACTACTTTTGCCAGCGGTTTCGCTCATATGATAGGTTTGTCCATAAAAAGAATTTACGTAATAATTCAGAATACGCTAAACTTTCCCACATATACTCGTAATACTCGTACTTATTACTTATTAGTGTGATTAAAAAATAGATCTGTAAACTATCGGTGTATATTTTATATGTAAAATAGAAGTAAAATAATAAGTAATGTGAAGCTTCAGCCGTCTCTATTGTCTTACAGGTCAGGAAATTTATTGTTAGGTCTATATGTAAAATTAAGTTTTCAGCACGAAAAAGTGGAATAGATATGATCTGAGTAGGGCGTGTGCCTTATCTTGAGAAAGTTACTCCACACGGCAATGAGCCTTGAGTGCTATTAATAATTTGATGTTTGCTTAGAACGCTATGAATTTCAAAGAGATCTTAACCTTAATAAGGGAAATGGATTTCGAGGGAAATTGGATCTAGGTTAGTAAAGCTGGCAAAGGCACACTTAAGTGAAACTTTCGATAAAAAGCATCATTTTTTTATAAAATAATAATTATTATTTTTTAAATAGTCAGAAATAAAGAAAGTTTATTTGAATATTGATTCTAATAATGGCTTAAAACTGCGTATATACCCGAATGTTCATTTTTAATGACACTTGAACAATAACTGCTCAAGTATTCAAGAGGCTTTTTAGAGTATTAAAAAGTTTAAATGTAGAGTTGTAAAGTATATTTCAAAATAATAATACCATTTTTAATAAACGTTTATATAGAAATACGTCTATCTAATGTTCTTTATATATTATTATTGTTTATTATTTTAAGAAAAAAAAATTGTGTCATATATACAAGAAAATTAGAAATTTAAAAAAAAGATATTTTAAAAGAAATATCTTTAAATCATTTTTTAGACGATAAAGTTTTTTATTATACAATAAAATATGCGGCTGCCTGATTAGAAGTCGTAACCATGTACATACTAGCACATTTGTAAAACTTGAACCATCATCTCGCCGCTTACCTTGATACCTGAGATGAAGAGGATAGAGGGGAGGTTATGCGGAAGATGATAGACATAATGGATATGGATTTCCAGAGCTCTAATTTACCGAACGAAATGTAACGGGAGTGTAACAGTATTGCCACTTTACGTCGATATTTTTGGCGTATCTTTATGAGGGTAGTTGTGGAGCTGCCTGTTTTTATTAACTCAATCTTCGTATGCGGCTAGCACATATCAATGTATATTTATTATAAAGACGTTTATTATTTTAATTAAATAAAACTATCTTTTCACCTGTCTGTAACAACTATATGTTGTCCATTGAGAGGTCTAAAACCTTAGTCTCTCCCGTGACCATGATTACTGTAAAGCATTCGAAACGTCTGAGACCAAAAATCTAAAAAAATTGCGCAAAAAATCAAAAAGATAGTTTTATTTAAAATGTCAAATATTCGCGTAAATCTAACTAAGTTAAGTCTATATATTAATAAGTGAAGCAAAAACTTTGTACCCCTTTTTACGAAAATTGCGTGGACAGAAGAGTATGAAATAAATAAGCTTGAGCGACTCCAGAATCTTATTATAAGATATATTTTTGGACTTAGGAAGTATGACCACATTACGCAATATCGGACACAGTTGAGATGGCTAACAGTTCCCAATAGACGTAATTTACATGCGCTTTCTCTATTATACACAACCCTTTACCATCCTCACACTCCCACCTACCTCAAAGAACACTTTAAGTTCTTAGGGGCAAGTTCCCAGCTCGCTCTAGAGCTTCGCTCTCGCAGTGAAAGATTACTAGAAATCCCATTAGTCCATTCCAAATCCTATAGTGAATCTTTCACTATTAAGACAGCGAAGCTCTGGAACGAGCTTCCAAATGAAATAATACAGTCCAAATCAATAAGCATTTTTAAAAAGCGTCTCAAAACACATTATTTGTCGCTTTACAACTAAGCTGTCATTATAGTTGCATGTATTATATTATTGTGTATATTATGTATGTTTATTATTATTTTATTATATTATTATGTATATGTATGTTTAAGTATTTAAACAATAAATATTTATTGTATAAATAATATTTTATATATGTATTTTTTTATGTATGTTTATAATATGTAATACGTCTGTTGAGTACACTTTATGCACCTTTCCGCTTTCTGTTAACTTTTGTATCCTACTTCTAGCGGTTGCCTGTAAGAGATCACTTTTAGTGATAAGGCCGCCTTTGCACATTTCTTTAAATGTATTTTTTTTTGTATGTATCATTTTTATTTTTGTGTGCAATAAAGTGTTTAAATAAAATAAAGTTTCCCACACTTATATTTTATATAGAGAAGGAGTGCAGAATGCTAATATTTTTTTTTTAAATTATGCATAAAAATACATTATATCAATAAAAAAAAACATTACACACACTACCATGTATTTGACACACACGCATATATACTCTTTTGTTTATTGTTAAAGTCTGTGGTCAAATTGAGAATTATGTATAGTTATTGAATTTAGTTTTATAAATAAAAAATATCAATAATAAATTATATTCACTTGGCGAACTCTAGTTATGTTTATTTTGTCCTGGTAAAGAAAAAAAATTTAATCGTAAACAATATTCGGCTCGCATTACTAAGTTCTCTTTATGTGTCTTGCAAAAGATATAAAGAAGATACTTTATAGTATACATAGGTAGCCACAGAAGTATTAAGTACAGATATTTAGTAAATGTTACAAGACCATAAATATTTGAAAAGACTTGTTGAATAATAAAAACATTCTGAGATAAATGGAGAGATGCAGTATTGTTTCTTACTAATTAAGCTCTACTTCATAAGCTAATGGTATTGTTTATTATTTATTCGGTAAATTTATTATAACGGAGGAAATTTTTAAAGGAAAACTTAATTAAATAATGCGTACGTTGTACTTCCTGTACGGGTAAGTAATTGTTTCAAAAATATGCTATTTCTTTTATTCAAAAACGTGACGGATTTTATGTTGTATATAGAACTGTGTAGATATAGTATATATTATGTAGATATAGTATATAGTGTTATGTATTTGCAATATTTTTTTTTTGTATTTTGATAAACATTATAAGAGGAGAAGGAGAGAAGAGATTAGAAGAAGAGAGTGGCCTTTGCCCAGCAGTGGGACATCAACGGCTGAAAAAAGAGAAATTATAAAATATTGAAGGTTTAGTTGGCGACAGGTAAGGAGTTGAATTAATATAAGTTTCTTCATTTATACAATTCTTGAATCATTAAAATGCCATTGTAAATTATTTTTGAACTAGAAAAATGTGAGATTTGAACAGGCGCTCGTCTAAATCATTAATCAGACCGATCGGAGATCTAATATTATAATTATCACATTTATAGACATGATAATTGTAGGACATATAGATGGACTGACTGGATGGATTAGACTGCATGGATTTTACGCTGTGTTGTGTGCTATTAAAAAATCCTTACAAATATAACAAGAAAAACTATAGAGATAGTGTTTACGGCGAATAAGAAAACCACAATCCATACAATAGAAATAGAAAAGAAAAACAAAAGTTTGATGAAACCTTTAAAATAGAAAAATTCGACAACGCTCAGAAGAACGGACACTCTTGCATGAAAAAAAAAACGTTTAACTTAAACTGTGAATATTAAAAATATTTTTATATCACATTTGCATTGTATATATTGCTTCTGCATAATGCGGAGGTCATATTTAGTGATTGGAGACTAAATAAAAAAAAGCGTGTGTGTGTACTTACGTACAATCGTAAGAAAAAGTATAACACTTTTCTTGGCGTAACAGAACAAAAAAAGTTAAAGATTTCTTCCCGTATGTCACAACTCTCTGTTTGAAAAAGGAATGATAAATTAATAAAATAATGAAATAAGGCATATTAGGCATATTATAATCATATATTTATAGAATATCATTTAAGGAAAGAATATAATTATATAAACAACAAACAGTTATCCGCTAACTTCATCATGTTGCTTTTTGGCTGTCGGTCTGCGCGCGCATCGTAAAAATTTTAGTCTCATATGTTTTTCCAAATGTCCAAAAAGAAGTATAACTTCAATAATGTATGTAGGCAAATGAACCCATTAGTATATTTATTTCCCTAACTTTATTAATTTTTTGCACGTTTTAAATTAAATAATTTTTTTTTATAGCCTTTGCTACATTTTGTTGTAGACGAGAATGTAGGAACATAGGTAGTCAATTGATCATTTTTATGCAAAGTTAGTTGAAGATGGTAATTTCTACTAATTTATTTTTCTTACAGAGTTACAATTTACATCAATCATCTGTATTTTTAATGAATGAATAATAAAAGTTATATCATTCGATATTCATTTAAATTGCATTCCAAATTACATATACATAGCTTTGTCGGATTGACATATTTTCAAGTTTTTTTAAATTAATATATTTAATTGTCATCCATGACTGATACTTTGTTCGGATAAAAATCCGAAAATATAGTTTGTGTTAATTAGTGTAATTAGCACATTTACCAACATGCGGTAAGTATATAAAAGATTGTAAATTTGTGTATAATATGTTATTCGTATTATTTTTGTTAAAACAAAGCCCGGCTGTAGAAAACGGAGAATATTGAGGTTTTATTATGTTCTCAGTTTACCCTCAAGGAAAATAAATATTAGCTTTGACAATTTATCTTGTAATAAATATTCACTGTGTATCCATAGAACTTTTTACGATCCTCTATAGATTTTATATAATTTATGTCTATGAGTGTATATATATATATATATATATATATATATATATATATATATTGCAAGCCATAAAACTTCCTCATCTATGGTCCCCCGATGGCCATTAAGACGCATACGACGATTATCTTTTGAAGCGAAAAAATATATAAGTATTTTGATTTTTCTTTTAAGTTTAATTAATAACAATTATCGTGATGAGTCGGGACAACGGCTATCCTGTGAACATCACTATACATTTATGTGTTAAATTGAAATATGCAAGACGATTAGACTAATGAATGACTTATAATTGGAAGTTTGGAATTTCGAACAAGAAAATTTTCTTGTTTTCGTACTGTGCCGAGACCGTGATTTTTCCGTAGTCCAGTTTGAGTTATAAAAATATTTTTTTTAAGTTAATAATGGTATGGCAGTAATAACATTTAAAGAATGCAACGTCCAAATAAATGAACAAAGCGAACATGCAGTTAATTATAAATTTTATTTGTCAATTTTCCATTTACAAGCATAAATTCAGCGGATATCATTTAATAATCACAGATTATGAAATTTTAACTACATCGTTAAACTATTTGATGCATGGAAAGTATATTTATTTCGAGAAAACTTGTTCATATTTTCAGAATTTAGGCTGAGTATTCACATGTCTTTAAATTTTATTAAAATAAATAATAATTCAGGCTTTTTGATATCAAACTGCTCGGGCCTCCCATTAATACGTGGGGGACCGGACTATAGTCCACTACGCTAGCCAACTGTTGTAATCGTGTTGAAAAATGATTTCAAGCAACTATTACCACTAAGGTGGCAGATAGTGGTAAACTACGAGAATTTTCCTTTTTTAACAAGATTATGTATGGGCACATAAATGAAAACAATAATTTATTTTTTTATTAATTTCTTTATTGGACACACATTTGTTATTACATTATTTCTTATCTACAAACTTAATATTAATTATAGCAAAATGCTTAACATTTTAAGGTGCGACAACTTAGGTACTTTATATTGTAATACAGGCTTACAATCTATGTATAAAGTAATTATAATTAATAAATAAATATAAATATATTGGGACTTAACACACAGTACACTCTAGTTCCATGGTAAGCTACGAGGCTTGTGTTATGGATACCAGATAGTTGATACACTACACATATATAACTTTAAATACATACATATTATAAATATAAACATCCATATGACTGGAGTATAAACATTCATGCTCTTTACACAAATGAATGCCCCCAGCGGAATTCGAACTTGCGACCTCTGGCACAGCAAGTAGGGTCACTACAAACTAAGCCAAACGTGTCGTCTTAATCAATAACAATTTCATTGACAGTTATTATGTCTATTTATGATTTAATTTCTAATGTACGTAATATTAATATCATTTTTTTACTCTAGGTACTAATTATTTTCTCTAAAGGTCTTGATAAATATTTTAATTATTTTACTTATTATCTTGGTGCTCCAAATAATTTCAGATATTTTTAGCTTCGTAATTAACGCTGGAAATAAATCAACAAAAACCTTTGTTAAATTGTCTTATTAATAGTAGGTAAAGAATAAAAATGATAGATTATAAATATATTACCAGGTTAGTGCTAGTGAAATTCAATTAAAAGAAGAGAACTCTTAGTAGTGGTAAATATCGTAATGAGACAATAAAATTATAGCAGGAACTGGCAGAAACGAATTTCTGGCAAAATAGAGTGCATTCTATCTGAAACTTTAATTTAATTATTTTGATTTAATATGTTGAACATTGGTCAGACCGACTAAAGATAAATAACGGTTCGTTAACCGATACACGTAACATAATTTTAGAGTTTTACTTTATTGTTATGGAAATGGTAAGTATACTGAGTGAATTTATTGTTTTGTGTGTTTGTTGTTTGTTTTATACTTTAATAAATTTACAATAAATCGTCTTATATGATGTTTTAAAATATATCCTTTCTAAGTAGACGACTATATAATATACGTATGTCTTTCTAAGCATAAGGGGCTAGGGGTAATTACTAATTGTGTAATAAATATGTAACTTTTCTTAATTACTATACAATAAAATTGCGTGTGAATCTGTTGGCGCAGACTTTGATTTCAAATTGAAATCTAACAAAATAAATCCGTTAAATATAATGACCTTTACAGTCATTTCTGATCATTAAATTAGAAATTACAAATTATTGTAGTTTCGCTATAGTGAACACAACATTTAGGTATATTGTAATAGATACATTGTACACATTCATACATATGTGAATTGTTTAGTTTTATAATAAACTAGCATTGCCCGCGGCTCCGCCCGCGTCCAGATGACCAAAAACCAAATTCCTAGGTTTTACGAGTACATATTAGTATACTCTTACATTGCAGTTTTTGTGTATTTTGTCAGAAATTAGATATTTTCTAGCGGTAAAAAGTCCTATATGTTGACCCGGATAACCAGCTATCACCATACCAAATTTCATCAAAATCGCTCCAGTGGTTTTTCTGTGATGCGGTAACAGACAGACAGACAGACAAAAAATTCTAAAAACTATAGATTCGGCCTCTGTATCGATAACAATGTTTATTTCAATAAGATTTTCCAAAAAATATTTCATGTACAGATTCGGCTTAGTTACAATTTTATTATATGTATAGATGGTGGTATATGGTGAATTTTAACTAATAAAGTCTGAACATTCACAGAGCAAAAGTAAAGCTAACCGTATTTCTAAAAAAGAAATATATTTTTCCAAGTTATAAATGTTAGAGCCATGTTTCCAAGTTGTCCAGTTTGCGATGTCCATTGTAATCTTCAACTGTAACACACTTGAGTACCCTCTAAGGAAATGTTCGACGAGTAGAATTCTTAATTTAACCAAGGCGTCTATAGCCGCGAGTGATTTCCCAATTGCATTCGTATACGGCTGTTGGGAAATAAAATGCCACAACTAATAATGTTTGTGTAGAAACTTGTACATCACATATAGAATCGATGTTATTCTTTATTAACCGACTTCAAACAAGGTTCTCCATTGGGTAATATGTTCAACGTGTGATATTTATGTACATATTATGTTTAATGATTCCACGAAGGTAGCTTGTATGATTTGGCTAGTTTAAATTGTGTTTTATTATGGTAGAGCTCGATGTTTTCTATATAAGGTAGGTTCGGGTAATAAAGCCTATCGGGTAATAAGGCCTAAGTTCTAGAAAATCAACTTTAAATTGTTTGAATCACTCAAGATCACAAACATGGGTAGCTAACACTCAAAGATGGTGCCTTAAGCATGTCGCGACAAAAGGGCTCATGTGATGTCGCCAGTGCGACATCTTTCATTGTGGGATGCGGTTGTGACACCACGAATAATAAAAAACCCGTGAGTTACAAACGTAAGTATTTTTTAAAATATTTCACATAATTATGTAATTTTACATTATAAATTTCTATAGTTTCACACTCTTATGATCTTAGAAGTTTAAATTATAATATCATAGTTCGAATCATATTATTTTTATTTTTCTTAACACGGTGTTGCCGATGGGTATTAAGGCCTACAAAATTTGATCGTAGGCCTTATTATCCTCCTTTTTGTATTAATATTACAGTTTTAGTTAGTATCTTTTTTAAATAGATAGGAGTATTATAAAAAGTAATGACAACTGTTTACTAATGGTTTATTGTCTCTTTTTAGTCACAGCAATCACAATGCCTCCCGAACGAGCATTATGGTCTGAAAATGACTTGGTGTTGGCTGTTCGAGCGGTAGAAAGAGGAATACTGAGCACCTATAAAGCTGCTGAGAAGTATAAAGTTCCCAGAAGAACCATTAGGATTCATATTCAGACCGGCAGTTTAAAAAACACTAGGTCAAAAATCCATACTCAGTGATGACCAGGAAACTGAACTTGTAAGGAGAATCATGAAGTTCGCTGAAATTGGATTGCCTGTGACACCACTGATTCTCGACGCTTGATCTTTAATTTACGAATATTTTAATAACATCAAGCATAACTTCAACCCATTTCCTAGAGTTGCAGGTGAAGAAAGATTGATTTAAAGCATTCATGAAAACACATGCAGAAATATCTAGAAGAAAAGCTTAATTCATGAACCCGGCCAGAGCTCAAAAGCTTAATAAATTTATTGTTGATAATCACTTTAAGCAACTGAGTGAAGTTTATGATAATTAGGATTTGAAAAAACACCAATACTTAGGAGAAAAGCCCTAAATTACAGGATAACTTCAGTCTAAACTAACTAACTAAAGACCGGTTTGACAAAAATAAGAAAGGAAAGAAAATAATAAAGACATCGAATCTCAAAGGTAGAAGTGCTAAGCAGAAACAAGTAAGCTGGTACTGTCATAGTTGTAAAGAGGGTAAGATGGCAGATATAAGGCAATGTGCTAAATGCGGCAAGTGGTATCAAGAGGAATGTGTTGGTTTGTCAGCAGATGATAGGGACACTTTTGAGTGTCCTGACGGCTGTTAATCAAAGGAAACTGTTTCTTTTTTAAGACTGCATGCGTGATTAATGCATATCTATGATTATTAATCGCAATTACCAAATATAAGATGCATATTTTGATTATTTATGTATGTGAAAAGACTTAGGCCTTATTACCCGACCATAGTATAAAAAGGCCTTTAGATAGTGTTTTAAAAAATGTTTAATTTTGTTTTTGTTTACAGCAAAAATTGCCATTTTTAGTTTTTATTTTATAGTAATGGTTCTATAAGTATACTTAACATTAAAATTAATTGATTTCGGTATACAGTTTTTATTTTATTTCAAATCTCCCTTAGCTAGGCCTTATTACCCGAACCTACCTTACTTTTGTTTTTTAATATAACTGGTTAGACCTGAAAGATCAAAAGGAATCAAAAATAAGTTTCGTTTGTTTTTCTAATTTTTAATATATTACTAGAAACTTACTTTACTTGTGAACTAAATTTCATCATTTTATTCAAATCTGCTTAGCCGTTGCACGCACGCGCACACGCACGAGCGCACGCACGAGCGCACGCACGCGCACACGCACGAGCGCACGCACGCGCACACGCACGAGCGCACGCACGCGCACAGGCACACGCACACACACACACACACACACACGTCAAATATGCACACGCTCACACGCACATGCACACTTTTCTTCCGATTTAATTTTCAAAGTGGTAGATAAAAGTATAAAAATATTTTTATTTAATTTATTTACTCTCTTCGCAAGTAATGTAGGCTATACTTAAAATATAGTATTAATTAAAATATAATACATATTATTAATATCATAAGTCATCATATTATCCTCAACTTTTATCTGAGAACAACAAATAAGCGAGTAGTTCTTGTTTGCGGTAAATAACGACTATCATAAATTGGTCCAATTTCTTGGTTGTATGAAACAAATATGTATTTGGCATAGAAATATTGTTCCAGGACGAGAACAAAACGAATCAAAGTCACTATGTGGAGATATTTGTCGATTGTCATGATTAATGATCTCTATTTCGCGGAACGGGGATGGCGATAAGGGTAAATGGTATTATTATTTGTTTATATCTGTAAATGTAGGTACGTTTATAGAAAAACTAGCATTGCCCGCGGTTCCGCCAGATGACCAAAAACCATATTCTTAGGTTTTACATATTAGTATACTCTTACATTGCAGTTTTTGTACTTTTTCTCACAAATGAGATATTTTCCCGCGGTAAAAAGTATCCTATATGTTAATCCGGATAACCAGCTATCACATTACCAAATTTCATCAAAATCCCTCCAGTAGTTTTTCTGTGATGTGGTAACAGACAGACAGACAAACATTCTAAAATCTATAGATTCGGCCTCTGTATCGATAATAATGTCTATTTCAATAAGATTTTCCAAAAAATATTTAATTTACAGATTTGGCTTAATTAGAATTTTATTTTATGTATAGAAGTACTTAAAAGAACTTTGATTAAGTACATAGTTATTATTCATGTAGCTGCCAGGGAGGGACCTTTAGATTTGTGACCTGACAATCTGATCCTGTACTTGATGTAAAACAAATATGTACTTTTAATAAATATTTAAATGTCGTCGCACAATATATATTATGTGTATCATTTAAAATATTTTATTTATATTATTTACTGATAATTTTGCCGACTATAATTAAGTATTCCTAATCTTAGAATTTATAGTTATTGAAAGACAATGAGAATTTGTGTTGTGATTTTAATTAACTCATCAGAGAAGGTGAGCAAATTAAGAATTTAATAAACATAATTTTTTTAAATAATTGTGTATCCGAATATAAAAAACTAGTATGTATTTAAAAGAAAATGTATTTTTTAAGATTTTATTAATCAGCTAATATGCTAATATTTATATTGACTTTATTAAAAATATCTATTTTTAATTCCCACGCAAAAAGGGAGCTATAATTTATTATTATTATGTTTATAATAAATAAAATAATAACTATGTTGGAACATTAACACACAGCACCATCTAGTTCTATGGTAAGCTACGAGGCTTGTGTTATGGATACCAGATAGTTGATACTCTACACATATATAACTTTAAATACGTACATATTATAAATATAAACAACCATGACTGGAGGACAAACATTCGTGCTCATCACACAAATGAATGCCCTCAGCGGAACTCGAATCCGCGACTGCTGGCACAGCAAGTAGGGTCACTACAAACTGAGCCAAACTTGTCGTCGAACATCAAAATTATGTACTAAAATGTATCTATCTCCTAAGGTACACTCACAATAAGTATTTTTATTTATTTCAAACGTATCTTGGGACGCACCCAAACGAAACGAGGGTAGGTCGTTTGTTGATAATAAAGTTAATGTAGTAACAAATTAAGATATTTTACTTTTTTCAGCAGGATTAAAGATATATCCTAAATACGACATACTTTGTTCAATAAGAAATTTGTTATTTGTGTTTTTGTGTCATACAAATATATACTTTTATTATTTTATTAGAGTCTATAAGGTACGGGGCTACTTAGGATGTAGCTACGATATTGATAATGCGATTATATAAGCTGTACTACTGACCAGTCATGTGGTAAATCGCTTAAGTATAAGCCGTCTGCCGATCTACACCTTCATCACATATGTAATATTTCACATATTACCTATGTGATGAAGGTATACTTTGATGGTTATGGTAATATTTTATGGTAATATAGTTATTATGAACCTGATTACTTCGTTGACTAGTGGTTAGCATGCATCGTTGAAGGTCCAAAGGTTTTGGATACGAGTCCGAATGGATTAAGTATAGTTATTGGGTTTTCTACCAAGAAAGAGTAATGAAGTTTGCGGTATTACCCCCCATACCTTGGTACATGTAAAACCGTCGGTATTCTACCTGATTACTCACCATTCATGTCGAATTGCTGCTTTACCCGAGTTTGAAAGTGAAAGAATTAAAGGAATAGACATTTGTGCATTGTAATATCTTCTGTTCATATTATTATAATAAACTTGTTATTACGAGTATATAGCGGTAAGTATGCACAAACTGTGAATGGTTACACTAGTTATTTAACTACAGCAATATTAATATTATGGTACTGATATATGAGGTTTATGTTTCAAACAACTCTAGCGTAATCGAAGTAAGGCACATACACTGTGTCGTGACTAAAACTAAAAAGTCTAATAAAAAATATATTTTAAGTTCGAGCATAAGAGTAGTGCGCGTTTTCGTGTCGCATTCGGCTTAGTTGCCTGCTGGCTTCACAAATATACAGGAAGCATTTATCCTCACTTAAGTTTTAATTAACTTGAAGTTGGAATAAAAAATTGCCGAGCTACGTGAAACAAAAAAGATAAGAAATATTTTTTAGGATATTTAAATTCGAGTTAAGTATACCTTATACTAAAACTTACGTGTTCATTCTCGAGCAATGCGTGTTTAAGTTTATGCTTGCTCTATACAACTGACGTGTACCTTTTTTTATATCTGGATCATTCTACATATTATGTTATTTAAGATGTTTGAGAGAAATTGTCGAGACGTTAGTCTGTTCAGCTGGACCTAGTAGGCTTCCTGAAGCTTTTCTATAACAACATACACCAAAGGATCTGTAGAGTTGCTAGTTACAGAGACAGCCATAAAAAGATACGAATAAGTTGTCTAAAAATAATCTCTAATTATTACCTTTATTATAACTAAGATTAAAGTGTTTATCATATATTGAAGTGACATATTAATTTGTAGATAATAAACCACAAATAATAACCGGAAACATTTTTATTCGTTTATTTGGTTAACTGTTTGGTAAGAACTGAGACTTACGCCGACAATTTTAACGCTATTTTCACTTGAGAGCAGACGATTAGAAATGTTAAAGTAGCGAAAAAAATTGGGAGCTACTTCAACGTATTTATTCATCATGAATAATAATTTTGATTTATTTTACAAGTTTTTATTAACCGACTTCCAAAAACGAGGAGGTTCTCAATTCGTCGGAATCTTTTTTTTTAACCGACTTCCAATAACGTATATTTTACGTATCAAAATATATTAGATTTCCTATGCGTCGGCTGGGACCGACTTCGAAAATATCTGATTAGGTATCTATTCTAAATGAAAACCCCCGTTTAGTTATTTTTTACATTTTAGTGACTGGAAGTCGGTTTTATTTTTTTTAACTTGCAATGTTTGTATGAATGTTTGTTCGGGTTAAATCTTGCAACTGAATATCAAAGCAGTTTCAATTGATTGATCTGAAATTTTGCATACACGTTTAGTTTAGATGCCAATGCATAGTTAGATAAGTGAAGTCATACACTAAATCCAACATGGTGGACTCCCAAAGATGGCAGACTATGTTTTTTTTATCATGCGCCTCCATGATATGGATATCGAATGAAAAGGTTTGCTGAGAAGAATACGAATAAATACCTAAAATAATTTAAATTAAATCAAACTCATTTATTACACAATTTATATGATATAAAAGCTGGTTTTAAAAAGATTTTTTTAATATTAGTTTATTTATTATCGATTTCTTGTGATGTGGGATCTGCCACCTAATCTAAAATTAAACATTACTAATAAATTAAACTGTATCCCGTGTGATATTGATATATTAGGGTCTTGTAGAACATGCGGTACTACCCTACTATCTCATGCCTACGCCCTACGAGTGTAAAGTAATTAATGCCTTGACACTTTACAATATACTAACAATAGAATTAAATAAACAAATGTATTTGCGAGCATGCTTCAATGTTTACGTTTTTGGTTTTAAAAATGTCTGATCGACCAATCAAAACAGACCAAGGATTCCCACCACATCCAAGTAATCTTATTATTGATAATTTAACTAAAGTAATTACAATATCACTGAACGTGCTTAGTGAAATTATAATATATCTAAAATTGTCCCGTGATATATTCTTTATTGCATATTAACAGAGTAACACAGATAATACAGAGACCAATGTGGGTAAAGGTGGACTTATCTCTGGAAAAGATCTCTTCCAGCCAACCTATGGAAGTGAGAAATAGTGTTATATGACGGGACTAAAAGTGTGCAATTGATTTAAGATAAAATTATAAATAATTATACAATTAAATAAGATAAAATGACACATATAATGATAAATATACAATAACTTACATATTATACATAGTATATACACATATACATACATATATACATACATACATATTAAAGTATAAATATAATCGTATGCATTTGGAATACATAAAAATAGTGGATCTGATAATAAAATTAAGGACCAATTTGTGACAGAAAGTACTGTTTTAAATATGATATTGTAAGAAAAGGAGAAAGAGGATCGATAAAACTCCGGGTAATTATAAAATTTAATTGATGAAATTTTACTTAACGAGTTTAACAATTTGCTTGCGACATATAATACAATCAATACAATCGTCTGAAGTACATATTAGGGTTCATCATCAAAATCTCAATTTAATCTCTTCGCATATCTTGAAATATCGTAAAATTTTACGTCTAGTAAATATTATTCTGCCTGAAAAGTAAGTAGTTTACTCTTACTACAGTCGATAGCTTAGACAGCGCTGGCAGGATGCCATCTATTTTTGTAATTCCGACCATTAAAGGTTTGTTTGCCTAAAGTTATAAATTTTCGGTACCAACTATATCTGAATACCGAGTATAATATGGGTGTTATATCATATATGTATGAATATGATTGAAAGTTGTATGTAATTTATTCTTCCTGCATACTGCGTTAGTTTTTTCGTATTGCCTGTATATTTATTTGTTTTATAAATGTAGACTTTAATGTGTAGGTACGTAGATCAATAATGTAATGGTGATTATTGATATTTGATTGGTACTACTGGTTGTTTGGAAGTTAATTGGTTGGATGTTACTATAACAACATTTGATTCAGTCTAATTTAACGACGACGAATTTCAATCTTTACGTTCATCCTCTATTAAATATCATTGATATTATAATTCGACGTAACGTTTGGCTCAGTTTGTAGTGACCCTACTTGCCATGCCAGCGGTCGCGGGTTCGAGTCCAGCTGGGAGCATTCATTTGTGTGATGAGCACGAATGTTTGTACTCCAGTAATTTATTTAATTATATAATTACAAATAATTAGTTTAATTTCTGTTATGTTTAATTCTATATATGCAATGTTGAAATTAAAATATTTATTAGCATATTTACCTACCTCAAACATACATACGTTACATTTATACCTATGCCTATGTTGGTACATTAACACATAGCACCATCTAGTTCCATGGTGGACTTCACATGTCTTTCTAAAAATTGATAGGTTTTCTCAGGTTTTAAATACATACATATTATAAATATAAGCACCCATGACTGGAGTACAAACATTCGTGCTCATCGCACAAATGAATGCCCCCAGCGGGACTCGAACCCGCGACCTCTAGCACAGCAAGTATTTAACAAATAAATGGGTATAAAAATAAGCGAAAGGTATATTTATCGAATGAATTTCTATTGAACGGGTCTCCCGAAACGCAATCATGAGGCTTTCGGCTCAACGGAGCGTTTACTGGGAACGCGCGTTATTGTTTCCACATATCACCTTCGTGGGATTTGAGTTTTAATATATCATCAAATATAATATTGTTATGGAAAAGGGTGAATATTATTTTTAATAATAATTCTATGTATTTATGTAGTATTTAGTAATATAATTTAGATATGGCATCATCTGTGCGAGTACTTGGATAGATATATTTTTTTTTAAATATTCCTGCCATATAAAATCTAAAGACTCGCCTTAGATATCCAAGATTTCTATTAACATGGTCTATGTCTACCACATTACTGTGACTCATGTTACTGTAAAATCGACTTTTGTTTTCATGGTTGCCAGTTCCATGCTCGCATAATGGCAATAAAAATGTCTAAAATACCCTGCTTTCCTAGGGCGTTTCCCAAAAACTTACCTACTTGTGATTACAATTTACATGATTAGGACATTGAATTCTCTCCGTATTAATTTTTCTCTTTCTATCAAGTACAAAATAGGTGAGGTCAGCAGAAGGTTTTTTTTATTTATCTACTAATTTATCTATATACTATGGGCATGGGGTCTGGTAGATAAATAATGTTCTGCTAAAATTGTACAGATTTACGGGACAGGCTCGCTAATCACTAATGTATCAGCTTAAGAGGATCGTTTTGCTTGTGATTGTTTTTTCGACACCCTACATACTCGTAGGTATACAATTCACATGTTAGTGGGGACCACTCAGTATAATAATTATAAATGGATGCCCCCAGTAGGACTCGAACCCGCGACCGCTGGCACAGTAAGTAGCGTCACTACAAACGGAGCCAAACGTGTCGTGACATCCTGTTCTTTCACACATATTCGTATTTTCTTAGTACCACTCCTAATTTTAAGGTATATAATAGTCGGAAATGTGCCAATGAAGGTGCTTATAACCAACGTATGTATATAATATATATGTATTGTATATTATGCAAATAATTTATGATTACTTACGAGTATTACCTTTTTATGCTTGAAGATATTAAATTCTGTTAATATATTAAGTGCTCAGAGGGTCGTCAGATGGTATAAATTTTATTTACGACTTGATTTATTATTATGACATCAACGACGTAAGAATGGTCGTTTTTGCTCATATTAAACTTACAGTTACGGAAAACTATAAAAAAATATGGCATAGATATATCTGTTTGTCTTTTAAAGTTTCATCGTGGAAGTTCCAGATATAAACCAAACATATAATAAATAGTAAGGAAAATAAAATTAAACTATTCTATTCTAGCTGTTGATAATAAAATTATTCATGAACTATCGCGCTAATTCCCATAGTCTTTATAATGTTCAAAACCTAATACATCTTAATAAGAATAAATCGTTTTTTAACCTTTGCTGTGATGTTAAAGGAGCTTATTTTTGTTAAATCCTGTGGGTGAGCTAAAGGAAATTTAATTAAATCTGTAGATTGTCCATTAAGATTATAGAAGCCTCAACGAGATGGAATATTAGAAAAGTAATAATAAAGGAACAGACAATCTAAACGGACTTTATTACGCAGTTATTTGAATATGATGTTTAAGATTATGCAGGAAATTTCTGGTTTCCTCTTTAATAATTTGTCCAACACTCGATTTTACACTGGATCGCCGCCCACTGCGCCGTTGCGGAGGTGGATCGTCGAGGAGTTTCAAAGTTTTCATTGAAGCCACATTAAGCATGAAATTAATGGCAGTTGGGTTTTTGTAACATTTACCAATTAGAGGTTGGATGGTCACATCTGGAAAAAATAATTTCTTATACATACTATACATAATATATGTTTTTGTAGTAATAAAAATATTTACATTATATATATAGCTTGCTTCCCAACACAAACTTTCATTCCCCTTTTCACCCTCTTAAGGGATGATTTCCGGGATAAAAAGTATCCTATGTCCTTTCCAGGGTCTCAAACTATCCTCTGACTAAATTTCATCTAAATCGGTTCAGTAGATCAAGAGATTACCCCCAACAACGTCACAAACTCACAAATTCACAAACTTTACCTCTTTATAATATTAGTATAGATGAGGTCGAGGTCAAGTATTCTAGTCCAGTTCAGTAAAAAACAAAGTCAATATATTTTTTATTCATCACACAATATTTTCCATATATTTCTAGTAATACTACTACCAATATAGAAAAAAATCTCTCAGCAGCAGCAAATAAAGCGGCGAAAGAAATTCAGAAGTTCACTTTTTTTTTAAAGTATTTATAAATAATTTATCGTGTGTTTCCAGGAGTTTCAAAACCCCATAATTTATAGAAAAAATGACGAAATAAGCTTTCCCAGCGGAATATCACTCACAAAAATGCAACAAACAACATTATGACAAATGAAAGTTTTACCGTGTGATTTTTCAGAAAAGTTGTTAAACGGCTTAATTACCTACAGGAAATGACAAACAACTACTCTTCTTAGAATTATTTCCCGGACTCATTTTGGTATTTGATTCCCGATATTTCGAATGCTTTACAGCAATCATGGTCACGAGACACAGTTTTGTTTAAAATGTCAAATATTCGCATAAATCTAAGAAAGTATTATATGAAACAACTACTTACTCACACCAACCACGCAGGAGTATAAGTCGATATGACAATGGTTTATCATTGGTCTGTAGACGTAGGTTTGCATATTACGTGACCATATCTGCGCACACGCAGGGTCGTAGATATCCAGGCAATAGGTGGGGCATGTGTGGTTACACGCTTGATGCGCACCCACAATGCTGAAGTCTATTAATCTACGCGAACTCACGTTGTAAAATTTAGGTTTTATAATCTGGCACGCTTCATCAGGAACTTGATTGATGCCTTAAATTTATATTAGTAACCATTTATATAACGTATGGATTTCCCAACATAAAAAATGCTAATTTACAATTTTAACTTTATTAGAATTTCTTTTATTATTGTTTCAAAATAATGACGTTCCTATAAAATACTTTTTTAAAGTATACTCGTACCTACTGATAAAGTTACATCATTAAACTTATAACATTACTTCTTTCCATAAAATATACAAACCTGCGAAACTATACTGACATTGTGCTAATTTCAGATAGCAAATGTTATGAAACTTATGAACATGCCTTGAATGATCGAAAGCTAATGCTTCACCACACACTGGATCGTATACGTTTGAACATAATATGTCATTACATTCTTCAGGCACAAATGATTCCAATGACTCTACGCCAAAAATTGAAAGTCTATTAATAAAGTAAATATTTGTAATTAAATTTTAATATAAATTTTTGGAATCTTTACATTTTAATATTTTTGAAAAACTTGTAATCTTAAAAACATACTAACTTAGTATTCTAAACTATCAGAAAATGTTGTGTAAGTACAATAACTAAGTAATAAAAAGCAAATAGTTATTTAAGTTTCAAGAATAATATTTCTACGAAAAATTATACCTTGAGACACACAAAATAATAGTGCAATGAAAAATATACATCTTTCTAAAGAAGTTATTAAATCCGTGTACATTGTGCAACCATTCTTATATCACTACTCAGTTTTACATTTTAATTCCAGAAAAGAACAGAATTTTATGTTCATTCTTTACGGTTATATTTTAATTAAAATTTTAGTGCATCGTTCTATTCATATTTTAACTTTGTCAGTTTTTCCTTTGCTTAGTTTCATGTCATGCTCAATTATAATTTTAATTAATGCTAGATTGTACCTGCGACTTCATAAACAATTTTTATGAAATTTCAAGTAAAATATTAGAAAAAAATAAAACTTTATTTATGAAGTAGCTGTTAAGTTTGTCAACTTGACACATAAACCAATTTTATTATCAGACTAGCTACATGCCACCAAAGTTATATTCTATACCAAAACCTAAATGGATGTGGAATTCGAAAGCTTGAAGCTTGGATTACAATTCTTGAACGAATAAAAACTTTTTAACAAAAAATAAAAACCGACTTCCAGGCACTGAAATGTAAAAAATAACCTAATCAGATACCTAATCAGATATTTGCGAAGTCGGTGTCAGCCGATGCAAAGCAAATCTAATATATTTCGATAAGTAAAATACATAATATTTACCTATTAGATATTCATATCTTAAAATATTTTAGGCTAACACCGACTTCGAAAAACTTTTAAAGTTTTAATTTTTCATGTCTTGTCTCACACAATCTATCCATCTTTTCTTCGGTCTTCCTCTACCTCTCCATCCATCTACATTCATTTCCATCACTCTTCTCGTCATGTGTTTCATTCCTTTTTTCCACATGTCCATACCAATTCAGACGATTTCTTGTCACGTTGAAACTCTGTCACTGGCACTACTTTCAAGCTTTCTCTTATGTACTATTTCTTATTTTATCCATTCTCGTCACTCGACACATCTATCTTAACATTCTCATGTTTGCAGCATGCAATCTTCTTTCATCAGTCTTCTTCGCAGCCATTACGATCCATACATAAGGACAGGTCTTATTACGGATTTATAGATCTTACCTGAAGGATAAGTCTTACTTAATGGGCGTCCGCGAATCGCTGCGATCTGTCGCTATTTCATCCACCCAGAGATGATCCGACGCATAACGTCTCGGTTGTTTGTTTGAACGCACTAATTTCGGGAGCTACCCTGATCTGATTTGAAACATTCTTTTTGCATTAGATAACCCGATTATCGAGGAAGGCTGTAGGTTATATATCATCATGCTACTACCCAAGGGAGCGGAGCAGTAATCATAAATGACAAAAAATCGGACAGACTTCCATACATGCGTGTCGAGGGAGAGTTGCTAAATAACATAAAGCCAAAGGCTTTTTTTATAGACTGAACGCGGACAAAGCCGCGGGCTCTGCTAGTATAAGATGTAAATTAACTGTAAGATTGTATGAAGGTACTTAGCATGTATCGTGTATTTGTCAGTGAAGAAGTGAGGTGAAATAAATCTGCTTCACTAATCGTTAATCGTTAAAAAATCTACTGCAAATATAAGATAATTGTATGATTGTAATTAAATTATAATTTAAAAAAAATTTAATGTAAAAGCTTAAGATATTCTCATATTTCTCATAAATTATATTTCCCATTTTTTAATTTTTTTTTCTTTATCACGATCATCGATTTGTATTTCTCTTTGAAGAAGATTGGTTTTTAATATTCCGCTTTGAAGTATTGTTTTTTACTTGACTTTCGGATATTGAAATAAAATACAGTAAAATCTGGAGTTTTGTTCATAAAAAATGGTGTTTGGTTTGAATAATTGAATTGCTTATACTTTTCATATCATTTATTATTCGAAGTTTGAATTAAATATAAAATATGAATGTTTTGGTATAATACCAAGATATTAGGGGATAATACTAACTTGAAATGAACCACCAAAACCTTTTTTTTACTTCTTCGTATCTTGGCTTGGATCGGGACTTTATTACTAAGCCTACGTTATTGAATCCTCGTCTGATCTATTTTTAATATATATATATATATATATATATATATATATATATATATATATATATATATATATATATATATATATATATATATATATATATAGTTCTAACTGATTCAGATGTAAGGTTATTCAAGTACAATTGTAACTAATATACGGTGACGGAGCAAGAGCTAAATTCGATGTGTGCAAAGTATAATTCGCGAGACCCTTTAATGGCGTACGACGACGAATTTTATAAAATATTTTACAAACTTTTATTTAACCTGCAATGTTTGTATATTCAAATCTTACAATTGAATTTTAAAGCAGTTATCTTCAATCGATGGAGCTGAAGTTTTGCATAGACGTCTAGTTTGGACGACAATGCATGGTTAGCTAAGTGACGTCATTCTAAATCCTATAAGGCGGACTACCAATAATGGCGGACTATTCTTTTATGCACCCCCAAGATATAGATATCATATGAAAAAGTTTGCTGAGAAGAATACGAATTAAATAAAAACTAAAAAAATAAATGAATAGTACAAAAACAAAATGAACTATAAATGAAACCCACCAATTTATTACATTACACAATTTATATTACATAAAATCTTGTCGCTAGATTTATCTGTGTGGACAAACAAAATGTCTCCGACTGCTTAATACTGTGTTCTATTTCATACGCTCTATGTTACGTGTTCTTCAAGGCACGAGGCCCTTCGGACCACGTGGGTTGGGGAACAATTATCAAAATGGCAAAAAAGTATTAGTGATATCAGGTTTCTAGAACTATTCAATTAAATAATACACAATCTGTTAAATTTAGTTATTAAGTCGTAAATTATTGTAAATACAAAAGTATGTTTGCTACTTCGTTCTTATTTCATGAGTAACAGGATAGCAATGGATTTACGTATATATAGTTATATATATATATATATATATATATATATATATATATAGTTTGTGGGTCGTAGAGTGCTATACATCTTATTCTGTTATATTTAACATCTATTGATTTCTGTATAATAAAACTGTAACTTAGCAAAATCGATGCGCGCGTTTCACGCAAAAAGTACTTAACCGATTTTAACTAAACTTTCTGTAGTGAAAATCTATTACTCGGGTCAACATTTAGGATACATTTTACTACAGGAAAATCTTTCATTCTCACGGGAAAACACAATAACCGGTTCTATCGAGTCGTTCTTAGAAAACTTGTGTAACGCTGGCTGAACAATGTAAACAAATCAAAACAATATATTAGAAAATTGTAGGTCTTAATAAGGCCTCCAGAAAAATCGGCAATAGCATAAGAATTTCTCTTAAGGTACACTCGCAATAACTATTCATATCTATTTAGTACGTACCTAGGGAGTTAGGGACGCACTCGAAGCTATGGTAAGGCACTAGTATTTTATAATTCTAGAATACTTGCGTGAGAATGTTATGAAATTATAGTAAGAAAATTACAATTGCTTATGAAAGGAGATACATTAGACTCAGCATTTTATAGAAATTATTATGAATATAATTTAAATTTCGTGAAAAATTACATAAATTGTGGGACCGACTGGCAACTTTATTGGTTTCACACTCGTGATAATAAGCTCTTCGAAGATGAAAAATGTAAGAGCTCTCGTCGGCTCTTTATATGGAGCAAAGCAAATCCTCTGGGCTTTTTATTGGATGATATAAAAAATCTATTTTGTATACTAAAGTACAATTTGCTCTTGTCTTGTAAGTAGTGTGCTTATAAAATTTTTGTAACAGGTATGTGGGAGGTGGGGGGGGGGGGGTGGGGGGGGGGGGGGGGGTATATACTGACCTTGTCGCGCACATACAAACACACACGATTTACTTACTTATATATGTATTATTATATTACTAAATACATTGCTATAACAATAAGCGGTTATCATTGTGGGAGTCTGACTCAAACACCGCGAGTTTCGTAGCAAGCAACAATAAATTTATGTTTTGTTTTATATTAATTTGTTAAGTCAAAATTAAAGTAAATTATTTGTCTAGGATATATTTTTTTATTGATAGCATAAGTTTATAGTACCTAATATCTACTATGATATAAATAAGTTTGTGTTTCATAGATTTACTATGTGAAAATGTATTTCCCATATATCAAAAACTACTCAACGTACTACCCTTGTATTACCTCATTAAAAATAATTTTCGTTGAAATAATCGACATAATATGTAATGTACAGATTGCCAAGCGAACAGACGAACAGACGGACGTGGAGTAATTATAAGAGTTCCGTTTTAACCATTTAGCTACGGAACCTTAACAAATTTACATATATGATTGTATGATATAACTTTAATCGTTTATTTTTAAAATTTCTATTTCTAAGCGACTGTATACCGTCAACTTGTCTGAACTCCTGGTTTAGTTACTATTTAATTCTTATATATACTACTATTCTTTAACTGCCTCGGTGGTGTAGTGGCTAGCATGTACGGCTGCACACCCGAAGGTCCTGGGATCGAGTCCCGGGTCGGGCCAAGTTTAGTTACTGATTCTTTCTGTATAGTAAGTCTCAGTAACAGCCCGAAGTTGGCAGTGTTTCACCCCCGTGCCTCGGAGAGCACGTAAAGCCGTCGGTCCTGCGCCTTAACTCTCACCGGTCGTGTCGAGTGGTCGTCCCACCGGAGTATGAGAGTGATAGGAATAGAGAGTGCACTTGTGTCTGCGCATACACTTGAGCACTATAATATCTCCTGCGCAGTTGGCTAATCTCAATGAGATTGGCCGCCGTAGCCGGAATCGGCTAGGAGAACATCATCACTATTCTTTCAGTCTTGGTATTTGTTCTTTATTTGTGTTCACACTCCTATATTACACGATAGTCGAAGATTCGACGTAAGCTCAACTACCGTCATCTCGAATAGGCTTAGAGTAAAATACTTTTATTCAGAGTGAACATTTTCTACGTTGTCTTTATTTTAAAATATTGATTATTTCAAAAAACTACAAAATGAAGATTTCATTATTTTTTATTCAGAAATATTCAAACTGTGATCGAAGGATAGATAGATATATTTATAATACATAT
Source organism: Brenthis hecate (assembly GCA_951806755.1). Classification (NCBI taxonomy): domain Eukaryota; kingdom Metazoa; phylum Arthropoda; class Insecta; order Lepidoptera; family Nymphalidae; genus Brenthis; species Brenthis hecate. The sequence continues at coordinate 1,683,677 of OX638264.1, forward strand.
GTATTTAAAGTTATATATGTGTAGTGTATCAACTATCTGGTATCCATAACACAAGCCTCGTAGCTTACCATGGGACTAGATCGTGCTGTGTGTTAATGTCCCAACATATTATAATTATTGTTATATAAGTAGATAATTATAGATATTGAAAATTGAGATTAATGATATTGATATTTCATAGAATGTATGTATTCCTAGTACTATAAAATTTTATATATGAAGTAACTAGATAAGTACACAAATACAGATTAAATAATACTTCTTAATAATGTTCTACCATAGAATGTTACTATCGCAAATATTACTTTTATCCTAAAATACGTAAAATATGGCATAAAAATTGAGGTAAGCTTGTGAAAAATGTTGATTCGTAACAGTCCTATCGCCCTGAAACGGCGGCTCTTCAAACGGGATTATAAAAATGTTACTTTCGCATTTTCTCCTGTAATTACAATTTATTTTGAAGGGACAAATTCTTTCGAAAGATGGAAACTGTTTTTTTCATTTATAAATTATATTAAATACATACATATATTTTTCATTTAGAAAATCAACAAAATATTTCCAAAGCATGCTAAGATATGGCAATAATAAACCTTTGAAAATCTGCGAAGAATACTTTTATACGATATCTATACTACATACTCGTATAAATAAATGAAGCAAAATAAATGAATTAAATGAAGCAAAAAGACGATGAGGGCAAATTGAACCTAACGAGGTTTTCCCATCTTCCTCTATATCTATACATATAATAAAATTCTAACTAAGCCGAATCTGTACATTAAATATTTTTTGGAAAATCTTATTGAAATAGACATTATTATCGATACAGAGACCGAATCTATAGTTTTTAAAATTTTTGTCTGTCTGTCTGTCTGTTACCGCATCACGGAAAAACCACTGGAGGGATTTTGATGAAATTTGGTATGGTGATAGCTGGTTATCCGGGTCAACATATAGGATACTTTTTACGCGGGAAATATCTCATTTTTGAGAAAAAATACAAAAACTGCAATGTAAGAGTATACTAATATGTAAAACCTAAGAATTTGGTTTTCGGTCATCTGAACGCGGGCGGAGCCGCGGGCAATGCTAGTTTCAAATAAATTTTTGTACTACGTATGTTTGGTAAATTAAAGTCTTTACGATATACATATGTCGTACATAGAACGCCACTGAATAGGGTTAGAACATTATCGCACTGTGGGTGTCCCTAAGAAGTTATAATCTGACCTATATACAAAGGGTAAAAAGGGTCGGTATATTATTACACATAGAATTTTCGGAACACGATGTAAAAATATTAAATTTAATTAAGAATTACAACCGTAATTTTATTCATCATTTTTAGGGTTCCGTAGTCAACAAGCAACCCTTATTTATAGTTTCGCCATGTCCGTCCGACTGTCCGCCGCAGCTTAGCTCAGAGACTCTCAATACTAGAAAGCTGTTATTTGGCGTGGATATACGATATATTATTCGCGCCGACAAAGTGGTAATATAAAATCTTGAAAAAAAAAATTTTTTTTAAGGTATCTCTTCTACATGTAACTTGACTTACTTGACTTATGTTCCTATGCCCCCTAGGTGAGGCAGAGGGCGTCCACAGTGCATCGCCATCCCGTTCGGTCTTGAGCTACGCGTTTCATTTCGCTCCAGGTTTTCCCGATAGCCTTCGCTTCGCCTAATGACTGTCCGCCGCCAGGTTTGTTTAGGACGGCCGCGTATGCGTTTTCCTTGGGGATTCCAGTCTAGGGCTTGCCTCGGTATATGGTTTGGATCCCTTCGGAGAGTGTGACCTATCCAGCGCCATTTACGGCGTTTGATCTGCTGAGTGATCGGGACTTCATTGCAGTGTACCTAAAGTTGCTCGTTGGAAATTTTGACGGGCCAGTAAATACCGAGAATTTTGCGAAGGCATCGGTTCACGAAGACTTGGAGTTGCTGCGAGATGTTCTTAGTGACCTTCCACGTCTCACACCCGTATAACAGTACGGTCTTGACGTTGGACCGGAAGATTTTGAGCTCGATTCTCCGAGTCAATTTCCGTGATTGCCATACGGGCCGAAGTTGTGCGAAGGTTGCTCGCGCTTTGACAATTCTCGAAGCGATGTCCTCCTCGGTTCCTCCCGCTTCTGACACGCAACTCCCGAGGTATGTGAATTTGTGGACGCGTTCCACTACCTCTGTGCCGATGACCAACGGGGATGTACTCGTTGCTCTGCACCTCATCTCCTGGGTCTTCCTTGCATTAATTTTGAGCCCTGTATTTGCTGCCTCCTTTCGTAGGTCGTCCTGTAAAGCGGGGATGTTTTTTTTTCATCTACCCCATGGTGTGGGGTGTTGTTAGATAGGTCTTTCAAAAATATTGCGGGTTTGTGAAAATAATGTTTCGATTAAGGGATCCGTTTGTGAAATATTAAACTTTAAAGTGCTAATTTTTGTTAGAGTCAAGTGTCCCAAGTTTAATATAAAATTGTTTTTTGATATGTGATAAAAATCACAATAATAGTTGGTATATATATATATATATATATATATATATATATATATATATATATATATATATATATATATATAACGAAGTTGATATTAAAACTATCACAGCTAAGTATACTTTATAAGTTCACGAGTTATAATCGCCCAACTTACGTACGTACTTGTTACTGTGAGCTGCCTAAACCGTTAACATTAAATTATCATAGTATGAAACAACAAAAAACCCTCTTCTTAATCCGCATATTGTGATGGGCAACTACGGAACCCCACATTGCGCGTGGCCCGATACGCACTTGGTCGACTGTCGATTTTTATAATATAAAAGCATATGATGATGTTCTCCTAGCCGATTCCGGCCACGGCGGCCAATCTCATTGAGACTAGCCAACTGCGCAGGAGATATTATAGTGCACAAGTGTACGCGCAGACACAACGTGCACTCTCTATTCCTGTCACTCTCATACTCCGGTGGGACGACTGCTCGACACGACCGGTGAGAGTTAAGGCGCAGGACCGACGGCTTTACGTGCTCTCCAAGGCACGGGGGTGAAACACCGCCAACTTCCCAACTCCGGGCTGTTACTGAGACTTACTATGCACAAGACTCAATAACTAAACTTGGCCCGACCCGGGACTCGAACGCATGACCTCCGAGTGTGCAGCCGTACATTCTAGCCACTACACCACCGAGGCAGCAATAAATAAAAGCATATATTATATGTTTTTCATATTAAATTTAATTAACGTGGTAATTAAGATAGAGCACGGTACAGAATAACGATATATTAACACGTTTAGTCAAAATACTTGCTAAAATATGAGAGTACGTCTTCTTGAGAGAAGAAGCGTAAAAATGAAATAAATTAAAAATAAATTTAGTGTATCCCGATGTTGAGTGATTTTCATGAGGTAATTAATTAAATCGATACTAATATATGAAGTTCAACAGTTTGTTTGTTACTTCGTTTGTTTCTTTGTTTTTTTGTTTGTTTGAACGAGCTGACCCATGGATCTACTGGTCCTATTTGACATTTATATAGATTATACAGCCTAAGATACGAAAACTCGATCAACATACGAGATCGTAATTACGTCAAAAAAAAACGTAGGGGCAGCCGCGTGAAAACGCATGTGTGTCAATATATTGATATCACGATCATATACTACACTAGCATTGCCCGCGGCTCCGCCCGCGTTCAGATGACCAAAAACCAAATTCTTAGGTTTTACATATTAGCATACTCTTACAATGTAGTTTTTGTATTTTTTCTCAGAAATGAGATATTTTCCCGCGGTAAAAAGTACCCTATAAGTTGACTCGGATAACCAGCTATCACTGTACCAAATTTAATCAAAATCCGTCCAGTGGGTTTTCTGTGATGCGGTAACAGACAGACAGACAGACAAAAATTTTAAAAACTATAGATTCGGCCTCTGTATCGATAATAATGTCTATTTCAATAAGATTTTCCAAAAAATACTTAATGTACAGATTCGGCTTAGTTACAATGTTATTATATGTATAGATTTTCCGTATCTCTGATTTTAAATCGGCATCTCTTTTATTAAAAAAGAAACTTTATCCTTTTAACAACATGTAGAAATATACATAAATGAATTTTTATAATATTTACACCAAGCGAAATTTGAACGCACAACCTTTACTGGCTGTGATGTGTCGAATTTGTAAATAGAGCAATTTCAACGTTACACTAAACCTTAAATTTTCGTATACATAAGAACATGGCTTGAAATAACTTTATTCAAAGATTGTGAACAAATTATTACTTGTTTTAGAAGTGAACGTCAAAAGACCTTGCGAAGTTTTAATTACCGATGCTAATTATTGAAAATGTCTGCTATGTCATGCTGTAACAACATTTTGTAATAAATAAATTATTATTATTGCAAAATACTAGCGCCTTAAATTTTCTCGCGCTTAATTTAATCAAAATCGAAATTCAACTATTCAATATTTATCAATATTTCAGAAATTATTAGGCGTTTATTACTTACTAGCTGTGCCTCGCGGTTTCACCCGCGTTAAATTTGTTTGATTATAGACATCAGTTTACCAATAATATATAGACGTTTGCCCGATTTGTTGTCATTTATGATTACTGCTCCGCTCCCTTGGGTAGTAGCATGATGATATACCTATAACCTATAGCCTTCTTCAATAAAAGGGCTATCTAATGCATTTTTTTTAAATCGGATTAGAAGTTCCTGAGATTAGCGCGTTCAAACAAACAATCAAGCAAACTCTGTCTTTTTATAATATTAGTATAGATTGAAAACTCTATCAGCAGTTAACGAGCAAAATACCTCAGTATTAAGAAATATTGCTAAAAGAAACTCTGTGAGAGTATAATAATTATTATATATTTAATTTAAAATTAAAAATTTAATTTATATTTATACAGTTTTGAACCAACATTGAAGTAACCTGGAGGCTATCACATCTTTGACAAGTGTGCTATTTTCTAGCCATACAAGATTTTTGAATATTTTCTAAGGTCCTGTTGTATATATGTATATATATATATATATATATATATATATATATATATATATATATATATATATACACACACACATTATACACGTTAATATGTACATTGTCCATAAAAAGAAACACGTTGGGTATCGATTTTAAGGTAGTGCAAATTTGTATTTGCTTCTAGTATTAATAACGAACGTTAAGGCTATTTTAATAATGATTTCAAATGTGATGTTCAACGAATTTAATATTACAATTATTTTAATAGACATTGATATATGCTTAGGTACTGGAGAGACTGTCAATTTTGAAAATAACTACATTAATTTATAGTTAAACATGGTACATGATATTATAAGTTAGAGTATTTAATTTTATTATTATAGTAACGACGTGTACTCATATGTATGTGACATGAAATTGTTGACACAATTTCATATTTCAATTGGCATATTGTGATTTATTGACCGAATAATATATTTGAAACAGTAAATTTTGTAAAATTTGTTATATCGTTCATATTCAAAGTGATTTGTGGCTATTGTACACATAACATTTGTCCTCTGCAAATATAATCAAACCTAACTTGCTCCAAATACATAAACAGATTTGTGTCCAACACATATTGCATTAACAACAAGCTTTGGTATACATTTCTACTAGTGGTCCTTTTACAGCCGTTTTTATTTTTTCTTTTCTTTATCACATCTCTGTTCGTGGTCTACTCTATATGATTTTGTTTTTAATATAGAAATACGTTATTTGGCCGGAGGGCTAAATAAGATACTTTCTACAATGACCTCTACCTTCTTTCTGTTTTCTGTACATATAATTAAATTCTGAGTCGAATCTGTACATTAAATATTTAAAAAATCTTTTTGAAATAGTCATTATATCGATACAGAGGCCGAATCTATAGTTATTAGAATTTTTGTCTGTATGTCTGTCTGTCTGGGAACGCATCACGAGAACACCACTGGACAGACTTTGATTTTGATGGAATTTGGTATGATGATAGCTGGCTAACCGGTTCAATATATAGGATATTTTTTACTGCGGCAAAATATGACATCTCTGAGAAATCTATACTAAACGTTAAAATGTAAATAGGGATGAACCCGAGCGGAGCGAGGGCGAGTCGTTAGTCGTTAACAAAAATCAAAAATATGTATATGGAAAGGGCATAATATGCGCTACGTGGCAAGTATTTTGTTTCATAGATTTTTTATTCTTTATAAATGATATCGCTTGTAGCGAGCCACCTCATGCAATCCTACATCTATACTAATATTATGAAGAGGTAAAGTTTATGAGTTTGTGAATTGTGAGTTTGTGACGTTGTAGGGGGTATCTCTAGATCTACTCAACCGATTTAGATGAAATTTGGTAAGAAGATAGTTTGAGACCCTGGGAAGGATATGGGATACTTTTTATCCCGGTAATTATCCCTTAAGGGGATGAAAATGGGGATGATAGTTTGTATGGGGAAGCAAGCTAGTCGCTAGTCTATTAATAAAATGGATTGTCTTATAGTAACAATAACATTTTTTAGACTGTACAAGCATATCACGGTGTCAGCTTGTTATAAGGCTCAGTCATTAACTTGGTTGAAGTGAAGACTGGTCGCTAGGTTATTACTAAATCGGTTTTTTTTGACGAAATCTTTTAGAATTAACGATCAGTTGCCTTCAAATTGCTTGTTTTATTGATTATATAGATTTAGGATTTTCAACTAAAGGTCTATATGTAGTGATAAGTTTGCCTTAAATAAAAAAAAATAGTCAATATATTCTTTGTGTTTCTTAAAAAAACTAAAATAGCATTTTTTCAATAGAATCGCGTCTTTGATTGTAAGAAAACAACGAACAACGTTGATTTGCTGTGTTGAGAAATACATACAATCTATGTACATTGTCATGATTTTAGAATTAATGTAGTCGTTTGGATGCATCTCATATGAATAAATTTGACAAAAGTAGTTATAAAGTATTGCTATAGCATATGGAGGCATTGGAGTTTTTATTTGTTGCGTGTTACAAAATGTATACACCTACCATAAATTTACTGTCTGCAGTAACCTACGAGTATATTGTCTTAAGACGTCATTCTTCGGTTCTGAGTTTTAAAATAAAATAAATGCAAGGCGGTGAATATTATATTTCAGGTGCTGCTAAAATTTTCTATGTAATATATATATATATATATATATATATATATATATATATATATATATATATATATATATATATATATAAATTTATTTCGTGTACCTATTTCGGAAACGGCTATAACTAGATTTGGATAAAAATTTTACTTTAGATAAGCTTTTGTGTTTAAGTATATCTATTTATAGGTGTCACTTTTTGAAAAAAACAAACGCAATTTTTACATTTATTCCCGAAGCTCGGTCGCCCAGGTTCTACTTATAATTTCTAAATAGAAAACCTCAAAATATTATTTCTATTATTTTGTATAAGTAAATAAATAAGACGTGCTAAAGTTTTGTGTTAAAAGCTTTCAAGTTAAAACTAAGTAGAATAACATGATGCGAAATGGCTGTCATATACTGTAACGCCCTTGGGTTCTAGTATCGGATATTAAAGCTTAATACAATGGCTTAATACAATCTCACTTGCTGTATAAATAGTCATAAAGAGCAGTTCACATTTTTGTCCCGCTTTCTGTGTGCAACAACTTAATTTAAATAAACACTATATTTTACAACTACTTCGATTAACATTTTTAGTTCTATTTACATTATTAAATAAAACTATCTTTTCGGATTATTTCTGCTTTACAGCATCCATGGTCACGGGAGAGACAGTCTCTCCCGTGACCATGGATGCTGTAAAGCATTCGAAACGTCGGGAACCAAAAATCAAAATAAATCCGCGAAATAATCCGAAAAAATAGTTTTATTTAAAAATGTTAAACATTCGCGTAAATCTAAGAAAGTGTTATTCTATTTACATTAGTATTTACTATACTTGTTCATATTTTTTCTTAATCTTTAATTAACTACAAACTTATATTGAACTCTGGATAAACTGTAGATCTTAATTTCATTAAACAAAGAATATTCTATTAAAATTAAATGTTTTAGTTTTCACGATTTTTTAGGGAAGGTGTTTTGTCTCGTATTGTTCTCGGCAATTTCTCATTAACTGTCTTTATCGATTGATAATTATTCTTAAGAATGATACAGGACTCAGGAGTACTATTTTGATGTAAAAACTTCCTACATTCTGTATATTACTAGCTAACGAGCGGTCTTGACCTCGCTCAGACACGCCCTTAGATTTTTTTTTAATATCCTACGACAAACACTATATTATTATCAATGGACTATTTTTTAGGTCCCTTCAATAGCTTTTACGTAAATAAGTAAAACGTCTAAATATTTTATTTGTAAAATTGTGATAAAATATATATATATATATATATATATATATATATATATATATATATCATCTTTACTTAGCTATAGAGACGTAACATAAATAACTCGTTGTCGTAAACAACCAAGCGAGACTCTTTCATCCGTCATCTGTCGACCCCGCATTTATAATTAACATTTTGTAAATTTGACCGGCTTTCATGTCAACGACAGAAATATTAATTGAAATTATTGAAAAAACCGATTCATAAATAGAAATGACTTATTCATTTTTAAATTGAGTTCAAAACGTTTTCGTTATTATAAGTAGAATGGAGATATCTCTATTAGATAACTCTTATATTTGTTTTGGGTCACTACTATCGCTCCCTGTGCTTGTAATATATAAAAAAATTGACTGACTTCAAAAACGATGAGTGCTGTCAATTCAGCTGTAATTATGTTATTTTGTCTGTCTGCTATGCGATATCTTACCCCTAAGGGCAGAATAATAACATTAAGGGGATTTTAGTCTGTATATATTTTAAGTAAAACGAATTAAGAAAAAAAAACCTACTGTCAGATACTAAAAGATAATAAACAACTGAACGGAAGTTTTCATTTACCTACTAAAGACACCTAATCAGATATTTTCGAAGTCGGTGCCAGCTGAAAATTGTTATCATCAATATTTTCGATTAACGACTCACCTTCACTTCGCTCGGGTACCTGATGCCTCCCTAGGCGTCTGACAGGGGACTGTGTAGTTCAAGTTCATCTGTGTAATAAATTCCATTCAAATCAGTCCAGCTATTTTAGCTTCAAGGACTAACAAGCGAACATACAGACTTTCGCATTCTTCATAGATTATTATTTCAGTTGCCATATATTGTGCCGTGGTATACTTTTTTTGGTGTAAATAAAATCTTCTTTCTTTCTTAATAAAAGACATGTCCATTGTCCAAATTTGTATAAAAAAAGTATATCATCTATAATACCTACAAATGGAAAAAGCTACTGTAATGACGACTTGTGGCAGATTTCTATTTTATTTAATTGTTGTATTGTTAACCTGGTAGAATCTCCTGTGCATTACAAATGTAGTAAAATATGACAGCTATTGACACAATTTCTATTGAACGTTTGCTGCGAATTTTCATTGAGAGCCTTCCTCGACCCAGCGAGCCGTTCACTGAAAATGCACGCTATTGTCTGCTTTACGTAGGTAACCTTTTCACGAATTCGTGATTCGATTTTACCTTTTCAATGTAATATAATGAATAGGTACCCGACTGATGTACATTAATGTTTACAAATTACAAGCGAAGAGGAAATATAAAATTATAATAGTAACTAGCATTGCCCGCGGCTCCGCTCGCGTTCAGATAACCAAAAACCAAATTCTTAGTTTGTACATATTAGTATACCCTTACATTTCAGTTTTTATATTTTTTTCTCAAAAATAAGATATTAAACCCCGGTAAAAAGTATCCTATATGTTGATCCGGATAACCAGCTATCACCATACCAAATTTTATCAAAATCCCTCCAGTGGTTTTTCTGTGATGCGGTAACAAACAAACAGACAGACAAAAATTCTAAAAACTATAGATTCGGCCTCTGTATCGATAATAATGTCTATATCAATAAGATTTTCCAAAAAATATTTAACGTACAGATGCGGCTTAGTTACAATTTTATTATACGTATAGATTAATTAGCAATTCTAATGTGATACTAGCGATGTGCTTAGAGAGGAGACATAGTGAAACAGTTTAGTTTGATGTTGTAATAATAGAGTGTAGGCACAAGAACATATAATAAATACGTAGGAAGGTAATACAATTTACTTTAAAAAAAAGGTCATGTGTCATGCATTTTCATATAACAAAATGTACTTTTTTTTCCTTATATATGTGAGTAAATATTTTACGTGGCTCTTTGATGTCGACTGAAAACTAATGCGCCTTTATCATGTCAAACTAATATTGTGTAGGAGGCTGCTGCCTCAGTGCTTGTTAGATTTTTCATTAGGCTATATTAAACATATGTCTATACAGAGTTTTCTCTATATTATATAAAGACTAGCATTGCCCGCGGCTCTGCCCGTGTTCAGATGATCAAAAACCAAATTCTTAGGTTTTACATATTAGTATACTCTTACATTGCAGTTTTTGTATTTTTTCTCAGAAATAACTAGCTATCACCATACCAAATTTCATCAAAATCCCTCCAATGGTTTTTCTGTGATACGGTAACAGACAGACAGACAAACAGACTGACAGACAAACAGACAGATAGACAGACAAAAATTCTAAAAACTATATATTCGGCCTATGTATCGATGATAATGTTTATTTCAATAAGATTTTCAAAATTATGTTTAATGTACAGATTTGGCTTAGTTACAATTTTATTATATGTATGGATAACATCTGCCATCTGTATGTCTTGGGTAGAAACCAAACGCAACTTTTTATCTTTAAGATAAAAACTTTTCTTACCCAATGTGCATTGTCTCGAAATGTAAACGTACCTAAACTTGACTTCTAAATAATTTTTAAAGTCATTTTTCCATCGTTATTGTTGAAACTTTGATTTTTGCTCCTTTTAAAATACGCCATTAAATATATATATATATATATATATATATATATATATATATATATATATATATATATATAATTAAGCTATATATTCTTCTTAGCTTTACATAAAAGGTGATGACTAAGGAATATTAAAATAAACCAAGATACATATTCAAAATTTTATTGTATTTTATTTCTTAAATATTTCTTGTTACTTATGTACAACTAGCAGAACCCGCGGCTTCGCTCCCGCTAAAATTACAAAAAAACTCTGTGGGTTTCATAACTTTCATCCCCCATTTTACCCTCTTAGGGGTTGAATTTTAGAAAAGTTGAAATACGTAACTTATTATTTTTGTCGTACTCAATTCATACGAAATTTCATGCAAGTATATCCAAGGAATAAAAAGTTTTATACAAACTCAAACAAACGTTTACCCCTTATTCCATCCCCTTGGGGGTTGAATTTTGAAAAATCCTTCCTAGTGAATGCCTTGGTCTTATGAGGAATACGTGTGCGAAATTTCAAGTTTTTGGCCTGTGTGTTGATACATCAGTCACTCACTTTTGTCTTTTATATATGTATATAGATAGATATATTTTTCAATTAATTCCTTAATTTCTGGAACAGCTTAAATGACTTCTACGAGAATTTTATTGATAGATAATTGATTTTATCGAAAGTGACATTCTACTTTCAATCCCGGTTAAAAAGAGTTGTAGTATGTAGAAGATAGGCCCATAGATAACAGTTGCGTAAAACATAGACAATGGAACGAACAAAAAACTTACAAATTTGTAACATAATGAAGTGAAAACGTTTAGTTTTTAGATAAAACCGTAAAATCATAAATGGAATGTGTGAAATAGATTCTCTTTACGTAAATTGTTTAAAATATTCGCTCCAACCATTATTATGAGGCGAAATGATTAATGTTTCGTGTCGTAAAAGAAACCTACGGTGATACGATGCGTGATTTGAGACGGTTTATTTCAGGGGATATTAAATACATTATGTATAAAGACATTTTACGTCTTGCGTGACGTGTGACATCGGCATATTAAGGAAAATGATTTAGAATTCGTATACGAACATAATTAGGGTAAAAATATACTCAGCTCTTTTTAACGTCCTAGTGCTGGGCGCGGGCTATCTTTCCATTCGAGGGGGACCAGGCTATAGATCCACCACACTGGCCAACGTGGGTTGGCGGATTTCACATGTTTTTCGAAAACTTGCTAAGTTCTCTAAGACATGCAGAAATTCTTTCCATGCTTTCATTCACCGTAAGGCAAGCGGTAATCATGTTGGAAATGTTTCGCACATGAAAATATCAGGGTTCCGAGACCAGGATTTAAACCCGCTTCTCGCGGTTTCCCAAGCGAGCACGTTACCACTCGGCTATCATTGCCTTTTTTAGAGGAGAATAATCTAACATTTATTAGTCCTACTAATATTATAAATTCGAATGTTTGTGAGGATATATAGATGTCTGGATGTATAGATATTTGTTACTCTATCTCGAAAAAACGACTGAATGGATTTTAACGAAACTTTACAATAATTTAGCTCATGCATCAAAATAGCATAAGGACTACTTTTTATCCCGGAAAAATGTACGATTCCCGTGGGATAGATTAGTATTTGTTTTTCTAGAGGCGAACTCGAGTGAAGCGAGAGTGAGCCGCTAGTGTTCTATAATTTTTATTCTATTCGTAACTTTGAGTAATTTAAAGTATTAATGACTTTAAGTTTGAATTTCCTTAATGTTTATTTCTAAATGTTATGGACAATTATTCTCTATAATCTATACGTAACTCTTCCTTGTCCCGGAAAAGATATAAAAGAATAAACAATATAGGGCTACGATAAAAAGTCCTCGCAAGCATGCAGTATTTACTGATAATATTGAATTTAAGCCCACATTTTTTTTATTTTTTTTCTACTAAAATTAATGTCTAAGGACAACAATTTAATTTCTAACAAGCTTACAAAAGCAAAATTATACAATCAAGAACTCTCACAAGCAATGTGACATATCTGGTAGCGAATACTTTGATGAGGGTCGAGCTGTCTCGTGATTAATTTATTACCAAAATTGGCGCACTGATAATAACTACTGTTTGGCTTTATATTAAATAGTTTGTAAATTGTATTTAAATATTGGAATTTAACATTTCAAGTAACTGTAATGAAGTGTTTTGGGTAAAAAGCCTCGTATCTTACTTACCATGGAACTAGATGGTGTTGTCCCAATATATTTATTTTTATTAAAACGAAGAATTCATAAAATATATGTAATACACTTAAAAGCAGTAATTACTTGTAAATTAGTTTATGTATATCAGAGAAACAGATTCGTACAGTAATTTGTTTTAGGTAATGAACACGAAATGAACGTATTATGTAACACAGACCAAAACTAATTTAATTTATTTATAAGCTTGTATAAATTAACATATTACATGGTGTATATTTTATATACGTAATAATTGTTAAGTTTTTGTATACATTGGCTAAAATATAACGATATTTGTTGGAGGTGTCGGAAAAAATAAGACGTCTGGGAGCTTTTAACGAAAACGCTGCCTAAACCCTTTGAGATATAACAAAATAATGTATGGTGGAATTGTGTATCTTATATAGGTCTACAGAAAAGTCCGCGATGGCATATGTCTATCTCTTAAGGATATCACACTATATCCATTTCAATTTAAAACGTACCTAGGGACGAACCCGAGCGAAGCGAGGGTGAGCCACTAGTGTACATATAAAAATAACCTTGTGCAATATGAATCTACTACATTATTATAGTAAAATCCATTACAGTCAGTTAGTTCTATATTACCGTTTATTGAAACATGATACATGAACCGTAGTAATAGGTTGTAAAAGCCAGCTTTGACCAAGTCCTGTATTCATTTTGAACGAGCATATCAAAACGTATATTGCCTGCACGGATATTACTAGGCCCAATGTTGATAGCTAAAACCTTAATTGCATATTTGATTTAGCAGGTACTGTTCAAATAAATGGTCATTTTAGTATTCAGTGCAAAGCGATGACGTAAATGTCGGGCAGTGCTAGTTCCAGGGTTTGATTATACCTTAGCATTATAATTTATTATTAGAATTTATAAATATATTGTGTAAATTTTCGGTTGCTACTAGCTAACTAAAACTACTAATAACTTAAAAACCGTTAACAAGCAGATAACAGTTTTAATGTAAGTATATTTTTTAAACGATGATTTTGATGAAAATGATTTTTTTAGTCACTTCTTGCTGTATCGGTCTGCGATTTGCTATGTTTGTTAAACCCGAGGTGATGAATTTGAATCCTGTTCGAATGTATTAACTCTACTCGTTGGAAATTAGTTATTAGGTTACAACTTCTTAATTCTGTTGCTGCGAAATACGCATCACCTAAAATAAAAAGATTAGTGTAAGATAACGTTTAATTTTTTTTTTATTTCTGCTTGCATTATATTTAAGTACGGACCACAAATGTTCGAGTAAATCAAGACTTTAAAAAAAATCAGCTATTTTCTTTTATTACGCATCATTTGATATCGGCCTCTTTTATAAGTTTCTAGAATTTTGTTTTAAATACATAGCATAGTTTCATTTAATCGAGCGGTTAAATGCACCCATATAGGTTGTTGAGATTTTCGTTTTGTGTTCAGCCCTTTTTAACATCCCACTTCTGGGCAAGGGCCCTTTAATACGAGGGACCTTTCTTTAATCCACTACACGTACTCCACATACCTTTCAAAAACTTGCAAAGTTTTCGAAATCTTCCGAAAACTCTCAGATATGCAAATTTCCTCACGATGTGTTCCTTCACCGTAAGATAAGTGGTAATCATGTTGAAAATAATTCACACATGAAAATATCAGAGGTGCGACATCCGGGATTTAACCCTGCTTCACTTGGCTTCCCAAGCAAGCGCGTTACTGAGTTACCACTGCCTTACGTTTTATAATTGCATTTTTTTATAAAGCGTGCCCCAATAATTGGAATAATTAATTTTTAATGCAGCATAAATAAAATATGTATATAACAATCATTTTTAATTCATCTCGAAAAACATCATGTAGGTACATCAGTTGACCTGTGTCATTTCGATCGTAGTTGGATTTAAGTGAATAAGTGGCCTATTTCCGTACGTACAATTAGACTCTAAACGGTTAAATTGGACGAGAATATTTGCACGATTCAACATTGCACGCTATATTAGATTGAACGCCTTAATTGCATGCTCGATACTTTTATAAAAGGCATAAATTGAAAATGACACTGTATTTTACTCTAATGGAAATAGAATAAAATGTAGTATTAGCTAAAATTTAAATCTATAGATGCGCAATGCTCTGATTACGAAATATTTCCTTGTTTATGTTTGTACGGTAAAAAAAAATATATTTGAAATGTTTAAGCTTTTACAGAAATTATAAAACTCCTTAAAATATGCAAGTGTTATTAGCATGTCATGCACTACTTGCAAACGACTGATGCTGGATGTTTGAGCTCAGTCATCTCTGCAAGCTCCATGACATCACCGTACACTTTTTAACCGACGTCCAAAAAGGAGGAGGTTCTCGATTCGTCGGAATCTTTTTTTTAAATTTAAATAACAGAAAATTAAATTAAACTTTTATATTGATATTCATTAAGCCTCCTCACAGGTCTATAGAACACTAAGTAAACAATAAGACGAGGCAGTCGACTGACATGAAATGATGATTCTTAACTTTACACTACATATTATTACTTAATGTACACAAGAATATGTATTTTTGATATAGAAAAAGTATTAACAACAAGCATTGCCCGCGGCTCCGCCCGCGTTCAGATGACCAAAAACCAATTTTTTAGGTTTTACCTATTAGTATACTCTTACATTGCAGTTTTTGTACTTTTTCTCAGAAATGAGACATTTTCCTGCGGTAAAAAGTATCCTATACCTATGTTGACCCGGATAACCAGCTATCACTATACCAAATTTCATCACAATCCCTCCAATAGTTTTTCTGTGATGCGGTAACAGACAGACAGACAAAAATTCTAAAAACTATAGATTCGGCCTCTGTATCGATAATAATGTTTATTTCAATAAGATTTTCCAAAAAATATTTAATGTACAGATTCGGCTTAGTTACAATTTTATTATACGAGTATGTACCTAAAGATATATCATAGTGAATAAGTATCATATCCATATTTTACGGATTTTTATTATTCTATAAAAAGGATTTGCGGAAGGGCTGTGGATTACAATAAAGTTTACGTCGCAATGCTGAAATGCTATTCCATTGAAAAACTGGTATCAGGTAAAAGTTTTTGGAGGCGACCTTTTCAGAGCCGTATCTACAGCGGCCAGGCGGATTATCGAATAAAACACGAATGCTCTCTAGGTCTGATTAATGATATTTTTTATTATTCTTATGAGTTCTTAGAATTTATATATACGAGAATGTTTGTACCTATACTTATTGTTATGATGTTAACAATTGCCTCTTGAGTCCAGTGGCTAGCTTATAGGTAGTTTTCTATTGCCGCTATTGCTTATCAAAACTCCACTTGTCTGAGGGCCGTAATTAACTAGATTCTAGTGAAATTTGCGACTCGCACTTAACTATTTTTTTTTTAAATTCGTATTCACACACGTAATTAATTTTAAATTAAAGTTTCTTAAATTAGTTTTGTTAGGTTCATAATCTCTGTAAATCTACGACGGTAGAAGAGAGAGCACTTTAAATAATTAATTTGCTGAATTCATAGAATAGCAATGCGGTACTGTACATATTGTTACTGTTAGCGACTTGCTACAGAGTGTGGGTGGTTTACAAAAGCCATGTTTTACAACCACCACAATGGTACCTCACAACAATGTAATGCAATTCAAGCTCGAGCACCTTATTGTGGATGTATGATTGAAAATACTATTTATATTTATTAATTTTATCAAAATTAATTTTAGTTTCAACTTTTGAAGAGTTTAATTATGTTTATATTATATAGTTTAATATCCAATATTATTTTTGTATACATATTATTATTTTCATATATTTTTTATAAGACATGATAACAAATCCACAGTTCTTTGATTTGATTAGTATGAAGATGCATTACCTACTTTATACACTTACAGAGAAGTGAGACTGAACTGGACGATTTCTTGCTCTTGTTGAAATATCTAAGCTTTCTACTTTCTTGTTATTTTAGTGCTTACGATCATAGTTTTATGACATTTAATAATTTTTAATTTAATATTATCCTTTAAAATGGATTTGCATGGTTTTAATATCAAAAACAATTTAATATTCATATTTAAAAACGGTACAGAAACCGGAGTTCTATAGTCAAAAGTTCATGACGTGGTTGAGCGGAGTTACAAATTACAATCTGCATATATCATACATACTTATTTAGAGCGGCTCCCAAGAGGAAATGTTTTATTTTGGCGTACGAGTTTTACATATACAAAGTGGCAGTCAAAATATACCTTTATATATATGAGAAACGTTGACTAAATATATATATTGTAATACAATTTTCGGAGAAAATTGTAAAACTCATACGATATTATGTTTTTGCTTCTGTCAAAACATGGGTGCTTAGACAAGACGTCCTGTTTACTATAGCTGCCTCGGTGGTGTAGTGGCTAGCATGTATGGCTGCACACCCGGAGGTCCTGGGTTCGAGTCCCGGGTCGGGCCAAGTTTAGTTATCGAGTCTTTCTGTATAAGTAAGCCTCAGTAACAGCCCGGAGTTGGGAAGTTGGCGGTGTTTCACCCCCGTGCCTCGGAGAGCACGTAAAGCCGTCGGTCCTGCGCCTTAACTCTCACTGGTCGTGTCGAGCAGTCGTCCCACCGGAGTATGAGAGTGATAGGAATAGAGAGTGCACTTGTGTCTGCGCGTACACTTGTGCACAATAATATCTCCTGCGCAGTTGGCTAGTCTCAATGAGATTGGCCGCCGTGGCCGGAAACGGTCGGGAGAACATCAGTACTATAGTAGAACAATAGACATTTTACAAAATTAATTGAAATGACAAATTTAATACCCTAGACCTTTAATACCTTACCTTAGATTCACCCTCTAGGGAATAGATAGGCTATATATTATATTATATAATTATAACCTATAGCCTTCCTCAATGAACGGGCTATCTAATGCAAAAAAATATTAAAAAAAAAAAATCAAATCGGATTAGTAGTTCCTGAGATTAGCGCGTAGACAAACTAATTTTGCTTCTTTATTATATTAGTATAGATAATAAACAGGTTATCGGACTTCTATTATAAATTGAAAGTTCTAATATGTACGTGTTTGTTAGTCCTTCACGCTGAAATGGTTATACGGATTTTGATGAAATTTTCTATACAAATAGACAGACTGTGGTTGGCTACTGTAGGACACTCAAGGAGGCTCCCGGAAGCGAGTGTTAATAGATAGTTTCCGTAGATTTTTTTATTAATATGAAAAGAACAGCTCCAGAACTGTTTGTGTTGTTCAGTAACAAATGACGCAAAACAAACTCGAAACAAAGTTCATGGCAATAAATTTCTATGTAAATGTGGAATTTTATTTGGCTTAAATCATTCGAGGAAACAAAAATAAAACTTTTTGGTGAGTTGTAACTAATTCTCTCGGTTATATTATTTCAATTTCACTGGGATTTATGAATCTTTATTGTCGAATTAGCACTATTTTTAAGAATAACATATATAAAGTTTTATAAGAAAATAGAATATTTATTATATTTGTAAACGTAAAAAAATGGAAAGATATAAAGTTATATTATATTTTAGTTAAACGCAATTTGTTTTCGGAGAATTCAGTGACCGTCATTAATTGCGTCGCTTTTGTATAGCCGCGCTTTCAAGATGTGCGTGATGGTTGTAAATTCTAACAGCTGCGTTTAAATCTAAGCCGTGATATATATATATATATATATATATATATATATATATTATATATATATATATATATATATATATATATATATATATATATATATATAATTTACTACAAGAATCCGCGGCTTCGCTCGCGCTAAAACTACAAATAAAACTCTAAAATGGTAGGTTTCATACAAACTTCCATCCGCTATTTTACCTACTTATGGGATGAATTTCGAAAAAATGCTAAAACACGTATTTAATTAAATGTATTGAAGAGCATTTATATCACGTTTCAAGTAATTCTGATTATAAATATTTTTTAGTTTTATTATTACGTGTTTTCCCGCGGTAAAAGGTAGCCTATGTCACTCTCCAGCCCTCCATCTATCTCCACACAAAAATCACGCCAATCCGCCAAGCCGTTTCGACGTGAAAAAAAGACAAACAAACAAACAAACACACTTTCATATTTGAAATATTAGTATGGATTGTTAAAGTACAAACTACATATATGAATCAAATTCTATGCTATCATTCTAGTACTTTCCTAGGAAATTAAGTCGTTAAAAACCCTAGGCAGATTGAAAAATCCATATTAATTTGACTGTCGTTAATTGTAATGTATGTAGGCAGTGATAGCCCAGTGTAACGCGCTCGCCTGGAAAACCGAGTGAAGCGGGTTTAAGTCCCGGGTTTCGCACCTCTGATATTTTCATGTGCAAATCATTTCTAACATGGTTACGTTAATAAAAGGGCTGAATACAAATTGTAATGCAGTTTTTATAAAAAAATAATAACAAATTTTAAATTTTCATTCACTTATTGTTATATTATACTTTTTTATGTAAATCAATATACCTCCTATGATATTGGTCGCAATTTTATTTAAATACTACATATATCAGCACACGGTTCCAACTATATTTATGCTGTGGATCATCTGCAACAGTGACATTTCCTAAAATTATAAAATCAAAAGTTCATTGAATTTACTAGATAGGAATTTCTATTATAGCATTGACTTAATTTAGCTCTTATCCGATAGCCTGAACACTGATCTGGGTAAAACTAATTATTATTCCAAACTA
This sequence comes from Brenthis hecate, assembly GCA_951806755.1. NCBI lineage: Eukaryota > Metazoa > Arthropoda > Insecta > Lepidoptera > Nymphalidae > Brenthis > Brenthis hecate. The sequence continues at coordinate 1,703,641 of OX638264.1, forward strand.
TTTGGAAATACTGCTCATAAGCTAACTACCTAATAGAGAAAGTTCGATGTTGTCTTTTGTTTTTAAGTTTAACTTGTTATTGTTATTAATACGTAGACTTGCTTATATTATCATTTTTATCATGTTCTCATTTCAGGAGCAATCCGTATTTTCTGGTTTCTTATTGAGTACTAGCATTGCCCGCGGCTCCGCCCGCGTTCAGATGACCAAAAACTGAATTTTTAGGTTTTACAATTAGTATACTCTTACATTGCAGTTTTTGTGTTTTTTCTCTTAAATGAAAAATTTTCCCGCGGTAAAAAATTATCCTATATGTTGACCCGGATAACTAGCTATCACCATACCAAATTTCATCAAAATCCCTCCAGTGATTTTTCTGTGATGCGGTAACAGACAGACAGACATACAAAAATTCTAAAAACTATAGATTCGGCCTTCGTATTGATACTAATGTCTATTTCAATAAGATTTTCCAAAAAATATTTTATGTACAGATTCGGCTTAGTTACAATTTTATTATATGTATAGATTTTTATCTTGGACTAGGCTGAGATAAAAATATAACGAAATGCTTCTCATGGAATTCGAACCCGTAATCATAAGCTATCCCTGTCCGGCATATGACTAGAAAATGGGTAACTGTACTTTATAATATAACCGCTTATTCTTTGAACGTGACCAAAGAAATGCCATTCAGTCGACTGTGCATTTTTATCGCCTCAAATCTCCTGTTTTTCCTCTTCGATGGGCAAAACGTATAAGAGTGAAATCGGCGAAAAATGTTTCTCGAACACCCATGCATAATTCAGATGGTTGAATGACATGTTTTATAAATCACCTTTTTTTAAAACTACATTTTTTTTTTCTATATTTTGTTGCTCCAGAAAATAGGTTAGTGTTTATTTGACTGGCAATACGACTAAGGTTATGGGCTTAATCTATGGAGCATAGAAGTAAGGAGAACTAACTTTAATGGGAGACAAGTTAAAAAAGTGTATTTTGAAAATAGTAGATGGCGCTGGCGTATGAAAAACTACGATATGAAGTTAACTGTTGTAGACGTAGGCGCCACCCTTATTGGACGCGTTTTGATGGATACTTTTTCATCGCACAGTTGGTACTCCTTACTTCTACGCTCCGTGGATTAATTCTGTCATGAGGCAAATAGATGACTACTGTGGTTTTAGAAAAAATTGCGCCAAATTAAGAACCATAACTAAGCACACATTCTTTTATAAAATGTTGTAGAGGAATGTATTTAAATGATTTTTGTAACTTTGCAAAAAAAAAACCTGCACGAAATCAGTAGTATTTTTTATAACTATCCTTCTTTTTAGACACAAAGTACGACTAAGCATACGTAAAATAAATACCCAAAATAATAAATTTGAAAATTTTAATCGAGACTTCCATAAAAATTTCATAGAAATAATTTATACTACTTTTAGTTAAGCAAAATACCTAGCCTATATAGCATTCTTTTTTTAATTCTATCTGCTTTTATAGTTTTTTCAACTTAAATTTACGTTACAGCTATTTTTGTTTATGCATTATGTTAGACAAATGTTAAAATATTAAATCGATATTTTATTAATTTTTTCAACTTTTGGTTTCAAAAAAACTACTCGGTTGGTAACTTTTTAGATATCTGGAGTTTAACTTTGGTAAGTTTCTAAAAAGTATTCTAAAAATACCTAAAGATAGGCTTATTTTTTAATTTATTTTCAAAGTCTTATACAAGTTATTATTTATGCAAAAGAAAAGAGTTCGATTAATTAAGCAATTTTATTTTATTAATTGATTATCATATCTATTATCATCAGGAACAATTATTATTTAATGATTGTAGATTAACTATTCAATTAAGTGTTGTGGTAAAATCTATTAAATATAATTACATAACAATTTAACAAGAAACATTGAATAGTAGAGTCTTTAGCTTTCTATACCGGACCTTGTATCAAACAGAAACGAAGAATAAATATAGATATGATTAAAAAACATAATAATTAAAAAAAAATTAAAATAAAAAAACACACCCACAGTACAACAACCTATTAAATATAATATTTAAATATAATATCTATGCAGTATGTTAGTAAAGAGTTTAAGTATCCTGCAGATTCCAGGTGACGCTGCAGCATCAGGCCAAGGTTACAATATCGATGCAATGTCATTGAAGTAACGGGATACCAAATTGGATCGATTAGATCTGTGGAAGTTGCACATATCCTTTTACCGTCTAGAAAAGAGCGGATAGCCTGCTAACAGCTGACCAAATTTGTTGCTTTATGGCTAAAGGCACTCTCGATCAAGCTCAGTCAAGTCACTTTTCAAACGTAACAAACTAAATTAAAATTGGTTCATCCGTTTGGGCGCTACGAAGCCACAGACAGATACACACGTTAAACTTATGACACGCTTCTTTTTGCGTCGGGGGTAAACAACAAAAAATGTGTGGCAGCTAGTAATAAATAATGCAAAGCTCTTGTTAAAAGTAAATTTATTTAAAACTAGCATTGCCCGCGGCTCCGCCCGCGTTCAGATGACCAAAAATCAAATTCTTAGGTTTTACATATTAGTATACTCTTACAATACAGTTTTTGTATTTTTTTCTCAGAAATGAGATATTTTCCCGCTGTAAAAAGTATTCTATGTGTTGACCCGGATAACCAGCTACCATCATACCAAATTTCATCAAAATCTGTCCACTGGTTTTCTCGATATGCGGTAACAGACAGACAGACAGACAAAAATTCTAAAAACTATAGATTCGCACTCTGTATCGATAATAAAGTCTATTTCAATTAGATTTTCCAAAAAATATTAATGTACAGATTCGGCTTAGTTACAATTTTATTATATGTATAGACAACATAATTTGTTTCATTTAATTTTAAAAATCATGTTTAGAATTCACATCGTTCTATTCCATGTACGTTACTTTTCATAACGTTTTCTATAAATCTTAATGTAATGCGAATTTGACGAGGATGAAGTTTCTCTCTGGGACTTCGTTAAGTACCTCTGAGAATATTAAAGTTACTTCTTGTGAATGGGTGTTAAAGTCTGCGTAAATAATGCATATGAATGTATGTGCTTTGTATTCTTTTAAGAATGGTTTTATTATTATTTTTTTAATTATTATGTTTTTTAATCATATCTATATTTATTCTTCGTTTCTGTTTGATACAAGGTCCGGTATAGAAAGCTAAAGACTCTACTATTCAATGTTTCTTGTTAAATTGTTATGTAATTATATTTAATAGATTTTACCACAACACTTAATTGAATAGTTAATCTACAATCATTAAATAATAATTGTTCCTGATGATAATAGATATGATAATCAATTAATAAAATAAAATTGCTTAATTAATCGAACTCTTTTCTTTTGCATAAATAATAACTTGTATAAGACTTTGAAAATAAATTAAAAAATAAGCCTATCTTTAGGTATTTTTAGAATACTTTTTAGAAACTTACCAAAGTTAAACTCCAGATATCTAAAAAGTTACCAACCGAGTAGTTTTTTTGAAACCAAAAGTTGAAAAAATTAATAAAATATCGATTTAATATTTTAACATTTGTCTAACATAATGCATAAACAAAAATAGCTGTAACGTAAATTTAAGTTGAAAAAACTATAAAAGCAGATAGAATTAAAAAAAGAATGCTATATAGGCTAGGTATTTTGCTTAACTAAAAGTAGTATAAATTATTTCTATGAAATTTTTATGGAAGTCTCGATTAAAATTTTCATATGAGGCAATATATTATATATATGATCTCATAAATTTAAGTCATTTTAGATACTCAGCTCTTTTTAACGTCCCACTGCTGGGCACGGGCCTATGTTCAATACGAGGGGCATCAGTTCCACCACGCTGGCTAAGTGCTGGCTAAGTGTCAATTAATGAAATTAAATATGTTCTTATTTAAAATAAAAATCTTAGGAAACGAAAATAAAATAAAGAATTCTGAAATAGATATTTCGTAATTTTACAATTTTATTGATGATTGAGAAATTCAGAAATTTATCCCATAGGACAATATATATATATATATATATATATATATATATATATATATATATATATATATATATATATATATATATATATATATATGTTGTAATCATTTGTTTTTGATAATTGATTTTACATATTATAGCGCGGATGTTTTTATAAAATAAAATAATTATACCGTCTAGACACACTTCGAGCTTTTTTATCTTTATTTTAGACAAAATAGTCTAAAAATTTCTAGAATTAGGGTAAAACTATTTCTTTATAAGAACTAGGGTATACGTTTAAAATAAATCTTTTCTTTTCAAATTTTATATATTTCAGTTATGTAAACTAAAAATACTTATATGCGTTGGCAACCGAAATACGACTGTTTGCTACGAATCGCGTTTGAGCCTCCTTAATCCATTCGAGCGTTAACTGAGGGTACGCATTATTGTACGCTTCACGTATCACCTTTGAGTCAGAGATTCAATGTTACCATCAACAAATATTGAAAAGGGTGAAACATTTTAGGTATGAAAAAAATTCAATTGCTGAAAAAAAAGACATATTTTTCTTTTATAATTATGTTATATCTATAATGTTTATGTTATTTTTATAGATTCATACCGTCGTCGTAACATGAACCAATATTTGTTGTATTCTGTAAAAAAAGCCTTTTTAGGGGTAATCAAAATTAAACTATAACTGACGTATCAAATGGAAAAGTGGCTCATTGTGGGATAAACATATACGTCTTAGTATAGTAGTACCTGGGCGACCGAACTTCGCTCGGAGTTTTTGGCCATAGGTACAATTTTCTTTAAAAAAATCTAGAATAAATACAAAAAAAAGTAAAAATGACCGACTGGGTTTCGAACTTGGACACCTATGATTGTCAATCTTGCGACTTAACCGCTTGACCACAATGCTCATATCAGAGCGTGCGAAAGTATCGACCATAATTTGCGTGGAATAATGCGAAAGAAAACCGCATGAAAACCCGAAAACACGCGTTTTCTCAGATATAAGACTAATTTAGAACGATCTATCGCCCCTGAAACCCCCTGCGTACTGAATTTCATGAAAATCGTTGGAGCTGTTTCTGAGGTTCAGATTATATATATTGTATATACAAGAATTGCTCGTTTAAAGATATAGGATATATGTATTTACGAGCGTACATGACGTAATTTGAACATTTCCCCTAATTTCCTCAAAACGTGAGCGTAGAATCTACCGAGAAAAATATAGCAAAAATTGGATTTTTTTAAATTATTTTAACTTCTTATTAATGTTAAGAATGTTCCCTCATTGAAAAATATAAAGGAGTTACATAATATTATGATACTAAGACATAAAAAATATATTTAAATACATTTTTTTGGGCAGTGGACACTATTGGAGCTGCATTGTTGAACCTTGACAAATAGGTGTTTCATGTGTACCGCTAGATGACTCCGCTGTTAAATTGTAAAAAATAGATAGGGGTGGCGCTCCATACATGTAAATGAGAGGTGAAAAAATCTCGTTTCATGTAATTTTGAAGTAGGTATGTATTATAAAATTCTGAAAAATTAACATAATAGAGCTTCTAAAGTTCGGCATCAAAATTACCTTTCTTTCTTATAGTTATACTATGAAGTACAAATTTATTTATGCTATCAATAAAACGAATATTTTGGATGGATGATTTTTTTTATTTTATTTTTACGTAAAAAATATTGAAACATTATTTTTATAACGTATTATTAAAATAATGTTTCAATTTTTTTTAAAGGGTATTCCGTAGATTCCCCTTTATGCATACCATACGTGCTTTGTCCGATTTAAAAATCTATATTATTTAACTATTGTAGGATGGCGCCTTGTCCAACCAATTTGGTGCTTAGACAAGGCGCCATACTACCAATGGGCATCAATGGGTTTAAATTAATTAGCCTTATTTTGTTAGAGTACGATCTACGCTACACAAGAAATAAATATTTGAAGTACATTGCATACATCTCTATATTATTTAAACATTCACGTAAGAAGATTAAAGATGGAATCTATATTGCTATCTGTAAACTTTACATTTGGTTTTTAAAAAACAATAACTTTATTATATGCTTAAGATAAACACTTGTTTAGATATCCACGTCCCTACCTTTCTTGGCAAAGAGCTCTTATGAGACAGGTACAAGCACTCTCTATAAAGACGACTTTGTAGGCAATTTTATTGGAGTGTATACTCAAATCAATGTCGAAAGCTAAGCATCTCTTAAAGTAGAAAATATAACTAAATATATTATATATAAGCTCACATGTGAACCTTTAAATACTGAGTTCAATGTTGGAACACTATATTTTAAAAATATGGTTGTGACGTACGGACAGAATCGACAGAAAAAAAGACAATAAGTTTTAAGGGTTCCCATTTTATCTTTACGATTATTTTCTTTGAATTTCGTTCATTCTTATGTACAACAGGTACACGTTATTTAAAAAAGTATCTACACGCTCTAAAACAACTTTGGCATAGTGTGACAATGACCGTGAGTTACTATAGGTATTTAATAGTTACATCTGAGAAAGTCCAGGATTCGATTGTGGGGAAAATAAAAGCAGAATTTAAAGAAGAGAATTTAGAAAATTAATTTGTTTATAGATTATAAGGGAAATTTTATCAGTGGTTGAAATTCAATCATAATTTTTTTATATATATAGACAATAACCCGTTGTTCTTTCTGGAACTTATAATTTTCTTGATAAACATACAGACAGATATACTTTATCATTCTTTAGCCTCTTTTAGTATATTAAATTTACCATTGATTTGAAACACAATCATTTATTATTATTAATGTAGCAAGGCTTCGATTAAATGACTTTATTAATTAATTTATAATTCAATAGTAATTTTGTTATAATTAAGATTTATTAAAAAGCTCTAGATTTCATTACGATTCAGTAAGTAATTCTATTCTTTAAAATTTTTTATGTAATACGGCAGTTCAATCCGCGATTATATTTCGCGTTATGAAGAAACTTCGCGGGTTCAGCTGAAATTATTTGATTTATGAATAGTTATAAGATTTAAATGTGGTCTTAATCTAGAAATTTATCTGTATTAAAAAAAAAACAATAAATACCGTCTTATCGGTCTCTAGTGATGTGCGAAAACATCAAACATTCGGTTTTTTTGATGACAATAATGTTTAATTATATTTTCTAAGGTATTTTGCATCTTATCAGCATACAATATAAGTGTAATAACGGCTCATATAAACTAAGTGAAAGCGACCGAGACCATGGTTATACCGACCATCTACTAATGGTCACGGTTGTGGTCGCGACCGTGGTTGTCTAGACTCCTAGAGTGCAGGTGGCTAATGATGTAGTCGTTGAAATGTTGTAATTTAATCAAATGTACTTTGTTATCAGTATGGGCAATAAATAGTGTGTCAATCAGATCATAAAGAGATTTTGTAGACCTCTTTTGCTGAACAGTTTGTTATGAGATGCGAATAGTAATGGTGCTGACTGATGTATCTACTGGACGTAGTGAGGTGAAGTTTTGATATAGTAATCATATATTGATATAAGTATAATCGTTATGGATAGTTTAAAATTCATGTCATAAAGGCATAAATTATAAGAAATAACATTTCGAAATATAACAATTACGTGCTTATTATTTTACTTTTGCTAAAAGTTGCGTATTGTAGTGTTTCTATATAGATATCTTCAAAATTAAGATGGGTACTTGTTTCTTTATTATCCATCCCACATAAGCTAGATTACTTCCAAGAATGTTGCTTCGTAAGCGCAGATCCCCTTCGTTCTGTTTCATCTTCAATTTACATTTTCTTCAAGTAAGGTTCTATTTACATATATTGAAAATGCGATTGTACAATACATATTATGAATAGTATATTTCGGTAATATTTTCGACGAATACAACCAGATTATGTAATCGCCAATTATCATGAAATACGGATGTGGTGGAGGAAATTTAATTAAATCTCCAGATTGGCCATAAAGATTTTAAAAGCCTCCGGAACAAACTGTTCACGAGATGAAATGTTCGCAAAGTAATATAAAGGAATAATAATGGAAAAGACAGTTTCGAACAACTTTATTATCCAATCATTCGGACTCAGTGTCGAAGACTTTAAAGGAAATCTTTAATATATTTTTTCTATAAGAAGCTTCTGTGAAAGGGCCAGTTAAGTAGTGATTGAGGTTTTTAAGCTCACGATAAGTATTGCAAAGTCGTTTACATTTACCTAATGGCTCGTATTTGCAAATTTATGTAACAGAAAAATAGGGATCGCAGATATTAGCTTTATTTTATGTTTTACAAGCGACTTAGCCTTCCTTCGTCAAGGTGCATTACTAGGTACCTTTTGTATGAATAAAATATACATGTATAGCTTTATTATTAACTAGTATTGCCCGCGACTCCGCCCGCGTTCGGATGACCAAAAACCAAATTCTTAGGTTTACATATTAGTATATTCTTACATTGCAGTTTTTGTATTTTTTCTCAGAAATGAAATATTTTCCCGCAGTGAAAAGTATCCTTATATGTTGACCTGCATAACCAGCTATCATTATACCAAATTTTATCAAAATCTCTCCAGTCGTTTTTCTGTGATGCGGTAACAGACAGACAGACAGACAAAAATCCTAAAAACTATAGATTCGGCCTCTGTATCGATAATAATTCTTATTTCAAAAAGATTTTCCAAAAAATATTTAATGTACAGAATCGGCTTAGTTACAATTTTATTATATGTATAGACTATAGCGTAAGCGCTACTCCAGGTCAATTATTCACAGTTATTATTCACTTCAAGTAGGTTTCAATAGATTTAAACGTAAAATAAATAATATTTTATATTTAAAAATGGTCCCAAAATTATTTCACAAATTAGACTGGTCCTTTCAGAGACAACCGCTTTCAAATAAAAAAAAAACAAACATCGCTTCAGCTTTATACTATTAGTACAGGTTTAAAAAATTCTTAATCGAATCTCTATTTTTTAGTTTAGAAACCAAATGTATTTTCAAAACAGACATAGATTGAATTAAATATATGGTCACTAGTGATTTATCACTGCTTTGCTCGGGTGCGTTCGTAGGCACGTGCACATAACGTTGCTACAGTTAAATAGGAAAATCTTTTGAAGAGAAATAAAATTTTTATACATTGTTTTCATATAAGATTATTAGGACGACACGTTTGGCTCAGTTTGTAATGACCCTACTTGCTATGCCAGCGGTCGTGGGTTCGAGTCACACTGGGGGCATTCATTTGTGTGTCGAGCATGAATGTTTGTACTCCAGTCATGGGTGTTTATATTTATAATATGTATGTATTTAAAGTTATATATGTGTAGTGTATCAACTATTTGGTATCCATAACACAAGCCTCGTAGCTTACCGTGGAACTAGATGGTGCTGTGTGTTAATGTCTCAACATATTAATTTATTTATTTTATTTATTAGTCTACGCGGTGCACATCAGTAAAGCTCCCAGTCGGCATAATTTTTCCCCACATCTTCAACAATCATTATCATATTTTATCCAATTTACACAAAACTTTTATGAATTATACACCTGAATTATACAACCGTCCTCATGAATCACTCGATCTATTGGTGAAAATCATATGAAAATCCGCTTAGTAGTTTTTGAGTTTATCGCGTTCGGACAGACAGACGCGACGGGTGACTATATTTTATAATATGTTATATACATTACTTTTCTTATAAGTACTTACGTTTTCATATACACAATATAAACACTCCGATTGCCTGGATGTGTCACAATTTACAATTTATGTACCTAAGTGCTAAAAAGCTTAATTTTGTACATCGTAAAGCATACCGGGAATGAAAAAATATTTCGTTCCTAAACGCATTCGTAAAATTAGATATGAAAATTTATTTTTATAGTACAAAATAATGAATACATATAATCTCATTAGAATTTCTACAGTTGTTTTATTTTTCTTTTGGTTATCTTTTTAAAAATCAAGGATGAACACGTATTATGAATGAAGACATATTTATTTTTGTTTACTACACGTATAATATGACACTAGCGAGTCACCCACGCTCCGCTCGGGTTCGTCCCTAGGAACGTTTTAATGGTTGGTATAGATTTCTCAGAGATCAGCTATCATCATACCAAATTTCATCTAAATTTGTCCAGTGGTTTTCTCGTGATACGTTCCCAGACAGACAGACAGACAGACGAAAATTCTAAAAACTATAGATTCCGCCTCTGTATCGATAATAATGATTATTTCAATAAGATTTTCCAAAAAATATTTAATGTACAGATTCGACTTAGTTAAAATTTTATTATAATGTATGTATAGATTATGGTCTTCATGATAACGTATGAAACGAGGGGTATGAAAGTATACTACCTTTGAAGTCAATTTCTAGTATATTTAAAATAAGTTTTACACACATTTTATTGGTATAGTTCTACATACATAATATATAAGCACAAGCACATATTGGTGATATTTCTTTAGAATTGAGGAGTATTAGTGCTTCCAAAAAAGGAGGTTTTGTGTACGTCTGTACGTATTTATATATACATATTTTTTTATCAAAGGAAAAGAAAATCGTGGTCTTTGCTAAAATATCATAGGCATACAGCTCTGTATCCAAAGGTGTATCGAGCCAAATGTTGGAAGGCACTCTTACTATCTGATATAATTACTCATACTATTTTATTATTCACTTGAGGTAAATTGTGTGTCAAAGCTTCTGAGATCGCAACGAGTTCCAATATCACGTGTTCGATGAGAAACATTCCCATCTATTTTGTAACAACCCTCAAAATTCTGTTATGTATCATAAAATGCAGCTCCCGAAAGATTATCATTTCTAGAACCATTTTATGTCAACCTCGATATCCTTTATTTGAACTTAGAATAACTGTTTGTTACAAAAAAAAATTTTGAACCCTTATCATCATCAATATTAACTTTAATAATCTTTTAAATTTATTTAAATGAAAACCCCCGTTTAGTCAATGAAAAGCAAGCTTTAAAACTAGATAGAATATGCCAATATACGTCTGATTATTCTTATCGATTCTTTTGACAATACTTAAATTCCCAATTACATCTATTTTTTACGATTTAAATACTTATCATGACATTTAGTAATCTATATAGTACCGTAAAATTTTACCATAACATAACTAACGGGATGGTGAAGTTATAACAAAAATTGCATTCAGCAAACGGTCATGAAAAAAACGTTAATATTGTAAAAACTCTAACTATTGTGTGCTATTTTGTAATGAATTACAATAAAAATTATAGTAATTATTCTAGGACACAGTAAATCCTTAATTGCTTCGATACATTGTGTATAATAGAGCAAAATACGAATAAGAAGTGGTAAGTATCTGAAACAAAAAAGTTTTATTTTTTAATATAAACGACTTAAATACGAAAAGGGTTTAATTTTTTAAATTTTACATACCGAGCTATAAGTCGACATAGTGATGGGGCTGAATTTCATCGCTGTGAAATAAAGAGGTTTCTGGGATCTGCAAGCGAAATAAATAAAAAGGTTGAAACGTCGCCCCGAGATAGTCTGAATGGATTGGTATGCAAATTAGTTGCTGTTTACGTAGATTTTACTATTGCAGAATATTGGATGGTTCTAAAGTTGATTTGTTTTTAGAATTTTAATGTCTTAAATAATTCGTACGACTATTTGAAATGAAGTGCAAAGGATACCTAGATCTTAGGTACGACCCAGAGGTTATTCCAGAGGTTATTTCCCAAGAGGTTATAATATTATAAAAGTATTATAAATAGTTATACATACATATAATTATGTATATATATGTCTATTCATATCCTCTGTAACTTAAAAGGCTTGATTAATTTTATAGTATTAACTTTCGTTTGATTCATATTACTTGGGAAATTTTGCTCTACGTTGAGTATAATATAATATTTCCAGTTAACTGCCTCGGTGGTGTAGCGGCCAGCATGTACGGCTGCACACTCGGAGGTCCTGGGTTCGAGTCCCGGGTCGGGCCAAGTTTAGTTATTGAGTCTTTCTATACAATAAGTAATAAAATGTATGTACTTTAAAAAACTTACATTTCCAACTGAGAATCTGTACAAAGTTAGCACACTGCTCTCAGTTAGAAAGCTGTATATTACTCAAACTATACTAAAAGTACATAAGGCCGTTTCCTATGATGCGTCTTTAACATTAAAAAGAAGAAAAGAAAACATAATTAAAATCCCACAAACAAGAACAACATTTGCGTCAATGCAATACGATAAAAGATCTGCACAATTATATAATAAAATTAACAGTATCATTTACGTTTACCCCTACAATTACCATAAATGCAAAAAGACATTAATAGATTGGATAAAAACTCTTAGTTACAATGATACGGAAAAACTGTTAGAACATATTCATTAAATACAATATTAATATTCACACACATACGCACACGCACACGCACACGCACACGCACACGCACACGCACACACACACACACACACACACACACACACACACACACACACACACACACACACACACACACACACACACACAATACACAAACACATATATGCACGCTAATTTTTATTTTTATTTTTTATTTTTTGTCTGTCTTAATTGATCTATTTAAGTCTAGTATTACCCATAATATTATAATCAGCTAAAAGATAAAATTACGTTTTTATGAAAGGGAGGGGTCTCCTAATACAGGCAAATTATTTGCTTAAAAGGGGATCTCAACCACAAAATTTGAAATTTTGATTTGATTTGAAATAAATAAATAAATAAATTTTAAATAAATCAATTAATTATATGTTAATTTTTATTTCAAATGTAAATGTATATTGTTATCTAATTTATAGTTTTTATTGTTGTGTTATAATAAATAAAATTATCCAATTATCCAATAAGTCTTAGTAACAGCCCGGAGTTGGGAAGTTGGCGGTGTTTCACCCCCGTGCCTCGGAGAGCACGTAAAGCCGTCGGTCCTGCGCCTTAACTCTCACTGGTCGTGTCGAGCAGTCGTCCCACCGGAGTATGAGAGTGATAGGAATAGAGTGCACTTGTGTCTGCGCGTACACTTGTGCACTATAATATCTCCTGCGCAGTTGGCTAGTCTCAATGTGATTGGCCGCCGTAGCCGGAATCGGCTAGGAGAACATCAATATTTCCAGTTAATTTCTCTTACACGACCTTATTAAAAACTTTACCATTACCATATTAATAACGAGCGATTTACCTATGCTTCGCTTCGGGTTCGTCCCTAGATAAAACAAATCTATCCCACGGAACCGTACATTTTTCTGGGATAAAAAGTAACCTATGTGCTATTCCAGACCATAATCTATCTCTGTGACAAACTTTATCCAGATCCGTTCAACCGTTCTGGCGTGAAAGAGTAACAAACATCCATCCATCCATCCTCACAAACTTTAATATTTACGATATTAGTATGGATGGTACCTTTGAATTATAGCTAAGAGCACTCTCTGGCTGCGAACATCACAATGGTACCAGCCGCTATCGTAAACTGCGGTGGCCAAGCCGGAGCTCTAATAGGCGAGAAAAATGTTAATGTTACGTAGTGATATATTATATATTCTCGATTCAGTATTATATATAACCTTTTTATTATAAATATAATAAACCCGAAAGAGTGTTTATTAGTTTACTATTTTAATAGCAACAGGTAAATGGGAGTTTGAATCGAAAATTTGGAGCTTGATTATAATAAGTTGGTTTATTGTTTTTGGAATGAAACAAAAGCCAACATATTTTTGAAACTTTTAAGCGTTTGTTAAAACAAGTTTTTCAATTTTCTATGTGATTTTTACATTAATTTTTACACTAACTTCAAGGTTAACAAATTTACCTTCGTAGCTCTCAAATTATTTAGAATTGTGATTAGTTAAAATGAGAATATCTCACCGATTCGGAAATATCATTGGCAAACCAACAGAGGATGCCTACTTGAGTTAAAACTGCACTCAAGTAAAACTTATTACTCATGACCATTAATGGATCTAGAAGCTGTAAAATTATTATAATTAATATCTTATAAATAATTAAAAGAACTTACGTAGTAACTAAATTACAAAATTATTTATTTTCACATGCATCAAATCAAAGAGATTTTCTATTTGTTACTAGCGACTTACACTCGCTTCGTTCGGGTGCGTTCCTAGCTACATTTCATTTTTTGAGCGAACTCTTATTCTTTTTGTAAAATTAATGTTACTTCATATGACATCAGCTATCTGCCAGTGAAAGTTCCATCAAAATCAATCCAGACGTTTCTGAGATTAACCGGAATAAACAGACAGACAGACAAGAATTTTAAAAAGTGTGTAAAGTGCTTTATACAATTTCATACACATTTAGCAAAAATCGATTATTTCGACATTAAAAATCACTAATTTTATTTACCTGTATATATAAGAATTTGAACCATTTCAAGTCTAAATGGAATATACACTGTTATGTTTCATTTTTAATACTTACAATATTAAAAGTCACACAGCAAATATTTACAGAACTCAAAACAACATTAATAAGATTGACTAGACAAAAAGCATTTTCCAAGTCTTCCCCATACCTGAAAAATACATACATATTAGCAGAATCCGCGGCTTCGCTCGCGCTAAAATTACAAAAAATCCCTAAAAAGGTAGTTTCCTACAAACTTTCATCTCCTATTTTACCCCCTTATGGCATGAATTTCAAAAAATGCTTAAACACGTATTTATTTAATGTTATTGCAGAGCATTAATACCAAGTTTCAAGTAATTCTGCTCATAAATATTTTTTTTAGATTGTATTATAACGTGTTTTCCCATGGGAAATAAATAATCTCCCGCGATTAAAAGTAGCCTATGTCACTCTCCAGCCCTCCAACTATCTCCACACAAAAATCACGCCAATCCTTTCTCTCTCTTTCTCTTTCTTTCTCTCTTTCGACGTGAAAGACGGACAAACAAACACACTTTTACATTTATAATATTACTCATAGTATAGATATTTAATTTAAACTTATCTAATATAAACAATTTTGCGAAGTTGTTTAAATATTTCTTACGTAATTAATCTCTGATGAATTTTAATTAGTGATGTTATTTCGTCGTAACAATTATTGTTATCTTTCATTTCCAATCGACGAATTCTGTCTTGTAATAGTCGAAGTAACATGCTAATGTGACTTGCCATGGTCATAAATAAAATGTCTGAACTCAGCATTGACCCTACGGACAATAGGCCTGCAGAAATATAGAAATAAATTGTAATAAATGAGAAAATACGTATTTATATCTAAATAAATATTCTTGAGTATATTATTTACTAGCAACTCAACCTCACTTCGCTCGGGTACATCCCTAGGTACGTTTTAACGGTTAGTGTGGAATATATAGACGATATACTATAATATGATGTAATATAGCCTTCCTTCATAAATAGACTATCTAATGCAAATAGAATTTTTTAAATTGGATTAGTAGTTCCTGAGATTAGAGCGTTCAAACAAACAAATAAACTCAGCCCCTTTATAATATTTGCTCAGCCGTATCTATAAAACAGCAATTTTCTTTTTCTCTTCTTCAAATGCCATAATTAAATATATTTTTATTTCATCTATAGATTGTATGAAATTATATAATTATTAGAAAATAGCAGCTCGTCTCGTTCGTTCCTGGGTACGTTTAAATGGTATAGAAATGTAATTGTTGTGCGTTGTATGTTCCCGTGGGAATGAGATAATTTCCCGCATTAAAAAGTCTATGTAACTCTCCAGCCCTCCAACTATCTTCACAGAAAAAATCACGCCAATCCGTCTATTTCGACGTGAATGAAAGACAAACAAACACTTTCACATTTATAATAATAGTATGGATATGGATTAATGTCTATTGTTTCATATTCCACAATTTTATCAAATTTTCGTTAGATTTCGTTTACATTTTTACAGCATTAACCCGATGAGCAGATAAACTTATAGGACAATTTAATATATTTTTATGTTAACTGCAACGTAAGACTAACATAAAAAAATAGTTTGAGAGAGATTTAGTGCGTGAGTGTGGAAGTTTGTTAATTTCTTCATACTGTAATGGCTAAACAAATTTAGATGAAATTCGAAATAGAGATAATATGTGGTTAGATTAAAATCACGTATTTTTTATTAATGTAACTATCTTGTAATAGGTATTAATCATGTGTATTTTCACCTGAAATTGTTTCGAAGAAAAAGGCAAATTCATGGTAAACAGGCTCAGTTTTATCAAAAAAGTATGTTAAGTGCCAGATGTACCCCAAATCAGCAGGGCCGCCTTGAAACTTATGGTATAAGTAAATTAGCAATGGTGTCAAATTGTATAGCCAGACTCCCAAAATATTCAAAAAGCCATACCCTGTAAGAAAACGTCATGGAATTGTAATACTGTCGATAATTAAGAAAACGATAATAGATCTTTAAATTTTTTTTTAATGTAATTGAATGATTCAAAATGTTCATTTCAGAATAAAATTTTATTTGGGAAAACTTAAAATAGTGATATTTTAAGAAGTATGCTATTGAAATTAGCATCAAATAATATTTTTATAACTTAATACATACTTACAAAATTGAACTACTCCAAGCCTTGTAAGTTTCATCCGCTTGACATAAGCGGCCTCCTTGTCATTGCTAGTTGATGGCCACAGATCACCAAGTTCTTTTATAAGGTTACGAAATACGTTTTTCTTGTACCACATCGTTATTAGCTTGCTTAAACCTGAAATTTGTTAAGTTTCTGAGTGAGCGTGTTTGATTGATACATCTTCATGTATAGTCTCTACGGTTTTGAGTGAAATTCGATATCCCACATCTTAGCTAGGCTCTATAGATATAACATTGTAAAACGAGTATCTTTTTAAGGATAATTTTTAATGATTTGCGCTTGCAAATACCACCCATAGTGGAGACGTAATATACGCAAAATTTAAGAAACCTGCAACAGTAAAACATGAGTTTGACACTTACTTATGAAATCGTAGCCAATTATATGTAAGCCTGCTACAAAATCCGCAACAAAAGCAGATGATGTTAGCTTTGTTATGGCATAGCTTATTTGGCCAGCTTCTTTTAAAATCAAAATGATCATTGTTCCTAAAAAGTATACGTATTTCCGAAGATTACCAAATACGCTTTTTGGTAATTCGTCGATTAAAGATATGCCTATGAATCTTGTGCAATAGTTGCATAGCTTTAAGGTCTTCTGAATTTCTTGCTCAGCAGTAATATTATCGTGGGTAGACATGTTTATACAAATGAAATGTGTTCGATTAATAAAACATCCTTCCAGGCTTCAAAGATTTGTCTTTTATGTAACTGCTGTATAGTAGAATAATTTATGAGTAACTGTGATTGGTGTATAAAGTTATTTTACCAGTGAATATATAATAGTTAATAGTTATTTCAATATTACATATATTAAAGTACATGTGTACAAAATAAATTTGCTTATGAAGGCATATATTTTTCTTTGGAAATTTTTAATAAAAAGGTTTGGGATATTAAAAATGCTAAATCTAGTCGATATATTTATTAATAATATAAAATTTTTAATAATTATTACTTTACTGTTCTTTGAAGTCGAAATTATCAAACGTCAAAATGAAATTATGGTACTCGCGATTCATAACTGCTGTTTCGTTAGTAACATAAAAATTGCGTAGATATTTTCAGCCTATTTTAGAGGTTAGAAATTGGTATTTTATTACATAGAAATAATGCGGATGCGACCACAGGCTGTAAGTAGTTATATAATTTTTAGGTAGAATTTATATGATAAAGTTGGTAGTAAAGTTCTTATGTAACTTTTAAGTCCGCCCATAATAAAGCCTTTACTTACGTAAATTACCCTCTTTAGTATTTACATATTAAAGACAAATTGTAATTTGTGCCAAATTATATATATGTACAGTGTACATAAGTTATAAATAAAAGTTCGTATGATAAATACTTTTTAACTAAAAAGAGTACACTGACTACAAAATTACATTATTTGACATTTAGAGGTGGATTTTTTGTTGATAAAAGATACGGGAGCTGATTTTTAAGGTATAAATTATTCATTAAAGAAACTATGAGCATCGTTTTACAATTGGCTAAGATATCACGTAGTATACACAAAAAAAGGTTATACAATCGAATCCATTTAATACCCCAATCCTTTTTTAAGGCGGTGAAAATATATGTCTAGGTAAGAACTTAGAAGAATACTACGTAGGTATTATTATTTTGGACAAAGTTTGCCTGAAATTAAATTTTAAAAAGATATCTCTATATATAAATAGAAAGTTCAATCATACAAAACAGTTCATTACCTTTTCTTTTCTTTTTGTCAAGCGGTTTTTTGTATTGTAGCTACAGATGAGCTTTAGTTTTGTCGATAGAAAAGTTTTCCTCAAATTATCAATATTATTGTACCGACCACTGGGCGAACACTAGTAAAAATAATACAACTTATTGTTTTTTAATTGGAATCTACAAAGATATATTTATCTACACATATAATAAAACTAGCGACTCACCCTCGATCCGCTCGGGTTCGTCCCTAGTGAAAATTTAAGTTTGTATGTATTTTTTAATGCCGAATAACATTTTTTTTTGGGGTGGACCACCCTTATCACTTAGGGGTATGGAAAATAGATAGTAGCCGATTCTCAGACCTACTGAATACGCATATAAAATTTAGTAAAAATCGGTGAAGCCGTTTCGGAGGAGTACGGTAGCAAACATTGTGACATGGAAATTTTATATATTAGATTGTAACTAAGCCGAATCTGTACATTAGATATTTTTTGGAAAAACTTATTGAAATAAGCATTATTATCGATACAGAGGCCAAATCTATAGTTTTTAGAATTTTTGTTTGTCTGTCTGTCTGTCTGTCTGTCTGTCTGTCTGTCTGTCTGTTACCGCATCACAGAAAAACTACTAAAGGGATTTTGATGAAATTTGGTATGGTGATAGGTGGTTAAATATTAGCAATTTAGTTTGCTTCACGTAAATGATGTAAATAATTGTACAATGCACTTATAATATACGACACGTTTGGCTCAGTTTGTAGTGACTTTACTTGCTGTGCTAGCGGTCGCGGGTTCGAGTCCCGGTGGGGGCATTCATTTGTGCGATGAGCACAAATGTTTGTACTCCAGTCATGGGTGTTTATGTTTATAATATGTATGTATTTAAAGTTACATATGTGTGTAGTGTATCAACTATCTGGTATCCATAACACAAGCCTCGTAGCTTACCATGGAACTAGATGGTGCTGTGTGTTAATGCCCCAACATATTTATTAATATTTATTATTATTACTATTAATATGATGTACAAATATGGCTAAATACGCGTATACAATGCAACTGCTAGAGTAGACTGAGTATTTCGTAAAGGGTTTATAATTACGGTGGACGTTGAATAATTATGTGTATAATTGTAGTTATGACGCGTGGATTTTTCTGTTCCATTTTTTTATACATTTGTTTTTTGTTTTTAATTGCCTCGGTGATGTAGTGGCTAGCATGTACGGCTGCATATGCGAAGGTCCTCGATTCGAGTCCCACGTCGGGCCAAGTTTAGTTATTGAATCTTTCTGTTTTAGGAGCTGGGAAGTTGGCTGTGTTACCGTGCCTCGGAAAGCATGTAAAGGCATGGTTCTGCACGTGATCTCTCACAGGTCGTGTCGAATTATAATCCCATTGAAAAATTCGAGAGTGAAAAGAACAGAGAGTGTACTTGTGTCTGCGCGTAAACTTGTGCACTATAACATTTCCTGCGCAGTTGGCTAGTCTCAGTGAGATTTGACGGATTTGGATGTTTAGTACATGCAACACCGGATTCAATCTTAGCGCCGCCCCTGGGAACTGTAAAAATGCCGCCCCATTATCGAAATTTTGCATAAAATGGATAAAATTTCGATAAAGTTTAATTTATTTTACTTATTAATTTTTAAAAAAATGCAAAAAAGTTATATAGAAATGTTTTCAATTTTTCGTAAAATGTACTCGTATTTTTTTTAATTATTCATTTTTTGGAAAATACAAAAAGCATTTCCGATAATAATTCGATATATTTTTTTCTCACCCTCCAAATTTTTCCGCCCCTCAAAATTTGCCGCCCTGGGCACTAACCCCGAGTGCCCTAGTGTAAATCCAACGCTGAATACATGGTAAGACTAGGTATGACCGGAAATAACACAAAGGTTGGGTACCTACTTGGAACACACACGCGCAAAACGAGGGTAAGTTGCCAGTTAAATAATTAATTATTTTAGGAGTTAAATTTATTATATTTTTTTATATTGCGATATTATTATTAGTGCCTAGCTAATAGAGAAATTATTTAATTTTGATCTACTGTACCGTTTGCAATTATATAATTTGCCTTAGATGTTATGTCTTATTATACATTTATACATATAATTAATATAGTTATCTTTAATAAGCAAATAATAGCCACGTCACATTATATTATAAAATACGAAGAAGGCCTTAGGTCCGATTGCAGCTCAAAGAGTACATTAATATTGATACTACTTATTGCTTGCAGCTTTGCCCCCGGCAAATTTTTATTTAGCCCAAAGGCCACAGAGCCTTGTGAACTATATTATCAATTAAAGGAGATTGATTGGTTTTGATTGAGAAAAAGTAAAATAAATAATAACTTTTAACTAAAAAGACAAAGTAGCATTGGAGTTTTTTCGTTTTTATCCACCCATGCAAAACTTTTAAATGATCACAGTTCAAAGTTTACTAAATATTGTTTAATTAAAAACATGATTAATCTCTGTATAAATAGACAAAGATAAAACAGCTGAGCACCTTTTTCTTGTCTGTTTGTGTACCGATTATTATTTTTTTTGTTTAGTGGCTAATGACGAGTTTTTGTGTTATCAATAAAAAAAAACATAATGTAGTCGAATTTCGATGACTGGGCGAATATTAACTGGTTTTATTACAAATACAAAGCATTATATGTATTAAAAATGAATTAATCCAATTCAGTAATTATACAACATAAGCGTGACGTAAATCCAAAACATTGCAAAAAAAAATAGAAAAAAAAATTAAAAAATAACCCGAATGATTTATGTATCTTTCTGTAATAAAATTATTCGTTACAGCTTGCTTATTGTTATTACAGATGATTTAATATTATGGTAACATAATGTTATATATCACTGAGAAATATTATTATTGTTATAGAATTGTAACTTTGCTTTGACTTTCCATTTGTGCATTATAATCTCCACAATCAAAAATATTATAAATCAATCTAAATTCTAAAGCATGGCTGTAAATATTTATTTTACTGTCAGATTTTCTCTTCCTTGTAATTATTTCTTTAACAATGTCAAAGCGTGAGTAATCTAGGTCTTTATCCGAAGAGAATCGATCTTCTAATTAAGCCTCATCGGTTTAGTTTCAAAGCCACAAGTTGTGGTTTATCGGCCGTCAGTACTTGCTCTGTTTAAGCTGTTATTAGATGCTCCTATACTCGCTCTTATGTCTTCTACAATAAACCAAGTTTGAAATTACCTATATGTAAATAGACTGTAGGTATTTGTTCCTTAGATCATTTCTAACGACTTACCCTCGTTTCGTTTGGGTGAGTATCTCATACCTCATCTCTATTTTATATTTAAAATCGAACTAATATTATAAATTTGAAAGTTTGTATATCTTTCTAACTCTTTGAAGCGGTTTGATTGATGTGGATTAAACTCAGTTCACAACGAGAATATGACCTGGAGTAACACTCAGGCTGCTAACTATAATTAGACACCTAAGAACGCACCCGATCGAAGAGAAAGTAATTCGCTATTTGTATTCAGCCCTTTTTTTGGGCACGAGCCTCTCTTCAATACGAGGGGGATCAGGCCATAGTCCACCACGCTGGCCAAGTGCGGGTTGGCGGACTTCACATGTCTTTCGAAAACTTGCTAGGTTCTCTTAGACATGCAGATTTCCTCACGATGTTTTCCCTTCACCGTAAGGCAAGTGGTAATCATGTTAGAAATGATTCGCACATGAAAATATCAGAGGTGCAAGATCCGGAATTTGAACCCGCTTCACTCGGTTTCTCAAGCGAGCGCGTTACCACTGGACTACCACTGCATTTTTACCTATATGTAAGTAGCTATTTACCTATATGTAAATATATTATGGGTATTTGTTCCTTAGCTCATTATTGGAATCTCACTGTTCGAAGATTTATATTTCCCTTCAAAGATGAGAAATATAAGGCTTTTTCGGCTTATCTCTTTATGTAGAGCGTAAACCTTTTGGGGTCTACGTCGAATGTTATGAAATACAATTTCAGAGGAAATAAGACTTGGACAAGATAAGAATATGTAAAATGTGACCATAGATCAAATCCAACTTAATAGGTATTTATTTAAAGTTGCTTCGCAATTCTTATGTGAAATAAGCGTAGCGTACCTTCAGAGTCGTCTCCCTTTTTGAACATTCAAAATAAAGTCCCAAACCGGTCCTGAATACGTAAATAGATTCCTGTCCAATCACACATGATATATTTAACCGAAACGCCTTTTATTTGTGGTGATTACAGTCCCCAAAATTATTATGTATATGTTACTATTTTTATATTTGAGTTTATTGGATGAGTCGTTTATTTAGGAATGTTTGTATATAGCTATTTACAATATCAAAGTTATTATATTAAAAATTCATGGTAGAATATTGGTTTTTTATAATATTGTTATCGTTACTTTGAAGTAATATATATGTGAAAGTGCTCGTTTGAGTTAGGTATTCAGTTCAGTCAGTAGGTACTTAGTATATATTTCTTTATAAAGTGATAATTATATAATATAAAAATAACTGCCTCGGTGGTGTAGTGGCTAGCATGTACGGCTGCACACCCGGAGGTCCTGGGTTCGAGTCCCGGGTCGGGCCAAGTTTAGTTATTGAGTCTTTCTGTATATTAAGCCTCAGTAACAGCCCGGAGTTGGGAAGTTGGCGGTGTTTCACCCCCGTGCCTCGGAGAGCACGTAAAGCCGTCGGTCCTGCGCCTTAACTCTCACTGGTCGTGTCGAGTGGTCGTCCCACCAGAGTATGAGAGTGACAGGAATAGAGAGTGCACTTGTGTCTGCGCGTACACTTGTGCACTATAATATCTCCTGCGCAGTTGGCTAGTCTCAATGAGATTGGCCGCCGTGGCCGGAATCGGTCAGGAGAACATCATCATCATAAAGTGATAATGGAAAATAAAAAAAAATACAAATTTTAAAATCATATTTAAAATCTATTAGAAGGCTCGTTATGAACAATATAAATATACATTTTTTTATAATTTTAAAATTTAGTTTTATACTTATAATAATTGGCTTTACTCATTCTTTATAGGAAAAGAACATAACTAAATCCTCTTTTACTTAAATTCCCATCGTCATTAGTGTAAGGAACCCTCAAATTCAACTTCCACTTGGCTTTTTTTTTTATATTTTAGATTTACAAACTAAAACGTCTAATAGGACTGCCGAAAGAAATTAGCGCTATGCAAAGGGCGTACATACCCTATATCTTTAAACGAGCAATACTTGTATATATATATATATATCATCTCTGAGAAATCTATACTAAACGTTAAAACGTAAATAGGGACGAACCCGAGCTGAGCTAGGGTGAGTCGCTAGTTCTGTATATAGAAAAACAAAGTACCTCAAGTCGTGTACCGTTATGTAAACTAATTTTGCTATTGCAAACACAAAAGTTACAAATATAATAATGCTAATCGAAAATATTTTAGTTCACCGAATACAACGTAGCCTGTACATTTCTATGTTAAAGGACTACTTTATTCCAGTTCGAGCCTCAAGGCTCGAGTTGAAGATTTAACAAATAAACAAAATAATTTTTGCATTATGTAAAGATAGAGATCATTTTTAGTTTTATAGAAGAAATAATATATCTTTTGCTTTGTAACAATGTGTCATATCATTAATGAGTGTATGTTTTTGCCCCTGTTTACGTTTTGACGTTAACTATAAACTCAGAGATGAGATATTTTCTTGCAGTAAAAATATGTTGACCTGGATCACTATCTATCACCACACTAAATTTCATCAAAATCTGTCCAGCGGTTTTCTCGTCATGCGTTCCCAGACAGACAAACAGACAGACAGACAGACAAAAATTCTTAAAATTATAGATTCGCCCTCTGTATCGATAATAATTATTTCAATTATATTTTTCAAAAAATATTTACAGATTCGACTTAGTCAGTATTTTTTTATATGTATGGATTATACATATAGTACAAGAAATTATTTGGATTTACTCGTATGCATCGATTAATTACTTTACAGAAGTAGCCCGCCTTGCTTCGCTTGGGTTCTCATTCTCACTATACCTCTTATCGAGGTTTTCCCTTTATATCACACGAACCCTTTACTTTTGTCCAGGATATATGTACGAGTATAGTTGCTTATATAAATTACGCCCAGTCTATTGTGGAAGTGTAATTCCAATTCTGCACATTTAAGGCAAAGCACGAAGTTAAAATGTATTTAATGTGTTTGTGTTTTTAAAGGAATGTGTGTGGTGAAAGGTAACCTTTTAATTTATTGTATTAAAAAGTTTAAATAAAAAATAGCGTTTAGAATTTGTACACAAAATGCTACTGTTTTATCTTACTTACGTCTTTTCAGGCTTACAATACGCTGGACTGTACGCTGAGCATTTGTTGATAATTTGCAGCTCCTCTTACATTAAAGCTCGTAATAGCTATACGCGAGTAAAATAACAGTAATCGTATTATTACAACCTAGTATTTGCAGATTTGATTTGTAATTTAGAAATTTAGATATTATCTGAAGCATGGTGGTATTGACATATATGTATTTCGCATTATTTCTTTCATAGA
Organism: Brenthis hecate; assembly: GCA_951806755.1. NCBI lineage: Eukaryota > Metazoa > Arthropoda > Insecta > Lepidoptera > Nymphalidae > Brenthis > Brenthis hecate. The sequence goes on from OX638264.1 coordinate 1,728,628, forward strand.
TAGCGGGTTCGATGCCTTCGTGTTATTATTGTTCGTAGCTTTTTGATTACTACTAAGTTATCGTCCTATAATAGACTGTGTGCAAGTTTAACTCGCGTGTAATATTCTTTCATATATATATATATATATATATATATATATATATATATATATATATATATATATATATATATACAATAGAAAATGAGCTCGAGTTGAAACCACCTAGTTATGCACCCAAGCGAAGGTAAGTGGCTAGTTACGAAATAATTGTATAAAATATTAACGAAACAGATATATTTTGGAGAGCTTTTACAAAAATGTAGCTTAAAAATGCTATATATAAATATTTATACATATTTATATAATGTAATTACATATTTAGTAGCAATACTCATACTGCTTACATGATATTTGTTGTGAGATTATTATTGTGAGATGAATTTTGAAACTTTATAATATTAAAAAGGTAAAAAGTGGTGGTACCCTAACATCGACGCGCACGTTTAGGAAACCAAGTGAAGCGGGTTCAAATTCCGTGATGGATTGGTTCATATACATATTATTTTCAATATGATGACCAATTGATTTACGGCGAAAGAAATCATTGTAACGAAACTTACTTATCTGAAAGAACCTAGCAAGTTTTCGAATGACATGTGAAGTTCACCAACCCACACTTGACCAAAGTGTTCGACTTCCTCCTCATATTGTAGGGAAGCCCGTGGCCAACAGTGGGAAGTTAAAAGTGCTAAATACAAAATATAATGGACGTTTCAGGAGTAAATGGTGTACATACATACGATAATGGAAAAAAAAGTTATATTATAGAAATATAAAATAAATAAATACGTTGGGACATTAACACACAGCGCCATCTAGTTCCATGGTAAGCTACGAGGCTTGTGTTATGGATACCAGATAGTTGATACACTACACATATATAACTTTAAATACATACATATTATAAATATAAGCACCCAGACTGGAGTACAAACATTCGTCATCACACAAGTGAATGCCCCCAGCGGGACTCGAACCCGCGACCGCTGGCACAGAAAGTAGTGTCACTATAAACTGAGCCAAGCGTGTCGTCAAATATGTATAAGTATACAATAAATTGGCATCTACTTCTTTAATGTTAAGAATTTTCTGAAAGGTATTGTAATGTTAAGTAACATCCGTTAAATAAGGAGGGACCTTCATCATAATAAGAACTCAGCCGTTGTGTCGGCAATTTTTATTGAATTTTAAAAGTTTAAATCCAGTTCGAGGCAAACTCGAAAAAATCTTAGTTGACTTTTCAAGAAGCATTCGTTACAGATTAAAAAAGTTTTAAAAGAGTTTCAAAGAATTTTTCTCCTTTGAAAACCGAGATAAGCTTTCCAGAAGTCGCACAGTAAATTCAGTTACACAAATATATATATATATATATATATATATATATATATATATATATATATATATATATATATATATATATAGGTGTTTGTATAAAGTAATCGCTTGTTATTTCCGCCTAAATTTTTTTGGATTGTGTCATATAAATAGTAACATACTATTTAAATAATCCAAATCCTTACTAATATTAATTCAAAGTAAAAATATGTAACAATTGTAATAGTTTCTACTTTGAATTTCAAAGTCTTTATCTAATTTGGTACAATATACCGATTTAGAGACACACATACTAAATTAGCGTCCAATTAGAGTTTCATTCACGGCTGATTGGATTCGAGAAATCCATTCATCCATGCTCGAATATTTTACTTCGACTCTAAATATATAGTTAGAGTGTCAAGCAGATAAATTGATAAACACTTTAAAAAACGGTTTATTTGGCTTTTAGTATATTTATAACTAGCCTCGCTTAGCTCGGGTGCTCCGCTATCTGAAAGTGAAAGTTCCAATCAGTCAAAAACAAAATCAATCCAGCCGTTTCGGAGATTAGCCGGAACACACAGACAGACAAAAATATTAAAGAATGTGTTTTTCTTATAAGTACCGTATATAATTTCAAATGCATTTACTAAAAGCTTCTGTTTCGACATTAAGATTTTATTTATAACAGACACTTTAATTTTATTTATCTATATATATATATATATATATATATATATATATATATATATATATATATATATATATATATATATATAGTTCTGGTAGCAGAGTGGACCGTGAGAGCATTCCCGCAGTTGTTTTGGAGGAGCGGATGTGGATGATGGGAGAATATCAGCCATTGGGGTGTCGTGGTTGGGCGTTCGTGTTGTCGTAACTGATCCTGTGGCACCCCATTAGGACTGGAAAGGTTCTCTCTCTTCTTCTCTGTTGGCTTTCATTCGGTTTTTCTAGTCGGTAAGTCACCACATTATCTGTTTAATAGGAGGTATGCGTATAGGTAGTGGTAACTCAGTGGTAACGTGATTGCTTGGGAAACTAAATGATTGGTTCAAGTCCCGGGTCTCGCACCTGTAATTTTTTTTGTGCGAATCATTTTCAACATGATTAACACTTGTGTTACAGTTAAGGAAAACATCGTGAGGAAACCTGCATGTCTGAGAGGACATAGTAAGTTTTCAACGGACATGTGAAGTCCGCCAATCCGTACTTGGTCACCGTACCGTGTCAATCACGAAAAACCGTCATATTGAAGAGAGGCCTGTGTCCAGCAGTGGGACGTCAAAAAAAGGGTAAAATAAATATATACATACGTGCGTATATGGATCATGGGAGGATATCATCTTATATACGACCCATACACATAAAATGCAGAGGCATTTTCCAATATTAAAAAAATATTTAGTCCACCAGCTTTGATCTTCAGAAAATTGTTAAGTTTATAGTTTTTATAACATAGCATATAACATTAAGGTAGAAAGAAACGCATTAAGTGCACAGGTGGTGTACAATGCACTTAAATTAATTCCGCAACTTGAACGTTGAAAGGGGTGGGCTTTTGTTAGATTTTAAAGTATCTACCCTTTATGTTTATAGCATATTAACCTGTATTATAAATGCAATAAAGACTTTGATACTTCGTCGGGCTAAACGTAATTAGATTTAGAAAATATACAAAATAAAAGATACGTCATTTCTCCTTCTTTCTCTCCACTTCTTGGTTGAATTCTGAATTGTGTCCCATTCGTCTGTACTTGTATTTCTATAAAACTTAACTTTAATTTTCGTACCAAAATGTTTAACGATACCGGAGCTATCATTATTCGTTGAAATGTACTACCCCATGGAAATCACTGGAATGATTATGTCGCTTGTCATAACACGTCTATTGTATAGTGATTTGTTTAGAAATTAGCAGTTTAGGTATAAATGTAATATGTTGAAGAATAAAAATAAATAAAATATACTTTCCAATTTACAGCTAAAGCATAAATTGAAGCTGTTACATTACTTTTTCAGTGTTTTATGTTTTCTTAAATATATATTTTTAAGATAAAACACAATTCTTTGTAAAAAATTCAAATTGTTTGCGAAGTTATATAACACAACATTGCAACATAAAGTTCTAACAAACGTTCCAAGCAATAAATTGTTATGTTAATTTGAAAATTTATCTTGCTCACAATATTCTGAAAAATAAAACTTCCTACGAATTGTAACTAATACCATCATAATATTTATTACAATCTATTATTTATTAAATGGTTCTGTGACTGTTACACATTACATACTTACCAGCGGTAGGGGTCGAAGATTTTTGGTCCAGGGTACGTTCAAGGCTTGTGAGAGTCAAGTGTGATATTAATAACCTTTGATCGTTCTATCCACATGCGTTAAAACCTAGATGAAATTGGATAGAAAAACTAGACTCAATGTCATTTATAATATACCCACCAAAAACATATATTTCATGTAGATAGATAAGAAAACAATGACGTTTCAGTAAAGCAAGCACGAACACAAAAAAGTATTTGTATCGTCATCGAGAATATCTTGTATAGAATTTTCTACACCACCCCTATCGTGAAGTAGCAGGATCACTGGCACGAAACCTTTCATATCGTAATCGTAGCGTCAGCGAATTTTCATACATTTAAGTCAAAATTGCAAGCACCTGCTTAGGCTACATTATTGTTTAGGTCGATTAAAGAATTTAGATTTAAACGGGTATCAAGTGGAATAGCACTGCCTCAAATGATTTATAAGTTGTGATTATATTTTCTTAGCCATTTTCTAATCTAACACTAAGAGTGTAAACATTAAACACACTCGGATACCGTCATTTGTGTTCAACTAAGAAAACACTGTGTTTTAATTCCTCATGAGCTTCATATACGTATGACGCCGAGTTTGCTTTTATAGCATATACTTGTTAGTTTTACCAAAATAAAAGAAAAAATAAGGTCAAAAAAGGTTATCGATAGAGTTGTCCATCGATTACCATATGAAAAAGTCAACATTATCAAGACATATGCAGTAGCGTGTCCAGCCAAGTTCAAGCCAGAGGACCTGGCGAAGCAGCACCGTGTGTTTATTTTACACGAACTATTTGGAGCCACTTTTTACCTCGTAATAACTCAAAATCTATTTAACATAAACTCATGAAATTTGGTTCATTTATTAAATCTCCGCCAAGTCAAATCTTGAACTTCAATTTATCCTAAGTTTTCTAGTCTGTGTAAATAATTCGACTGTTCAAATTTAATAAGTTTTCAAATTTAATAAGTCAAACACCTTTGTAGCAGAAAAAAACAAGAAATTGTATTTCAAATTTATTTTAGAATGTATTAAATTAAAAATTGTATATTCTTATGAAAAAATCGCAGGAACTACACTATTACAAAACTTGGCACCCATTTAGATCTCAATTCTTTTGGCGTGAAAATGACAACCACGCATATTCTTAATATTGAAAAAAAACTTGGCTCCCATTTTTACATTTATGTTTTTGATGGGATACAATTAACACATAACTCGGTGATTGTAGTGATATTTTTTAATTCACTAAAATGGAAATAAATTCGCCGTATTTTATATTAAAAAAAAAATTAAAATAAATGTAATGAAATAAGTAAATGAATTAGTTTCATTTATCTAAAAAGATATAGTTAAGCTAAAACTATTACATAATACAAGTACTATAGTAAATGAAATGGATGGAATACGTACGCTTTGAAATAAAAAAATAGTCGCTAAAAGCTAAAATTGTGACAAGTGGGGCGCTTTAAAATTTTACCTCTTTCAAGCAGGTGCGGTTTTCTGGAGAGAGTTTTTACACAAACCAACATTTATCACTCCGAGAGCGATGAACAAAAGTGCCTGTGACTTATTACTGTTTTTTTTCTCATTAAAAGCAATTAATGGTAGTGTATACTTAATTACTAAAATGCACTCAAGATTTGCGTACGAAGATATTATATATTGAATTTTTTGAATAAAAAAGGATATTCTTTAGCATTTAGCAGATAAAAATAATAATTCGATACCTGGATATGTTTTGCAGTGAATATTTTTTTTGGACAAACCACACTTTTGATTACAAGCAAATAAAAGCAAACTACGAGTTTGTTTATTTAGTTCCCCTGTTATAATTGGCGTGGCGGTTTTAGTTGTAGTTCAAATAGAATAAACTATTTCATTCCTTAATTGCGTAAAGATGCTAAAGTATGGTTTTTGATTTCTCTCTCCTCAAAGACACGATTGAACTTCATATTATTTATGTATATCTAATGGTATTTTCTGTATGGTTGTATATTGAGTATCATAGATCAGAAACCTCAACCGTGTGGAAAGCAATTCACAAATATCATAGCTTTTAAATAATAGGGGTCTTAGACAAGATATCGTTATACAATTAGTGCTGATAAATAAAAATCATAAAAAAAATATGTAGCAACGATATATTATGATTCTACTAGCAGAACAGATTATTTAGATTTTGTTCATATAAAAATACTAGAATCGCGATTAAAATATAGGGAGTGTGGGTAGGAGGATGAAAAATATTTTTACGACTCGTTCTCATACCTAGCAAATATATAAAAAAAAATCAAAATCAATAAATTCGGTAGAGCCATTTTGGAGGAGAGCGATTACAAACACCATGACACGAAACGAAGAAGAGGATGTTAAAATGATTAATTATGTCATTCCAATACAATTTAACAAATTTCTATTCTTCAACTATTTTTTGACTAAGGTTCCAGTTTAGAAATTCATATGCGATATATTCATATTCACGAACATTCAAACAGATACAACAGGCAAACAGTCATACATGAATTTAAACTTTTTTATTTATAACACTCTGACAAAGCTCGCCAATAGCTAGGTGCTAAACAAAAAAAAAATAACGGTTGACAGATGAAAAAGGTCAACTGTTTAGTCTGCCACTTTATATATAGATACGAGTATAGAAAAAATATGATACAGTACATTGTGTGTAATTGTAAGTCTTTTGATATATAAAAAGAATATATAAAGCAAAGTAAAAGAGAATCTAGCCCAACGATACCATAAATCCTGCCACGATGACGGAAGTTGGGATGCTTTAGCTCAGTTTAGCTCATTATGGAGAAATACTAAAGTTGAAGTGATTTACGTCTCGAGCGAAAGTAATGAGATTGCAAAGGGACGTGTAGTGTAAGCGAACTTACGACCTTTTAAGCCAGTTTAAGTATAAATCGAATTTAACTTAAATGCTTTTTGTTCTTTATAATATTCCCATTTATATATATGGTAGATGTGATGAAAGTCTGTCTAGATGTATATACGGTAGACGTGATGTAATTTGTCTGTTAATCTATCTATTTATTTTAACAGCTGATTTTATTTTAAGGGGATTTGGAGGGCTCAAATAATTAGTAACAATGTTAAACCCTAGAAAAAGAACGGAACACGGATAAAAGAATGGCTTAATAATTTTTAACACGATTTTCACTAGTGGGTAGACCATTTGATCGAAAGTTCATTTTGGTATAAGGAAAAAAATCTTCAAGAATTGCAGTTAGAAGTTTATTAAAGTTTTCTGGCACGGGATGGTAGTGAAGACAGAAGCGAAGTAAAAGCTGGTCGATACCTCAGGACTTTAGCCTGGACTGACACACATTTTGTGTTAAAACGGCAAAAGTTTATATAACCTTTACGCCGAAAACCAGATTAAAATTTATTAATTGGAATTCATTTCTATCAAATTATTTAAACGAGTTGAAAATTAATTCCTCATAAATATAACTCGGACCACTATGTATGATAATAATTAATGTGAAAGTATGTATGTGTTTGTATGTTTGTAACACCTTTATGCTAAAATGACAAAACTGATTTGGATGTACTCGTAATTATGTAAACAGATACTATGACCTCCAATCTGTTAGGCAAGTACTCGTAGAGTTGCAAGCGAGTAAAGCGAGGTCAAGTCGCTAGTTTTAAATGAACTTCGTGACATTTGTGACTATTTTTTTATATCACTTAAAAGGAATCTAAATAACGGCACACATTTCTTTATAAAGATGCAGATTCTCTCGAACATGATTTGCAGTTCAATTTCCACCGCACTCGAGACTGAATTTTATTACAAGTCCATTAATAAATGTCGACAAGGGAATGTGAAATTATTTGTAACTTTTCAGGGACGCTGTCTGCTTAAGAATAGTCAGCAGCTTTTTACTCATAAAAATATTTGAAATTTAAAAGTATTGATCTTTCTATATATATATATACTCATGACAGTATATATATTGTAAAAAATAAAGATTTAATTAATATCTATGGTTCTTTTGCAACTTTGTAGTAAAAATACTGACGAAATTTTAATCTCTAATTGAATTTTACATTTTAAAACTATGCAAGGCAAAAAAGTGGGGGTAAATGGCGAACTTCAAGCTATGGGTAATAGCAAAATTATAAGTTAAATTTGAAAAAAATCCTTTCCTGAAAATAGTAATTATAAACTTTGTAGAATATCAAATCCGAAAGCTTATATTCGTTCCTTCGTCATTGGGTAGTAGTTTAATTGAACTAATAAAGCTTTATGTTTTTTATCGTCCGTTACTCGTTTTCCGTCTATGCTATCGGACGATAGTCCACTTATTGAAATAATTTCTATTTATAACATAAAACTATACATACATACATACATAATATAACAAAATTTGATTAATATGAATTCTATAAAAAGCACATAAATAATTAAAATTCTGTAAATTATGTTAGAGATTTAAGCTTGGAACTAAATTATTTAGTCGTAAATCTCAAAACTGATGAAAAGGCTTTATAAGGGTGTATTAAGTAAAGCTTGGCTGAGATTCGCAGGCTCCATTAGGGCTCTTAGTTGAAGCGCCGCGGGCTAAGAGTGGCGTATATAAGTACTCCGTTGCATACGTACTGTCTGCTTATATAGTAGTCGTTAAGAAATGCACACGTATGCTACTTCGTGTAGTTTTAGTTATAGGTTATGTGACGAGATTACTTGATACTTGTTGAACTAAATTCATTATGGCGCCCTCTAGAGGATATAAAATTTTGTATTAATACAAAAATATCTATTCTATATATATATATATATATATATATATATATATATATATATATATATATATATATATATATATAAATGTTGTCTGTCACTGACGCATACCTCACTATAACATTGTGTGCAAAAATTCAAAAATTATTAACTAAAACGCATGATTTTGGTTTTAGCAACATTTTAACCTCGTCCAAATATTCTATACTGAGATTTAAATGACTTAACTAGCATCTAAATTTGTCAATAGCACCTTTCAATTAATTAATAGCAAATTGAAAGCTCCTAGAGTGACGTTAATTAATGCATTAAATAATAAAAAAAATCACTAGCCATGTCAAATTAAGTGTGCTATTAGTTATTATGATAAACACTCACTGACAAACAAACATATTTGAAAACAAAATTGTTGCTATCGTTTCAAATGCATCTGAACAAAATGTTCATAAAATATTCACTGTACAAACTCAGTTCCCATTTCAAAATAATTTTCGTATACGCTGCTGATATTAAAATACTGTACAAATGCATTATAAAATATCTATATTTTTAGTTAAAGAGAATATTTCTTTAGCCATTAGAATTATTAACGTCAATTATTTTCCTGTGAAGCTCAGAGTCGTTGCTTTCCAAATAAAGAGATAAGCCGCCGGAAGTTTTCACATTTTTCCATTGTTCTACTTAATTTCGTGAAATTCGTGTAATACCAATCAAGTTCCCAATAAGCTTAAATGTAATTTGGAGTTGTTTAACTTTTGTGCTTTGCTAGTTAATAGACGGACAAATATAATAGGTAGGAACGCCTTTTTTGTAATTATATTTTTTGTTCTTTTTCGTATATATAATATTGACTATTTTGTCTAAATGTTATTGTAAAAATAATTAAAGAAAGCACTTGAGGCAGATTTAATTCATACAAATATTATTAGTTCGTTCGTTTGTTTATTCTTCTTTTACGTCGCAATAGAGTGACGGTTGACGTGATTTTTGTGGAGATAGTTGGAGCCTGAAGGGCTGGAATGTCATAGGCTAATTTTTACCGCGGGAGATTCTTTATCTCATTCCCACAGGAAAACCCGTTTTTATACAACCTACAACAACTTATCATATTATGTATATCGTATATATGTAATATATAGTTTATCTATTCCATACTACTCGATAAAACGTACCTAGGGACTAACCAGAGCGAAGCGAGGGTGAATCGCTAGTATTTTTATAAGTAAACATTTTTCCTAATTTGAGAAAGTGAAGAGAGGCTAGTGTCCAGTAGTGAGACGTTAAGAAGAGATGATTTTATTATGTTCAAAACATTAAATAATTCAAACTAGTACACACCCAAGGTAGCTACTGAGATTTAATTGTCTTTATCGCATAACGTAGAAAATGTCAATAATTTTACAATCAATGCTGAATATGTTAGCTTTATAATATAAAATTATTTTAACAATATATCTATAGTTCAATTTTAATATAAATGTCACTAAAAGCTCAGAGCAACAACCCCAACAATTTTAAGATAATTAGATAAGTCAATGAACTAGACAAAACTAAGCTAGACCCAAAATTCTGTTTTATCGCAAATACAGTATTTCAAAGTAGTCCATTTTTACTTCAGTCAAGATTATAATTATATCGATATATAAGGACATTGTATGTAAAAATATCCAGGTCCCATAGCACCGTAAAACTTTGGGTTAGTAATTTAATTGAATGATTGTTATCGTTGAAGCGACATAAGTATGTGTAGGTAGACATATCGGTGTTACCCTTTTCAAAATCTCACTTTATTATACCCCCTTGTCAATGGCGTGGGATGTACAGATAAAAGTACTATTTATTTAAATTATAAAACAAAATTTTAATCTTTGCTTGAGAATTTATTATCTATCTAATGTTAATCTAGTGAACAGAAAATATCCCATATCCCAAAAACTTTTCAACGTACCGTTATCTCCATTTTTTTCAGAATTTTCCGGAAATACTTCAAAAGTTTACCACCATCACACGTTAACGTGGGACTATTTTTTTTAGCTCCACTAGTCTTCTAGTAAAATAACTGTGACTTACGGACACGGTTAAATTGTAAGAGTTCTGTTTTAATGCTTTGGCTACGGTACGGAATGGTATAATACACTTATGCTATAGATTATTCACTGTATACATATTTTGACTCACTAAATATTCTCATGTGTCAATCTTTTCAATATGGTTAGCACTCTGAAGGAAAATTTCGTATGAATATATGCATATGTGAGACAATCAAATAAGAAGAAATAAAAAAAAACAGTGGGACGTTAATAAGGGAAGATTATCTGGAATTGTGCACTAAATTAAAGCTCCATTTTTTCTTTCAGGTTCTTGTAACTGTTGTGAGATTCTACTATGCTTTATTTAACGAAATTCGACTTGGCTCCGGCTTTATTAGAATTCTTTGGGAGAGCACTGATTCATAAGTACTCTCTGCATCAGCTGAAGAGTGGCAGAATTAAAATATGCTTATTAGATTGCTAAAATAAAATTGAAGTGGCTATTCGTAATGTCAAAATAACAGCGTTTTATTAAATGCATATGAAATTATATACGGTACTTATAAGAAAAACACATTGTTTTAAATTATTGTCTGTCTGTCTGTTTGTTCCGGACAATCTCTGAAACGGCTGGATTGATTCTGACGGGACTTTCACTGGAAGACAGCTGATATTATAGGGAGTAGCATAGGCTAGTTTTATTATAGGAAAAGAATTAGGGTTCCGCTCGAAAAAAATAAATCGCTAGCTTAATATAAATTTCTTATATTCATATTTTACAATATCAAAGAAAAAAAAATGATTGCCTGTAATCTTTACGCGCGGTTGAAGTAAAACTTCTTTGGCAAATATCGCAATTAAATTAAAACAAATTAATAATTAAATAAGGCATATTAGGCATATTAAAATCATATATTTTTAGAATATCATATACGGCAAGAATATAATATTATATATTTGTCCGACAATAACACTGCTACCATGGCAACTTAGTCATAATAACTTTTATTTATTTTATGCACATTCATCCCACAGTTATAAATATTCATTTTTTATAACTAATAAGTTTAGTTTGTTTTTCACCAAGTTTAAAACTTATTTAACATTTTATTCAGTATTATTTTTCACTTCCTGTGTAATATATTCTATCTCATTCTCTCGCCAGCTTAATCCTATATATTTATGTGTTTTTTTTCTTTTTAGTGTTGTATTTCCGTTTCATCGAGTTAATCACGAAAAAAAAACACTGGGATTCTAAAGAAGTTCCACTTCAAAAAAAAAAAAGATATAAAAATAAATCCGCGAAAAATCTAAGAAAGAATTATTTAAAAAATAATTTAATAATTTTTAACTAAGTCAATAATTTTTTTTAATATTAAAACAATCATAAAATGTCTAAATGATTCTGAAAATTCTAAATGCAAATTCTATCCAAAGACTTTGATTACATTGAAGTTTAAGATAACTTGTTGTAATTTCTTTTGCAAGATACAAAAAGAAAAAAAAGCGGCTTATCAAAATGTCCGCGTGGAATAGTGACAAGAACGCGCACTCCCCCGCAATTGAGATTTTAATTTAATTTAAGTCATTAGCACTTCGTATTCTTGGGTCAAGAGTTTCTACAGCAAATAGTATAAGGCATAATTATGACTTAGAAAGGTGTATTTTTGGAAAAGTTAATGCATTTGAAAAATCCAAAACTGATTTGATTCTTAAAATTGTCTTACTTATAGAAAAGATTAAATAATACTAAGCAAACAAGCTTTAATCTATACATATAATTAAATTCTAATTCGAATCTGTACATTAAATATTTTTTGGGAAATCTAATTAAAATAGACATTATTATCGATACAGAGTCCGAATCTATAGTTTTTAGAATTTTTGTCTGTCTGTCTGTCTGTCTGTCTGTCTGTTACCGCATCACTATCCGGGTCAACATATAGGATACTATTTACCGCGGGAAAATATCTCATTTCTGAGAAAAAATACAAAAACGCAAAAACTAAATTGTAAGAGTAAACTAATATAAAACCTAAGATTTTGGTTTTTGATCATCTGAACGCGGGCGGAGCCGCGGGCAATGCTAGTATTATATAAGTAACCTAGTAATATATAAGTAACCTAGCCTACCTTTTATTCCGGCATATTAAGTGGTTCTTATGAGTTATTAGGCCTACAAAAGTTTACTCAAAAGATAATAAGTGACTTTATACTTGTATTGTATATCGGGTTCAAAGGGAGAATCGAATCCGCAATTTCCAGAGCAATGATAAATATCGTATACTACAACAATAGTAAAAATCCATTTAATCTAACTAATAAAGCAATTTTTCTTATCAAATCAAATATGCAAATAAATCTAGTTCAATACAGCATCCAGCCTAGTAATATCCAACTACGTTTGCAATTCTAATAAGCACTTTGGTATGTCCGTAAATTAAACGTAGAACAGAATAGTACATTATAATCGTAACTTCATAGTCATTTATAGTGGATAGTATTAAGCTTTAAACGTAATCACATCGTAAACTACGTTTGGATGCGTCCCTAGATACGCGGATTTTGCTCGCAATTTCATGGGTTTTAATTTTTTTGCGCAGTACCCTAATCCTTTTTTTAAAATCAGCTACCTGCCAGTGAAAGTTCCGTCAACGTCGGTAGAGCCGTGTCGGAGGTTAGCCGGAACAAACAGACAGATAGACGGACAAACAGATAGACAGACAGACATACAGACAAAAATGAAAAAAAAAATGTATTTTTGTTATAAATACCGTATATATACTTTCATATGAATGTTATAAAAAGCTGATATTTTGACATTACAAATAGACACTTGAATTTTATTTACTGTATTGTAGGTAAAGATAAGTTGTTTTGGGTGTAAATAGGAAGAAAATAGTATCCATTGCTTCGATATTCGCGTTCCATTCAACCTTTCGTAAGTCCGTTGTTTGTAAAAGTATATAAGCTTTATTAAATAGCAAATTGAGCTTAAATGAAATACACGTAAGTTTAGAATATATCATAACATAAATGTAAGTATTTCTGTATGTGTAAAATATTCTATTTCCCTGAAGATGTTCCGGACCACATTTTAGTGACAGTGACATTTCACAGATACTATTTATTACCAAATTGCTCTGGAATCCCCATTATGACAGGTCAGTTGTTGGGTAAATGTATAATATTACTAGTGCAGATATTCGCCTCATGTAAATCAGTCTCAGTGATCAAAGCCTCTCGGGGGATGTAGTGGGCAATGCCAGTCTATAATATGCCTCATTTAGCTACGATGATTGCCAGTAATATTATATATATATATATATATATATATATATAACAGTAAATACAATCTTTTTCAGACTAGCTTACTGTGTGTGCACAAATGAAGGCGCAGACCAAAAATGCAGTCTCTTTTTTTAACTCTCATATTAGTAAGTGGTCTAATATTAGTATTACATATATGGTGATGTAATCACAGTCAATTTTTCTGACAGAACAATTCACTAATCATTTTGTTCTGACCCGAGATTCGAATCCAGACCCTTCACGATATGCAGCAATTATATGCATATCAATAGCTAACTGCTAGTCAACGAGGCGGTCGATTTAATCTAAAATAACGTAGTAAATGTGTTAAAATCTGACATGAAAATCGGTGAAATGTAAAATACACAAAAGAGAGACATGATTAAATTCAAGCAAATTGAATGCAGTCAAATTAATCACCCAATAAACTTTTTGATAATTTCATAAATTGTTAAATTACGCGATTTTGAATAATAAATTTAACAATGGACCTTCATCAACCATCTCCAGATTTGTTATATTAATTGGGAGTTATAAATGCCATAAATTTTAAATTATTCCAAAGCCATTATAGGCATTTTAGGTAACTATAAATTATATAAAAAAATGTTTACTGATAAAGTTAACGAATATCGTTTATCACGGTTATAACTGGCATTTTAAATTGTACCAAAAAGTTCCGGGTTCGTTAAAAAAATATATCATTTTTTTAATATTTAAATTCAATGACATTTTTGTAGTGTTCAAGAAACACTTAAATACTGAAATAAAATGTTAGTTTTATTTACTGCTGTTTATTTTTCGAAGAAGTGAAAGAGGTGTAGGGGGGCTCTTTAGGAGTCGTGTCTTCAGGTCCAAGAAAGGCTGGCAACGCATTCGCTACTAATCTTATTATTTATGTTGCAGGTGCGCGCTATCCACTCACCACCCGGTGAACCGTTTGCTCATTTACCTTTTTTCAATAATAAAAAAAAATATTATTCTATAGCAACACCAATACAAAAACACGTAACGTACTGAAGAGTAAAAAATATATATTAGTTTCTATAATATTACTGGCGACTTATCCTTGCTTTGCTCGGGTTCATGGGATTTAATTTTTTTGCCCGGAACCGTATTTTTTTTTCTAAAATAAAAGGTAACTTAGGCTACTTCTTTAAATATTAGCTATTTGCCGTGAGAATCCCGTAAAAATTAGCCAGTCAGCCGGAGCAAACAGATAGACAGACCAAACATTATAGAAATTGTTTTTTTCTTATAAGCAACGTACATAGTTTCATATGTAATTAATAAAAAGTTATTTTTGTGACATTACAAACAGACACTTAAATTTTTATTTGTATAGATTAAGTAAGGATGTAAACAAAACCACTAACTAAACTGCAATATTATGGTCAATTATTGTCACTCGCTGCAATGGAGTGCAGAATGTTTGCAGTCACCAACGAGGCATTATTTAACAAGTCGACAAACAACTCCACCTCGGGCGCAGATGGCCTTTAAGGCGGAAATGAACCGGCGTCGACTTTACTTATATTTACTCTTTTTGTAAAGCTTAATTCTCGTCGGAGCTTATGAATAGCCGTTCTTGGTGAGTCGTTCAGTAATGAATGTTTTTGTATAGACAATTTACTTTATCTTAAGATACTTTTTATCTTCGTCCTCACCCATGGGAGTAGAGAGAGTGTAACATTTTATAGGAAGTCAAGAAAGTAGTCGTTCATTTTCTAATAAGATTTATTACAGTTTAAAATAGTATAATTGATATAATTGTTTTTTGCTCTCCGCATTTATAATATTAGAGAACATCTAAAAAGGGACGATTTTTACCGGACTTAATTCACAAATCTTATCATATAAATATGTCAGGACATTAACTGCACACAACACCATCTAGTTCCATGGTAAGCTAAAAGGCTTGTGTTATGGATACCAGATAGTTGATACATTATACATATATAACATTAAAGACATACATATTATATACATACATATTATATATATATATATATATATATATATATATATATATATATATATATATATATATATATATATATATATATATATCTCATATAAGTAATCACAAAACTACTTTATATCGTGGTTAATGGTCATAAGCTCACTAATGGCTTCGCCGTCAACGCTTCGTAGCAGGCAATCTGAGAGAGAGAGTCATTAAAATTACCCTCTATCTTGCACATTTTGACAGCGTATAATATAATTATTATGAAGATAGAATGGAAGCAAAATCTATTGTAGTTAATAGTTGTGTAAATTTTGTAAAATCTTAATATTACACAAAAACGTGATTAATAGTGTGGTATGGTATGATACTTTCTGACCTATAAGTTCACATCTAAGATTCAATTCGATGAAATTAGATCAAATATTCGACTTGCACATTCATATTTATAATGTTGATAAAATTAAAAATGGCAAGAAATGGAACCATATTTCTATCATTACATCTTAATTATTATTGTATTGAGCTACGGACGCGGGCACGTTTGCCTCCGTAGTAGTCAATAACTAACAAAATATTTTATAATACTATTTATTACAGACAGATACCTCGTAATAGAATTATATGTAAACTATTTCTTATTGTTTTAAATAAAGTAACATTGCAGACTCTGAATGTGACTAAATATTGTTTGTTTTTTTTTAATTAATAAAAATCTCCTGATCAATTTCGGCTACGGCGGCCAATCCCTTTAGGCTTTATATGCTCTCCGATGAACAGGGGTGTAAATCTAGGCTGTTACTGAGAGTTCCTTAACAGAAAGACTCAATAACTAAGCTTGACTCGACCCGGGGCTCGAATTCAGGACTTCCGGATATATGCAGCCGTACATGCTAGCCACACGACCACCAAGGCAGGTAATGAAGTTTTTTTAAGAACGTTTTACGAGTGTGTGTCTGCGTGTGTGTATTTAATAGAATAACTATTACAATAGTAGCACAAGACGAAAAGAATTTGGCTCCTAGTGAGCAACTAGACGAATAACTAACAAGTAAAATTATTTTCCTATTCATGATATTCGTTATTGAAAACCTTTGTCACTTTCGCGACAAATAGCCGTTGTTTTAGTTTTTGTTGAATAACTGAATCCGTACGCCCAAATGTTATTGTTCTTGTCGATCTTTTTATAACATTGTAATAGAATTTCATAAGTGGATCATAAATATTCTGAGAGCTTAGGTCGATAGTGTATTGAAATATTTTTATCATCATACTATTAACCCGCCCCGTCTTTGTCTAGATGGTAAGTAATATAAATAAACCTATAATATAATTTGATCAGACGCTACACTGCTACTTCTTTTGTTTTGGCACGGATGAACTTACGTATACAATACTAGCGATTCACCCTCGCTTTGCTCGGGTTTGTCCCTAGGAACGTATTAACGGTAAGTATAGAATAGACTATATACATATATATCTGTCCGTCCGTCGAGCCGTGCTTCGAGCCATCCGTCGAGCCGTCCGTAGAGCCATCCGTCGAGCCGTCCGTCGAGCCGTCCGTCGAGCCGTCCGTCGAGCCGTCCGTCGAGCCGTCCGTCGAGACGTCCGTCCAGCCGTCCGTCGAGCCATCCGTCGAGCATTCCGTCTAGCCGCCCGTCGAGCCATCCGTCGAGCAATCCGTCTAGCCGCCCGTCGAGCCGCTTGTGAAGCCGCTCGTCGAGCCATTCGTCGAGCCGGTCGTCGAGCCGTGCGTCGAGCCGTCCGTCGAGCCGTTCGTCGAGCATTCCGTCGAGCCGTCCGAATAAAATGGTAGCAAAGCGAAATCTGTACATGAATATATTTTTTAAAAACAACTACTGTTACATGTTGTGTACTGAATATAGACCTAAAAAAAATAGTTGTTGAAATGAAACAGACAAAAGTGTTTTTGTCTGTACATATGTGTGTGTGCATTTAATGCAACGCTGAACGGATTTTATCTTTTTCTGAATTGATAACTTATTACTCGGTCAACATTTAAGAATGTTTTATTGTAAAAATGTGACTCCTTATATACATACAATAACAATAACTGATTCAACCAAATAAAACTATTAGTGTGCTACTAAGTTTAAAAATTAACATAGTTTAGCAATTTAGTGCCGTAAATTCTCTTATTTTTATGAAAAAGTACAAAAATTAGTTCGAGCGTATATCTATATAGTATACTAGCGACTCATCCTCGCTTCGCTCGGGTACGTCCCTAGATTGATTCCCCATACAAACTTTCATACCCATTTTCACCCCCTTAAGAGATGATTTCCTTGTTAAAAAGTATCCTATGTCCTTCCCAGGGTCTCAAACTATATTCTTACCAAATTTCATCTAAATCGGTTCAGTAGATCAGGAGATTACCGTTACTACAACATCACAAACTCACAAACTATATATATATATATATATATATATATATATATATATATATATATATATATATATATATATATATATATATATATATATATATATATATATTTATATTCTTTTAAACTACGCAAAGGATGTGTTAATCTCCTAAGGTACATTTATAATATTTTTTTCTCTATTTAAAAAGTACTTAGGCGAAGCGAAGCTAGGGTGTCGCTAGTCTTATTAATATTTAAGTCCTTTTTTCTTCTTCGTCTGCACAAGTATGCCGTGTATTAGATTGATTATAATACTTTCTTAGATTTACGCGAATATTTGACATTTTAAATAAAACTATACCTTCGAGACATGTAACACCTCAGTCTCTCCCGTGACCATGGATGCTGTAAAGCATTCGAAACGTCGGGAACCAAAAATCAAAATAAATCCGCGACAAAATCCGAAAAGATAGTTTTATTTAGATTGATTATATTTTATTAATACTTGCTTAGCTTACGCTAGCTTGAAGACTTACTGTCTTGGTCTTCGACACTAGATTCTGCCATTTTTTTCTATCATGAACAGCTTTTCAAATTTCATCAATCAAAATCGGCCCTTTAAAGTTGGTACAGATATTTTTGGACTTCCTCAATTTTATATAACCTTATTATCTTTATAGAATTTATATCTTTATTATTCATTAAAATATTGCGTATAGCTAATTCATAAATTAGTTTAATTTTTAAGTCTTAAGATATTTCGTGAGATCATTTTTATTAATACAAGTAGGTATTATGTTAACTAATGTAAATAATATACTGGCGACTTGCCTTTTTACTGGCCACTGTTTTTTTCAACCCTTGCTGAATTTAGTTTGAGCTTTTTCAAAAAGACTTTGCAAACTATTATGCGAACAATCTCATGGAAATGGTTCGTAGCTGTATCTAGAACGCAAAAAAATAAATACAAATTACAAATACATTCATAATATTAAGTAAGGTCTATGTTCATCATTAAAATATATTTTATTGTTGATCGAGTTTTCTGAATAGAATACATGAAATGGACAATAACACGAGTTTCCAGTGAACGCTCCGATGACTGTTCGCAGCGACATGAAGCATTCAATAGAAAATGAAACAATATCTGTCATAGCGTGACGTGCGTGAGATAGAAAAAAAGCTATCGAATTCATTCTAGAAAATTCATGAAGTCATCGGGGTCATCTTTTAAATAGATGACTGAATACATGGTTGAAAGATGAATTTTGGGTTTAGAGGACTTACTTTTAAGCGGTTGCAAATCCAGATGGTAAAGTATTTTTTACTAATCTTTACTAATATTATAAAGAGGTAAAGTTTGTGTATTGTGAGTTTGTGACGTTGTAGGGGGTAAACTGTGGATCTACTGAAACGTTTTTGATGAAATTTGGTAAAAAGATAGTTTGAGACCCTGGGAAGGACATAGGATTTGTTTTTTTTTATCCCGGAAATCATCCCTTAAGGGGGTGAAAATGGGGATGAAAGTTTGTATTGGGAAGCAAGCTATAACATATTAACATACTTCCATTGTATAGGTAGGTACATCAATTTACTTCTAGATATGTAATTAAATCTTGGATTACTGTGGAAGTCGATTTTAATCTTCTTAATAAGTCCTTACTTCTTTGTAAGTATATTGTGATATCGAGATAACAATACACTTAGATTTACCCACTTGGATTATCAGGCTGATCTGGTGAACTTAATAAAGCTTTCAAATATGGGCTCGTTTAAATCTTTGTGTTTTTATAATTTTGAATTGTTTGATAGCGTGTTTTTGTAGTCTATTATTTTGCAGATATCGCCATTCGTAAAGTATAATACGAGACAATAATATAGAATATAGATATTGATATGAGGGGCAATTCTAATTTCCGCACTGTATATGTATGTATGTATTTACATACGTAGTTGATATGAGTTACTTGTTGCTTCTAACATGATTACCACTTGCCTTACGGTGAAGGAAAACATCGTGAGGAAACCTGCATGTCTGAGAGAACCTATCAAGTTTTCGAAAGACATGTGAAATCCGCCAACCCGCACTTGGCCAGCGTGGTGGACTATGGCCTGATCCCCCTCATATTGAAGAGAGGCCCGTGCCCAGCAGTGGGACGTTAAAAAGGGCTGAATACACACACTTGTTACTAATCATATACATATATTATTGTGAAAATACACATACCATTTACTTTTTATTTAGAAAATATTTAAAAAAAAAGTTTTTTAAAGATTAAATAAAATATAAAACCTAATTGTAGCACAAAGCTTGTGAAATAAATGTGTTATTTAACTATAATGTTTTAAGTAAATTTAAAATTTGTAGCACCAAAGCGGTTGTTTATTGGCGACTGGCGGCTCAGCTAGAAGCAATTACATGGATATTGGTGTCAGGACGTCCGTTGAAGTAAGGCGTAAGTAGGGCGCCTTTTACTACCAAAATTTTAAGTGGAAATGTTTATTGAGATTCATGTTTGGGCTTTTTACTAGATAAAATGTTGAATTTTGTACTACATTTGCAGTTACTATTAATAGACTGTTGGATCACTATAATTTTTTCCATAGAGATAGTCTATATGTAGGACAGAGACTAACAGAGATTATGTATCTTATATATAAAATTTCCATGTCACAATGTTAGTTACCGTACTCCTCCGAAACGGCTTTACCGATTTTTACCAAATTTTATATGCGTATTCAGTAGGTCTGAGAATCGGCTACTATCTATTTTCCATACCCCTAAGTGATAAGGATAAGGGTGGTCCTCCCAGACCCCACCCCAGGGACGGACCCGAGCGGAGCGAGGGTGAGTCGCTAGTCTCATATAGCATCGCGAGAGTTTTTTTTTTCGTTGCAAATTATCTTTTGAATATTGAACTATAGGCCATGTTTTTTTTATAATAAGCTTAACACAAAATACACAAATTAACACCATTTATAAATTGAGCAAGAGTGTGTATTTTATGTAAAATTTGAGTATTAAAAGAAAAACTGGTATTCTGTTATAAGTCCCTTTTCTCAGTCTCTTTATAAAAGATGCTATTAATTTAACATTTACTCGGATAAAAAAGGGACACAGGTTTTTTATGCTGAAGATGAATTGTTTTGATTTTGGTGGCACAAAATCGGGACTTAGATAACCCGTGACCTCAGACGTAATTGGCAATTCCAACCGGACTATAAAATAATCTACTGTACTACGGTGGTCATGATTCCATTGTTAGATTCCTTCATTTTTCTTATACTCGTATGAAATAAACTAGCGCCCCCAAATAATTTTGAGCGCGTGTCGCGATTTATTTTCTTTTTTCATCATCTCTATTTTTATCTTTCCACTAGGCAACTGGGTATTATTTATTAAAAAAAAAACTTTTTACAAACATGTAGTGTGTATATATCTGATAAAATATATATACAGACAAATAAAAGAGATATATTGACATAACGGACTTTTTTATAGAATTATTCTAAATATTTTCCATATATTATTTTCATTTATTCACAACCTGTGTTACAATACGATTTGACTTATTAATTTTTAATACACTAAAATTTTTCTTTCTTTCTGTACAAATTCAGATCATAACAGCGATATCGCATCTTTACAGTAGTTATATAAGGACAGACGTTCGAGACTTGCTTTTACGTATGATTAATATTATTAAAATAATAAATCATAGTACAATGACTAATTATCTACAACAATAAATGTACAAGTGGAAATTTAACATTACATTTATATTTTCGTAGTTATAAATCAAGCAATCTGTCTGTTGAAAGTACCAATAACTTATAAGTCCAAGCAACTCTTAGTGGTTGGAATTACACTAGCAGAAGCTGGCGCTCAGCCAAACCAGCCAGGTATCCGCCTTGATGCTAAAGGTAAATTACATTCATTCTGTAGTAATAGAGGCCGTATAGCGGAAAATATTAGTATATTTTTCATCACATTTATTTTTCATTTAAAAGGTACGCCGACTTTTAAATCACTTTACAAGTCATTATTCTTGAATAAAAAAAACTTGTTTATATGAGACCTTTGAGGTATATACGTAATTTTTTTTTAATTTAACAACAAAGGTTTGGTAAAGATATCTTGGAACATACATTACAAAAGCATACATTTGAAGTTGGTAAAAATATTATGAAACCCATTAAAAACATTATTTTATGGAATATACGTAAATAAAAAAAAATACTAAGGCTTCGTCTATCATACAACTCTATAAAAAAAGAAATTATCTTTGTCCAAAAATTTATTTTATGATTTTTCTATTCATTATGATTTAAAATAAAGGAAAAATATCCATATTCTTTAAAAAGTTTGCTCTTATGGTAATTATGATAAAAGGTAAATCCTTTTTCCTGAGTTATCATATTTAAAAAAGTATTCAATAGTTCTGATGTTTTAAAAAATACCGCGAAAAAATAAAGATGGCGTAACCGAAAACAATATGGGGTATTCAGAAGAACAAGGAGAACGTTTTCATCAAGATATTTATTCATATTCGAACACCGTTTTCAGGGCCAATACAACGACAATATGTTGGGGAACTACCTTTGGAGCTTACTGAGAGAAAGTACTTATAAACATGAAAGAAAAAGTAATGGGGTTCACTTTTAAACTTTTTTCTACTATTTTTTGTATTTTTTGTAATTTGACACGATATTAAATGTTGATAAAAAATTATATATAAATAATTGTTTTAATTTATTTATAAATAAAAATTTATATTATGGATATTCTAAGATATTGATCAACCGTTCTTCTAGATAAAAAAGCAAACTTTTACAGGCCATATTTTTATATTTTTTTGTTTATCTTATCGATAAATCTATCAAAATTTCATACACTCTTATCAAAGTCAAAATTCGTGTTGACCCATGTCATCTATTGTCATATCATCAACCCTATTTAGTTCTATTAGGTAAGTTTAAAGTTATCACTTTTTTAGCGTTGGAAAGTGCATTTACGCTTACCTTCCATTTGTTAATGTCACTCATTACAGTATCAAAATATACCAAACATTCACTCAACTTTTGTATAATAACATTAGTATGATTAGTGTTACGAGTACATCATTATCGAGCAAATATTTTACGGTCTTCTTTATCCTAAGTAAAATTGCTATTACAGATGAGGAAATTGAAATATTTCTAAAGAAAAATCTAAAGGCCACGATCTTGGTTGTATTCCTTTTTGCTTATTCGTTTGAAATGTTGTAGTGCTAGAGTTTTTTACGGTTTATGGCTGAATTATTCAGTCGATTGATATATATTGAAAAATAATTTTTTGCTTTTGATATAACTAGTGACAGATCCCGACTTTGTCCAGGTTCTTAAATCTTGCTGGGTTTAATTATTACACTGTGTTATAAAATTTTTGAGCGTGAATTTTTTGAAACAATTTTATTCGTAGAATTGTTGAATGCCCACGTTTCTAAATATTAATACATAATAAGCAACACTCGCTTGAATATTTCTCTGACAAGACTTCTCGTAATAAATATTATTAAACTCGTTTCTTTTCAAGAAAATCAAATAAACAGACAGATGTCAGTTGTCAGTACTTCACATAATATTAGCATGGAATCTAAGTAAAATTTAATTTACTTTACAATTTTACCTCGAGTTTCTTAAGAGAGGGAATTGTCTAAGTAAAAGCGGCTAATAACGCATTTTGTCTTAATCTAAACATTACATGGCCTACACAAAATGTATCAAACTAAAATCGAACTTGTAATAGTTGGGGTTAGTCAAGTAGATATGCTATTGTACTCTAAGGATCATCATGTTTTTTTTCTTAGTAACAATTTTATTATACCAAGTCAGCGTGCCAAAAATTTGCTATCTTCATAACTACCGGTTCTTGAACATTTTTACCTTTACTAAGTTTTAATTATAAATGAGATCGGGTTGCATCTCGTTATTTCAGAGTATGGTTTAGTGTGCGAGACATATGAGGAATCATAATTTGGTTTATATTTAGAAACCAGGCCATTGGCACGATGTCTAACTCCCAGGTCTCTTCCTAGATTATTAAATATTTTTTATATTGAAATCAATTCTTGAAAAATTCTTAGGACTTTATATATATATATATATATATATATATATATATATATATATATATATATATATATATATATATATATATATATATATATATATATATATATATATATATATATATATATATTATGATGTAAATAGTATATTCCCGAAAGGTTTTCAGTAAATTAAAAATTACCCTTTATAAGTAATAAAGTATCGAATTCATTCGTAAAAATACCACTAGATATATCTTTAAGTTATTATATATTAGATATAAGCGACTCACCCTCGCTTCGCTCGGGTTCGTCCCTAGCTTTTTAGCTTAAGATTCCCCTTACAAACTTTTATCCCAATTTTCACTCCCTTAAGGGATGATTTCCGGGATAAGAAGTATTCTATGACCTTCCCAGGGTCTAAAACTATCTTTTTACCAAAGTTCATCAAAATCGGTTCAGTAGATCCAGAGATTACCCTCTACAACTTTACAAAGTCACAAACTTTACCTCTTTATAATATTAGTATAGATAGGTAACCATATAGAAATATAGTTTAAATACTGCCCATACAGTTTCCCGGAGCATACCAAGCTTCTTGTGGTTTTGCAACAATCCAGGTTACGTTTTATATGAAACTGAGTCGGATTATGACTTCCCAGGGACGGCAAATGGCGATAGCGCTCTAACCTTATTTGTGTAGCTACATTCCAGTATAATATGTAAGTAAAAATGTCAGATGGTTCAAAATGGGTTTATTGTGTGATGTTTCTTTTATTTACTGGCCCAATTTGGAAAGCTCTTTTGTACGTTTAACCAAAATATAGTTCAATCAAATGTGCTTGGGATTCATGATAAATACAACGTGGAATTCTTTTTCTTACAGTGATGGTTGTAATATCCGATATCCATACTAATATTACAAATGATAAAGTGTGTTTGTTTGTTTGTCCTTCTTTCACGTTGAAACGGAGTGACGGATTGGCATGTTTTTAGTGTGGAGATAGTTGGAGGGTGGAGAGTGGCATAGGTTACTTTTTATCGTGGGAGATTACTTATCTTATTCCCACGGGAAAACACATTATAATACAACAAAAAATTATTCATGATCAGAATTACTTGAAACTTAGTATTAATGCTCTTCAATACAATTAAATAAACACGTGTTTTAGCATTTTCTTAAATTCATCCCATAAGGGGGTAAAATAGGGGATGAAAGATTGTATGAAATCTACCTTTTTAGAGTTTTTGTAGTTTTAGCACGAGCGAAGCCGCGGGTTCTGCTAATAAGATTATGATTGTACTAGAAGAATATTTTATAGTTCTATTATATTTTTCAAGTGCATTTTTGTAAGGAACATCATTTATTTTGTGTCAAAGTGAATATATTCCTGAGAAACCGTCAGGTATGTTTTTATTTATAAACTAGCATTGCCCGCGGCTTCGCCCGCGTTCAGATGACCAAAAACCAAATTCTTAGGTTTTACATATTAGTATACTCTTACAATGCAGTCTTTGTATTTTTTCTCGGAAATGAGATTTTCCCGCGGTAAAAAGTATTCTATATGTTGACCCGGATAATCAGCTATCATCATACTAAATTTCATCAAAATCTATCTAGTGGTTTTCTCGTGATGTGGTAACAGACAGACAGACACAGACAGACAAACAGACAGACAAAAATTCTAAAAACTATAGATTCGGACTCTGTATCGATATTAATGTCTATTTCAATTAGATTTCCCAAAAAATATTTAATATACAGATTCGGCTTAGTTACAATTTTATTATATGTATAGATGACAATAATGTACATAGTTTGAAAAGGAACGAAAGTTTGCCATTATTATTTCATTTATATTTATGGTTAGTGCGGCGCGCTTTAGCATAATCGAGATATTATCATGGCGGAAATTGCTGGATTTGTTATCTATTGGTTCGTTAAATATTTTTTGTGTAAATTGCAATTTGCACAGAAAATACGTTAGGCACTAAGGAGTGTATTTAAAATATAAACCCACACGTTAGTTGATTGTTATTGGACTACTTTTAATAAATGCGAAAGCTTTAATGTGTAGTTTGGATTAATTTTAAATCCATACTTACTAAAAATTCAATTTATTACTATATTTATTGGAGTAAATTTAACTTTTTTTCCCCAACATTTTTTAGGATTAGCAGGTATACCACGTCGATACTCTGATTACCCAGATAATTTTGTCTCTTGAAATATTATTTCTTCTTTCGGATCTTATATTTCTTTAATTTCAATAATTATAATTATCATTATTATTTGAGAATCAATAGTAAATCAACGAATTATTTTATTTTCTTTAAATATACCTTCATCTTTTTAATGAACGCGCTTAAAAGGCTAAACAAAAGATGAAATTTTGTACACGGCTAGGTTATGACGGCTCCCGGGGGAGAAACCAACTCCTACCGGGCGCGTCCCCCGGTGGCGGATAGGGGCATGCCACCCGCTTAGGGCCGGCGGGTGGTACTGGAGAAATCCGGCCCGGACCAAATGGCTTGGTGGGGGCCGCTTGTCGAAGCCTTGAGCCGAAAGGTTCTGCCGAAGGCGTTGCGGCCACCGGTGGCGGGACCGCTTTGGCGGTCCCGCGATCGGATCGGGGGGGGGGGGGGGGGGGGGGGGTGACGATTGCGGGACTGTGGTAACAGGCCTGCGACGGCAGGGGAGGGGACGCGGCGGGAGAGAAGTGCCGGTATTACGGTGCGCCGCTCTCCCTGCTCTCCGCGGCCTCGGCGGCGCCGCCACCGTTAGATGGCGGAAGCGGTGGAGCTGCAGGGGAAGAGGAGTGTCGGTGTGTCGTTGCTGCTCTCCGTGTCCTCTGCAGCCGGATGAACCTCACTTCAACGAAGTGGGCCACCCCACGGGTGGCCCACTTCGTTGGGGTGAGGGTGCCAGAGGGCGGTCGACTTGGAGAGGTTGGCCGTCCAGTGTTCTGGCTGAGGAGGCCGTCAGAGGTGGTCGAACATCTCAGCCCCTGACATTGGGACGGGCCTTAGCAGGCACTCGCTGTCGGGGTCACGAAAGAGTCTCTTTTGTACCCGTGGCCCCGGCCTTAAGGCGAAGGAGGTGCTTTATCAGGTTTTTTAGTGGGTAGGTGGCCGCGCGTTTACCATCTTTGCGCGCAAGAAGCCCCACATAACCCGTCTCGCATCCCCCATCGGCGAGCGGGTACCCGGGAACAGGGTTTTTCCTGACAGAAAAAAAATAACGGCTAGGTGCCAACGGGAGAGAATATGAAGCCTCATTAGGCACTATCATTATGGACTCGGAAGAAACGAGGATGATCTATAATGAATATATAAAAAATGAGATTAGACATGGTAGTTGTTCTAACCAAATGTTCTAATAGATATTAGGTAACTTCAAAGCAAATCGTTTGAACCAATGTTATATTTATTTTTATATCTGCTTCTAATATTTACTTTCTTATAATAGCTAGTCATATTACAAGTACTTGTATATTATTAATGACGTATTTTTGAATCTTCTATAATCAGGTCAAACCTACAAACCCCTACGTATTACACAAATAACATTCACCTAAGGGTCTAGCAAATTATTTCAGTAAATTTAAATATTTCATGACTTTGATATTCGAAATAAATTCGACTGAATGTTTGTGAATGTTCCAAGCATGATAAATGTTGATTCGTGTAAATATCCTTTCCTAACAGCCGCACCAATTTAAAAGAGAAAATTTTAAAACGCGTCACTTGACACGATTTTAAAGAACTGTCCTTTATTCCAATTGGGTAAAGTTTTTCTTTAATTTTATATTGAGATAATTCAGTTTTATGTCATTACTTACTTATATTATTTAGCATAGACTAGCGACTCACCCTCACTTCGCTCGGGTTCGTCCTTAGGTACGTTGTAATTTTTTTGAGCGGAACAATAATTCTTTTTCTAAAATAAAAGTAGCCTATGTTACTCCCTATAACATCAGCTATCATCCAGTAAAAGTCCCGTCAAAATCAGTCCAGCCGTTTCAGAGATTGTCCGGAACAAACAAAACAGACAGGCAGGCAACAAAAATTAAAAAAAAAATGAGTTTTTCTTATAAGTACCTTATATAATTTTATATTTTATTATTTTGACATTACGAACAGACACTTCAATTTTATTTATCTGTATAGATAGATGACTATACTAGTTCAGATGCCCCATCCCACAAAAAAATTGGACTCCGCTAATTTGGGCTATTTTCGCACACTATCGAACTATGTATATTATTATTTTATAAAAATGTGTGAATTAAAATGTGAAAAATACTGCAAAACTTATCCTGGATTAAATTAAAACAAATTTCATTGACTATAGCAGTTTTTTACCGTGATGGATATAAAAACTAAAAGCACGATCTGTGAATATACACTACAAACAGCGATGGATTTACACTAGGGTGACTTGGGGATAGTGCCCAGAGTGGCAAATTTTTAGGGGCGGCAAAATTCGGAGAGGGGGAAAAATTTTTTTACTTCGCGTCATTATTTTTTAATTTTCCAAAAAATGAATAATTACAAAAAAAATACTAGTACAGTTTTGAAAATATTGAATACATTTATAATATTTTTTGCATTTTTCATAAAGAAATAATAACTTTAAATATTTTATTCAAAATTTCGATAATAGGGCGACATTTTTCACTATGCCCAGGGGCGGCGCTAAGGTTAAATCCGGCACTGACTACAAAACCCATTATATCTGCTGATTAATTATTATTATCTGTTGATTTTTCAATATTTAGTAAGCTGATGCACAATTTGATTTACAAGAGCATTACTCGTTTTGCTTCATTTGGGTTACAGTATTTTTAAAACCATAATATATGTACTTCTGAGATCCTTAACTTTTGCAATCAATTTTTTTTATATTTTGAGTAGTTTTACACAAACTTCAAAGACAAATTGATACATACATACAATTTTTTGCACTATTTTTTCTTGGTTTCTAATCAGATCCGATATAGGTACCTGTACTAATATTATAAAGAGAAAAAAAAAATGTATTTTTGTACCGAACTGCCTATGCTGATGCGAATTTAGATGAAATTTGGTATGAAGATAGTTTGAAACCCTGGGAAGGACATAGGATAGTTTTTAACCCGGAAATCAAATGAATCCCGGAAAAAGGGGGGGGGGGGGGGGGTTAAGTTTGTATGGGGAATCAATAATTTCTTTGTCAAGTAAGGGTATAAAACTCATCATACTTTTGTATATACATAATATGTGTTTGTATAATGTATGTATATCTTAATATATATAATTCTTCTGTACGTGTGTTTGCCACCTTACTCCTCCTAAAGGGCTAGACCGATTTGGATAAAATTTTGTGTGTATATTTCAATGGGCTATATATATGGCATCCTGGATGGTTTAAAAACACAACTGGAACCGGTAGATGACGCTGCTGTCGATGTGTCAGAGTTTGCTTTTTTAGTCGTTTGAACGCGGGCGAAGCCGCGGGTACTACTAGTACTAATATATATTCCATACTTACCGTTAAAATGTTGCTAGTTTAGTTATAACAATAATACATGCTTTTTATTTCTCAATAGAAATATTAAAAATATACGAACAAGCCAAAAATATGTGAGTAATTACTCTGACAAATAATAAAATTATTATTTTTTTCATATTCTTAATTGACAATTTCATTGTAGATTTCCAACTTTAATAGCAGCCGAATAGATAAGTAAAAAAGTAAAGTAAGTAGTCAAAATATTTACAGCATTACTTTATAGTCTATAAATACAATCGAAATCATTTCTTTTCTTAGATGAAATAAATCAGGAATTCGGTATCTGTTACTCGTATGTATGACACGTATTTATTATTGAATAGGGGTGCAATTGTATCACACTGCGGCCGGTCTCGTCGGTTATTGTACTCGTAATAGGACCCTTTGAGTGAAATCGAAGTGAAGAAAATGCCACGTTCATATTAAAACACGTCGTGCACATAATATTTAATAATATAAAAATGAATCGCTGAATGTGTTGCTAAGCTCAAATCTCGAGAGCGGCTGAACAGATTTCGGTAATTCTTTTATTAGAATATACCTTAAAGGACGAGGATGGTTCTTACGGAGAGAAAAATTTTAAAATTGCCTTAAAAGGCTAAAAACAACATTTTTCTATACTCCCATACAAAAGATTCGTAATAATACTTAAAAGTTAATTTGTACTTTAATACCATACCATAAAGCTTAAGTGTTAGTGGAGAGGTACCGGGAAGGCAAAACAATTGAGTGACGTTAGTATCGTATAAACATTAATGTCAATATTTGTAAATATTATTAACAAAAAATATTAAAATTTATATGGTTAACGCTGGCCAATAACTATTTATATCTATGTAAAACGTACCTAGCGACGAACCCGAGCGAGGCGAGGGTGAGCCACTAGTATAAATATAAATTATTTTTAATTTTTATTAACTAGACACCAGCGATTAGCGCTGGCTTTGCTTATGTCCTGACAATATCCTGCGCAACTATTTTTTTTTAATGATAATATTCTAAGAAAATAATTTCACGTACCGAGGTAAAAGTAGTTTATATCTATATATACCTACCCATGAATTAACTCTGACAGAAAATCACGTTCTCGAGAATCTGTCGTATGAACGTAAAAAATGGACAAGACAACAAAGAAGCTTTTGCCATATTATTAAGTAAGGATGAGTAGATTACTTTCAGAAGTTTAGTATGTCTCCTTCAAGTTATGTAACTGAAAAAAACACACACACATATATATACACACACTGTGAATTTTTCATGTGGGCGTGGATGGCCAAATCCGAAACTATGAGTAATGGCGAAAAATACTCAAAAGAGTCTCGGGACCGATTTTCATGAAAACTAAAACGGCATCATTGGATTTTTGAAAAGTCAATATTCCTAGCCAAGAATCGAACCCGTTGACTTTGAAAAAAAAAACACACTGTATTATTACGCTATTCGATAGTGTCGCTAATAAGGAACGCATTCCGGGAAGTAATTACATACGGCAAACTTAAGGAAAGGGCTCATTTTTATCAAAAAAAAAAAACTTTTTTCCTTTGTTCCTACCTACTAAACCTTATCTGATCAATTGTTTAAAATGATGGCCACGCGTTGATTTTGAAAAAAAATCACACGCTGCATTATTACACCATTCGATAGTATCACTTATAAGTAGCTAATTCAGGGAAGTAATGACATACGACAAACTTAAGGAAAATTTTGGATTTTTATAAACTGCTTCATATTCTAAAGTAATTTCTTTAATAATCATACCTACGTTACCTATACCTTGTTCGGAATGAAAAATTCATCCTTCCTGTATACTTGCTATAAGTAAAAATTGAAATATCAATTAATTTGTTACTATATAGTTATAATTACGTTAGCCCGTTACGTTGATATACGTTCATGTCATTTATTACATGTGCTTTCTTTTCTCTACAAATATGTACATGATTTTCGATGAAAAGATATTTCAACGAAAATCACCAAAATGAATGCCTACTTATACAACATAAACTTCCTACGTAATATCTAAGAGGCATAAATTAGGAGCTAAGGGTTAGTTGAATTTATGTAGCGTATCCGTAGAATGAAAAACTTTTAAAAGTACTTAAATCACTACATAGTATATAACAAAGTCGCTTCCGCTGTCTGTCTGTTCCTATGTGTGCTTCGATCTTCAAAACTACGTAACGGATTTTGATGAGGTTTTTTAATAGATAGAGTGATTCAAGAGGAAGGTTTTAGTATATAATTTGTTAAGTTTTTGTATACATTGGCTAAAATATAACGATATTTGTTGGAGGTGTCGGAAAAAAATAAGCAGTCTGGGAGCTTTCAACGAAAACGCTGCATTGCTCTCTTTGATACAGCATAAATATCGATGCGAATTCATGAGGAATACATATATACGATATCTTTGATAGTATATTGTTAAAATTTTCAGTAATATTATTATTAATATTACTACTAGTAACTTACCATTTAATTTTTTTAAATTAGGTACTCTATTGGATGGTTTGTGGCGGTGGCATTACCTTCCAGCAATTCAGCCAGACGTGATGCAAAAATACATTTAAGAGGTGACCTACTCCGGTAAAGCTTTGTGAAGTATATCTTGCGGTTTCTTGCTTCTTTCTTTGATAGCAGAATTGACCTTAAGACCAAAGTTCTGCTTGCAGTTTTGTTCCTGGGCAGGCCAACCGTCGAGGTATCGTGGTGATCCTGCGAAACCCCATTTGGACAAGGAAAGGTTCCGTTGGGTTTTAGTGAGTACTATAATAAATAATAATAAATATGTAGGAACATTAACACACAACACCATCTAGTTCCATGGTAAGCTACGAGGCTTGTGTTATGGATACCAGATAGTTGATACACTACACATATATAATTTTAAATACATACATATTATAAATATAAACAACCATGACTAGAGTACAAACATTCGTGCTCATCACACAAATGAATGCCCCCAGAGGGACTCGAACCCGCGACCGCTGGCACAGCAAGTAGGGTCACTACAAACTGAGCCAAACGTGTCGTCAAACTACTATTGGTGAATTTCTATGTAGCCACCTGAACGTTTGCAGGTTGTATGCATTGTATGCATTTTCCAATGGTAATAAAACATAGTATAGGCTTTTATTGATATTTTTAATTAGTTCTAGCTTTACCTCTTTTCAGCGCTATATTAATATGCTGCCAATTTAAAAAAAAAAACACTATCGAAATGTTCATCAAATCAGTTGTAGAATTTATCGAGTTTCTTTTAATTTTTGAGTAAAGTTAAGCCAATTTAAAGCAAAATCAAAGGTTTGAATTGCTCTTTTAAGAGAACAACTTGTACTGAGTTACTAATGATTACTTCCGCACTTCTGAAAGGAGCTTTCTCCGTAGTAACATAACAAGTACGCTCTTTATAAATACAATTTAAAATTCTATCCAACCAAATAAGACCGGCGTGCGTAAAGGACTTTCCTCTCATAATATGTAAATCCCTCTACGGTATTTTAAATAAATTTTATTTGTTTTCTTTCAATATGTTAGCTTAAAGTTTGCGCTTCAGAAATATTAATATTTAAAATTAACGACTAACTCTCGCTTCGCTCAGGTACGTTCTTAGGTGTCTAACAGTAGCCTATGTGTTACTTTAGGTCAAAAATTGTGTAATAAATTTAATTTTAATACGTCCAGTCGTTTCAGTGTAAAGGTCAACATACACATTACACGTAAATAATATTAGTAGTTCAAATAAGAACTTCAAATATTAAATTTTCTCAATCATGACTTAACGTAAACGCAAAAGGGTCTTATTTGCTTGTAGATTTATTGGTTAAAGTTTGTTTATTCATCTTTCAGCAATGGTTCAACCGATCGCCGTAATTTGTTCATAAACATATTTTAGTTAGCTTCCATTGTAACTAATAGAAACGTAAACTGACCAAGTGATTAAAATTTTTAAAGTCGAGAGCATACTCGTGTTATCGATAATAATTGTCATATCGATATGAAACGTTGTAAATTTATTAAAGTAGGTACCAGCAATTTAACCTCGATTTGCTCGGTGCGTCCCTAGGAAGCCTAATTCTTTTTTTAAAATAAAAGTAGCCTTAGTTACTCCTTAATACATCAGTTATTAGCCAGTGAAAGTCCCGTCTAAATCGGTCTAGCCGTTTCAGAGATTAGGTGGAACAAACAGACAGACAAAAATTTTAAAAATTGTGTTTTCCCTATAAGCACCTACCTTATATAATTTCATATAAATTTAGCAAATAGACTGATAGACAGACAGACAAAAAAAACCTTTTTTAACATTAGATATAAAAAAACACTTCAATTTTTTTTATCTGTATAGA
The DNA here is from genome assembly GCA_951806755.1 of Brenthis hecate. NCBI lineage: Eukaryota > Metazoa > Arthropoda > Insecta > Lepidoptera > Nymphalidae > Brenthis > Brenthis hecate. The sequence goes on from OX638264.1 coordinate 1,762,779, forward strand.
TGTTATTGGCATAATTTTATTCATTTTGATGAACTCCCATAGTATTATATTAGTAGGTAAATACATTGAAAAAAGTCATTACGTAATAATTAATACATAATTCGTATATGTGAGTATAAAATAATAATAAAAAATTATTTCACTTTCCTTTAAAATTTCATCAGTAGTATTGATTTAAATCGGATTATTATTATAAATGCATAATTTTGTTTGTATGTGTATATTTGATGCAGCTTTTCTTAGAAACGACTGGACCGATTCGTATGAAAGTACATGAGACGGATTTGAATGGCATTTTATACTAGATACACTGTGTCGTGAGTAATATAGGTTACTGTTACCCATGGGTTTGAGGGAAGGAAGGGAAAGCTAGTAGATAATAAATATATGTATTTTCTCCTTTGTTTAGACACCATAAGACCCTATAAAACTAAATCACTAACTTGGTAGGCCTAATGTTACTTGTTAACGAGCGGTTGGTCGAGCTTAGGCTAAGTATTACCTCTAAACTTTAACGCTAACACAAGACGACTGAAGCGAGATAATGGAAAAAACTTTGTCACTTTTATCACCAATATTCAGAAAGCGAAAAATTACAATTTTCCGTTTAAAGTATTTATGTATTTTTTTTGTCAGAATAATTTATTAATAAGGATTTTATAAAATCAGTCAAGTGTGAGATGGATCAACGCATCGGGGTTAAAGTGTAGCGGGTTGCAATGTTTTTAGATTAAAAAGGTAAAAGTAATAAAGTGATTTAAAGGAATTATGGTTCCGTTGTCTGTGGTCTAGTGGCTAGCATATACAGCTGCAGATTCGGAGGTTCTGGATTCGAGTCTTGGGTCGGGCCAAATTTTTTTATTGAGTCTTTTTGTTAAGAAAATCTCAATAGCAGTCTGGAGTTGGGAAACACCGAGGTTGATTCCTCGGAAAGCACGTAAAGCCGTCAGTCTTGTGACTCAGAAAGTGATAGGAATAGAGAGTGCTCTTGCGCACTATAATATCTCCTGCACAGTTGGCTAGTCTCATTGAGATTGGCAACCGTGGCCGAAATCAGTTAGCAGGATGGTAGCAAATAGCAATGCTACACTGGTAAATACAGTGCCGGATGAACCTTAGCGCCGCCACTGGGCATAGTAATAAATGCCGCCCTATTATCGAAATTTTGCATAAAATAAGTAAATTCATTTTTTTTAATTATTCATTTTTTGGAAAATAAAAAAAGCATTTGCGATAACGCGAAGAAATTTTTTTCCAACCCTTCGAATTTTGCCGCCCCTAAAAAATTTGCCGCCCTGGGCACTGGCCCCGAGTGCCCCTAGTGTAAATCCAGCGCTGGGTAAATACCACACCCCACTTATAGAAATGTGTTTGCTTGAATGTATAAAATATACATTATGTAAAAACAAAACAGGATTATAATGACCGCTTGAAATCGAGACACACCATTTAGAAAATGCATGCAGCGCCATCTTTAAGTGTGTAGTATAGTAATAAATAAATGTCTAATGGTGGACCTACCGATTTTAACAGAAAAAAAAACATAATCACAGATCGAAATTCGAACCTGAATTGAAACCTTATGACTTATAGCCGTAAGCGCTACCCATTAAAGCTCTGAAGCAGTTATTATTATTAACATACAAAATTCATATACCGTAATAATAAAAGGGAAATATCAAAGAATGTTTACGAATATGACACAAAAATAAAATTTTATATTCATCCTGATTTGAATGAACATAATATTTTCCGTGGAAGGTAAATACGTTGTGCTACGAGAGGCAGTTTATCGGTACGGTTCAGTCGGAAGCAATTACACGAAGATTGGTGTCAGAGGTGCGGTGGAGCTAAATGGGAAATAAAAGGGACAATAGACATTTTGTGAAACACAAACAGCGGCAAAGCTTGTAAAGCCACCAATTACGTATAGTCTGGCTTAAAGTCATACTCTTAAAAATGAATTTGTAAGGCGCAGCTACAGTTTATCTCAATTTATACAGTCAGGATTTATCAATTTTTAGAGAGTAAATAAAATATGAATAAAAGTGTGTTCGTTTGTTTGTTTGTCTTTCTTTCACGTCGGAACGGTTTGGCGGATTGGCGTGATTTTTTATTGGAGATAGTTGGAGGGCTGGAGAGTGACATAGGCTACTTTTTACCGCGGGAGATTATCTCTTTCCCACGGGAAAACACGTTATAATACAACAAGGAATTTTTTTTAGCATTAATTGAAACTTAGTATTAATGCTCTTTAATACAATTAAAGAAATACGTGTTTTAGCATTTTGCGAAATTCATCCCATAAGGGGGTAAAATAGGGGATAAAAATTTGTATGAAACCTATCTTTGTAGAGTTTTTTTTTGTAGTTTTAGCGCGAGCAAAGCCGCGGGTTCTGCTAGTAGGCTATAATTTATGAAAATTTTGCGATACGTTAGCCGTATGATGATATCTGTGAACTAAATGAGAAAAAAATGTCCCTTCCCATAGTATAGATAATGTTATAAATACGAAGAGCAGCTCGAGTCCACAAGTACTCGTATACAAGAAAAGTGCAATGTAGCCTTGCTTACAGTTCTGGAGGTCACGGGTGTGATTTCTGCACGGGAGTGTTTGTATTGACCACATAAATGTTTATTCCGGTCTGGTTAGATGAAAGCGTATTATATAGGGCGCCACCGCCCAACGCGCAATGCCTCGTGTAAAGCCTAGGGCGGTTTTATGTAGATTTAGGTTTTTTGTTTACTCCACAATAGAAAATTTATTAGGATAAAATTTTCATTGCTACTACATATATTTTTTTGGTAAATTGTTCAATTTTTCCATTAGATGTTGCTTTACGTCTAAGATAAATCCATATTATTTAAAAAAAATACTTAACTATAATAAAACTAAAATAAGTTCTTTCTCTTGAATACAATCCACAAACCTTGAAAAACCACTTGAAATATCATAAAATAACAGTCATAATAAAGTAAAACAAATAATATTTGTGTCTGGTAATTATAGGTATTCACAATAGCAATACGCCTGTCATCGCAAGGACCAGTTAATGATGTCATGGATGATCTATATTTGGCTTATATAAGGACTCGACGTAGATTAAGATTAACTAGAAAAGGTTTTAACACTTTAGCTGTCAACAAAAAAAAAATGATAAATGTCAGTGATGCAAATAATAAAGGCCAAAGTTTGTATGCGTGTGTTATTCCTTCAGGCTGAAACGGCTGGATAGTTTTGGATGAAATTTAAAAGATGCACAGATAGATTTTAGTACTATCCATATTTAATGGGTGGTTGTTTATACCTCGAGAGTTGGTTGACTCACTAAAACTTCAAGAAAATATTAATCGTCAATGGCTGAAATAATTGCATTTAGAACTAGTATAAAATGAAGTCTCTTCCGCTGTCTGTTCGCTTAGATCTTTTAAACTACTTGACGTATTGATAATGCAGATTTCAGCAATAGATAGAGTGATTCAAGAGGAAGGTTTATATGTATAATACATGCATATTGTAGTACAGAAAAGCCAAAAAATTCAAAGAATTCTATTTCATACTAACCGTTAGAACGTATCTAGGGACGATCTCGAGCGAAGCGAGTGTGAGCCGCTAGTTACTTAATAAAATCAAGTGTGACTTGCATAACAAGGGTTCCGCAGAACGAAATTATTTTAAGATACTAATAATCAGTTACGTTAAAAATTTAATAAGATTTATCCATCTATGATAATGATTTTATTGACAGCATAAATAATTTATTGGTATGAACAAAGTGCCTAAGAAACATCAAACACATTCGAATTTTAGAAACCTATTTGGAGATACCATACACATATAAGTGAACTTAATTTTGTTTTTCATACGCATAGACGGAGATGACGAAATTATAAGGGTCTTAGCCATTTCACTACGGAACTCTAAAAATATCTTATTTTAATGTATATTACAATTAATTTCTTTTTTCGCAGTTTTGTGTAAACTATGTCTTTGTTACATTAATCGCTACTAGTCGAAATGAGCCGGAGGCTGTTGGGGGTCTGTCAGAAGCAAATCGTTGATTTTCTTGCATTCGCTACGAGTTACGTTGTTAATTGGAATATATTGTTAATTAATATGAAAGGATTCGTATTGTTGTGATAGTTTCCGAATGTTTCCGACTTAATTAGCTTGTAGGGGATATTAATTTACGGATGTTGCTTTTCGTCTTAATATAAACATTGTAATTGGTGTTATATCTACGCTATTATAGAAAAAAATAATGTTTGTTTGTATGTAAAATTATTATATATAAACAATTTTAAAATTTTTTTATAAACATAAAGAACAATGCCACCTTTTGTATGGACCGGTGGAAAAAGTCGCACTTAAGGTTGACTTCGTCCAATCGCCTCCTGACAGTTTGATCGCTAACCAGGACCTGGTGTTCCGTCTGTAACTGTAAAACCAATTACCTAGCTGTATCGTTAGGTTGTCTTCTCACCGTAATTTGTAAAACTCGATCTTGTCTTGCGGTGGTTACCCGACTGTCTCCAGTGTACCGCTCAGTCACCTCGCCAGTGTCCCGATAACAGGACCACGATCTTGGTATGACGAATTGACTAGTGCCAATGGCATCAGCAACATTGCATTGTCTCGCGCCCGCTTCCAGCATACCTATTACTCTCTTCTCTGCTTAAATGTCGACGTATAGAAAAAACCACCAGTATTAATTTAATAATTAGACTTGCGGACAAATTAAAAATTAAATAGTAGATATAAACTTGCGAATAAATTAAAAATTAAATTATATCTTTAACACACACAAGAAACAAAATGTATCGCTATAAAGTAAATTAAAATTATGCCGTTTCCGCCATTATTTTTTTTATTTCATACATAGAATACAGAAAATAAATGAGCCAGGAATAAATTTACGTTTAACACTTTTTCAAACGGCCAGTACTTTTAAAGTAATGTCAATAAACGTGAAATATCCTTAGAGTGTTGATGTGTATATTAAGCAGTCGGAGACATTCACACGTAGCTATTATTAAATCTTATATATTTAAACGAGCTATTCTTGTATATATATATGTATATATATATATATATATAATATATATATATATATATATATATATATATATATCAATATATAATCTGAATCTCGAAAACGGCTCCAACGATTTTCATGAAATTTAGTATACAAAGGGTTTCGGGGGTGATAAAATCGATCTAGATTAGTCTTATGTCTGGAAAAACGCGTGTTTTCGAATTTTCATGCGGTTTTCTTTTGCATTTTCATGAATTTTTGCATTGTCAGTTGTCACTTCTGGTGGGTGGGAGGCGCCACTGTGCAAACTGTCAATATCGTGTCCGTATTTTACATCAAGTTTAAAATATTTAAGTGGAAATAATCTAAAGAAAAATTCTAAATTTTAATTAATTTAATAATAATTTTAAGAAATTTTAATCGATAAAATCTATGGGCAATATGTAAACATCACCAAGTCTAGATGTGTTGAAGAACAAATGAGCTTTTAAAAATTCACCTACCAAACAAATACAAAAGTGACAAACATAACATATAGATACTATCAGTGCAAAACCATATTTTCTGTGTGTGATGACAATTAAAACAAAATAATTTGTGAAGTGGAAGCGTAAAATATTAAAACAAGTTTATAACCTCAAACTAATACTCTGTATAAAATTGCAATTCAACTAGGTATAATTGGTGCTCTTTTTCAATCAGCTTTCTACTTCCGTCTTCACACTTAAGATGGAGGACATAAAAAAGTTGCTAATAAACAACAACAAGAAATAAGGCAGCAGAAAAAACAGAAATCTTAGAAAATGAAAGAACACATTAAAAATACAATCAACAATAATATACTTAAATGAGAAATTTAAACACTTAGAAATAAAAATTGAAGTTCTTGAGAAAAAAATCCAGGAACAAAGTACCTCAATAAATAATTTAGAAAGACATATTAGGCGCAAGACTTGGTTATGTTCGGAGTAGAAAAAGGTAAAAAATCCTATCATGAACTAGAGGAAAAAATAAAGTCTTAAACAAACGCAAGGAGTTACAAGCCCAACTGAAGATAAACAAAAAGACCTAGGCAAAACAGCTTTCATTAAATATGACAAAGTAATTATTGTGGATAATAATAACACTTCTCGCCAATACTCAAATAAAAGAAGTCTGCCTGTATTTTCAGAAACGCCTTACCTCAATTATAAACAAAAACTAATAAATAAACAACATACAAAGAAAACCAAACCTGCTAATATTAAAGACTTTATATTACAACAACCAAAATTAACTTTCAACCACACAAATGATAACCAGGAACAACTAAAATCAACACTGCAAGATACAGTTTATTAAACACAGTAGGAACCTCCTCATCTTTATCCCCCAGTACGGCCGGTCACTGTGGGGGAGTTCAACCGTAACCGTCCAAAGAAAAACAGACATACAATGAACAAAGGTATACATATCTTCACCAGAAAAACTTCTAGAATTAAAAGCAGCATTTCCTACAACAAATCAAAAGAACACAAAGATAAAATTATAAACTTTATAGGCATATCAGAAACAAATTATATATTGGAAACAAAATTTGAAAAGAAACCCTTTGCAATCATACAAGCATAATCTCCAATGGAGAGCTCTATGCAGGACTACTTTGGAGAAGGCTTTTAACCGAGAGGGGTCTAATACATGAAAAAGACATTTACTAAATAAATACATTTAATTATGAAATTAAATACCTAATTTATAACTATTGTCAGAATTAATGTATGGAAAGAAATTTTATTTATATTTATTATTGTGAAATGTTTAGTATTACTCAATTGAATTATTTAATTTATTGTGATTGTTTATTTATTTATTTGTAATCATAATTTATATATATACAATATCATTTCAAATAATATTAAAGATTTTTAAAATAATTTAATTCCAGATTACAAAATTTATTAGTTAAAAATTATAAATTAATAAATAGTCCCTAACCAAAAATTGAAGTTAAATTAAGTATAATCAAAATAAGTTATAAATATGATTTGTTAAAATACAATGTTAAAAATTGTTAATTAAGTAAGAGTAATTATAATTTAAAATTATAAGTAAGCATGTATACAATAAATAAAGCTTTATTATTATTATGATTTCTTTTGCATTATTCCACGCAAAATATTATATTCGATAATTTCGCACGCTCAGACGCAAGCATTATGGTCAAGCGCCAATGCGCAAGTTTGACAACCACAGGTGTCTGGGTTCGTATCCCGGTCGGACACAAAGTTTTTTAATTTTGTTTTTTTTTTTTTGTATTTATTCAAATTCTTAGTTTGTTTTTTTTTTGGCCAAAAACTCCGAGCAAAGCTCGGTCGCCCAGGTACTACATAATAATATGTACAATATATATACCTATGTTTGTCTCCAATTGCCTAATGTACCATGTTTCTTCGTCGTTTTGTACTCATCTTTTTAGTACGACTTGTAATTTTTTTTTATTTACAGCTTTTTAGTTTTGGTCACTTAATTTTTTTTAGTTTTATTTAACAATTTCTTATCCCAAATTATTTTTAGACATATCAGTTGTATATACTTTTGTAATAGTCTTATAAATACCTGTATTTTGATATCCCAATTGGTTGATTCGGACGAAAGAAAATTTTTCAAGACAGACAAATTGGTGCCTTAGATCCGCCATGTTACTTTTTAATGATATCTACAATCTACATATATACCACATAACACCTGCGTTATCAAGACGAATCGAATGACGTATGTACCATTAAAATCGGTTATGATGTTTAGTAATAATAGGGTCGGACACAAATACATACATATAGGCCAAACACATAACCCTCATTTGGGCTTCGCCGCAGTCGGGTAAAAAATATATTTAGGTAATTTGCCATGTAAAGAATCTCTAAGAAAGAGTATTGTTTTAATAATATTTTATTATAAATATACAATTTTATATTTAAAAGTTTACAAATATTTAATCGTTTATTGTGAATCACTAAAGTAAAACATATTTCATTTCCAAGTTTGCATCTGCCCATAATGGTTCGCTGAATGCAATAACGTTAGCAATATGCGTACCTATAAATACTGGAACTAGTGTTATTGCATCTAGCCAAAATAAATTGAACTATTATACTAAGTCCGTGGGTTCTCGGAATTCGTGCGCTCCGTCACGTTGGTCGCAAATAATTTATCAGTGTCGGCAACAAACTTCCCTCTGACCTCATCTTAGACTGTCTTCATCATATATATATATATATATATATATATATATATATATATATATATATATATATATACATACATACATATATAGGTCATAAAATTGTAACAGAAGGTTTTATCATATGAAATGTTTAATACAAGTTATCATGTACCCCAATTTAGTGCCAGTTTGACCATGTGATAAAACGCTTAGATATGGCATTTCTACACATTTATATTAGCAATAGCCGTTGTAGATTGACACGTTGTCCAAATCCTCTAATTTAAATAAATTAATTTTAAAAAGCACATATATTCAAATTGATCAACCTGTCCGTCAGATCTAAATGAGCACACCGATAGGTGGCGATTTTTTAAATTATTTTTTCCCCACAGCTGAACACGGACCTCCCTCGCAATGAATAATGCGATTAGCCATTTGTAGCCAAAAATTATTCGTAGATAAAAATGTGATAGGTGTGAGACTTGAAAATTGAACTTGCTTCAGTTACGTTTCAAACGAAACCGTTTCTATCATAACATGTTCCCATACGGAAATAGATAATTTCCATAAAAAATTTACTCGTATCTTGTATAATAAGTAGAAATGAATAAAAAGCGGTGAGTCGAGAGGGATTACTGACGCCTTTACGTCTTATGGTATTTAGATTGGTCAAAGTCAAACGGTCGCGATTTTCTGTCGGAGGCCTCTATATTTTCTTTCATTTATATATTCCTTTTTTCAATGAAACAAGAAAGCCCCTTTGTTTTGATCATAAAGAATTTAAAATAATAGTAATAATAACTTTTGCACACATCCCATCAGTAAAAATTGTGAGAATTCAAAAAAAAACTAGTATATTCTAGCTTAACTTCTAGCTGTAGAATTACAATTAAAGTATAAGAAGTCGTTAAAATTCTAGCAAAAAATTAAAATATAAAAAATTCTAATAACTCTTAACTAATTTATATTTCTTTTTTCTTCTTTTCTCTTCTTCTTCGTGTGCCATCTGTGCGTTTATTATACAATTCAAATTTTTTTTTTCCAAATTTAGTTAAAAAAGAGTTGATTTTTTGGACACATGCAAAGAATGATGTAACCTAATAACGGATGCATATTTACCAAATGAAATCTAAATATATGTACTTTATTTAAATAGACTCCTACAAGTACTTTTACTAGAATTTACCTAAGTAAATGAATTCAGTTTTATGAAGGTAACGTTGAAATAAAAATAAGTTAAGTGAAACACATTATATTATTTTAGTAGTAATTAAATTATATCGATCTTCTCGTGGTTAATTTTATGATTCAATGAAAATTCTATATACTTATCTTTATATAATACAAAGGAGATATTGTGAAAAAAAGTAAAATTTCTCTACGTAACTACCTATTTATACTCTAATAAAATCTTATTATTAATTCTATTTAGACTATTTCAAAGAGCACGTAGAATCATTGAGTGTCGTGGAAATCTAATATCGTAGGGAGACACGAATGTAGAACCAAATTTTTTATGACTAATTTGATTTGTCTCCGCTCGCAGAATTGGATTCTGGGCAGGATTCAGCTAATAAAATGCTTAATAGCTTTTAGCCGGCTGTCTACAGAAATAAAAATTATTAATTAGTTCATGACTCAGTAAAACCGTACCTGGTCAAACTAGATAGAGATCGTAGGTTTGATTCCCGCGACTGAACGTTTGTTGGGAGAACTCAATATTTTCTTTGACTTTTTTCAATTTTTATTAAAAGTTACACTATATGATTTAAATGTTTCACAAAAGGAAAAATAAACAAAAAAGCAAATACATACTATAGTAAAGATATACTATTTTTGTAATGATACTTTCAGATTAGACCCCATCTTTGTGTCCCTATCCCTTAAGTAGATTTTCTTTTCCCAGGACAGAGTAATTTTTATCATTTTCGACCCAAACTTTTCGTCGTACATTTATCCTGTCGGAATCCTTCTCTATATGTGATTTAGTCTATGTTACTATTTTTCTATTTCATCTAACGGCCACTGATCATTTTCAGGAAATTAGGGGCTCCAAATAGACTGTCAGACAGTCAGACAGACAGGCAAGAAGATTTTTAATGATTGTTTTATGGGGAAGCTTTTATATTAAATACACAATTATAGGTTGCAAAAGAATTTCTATTGTATTTATAAGCAAGAGACTACGAGAGTATTTGTACTTAGTATAGCAATTTATGTCACAGATATATTTTGTTAGTTTTACTTAGTACCTACATAATTTTTAAATTAATTTTGTAAGAAAATAATAAAGCTTACATACATAAAAAAAAAAAAAACTATTATCTAGCGACAAACAGAAGCATTAAGAGAATACGAATTTATTTTTCCTTTAAATCTAATTTTTATCTTAAGCTTTTAATAGTGCTATCCCATTTACTTTTAATTTTCTTTAGTGGAATACGTTTTAAAACTATTGTTATTGCATAGTACTTCCCTGATAGCGTTAGCAGGAACTTGGTGAGATCACCTTCAACTCTTCGCCTTCTGTTTGAAGATAATAGCAGATGTCACTATTTATCATCAACAAATGCCGCCCGTAGTACGGAATCCTATTCATGGTTTTAGTGTGAAAGTTTGTAAATAAATTTGGATGGTTATAACTCAATGACATGTTAAAATTTTATACAAATTGACATAGCGGATAGATGCTTTTCATGGAATTTATAACTTTAATTTTGTTTTTATTAATAAACTAGCATTGCCCGCGGCTCCGCCCGCGTTCAGATGACTAAAAACCAAATTCTTAGGTTTTACATATTAGTATACTCTTACAATGCAGTTTTTGTATTTTTTTTCAGAAATGAGATATTTTCCCGCGGTAAAAAGTATCCTATATGTTGACCCGGATAACCTATCATAGCTATCATAATACCAAATTTTATCAAAATCTGTCCAGTGGTTTTCTCGTGATGCGGTGACAGATAGACAGACAAAAATTCAAAAAACTATAGATACGGCCTCTGTATCGATAATAATTTCTATTTCAATTAGATTTTCCAAAAACATTTAATGTACAGATTCGATTTACTTACAATTTTATTATATGTATAGATATATATGATTACGATTATGATATATATGTATGTAGCTGATTGAAAGAAATATTTAAGCCCGAATAAATGAATCAACTAGTAAGTTGAAAATTCTCATAAAACTTTTTTGTTGTAACAAATGCCTTTCCGGAGGGATATCTAACATTTCGCCGAGTTTGTTTGCAAGTTGGATTTCAACTTTTAAATTCAATAAAACCCCCTGACACGACATTCAAATGTTTTAGGTTATTTCAAATGCATTCAAAATATTGTCAATAACGAGACTTATGTACATACATAATGTAAGTATCTTAGGTAAATGCTCTTATATATCTCTTTTACAGATTGCCAGACACACAACATTAGCTACATTTACAATTAAAAATACTTACAAATAACTGAAAATATTTGGCTTTAACTTGTAATACACATATTCATACGTTTAATAAAAAATCTTAAATCAGTAGATTCACGTGCTTTAATTATAGTAAACTGGGTAACAGATATTATATTTACATTTACACGCACATACATACACATTACACACACAGCTATTACAAAACACACACACACACACACACACACACATATATATATATATATATATATATATATATATATATATATATATATATATATATATATATATATATATATATATATATATATATATATATATGTCTCCGACTGCATTAAACTATGTTCCTTCGTCAACTTGTTCTTATCTTTTTAGCTCGCTTTTTACGCAGTCGGGTTTACCTATTTTTGTGAATTAATTTTTAGTAAGGGATAAATTGATTAAAATTGATTGATTTTATACCCAAGGAATAATTAAAATTTCTCTTAAAGAAGAGATTAGATTGAATATTTTAGTAGACTCTTAAATACTTTTTTTAGAAAGCCACAACGCCAAGTCAAACACAAAGTCTCTCCCGTGACCATGATTGCTGTAAAGCATTCGAAACATCGGGATCCAAAAATCAAAATAAATCCGAAAAGATAGTTTTATTTAAAATGTAAAATGTTCGCGTAGATCTAAGAAAGTATTAAACCACACAATGCTCACATAATTCAGTTGTAAAGAATAAAAAATAGAATCTCTTTCTAATAAAATATTAATTAATTTTTTCAAACGATTCAACGGCAAAATGTGCGCAATATAAAGTCCAAAAATTAATTGCCGTTCACGTAGCCTATAAGCTTCGTAATATTGACGAGTAAGCTCGTAGATTGGTTTCAACGTCGACCTTTGCAACCGATAATAATTTAAATCGATTATTAAAATATTCTTTGATGGAGAGTCACTATAAGATAATTTGTTAATCAATTTTCAGTTTCAATTTTAAGTTTTTGTAATTAATACTTTGTTAAATAGAATAGAATTGAACATACAATGTGTTGTAATTTTTTATATGAATGTAATTTTTTTCTTTCCCTATCATATTTACCACAAACTCGGAGGAAGAAATGCTGGTGTAATTGTATGTTTTGTACATTTTTATTTTGAAATTAAGGGTAAGTTTTTTAATTCCACACAATATAACTATATGAAACATTTTCTCTATAGGTGACTATAAAATGAATATGTATCGTAATTATTATTTTTTCCTTATACAAATTATTTCTTTGTCCTTATACAAATAACCCCAAAACCGGTCAATTCGATATCTAATTCCTATATGAGAATAAATCTATACATATAATAAAATTGTAAATTAGCCGAATCTGTACATTAAATATTTTTTGGAAAATCTTATTGAAATAGACATTATTATCGATACAGAGTCCGAATCTATAGCTTGTAGAATTTGTGTCTGTCTGTAGGTTTGTCTGTCTGTCCGCATCACAGAAAAACCACTAGAGGGATTTTTATGAAATTTGGTATGGTGGTAGCTGGTGGGAAAATGTCTTATTTCTGAGAAAAAATACAAAAACTGCAATGTAAGAGTATACTAATATGTAAAACCTAAGAATTTGGTTTTTGGTCATCTGAACGCGGACGGAGTTGCGGGAAATGTTAGTAATACAATAAAAATAAGCCCTTCTTGTATACATATATTTTTACTGATTATTTATTTTGTATAGATTCATAGTTATAGTATATATACATTATAAATGTTACGTTGGCGATAGATTGCTATAAAATTCGTTATTTTAAGTTAGTTATGTCATACATGCTGCCAGATTGACTCTATTATTGGCTTTGCAGGCAATTTCAAATAATAATTAAAATGTTACCGGTGCATGCACATCTGCCGCAGATCGTTGCAGTACGCGTTTACTTTAATAATTGTTTGTTAACACCTTTCAAATTGACTCATTTTACTAATCGTAATTGTAAATATGTTAATGTAATTATTTCCTATGAAGAATCTGTCCTCTTTTTTCGATTTTACTATTTTTCTTAATTAGATGGCTATTATTTGAGTATGCCGTACATAAATAAAATTATAGGAGCTGTACGTTTTAAGAAAAAAACTTACTTTATGCTAAAACCTAAAAAATAACCAAAATAGTTTATGTAAGTGTTGATAATTCCACCTTTGGCTGAGCAGATTTTAATGAAACCTCATACTGGATAGAGATAAGGAAGGAAAAAGGGCTTCCGTAGGATGTTGAGATAAACGATTTAACTGGTTTGTATAGGGCTTTCCCTAGCGGGTAGAAAGTGACGTGGGCACGAATGGGGTCACAATATAACTAGACGACACGTTTGGCTCAGTATGCAGTGACCCTACTTGCTGTGCCAGCGGTCGCGGGTTCGAATCCCGCTGGGTATATTCATTTGTGTGATGAGCACGAATGTTTGTACTCCAGTCATGGATGTTTATATTTATAATATTATATATGTATTTAAAGTTATATATGTGTAGTGTATCAACTATCTAGTATCCATAACGCAAGCCTCGTAGCTTACCATGGAACTAGATGGCGCTGTGTGTTAATCCCAACATATTTATTAATTTATTTATTTATTTATTTACACGCCACATCCTTATAGTAATAATTCCAGAAATTATACTTACAATCTTCAAATGCGTCACTACGTTTCTCGTATTTATCGTTTTAAAAGGTCTTATTTTATTTCAAGCTATCATTTCGCGTATAAAGTTAAAAGTAAAAAAACGACATTAAAAAAGATCACGACCCAAGTACATCAAAGTGATTTAAAAACTACTCTCCCATGTCTGAAATCCATTTAAATACAGCATTAGCAAAAAGTATCTAATCTGCTCATATATTTTTCATCCAAACACATTAATCACTGTAGCGTCGACCACCTTGTGATAACGAAAGCCAGGCTGTTTTAAGTAATTTACGTACCAGGAACTCGATATCTGACGATGTTCTTGATGACGATGGCTTGTGTCATAAATTGTTATGTAATCTTATCGACACAGGGTAATTCCAGATTTTTATGTATAACCTATATATTTATATTATACGTACAGATTATTTTACTTATGGCTCAGGTTTCATACAAAAATGCGGTAGTACATAGTATCTATTGTGTTGTTAGATCTATCGAAAAATAAGATATTTAATTATTCTTATTAGAAACATAAATGTTGTAAGACTAAAATTATTATTTTTTAACTAAAGTTTTATATTTTTTCAGCTTATCACTGTCTACTGCTGGACGAAAGCCTTCACCATAACTATATGTATATAGACTTTAAAACCCCTATAAATGTAACTACTATCGTTTTAGTGTTAGAGAATTGGAAGGAAAATTTTATTGACAGATTTACATAGATTTTTGGTTCTCGACGTTATAAATCATGATCGCGGGAAAAAGATTTTAGCTGGCTTGAGTCGTGACGAGAGAACACAAATAAAAGTCTTATTAATATAATATTAATATTATAAAATGTGTAGTTAAATATATAAATACAATAGATTAAATATATTAAATATGTAAGTCACCTACAAGATAATCATTAAAATATGTATATTTACAAAGAGGGCTATCGTTTCTGGCGGCGCCATTTGGCGCCACTGGTGAATGAGGTGCTATCGCTGTCATTGAAAAGTACTATATTGGTGCGAAAGGGCCAAAATATAATTATAATTGTTAGCGCGAATACAGTTCTATCAGAATTTTAAATAATTAATCATAATCAAAAAAAATTAATTATGACTTATTCACTCTTCTTGTAAACCAATAAGATTTATTTTGCCGTAAGGTGTTTGCCATGATTAATCAGGAATGGCACAAGCTTTACAATAATCATGAATAATAGTGAAAATTCGCAATAAAAAGCTTGTAAACAGTAAGCGTATAGTATCATTTGACATTTCTAGAGACCTTACTCTTCACTAGCGCCCTCTCGCGGCGAATTCAAGTGCGGGAGCCTCCATTGGTGAAGATATTGAGTAACAATATAGGTGAACTAGCATTGCCCGCGGCCCCGCTCGCGTTTAGATGATCAAAAACCAAATTCTTAGGTTTTACATATTAGTATTAAACATTTTTATAATTTTATTAAACATTTTTATAATTTTATTTTTATAATTTTAAGGTTAAAAAATATTGTAAGGTAATTAGTGAAATTTTCATTTTGTTAATTGTGGGTAGGCTGTCTGTAACAACAATACCTTCGAGACATGTAACACCTCAGTCTCTCCCGTGACCATGAATGCTGTAAAGCATTCGAAACGTCGGGAAACAAAAATGCAAATAAATCCGCGACAAAATCCGAAAAGATAGTTTTATTTAAAATGTCAAATATTCGCGTAAATCTAAGAAAGTATTATTGTTTCCATATTTTTAGTGCGATTTATACGCAGTTGGTTTTTTTGTAATATATATTTTTTTAAGTCGTTTAATATATTTTGTAATTCCACGCTGATATGCTAATCAATGAATAGTTAAAACTCAAACTTGATTCTTTGATATAATTTATGTGGTTTACACTCTAACTTAAATGTAACTTAAAATAAAATACATAAAGATTATCGTACAGAATCTAAATTTAAAATGTTTCGATAAAATATCTGTGTGCAAGCAAATTGTAAGGCAAATCAATCATCCTTGTCAAGAACAGCATACATGGCTGTCAAATACAATATTTTTCGAATTTGCTTCAAAACCTCATCAATTTAAGTTTAACAATTTCATAAAAATAGAACTATTTTCAACAGTATCCGCATTCGAATGATCTTAAGGGGCCATCAATTGTCCGCACTGAGATTAGGCCCGAGAGCACATCGCTGACTTACGACCTTCGCTCCGCTTACTCCGAACTGAATTTATTTTAAAAGAAAATTGAAGATATGAAAATAGAATTGAAATTTCTAAAAATATTTGCATTCAAGAAATCTTGCTATGTAGTAATTGAAATGAAAATGAAATATGCATTCGAACAGTGCAATTTTTAAGTTTAGTTTATTAAGGTTTAAATCCAAAGTAAGGTAATTTTCACCCATTTGCTTACCGCAAATTTTTACATGCCTACCGCATGAATGAAACACAGATTTAAACAAAGACATAAATATTATTTAATTTGAATTGAACAAAATATATTAATAAATATATAATAATCTATTTTGGGGTTGCGCAATGAAATATCGTATTTTTAGCTATAAATATAAGTATCATTTTTATATATTTTTTACTATTTTACCATTGGCTTTGCTGTCTTCCAGCTTCCTCTATCTCAACAAATAGCAGTTTGCGCAATGCTACTCAGCTGTCAGGCATCTTGGATTGTTTCAATTTTTCAAATTCACCGATTTTTCGCAAGTAAACCAAAATTTAGTTACATGTTTGCTTTACTTTGGAATATCATTTAGTAAATTATATATTTTTTTTGGCAGCAGTACCTGAAGTATATTTTTTTAATGAATTCATATTTTACATCTGAGATCTATGTGTAACTCTCTTATTAATAGGTATCTGCTGTATTTTCGCTTATTAAAAACACTTTTGTGTAAAAGTAGCCTAAGATAATAAAGAGAATATAATAAATTTCATTTCGCTATCAAAATAGATTATTAGTTATTACGACAATACTGGCAACACCATTTGATGATGAGTCACTGTAGTTATCACACAACCGTGATAACATCAGACTTTATATCTGTCATCACTATTAATATTTGTCAACAATGCTATAGGACGTGTTCATTACTTTTCCCCCATATTACAGCGCATAGTTTGTTAGATTTATGTTTTCAATCTCACTAGTTAGGCTGAGCAGTGCAATCACTCACGCTAATGGGGTAATAACTACTCTCGAAAGTGCCCATTTGTAGTGGATTTTTTCCGTTTAAATATTTTCTGTTTTCACGCTTTGATGTTAAATTACGGAGACAAGCAAATTGTTTTTATTTGTTTCATTTAGAATGTTTTGTTAGAATTTGTATTGTCATTCTAATAGATACAAAAAAAACTCTCGTACTGTCGATTAGTATGCTTTTTAATTATACGCTAACTTCTTTCTACATTTGGTTTTACATATGTATAATATACAATTAACTAATTAGTATAAGTTAATTTGAATTTATGTCGATACTAGCGGCTCACCCTCGCTTCGCTCGGGTTTGTCTCTAGAAAAGCACAAACAAATCTATCCCACGGAAATCGTTCAAGCCGTTTCTGAGATTAGCGTGCACAAACGCACAGACAAACAGACAAAAATTCTAACAATCATTGTTTTGGGTGCTATTTGCGTTATAAAGGTTCCATGTACAGACAGCGATCCGTTACATTTTTGTTATATGTATAGATATCTATAGATAATTGATATTTTTATGTATTAAGAGAGATTATTTTAGCCTTAGAAGTTATAGATAAAACAGTATATTTAATATTTTAGTAAAAACGTAAATTAGATATTATATGTACAAATTATAAATATTTTGGTCAAAAATATATGTACAAAAAGACAGATTCAAAAGTAATATAAGATAGTAAGAAAGAAGTTGTTTGGTAAAATCATGTAATAATAATTATAAACCTTTTAGTAATAATAAAAAGTCAAAAACCGCAATAAAATTAGTCGATGTATTTATAATTCTCATATTTTAGTAGTATTTCAACACTATTTTAATTGATACCTACTTGTTTTGGCCCATGATTGTATTCAGGCCTTTTGAGGGCCATGGTTAGGGTGGATATAACAGTTAAGCTATGGCTATACCTATAAAAAATATGTTGGGACATTAACACACAGCACCGTCTAGTTCCATGGTAAGCTACGAGACTTGTGTTATGGATACTAGATAGTTGATACACTATACATATATAACTTTAAATACATACATAATATAAATATAAACACCCATGACTGGAATACAAACATTCGTGCTCATCACACAAATGAATGCCCCCAGCGGGATTCGAACCCGCGACCGCTGGCACAGCAAGTAGGATCACTACAAACAGCCAAACGTGCCGCCAAACCTATGTCCTAGCCAAACATCTAATTTTGTTCAGCAGTTAAAATTTGTTAATCAAATAGACACATTTGCTTTCACATTTAAATGTCATTGACGTCGCCAACACCAAAGTCTAAGCTCTTCTGAGATAACTAAAGGACATATCTGCTTTAATTAAATTCATAATAATTTATGCGATTCTATTTCATCTATGTATATGACGACATATTTGGCTCAGTTTGTAGTGACCCTACTCGCTGTGCCAGCGGTCGCGGGTTCGAGTCCCGCTGGGGGCATTCATTTGTGTGATCAGCACGAGTGTTTGTACTTTAGTCATGGATGTTTATATTTATAATATGTATGTACTTAAAGTTATATATGTATAGTGTACCAACTATCTGTTATCCATAACACAAGCCTCGTAGCTTACCGTGGAACTAGATGGTGCATATATATGCTTTTCAAAGACTACGAGAAGTCCGATTATTATGAATGGCGATTAATCGAGGTGACATAAAATAAAGCGGAAAATTTAATTAAAAGCTCAAATTGGCTATTTAGATAATGGTTTCCGTAGTTACGGGTCGTCTCTGTGGGAGCAGGAATACTGAGGTATTAATGATATCGTTACACCTACATCGTTTGGGAGGTTTACTCCTTGAAATAATCTGTGACTATTTTTTAAAATGGTTTGTGTAGTTTTTTTAAGTTATCACTGAAATGCACGTTTTTTATCATAAAGCTATATTACACACAATACACGTTTGGCTCAGTTTGTAGTGACGTGCATTGCCAGCGGTCGCGGGTTCAAGTGCCGTTGGGGGCATTCGTTTGTGTGATGAGCACGATTGTTTGTACTCCAGTCATGGGTGTTTAATGTTTATATTTATAATATACTACTATATATCTATAATATACTACTAGCCTCGTAGCTTTAATTAGATAGTGCTGTGTAGTAATGTCCCAACGTATTTATTAATTTAATTTAACCTGACTTCTTATTCTCTCACAAATTTCATCAATATTTATTGAAATGTTTATAGTAAATATTTTAATAAAATTTATTTCAGTATTTTAATTTGGTACTTTGGTTGGATATGAAAAAGGCAAGGGCATGGACATAAAGGAAAAGTTATGAGATTTAAAATAACACAGATATTTTCATACGAATATTGGGAACTGTTTTGTTAAAAGATCCTATAAGAAGTTAAGATGAAGAATATAAGTAAAAAAAAAAATGTTATCAGAAATGATGCTGGATAAAAGTTTGTAATAATATTAACGATAAATGCTTTAAAAACGTACGATTTTAACCCTATAATCTTAGTAAGAATACGTCTTTAGAGAGAAGCTAAAATGAAAACATTTTTTCGGTACAAAAATACATAAATTTCACCGAGCTCTGAGATTTCCCCCAATTTAGTACTTGCTTTACAAAATTTACAGCCTAACCAATGACGGCTTATTTGGCCTCTAAACCGCCGGCTGTAAATCGAAGCGAACGAGCCATTCATCACTATAGGGCTCCAGTCTTATTGGGTGATTAAATATATTATTGTTCGAACTAAGATATTTTATGGATACTATTTTTTGTTAGTTTTCTTATAGATTTGAGTCGAAATAAATTATTTATAGGCCTTGATTCTAAGAAATATCTGTCTGTGTGCATCATAGTTACTAAACGGATGGACCAATTCTTCTATAAACATTACGGCGGCAGTTGTGCTACACGCTCTAAGACAATGTACATACAGCAGAAGCTTTGTATTTGGGGTCATTCAAGCTCTCTCGCTTGGGAAGCTAAGTGAAGTGCACCTCTTATATTCTCAAGTGCGAATCATTTTCAACATGATTACCATTAGGCTTACGGGTAAAACATTATGAGGAGATCTAAATGCCTGAGAGAAACTAGTAACTTTTCAAAAGGCATATGAAGTCGATCAACCCACACATGGCCACAAAAAGCGTACAATGCTGGGCATATATCTCCTGTGCCCCCCTTCCCCCCCCCCCCCTATATTTCACTTTATAATGCAAAATAATTTTACAATTGCATTAATTACAACGAAACAAGTCTCTCTAACCTCAAGATATCTTTCGACGACATTGATGTATACAAACAGCTGGAAAATAGCAAACGAAAATAAATATGTACAGAAACAACTTTTTTTTACGGCCCCCCCTTTATATTTACTCTCAAACTCACAAAAAATATTAAAATAAAAAAAAAATTAAATAATTTAAAATAAATAAATATATGAGTGTCGTTGACGATATAAATACAGTGAAATTACAATTAATATACTTAATTATGAATACAAAAGAATGTAACTTAATAATTAGTATACAAATCACGTCCGCGTGGCGTTGTGGCAAGAAATCTAGCTGCATTTTCCTGTTGAATGGAGATGTCGATTCTTTGGGTGAATAACGAGTCAGCCCTCACCTCTACCAGTAGGTAGAGGTGGTGAAACTAGGTGTTATGCCTTTTAGAAAGTTTAGTACTTTGACATTGTGGGTTTTAAATAAGACTAATTGTCTTTTCGAATTTTCTCGCGGATTTATTTTGATTTTTGATTCCTGACGTTTCCAATATTTTACCGCTATCATGGTCACGGGGGAGACATTTTAAAAATATATAAAAATATAAATATAAAATATAATATATGTTGGGACATTAACACACAGCACCATCTAGTTCCATGGTAAGCTACGAGGCTTGTGTTATGGATACCAGATAGTTGATATACTACACATATATAACTTTAATACATACATATTATAAATATAAACACCCATGACTGAAGTACAAACATTCGTGCTCATCACACAAATGAATTCCCCCAGCGGGACTTGAACCCGCGACCGCTGGCACAGCAAGTAGGGTCACTACAAACTGAGCCAAACGTATCGTCGAAGAAAATGTAAGAGAAAGTATCATGAGACAAAGATACTACAGGAAAAAATATATGTATAGTTTATTATATTTTATAATTATAATGTCAAGGAATTTGGAAAATCATCTTTATTCTAAAAAAAATAAGTCACTTTTGTGCTTCATTAAGGTGATGTCGTCTATCATAGCTTATTTTATCTTAACCTAGAGAAAAGGAAGACAAAAGAAAGTTCTTTTTATCATAAGGATTTATAAATCTATACTCATAATAAAATTCTAACTAAGCCGAATCTGTACATTCAATATTTTTTGGAAAATCTTATTGAAATAGACATTATTATCGATACAGAGGCCGAATCTATAGTTTTTAGAATTTTTGTCTGTCTGTCTGTCTGTTGGCTGTTACCGCATCACAGAAAAACCACTGGAGGGATTTTGAAATTTGGTACGGTGATAGCTGGTTATCTGGGTCAACATATGGGATACTTTTTACCACGGGAAAATATCTCATTTCTGAGAAAAAATACAAAAATAATGTAAGAGTATACTAATATGTAAAAACTAAGAATTTGGTTTTTGGTTGAGGCAATGCTAGTGAGTTATATTAATCTTAATGACGCTATTTAGACTAGAGAATGTGCCGAACAAATACGTACATACGAATATATTGATTAATATGAAAAAATTTACCTTCCACCGGTGTCCAGTAATACATTAACATATTTCCAACAGTATTTTTCGTAACAAGTTACTTTAATTATTATTAAGCTTACATAAACATTCATTTCAGTTGTACAGTATGAAATACAAAACATACAATTTATAAATGAAAGAGCATGATTTATGAGTTTCCGCCTGATTGGGGTGAAGTTGGTAAATATTTTATGGTTTCCGGTACTATGCAGAGTATTCACAAAATATTGTTGTGTTTTAACATATTATGTTGATGAAACAAAATAACTATCCATTGATAAATGATACATATATTATGTATGTTTCTTATTATATACATAATTTAGGTATCATTTTTGGCGAAAAAGGAGAAAATCCCTTAATATTGATAAATAATACTATTATATTAGTTAGTCTTCTAAACTCTTACTACGAACAATTAGATCAGAAATAAGTTAAAGGTAAATAGCTACATGAATTTGGTCACAATATCGTGGGTTTTAATATTTTTCTTTTTCTAAAATAAAAGTAGCCTAAGTTAATCCTTATAAAATCAGCTTGTCGTGGTGGTGGTGGGGGGGGGGGGGGGGTCTCAGTAGTGCCTGACAATCCACCGGGCGCGAAGCCAAGAAACGCACAGGGAGGTGGCCCTCTTCGGTGGGCGGTGGGAGGTGGCCCTCTTCGGTGGGCGGTGTACCGGCGGGTTGCTCCTGGTACTTCTCTGATAGCAGAGTGGACTTTGGAGCAACCCCATGATTGTTGTGGTCTGCTTTGGCAGACCTGCCGTCGGGGCGTCGTAGTGGAATGCGCAAGCGATCCTGCGACGCCCAATTAAGACGGGGGAAGGTTTTGTTGGGTTTTAGTGGGTAGTACTGGCTTTGCCGGTGAGTCCCACACCTCATGCGTAAATGCATTTCCCAACGTTAGCTATCTACCAATGAAGGTCTCATCAAAATCGGTCTAGCCGTTTCGGATATTAGCCGGTATATATTTGACAAAAATTTAAAAAATTGATTTATTCTTATAAGTACCGAATATACTTTCATGTGTATGTACTTAGTAAAATGTTGTTATTTTAACATTGCAAACAGATACTCCAATTTTATTTATTTGTATGCATTAATTACGCGGGGAATCCTTGAATAGACTATTTTTTATTTCGGTAGATCAAGAGGTTTTGCCATAT
Source organism: Brenthis hecate (assembly GCA_951806755.1). Taxonomy (NCBI): domain Eukaryota; kingdom Metazoa; phylum Arthropoda; class Insecta; order Lepidoptera; family Nymphalidae; genus Brenthis; species Brenthis hecate. Next base: position 1,786,231 of record OX638264.1, read on the forward strand.
TTTGAAAATATTAGGTACTACCCTGTAATCCTTATCTAAACTGCTGCATAAACCTGAAGAGATTTTTTGTTTGCTTAAACGTGCTTATCCCTGAAACTAGCTAGTCCAATTTAAATCGGCTGGACGATCGCTTGAAACAACTCATAGGATTCTGTGAATGATATAGATATATATATATATATATATATATATATATATATATATATATATATATATATATATATATATATATATATATATATATATATATATATAATATTTGTAAGTGTCTGAGAGAATCGAGGGTGGATTATTACAGTTCAATACAAATACGTATACGAAACAAGTGTACCAGAATAGCCATAAGCCCTGCCGACTTTCGTGCCGCCGCTTGCAATTTGTCAGTGTCGCTATCAGTGTCTGTTTGTGACCTCGCCTCAAATTATATAATGTAACACTTGAAAGATTTATTTACGGTATTATTTAGGACCTTTCTCTACTTATAACTTAAAGAACCCCATATCATCTATACTAATACTATAAAGAGGTAAAGTTTGTGAGTTTGTGACATTGTTGGGGGTAATCTCTGGATTTACAGAACCGATTTAAATGAAATTTGGTGAAAAGATAGTGTGAGACCCTGGAAAGGACCTAAGATAGTTTTAATCCCGGAAATCACACCTTAAGGGGGTGAAAACGGGGATGTAAGTTTGTATGGAGAAGCAACCTAGGGACGAAGCCGAGCGAAGCGAGGGTGAGTCGCTAGTATACAATGTAAAGAACTGTGCTCATATTTCTACAATCTATTAATATTATATCGTATTAATATGTATCGTTAATATAGAAAATGAAGGTGGGTGAATAATTGCTACTCTACTTGCTACTCTCTATTAATAGTACACCATTTAACGGATTTAGTTGACAACAACTATCTTATTGAGCGTACTTTTTAAAAGTGAAATAAAAATTGAATTATAAAACTCACTAAAAAACTCACTTTAGTGTTACTCAAGTTCCTTTATGCAATACACTACCACCTCACGAGAACCATTCATTTGTTTATATTATTTATTTAATTTGATATGAAATGTCTATTGGAACACACATTTAAATCTATATAAATAGTAAATAATAAATACTACACATTATTAAATATGTGGAAACAGTAAATACTTGTGTTAAAATATAAAATTTCATTAAAATACTTTTCTAAGTTTGTATAGACTTTCCATTTCTTAAATCTGCAGTGTTAACTCCTTTTTTTTTTAACGTTGGGAAATGCATTTACGCACGAGATGTGGGACTCAACAGCGAAGCCAGTACTATCCACTAAAACCCAACAAAACCTTCCCCCGTCTTAATGGGGCGTCGCAGGATCGCTTACGCATTCAACTACGACGCCCCGACGGCAGGTCTGCCGAAGCAGACCACAACAACCACGGGGCTGCTCCAAGGTCCACTCTGCTATCAGAGAAGTACCAGGAACAGCCCGCATGGTACATCACCCTCCAAAGAGAGCCACCTCCCACCGCTCACCGAAGTGGGCCACCTCCCTGTGCGTTTCTTGGCTTCGCGTCCGGCTGTATTGCCGGACACTACTGAGCCCCCCCACCACGGCAAGGTGAACGCATGTTGGGGGGGGGGGGGGGTCTGGCAGTGTCAACTCCTACCGCAAGTCGCGTTAAGGAACTTTGTTTCAAAATATCTAAACCATTTTGTTGTATTATTATTTCTATTAAGCCTTTATTGCTGAAGGACACATATACACAAGTATAATCTAAAAATATAAGTATAAAAACTAGCTTATCTAACAACTAGCTAAAAAACTAGCTAATCTAACACGTCTGGTTTCCCGGTTTAGTTACCAGCGTGTCCTGTGACACATAGCTCTCTTCCAGCCACTTCCACTCATTTCTGTCTCTTGCTTTTCTAGGCCAGGTTTCGCCTCCAATTTTTCTTATGTCATCTATCCATCTCTTTGCTTATCTTCCTCTTTTCCTTATTATTGTCCATTTTATCTTGCTATCTCTCATCATGTGCCCTGTCCATCTCCATTTTGTTGTATATACAACAAAATCAAAAAGAAGATGATATCATCTTCCAAATATTTTAACTAGGTACACAAAATAATTATTTTATTACTGCGTAGAAGAAGTCTCTCTCCCAAACATACATTAACATTTATAATATTGTGTGATCTATAGTGGGTAGTTACGGCTACAGATCCTGAGTTTGAATCCTGAATTAGGCACAAAATAGTTATTTGATTTTTTTGATAGAAAAATACTTAGTTACAGACTAAATAAACTAAAAACTAGACTAATAAACACATAGATCCTGTACCTGATGTACATATTTTGATCGTGTCGTATTGTTGTAAAAAAAAAATCGGTTTTGTGGGTTTTTATCAACTTATGATATATTTATTTAATTTATATTGAGATGTGTTTAATTTATTGTGCAATTACTTACCTGCCGATAATAACTTTTTATTGCATACATTGTCCAATTACGGCTACTAGCAACTAGGTACTTTTGTAGCTGGTCACTGGCAATTAATCAGTGTCGCTATCTAGCGTTCTCGATGACCTTTCGGTTAAATTAATTCATCAGTTCGAACATAAAGTATAGAACAACATTTATAAATAAAATACCTTTATATCTGTATTCAACAGAATTAGAATGTATTTATATAGTAGAATGAGCGTTATAAATAAAAATATAGAACACATAGATTAAATTTTCATGCTACTTTTGAAGAAAACTATCTCGAAAATTAGTGAATAACCCGCGTTTCTCTTGGTCGCGTCCCCAAGTAGATACCTACCCATCATTTTTGATATCCTTTCGTAGCCTAAACATCTAAATCCGTCAAGTCCTTTCGGTTTTTTTATGAAAAGTTTTTTTAGACAGACAAAAATTCTAAAAACTACAGATTCTGCCTCTGTATCGATAATGTCTATTTCAATAAGATTCGACTTAGTTACAATTTTATTATATGTATGTATATATATATATATATATATATATATATATATATATATATATATATATATATATACATATCAAATAGTCGAAATTAAAAATAATGTACATTTTGTGCCAAGCATCCATCTTTCATAAAGAAATATATTCCGAATTAATAGAATCAATACGACCTTTTCAGATTTATTGATAAGTTCGCACACGTACGCAACGTTTCTACTCCACAAATAGATATAGAAAAGAAAATATTTTCCCTTTGAACGTATAATTTCATGATTCCTGTAATTTTTCTAAGATATGAACACTATACCAATATTAAAATGTGTTTTACAGTGAATGCACTTAGAGTGGGTTCTTATGATCTTGTATTATATTTACCAACTATTTTAATATAAAGGCCATTATAAAATTGGATATTTATTTACATTATAATTAAAACCTATTTTTATATTCAGACACACATAGCTAGAACTATAATCCATGAAAAGTAAGAATTATACTGTATATGAAATGAATAGATGTAATAGACAATCTAATAAAATATTAAATTAAAGTTATACCAGAATAAAAAAAATAATTTACATTATAGAAACTAGCTTACTCCTAAAAATTATTTGAAACATAGATAGTACATATAGATCTTTAGTTTATTAGATTTTTTTTAAATTATAAGAAAATTTGGTAAATTGGAAAAGTTTCTCGTATAAAATGTCATGTTCAAACATTGTAACTACGCTTACCCGCAGTAGTGGGATGAATCTACAATTACGAACAACAGTTAGTTATGTGTGCATTGGTATTAATTTTTTTACATATTCATGTCTTTTTACAATGGAGAATACTTGGGAAAATTATGCATTTCCTCCTGCTGCCACAGAGCGAGTTTTGTCTTAATTAAAAAAATAAAAAAAAAATCTTCACAGTAATTCTTATATTTACGTCGTTTAGGAATGAAGCCTGTGGTATGTGATTTGCTACTCTTTCTTTTCATCTGCAGTCAGACCAGACACGCCAAAAATATTTGCACTCTTCAATTAATTAAATTATTAGGTAGTAGGTATTAACTGTTTCGAAGGTTATTTATTATTTATAAAATAAATGGGACCAATCTGGAAGTATACACTTTCAAACACCACAAAAATTGTCCAAATCGGTTAATAAATGACGGAGTTCTGAGGTAACAAACATAAAAAAAAAAATACAGTCGAATTGAGAACCTCCTCCTTTTTGAAGTCGGTTGATAAGCATTCTAAATTGTATTATTGAACATTAACCTTTATGAATCTATTCATGTCACTGTTTTTATGAACTAAATGTCCATTGTAGACTAAAACAAGTATAATTTTATTATATCTATCTATACATATAATAAAATTCTGAGTCGAGTTTGTACAATAAATATTTTTTTGGCAAATCTTATTGAAATTGTCATTATTATCGATACAGAGACCAAATCTATATAGTTTTTAGAATTTTCGTCTACCTGTCTGTGACCGCATCACGAGAAAACCACTGGACAGATTTCGATGAAATCTGATATGATGATAGCTGTTTATCCGGATAAACATATAGGATACTTTTTACTGCAGGAAAATATTTCATCTCTAATTGTGCTGTAATAAGGACACCGTTTAAAAACCATAAACTTTTTCATTAAAAAAAATCGTATTTTATACTTAAAAATGATAGTTGTTAGATAAATAAGCCCCAGAAAATGAATCTATTAAAATACTAATTACGTAAAAAGTTTTGAAATTTAAAAAAAAAAACGTAATTCATTGACAAGGGTATGCTGTCAAGATGTTATGCTAAAAGCTGTCACGATATAGTTTGAATAAGATATAGGAGAACTGCGTCTCCGTTAGGAATACATGATTTTCCCATACCAAAGGTAAACAGCGAAGTGGGAATTTAGGAACAATATTGCATCACAGAAACATTATTTTAGTTGCGTTTATACTTTTTTCAATTTTATATTTAGTTTTAGGCTAGTATGGATTTAAATAAAAGTACCTGGGCTACTGAGCTTCACTCGGAGTTTTTGACCTAAAGTACAATTTTCTTTTTTTTTTAACTATAAACTTGAATAAATATTAAAAAAAAAAACAAAAGTAAAAACTTTGTATGCGATCGAAATTCGAACCAGGACACCTGTAATTGTTGATCTTGCACATTGGCCGCTTGACCACGATGCTTATGCCCGAGCGTTGAAATTACCGATCATATTTTGCGTAGAATGATGCAAAAGAAAACTGCATGAAAACTTAAAAACACGCGTTTTCTCAGACATAAGACTAATCTAGATCAATTTATCGCCCCTGAAACCCCGCATGTGCTACATTTCATTAAAATCGTTGGAGCCGTTTCCGAGATTCAGATTATATATAGGTATATATATATATATATATACATATATACAAGAATATATATATATATATATATATATATATATATATATATATATATATATATATATATATATATACAAGAATTGCTCGTTTAAAGATATAAGATATGTATAGCATTTTCAATATCTTTAAACTATTTATTCCTACATATAAGCAATTATCTGCAACATCGCCAAGCTATTAGTGATGCTAACGAGATATTAAGGCCGCTTCGTTAGTCAGTACAAGAGAAATACCAAGTTAAATGCTAATTTATGCTTAGGAATTGTAAATTAAGTACCAGTATTTAAGTTTTATTGTAGGTATATTTATAGTATAAAAATCGGACAAGTGCGAGTGTGCCTTGCGCACTAAGGGTTCCGTACCACCAAACACTAAATTTGTTTTACGTACGTAATTTTTAAGGTTGAAAGCGAAATAAAATATTTACGAATTTTTAATGAAAATATTCATTATATCGATATCATGAATGAGTTTGGATTTTTAAAGTATTACAAAAAACAAAGTTAATTCTTCGGCCAAGAACAGAAGCAATAAAATAATCACAAAGAAAGAAGTGAAGTTAACTAAAAATATCCCATATTACAAAAACTACTCAGCGAACTTCCTTCAAAAAATATTTTTCGTTGAAAGTATTGGGAAAGTTTTATTACCTGAATTCTTTATATAATTTTCCACGCTATATTTTAAATATTACTCAACGTAATGTACGTTAACGACTTAAGAAGTATTAAGTGTAATTACATTTTTTTACTGAACGTCATGAATCTACTACCAGTTCGGAAAGAAGAAGCCTCAGACCTGAGAAGAACTGGCGAAAGAAACTCAGCGGGACCAATATTAAATTATCTTTTTTTTAAAGTAAGATCATAATTTACAATATTTCTATCAATTTGAAGTAGCCTCGAGGCGATCATTTCATTCCCAAGGTGTGCCGTCTTCTATAAAATCATTTATTGTATAGTAGCCTTTAGTACACAAACGTTCTTTAAATTTTTTTTTTAATTTGGCAATAGAATCCTTTTGAACATTTTCTGGGATCCTGTTGTACAAGCGTATACATTGTCCATAAAAAGAATTACTGACTCTGTGTAGACGAGTCACAGGCATTACAAGTTTGTGTTTGCTCCTAGTATTAATGTTATGTATGTCACACTTCTTGGGAAATGGGGTTATTAAACTATTAACTTGTAAAAAGAAAAAAACTTATGGAAAGGGTTCTTCAAAAATATATATCTCATTTTGGAGACCTATCTAAGGATACCTCCTACGCATATTATCTACACTCATATAAGACACCTATCTACCAAATTTTTGCTCTAAGTACCAATAGCGGATAGATTTCATTTTTGCCTTTTGTCTACAAACACTACAAATACAATTATTTAAAAAAAACAATTCGATATAAATTGAATTTGATATCAATAAATATTATAAAACGTCCTTTAAATAACTCTTGAACTATTTTTGCTAAAACAAAGACCCTAGAAATTCTAGGCATTACTTTTGTTCTCCGTTATTGCGTTTTCTCCAGACTTACCGAGCAAATAGTTCTACAGCCATAATACTATAGTATTGAGTCGGTATATTCTCTTTACTACCATAAAGATACTTTACTAAGAAAAATCACGATTGTTTTAAAATTTTCAATACAACTGCCATTCATCTGATTTTCACGTAGCTTTCTAAAAGGATTAAAATTAAACGATGGATGTCATCGTGTGGTTTGATCAAATATGAAAGCCAATATTACTTACCTAATTAAAAAACTAATATATGTGACTTCTTTTAAAATTGAAACAAATAAGAAAAATGAAGTATTTTTTAAGTTCTAAAAAGTTACAAACATGAGTAAATTGTGTTGATGAGCGTGTTATTATATTATATGAGTGTAATGAAGAAGGAAAACAAGATAAGACAAGAGAAAAAAGAAGAAAAGTAGGAGATAAAAATAGAAAGAAAGATTTGTTGGATCTCCAACGTTTCCGTTTACCAAACGCAACAAACAGATATTACAAATTTTTCATCAATATTCTGTAAGAGGATAGTTTGTACGTACTTGTAACACACGAATGTCCCCGACATGCTACCTCCACTCCCAAGGGATTCCATAGTCATTTACTATGTATTTATTTATAGAAGTTCTGGTGATGGCTTTAGAAAACGGATATAATAAAAAAGTTACTAGTATAGTTTTGTTTTGTTTTTTATTTATTATATTTGTTGTTTATTACATGAAACAACTACATATTAAAAACTAAAATAACACGCTTTTCTAGCAAAATAAGCAAAAAAATAAAGCTAAAGTATGCTATAGTTATCTTTTTGTATTTTACAATAGCAGAATATTGAGTATACAAAAAGAACTTCATAAAAACAAATGTATGTTAACACCAACTAATGAGACTTCAATGGATCGATCTTAGTGGCGATAGAAAATATGAACCAGAATGGCATGGGCTGCTTTTTAATTTGAGAAAAGGAAAATGTTTCTTCGGAATCTACACTAATATTATAAAGAGGTAAAGTTTGTGAGTTTGTGACGTTGTAGGAGGTAATCTTTAGATCTACTGAACCGATTTAGATGAAATTTGCTAAGAAAATAGTTTAAGACCCTGGGAAGGACATAGGATACTTTTTATACCGAAAATCATCCCTTAAGGGGCTGAATATGGGGATGAAAGTTTCTATTGTAAAGCAAGCTAGGAACAAAAAAGATTGATATTATTTGGTCGATTTTAACGAGAATTTATTCTTATATATTTTTTGCTATTTTGTAGGGTTTTATTTATTCTAGCGCACGAGCAGTGACGCATTTAAAAAGTAGTCTTGAAATCAAAAACCTGGTGTTAAAAATGGTGTCGAGTACTTGATATAGTCTTAATTTTTGTACCGCTAGATATTCGTAAATGTAGAATCATTATAAAAAGCAGGCAAGAGCACTTCAAGCTTTTTTTAATACCTTACTTTTTATTTAAAATTTATATTTAACATTTTAGTCCATGTTTCTACGAGAGTATATTTTTGTAGATTATAAAGATATTTTTCATTGGTTTAGAACTCAGATTAGTAGATAATTTTACTTTAAATTAGTTATTTATAGCTTTTTTATAATATAATCAAGGTTGAAATTTTATCAATACTAAAAGGAACAGAGGGTTAAAATAAATTCATATCAAATTCTTATAATATATATAATAAACAAACACACAAACAATATTCATAACACATAATTTAGATAGTGCAGATGACCTTAATTAAAGAGAGTCTTATTCCTGGAACTATTAAAATTTATATATATATTTGAAGAATATTTATACGTAACAAAAAACGTCTAAAAGTTGAATGAACGTCAAATAAAACATCTTAATTGTTTGTTATTTTATTAACTCTTCAATAGAATGAAACATAGGACGAAAAACAGTTGGTGGGGCTTAGTATAATCCAGCTCGTGTTGCGCTCACTTACAGAAAGATTTACAGAATTGCTTGCTTGCTATGCGCTGTGCATAAAATTAAATTTATCCGATTTATTTGTATTTTAATATTTAAATAAATAAAACAATACAAATATATTGCCGATAAGTAAGTACTACACCGATTTTGTTAAGAAAAATAAAAGAAACACAAATATATGGATGATTAGTACTACCTGTTAGGTCTTGGGTTACGGGTTCGATTTTTACCTAGTGTAATATAAATATATTATTTATTTTAATCTTCATTCATTCAATCAATCATTCTTTACAAAATATGCGCACAACCGGTTCAGGACGAAGGAATAACAAAACATACACCCGAAATTTTTCGCATTTACATATAATAGTAGTCTGATAAAAATACGTACATATATATTAGATACTAGCGACTCACCGTCGCTTCGCTCGGGTTCGTGCCTAGCTTATTTCTTAATACAAACTTTCATCCCCATTTTCATCCCCTTAAGGGATGATTTCCGGAATAAAAAGTATTCTATGTCCTTTCCAGGGTCTCAAATAATCTTCTTACCAAATTTCATCTAAATCGGTTCTGTAGATCCAGAGATTACCCCATATAACTTCACAAACTTACAAACTCACAAACCTTACCTCTTTATAATATTAGTACGGTCTATATTAAAAAAAAACTGAAAAAGGCGACTAGTTTTAGGTATAAGCTGTATAAGGGCTGAATCTGTCCATCCCGAAAATGTACAAGTAATACTATAAGGCTTACAAATGACTTTAAACTTAAAACACTGACATTTCATTTTGAAACTTTATTTACTTTTATCGGATTGGAACATGGGACGTGAAACAGTTGGCAGGGCTCAGTTAAAGCCGGTTCGCGTAGCACTCACTTACAGGTAGATTTACCAAATTGCCGGCTTGCTGTGCGTCATGCATAAAATTATGTTTGAAAATATATTCAATATATCTAGTGTGTACCATTTAAATACGAGTTCTAAATTAAATAATTCAACAAATTTTGTTAAAACCTCGCTATTTTTTTTGAAATAAATCAAATAAAAATTAAACTAAATAACATAGTGACTTTAAACAATAATAAGGTTTTACATTCTAACAGAAAAAGGTAACTAAATCCTCTTCTGACACTTATATGTATGTATATAGTATTATCACTCATTAACTAGTTACGTCATTGGTGGAACTCACTTAGTAACGTGATGTAAGACATTCTCGTCTCGAAAGAAATATTATGTGTTTTCGTTTTTAGGCTTTTGATTTTCACTTTGGACAATTATTTTTAATTGTATATTACTTTTAGTATAATACTTCTTATTACTTACTGAATAATAATAATTGAAAACATAATTCAAGAAATTTAACTAAAAACTTTTAAACCCGTGTTTACCTAAGAACATATATAATTGTTTTACTTACCGTACACAGTTTTTCGTGGAATCTCACTCGCACGTCGCTTTGTCTAATAATAAATAAGAATCCTTTTCCTACAATATATTATGATATAGCAATTTATTCCGAAATACATTAAATTTTCAATTATGTAGGACTTCTTCAAATTTATATAACAGACTTTCTGGAACGAATCAAATGAATAAAGCAGCGAAATGAGTCTGAAAATGAAGTTAGTAAAAGTCTTTTACTGTATATAAATTAACATTTGGCCCAACGTTTTTTGTGCATCGTTAATACATAAACAATTTTTAACTAATCTTGTTCATTTCATGTAAAAGACTATAAGATGAAATTATTAGCGAACTTTTTAATATTTTAAATGTTATCTTTGATTGTTATAATAAAAGCTGTATGCTACTACACTTTTAGCTAAATAGATGAATCGGTCTATTTGTCAACTAATTCACAATTTGTTATCTGTCCGTGTAGCGTGATTTATGACACGATTAATTGCACAATATGAATATGTGAACAATTTTATTATTTGTACTAGCATTGCCCGCGGCTCCGCCCGATTTCAGTTGACCAAAAACCAAATTCTTGGGTTTTACATTTAGTATACTCTTACATTACAGTTTTTGTATTTTTTCTCAGAAGTGAGATATTTTCCCGCGGTAAAAAGTATCCTATATGTTGACCCGGATAACCAGCTATCATAATAACAAATTTCATCAAAATCTATCCAGTGGTTTTCCCGTGATGCGGTAACAGCCAACACACAGACAGACAGACAAAAATTCTAAAAACTATAGATTCGTATTCTGTATTGATAATAATGTCTATTTCAATAAGATTTTCCAAAAAATATTAAATGTACAGATTCGGCTTAGTTACAATTTTATTATATGTATAGATAAGCAAAATGGTCAAATGGTTTTTCTATATATTCTAGGAAAATAATGCTTATTAGTAATAACACTTTTAACTAATAAACATACACTAACTTAAAATAATTAAATTTTAACTATTTTCTAATTCTATAATGTAATAAGTACAAGTATATACAAAAAAACATACATCCGTATTCAGAGCCGTCTTCTATTTTGAATTTTATTAAATATGGCAAATTAGGACTAACAAATAGCATTACAGGATGACAAGACAACTAAAATATTTCCAGTATGCCCTGAGACCCTACTCGTTTATGTTACCGTTTGCATTTAATGAACTACCAATCAAAGAAATTAAGTTCAATGATCGATACAAGACTTACTGAAAGGTGAACCTCGAAAAGTGACTAAAATAAATCTTCAAATGGTTGATTTGTAATAACTAATCAATCGTTACAGCCGGATTTAAGCTGGAGAACCCTAAAGCAAAGCACACCCACGGAAACCCCACAACAGACATTTCTAGGTATTCTTAATTAATATTCTATGTGAAAATAGTAGACCAATTTCGTGATTCCATAGTAAACATAATAAAGAAAAGCCAAAAGTACTTTTTTAATTTTTGACAATATTATTTTTATTTCCTTATTTCACTATGTCACTTGCAGTTATATAACCCAAAAATATTTTTGGGTTACATTTCTCAATTAAATTCTACGCTTATAACTAACTCAATTCGAGTCTCTGATCTTTTTGTTTCTTCCTAGAGTACATACAATACACTAATGCAACTTGATTTGATATTAAAAAACATACGCTTTCAGAATGGTAATAAATATCCCGTGTAAAGTTCAGGACTAATGGTTTTAAAGCCCATGCTAAGGCCAATACTATTGTACATATTATTTCTACTGCTTGCCCTTATCCCTTACTACGTGAGATCAGCAGAACGTGTTTCCTTCTTTCATCTCCCTCTTCCAGATCTCATCATCATATTAACGCACATATGTATTTGCCATGACTTTACACACACACACACACACACACACACACACACACACACACACATATTATATATATATATATATATATATATATATATATATATATATATATATATATATATATATATATGCGTTAAAACGTCCGTATACGTGTATAAAACGTCCTTTAATATATTTATTCCTAATCTTGTCCCTCCTAATAATAGACATCCATCTTAATGTTAACATTCGCGGCTCTGCCACATGTAATCTCGTTTTATTTGTTCCTAGAACAAGTCACACAACACGCATACTCAATAGAATGCTAGTTCGGAATAATGAAATACAAAATTAATTTCTAAGCTTCTAAGCTGGTTACGCATATGTAGTTTTCAATTACAGAGCGTGTTAGGAGAATTTCTCGAGTATAATCCCTTTGATGGAAAATGTATGTTGCGGCTGTAGAATACGCCGTTGCCTTTAAATTAATTACACTCAAATCTGGCATGGTTCAATTATTCATAGGCCTTACGAAAAATAGCACCCAAAATTAATTTAACGTTTACCGGAAATTATGAAATACACTGGATCCCACCCTGTTATTAATTACATCGCAAATAATCCTGTCTTTGATGTTTTAGGTAAGGTTTCATAATAAGTGCTATAAATCAACCAATATTATAAAGATTGAAGTAAAATTTGTGGGTTTAAGCATAGGTTAATGACTCCTAATGTGATCAAAAATTCACTTAGGACTAAATAATTCCTTTTTTTATTATTATATATATAATTAAAATAGATATATAAATATTATATGTATATTTATTACAAACTAGCGTCTCACCCTCGCTTCGCTCGGGTTCGTCGCTAGGTACGTTTTAAATAGATATAAATAGTTATTAGCCAGCGTTAACCATATACATTTTAATTTTTTTGTTAATAATATTGACAAATATTGATATTAATATTTATACGATACTAATGTCACTGAATTATTTTGCCTTCCCGGAACTTCTCCACTAACACTTAAACTTTATGGTATGGCATTAAAGCTCAAATTGACTTTTAAGTATTATTACGAATCTTTTGTATGGGAGTATAGAAAAGTGTTGTTTTTAGACTTTTTCAGGCAATTTTTTAAATTTTTCTCTCCGTAAGAACCATCCTCGTACTTCAAGGAATATTCTAAAAAAAGAATTACCGAAATCGGTTCAGCTGCTCTCGAGATTTGCGCTTACCAACACATTCAGCGATTCATTTTTATATTATATAGATAAAAAGTATCTTTTCCGATTTTGTCGCGGTTTTATTTTTATTGTTCATTTTCGATATTTCGAATGTGTTATACTTTCCACAAGGTAGGTATGTAAATCTAAGAAAGTATTATTATATATTATATACATATATGTAGGTACTTCAAGTATCAGAGTTAAATTTTTCTGAATTTCTGATTGAATACTTTTCAATTCAATTCAATTCTTAATCATGTTGCTTTTAGGTGTGGCGGCAGTTTTAATACTTTATATTGATAAAGTTAATATCTATAATCTCTTGTATCAATTTGACACTAACTTGTTTCTGTTAAATTTTTCTCTCACATTAAGGCTGTATTCAGCAGGGGGACGTTAGAAAAGCTGCATTATTTTGAAGTAGGTCGACGTAAAATGTCATCAATGGTTTAGATATCCTTGTAAAATATGCTGTAGCTTTTAAATTGCCTATGTATCTAAGTGATTTTTTGAGTATTACATTACAATATAGTCAGTTCTTAACTAAAAATTAACAACGACTTTAATTTTTTTTACAATTAAGGATGGAATTTTATCTTGAATTTTTCGATCCTTCGAGGCACTATCTTGAATAAGGTTCATAATTGGCAAATATATTTCGTAACATGTATACAATAAAACATATATTTAAATTGAGTACATAACCATATATTTAAGAGAGATACTTTCTGGATTCGGTGCGTAATTAATCAGTCTTGATTATTCAGTTTATAACAGCTTAGAAGAAAATCTACAAGATCGTTTCAAGAATATATCGGTATCTGAATAAATTTAGTATGGTATTATTTTAACGCAATACACGTGTAAGTAATAGAAAATATACCTATCTCTTTTTATTTCCATTGTTAATTAGATCTTAATAGAAAAATGGTCGTTTAGGCATGTTAATATGAACATTAGTTGAGCACTTACCTTAATATTTAAGCCATTGTTAAGCGACTGTTTTTGCGGCTGACGCTTGATGGGTGACCATTTTGTAATTTAAGTGATTTAAATCGTAGTGACATTAAGCCTTCGATCCTACATAGTAGTTATTGATTGTCCATTTCAGAGGCTTCTTGGATATTATAAGAAAGGTAAAAAGACAATATAATAATACTATGAATCCTAGAATATTTTTTGATTATAAATTTGACGTATCCCATTTAGAGAGCTGTCTGTATAGGATTCTCTTAGAAGCAATTATCTGCAATGGAATATTCTTCTGTTTCAATCAATGCATGATATCTATACATATAATAAAATCCTAACTGAGTCAAATTTGTACATTAAATATTTTTTGGAAAATCTTTTAGAAATAGACATTATTATCAATACAGAGGTCGATTCTATAGTTTTTAGAATTTTTGTCTGTCTGTCTGTTCGTCCGTCCGTCCGTCCGTCCATCCGTCTGTCTGTTACCGCATCACAGAAAAACTACTGAAGGGGTTTTGAGGAATTTTGGTATTGTCATAGCTGGTTATCCGGGTCAAAATATAGGACACTTTTTACCGCGGGAAAATGTCTCATTTCTGAGAAAAAATACAAAAACTGCAATGTAAGAGTATACTACAATATGTAAAACCTAAGAATTTGGGTTTTGGTCATCTGAACGCGGGCGGGCAATGCTAGTTGACTATAAGAATGCACATTGATAAAAACATACGTTTATAAGCACTCTACTTGAAGTCCAGATCACGCTTCGGGCCCGAATATTATGATTCCATTACGAGTTCTCGGCGGTGGATCGCTTAATGGTAATTATCATTTCGCACGTGATCAAATTAACTGTGTGGCGAAATATTTCCTAAATAAATTATATAAATAGAGTTTGTTAATAGTTTGTGGCTGTTTAAGTAATGTTATAAAATAAGTTCTAAGTCAAAAAATTTTTTTTTTATTTTATTAAAAATGGGCTCACTCTTGACCTTCATCTTAGTTTAAAAGCATAGATAAGGTCTATGATGTAGCGAGTTTGCCCAGGAGAAGCCTGTTGACACGAACCTAAAACAGTTTCAGGTTGTAAAATATTAGTACAATTTAACAATATTATCTGCTTAATAAAACTCAAACACTTATCTAATGAGAGATCTTGAGTGATCAACGCACGCTATCTATCTTAACTAAGATCTAAACTGCTGGGTCTAGAAACATGAAATTTTGCGTAAGAGTTCGTTAAATCGATAGGTCAGCTCCTAGAAAGATTTTCTGATAATT
Source organism: Brenthis hecate (assembly GCA_951806755.1). Lineage (NCBI taxonomy): Eukaryota > Metazoa > Arthropoda > Insecta > Lepidoptera > Nymphalidae > Brenthis > Brenthis hecate. The sequence continues at coordinate 1,801,819 of OX638264.1, forward strand.
CATCCCTTAGAAGTGGATGTAAGTTTCTAGAAAAAATTTGTTAGTTAGAGTATGAGAATTGAATCTTTTGCCAATTGAAAAAGGGAGACGTTCTGCAAGGAAGCTATCACCGACACGTCACATGGAAATTAGTTCTGCTAAGAAAAAACGTTGAGAGAGTCAAGCGATGATCTTTTAAACGTCAAGTTACAATATTTTTTAATACAATCTAATGAACGCGTACAAGGTAGCTTAACTTTGATATAATTAAACGGTGTTCTGGCTACTTAATAGCTTATATGTTCATATAAGCTGTTATGCGTATAAGTAAAATTGATTGTGTTAAAATATTGTTTTTTTTTTCAGTTACATTAAAATGATTATAAGATATGTAAAATAACAAAAAAAAGATATATAAAATACTATATATGACCTTTTATCTTCATAGGTACACATTTTATTATAACGGCCAGTTACGTAAAGCTATTATGTAAATTCCAATTATACCTCTTGAATTATAATTTTTCGATTAATTCAAAAAACACGGCCCCTAGAGTACTCGGCATAAAATGTCAAAGGATCATTCAGTTATCGCTATTCAAATGTAAATGGTATTTTTCCATAATGTGAAATTGCGCACGGCAGCCGTTTAATAAATAAAGTCAAAGGGATTTATGAAACAGAAATATTTCTAATGGTGAATAAAAACGACTACCATCGTGACTCAAACTACTCAAAATGACATTGAAATTTAAATATTTCAACTTTAAGGGTTGATTGTTTTCGTTAGTTAAAACATAAAAAACACAAACACAAAAAAACACAAACACAAAAAAAAAGAAAAAAAATCGCTTTTACTTGACGAAGATAACGCGCATATTCCTCTATATACCTCTTTGTGAAGTTGGTTAAAAAGTACTTACTTATAAGGGCGCCATTATAAGATTTTACTGTCTACTTCATAGCTAATGAAATTTATTGTCACAATTGTGTTATATAGGCAACATAAATATCTCGAGATGTAGGTTTATGAAAAAAATGAATCTCGATTGATTGATGATGGCCGTCTGTAATTCTAATATATATATATATATATATATATATATATATATATATATATATATATATATATATATAGACCTAGGATTTCGATGTAACCTGACATATTGGTTATTAAGTCACGACTCTTCATTTAATCTAGATCATATTCCATATGTGCGCAATTTTTTGTGACATCGCCAGCGATATTTTTGTAGTAGTAATATATACAAATTATCCGTTTAATTACGTAAATGTGTTGATTCTGAAGATCTTCTGTAGGTTATGGCACATTATCTTCATTCCTGATTATTATGACAAGGGTCCTTGAGAGTTATTTCGCTGAAGAGATTAATTGCGAACAAATTTCAGTATTTATTTAGTTTCACAATGTTTGAGTAAATAGACTTAAAATTTATGTAGTGAAGATATTTTATTTCTGCTGTGCATTCAAACCTTTTTAACGTCCCAGTGCTGGGCACGGGTCTCCCTTCAATACAAGGGGGATCAGGCCGTAGTCCACCACGCTGGCCAAGTGCGGGTTGGCGGACTTCACATGTCTGCTAGGTTCTCTCAGAGATGCAGGTGTCCTTCACCGAAAGGCAAGTGGATGTAAATTAACGTTAGAAATGATTCGCACATGAAAATATCAGAGGTGCGAGACCTGGGATATGAAACCGCTTCACTCGGTTTATTTCTGCAATATAAAAATTTAAAATTTATACGAACTATATATAGATAACCATATATACATATAATTAAAAATAATAATTATTAATTATTACTAAAAGCGTTAGAGTAGTAACACATGTGATTTTTCTACGAATAATGCTTTAATTAAATAAATGTTAGATTTAGACGTAATCTTTGCCAAATACGTAGCTAAGTTAAAACTTGAAACTGTATACAATATTTGTTTAAGTAAGAACACAACTGTACAGTACTATTTTATTCTCTTTTTTACTAATGTTCGACAGAATGAACTAAAAACGTACATAAGGCCGATCTGGCTCGCTATAAACATTTGTCGCACCCATGAAAAGTATTATGGCGCTGCTACAATATTTTAAAAACTATTTTTTACACTAGCGATTTTTAAACTAATATTTGATGTGAGAGCGGAGCATTTTAAAATAATAACGAACAAACGATTTTTTTTAGAAATTAAATAATCATGAACTTTTCTACAAAAAAAATGTGTAGGTATACTTATCTACGCATGTAAGAAGTTATACTTCTTTGCCGTACCAGAACAAATATGGCTAAAGATTTTATCCCGTATGTCACAACTGTCTATTTGTAAAAGGAATGATAAATTAATAAAAATAAATAAGGCATATTAGGCATATTACAATCATAGAATATCGTTTAAGGAAAAAATACAATATTATAATATGTATATCATTTGTCAGATAATAACAACGGTACCATAGCAACAAACAGTCAGCTAACTTCATCACGTCGCTTTTAGCTATCTTCATTATGTCGCTTTTTGGCTGTTGGTGTGCGCGTGCATCGTAAAAATGTTACTCTCATATTTTTTCCAAACGTCGAAAAAGAAGTATAACTTCAAAAAATACATCGATTTCAAAATCACCTAAAAGTAATTATTGTAATCTTAGGGAATTTTTAAATGGGATCATCCTTTAAGTGTAAACCTATTTACAAATAAAATACCTATGAAAATTTATTTATTATAAAAATGAATATTAGATATTGATATCGAAGATATCGTGTAATAAATACACACTAAAGAACATACAACCTAATCTATAACTCCTTTTTATAGTCGGTTAAAACCATTATGTTAAAATAATGAGGAAGTCCATATATTCCTTAACAAAAATGTTGGAATTCGGATGCCCAAATCATCCCGGATTTTATTGATCACAAGCTGCAGACCCAAATGCGGATGAGATGGAAAGAGGATATTAAATAAATCAAAGGTATTTTACCGAGAGGTCGAAAATTTTCTCCCAATGTAATAATACTCAATTAGTAAGAAGAAGAAAGATAAGTAAGTGTACGTTAAATTTATTGAAAGTCCTCGATTTTATTAATACTCGTAAATAATTTGCTTCTAATGTTCGTTCTTATTTATTCTTATTTTATATTCGTTCGCAGAATCCAAAACTTTGACAGCCATCCGGGATATTTAACGTACAACTTTATATTTTTATGTTAATTAACATAATATCAACAGTACATACAAAGTAAGTGATACAATAAAAATAGAATACCAAAAAATATTTGCATAGAAAATAAATTAAAAAAATATATATATTAAATTCGATTTACTTCTCCAAACACAATATAGTATAAATATTTTTCAGGATTTTCTATTGTAATAAGAAACATAAGTAACTGCTTAAAGAATTTACACTTCCCGACAGTCAGAACAAATACTTGTACAACTATGTTAACATAGTGGCAACTGGTCTTATAGGGTTGGTAAAAAAAAAACTGCCACGTTTTCACTTGATACACTTATGATTATGAAATGACATTATATGGGATAATGTGCATTTTTCTTTTAATCTTATTATTTAATATTCTATTATATTTTGTTTAACATATTCTTAGTAGCGACTTATTCTCACTTAGTACGGAAGTGTCCCTAGGTTGCTAAAAGTAGCCTGTGTTGGCTTTAGGTCATGATGTATCTCCCCCCCAACGTGTGGTCACCTTGTTGTGGTGGGGGGGCTTAGTAGTGCCCGGCAATCCAGCCGGGCGCGAAGCCAAGAAACGCACAGGGAGGTGGCCCACTTCGGTGGGCGGTGGGAGGTGGTCCTCTTCGGTGGGCGGTGTACCATGCGGGTTGCTCCTGGTACTTCTCTGATAGCAGAGTGGACTTTGGAGCAACCCCATGGTTGTGGTGGTCTGCTTCGGCAGACCTGCCGTCGAGGCGTCGTAGTTGAATGCGTAAGCGATTCTGCGACGCCCCATTAACCCTTAATTTGGCAGAGATCCGAATTGTTTTCTTTTTTGAAATAAAATGTATTTCTGAAGTCCTAGGGTTAAATACAACTTAGGAAAAATAGATAAAAAAATATTTTATTTACAGGTTTTCAGGAAATCAATGTTCATCACAGTGAACACTGCGAAATACATTGAGAACAACAAGTAATTTGTAATGTTTGTTAATGTTCACTGTGGTAAACATTATCAAATTAGTGTTGTTTATACAGGTAAAATAAAAATACTATGTATATCAATAAATTAAATTATTTGTTATGGAAATGTTAAAAACAATTGCGAGGATTTTTTCCCGTAACAAGGCAAAGTCTCATATTGCATTTTATACAATGTACGTTGTATTTTTTGGCGAAACTTGCATCACCCCATGTCTTCCTTTGGGCGGAATAATGTCCTGTATTATCGAATCTGATGGTGCTTGTAGGCCTGGCTGATCTTAGGTTTATAATTTTACATTGCTGCATTTTATCATGAGGTACAGATCGGTTTTCTTTTGTTAAACTCAAGTAAATCTCATATCGAAAAACTTTCAGTGACTGTGATTTTTGTTGATTTCTATAACAGTTACGTTTATACAATAGCCAAGCATTATTTATACATACCTATATATAGCAATTGACTAAATATTTCTATGTATCACCTTATAGCTTTAAACGGAACTTTATACAATGATATCAACATATCAACCAGTAGGTATACACCTCCCATATGTACTCGCGAACAATTTGCGGACAATCAATTTCTATCTTTCTTCTTTGTTTCTGCTATTTACAGTACCTATTTGTTTTTTGTGCTGGTTCAGATCTAAGAAATGAGTTTATAAAATTTACAGGTTTATTATTATTCCAGCGTTCAATAACTAATTTGTTTTCATTATAACTTCAATTTGTAAGAAAGAGAAAATTTTGAAATTTTCTTCGATTTCTTGGCAGCTGGAGCTATCTGCTTTTTTGCTCTAATTTTCTAGTATAAGACTTACCGAGTGTTGGTGATTGTGTCTCAGATGGAAACGATATTATTTAAGATAATGATGGAACATTATCAAAGTTTAGTTCTCTAGATGGTGTATTAGGGAAAAATTTTTGCAAAACTAGAGTTAATTGTAGAGCTTCGGAGTGGTATATATCGGATGGTCTAACGGCTGTTCATTATCATTTTGAATATGTTCAGATTCGGGACTATTATTGAGATCTAAGCGTTCTAAATAAGAATTAATGGAAGGCGTAGAAGATGAAACTGGACTTGGAGAGGTGGCGGCAATTCGTAGTCACTGTTATTTTCGGATTTATCACTATTGTTGGATTGTGCATGCTCGACAGGAACAAGAGCTCGTATTCTATGAGTGCGGTTTTGTATTTTATTCTGTTAATCTGTAAAAGCTCACCACTTAAAAGCATATTATTTGTAAATAAAAGTTATACCTAATTTGTCAATGTTCATCACAATGAACGTATCAAATTTACAATACTTGTTCGAGTATTTGGCAGTGTTCACTGTGATGAACAAACAAGTTTGCCTCCAAAAAAAAGTTACCAAAAACATAAAACATTACATAAAACCCATTCCAAACCAAAGCATAAACATTTTTTAGTAAATTAAAACCAGAAAAAGTTAGTTTAGTTATGTAAAACATCTAAAATAAAAACATTTACCCTGCGAAGATTCGAGTGCCCACGCCTCGATGACATCTTGTCTTAATTATGACAGATAAACGATGCTGCCACTAGTTGAATTATTTTTTATACCGATAAATATACTTTAAACTTGCTATAACTAAAATAAAAACCGAGAAATAGTGAATAATAGTCGCTCAGTATTTATTTTTTATGAATGTTTATCACAGTGAACACAGTCAAATTAAGGGTTAAGACGGGGCTGTTGGGTTTTAGTGGGTAGTACTGGCTTTATTACGCCGGTGAGTCCCACACCTCGTGCGTAAATGCATTTCTCAACATTAAAAAAAAGAAATAAAAAAAAAGAAAAAGAAAATAAAAACGATGTATCTGTGTACTCAATTTTATCCAAAGCCGCCTTAGCTTGAAAAGGTATCAAACAAATGCACACACATACAAACTTTCGCATTTATATTTATGTATTTTACCAACAGGAAGAAGCCTCTTGAGAGACTCATTATAGCTGACGGTATTCCATAGCTTAGAAATGAACACTATTTAAATGATGATAAATGAACGCTAATAAATGAACACTATTTTATTCGAACTAACTACTGATTCCATTAGTTTTACTACAACTTCTATTAAAATATCATTTACCTGCAAAAGAAATCTTTTTACTTATTTGATTAATTTCTTCTTCTAAATTATAGTACACTAGCGGCTCACCCTGGCTTCGCTCGGGTTCGCTCGCCTCTAGGAAAACAAAAACAAACCTGTCCCACGGGAAGCGTACATTTTTTCGGGATAAAAAGTAGTCTATCTGATATTCCAGACTATAATCTATATCTGTGCCAAATTTCATCCAGATCCATTCAGCTGTTTTGGCGTGAAAGAGTAACAAACATCCATACTCACAAACTTACATTTATAATATTAATACGGATTTATTGATTTAAAACTTCTAATAGTTTATTTATGGACGTATATAGACGTGAAGCTAAGTGAAGGACGCTCGCTCGTGTACGGTTCGAAATTAACTAACGTGTAGACGTCCTATAAGAGAAATGAAAGGAGTAAAATATCAAACAGTATGACTGTAAAATAGTAAACAAAAAATAATTGAAAACGTGCTTTTTCATGTTATCTTTAAACACCGTGAATTTACTGCGAATTCATCCAAAACTTAAAGGATCATTATCTAGTAAACATAATACCGTAGTTAAGGAATGGTTATTAAATCAAAACACACAAGTAAGTACATTATATACTATATTCAGGATCTTACAAGTTTAATTTGTAACTAATTATGATAATTATTAAATTAAAGATCTAAATGTACAAAAATGTTTATATACAAGAACTTCCATGCATTTATATACCTTAAATATAATTGTGTAGGTAAATGTTCGACATTTCAGAAATCTTATTAAATTTTTGGAAAAATTTAACGAACATGAAAATACACAAACTCCTAAAACAATACGATATAATGTTATCATAGTTATCATATATTTACAATAAATTGACAAATATTTATTAAAGAATGTGTCAAATTCATATCTCCTGATCAATTTAAGAGTGATACAAATAATATTTAATAAAAAATATGTATGAAACTCAATCCCAAACAATGAAGTTAAATGTAAAACTTAAAAGTTAAATAACAATCGTAAAAGTCGATGTCATTAAAATTAAAGCTTGTTATTTAAATGAGTACATAGATTGATTACCTGAGGTGGCACGAAAATGGCAGTAAGCCACCTTTGACGAAGTAATCTTGAGTATTACTACGTAGCTTTAGTTTTTAACAAAATCTTCGATACAAAAAAGAAACAAAATGGTGCTTCGACTTTTTTCTTTTGCCTTTTTATAATATCGAGACTTAGTAAGCGTACTACCAAAACAATACCCCTCTCAATACGACAATACACTTAGGATACAGTATAAAATCTTTTGATATTCATGATTTTATAATCCATTCGTTTACTAAATTCGCCTTAAACTCAAATGTCACACAGACTAATTTTTACATGCAACTAACTCACATACCAAAGAAAACGTATAATTTTCCACAATATATAATTACCAATTGAACATTTGGCACCACACTAAGGCGTTTCACGCTGTCACACTGACGAAACTACGGGTTCTGAGCAAATATAGGTATGCAAAGATATCTACAGGATTCTGTATAAACTCACCTATTTTCAACTTACAATATTGGCGAGCTCTTAATCTATCTATTTACATCTCACAATCAGTCAAAGTTACTATTTTGGCAGATTATCTTAAATTTTACCATCTAGACTTTTTAAATCTTTTGTTTATACACTTTTAAATAATTCTTTAAATTCTTTAAATAGCCAATAAAACGTATAGGCCATGTAGTCTAAAATGTAGGACCTATTATTTATTTTACTTTAATACGATATCGAAAGCTAACCGAAATAATCGTTTGGCACTAAAACAATGTCCCCGAAATAGGCCGGTCTAAAAGCGGCTAGAATATGAATAAATCTAGAAAAATTATATAGTAACTGTTATAAAGTCGAATTTACGATAAAATGATCCAATGAGAGCATATCTATTTCACAACCTGTTAATGGTGTAACTGGGATTTTTTGTAGCTAAAAGATTTTCTACCCAGTTTTACAATATCGATGAGTCTAAAGTCATTAGATAACTATTTCTAAAATCGAGGTTTAAAGATGATATTGTCAAGGGGTTAAGTTAAATTTGTAACGTTTTCAAAGTTTTAGAAGTTGCTGTCGTAGTCGGAGCGACGCCGAGAGTAGTGTGAGCGCGGGAACTCCCCTGTGTAGCCGTATACTTGCGACCCTGCGCCAGTCTGCCCGTAAACTTGTGACCCGCCATATCTGTACATGAAACAGTTATATATTTTATCTTTTTCAATTTTATTTCTAAGTGGTAGCCTTATTTTTATAATCTGTGTGCGTAAAATGCAAAGATCTAATTATAATTTCCATTGCTTATACTTGTATAATATCATAATAGGAAAATGTACATAAAGATTACATATACATATTCGCCGTTAGAAGAAAGCTACAAATGTTTCAATAGAGTCATATTTCTTAAGAATAGCAGTTGAGGGAGGATCATAATTTGTTGCAATCGAACATTTCATTGAGTTTCCTCTATGTAATTTATCGGTTAAATTCAAAGTTCTTTAAAATAAGACAATGGAAAAAGGAAGTTATTTTTTATACTGATGATTCTCTAATCTGACATAACTTTTTATTTATGAACCGATTGAAATAAAACAAAATGTTAAGTGAAGCTTAATACACATTAGTGAAAACCGTACCAGTTAAGCCGTTTCTAAGATTAGCGTGAACTAACGTATAGACAAACAGACAAACACACATAAATTCTAAAAATCATTGTTTGAGTTAATAATATTTTTACCCTCAATAATAGTTTTTCTCAAATATCTTCCATTACAGACAGCGATCAGTTACAATTTTATTGTATGTATAAATTGAATTCTTTCTTAAGAAAATAGGAAACTTAATTTTTATTTCAAAAAGATGTGAATAGTAACATTTTCTTACCCATTCCCCGTAGTGCCATAGATCTGTGATCCTCGACCAGAGTCAGGCGTGTAGTGCTGCATATACTTCTGCAACTGTGGAGTCCACTCTGATCGCCAGGAGTCACCGGGATTTGTATACGCTAATTGCTCTATAAAAGCACTTGACATGCGCTGTACATAAAGTAAAAAATAGTAAATATATATTTTTTTCAATATAGAATATATTATGTAAATATAGATTTTAAGTTGGTTAGTAGCAAAAATTTGAACTTGTTATTTAAATTATGTATGTATGTATTGAAACTTTACGTACATACTCGTAATATATTTTCGGTGTAATTTAAAATAATTGACACGCTTATAAATACCTTTACCTTTCCTGACGGTAAGTACGGGAGATCACGCTCTTTCAACTGGTGCATGTCATCAAATCCGCCCATGTGACTTTTATCAAGTTCTCTTAACATGTCTTCACTAAGAGGAATCGGCTGCTTGGTTTTAGTACTTTTTTGACGGTTTACAAGCTGAAAGAAGTATTCAATAGTTATATATTAATAATTATAATTTAATAGTTATAAAAGTTTTTAAAAAACATAAAAAATAAATAGTTACAAATTAAAGAGTGTTTGTCAAATTAAAAACATACCACTGTAACACCAAAAATAATAACGAATAATAGCGAAGCCAGGGCTATTACGATAACTGCGATTCCCCATTGCGGTAAGAGAGACTCCTCGTCCGGCTCTATAATAGTCGGCTCTTCGCGTTTTGGCACCACTGAAATTAAAACAGTTAAATATTATAACAAAGTTATTTAAATAATCTATTATTTTTCTGTATAAATTTAAGAATTAAAATTATATATAATCCTTATTTACCAATAAATTCTGTGTATGCTGGGTCCATCACAAATTTTCCTATTTCTAATTTTCCTGCAGATTTATCGATGGTTTTAGTCATTTTTTCGTCACTCTTTTTCATTCTTTCTTCATCTGGTTGATCTCCTAACATTACATCTGGATCAAATGTATCTGATTGTTGTTCTTCCATCACTGAACCAGCTTTAGCCTCATTTAAAGATTTGTGGAAGAGTTTTTTTAGTTGTTGCGTATCAACTCTATCTTCAACATTGTTTAGTTCAATGAAGTAATCGACAAGTACGGAGCCTTGGCTGAATCCGTCTATGCGTATTCCTTTGTACCATTTGCTTAGTAAATCAGATTTAGAGTAGACGGAATTGAGCTGTATACAAAAAAAACAGAATTAATAGTAATGTCCATATGATCGACTTTAAATCACAGGAGACAAATTCTCTGAAAGTTGGAATAATTTCAGTGCACAAATATATTGTAATATAGAAACATAGGAGTACTATCTATTCTTTTACATTCGTAGACATGACGGTGTATAATTCAAACGCGCTCTTGGAGGCACATGGATATCGCCTCACTAACTTCCCAATTCTAAATTTATAATATTAAGAATTTCTAGACAAAAAAACTAACAAAGACATTTTGAACCTTCTCAGATATTGAACCCAGAGTTTCTTTTTTCTATTTGATATCTATTTGGCCAACAAGGTGTTAAAGTTGTGTTCTTGTTATATCACGGTTAGTTAATGTGGTTGTTTATGGCATAAAATTGGTTATTAAACTTATTAAGTTCTTTAGTTATTATTATAACATTATTTTCTTAATATTTATTTATTTGTCCTCCATATATTAATAAAATATTACTTTACGTATAGTTAAGAGATTAGATATTTTAAAGTTTTAGGCAATTCATATTCATAAAATTGAGTGCTAAATGTTGCAAATAAGCTTCAGTAGAAACATGATAGGTATATTATAATTATATATTCATTACCCTTATTATAAATAGGGCAACTATGTTCCTACAAACGACGAAGCCACGAATCTACGTTTTTTTTTTGCATCGATATAATTTATAGATCACATAGTAATAAATAGGTAGATCGATTACTTATACAAAATTTTAAATTATTTCCATAACCTATATATACAATAAAATTCCAACTAAGTCCAATTTGTACATTAAATATTTTTTGGAAAAATCTTATTGAAAAAGTCATTATTATCGATACAGAAGCCGAATCTATAGTTTTTGGAATTTTTGTCGGTCTGTCTGTCTGGGAACGCATCACGAGAAAACCATTGCACAGATTTATGAAATTTGGTATGATGATAGCTGCTTATCCGGGTCAACATATAGGATACTTTTTACTGCGGGAAAATATCTCCGAGAAATCTATCCATTAAAATGTATCTAGGAAACGAACCCGAGCGGAGCGAGGGTGAGTCACTAGTATACCTACATATATTTATAGTAAAAAGTACGTGCTACGTACTTATTTCATATTTTTATGTTTTATTCATACATACCTCCTCTTTTACCTCCTTAGCTAATTTTTGCCACTCTATCGTATGATGATCTAAGAATTCTGGGACCCATGTTACGCCTATAAAAATAAAAAAAGTACTGAATAAAATATATAATGAAAATAATTATTTTCATTACTGTCTTGAATAATTGCATAATCGATACGACCACTTATGTAAGGTCATATCGATTTAATGCGTTTTAAATAATCACCGGAAACAATTTTAATGGTCGCAGCTATGTCACATTCGTGTCGACATACTCCCGGAGTGGTAGGCGGAGGTGGTGCTGGTGTCGTTGTTGTCGTAGAAATGAATCGTCGAGTCGTTGGTTCGGTATTAATTTCTGGTAGCGGAGTGGAGGCAGTAGCGTTTCTTTGTAGTTCCAGAAGCCGCTCGATTGAGAATGGTGTTGTTGAAGGTGAGGGCCAACCGGTGAATTCAGTAGAAGCTCTACAAAAAAAAAAATACATATTGTATAATTTGGCTAAACTAAAGAAGTTCTTGTAGCTATATAAAAAAATAATTATTTATTATGCTTTTTTCGATATATTATTTAGTTTTATTTATAATATTTCTTTGTTACATTTACCTTGTTGGCCAGCCTTTTTGAATTCTCGGAGTTACTTGAGGTGGACCTACACTTGATTTTTGAGTTGTAGTCTTCCTCGTTGATTTTCCACCTGGTCGTGAAGGAAAGACTAATTTAAAACCACCAGAAGATGCAGTAGTGGTAGATGATGGTTCAGAATCTTCAGAATTGTCTAATTTGAATCCTGGCGGTAAGAAATTAGAGATATCGGCAATTTTGATTAATGGACTTTCAACTTTCTCTGGTTCAGTACTATTTAGTTTAAATCCTGGCGGTAAAAAGGCAGAGATATCAACAGGAGCAGCATTTATTGGTAATTTTGGAATAACTTTAGGCTTTTCCGTTGTGGTCGATGTTGTTGTTGATGAAACAGTACTCGAGGCATTAAGTTTAAAACCTTTTGGTAAAAATGCAGAAATATCAACCAGCTCAACATTTTTCAAAATATCTGGCTTCTTATTATCTTCCGCTTCGTCTGTAGCTTCTAACTTGTAACCAGGTGGCAAAAATTTACTAATATCATCCTTTTGAACTTTCTTAAATATGTCTTCCTGATTTCGCTCTTTTGGTTTATATTCTTTTGGAAGTAATGATTTATCGTCTAATATAATAACTTTGTTTTTAGAACTTATACCAGAAGAACGGCCTTGTGTACCGTTCATTACATTAATTCCTATAGTCGACGTCGGGGCCTGGGTAGTAGTTGTAGTAGTGGTTGTAGATGTCGTAGTTGTTGTAGAAGTACTAGTACGTTTGTCTTTGAAAGATTGCCGTGGCTTATAACCTGCAGGTAGTAATCCCGACAAATCATCCATTATAGTTACTAATTTTTTCTTAGGTTTAGGAGTAGTTGAGGTCATTACTCGCGGAGTGAATTTTTTAATCTGCACTGGTAATGGATCTGGGGAGGATCTTTCAGTGGCAACGGAAAACTGCGTACTTTTTAGTGTAAACAGCTTAACAGGCTGAGGAGTGGTAGTAGTAGTTGTCGTTGTTGTAGTGCTTGTAGATAGAGTTGTTTGTTCTGTGGTAGACTCAGTTATTAACTCTATGTTTTTATGTTCTTTATTTAAATTTCCTGACAAAACTGCACTGGAAAGTTCTGATTGTATACTGTCTAATTTATCATTGATATTTTCAGTAGAAGATGAGCTATTTAATGTATTACTAGGATCTTGCATTGGATTTTGAGTAATACTTTCCTCTTCTTCATCTGTTAATACTTGTTTCTTTTCTTCTTGTTCTACTGTTGGGAATGGTAGGAATCGAGCACCTGACACACTTCTACTTGTTTGAACAGATGCAACTACAATCCAACTTTCTGTAGTCACAGGAAAAGTGTCTTTGGTATCGTTCGATGTCGCTGGTGTTATTTCGGTTTTAGGTGTGGGTGGGTAAGTAATATCCGGTACTGAAATAGTGCCATTTACAACACTCTTTGTAGTTACTACGGAAACAACTTCTTGTCCTAAAATTGATGGTGATTCTTTTGAAGAAGTGTCCTCTTTTGAAAATGTAAATTTCAAGCTTGGTACTGCTGTGTCATTACGATTATCAGTTTCAGGCTGATCTATAACTGTTGTATCAATAAACTGCTTAAAGTTATCATCTTTGACCATTGTTTTGTTAACTTTCATCATTAAAACATCAAATGATTTCGTTGCATTTGTTTTTACTTCTACGATAGTCTTTTCTGGTTCTTCAGAAGCATCATATTCATCATATATGTCAGTCACTGGCTCCGCAGTAGTCTTTACAGGTTTTGGAGTAGTAGTGTTTTTTATTTCTGGTTCTTCTTCATCATCATAGTACTCAACGTATTCCTCTCCCTCCTCTATTTCTGAACCATCATGCATATCCTCTTCGTGAATTTCTGCACCCTTTATATTTTCAGTTGTCGAAGACAAAATAATTGTAGAATTTAGTAACTTCTTGGAGGAATCAATAGACATAGGCATTACAGCAGAATCATTGGGTATATTATCAGAATTTACAGAACTTGCATCTGATTTGCTATCATCTGACTCTAAGCTCTTGTTAGATTTAATAACCTCAACATCAAAAGATCCTTGATTATTTTTCATTAATTCTCTAAATGAACTAATATCACTGATATCATCTTCAAGAAGTGGTTCAATATCTAAGAGCGATTTATATTCAGTAGAAGATCCGTGGTAGATATTTGGAATATTGTTAGATGGTTTAAAATTATCATTTACATTATATTTGTTTAGTGGCACATTCTGAACAACTTTTTTTACTTCTACCGGCGAAGTATCCAAGTGAGGAAACCTTGAATTATTTGGTTTTATGTTTATTTTTTGCCTACTCGATAGCTTAGTGGGATTATATGTTGTAACTTTGTGGTGATCAAAGAAATCTTGATCATCATTATCAATCTCATCGTCATGAGAGATGTGACCACTTTGTCCGTTACTTTTAAGACTATTTCCATCGAATGGAATATTTTTATATCTATTATTTTGTAGATAATCTATATCTGGATTATTTATCGTTATTTGACCTAAAAATGTCTCAGGTTTTGAAGGATCATTTTGATAAGCGACAGAGTGGATTTGTGAGACATCAGGTCTTTTTGTTGAAGCAGGATGAACCAGTTGAAAATTATAAGGTAGAGCAGGCCTAAACCTTTGGCGCTGTGATGTTGTAAATTCAGGTTGGTTTATATAATATTGTGTCCCAGATTGACTTCTGCCAGTTGGTAATTGAAAAGGTGAGGGATTTTGATCATAATTTGGGCTAGGAAATCTTATGCGCCCGTCATTATAAAGTGGTTGTTGTGCCGTGGGCGTAACTCTAAAACTATCACCATGTTCGAAAAAGGTCGATGGTCGATTGTTTGGATATATAGGCGGTTGAACTTGAGCAAAACTTCTTTCTGGTGTGTAATAAAAATCATTGTCATCTGAAACAAAGAAATTAATTTTTAAGAAACATTATTGAATTTATTGTTATTATTTTTTTAATATAGGAAAATGTTAGTAAAATTATTTATATATAAAAATACAGCGCATGTCTTCCTCTCCTAAATGACTTGAGGGATTTTGATGACTTATTGTGTACTTATGGGGCCACCTAGATGGTTTTTAGTTGTACTTGGCAAGTGGTATTGTTATTGAAATTCAGATATTTTTATTTTCCGACTAAACAAAACAACGTCTATCTACCAGGTCCGCTAGTATTTATATATATTTTTTCTGCTATCTTGTAAATATAAAACAATAAAATAATTCTTAATGTTCTACTATCATTCTTAAGTAATCATTTGAGAATTTATGAAATGCAATTTACAAACTGGTCACTATTAGAGACAACAAAATTATACTCCATATAACAAGTAAATTAAAAGTTGTGTGTTAATGTCCTGACATATAAAAAAAAATGCTGCTAGTAGGTACATTGCTTGCTGTACACACAAAGTGTTTCTAATAATGCCACTATTTTGTGCTCACAATATTTTAATCTTAATGTATACATATACTAAATTCTGAGTCGAATCTGTACATTAAATATTTTGTCGAAAATCTTATTGAAATAGTCATTATTATCGATACGGAGGCCGAATCATATAGGCATAAAGTCAAAAAAAAAAATTGTGGGTTTAGCGTAAGCGAAGCCACGGGGTTTGCTAGTTTATTATATTTTTCAACAATGAAATAACTACCTATGTAGTAATCATTTAAAAGCAATTCAAATTACGGTATTTGGGCTATAAACTCACTTAACACTACAAAGCTCCTCCAAATTGTGGGGCAAACAGAACAATAACATAATGGATTTCACGAGTTCTCTCCGTACAAATTTTCCTTTGTTACCAATCTTAATCCAATTTCATCAAAAATAAAGTTTAGTCTTTAAAAATTATCTTATCATAATTATCTTAAAATATTACTATCAAAAAATCCTTTTATAACATATTACTTAATCTCTGTGTACATGCAGATGTATTATTTCCTTCAAAAAACTTAGTTTTAAATGAAACTATCTTGACGAATTTTTTCGCGGATTTAATTTGATTTTTGGTTCCCGACGCGACGTTTCGAATGCTAATCATGGACACGGCAGATACTAATTAACTAACGGGACTTAAAAAGTTACAATAAAGTATTGTTATTATCGTAATTAGATTATATAGACTATTCCTAATCACTTAAAAGAAGATAATTTGAAACTTTCACGCATATGTTATATTTGCCTCAGTGGTTCGTGTGGCTTTTCCTTCAAATCTAGGTAACTTAGGCCATCAACGGTAATATAAATGTTATACCAATTATATTTCTTTAAATTTTCATAATTCGCAGTACCTACTTACCTACCAGCATATATCAATCTATACTAATATTGTAAAGAGGTAAAGTTTGTGAGTTTGTGAGATTGTGAGATTGTGACGTTGTAGGGGGTAATCTCTGGATCTACTGAACCGATTTAAATGAGATTTGGTAAGAAGATAGTTTGAGACCCTGGGAATGACATAGGATACTTTTATCACGGAAATAATTCCTTAAGGGGGTGAAAATAGGCATGAAAGTTTATATTGGGAAGCAAGCTAGGGAAGAACCCGAGCGAAACGAGGGTGTGTCGCTAGTCTATTATAAATAGGCAAAGACAAAACAGTTCAGTAATTTTTCTCCTTTGTTTGTCAATCGATTTTCTTTTTTTTCTTTAGTAGCTATTGATGATCTTATACAGTGTAATAAATAAAAAAAACTTAGATACAGTTGGTTTTCTTCAATATTAAATTATATAGTAAATTCTATTCGTATATGTTTTCGTCGAATTTTCAATAATGTGTTTGGTCGAATTTCGACGACTAATATATTAATAAAGTTAATATTAACAAAAGATATTGTATGCAAGTATATTTATTATCTTAATTACATCATAACATGATGAAGAATTTAGTACCTACCTACCTACAATCTACAAATATGTGTTTATTGAAATCGATTGTTTTATTTCAACACACACATGTATATAACATAGATTAAAAAATTATATAATAATATATTTAACTATCTATTTTTATAAATATTAATCTATTCAATGAATATTTTTTTTCATTCAACTCATCCTAGTCCCCTCCCTAGATATTAAGTCCCCTCCCTAGATATTAACTTTCAGTTGGTATAGCATGAGCATTGTGTAACATGCACTGTAGCTTTAGTACAGGACTTAGTACGAATGATTTGTAGAAAGTGCCGTTTTTCTCGATGTGATGGTTGCCACAATCTTTATTAGTATTTCAAATCATTGCCATTGGATGGGTAAAATTTTAAAAAAAACATGATAAACATCATAATTTTTCTATATCTGTCATCGGTTATGCTGGTTCAAAATAACTCTTAAGATATTACTCACGAATATAATAAAATGCAACTTTCTTAAATTAGGAGTTTTTATTTAAGAATCCATGATTTATGTCACTGTTTTTATACAAATATTGAATACTTTTAATAATAGAATAAAATAATTATTTATTTTATTTATTTGTTTGTTTGTTGAAACAATTATTTAAAATATGATAAATAGATATTCAAAATGATCCATAGATAAAATATCCTTTGGATGTTAGTTGTTCGTCTACTTTTTATTGATTCTGAAATTGTTACACCACCCACATAAGCTATTAGAAACAATTTATTTTAACGTAACAAAAATATATATTTGCTACTTTCAAAATTCAAAAACGCTGGATATACTGGTTATTTATTTTTAAAACAGCATAATATATAATCTATATTCGTATCATATCTCCAATTAAGAGAGACGGTAACGGCTCAAGAGAAGGATTTTGTCATTATAATATGTGATCAATAAATCCTATCAGGTTATACCTATTAGGCAAGTTAGTAGTACTATAAATACCTGTACAATTACTTAACTAGTAAGTTAAGTAATAAATAAGTATAGTAATAGATGATTATTTGTGATTTAGTTACAGGCTTCCCTCATGTGAGGCGTATCAGGTCTTTATCGTCACTGGCTTTAATGTGGATTGGTAGACTTCTCACGTCTTTTAAAAATTAGTTAGGGTCTCTCAGACATGCAGGTTTTTCAACTATGGTTTCGATTAACCAGTGGTAAATATTATATAGGTAATAATACTTAAATGTGAAATTGATATAACATAAAAAGCAAGATATAATAATAATACTTAGAATGAGAATTTGTTTCAGTTTTTACGCGGATATATTTAGATTTTTTATTTGACCGACGTTTCGAAAGTCGTTGCTGTAAAGCATTCGAAACTGCGGAGACCAAAAATCAAATGAAATCCGCGAATCTAAAAAGATAGTTTTATCTAATACTAGCGGCTCAACCTCGCTGCGCTCGGGTTCGTCGCTAGGTACGTTTTAAATAGAGATAAATAGTTATTAGCCAGCGCTAGCCATATAATTTTTTTTCCTTAATTTTTCTGATGTTTTAATACTTATTATCCTATTCCGGACTAAGAGAAATCCAAAAATTCAAATATCATAAAAATTGGTCCAGCCGTTCTTGAGTTTTATGTCACGTCACACGGGAACGCAATCGAACGGGATAAAAAGTATCCCATGTCCGTCTCCTGGGTCTAAGCTACTTCCCCACCAATTTTCAGCCAAATCGGTTCAGCCGTTGTTTAGTTATAAATAGTGTAACTAACACGACTTTCTTTTATATATATAAGATAGAAGATAGATAGAAGAAATGTCAAATATTTGCGTAAATCTTATTTTATAAAATAATTGATATAATCTTGCTGTTCATTGTTATGCTAAGGGTTCTTAGTAAAAGTAGTCTCGAAGACCGTTATTACAACTTGACCTTTTAAAATATAATTATAGCAGAATTATACCTAATAATTAAAATATTTGTGAGTGAATGAATGTCTTTGTTACTTCTACAGGTGTAACCGCTCAACGAATTTGATTGACAGTCTGAATGAAGATACTTTAGT
The DNA here is from genome assembly GCA_951806755.1 of Brenthis hecate. Lineage (NCBI taxonomy): Eukaryota > Metazoa > Arthropoda > Insecta > Lepidoptera > Nymphalidae > Brenthis > Brenthis hecate. Next base: position 1,820,930 of record OX638264.1, read on the forward strand.
TAATTTATTTCCATTTCGAATTTAGAAAAAAATAGATTCCCGATAAATCCATACTAATATTATGTTATAAATGTGAAAGTGTGTTTGTTTGTTTGTTTGTCTTTCTTTCACGTCGAAACGGAGTGACGGATTGGCGTGATTTTTGATGTGAAGATAGTCGGAGAGCTGGAGAGTGACATATACTACTTTTTACCGCGGGAAAATACGTTATAATACAACTAAAAAAAATATGTATGATCAGAATTACTTGAAACTTGGTATTAATGCTCTTCAATACAATTAAATAAATGCGTGTTATAGCATTTTTCGAAATTTATCTTATAAGGGGGTAAAAAAGGGGATGAAAATTTGTGTGTAACCTACTCTTTATACAGATTTTTTTGTAGTTTTAGCGCGAGCAAAGCCGCGAGTTCTGCTAGTAATCTATAAAATGTATGTCGGGATAACATATAATAATAACCTACTGGCCAAATTGTGTTTCTATAAATTTGGCAAAAGATATTATGGTTTAGAACTTATCAGAACGTGAGCAGACAAGTGCACTAATTACTCTGTCACTCACAAAGCCTAATGAAACAGCAATTCAACTGTCCAGGAGATATTATAGTGTACAAGTGTGCGTACAAACATAAGTTAGTAAATAAAATAATAAGCACTCCCTATTGCTTTGATTGTCAAAGTCCTATGGGACGATATTTCGACACGAACGGCGAGAGTTTATGCGCAGCACCGATGGCTTCTATTGAGAACATTTTAACAGCAAAACTCAGAAATTAAATTTGGTCCAGCCCGGGACTCGAACTTATGACCTTCTGATATGCGTCCGTACACGCTAGCCACTAGACAACCGTGGCAAAAAATGCAGATGGACTGAGTTTATGAAGTCAGTCCAAAGAATCTTCAAGTTTTTTAGGCGAAAAAATTCATTTTGCATTATCTTGAGTAGATACGGAAACAATGTAATACGTGTTGGTGTTATTTCCTGAGGGGCGATACGCAAACAGACGTGATAAAATAGCGCGCAGTTATAACAGCAGATTGCGTATTACCTTGAAATTGCTGAGATTCGAGTTTAATCCTTATAACTTAGAAGATAAGAATTAAATGTGCATGTTACAATATAACCATGAAACCCTGCTGTCTATTGTTCGCGTGTCGAAATAATAAAGCGTTTTACATGCATGAATATTCATAATATAGCTATCGCATAAACATATTTTAGTTACATGGTTCAGGATTGTAGGATAATTAAAAGATCATGGACATAAATAAGTTGGAATTACTTACTAACTATTACACTATCTGAAATATTATTTCGTATATCAAGTTGAAGATATAGTTGTTATAATTTTCACAAGATAATATAATACATAAGAGGTAACTTTTCGTGCTGGGTATATAGAGTTCGTAACAATGTTGACATCACAATCACTTTGTTGAGCTTTCAGATAGTAATATAATTAAAACGGTACACCAACATTAAAATAACTTTTCTTTCCTAAAAGGTATATTTGTAAGTTTGTAATTTATATACCACTAGCGAGTCACCCTTACTTCGCTCGGGTTCGCCTCTAGAAAAACATGTACTATTCCAGACTATAATCTATCTCTGTGCCAAACTTCACCCAGATCCGTTCAGCCGTTCTGGCGTGAAAGAGTTACAAACATCCAAACTCACAAAATCACATTTATAATATTAATTCGGATTTCAGGCCTTCTGGCGCAATTGAATAACAAACATCCATCCAAACATTTAAACTTTCACATTTATAATATTAGTAAGATAATTAAGAAGAAAGATATCTCGTGTTACTAAAAAATAATTACAATTTTAGTTAATAGACAACATTTTTGGCAACAATTTTGGCAAAACAAAATGGTCAATTGTAAACAATTGATGAAGATATTCTTATGAAGTAGTTCCTCCTTTAGAAGTTGGTAAAAATAAAGCGTGTTATTGTGTAGGAGTTATTCATATATAAATGTTTGTGCTTTCAATATGAGACTATTTCATCAAATTTTCTGAGCAAAAGACAACAGCCAGTCTATCGCTAGCAGTTTCCCCTCAGCAGAAATATTTAGTAATTATTATTAACATTTAAAAGTCATTGATAATCAGTCAATTATTTCCAGCGGCATATATTATGTAGGTATTTTTTTGTAAATCAACATTATTTTATCCTAGATCAACTAATTATATCAGAATTTGACCCTTGAAATTAAAATTTAGTGAATGTTGTCCTGCAAATTTACAACTCGAATTTAATCTTTTCGACGAGGTAATCTAAATGTAGGTATATCAAACATTTGTGTTGCAATACACACTTCGGCAGCGTAATTACTATATAAATAAATTAAGCATAAACTGTCGCTAAAATCTCGTCAATAAATAATAATAAGCAATTTTTGTAATTGCAAATAAATAAAATGGTTCCATATTTTCTCGATTGCGGTGAATCCAATAAGGTTCTTTTTGTTACCGAACCTTAAAATATTCCATTATCAAAATTTATTGATATATTAATTAGCAGTGATACGCAAAATTAATGTATGTACGACTCCAATGTAGTTAAATTTCAACGATTGTGTTAATTATAATATGCAATTATAGTTTTTTGTCAATTATTATCGTACCGCACAGTAATTGCATCATATGAACATGAAAAATTCAAATTTAAAATATTATATTCACTGAACGTCTGCAACCAGTTCGGAAAAAATAAGCCTCAGTCCTAGAAAAAAATTCAGCGGGGCTATTACATTAATATGTTTTTATTTGGTTTTTGTATTTAAATTATAAATTAAAATAATTCTCTTGCATTGAAGTAGTGGAGGCGATCACATATTTCATAAGACGTTCATCTTCTAAATTCTTCTTCTATGTACATATAACATAATAATAATATCATTTACTGAAATCAATTACACAAAACCTGCCCATTAATGAAGAGAACTTAGAAATTTTTAATAAATTATATGTAAAAACATAACAATATAATGTACTAAGAAATTATATTATTACATCATGTTATACTTTCTTAGATTTACGCGAATATTTGACATTTTTAAATAAAACTATCTTTTCGGATTTTTTCGCGGATTTATTTTGATTTTTGGTTCCCGACGTTTCGAATGCTTTACAGCATCCATGGTCACGGGAGAGACTGAGGTGCTGACATGTCTTGAAGGTATAGTTGTTACAGACAGCCTACCCACAATTAACAAAATGAAAATTGCACTAATTACATTACAACATTTTTTTAACTTTAAACATTTTTATAATTTTAATTATAATTGAATATGGAATATTATTTATTTAATTTTTGCTATTATTTTTATAATTATTACAATTTTAAAATATTAATTAGTAATCTATATTTAGTGTTGCCATTAGTATATTTATAACCATAAAGAAAAATATAAAATATAGTATTAATTATTTAAGCCATATAATTGTTCTATGTGTAATTTAAAAAGTTAAAGTTAATTAAGGATAATCATTTTAATTTAGTTTGCTATTATTTAAAAAACAACTTACTAAGCAACACTATTACTATATACTTTTACAAATGAAAACATCATGTAGTTTAAAGTACCCAAAATTTTTTCAATCTCATTTTCCCTCTCATTATTATCTAAATTGCACACACTTACGCAGATCATCGAATTTACGTACCATATTTTTTACAGGACATTACAATTTACATTTTGTTAAAGTATCTGCGTAACAACATCGGTAGCGATATGAGAGAAAATTGCGTAACTTATCTCAATCAAATCTGACAGCTCTTGTGCTTTTTTTGTTGTTTTCTTCTTTTGTTCAAAGAAGGTACTCAGCGGGCGCATATTTTGAAACGTCAGCCGATTTTCCCCATCCTTTTATATGATCCCTTATGTTATATTATTCATAAGTTGTTGTCGCAATGATGAATTGCTATTTTTTGAATTTAACTTGTACTAGATTTGGCTTTTGTGTTGTTCATGTAAAATATAAAAAAAATCACACTTTAACATTATAATAATAATAAATTGTGTGAATATTTAACTTGTACCTAAATTATCTGTTAGCCTTATTTTTTTTTTGCGTTAATTTAGGATAGTGGTGTCTACTTGTCATGATGGGCGCTCATTAGTGTAAGGCAGTCTGCTTCCGTGGGCGGGTGGGTGTGCTGTCACTTCGGTGGTCGGTGTGCCTTGCGGGTTGCTCCTGGTACTTCTCTGATCGCAGAGTGGACCGTTGGAGCAACCCATGGTTGGGGTCTGCTTCGGCAGACCTGCCGTCAGAGCGTCCTGGTGAAGTGCGTAAGTGATCCTGCGACGCTCCATTAAGATGGGGTAGGTTCGGTTGGATGTTTGTGAGTAGTACTGGCTTTGCCGGTGAGCCCTGCATAACCACTTGTACACATGCAGGTGGTATGCGTAAATGCATTTGCCAACGTTAAAAAAAGAATGCTGGTGTCTATGAGGAGATCGAAGGACGAATCAACCACCAGTTAAGAGAATCAAAGAAATTATTTATATGTTCATTATTATGTTCTTTGTCATATGTCTTGTAAAAGCTTAAATCGGGACAAAATGTAAGCATAATAATGTAATAACAATAATTAATGTATTTTTATAATTGCTAACTGTAAGATATTTTTTAATAATATCGATCCCAAAGTTTCTTGAGATACTTCGTTGTCAAAAGCTGCTTATAAACTGTTTGAATAAATCATTCAACTACGCATAAATAATGCAAATATATAATTACTAAATAATTTTACTATCAAATTAAATTTAATGATTTTGAATGGAATGGTAACCTAAATATAAAATTTAAATATCTAATACTAGGCTTGAGTTTCCTGTGACAAAATAATTATATTATAAACAACTTCCTTAGGTCATTAATTATTTATATCCGAACAAATTTTACTATTTATAATAGTTTTACATAGTTTTACATCAGAGGCTTGTATCGTACGAGTACAGACTTCAAAGATACCTAAAGATTTCCCTTGGGCCGTGTTAAGTTACCTCGCTCGATGTGTCAGTGCAAAACTAATGAATGTTCGAGTTGACTAAACTTTTCTTTTTCACAAAAAGTGTATTCACAATACAGTCAATGGTTCTATTGTGACCGTTGGGATTTAGAGTTTGCGAGTTAGAGTTTAGTTAAGGTTTGTACAACATTTTGATGTATGTATATGTGATTGAATTAATAAAATAATAATAACATAATATTTTGTATGTGTGGTTGTTTTGTTTTCTTTCAGATAGCGATGGAAAATCACGTAATTTTTGGCATAAAGAAGTCTATGTGACTCTCCAGCCCCCCAACTATTTCCACACAAAAAATCACGTCAATCCGTCACTCCGTGTCGACGTGAAAGAAGGACAGACAAACAAACAAACAAACAAACAAACAAACAAACAAACAAACAAACAAATAAACAAACACACTTTCACATTTATAATATTATTTAAGTATGGATTTAGGGCTTTAAATTTCATAGAATCTGAAGCGTGCTACATAATGAAAATATTATAAAAAGTTAAAGGAATTATAAAGATTTGCCAAATGAAATCGAAATATATGAAGGCAATTAATAAAGAGGTGTGTATGGTTTGTCGTAAATCGTAGGTAATTAGGCCAACATGTGGGCCAGCGTGTGCGTGACATGGAGAAAGGGTTTAAAACCTCTTTATAACATAAAGGGCATTCTGAAAACCATTTGGGAGCGTGGATGTTGAAAATTGCTTATCATAAGCGTTATGCACATTTGAAACTTTTTGGTTTTCCATGTTTTATGTAGACATGACAAACTGTAATTAATATTTTTAATCTATAATTACTATTTATTATACAGTGAAGTCTTTTTTGGGTTTAACTGACTCATGCGATCGTCTCATTATCGATACGCTTGATGCGTCGTCATAATCTATACATCTATACATAGCTACCTATAATAAAATATGTAGTAACTAAACCGAATCTGTACATTAAATATTTTTTTGGAAAATCTTATTGAAATAAACATTATTATCGATACAGAGGCCGATTCTATAGTTTTTAGAATTTTTTTCTGTCTGTCTATCTGTTACCGCATCACAGAAAAACCACTGGAGGGATTTTGATGAAATTTGGTATGGTGATAGCTGGTTATCCGTGTCAAGATATAGGATACTTTTTACCGCGGGAAAATGTCTCATTTCTGAGAAAAGATACAAAAACTGCAATGTAAGAGTATACTAATATGTAAAACGTAAGAATTTGGTTTTTGGTCATCTGAACGCGGGTGGAGCCGCGGGCAATGCTAGTATATCATAATATGTAATAGCGAGCTAAAGAAGTCAGTTTTCTTTAGGTTTACTCGTATCTAATTGCTAGAATATACACTTATAATAATTTTTATTTATACTTTAAGTAAGGTATTGTCTATTCATTAATTGTAGAATGAAGCAATATTTTTAAAGAACGATTTCAAATAGAAAGAGGTAATTTTAAAGCAGTACTCGGAGGTACATATTTGCACAAATTGTGGATTATTTTTCAAAATATACTACCACCTTGGATTGGCAAAATACAATGCACATAGTTATAAAAAAAAATTTAGTCTTTAGAAAGTGTTTAGTATAAAGAATTTATATTTGAAGATAAAAATTATTGATTTATATTTCATATGAAGTAAGAGTATAAAATATTTACACCTAAGAACGATGTACATAAAAGGGTCTTAAGAGTATGAGAGGGATTAATTTTCTTTGTTGAACCGAATAATGGGAACTTAAGCAAGGCATATTGAGCTCTCCGTAAAAATGATTATTTCGGTACATTTATCACGTTGGTTCTTTTGTGTTTCAATTATGTATTAGGTTACAGTGTAATACTTGAAAATTTGCTATTTATCTATACTTTGATAAATATAACATTGTAAAAAGGTAATTTAACGTTTATTTTCCTTTGAAAATGAATAAGCCTTAGTCTAAATATTTTTTACTTTTTTTTTAATGATATAATATTCGATGACACGTTTGGCTCAGTTTGTAGTGACCGTACTTGCTGCGCCAGCGGTCGCGGGTTCGAGTCCCGCTGGGGGCATTCATTTGTGTGCTGAGCACGAATGTTTGTACTCCAGTCATGGGTGTTTATATTTATAATAATATGTATGTATTTAAAAGTTATATATGTATAATGTATCAACTATCTGGTATCCATAACACAGGCCTCGTAGCTCACCATGGAACTAGATGGTGTTGTGTGTTAATGTCCTGACATATTTATTTAATTTAAATTTAATATTCTCTTTCTATATTACATTCTTTTTTAGTTATATCAATTATCTTATGATTTATATTAGTGTACTGTATATATTTATGCTATATCAATGAGAAAATAGTCATATTTGTTTGGATTCTTACATTATCGTTGTTTTCTTCAAACATCGTCTTGGGATGCTCAGACATTTGACCTTGCCTTTTTTAAGTAAAATAAGTACTTGATCTTTAAATCACGTTTGATCTTTGATCGCCTTTTATTCCCGTTTTTTCTACCTTCTGTATTAAAATATGTTTTCTTTTATACATAACTATTTTTTACTGACGGCTCCGCTAAGGGTCGTAGTGTAATGTTGGATACCCTATAACCTACCAATAATAAATAGTCCAAAAAAATCAACAAATAAAATAAAACCGGACTAGAAGTTCTACAGACCAAGAAGACCAGAAGAACCAAAGTTTTTTTTTGTATATGTACATATTATACCTACATATATAATGCTTTTATTTAAACTTCATTATCTATACTAATATTATAAAGAGATAAAGTTTGTGACGTTGTAGGGGGTAATCTCTGGATCTACTGAACTGACGGGAAGGATATAGGATACTTTTTATCCCGGAAATCAGCCTTTAAGGGGGTGAAAATGGGAATATATGGAATAATAATAGTATAAAGAAGATTAGCGACTCACCCTCCGTTCGCTCGGGTCCGACCTTACGTGATTCTTTAATTTGATATATTTTTTTCAATTATGAACCGATTGAAATAAAACAAATACTATATGTTAAGTGAAGCTTACCACATTACGTTAGTGATAATTGCACCTAACTCGGTTTAGCCTTTTCTGAGATTAGCGCGCACAAACGCACAGACAAACAGACAAAAAATCTAAAAAGCTTTGTTTTTAATTTAATTGCCAATCTCCAATAATAGATTTACTCAAATTTCTTTCATGTACAAACAGCGATCCGTCATACTTTTATTATATATATAGTTAATAGTATAAATATATACTAAACTTCGTATCTCTCCCGAAGATGGGCGGGCGGGTGGTCGGACGGACAGACGGACAGACAGACAGACAGACAAAAATTCTAGAAATTATAGATTCGGCCTCTGTATCGATAATAATGTCTATTTCAATAAGATTTTCCAAAAAATATTTAATGTACAGACTCGGTTTAGTTACAATTTTATTATATGTATAGATTACAAATATAGTCTTCATAATCATTAAAACTAATAATATAATGCATCTGCCTTATTGAAAGTGAGGAGCTTATTTTTTTAATCTTGAACGTACTCAGTTATAACGTGAAACCTTCACCGGGTGTAAACTGATTTTAATAATTAATTCATTTAACGAATTAATAAAACAAATTTTAACGAATCTCTTCGTTCAATTTTTTTTTGTTGGGATATTATCACACAGCGCCATCTAGTTCCATGGTAAGCTACGAGGCTTGTGTTATGGATACCAGATAGTTGATACACTACACATATATAACTTTAAATACATACATATTATAAATATAAACACCCATGAATGGAGTACAAAAATTCGTGTTCATCACACAAATGAATGCCCCCAGCGGGACTCAAACCCGCGACCGCTGGAACAGCAAGTAGGGTCACTACCAACTGAGCCAAACGTGTCGTCGATTCAATTACAAGCAGATCTTGAGTTATTTCATTTCAAAGAAGAAATTTTATAAAGATATTATTACATTTTCTTATCTAGAAAAAGAAATATAATGTACATAAATTATTCTTTTAAACTACGTTCTTGAAAGTATACCAATTTTCTTAAGTAAGACTCACATTATTTCTAAGATACAATACTTAACTTTGCGAGTGCGAATCGTAAATTATTCATTTGCCATACAGGAATACACATTGAAGCCATCGATATGTTATGTAGGTACTACATAATAAATTTAGTAAGTTTGTGGTGTTTTATATTTTGCCTATAATACGTTATATGGAATTTGTATATTTTATTTTTTTTTTTATGATCTCTGGAACTACTGACCTCGTTCTAAACCTTTATGAACTAGTAAAATACTACAATACTCGTTAAAGAAAATAGGCTTTATTTAGGAATTATACAACGATCTATGAGGACGCGCAATGAATCGTACAAGCATTATAAATGCATAAGATGTGTAGTTTCAATGGCGAAGGGTCCATACGAGACGTCTTACCTTAAAATTATTTTGCTATATTTTTAGATACACTTAATTCTTTAAATGTATAAATGTTCTTTTGGAAATATATATATATATATATATATATATATATATATATATATATATATATATATATATATATATATATATATATATATATATATATATATATATATATATGTATAGCTTTATTTCTTTCTACATTAATACGTATACAAAAATTGTAAATTTTTGGAACGGCTTACCTCTGCTTAAATTTCACCCTTCGCAACTGGTAGGTATGTGTGTGTACTGTGTATGTTTGTATGTTATTGCTCGACGCTAAAACGGTTGATCAAATTTGGATGAAATGTAACACAAAGTTAGACTATGATGTGAAGATATATTAAGTAGGATATAACTATTTTTAGGCACCTAGTATCTTGTGTATTGAAGAATCGACACATATCAGAATATTTATATCCAAAAACTACTTTACTGGAAACATGTAGAGCTTCAGTTTTGAACATTTCATTTAAACTTTGTACAATATTAAAAGTTTGTTTCCAAAGGCATTGGGAGACAATTGTACCTCAACTTTGCAGGATCCAGTTGAGACTACAAAAGCGGTTAGTTTCACTTCCAATTTGATTAGTTTGTTAACCGCTAATTGTAATTGTAAAATTATCTGATTTATTACTCTTTTTACTGATATTATTTATATTAAATAAGGTAAAAAGTATATATATATATAACCTTACTTAATATAAATAATATCAGTAAAAAGATCAAAATATAATAAGATCATATATAATATTATTACGAGTACGGAAACGAGTTCATGCTCCCTACTTTTACGCGACAACAGAACGACGGATAGTTTAAAGTTTTACGATCAAAAGAGGTTCTCAATGCGAATGTTTTTTTTTTCTATATGGTACGCGAATCCTGTGGCAATAATTGTAAATAAATTTTCACAATTATTCTTACTAGTGTTTGCTCAGCAGTCGAAATTAGACCATAACAATCATTTTAGACAGCCAAAAGCGTCATGATTAAGTTAGCTGCAGAAAGCGACATGACGAAGTTAGCTGCATTCCTTTTATAAAGAGAGTTGTGACATACGCGATGAAACCTTTAGCTATTTTTGTCCTGTTACGCCAAAGAAGTATAACTTCTTACGTGCGTACATAAGTACATACATACGTTTTTCATAGTATTGTTTCATAATTAATTGAGAGTATAGAACGTCATAACTTCAAAATAGTGTGTGAAATATGCTTAAAAAAAGATGTCAAAACAGTTCATATTCTACAACAGGAATAGCTAACAGTTAATTGCCGTAAGTGAAAAAGATACCTTCTAGAAAGGATTTTTGACTTTTCTAAGTTTTGAGAATGTTATTTGTTCGTGATAAAAGTGAAATTATTGGTGGAAAATAGTGCTAAGTGACTGTAAACTGATAAAAATTACTTGTGAATTTGCAAACATTAGCTACTTTTTACTAGTCGTCCAATCTCGCTTCAGTAAGGCGTATTATAAAATGCCTTTGCAAAGGGCTGATATTCAATGAAAAACTTTGATATATCAAGATAAAAATATGTCATAATAATTCAAGCAACTATTTCATATTCAAATGTCACGCCATCTTGCAATTACGTTGCTGCGTGACCAACAAACACATTCTCATTAAAAATATTAGTAGATTTTTGTTATAACTTACGTATCCCATATAGAAACTAATCCTTAGTTAGAGGGTATAAAAATTTACGATATGACAAGGATTCGGATGAGATTAAGGTGGAAAGAACTCCACGTGCGGAACATAAAATTCATACTTTACTCACGAAAAGTAAAATTAGGGTCGTCATATGTAAGCAATGGAAATAAAATGCTCCAGCTGTTATTGTTCATTTTGTTTCGTACTTCACATTTATATGTCATGTGAAAATGAGTGTGTTTGTTGCTTATAAAAAATGAAATATATATGTATACTAGCATTGCACGCGGCTCCGCCCGCGTTCAGGTGACCAAAAACCAAATTCTTAGGTTTTAGATATTAGTATACTCTTATATTGCAGTTTTTATATTTTTTCTCAAAAATGAAATATTTTCCCGCGGTAAAAAATATCCTATATGTTGACCCGGATAACCAGCTATCACCATACCAAATTTCATCAAAATCCTTCCAGTGGTTTTTCTGTGATGCGGTAACAGATAGACAGACAGACAGACAAAAATTCTAAAAACTATAGATTCGGCCTCTGTATCGATAATAATGTCTATTTCAATAAGATTTTCCAAAAAATATTTAATGTACAGATTCGGCTTAGTTAGAATTTTATTATATGTATAGATTAACTGTTAGCAAGGAATATGTCCTAAATGATGGTTTATAATGTTTTTCTTCATAAATAAACTTATCCAATGAATAAGTAAAAAGTATCAAAATAATTACTGGTTTAACTAAAAAGGTAATTAAAAACACTTTAAACGTAATTAATTATTCTACCCTTAGGGACTTGGAATTTTTTCTTAAAATTTATATGGCACAACCCACTTGACAACCATGACATTCAACTTATTAAAAATACGTTTAACTTTTTGGCGATTATTCAGTTTTCGCGTAGATATCGCGTAATATACACACAAAAAAAAAAATTAAATTGAGTTTTGGAATTTGAAATTGAATTATATGACACGTTTTTATTTGCATTTTTAACTAATAATTAAACAATCATAAAATATCTAATAGAGTAAAAAAACAAATAACTTTAACGCCTTTATTGAAGTATTAGCACAGATCATATAATAATGTTTAACTAAAATTGTTTTAAAAATAATAATTGACTATGAACAAAAGCCCATCGACTATTTATAAGAGCCGTAATAAACTGACATATGCAGTACAAAATAATATGACAAGAGATTAATATCTCATTAATGGTTTAAGCTGACATTGACATTAGAGGCCAAAATAAAAAAAAATATAATTATAAATTAAATTTAAAAAAAAAACCTACGCAAATTAATTGTCATTTAACGATTACTCTTACACCGCAGGACCGATATTAACCAAAATAGCTAAAAACCACCGCAAGGAAATTGGCTTTCAAATGAAAAAAACCGCATCGAAATCGGTCAATCCGTTTGAGAGCAACGTTACGTTTACGTTAAACGTTAACGTCAAACTTATAACACCACTCTTTTTGCGTCGGGGGTTAAAAATGCCATTACTGTATAATATGCAAAAATTTGCTCAACTATACAAGTTTAACAAGTTGCTAATTTATTTTAAAATTGACTAGATAATTAGTACACTACCGACTACCGAACATCTCCCACAAGCCTGATAAATTTTAATTAAAGCTTAATTAAAATTGGTAGACTAGATTTACAGCACTAACTGGGTATTTAATAATGTGTTTAAGTTTATCTTTATATATATAATTCTTCTGTGAGTGTGTATGTCACTGAACTTCTCTCAAACGACTGGACCGATTTTGATGAAATTTTTTGTGTGTGTTCAAGGGGATCTGGGAATGGTTTAGATTCACAATTTTGTCCAAAAAGTTTGAAATTTTCAAATTAAAGACGTGTAGACAGGACAACGTCTGTCGGGTCCGCTAGTTTACTTATATAATAATATTATTAATACCTATTTTTTGTAAGAATAATGTAATAAGTAAGATTTTAGTTAGGAGCAAAGGATGTAGAGTCAACTATTCGAATTTAATTCTAAATGTTTGTTTTCATATTGAAAAACTTTGTGTTAGTTATATTTTTATATAAATATTTGGCTAATGAAAGGTTGAGAGCGACCCATTTCGAGCAAAACGGTCAGTGGCATTAAATTATTTTTGATTTTCATATTATTCAAAGTTACAATACGCAAAAATCCCATGCTACGAGTATAATTTTTATCGAAAATTAGTATATCCAGAACAATAGCTAGATTTATAAATTTATAATTTTAAAATATGTGGAAAATTTTCATTTTTTTTTTTTGATAAATTGCAATAGTATTTTATATTGGCCTGATTCATCACTAATTGCTTCCGGGTGCATTATTGTGGAATTTTATCTGTGCTGTGGACTTATGTATGTACATCCTAGATATGTGTAAAGGTTTATAACTTCTATATATTTTTGGTCAGTTTCAAAATAAGAAAAATGGTACTATTTATGTATTTATTTCTTTATACAAACAAATCATTAACTATAAAAACTAAAGTTAGTTTGACACGCGTCTACGTACGTTTATGTCTTTTATCACTATATTATTCATGACTAAGTATAAAAATATAAATTACTTTTAATATAAACTAGAAATAAAATTTTCAGAAAGTTAAGAGTAGCTACGAATACATATATATATATACATATATATATATATATATATATATATATATATATATATATATATATATATATATATATATATATATATATATATATATATATATATATATATATATATATATATATATATATATATATGAAATATATGTACATTTAATCTACATAACATTATGGCATAGTTAAAAATTGCAAAGTAACTAACTGGTCTTCATTACATGAATAGAAATAGCTAAGCTATCATTTGCATTTAAAATACGTTTTTATGTTGTAAGTACTGGCTTGTTATGTGATTGTTCGTTTTTTGTATATATTTTCGTATAAGAAACCTGTTTCTTATGTGATACATAGGAGCGGGATTCGTGATTTAGCTTTAGGAACGCTAAACCAGTCGATCCAGACAGCACTATTCAGACCTGTTCGCTAAAACTAGATTACACCTACGCCTGTTTTTGTATAATTCGAATTTAATTTGTATTTACTAAAAGGTTTGAATTAATAACATAAATTAAACAAGCAATTACCAGTTATATGAGGTATTTTAAAATTATAAAAAGGCACAGTTATTTTATTTACACACTAGGTTTTTATGTGGCTCCACTCACCTATAAATAAATAAATAATAAATATGTTGGGACATTGACACACATCACCATCTCCGGTTCCATGGTAAGCTACAAGGCTAGTGTTATGGATACCAGATAGTTGATATACTACACATATATATAACTTTAAATACATAGATACATATTTTATGAATGAATATCGCATACATTTAGGCATGAATAATAATTATCGCTTCTCTAAGTACGTCCTAGGTGCCTAAACTTATTCTGTGTGTGTAATAATATGTATAAATTGATACTTAGACTACCATTTGCTCAGTGGTAATGCGCTCGCTTTAAAAAGGGATGGCAGCGGGTTCAAATCCCGTGTCTCGCACCTCTGATATTTTCATGTGCGAACCATTTCCTACGCGATTACTACTTGTCTTACGGTAAAGGAAAATATTGTAAGGAAACCTTAATGTCTGAAAGAAACTACCAAGTTTTCAATAAAATATTGAAAAGTCCGCCAATCCGCATTTGGCTAGTGCTCTCTCGCATTGAAAGGAGGCCGGTGCCCAGCAGCGGGACGTGAAAAAAGGGCTATATACATATGTAGGTACTTCAGGTCTGTCTGTGTACTACATTATATCATACACACAGAGTTTACACAAAATAATAGTAGTAAATCTATACTATACATGAGATATACAATATATATACAAGTTTCGATATATGTATCTCTATTACGTCTCCTCCGTTGCGATCTGCGATGCCATGCAGGCATCCCATTTCGTCACGCCGCACCGTTCACATGTGAAAAATCTTATTGTAATACTTTTCTATAGATTTTTGTATTTAACTTAAAAAAATATTTTTTATATAGTTTGAACTGTACATAGAGTGATTTTTCCATCAGAACAATATTATGTAATTCTAGCGGCTAGCTGTGAAACCCATAGACGTCATTGTATGTATGTATTGTTTTTTTAATAAATAATTAAAAAAATATATGCTGGGACATTAACACACAGCACCCTCTAGTTCCATGATACGCTACGAGGCTTGTGTTATGGATACCAGATAGTTGATACACTACACATATGTAACTTTAAATACATACACATTATAAATATAATAATATAAACACCCATGACTGGAGTACAAACATTCATGGTAATCACATAAACGAATCTCAGCGGGATTAGAACCCGCGACCGCTGGCCCAGCAAGTTGGGCCCACTACAAACAGAGCCAAACGTGTCGTCATAATAATTACGGCGTTACAAAATTATTACTTGAATACATATTAACAATTTTTCCTTTTGTACCCAATCAAAATACATAAAGATGCTATCGCACTGCATATTGGCATAGCGGGGACAATGTGTTGTTTAACAAATATAAATTTTGCTCAAAATATCGAAGCGTCAAAAAGGCGGTAGTTATTAAAAGGAAAAAAAAAAATTTTTTTTAAACCTCACTCAGTCTAATAACATATAGTTTGGTGTAAAATAACAAATTAATCATTTATTTTGATTCATTACTTCAAATAGATGGAAAATTTTGATTACATAAAGGTCAAAACAAAAAAATAAAACAATATATTTCAAACATCCGTTTACTTATTCAAGCTTACATTGAATACTTCGTTAGGTATTTGTTGAATAAATAATTACAACGGCGTTATTTACTCTAGTTTATAATCAAGCAATTTGAGCGTCCTTTGATGGAAGCTCGCTACTAATTGCTCTACAGATACCGATAAAGAATTATTTGCCAGCTCATGTTAAAAGACGTAATACCATGGTTCGACGTAGTTCCATGGTTAGAATGGGTTTAACCTATTACTGATTTATAAAGTATGAATTCTATTGATTAAGATATAAGATTTAAAAAAATAAGCCAATTTTATGATTAGTATTACTGTATTCCGTAGTTTAATTTGCATTTCTTGAAGTATTTTTTATAGACTTTACAAACCCTTCAATTTTCCCTAAAATTAAATAATTTTGATATTAACATAATATTGTATTGATTCAACTGCCTCGGTGGTGTAGTGGCTAGCATGTAAGGCTGCACACCCGGAGGTCCTGGGTTCGAGTCCCGGGTCGGGCCAAGTTTAGTTATTGAGTCTCTCTGTATAGTAAGTCTCAGTAACAGCCCGGAGTTTGGAAGTTGGCGGTGTTTAACCCCCGTGCCTCGGAAAGCACGTAAAGCCGTCGGTCCTGCGCCTTAACTCTCACTGGTCGTGTCGAGCAGTCGTCCCACCGAAGTATGAGAGTGACAGGAATAGAGAGTGCACTTGTGCCTGCGCGTACACTTGTGCACTATAATATCTCCTGCGCAGTTGGCTAGTCTCAATGAGATTGGCCGCCGTGGCCGGAATCGGTCAGGAGAACATCATCATTGTATTGATTGATTGATTACGTTAATATATTGTGAAAATAATTAACGTTTTGCTTTTTCATAGTATTATATGTTAAAAATATTCTGCACCAAAAACAAAAAAAAATTACTCTAACGTCAGAACGTTAAAATAAACTGAGCCGTCTTAAATTATTAAAGAGACATATATTTTTAGAATTTGTGTAGTCGAGATTAAAATTTTCCGTCGTTTTGTGTTTGTTCAGAAATGTTTGTGCAGATATTTTAAAAGAGTAGCATTTTGGTAAATGCGGACTAGATGAGTTTACATTTCACAAGGTAGAATGGATTTGTTCCATTCGTGCTTAGTTCTTGAATAATAAATGGAGCGCCAGTTAGCCGACACACGTGGGTGGCAACCCACATTGCACGGAGACACGTATTTAATTTATCAGGTGGATATAAAGTGACTTTTCATTTGATTTTATCTATAAACTAGCATTGCTCGCGGCTCCGCCCGCGTTCAGATGACCAAAAACCAAATTCTTAGGTTTTACATATTAGTATACTCTTGCAATGCAGTTTTTGTATTTTTTCTCAGAAATGAGATATATTCCCGTAGTAAAAAGTATCCTATATGTTGGACCCGGATAACCAGCTATCATCATACCAAATTTCATCAAAATCTGTCCAGTGGTTTTCTCGTGATGCGGTAAACAGACAGGCGGACAAAAATCCTAAAAACTATAGATTCGGCCTCTGTATCGATAATAATGTCTATTTCAATTAGATTTTCCAAAAAATATTTAATGTACAAATTCGACTTAGTTACAATTTTATTATATGTATAGAAATATCTAGGAATTTGCTATTGAACTTAACTGTTGGAGTCCCTTAAGATGTTTATGGAATTTTCTCGATAAAAGGTAAATTACTTTCTTATGAATGCGATAAAAACCATAGAGAAATTATTATCTATCGTATTTTGCATGAGTAGAGAGTTTAAATTGGTTGAAAGAGAAGTGAAAATCTAGTGTAGTTAACTACACTAAGTAAGGAAACCCATTTAGTGCAAGTAAGTGATTATGGCTTTTCATCTGTAACACAAAGACGAAGCTTTTCTAAATATTTGACAAAACTTAATTTTGCCTTCAAAACATTATTTTAAATAAAAGATGTAAAACAAATCTTACCTTGACACTGCGTGTCTTTTGTTATGAATAGCAGAAAAGCGGCGATTGTAGCAAATCTCCAACGACGCCGCCCCATTTTGTTCTGCTTCATTCACCTTACCATTGATAAATTTCGAGAGAGTTTCTTATTCATAGAAATTTTCAAATTGTTAAAGTCCACTGATTTATTTTACATTCCATTTTTGGCACAAGTTATTATTAAATCATGCCGTCGGCCATACATCTGAAACAAAATACACATAAATTAAATTTTCGAATATTAATTTTTTTTTATTTAATACATATATTATTAAAAACATAACGCGCCTCTTTGGTGAAAGTTTTGTTATTAATCTGTGAAATTATATAATGGTGCTTTCTACATACAAATACATGTAAATTACCCATACTTTGATTATGAATATTTAATAGTAAAAAGTGTCCTGAACACATATATTTTATATTAAAAGCAAAAAACAATATATATATATATATATATATATATATATATATATATATATATATATATATATACTTTAGTAAGTATATAATAGGAAATATATATCAATATATCAAGACATTAACACACAGCACCATCTAGTTCCATGGTAAGCTACGATGCTTGTGTTATGGATACCAGATAGTTGATACATTATACATATATAACTTAAAATACATACATATTATAAATATAAGCACCCTTGACTGGAGTACAAACATTCCTGCTCATCACACAAACGAATGCCCCCAGCGGGACTCGAACCCGCGACTGCTGGCGCAGGAAGTAGGTCACTACAAACTGAGCCAAACGTGTCGTCAAAGGAAAGGCAATTATCAGTTTTTATTAGCGTCAAGTTAAGTTGAATGCGGGACTCGATGCCATCTGTTTTTTGCTATCACGCTAATTATTAAGTCGAGGGATGAACGAAATGAAAATACTTTGATGAATGTTGTCTGTATAAAGGAAAAGACTTCTAAATAAAAGCACAGTGAAAAGATATTATAGATCAAGAATTATATAGCTGTGTTAGCTTTTTAAGTATGGCGCATTGGCCGCTTGTTTGTTTAGTGTTGTTTAATGTCAACAGTTAGATTCAGTCCTTCATCTATTGGAGACAGACAAATACATATAAATATGATCTTCCAGAAAGGAATATGTTAAACATTATCATGAATAGAAAGGAATCTGAAAGTGAATTATGAAATAGGGAATCCCTAAGCAAGAAAGGCGATATGCTTACTACTTATGATGATTAAATATAGTTACCTACCTAATAAATTGATAATTGATGTATGTATGTATGTAGCTAGTAACTATATACCCTATACCTTATAAATAAATAATAAATAAATATGTTGGGACATTAACACACAACACCATCTAGTTCCATAGTAAGCTACAAGACTTGTGTTATGGATGCCAGATAGTTGATACACTACACATATATAACTTTAAATACATACATATTATAAATACCTATGACTGCAGTGCTCATCACACAAACGAATGCCTCCAGCGGGACTCGAACCCGCGACCGCTGGCACAGCAAGTAGGGTCAAATAGAGCCAAACGTGCCGTCAAATTATATATATTTTACAATCTAGACGAATTCTATATACATATATATATATATATATATATATATATATATATATATATATATATATATATATATATATACATTGTTATATAAACCCTACGTTTCTTATTTGTTCCGTGAATTTCAATAAATTTGAAATTGGATAAAATAAGTAGAGCGCAACGAACTGTCGAGAGGTTAAACTTGGTTGGCTTTGTAACTGATGATGTATTGAAAAGATTCTAAAAGTATTGCAATAGTTGTTTTAGGCAGGTGTAGATTTGAACTAACACAATATCATATAAATTGAATACTAGTGGTTAAAAATCATTCCTTTATAAATAAATACAGACTGAAAAAATTATAATCAGTTTGGGACCGATTCTAAAAAATATATTTATAAAATTCCACCCAAATATGTATGTTTTTTGTATAATAGTATAATAACATACATATACTTATATGATGATACTTTTGCCAGTTTTAAACCGATTTCATGGTGAGTTTTTTAAAGTATAGGTTACAATAAAATTTCCCATAAAAATTGACCCCAAAGGTGGAATAATTATATGTATTATTAGATATTTTGTGACAGGAAATTCAATAACATCGAAATCTATGCAGGATGTTACGTTAAGGGATTTCCATATAGATGGATGTTCCATGTGCTATCCCATGGGGACTCATCGTTTTCCTCGGATATAGGTAATATGATTAATTATTAATTGATATATTGATTGTTTATTACAGTAGAGTCTTTAACTAACAGATTTTTGAATTATTTTAAAAATAATATGAATTTGATATTATAAATGCGAATGTGTGTTTGTTTGTCCTACTTGCATGTCGAAACAGTGTGACGGATTGGCGTGATTTATTGTGTGGAGGGCTGGAGTTTGATATAGACTTCTTTTTATTGCGGGAGATTATCTCAATCCCACGGAAAAACACGTTATAATAAAACCCATAAGAACTCATCATACCTATGTATGTATATCTATAATATAGTTTGTATATCTATTCCATACTAACATTAAAACTTATGCAGATAGTAAATAGATAAAAAGAAAGTATTGATCCGACAATTAATGTATATACAATATGACTTACGAAAAAATAAACATTCATTCAAAAAGATTTTTTTTTTTCATTTTATCAACGAATCCCTTTTCTCTAAGCAAAACAAACAAAAATATGTAGCTTTGAATAACAGTCAGAAAAGTTATAGAAAACTTGTGAAAGCTTTTGTGTAAATGTAACTATCGTCCACACATGCCCATAAAGTAAATATATTGAACTTTGGTAAACAATAGTAGAAAACTTAATAAATTTTGTTATATTTTATGCATAAATCTATAAATTTTCTTTTATTTTATTAAGTATAAACTATATTTTAAAAAGGATCTGATTGTTAACATAATATCTAATCATTGGGTGTCGTTTTATTTTGTTTTTGTTAGTATTGTTGAAAATCAAATAATAATATATGCCTCCATGTTCTTTCCACTGGTAGTGCAAAAAACGTTTCAAAATCAACGTGTTTTTCAAATAATTTAAGCGTGCTTGTTTACTGTATCTTTAGTCTTTAATCCGACAAAGGTAGATTACGATATCTGCTACGTTTCTGTATCTGAAACGAAACAATTTCTACATTGTCCGTACATATTCCCCTAAAATATTGCACCAAAGCAGCCGCAATACAGATACATAATCCACGCACTAGAACAGTTGTCAATAACAATAAAATTAAGGGGCTTAGGCAATCGTTGAAGAATAGAAATTTAATTCGCCAATGTCATCTGAAATCTATACAATCTATCTATATATATATATATAATAAAATTGTAACTAAGTCGAATCTGTACATTAAATATTTTTTGGAAAATCTAATTGAAATAGACATTATTATCGATACAGAGTCCGAATCTATAGTTTTTAGAATTTTTGTCTGTCTGTCTGTCTGTCTGTCTGTTACCGCATCACGAGAAAACCACGGGACAGATTTTGATGAAATTTGGTATGCTGATAGCTGGTTATACGGGTCAACATATAGAATACTTTTTACCGCGGCAAAATATCTCATTTCTGAGGAAAAATACAAAAACCGCAATGTAAGAGTATACTAATATGTAAAACCTAAGAATTTGGTTTTTCGTCATCTGAATGCGAGCGGAGCCGCGGGCAATGCTAGTATATAATAAAATTCTAACTGAGTCGAATCTGTACATTAAATATTTTTCGGAAAATCTTATTGAGATAGTCAATATTAATCGACTTATCTTAACGAGACCACTAGACAGATTTTGAGGAAATTTGGCATCATTGGAATGTTTATCCGGGTTAACATATAGGATACTTTTTACTGCGGGAAAATATCTCATCTCTGAGAAATCTATACTAACCGTTAAAACTTAACTAGGGACGAACCCGAGCTAAGCAAGGGTGAGTCGGTAGTGTAAAATAAATATTATATATCAGAATGACATGTTATGTCTATGGCACGTCATTTCGATACAATTTTAAAAATATCTATTTCTAAACGGTTCTAGAATGATATCTTACCTGAGCCTCTAGATTACATAATAAAACACGTTGATCGTTTATTTAGGTTCTACGTAAGAGCGCGTAGTGAAACGTGACGCGCACTACGTCAGCTCGTGAAAGCGCGTTCCGGCTCGCCGCACAGTTTCTAGCTAATGCTGTAGCTCTATCGTATTGTACTCAAACCTTTTCAAGGTTGGTATACAAGTGTTTATTGTTTTATAACTCTAAAATATTACATATCTATTCGTATTTTATTACTGTAATTGTTTTGTGTTAAGAATAACGAAGCGTGAAATCGACGCTCGTCATGATTTCCAGTTTGTTGTATTAATTTCTTTTTTATTTAAGGAGTTGTAAATAATATATAATTTACTGGGTGTCTGGTTTCTTTTTATATTGGAAGATCCAAAAAATATTTTATGCCCATAAAAATTTCGCTCCCCCTTAAAACCACGTCATCCATGCCAAAATTTTAATAATAATAATAATTATTTTGTATATGCATTATAAATATAGATATATTATACTATATGCATAGTATATATATATATATATATATATATATATATATATATATATATATAATTTACTTTTCACCTGTAAATCTAATCGTATACTATATAAAAATATCATAACTTCTTTTAATTTAGTTTTTATTAGTGATTTTTTTAATATCAATTTACTGCTTTCTAAAGATTATTATATATATTTAAAAAAGTCGCATAATACCGGCTCGGAAGAAGAAACTAACCAGCCACTCTTTGTACTTACCCTGCTATCTTATATGTACATACATATATCGCTATTTCTACACAAAGATAATTGCATAAAGTAATGTACCTCAGAATAGCCTTTTATAATATCTCCATTGCGCATGAAAACTAATATTGTTGGGAAAATACAATCTTTCCACAACAAAAGCTTATCAAACATATTGTGAACGTAAAACTGACATGTAATAACTAAATAAAATTATTCATGCATAAAATAGATATGTTTATGTTTTGTGGCTCCCACCACATTAATTATTCTCACCACCCTTGAGCATGTTTCATTTAATATTACACGATAAGCAAGGGTTGCTTTTGTTATAATTATAGCGATGTTTGTTAAAATATCAATGTTTCTTTGATCGGTCTAATCATTAGTCAACGAGCCTTATAAAACCTAAGCTAATGATCATTGAATGTAGAATGACGATGATGATGATGATGATGATTGATGTTGATGAATGATGCTTAGTGTCATCCTTGCTTCGTTCAAGGGTGGCTTTGAGCAACTTTTACAACCGACAGCTAACTTAATACTTATTCAATGGGAACCATTCTGTCTATATCTATGTATACAAATCCTTTGTCACTCTCCGGTCCATAAATACATATATATCTAATGTTGAAGAGATTTTCATAAAATTTTATATAACACATAATTTTATTTATATATTTTATTACATCAGAAACATGGTCGTTGTGGCTCAATATGGCATATGGCGCTATTAGTAACGTCTTCTATAAGAAATTAGAAAAAAATACAGAATGGAATAATATTCCAATTTTTTTTTTCTTTATTAAGAGAGATCTGTCAAATGCTGGGCTTATAATAAAATTTTGCCAGAATTAATTAATATCATCACATATGTAATGAAACGAATATAATTTTCATGATTAGATATGATAAATGATGACGTACCACAAATTTTAAATGTATCAGTTACATGTATCATAACATTTGTTTTTTTTAAGGTTATACTTCTTTTGGGACGTTTGAAAAAAAATATGAGAGTATCACGACGCACGCGCACATCGACAGCCAAAAATCGACATGATGAATTTAGCTGATAACTGGTTGTTGCCATGGTAACCGTTGTTATTGTCTGATTAATTTTATATAATATTATATTCTTTCTTTAAATGATATTCTAAAAATATATGATTGTAATATGCCTTATTTAATTATTGATTTGTTTTAATTTAATTGTGATATTTGCCAAAGAAGTTTTACTTCAACCGCGCGTAAAGGTTCCACGCACCCTTTTTTTTTAACTATAAATAAATAATAATAATAATATTTTTATACGTATTATATTTATGTATCATCGTTTTTTAGTTTTATGTAACAATTTCAACGATTTTATTGTGTTCAGTGAGGAAAATTATTATAATTAGATCGTAGTAATAAAGAAAAATGAATGAAAAGAGTGGATATGACAATAATGGATTCGTTATATCGGAAAAACATGTTCGAATGGAAAAGGTTAGTATACTAATTATTTGTTATTTTTTTTACAAGCTTCATTTCGAGAAGTTTAGTTTTTACTTCGACAATTTCGCCATTCTATTTAATTTTTTTTCTAATATAAATGTTTTTGTTTCTCTTCTATAAATTTAAATATTATAATAGTATTTAATTTAAAAATTTAATTTTAAAAGTTATGTGAGCTAGACATTATAACACGGCTAATGCAAGTAAATTTCATTTAATATCTTTTTCAACCGACTTCCTCAAAAAGG
The DNA here is from genome assembly GCA_951806755.1 of Brenthis hecate. Lineage (NCBI taxonomy): Eukaryota > Metazoa > Arthropoda > Insecta > Lepidoptera > Nymphalidae > Brenthis > Brenthis hecate. The sequence continues at coordinate 1,845,439 of OX638264.1, forward strand.
AGGAGGTTCTCAATTCGGCTGTATGTTTTTTTTATGTTTGTTACCTCAGAACTCCGTCATTTATTAACCAATTTGGACAATTTTTGTTTTGTTTGAAAATGTATACCAGCCGATACAAAACAAAGCACACCGACTTCGAAAATATTTGATTAGGTATGTATAGTGAATGAAAACTACCAATCAGTTATTTTTTACTTTTTAGTGCTTTTGTTTGAAGTCGGTTGTTAATTTGTTTGTAAAAAGTTTTTATTTAATTAATTTATCATTCCTGTTACAAACAGAGAGTTGTGACGTACGGAATGAAATTTTTAGCTATTTTTGTTCTTTTAAATAAAACTACCTGTTCGAATTATTTCGCAGATTTATTTTGATTTTTTGGTTCCCGACGTTTCGAATGCTTTACAACAATCATGGCCATGGAGAGACTAAGGTTATAGACGTCTCAAAGGTGTTTTAAACTTGTTACAGACAGTACGTATTGTATTGACATGTTATAAAAATAAGCTATGAACCTTTTTCTTCACTGTTTATTTGATCGATTTTCTTCTTTTTTTTTTGTTTAGTAGCTATTGGCGAGCTTTAAGTGTTATAAATAAAAAAAGCAGTCAAATGAAAACTTAAAACTATAAACAAACAGTTGTTTTTTTTTTGGATATTCAAATTAATTGTTTGATCTTAAATTAAAATTTGTAAATTAAAACTGTTTACATTTATCTGGTTTTGTCATTTATCGGCACTCTGAGTGTTAGCGCTAACACGTCACGTGACCATGTCGATGACGACTTACATGAATTTACTCCCCATCCAAACCTGCCTATAGAAGTTTTCACTTTAAAAAATATTGTGGTCGAATTTCGACCACTTGTCAATAAATCCGTCATGGCAAGGTATCAAGATCGTGAGAGATGACATAATAAATGTATTGTATTCAGCCCTTTTTAACGTCCCACTGCTGGGCCTCCCTTCAGTACGAGCGGAATCAGGCCATAGTCCACCACGCTGTCCAAGTGGGTTGGCGGACTTCACATGTCTTTTGAAAACTTGCTAGATTCTCTCAGACATGCAGGTTTCCTCGCGACGTTTTCCTTCACCGTTAAGACAAGTGGTAATCATGTTGAAAATGATTCGCATATGAAAATATCAGAGGTGCGAGACCCGGGATTTGAACTCGCGTCACTCGGTTTCTCAAGCTAGCGCGCTACCACTGGGCTACCACTGCTTTACAATATATGTATAGGAAGTCAAAATCATATAAAAATACTGTTAATTGTTGAATGTAATAAATTCTTAAAAAAAATCATTCTTCGAAGCGATCCAAGTCGTTACACTTTTGTTTTTTTTCTTCGCATTCCTTCGACTAGAAAACTTCTTACCTTATTACAATCGAGTCAATAATGTATCGATACTTACATCGATACTTACATTTATATAATCGCCATTACAAATAGAAAGCTAAAAACGTATGAAAATTACATGTAGTTAAGCGCTACTATTAATGGTCGAAATATGTCATTCCCATTAGTATTATGACAGTACAATTAATATAATACGATATTGATTATTGAACGAGTATTTCGTCAAGAAGGATTGTTGTAGCTTCATATAGCATATATCCTAAGAATAAAATTAATATTAAACGTATAATAGTAATTTATTCTTTATTACAGAATTTTCAAATAATTGAATAAATAATCAACTTTTACTTAAAAAAAAACACAATTTAAAATAATAATTTGTTATTATGCCACCCTTAAAATTTTCTCAAGATTTACATCCTCCGTTTTGGAGATGATTAAAAAAATTAGATCTAATAACACGGATTAGAAATCGTATTAAAAAAATCTATAATATTTGTCTTTAAATCGATTCGAATCGAGTGGTTTATAAATCAGAACACGGCGATTACAGTATTCAAAAACAAATAGAACGATCGAACTGATTTTATTGTGGCTTTTATTCAATTTTATACTCCGAATAAACAATATTTGTTTTGTTTTAGAACAAGCTTTTATTTTTCAACAGACTATTTATATTGTATTTTATTGAATAACAAATTTATTATGATGGAACAACTTTAAAGATAACTATCATTTTAAAATAGATCCTCTTGGCCCAAGTGTAATTATATTTACCCGACCGCGACGAAGCTTAAAGGAGGGTTATGTGTTTGACTTGTATGTATGTTCTCTTAATGTGAATTACTAAGCGACTTAACCAATTTTCATGATTCGTACGTCATTAGATTTGTCTATGCCGGATATCAGGCGCAAATTTATCTGTTTTGAAAAAAATATATTTAAACCTATAATCGTGTGTAGTATCAAAGTAGAGATTTATTAGAGACAATTACAAAAATATATACAACTTATATGTTTAAAAATAGTTTAAGATAAAAAACTGTTATCTAAAATTGTATAGTTGCTAAAAACCTGTCAATAAATAGATATAAAAACAATAAAACTCGATTGCCATTGAAAAACGAGTTGACACTCGGTCATACATCGCAGCAAGTACAAAACTTGTATCCTTTTTATGTTTTTATTAGACTTTCTTAACTCAGCAACTAAACTTGGCCACATTCGCGACTCGAACCCAGGACCCTAACCTGTGTACTTTCTTCACTCTAACTTTGTTTTCTATTTTTTCAGATGTCCCACTGCGGGGCACAGGTTTCACGTCAATGCAAGGGGAATCAGGCCATAGTCCACCACGCTGAGAAAGTGCGGTTTACTTATTATTACTTTGTATTCCTTTCGAAAATTTGTTAGATTCTATTAGACATATAAGTATCCTCACGATGATTTCCTTCACCATATTAGCAAGGGGCAATCATGTTGGAATTTATTCGCATATAAAGACACCAGAGTTGCATGACCGAGGATTTGAATGCGCTTCACTTGGTTTCCCAAGCGAGCGCGTTATCATTGGTTATACCATTGCCTCTTTTTGGTTTATTTTTATGTATTATTATGTAACTATTTAGTATAATAAAACTGAGTGTTCACATGTTACTAAATCACGTTTGTTATATATGTATGTATGTATATGTATATTTCAAATATGTTTTCTACTTTTGGTATATTTATATCATATATCTATGTAAATGCAAGTGTATGCTTCACAAAATATCTGGGTAAACGTATAATTTTTTAATCATTATAGAATTGTTGTTTTATCACACATTTTGCTTTAGATTATTTTAATTACATTAGTGTTATATTTTTGCATAAGACTTAGCCTCTTTTCACGATTTTATTATTATCGTTTATAACCGCCTTTCTTATTATGCAACTTTTTACATATTTTATAGTTATTACATATTTATAGTAGTTGATTATGTAAAATGGAGAAACTATTACTTATTTATTTCAAATTTTATGCTTATTAAATTAGTGTTTTACCGCGACTTTGCCCGCGTAGTTTAATTAAGTATTACTCCATCTGAATAAACTTATAGCCTATATGTTACTCAGATGTAAATAATGTTCTCCTGACCGATGCCGGCCACGGCAGCCAATCTCATTGAGACTAGCCAACTGCGCAGGAGATATTATAGTGCACAAGTGTACGCGCAGACACAACGTGCACTCTCTATTCCTGTCACTCTCATACTCTGGTGGGACGACCACTCGACACGACCAGTGAGAGTTAAGGCGCAGGACCGACGGCTTTACGTGCTCTCCGGGGCACGGGGGTGAAACACCTCCAACTTCCCAACTCCGGGCTGTTACTGAGGCTTACTATACAGGAAGACTCAATAACTAAACTTGACCCGACCCGGAACTCGAACCTAGGACCTCCGGGTGTGCAGCCGTACATGCTAGCCACTGCACCACCGAGGCAGTTAAACTATACCCTATATGTTACTTGGATGCATAAGCTATATTATTGTACGGTTTCTTCGAAATCCGTTTACTAGTTTTTCTGTAAAAGAGAAACAAATATACATGTCTGTTATTATCATCTCCATACATCCTTATTCCTGACAAACTTTTGCATTCATATTTTTAGTATGATAATATGCCCTTTTATGCTCCACAATTAAATTAAATAAATATTAAAATTTGAAATGTATCTCTAATTGACTCAAAATTTTATTAACTTCTTCTTCTGTCTGCCCATTTCCAAAGTTACTTGGCTTCTTTCTTCTCTCTGCCCATTTCCCATGTTACTTGGGGTCGGCGCAGTGAGTCTTCCTCTTCCACTCTCCCTTATTACTCGTCATCTCATCATTCACCCCTTTCTCTTTCATGTCTTATCTCACACAATCTATCCATCTTTTCGTCGGTCTTCCTCTACCTCTCCATCCATATACATTCATTTCCATCACTCTTCTCGTCACATGCGCTTCGTCCCTCTTCTTCACATGTTCTAACCAACTTAGACAATTAACTATTTTATTGTAATTTTTGTGGATATATCAGATATATGTGCATATATAATATATGTATATTTCAATTATGTTTTCTACTTTTTGTATATTTATATCATTTTTTCTATGTAAATTCAAGAGTATGCTTCACCAACTATCTAGGTAAACGTATAATTTGTTCGTCATAATAAAATTATTATTGTATCACACATTTCGCTTCTGAATATAAATTTGATTACATTAGTGTTATATATAAGGGAAATAATAAAACTTATATTACTATTATATATTTCACATAAATGACAATAGTCTACTTTGACTATTGATTACTATGTATGAAAGCTAATTTTCAACCGACTTCCTCAAAAAGGAGGAAGTTCTCAATTCGGCTGTATGTTTTTTTTTATGTTTGTTACCTCAGAACTCCGTCATTTATTAACCGATTTGGACAATTTTTGTTTTGTTTGAAAGTGTATACTTTCAGATTGGTTCCATTTAAATTAAAAAAAAAATACCACCCCTAAGGGTGGAAAAATAGCTAATAATGAATTTAACCTACTTCTAATTGTCATATTGACTTGAAACTTTGCAAGTGTTTCTATTTCCGTTGATAGTGCAGCGGTTTGGTATCTGATGGTAAGGCCAGAAGGTGGATAGGTGGAACTCTTCAACGGCTAATAGCATATACTTTGAGTTTGGGCTTATTTTGTTTGATTTGACAAACCTAACATGTTAGAATCGGTTTTTAGAGCCAGAATCTTTAGTGTTACTAATAAAAGCGAATTTTAATTTGTAAGTCTTCGTATAAAAATTGGCATCAAAGTAACTTAAATGGTGTAAGCGAACATTTTATTAAAATACTTTCTTCTTACTTTGCTACTACTGTCTACACTAAAAAAGGAAAAATAAAAACTTTTTAACAAACAAATAAAAACCGAATTCAAACAAAAGCACTAAAAAGTAAAAAAAACTGATTGATAGTTTTCATTTACTATACATACCTAATCAATTATTTTCGAAGTCGATGTCAGCCGATACAAAGCAAAGCACACCGACTTCGAAAATATTTGATTAGGTATGTATAGTAAATGAAAACTACCAATCAGTTATTTTTTACTTTTTAGTGCTTTTTTGAAGTCGGTTTTTATTTTTTTGTTAAAAAATTTTTATTTAATAGATAGTTACTAAATGACAGTAAAGAGATGCTTACAGAAATCCTTAATTGGTAAGCAATATTACCCAACAAAAGTATTGCATGCAGTTAACGCAAGTGTGTAGAGGCAGATTTAAATTGCCACTATTGTGGTAATTATGAAACGTTCTCACGGCCGACGTATTGTCATTTGTGGGCCTAGCTTTAACTCTACTAATATTCAATTTGGTTTTTTACTTGTCACTATTAGCATTGCTGTATACCATTATATTTAACGATAATTTAATATGTCCTTAGTCAATGTAAATTTATTTCTGACTAGCATTGCCCGCGTCTCCGCCCGTATTCAGATGACCAAAAACCAAATTCTTAGGTTTTACATATTAGTATACTCTTACAGTACAGTTTTTGTGTTTTTGTATTTTTTCTCAGAAATGAGACATTTTCCCGCGGTAAAAAGTAGCCTATATGTTGACCCGGATAACCAGCTATCATCATACCAAATTTCATCAAAATATGTCCAGTGGTTTTCTTATGATGCGGTAACAGACAGACAGACAGAAAGACAGACAGACAGACAGACAAAAATTCTAAAGACTATAGATTCGGACTCTGTATCGATAATAATGTGTATTTTAATTAGATTTCCCAAAAATATTTAATGTACAATAAATTAAAATACAATATTTGACTTAGTTAGAATTTTATTATACGTATAGATTAAACATATTTAATAGTGATATTGTAAAATACTATAGACTTATTCTCGCTTCGCTTGAACGCATCCATTTGTAACTAATAGTAGCTTATGTGCTAGCGACTCACCCTAGTTTTGCTTCGGGTTCGTCCCTAGACAAGATCTATCCCACGGGAACCGTACATTTTTCCGGGATAAAAAGTAACCTATGTGCTATTCTAGAATATAATCTATATTTACTCCTTTCATCCAGATCGGTTCAACAATTCTGGCATGAAAGAGTAACATGCATCCATCTATCCATCCATCCAACCATCCATCCATCTATGTATTTTTCTATATTTGATAGCTTTTAAAATATCGTTGTTTAAAATTTAAATTGAAGATTAAAAGTACAGCAAAGATTAAATGAAACTAATTTGGAATTTCCATTACATTAAACATTACTTATTGAACACACTAGCGGCTTGTTTTTGCTCCGCTCAGAGCTAAACCGTAGCTCACACTTCCGTTAGTACTTTTTGCAATATCCCACAGGACTCATTTTATGTACAAAGATAAAAATATAGCTATACTTTTTAGTACTCTGCGGTCATAAACTATCTCCATAAAAATTATTCCCATCCGAGGCCCTGTCGCTGAGTTAAAAAAGGACAATAAATTTAGCAGAAGCATTTTAGGCGTTTATCATAATACTAGTGTCTGCCTGCAGCTTCGCTCGTATAGTTCATTTTAATAATTTTAATATGCCCCGTTCTTAAGGCTCGTAGCGTATTAGAAAGTCTTATTTACCGTCATAAATAAGCTGTAGAATGCAAAAAATATTATTTTAAAATTGGTATCTGGAATAATAGATCCTATTAAAAAAATATTAACTGTATTTAAAGTTATTTACTTTATAATATTAGCATATATTATGTTATGATTAAAACTCAAACATTACTATATAGATAAATAATAAATGAAGTTACTTTTACAGTGCAATTTAAATACATAAGGGAAAGCAAAGAAATAATCCAGTCTAAGCCGTCGTTAGTCTAGAAATGGAACAAAAGAGTTCGTAACGTCTTTTTTGTCGTTATTGTCGAATAGATGGATATTATTGTTGTCGCTAAGAACGCAATTAGTATGGTATATTACTGCTGTGGAGGTACTTGTGCTAAGTTATTTCGAGGCCAGAAAGATATTGGACACATATCAAGCCCAAATATTCGTGACCAAACAACATAAATATTTAGCTACTGACCTCTTTATAGAAATCTTATGTTATAATTGCTATTGGACGATAAAATTTAATTTTCATTTACGCGTAAATAGATTTTTTAAGGTTAACATGAAATAGTTTGTTAATTTTATTAAGGTTGTTTCATTTATGATTCAATGTTAGTATCATTTTATTAAACAAATTATGATTTCTTTATATTTTTTTACGCTCTTTTTTTGTAATGTATTCAGCCATTTTTTTTAACGTCCCACTGCAAGGCACGGGCCTCTCTTCAATACGACGGGGATCAGGCCCATAGTCCACCACGCTGGCCAAGTGCGGGTTGGCGAACTTCACATGTCTTTTGAAAACTTACTAAGTTCTCTCAGACATGCAGGTTTCCTCACGATGTTTTCCTTCACCGTAAGACAAGTGGTAATCATGTTGGAAATGATTCGCACATGAAAATATCAGAGGTGCGAGACCTGGAATTTGAACTCGTTTCACTCGGTTTCCCAAGCGAGAGCGTCACCACTGGGCTACCACTGCCTTACTGCACTGCCTATTTTGTAATATTTCATCATAACTTAATATGAAAACTCGAATCAAAGTTCGTATTTTTAAAATGCCCTTTTATTTTATTTATTTAGGGCAGAAACTTAGTTTTTTTTCCCTTATATGGTTACTTTAATTTATCAAATACCTACCCTACTATACCCTACCTCCCTACAACAAGCTACAAAACGGTGAATACAAAATTCGATATCACGAAATAATAACATGAATGAAATGAAAATTTATACATCAGTGACATGTGGTGTCATAGTGAAAAATGTTTGCCACAAAATTTATCGTATTTTCCATGAAAAATGGAAATGTTCGTGAATAATAGCTGTCAGCAACTTGAAATATCAATAAATTATGTTATGCACCAATCGACAAATAAAATTTGTAATTAACTACCAATGCAAGCGAAAAGCCCAATTTATTGCTTATAGGTATATCAATAAGGCTCAAAATAGATATCTTCAATTTTCTTGTTAATGGCTTCAAAGCGTGCCAGTTGCAGATTTCTTCGCCAATGGAACGTCGAATAGAGAAGACACGAAGAAAATTGAATAAATAAATAAATATGTTGGGACATTTCACACAGCACCATCTAGTTCCATGGTAAGCTACGAGGCTTGTGATATGGATACCAGATAGCTGATACACTACACATAAATAACTTTAAATACATACATATTATAAATATAAACACCCATGTCTGGAGTACAAACATTCGTGATACAAAAATGAATGCTCCCAGCGGGACTCGAACCCGCGACCGCTGGCACAGCAAGTAGGTTCACTACGAACTGAGCCAAACGTGTCGTCAATATCATATAGAATAGAAATCTTAAAAAATATATATTGGGATGACATTTTATGACTATAATAACATGAGTTTAAGCGACAAAACGATTAATTCTTTTTTTTTTTTTGTAGAATATCATCTTGTCTAGGCCAAGTTATTGTAATTCCTATCTATAATAAAATTTTATTGAGGCCAAATTTCAGCAAATATTATTTTGTGCATTAAATGAGTTTATTTTTATTTAAAAATTAAAAATATTTTACGTTGATAATTTTTTTTTTTTACTTGAAAAAATAGAAGATACTCAAAGTATACTTGAAAGAATACTTTGATATACATTTGAGGTATACTCGAAGGTGGTCCCATACGAATGAAAATAAAAATGTCCCAAAACCCCAAAACACTTATTTTTATGTGATTTTAAAGTACCATACTTTTACCATATTTTTCTTTAAAAAGAAATTGTTACGAATAGAAAAGCCAGTGAAATTGATAATAGAACTTGATATCTTGCTTGAGTTAATTTTTATTGTACTTTGACTATTTTAATAACGTAAAGAGAGATGAAAAATTAAAATAGACCTACAAAGTTTCTACATACTAATCATTTTTACAAGCTATTAAATATGAATTAGCCCATATACACACAACACAGTAGAAGAAAATTGAGAAAAACTCAACATTACCGTGACATACAGAGCAGAAACTGTATCTTTTACCGTCATTAGAACCTAGCATGAAATGTATCTACGCGTTTCAATGAACACGAGTGCGGCTAATTGGAGCGTAATAAATTTTATCGGTTTAAGTAACCACTCGAGCTATTATTTCATAGCAAATACCTTATGGCATTACTTTGAAGCTATCCGTTTCCATAAAGATTTTATTTTTTATTTGTTGATTAAATTATCAAAATCTATATTTCTTCTTCTTAAACTTCAAATCACTAATTTTATAGCCGCTTTTGCGACATTCGATATAGCAATTTGTCGCAAATCAAGCATGGCTTAGTTGAACAAATTTAAATTTGAATCATTATTATAAAAGTACTCTTATAATAAGCTTTGTTATTGAAAAGCCTTTACTAAATAAATTTTATTCAATATTTCGCTTATATAAAAGTAATGGACCGATTTTAACGAAATTTTGGTGAAGCGATAACTTATTACTCGGGTCAACATTTAGGATACCTTTTACTTCAAGAAAGTCTTCCTTTCCCACGGGAAAACACAATAACTGGTTTATCGAGTCCTCCTTAGAAACCTTCTGCTGGCTTAACCTTAGGATATACATCAAAACGATGTACTAAAAATTTTTAGGTCTTGAAAAGGCCTACAAAAAAGTCCTCAATCATGTCATGTCTTGATAAAAAAATACAGCCCAATTGAGAACCTCCTTCTTTTTGATGTCGGTTGAAAATACATATATTTTTGTGAATTAATTAATTAACGAATGAAAATAAAATAATAGCTAAGTTATATATTTTTATTAAGTTATAGATAGACTTTACTTGTGTATAGAGTATGACTATGAAGGTCAATAAGCTCAAACTGTGACACGAGAGTGTGGTATGTTTGCCGCATTCCACGTTGCTATTAGTAATAGGTTTACACGGGGTAAACAAGGCAAATAACCTATAACTATTACTTACTTTACTACCTGTAAATCTATTAAATAATTATAGAGATTGTCGTGGTATAAACACGTACACATACGTAAATATAATAAACTAGCATTGCCCGTGGCTCCGCCCGCGTTCAGATGACCCAAAACCAATAGGTTTTACATATTAGTATACTCTTACATTGCAGTTTTTGTATTTTTTCTCAGAAATGAGATATGTTCCCGCGGTTAAAAGTATCCTATATGTTGACCCGGATAACCAGCTATCACCATACCAAATTTCATCAAAAGCCCTCTAGTGGTTTTTCTGTGATACTGTAACAGACAGACAGACAGCCATCCAGACAGACAGACAAATAAAAATTCTAAAAACTTTAGATTCGGCCTCTGTATCGATAATGATGTTTATTTCAATAATATTTTCCAAAAAATATTTAATGTACAGATTCGGCTTAGTTACAATTTTACTATATGTATGTATAGATATACCAATATGACAATACTAGCGATTCTCTATATTGTCTTTGTTCTTTAAAAAAGGCTGGAGTGTTCAGAGAACCCTTAGGCTAAAGTGTAGAGGGGCGTAGGAGCAAGGAGGTTTACATGTGATCATACTAAAAAGGCAGTGTTAGTCCAATTGTAACAGGCTCGCTTTGGAAACCGAGTGAAGCGGGTTCAAACGGCGGGCCTATGGACTGATCTCCCTCGTATTTAAGGGAGGCCCATGTCCAGCATTGGGAAGTTAAAACGCGACGCAGATAACAATGATAGGTATTTTAATCATATGCCCGTCTTGACGATGAAACCTATGTTCTAATATTACTAATTTTCGTCCAAATCGGTTCAGACAGAATTATTTTCACATTTATAAAATTACTATGATTATATCTTCATACTAACCTGACCTTAATTTTGATGTTATTGTCCTAGCAAACAGCGCGTATAATTAATTACCCATGACCTAAAATTATGTCAATATTGCTATAAAGCTATAAATATTTATTAGATACTTCTTAACATACCTACATTTGATCAAGGTTTCTGTGGTATAATGTTGCTTGCTTTAAAAATATTATAAATGTAAATATGAAAAAACGACATGATATTCGATTTACAAAACAATCAATAAAGAATCAAATTTTTATCATTGTGTCGTCCTCAAATTATGTACCAGCCTACATAAGCTAAACTAGTACTATCAAAACATAAAGTAATGTAACATACGTATAAAACTTAATTTATGTATACTTATATTATAAAAGTTTGTGAGTTTGTGATTTTGTGACGTTATATGGGTAATCTCTGGATCTACTGAACCGATTTAGATGAAATTTGGTAACAAGATAGTTTGAGATCCCTATGAAGGATATATGATACTTTTTATCCGGGAAAACATGCCTTAAGGTTGTAAAAATGGGGATGAAAGTTTGTATTGGGAAGCAAGCTAGGGACGTACCCGAGCGAAGCGAGGGTTAATCGCTAGTACTAATATATAATAGTAATACAAAGGTGACAATTTTGTTTTATTATTTACTTGAACGCGCTAATATCCAGTCAGATTTCAATCATTTTTTTTGTTATAATTACATAATACATATATAGCCTATTTATTGTGTAAGGTTATATAGCATCACATATATATTTTTATTATTAGTATATTTTTATTAGTTATATTACATACAAAAGTATATAGGGAGCACATAGGCGGACTACATAGCACTTTTTATAAATAACGTTTTTTTTTATAAAAACATTAAATAGATGGCTTAAGTTTCTTACGCTACTTATCTATACACATGATAGAATAGTAACAAAGCGTAATCTGTACATGAATTATTTTTTTAAGAACAATTACTGTTATTTATTGTGTACAGATATATATATATATATATATATATATATATATATATATATATATATATATATATATTATATATATATAGATCACAACTCCAATTCAATATTTATTGAATTTTTTCTCTGTTTGTCCGTTTCTCTCTATATCAGTTTGCTTTCCACACAAAAAGTACTGAATACATTTTAACTAAAGTGTGGCAATAACTTACTACTCGGGTGTCGGGTCAACATTAAGCATATCTTTTACAGGAAAATCTCTTATTACCGTAACACAACAACTAGTTTGGCCGAGTTTTCGTTCGTACAAAAAAATTATATGATTTATCTCACAAAACTATTAGTAACATTGTTAACAATTTACATATTTATCATTTAAATTGCGGTAAAATCTCTGATTATCATAGGAAAATGCAATATTTAGCTCGAACACAAGTAATTCATAAATCATCTTTATATCTATGTTTTATTCTTATTAAACAAAATATTATCTATTATAGACTAACCACAGCTAATATAATATGTAGATTGTAGAATTATATGGAAGGCACTGAGTGATATAAAATGGCAGGCAACGCGAGTCCACATGCAATTTAACAATAGGTAGGTAGTAGTAGATTTTCAAGGGAAATAATATACGTTAAGAAAGGATTTGTTAAAGAAAAGCTCCTTACAGTACGCAGAGGGATGTATGTAGGTAAGTACAAGCTAGATGGAAGATCGATTCTGTATTAAGGAATATTAGATATTATACAGATAAAATATAGATAACCTTTGTGTTTAGGATTTTCATGTATTATCTGTACAAATAAATAAAGTTTGAGTGTCTGTTTGTATTGTCAAAGTAACAACATGAAATACTATATATACGGTACTTATAAGAAAACACAATTAAAAAAAACTCTGTCTGTCTGTTTGTTCCGGCTTATCTCCAAAACGGTTGGACTGATTTTGACGAAACTTTCACTGGCAGATAGCTGATGTTATAAAGAGTATCTATGGCTACTTTTATTTAAAAAAAATAATTAGGGTGTCGCTCAAAAAAAAAAACTTGCCTAGGGACGCACCCGAGCGAAGCAAGGGTGAGTCGTTAGTATATTCGAATACATCAATAGAAAGATCGCAGATAATTCCTGTATACCTATGGCTATATTATGTTGAGATTAACATTACACAAAAAGGCTTAGGAAAAAATATTATACAGAAAATGTCAAAATTAAATATATATACCGAATAGATGTTAGATTCATCCATTGCAATCTGTCTGTTATACAGTTCCAGACATGACTTTCTGGAATGTTGTAAACTAAAGTAATAGTTCATTCCAGAATCGAACTAGATTTTAACATATTAGTAAGTTATTTTGATATACGGAACAGCTGTGACCTCTTACAAGTTGGGAAAACTTGTTCAAGTAACACGATAAAGATAGATTTATACTGGATTCACCTTGGTTTTTTACTTTATACATACGTATGCAGAAACTTCCGTTTTTACTTCCGCTTCCGAATTAAGCCAGTAACGTTCATTTATTATAGTCAGTATAATTTTTAATTACATAAATAAATATTATTGAAATTAGAATATTTTCAGTTTTAAAACTTGTGATTAAGTTTGAAAACTTATTCTAATTTTTATCTTTCTCATGATCCATCTTCGTCTTATCAAATCTGATAGTGTTAGATAGATATATAATATGTTGATTAAGTTACATAATATTTTGATATAAATTTAACATATACTTAACATTTTTATTAAAATTTTAACGAAGTAACTTAGTCAAAATTATACCTAAGTACATGTTGTTGCAAAACTTAAGTATATTTAAACAAAAAATCTTACAAATACACAAATTCTTCATTCCATCCTACTTAACAAACATGTGATTACACTAAGTTACAAAAACATCTATTAAGCTGACTAACGCAATGGATAATACGATTACTCAACTAGTATCGGGCACGGTGAGGTCGGTGCAATTCTCAACCTTGCTTCCCCACCTTACCCCACCTCCCTTACCTCCCCGACACTTTCACTCTTGGCCTTAAGCACGAGTATTTTGGACTTTAAATACATTTTAATAATTAATGCTCAATGAATGAGTAAATATATTTTATATCATAAATTTGTATATACATATCGTATATCTATACAGTTTACCTACATATAATAAAACTGTAAGTGATCGCTGTCTGTACATGAAAGATATTTGAGTAAAACTATTATTGGGGAATATTTATTAGCGTAATAACAATACAACCCAAAACAATGATTTTTAGAATTTTTGTCTGTTTGTCTGTGCGTTTGTGTGCGCTAATCTCAGAAACGTCTTAACCGATTTGGGTGCGGTTTTCACTTATGTATTGTGGTAAGCTTCACTTAACATTTTATTTTTGTTTTATTTTAATCGGCTTATAAATAAAAAGGTTATGCCAATTTAAAAAATCACCTAGGGATGAGCCTAAGCAAAGCGAGGGTGAGTCGCTAGTGCTATCATATACCTGTACATACGACAGTAGATATTTTTGTTCATTAACACTAACTACAGTAAAATAGTAAGTGTAAATATAGTATAACTTAAACGTGTATTGTTCAGTCAGTCAGTACTCAGTATATGAAGTCTGTATTGAGTTGTACCAAATAATTTCCCGATATTGGGCGGTGACAGCATTCATCACATACTACCAAAGAATATGTAAAAAGGGACAAACTATTTTAAGGGTATTATTGTTAATTTTGACTGAAAAGTGACTAATGAATCTCTAGGTAGAGAGAGAGAGAGAGGATACGTATTCTCTGTCTCTCAATAAGAGAAAATGCGTGGATATACTCGTACTCCTACATAGGAACATAGCATATGTAAAGGAAACTATTGATTTCTATAAAGTTTATATTCTCATACATAAAGTAGTTTCGTAGATTTAAATACTAATTAATGTCAATAGTAACTCATATACATTATAATTACAAATTTTTTGACAGTAACAAAAAAGTGTTGATGTTTTTGGCTATATGTATACATTGCTGTGCGCAATTTTTCAAGATGCCATCAGATGGATATGCTTACTCACAACCTGTGTCCAGGTCTAAATTCCATAAACCGGTTTAAATTTGCAGTCGTACGGAAGAGTTCGAGTTAAATATCAGTTGATCACCTTCCAAAGTCGGATCCACCACATACGTAGTAGATATATACATATACACTATGATGGATATATTTTTTACCTCTTTTGACTATATTTTGCATAATGTTAATTTTAATATAGTATATTATTTATTCATATTTAGTTCAGATAGGTATACATTTCTGCCATTCACATAACCGTGGTGGCGTAATTTGAATAAAATCATAACGATGATTATCTTAAAAAACACAACTATATGGGAATATAGTAATAGTCTTGATAAAAAGCTGTTATTTGACTCCCATTATATTTTAGACCATTTAAAAGTTTTAATCGTCTTTTGCCGTCACTAGAGTATAAGTTTTAAACTGAACTTTGGTTCATTAGCATTACCAGATAAACGTTATTACTTCTTTAGCGAATACCTGGAAGATATCCAAGTGAAGTAGTTTCATCGTAAGATAAGATACTTTAAAGTATATTCTATATTAGTTAATGGGAACTATACACCCAAATAAAGGCAATATTTTGAATAGCTCATAAATCATATCGTAATTTAAACAAAATCTTGTACATTTCAAGTAATTTCATTTGTCGATTATTATCATAAATTATATGGTTAATTATTGGGTAATTTAGTATTCATTCGAAACGAACAATCAATCAATAATTTAATGATATTTTTATTCATCAAAGCTTTTTGTTAATTAGACAAGTCCGTAGCGTTAATTTGATAAACGTCAGTTTGCATAATTGCGGTCATTCTAATAGGAACATTGTGAGTTGTGACGTCACCGTTCCCACACCAATTTGCTAAATGCTAATGTCTCTCATTCGGATAACGAACCCCTTGTTTAAAGTCAGACGAATTATTGTTTCGAGCAACTGTGACTGCGGAATTGAATTGAATGGTATAAATACAAAAGCAAATTTTATCATTAGTACAAAAGTATCATCTGTTTATACGAAAACATAAATAATAATTATAAATTTCTAAGGCTAGATTATAACTAAAGTTCTTGTAATAAAGAAATATCCGATTGAAATAAGAATATTAAACAAATGAAGTATAATTTTCAACATTCTAAATAACAACGCAGAAGATATGAAAGCTGAATAACAGAACAGTTCAAGAAACCTTTGTAAAGTGCTGACATGTGGTATCCCCTTTGTTCTTAGTGAAACGTATCTCAGGAAATAAGCTGAGGTTGTTATGACAAGAGTTTTGATCAGTTGTGTCTTACAAAATAGCCACGGTTGTGGTTTAACTTCCTTTATACAAGTAAAACAAGGCACACTTATAATTTCATGGAATGAGCTTAGATAAAGAACCTTTTTAGCTATGATATCTAAAAGTATGTTTTAATTAGAACTTCTTTGAAAAAAGAGGTTCTTATATTTCTGCTATTATTATTATTATATACTAAAACAACTAGAATAGTCTTGATAAAAAGCTGTTATTTGACTCCCATTATATTTTAGACCATTTAAAAGTTTTAATCGTCTTTTGCCGTCACTAGAGTATAAGTTTTAAACTGAACTTTGGTTCATTAGCATTACCAGATAAACGTTATTACTTCTTTAGCGAATACCTGGAAGATATCCAAGTGAAGTAGTTTCATCGTAAGATAAGATACTTTAAAGTATCATAAAAGAAAGCCAGTAAGCCAGTTAAAAAAACTTGGAAGAGATGTTTGATTAAAATTATATTAAACTTAAAAAAACTAAGTTTTTAATTTGTCATAAATAGCTATTACATAATATGTATTATTTTTATTACTAGTGAGCCCAGGTCGACAGCCCATAATCTATTTTACTACATAGTATAAAACAAAGTCGCTTCCCGCTGTCTGTCTGTCCCTATGTACGCTTAGATCTTTAAAACTACTCAACGGAGTTTGATGCGGTTTTTTTTATAGATAGAGTGATTCAAGAGGAAGGTTTTAATATATAATTTGTTATTTTTTTGTATACATTGGCTAAAATATAATGATATTTGTTGGAGGTGTCGGAAAAAAATAAGCCATCTGGGAGCTTGCAATAAAAACGCTGGCTGAGCCCTTTGAGATATAACAAAATAATGTATGGTGGAATTGTGTATATTATATAGGTCTACAGAAAAGTCCGCGATGGCATAGGATAATATACTATATGCATTTTAATGTAAAACGTACCAAGCGTACGTTTTTTATGAAAACTTGATAACTCTAACAGTCATCCAATTATTTATTTTATCGCCGATGTATAAAAAGAGGTATTCAATTTATTTTTTTATATTTCATTTTATGTTTATATATATGGTATAGCCAGTATTATAAATTGTTGTGTGCAATTTTTTTTTTTTTGTAAAATTTATTGGTTATATTCTAGGAAATATGCCAACACTATGGGTAGGACAATTAAATTCAAAGTAATGCTTAAACATTTAATAGAGTTACTATTTTCAAACAAAGTAAAGGAACACAAAGTCACTTTATGCATAAGCTGATTCCATTTTATTATTATTAACTTAATCAGTAAATAAATAATGAATGAAAATTTACGAACGTAATATTACAAAATGCGAAACCTTTTATTCTTTTTTTGCTGTATTGCAACCGTGCCGGTATTAATGACAACTAGTTCACCTCCTTGCGAAACTCCCTGGTCGATTAATATACTCTATGATTAATATATTTATATGAATGTTTGAATGATTTTGAAATCTGTCTAGCTTAGTAATTTTCATATTTGAAAAGATTTTTTTTATTTATAGAAGAAATTATTTATTTTATTACAATATGTTACTTAATTTGTTATTAAAACTGCTGGTCATATGTTTTAGTTTTTGTAAAATTTTAGACCTAACTAATACTTAGTGTCCGACCGAAGGTCTATTTTTGGCCGAAGCCGAAGCCGAAGCCGATTAATCGGCTATCGCCACAACCTTCGGCCGAAGCCGAAGCCGAAGCCGAAGGTTTATATTCTCTCAGCACTCAGTAATTAATTTTGTATCAATACCTCAAATAACCTCAATATTGAAGGTTTATATTGACTGTCTCATATAGAAGTTAATGATATATCATAGAGATGGTTGGTTTAGAGATAAATAAAAGTTTGTGATTTACCTACTGGTAAAAAATAATCATTTCTTTATTATGTAATTCACAAATTACAATTAGACCAATCAGTCAGATTACTAATGTATCACAATTTAATTGATAAACACAAATTCAAAACAAAACACTCGTTTAAATACACGTACGAACTTGTTTTTATGCATGCAATGTGATATTTTGACAGTGACTCCCCGCCGCCTCATGACTTTTGTAACAGTTCGTTCAATCTCGACGGTCGCTCGGACCTTCGGCGAAACCTTCGGCTTCGGCCGGGTTTTGGGCCGAAGCCGAATGTTTCGCCGAAGGTGGATTTTTTGGCCGAAGGTGGCCGAAGCCGAAGCCGAAGCCGAAGCTTCGGTCGGACACTACTAATACTACACTGCTACATATTTCTATCCATAGTAGAGAAATTAGTACAACAACAACAAACAACAACTATAACAATTTTAAATTAGACATCATACACAAAAAAAACTTATTCATTTCGTTATTAATTTAGATTACACTTAGATTCGTTGGGAAAAGGGAGAGTTATGTCTATTGATTGTGAACATAAGCAAAGTCAGAGCAAAAACTATTAAGTCAATACTTTCAATTTCTTAGCTCAAGTCGGCCTCGCACCACGCCTTGCTTCGCCACTCACATACCAAACATGGTCGTGATCACAAGCAGGTTTGCCAACTGTTACGCGCAAAATGTACTTAATATATAACCTCATTATATATTATATTGCTTCAATGGACCTTTTAGAACTGGAATGTTTCAGGTTACACTTTAAACAAATAATTAACGGTTAATTAGTGAATTGATAGACACAAAAATGATATTTTACAAGTTGCTGTAATTATCCTTTTAATTATAAAATATTAGTTTATGTTCACAGCTCCGTTTACATGGGACGCAGGATGGAGATAAATTGGACCCAGTTATACAAAAAACAGCCATGTGCGTAAAAGTACCAACAGAGTTATAAGCATTTTATTATAAAAAATAATATAATTATAGAAAATAAACAATACTTATATAAATATTGTTCAATTTTAAAATAACCAGAAAAACAAAACATAAGCCAAGTGCAACTATCGACAGAAAAATGCTTATAACTCTGTTGGTACTTTTACGCACATGGCTGTTTTTTGCATAACTGGGTCCAATTGTGGCCAATAACCGATACCACTCACCATGTAGTCTATGTTCTTGCCTTTTATCAAAATCAGTTCTGCAGCTTAAGCGTGGAATGATTATAATAGACAGCGACAGTTTCTTTTACATTTAGCATTTGCAAGGATTTATGAGGTATCTTTGAGGTTTTAACATTTTGAAAGATTAATTGTATTTACAATACATACATAACAAACGACATGCTCAAATGCCCTTCTAATTAGGATTTAACAGTATTGGGAGTTGAAAAAGAAATAAATTGTAAGTAGAAGAATTCCGTCTACGATACACAACTAAATGGACAGGAGACTTTTGCCCTGCACGTGGATTGAACCCGCGATCTTCGATGTTATCAAATTCGAGTCCATGCACGTACCGTTAACTAAAAACAAACAGATTATAATAACTCATTGTAAGACATAATCGGTTCTATGAATATTTCAGACAAACAGTCTGATCTATGTAAGAATTAAGGTCTGGTTTGACCTTTGAAGCACCTAAACCTGGAAATGAATTGCACAAACCGGTACTCGATAGTGTAATATATGCATGTTAAATATATTACTAAAGAATGAATCTTAGAAACCCAAATCCTCAAGACATTAATGATCAAGTTTCAGAACAAACTTGTAATGTGAAAGAATTGGATCAGTCACTTATTTGAGGGACACCAATAACGTGCTTGAGTCTGAAGCGAGGAAACGTGATCAACGGTCATAAGTTTTTAAATTGTATCTCTGAAGTTGAAGTACTATTGTCAGATACTTAAAGCTTTTTGTTTGAAATTGTAATTGGATATATGTAGTGACGGAACGTGCTTAAGATATCGAATAGGTTAGTTAGTGAACTTTTAGTCGGATTTGTAGAGTTAAGTAGCCGGAGGCCGAAGGATCGAGACGATGCCCCATTGTTAAGCCTATGTTGTCTGCCCATCCATCGATTTGCCTTTTAATTTGAAGCCGTAATGGGTAGTCAGTGGAATTGTTAATGAAATATGCGTTATTTACGAAACCTTTAAAAATAATAGAAAAATAATTCTATATACGTACTTATTAAATATTTACTTGTTATTCGTACATATAATGCAGGATAAAATTAGATTAGTAGGTAAAAGTCTTGATTTATTAAACAATTTACAAGCCCCTCATTTTGTTGTAGACTAACTCGAGATTATTATTTTGAGTATAACTAAATAGTGTAAATAACTATAATATTTTGCCAAGCAAATCTTATCGAACAATCTTATATAACCATAAAGAAAAATCTCCTATAAACTAAACATCATGTTTATATTGGGATTCCCTTTAAATAAGATATGAAAAGGATATGACCACGATAACTTTTTTGGCATGGCTGAACCCATGAGTCACGCTGTTGGAAGAACTTATTACGCGGCTTTAATCGAAAAAGCTAGTTTGTGTCATTTATAATTTTTTAGAGACAGCCTTCAGATAAGGAATACTTAATATTTTTATAAATTATACTGATTCATGCAATTTATTGGTTTATTAAAATCAAAAGGTCAACGTTGTTTTTTTATATTTATATTCTGTAATGCGTCAATTTTTTTTAAATGTTTTATCGATTATCTATACTCTTATTATGCAATAGTTTGCTTGCGATTCCGGCGCTTTTACTGCGCCTTTGCTATAACCGATATATTATATCAATTATAGAAAAATTTATACGATAAATATCAATTATAGAAATTCAACCATAATCAATACCATATCTATATAAAAAAAATATTTCCAATTTTTTTTTCTTCGTAACACTTAAAGCTGTTCAATAACTACTAATAAAAAAATCTAGTTGACAAATGGAGCAGAAAGACATTAAACTGTTTTGTCTTTGCCTATTTTTAGGTATAGATGTAAATTGACTGTCATCTACAGATTTACAGTTCTACACGCGTGCTACAGCGCCATCACAAATATTCTCTGGTCACCTTTGAAAGTCCTGTTAAAATTATCACTTTTATTTTATCCTCTGTCCCACGGGATCAAGACCATATGGATGACAAAATAGACATTAGACACTTCAATTTAATAGTATCTATAAGTTACTAAAGATAACTGTAACATATTTTTTTTTAATTAAAGCTTTGCCAAATCATTTCATGTTAAACCAATGTTATATTTAATAAATATTTAATAAATATAAAAAGAAGGGTCTGAAGCCTTCAAGTGATGTAAGTATGTAACAAAAACCCTTGTTTTTGAATTAGTCGAAATAACAACGGGAAATCGTCTTAAATAACGATAGTTACTGATAGAAATTATATGTATAAACAAAAAGTCGTGACTTTGGTCATGTTAAACTTTAGTGTCGCTTTGAAAAGAGTTTAAGCAGGCTATATAATACATATTTAATGCAAAGATTTTGGACGGAAAACACTAAAAACTGAGGAAATACAATTAACAAACCTCTAAAATTTTATTCTTTATGGGCATTACCTTTTATATTTTTTGTTTTGTGTTATCCATATTTAGTTAGGCAAAGATGTAGGTGATACTTGTTTATTTTACATCAACATCGAGATAGATTCACGATATTATACAATTAATAGATAAATCTAAATAACCTTAAGCTTACTGGTTTAAAAACCTGACCATTTAACACTTGTATCGATGAAATAGCGGAAGAATTTCAATATCTACTTCTTTCCCGGGATTGACGCAAAAAGTACAAAATAAGATATTTTGTGCCTACGACGGAAGCCTTGTCACGTACGATGAGGACGTATTATAAAACATTCGCTCACAAAGGTTGCGTACTTCAACTTTTCGGATCTGTATATTTGTAAGGAAATTAGCTATGACGCAGAATCTACAGTTTTTTTTACTAAGTCTATTCTCTAACCTCGACTTTGTCATATTTTTCTATATAATTAGTATCATGTAATCTTAAAATCATTCTACTTTTTAACTAACTCACTATAAAAAAAGTGTTTTATTTGTTTGTTAGTCTTTGACGCCTTAGCCTTTGAACACTATAAGCACGTGCCACGTACATATAAATAATATAACCTATGACATATATAAAACCTATTGATATATTTATTTAGTTAGATATTTATTAATAATTTGTGTTTAGTTTAGCTCGATAGTACTATAAAATTAGAAAAAAAACGTGCTAATTATATAGAGTTGGGGCTTTACTGAAGAGAGATAAGTCTAATAACCAGCTTAAAAAGTTTTATACCGTAGGCTACTTGTAAAATTGGTACTTTTAGTATTCTTAATAAAATATTCTGGTCACTCACTGCAACTCGATTTTTTCTTGTTTTTACATGATGCACATACGTACAGAGCGTTTAAATACATAAATGTGAAAGTTTTACGTGTTTGTTCATATATAGTGCGTGTTTGTAAATATATCCATCTCTATATCGCGATCACTTCATATTATAAAATAAAGTCCCCAGCCGCGTCTGTCTGTTTGTCTGAACGCGACAAACTCAAAAAGTACCGAACGGTTTCAAAAATTTTTCACCAATAGATAGAATAATTCATGAGGAAGGTTTAGGTGTATAATTCATTAAGATTTTGTATAAATTGGCTGAAATATGACGATGATTGTTGAAGGTGCCGAAAAAAATCGTGCCGACTTATAGCTTTATTAGCGTGTGCCGCGTAAACTAATAAAGCTATATAAAAACAATGTATTAAAGAATTGTTCCTCTTAAAAAGAACTTCCTATTAAACTGTAGCAACGCTATATGTACGTGCCTAGGGATGCACCCGAGCGAAGCAAGGGTAAGTCACTAGTATAATATATTATTCACACTAATGCTATACGTCGATAAAAGAAGTCTATGTGGTCATGAAGGATAAAGCTATCTTTTTCAGAAATTCACTCAATTTCGCTTACCTATTGAAGAATTAACAAACACTCCAACTTTCGCATTTGTATTATTATAGTGATGATAATATTATAAGAATAAAACCTTATTAATAACACACTATTTGCCAAAAGCTGCTGATTCGTTCGTTCGTTCTTTTTACCATGCAGATGTTTGTCACATCCCTATCAAGTCAAACCATTATCTACCAGAATAAGGAGTCTTATTCACTAGTGTCACTATGTACACAGTACACACAAGGAAAAAAAGTAAGCAATAATAACGTATAACATATTATTATGGGTACATGATTGAAGAGCTATCATTTTCATATAGAGCAGCGTTGTACATCTCCGTTCATCTTGAATTCAAAGCACCATCGTAAACTCGATATGCATTCACAACAATTCAAACGCAAAGGTATTGTAAAGAATTTCGTTTGTGAATATCACTCCGTGTAGAATAGATCATGTTTGTGACATAAAATCGAAAGCTTTTGATGTATAAAGGGCTATTGTTTATGATGAGAGATATTTTATGACGTTTTTTTAGGAATGACATTATCTTAAAATATTGAAGCTTATGAATTCTATTTTTAACCCCCGACGCAAAATGAGGGGTGTTATAAGTTTGACGTCGATGTCTGTCTGTGTGTTTGTGTGTGTGTCTGTCTGTGGCATCGTAGCTCTCAAACGAATGGACCGATTTCGATGCGGTTTTTTTCATTTGAAAACCAGTTTCCTTGCGGTGGTTCTTAGCTATGTTTGGTTAATATCGGTCCAGCAGTGTAAGAGTATCCAGATCTTTTCCAAAATGATGTAAGGCATTTTGGCGTATGATTACTCGATTAAGTGCTTCACGCGTGCCAGTATAATCGTTAAATGACAATTAATTTGCGTAGGGGGTTTTAAAATTTTTAAGTTATAATCGCTGGCTGTTGATATTTTTGAACAGCACAATAAGTACAATACGTATTTAATCATCAGTTATTTATTATCTATCATTACATATGTATTATAGCAGAACATATCTCTTTATGCCTTTCTGTCTCTTTCAGTACTTATAGTTTTAAAACTACGTGTCCAATTTAAATAATTTCTTTATATGTTATCAAGCTAGATTTTGATATAAGTTCCATTACAATTGGTAATAATCTAAGGTATTATGTACATACATATGTATTAGTAAAAATTTGAGTTTATAGAAAAGGAGTCGTGCGTGAGGGTATTAAGAAACGTGGGATCCAGTCAGACTACTAAGTTATTACAGAATGCTAGTTAGCTCTTAGAAACACTGCGAAACAAATATTTTTTTTTTAAAACCTATAGGCTAAAAACGTTATATTTAAATATAACCAATAAACAAATCGTTTAATTATTCAGTGTTGCCACATCGAGAGTATAATAATTAATAGTTTTGTTCTAGTTAGATTTTCACTCATACGTAATTAATCTCGAAATAGAACATTGCTACATTTTGTATTATATTGTACCAAAAATCGCAACAATTATGCAATTTGTTGCGATCTGCCGTTTCAACACGTTTCCCGCTATTGTTTCTAGCGGTAAATGTGCGGCATAGTTCACATTACTTACTCATTTCTAATTTGTGTACACGAATTGTATTCGTTTTCGGATAATTTTGACATGAAAAGTTTGTTATACGAGTACAAATGGTCTTTTATAAGCTTTAAAAACTTTTATTATGGTTTACCATTTAATTATTATTAATAAATTTCATTAGGTATATGTGACAATTAAGATTTTTTAATTTTATACTCTATAGTCTATATTTAAAATTTTGTACATATATATATATATATATATATATATATATATATATATATATGTATATATATATATATACATATTATTCGTATATATATATTCGTATGTATACTGAATAATATCTACAAAGTACAAAATTTATATTCTTAAAATTCAGTTTTTCTTTGCTCAAATAATTACTATTATAAAAATAAATAAAAGTAAGCGGAAGCTGCTTTAGTCCGCACTATGCTTCTGCAACATTCCTGAGCGGTCGAGCTGTCGCATTCCTGTCGTACCGTCCCGCCTTATAGCCGCCATTTTATAAAAACTTCACGCGTTCCGTGAAATTACATTGTGCTGTAATTTTTTAATAATATGTATTTACTATAATTGTCTTGTGATTTTATCGAATTAGATAATATTAAATAAAGTTTTTTTCTATATAATTATATTATAGCATCTAATAATTCAAAAATGGTAAAAGCTCTATACAAAAAGCTACATATAAACCAAATCCTATGATATATTTGGGGGATTGAACAAAGGATAAAAATAGGTTATTATTTTTCTAACCCTACGATCAATCTTACTTCATCTTAAGAGTTAATTAATCTAATGTATCGCTGTTGTTTTCTTTGATTCGTCTTACAGATAAAAATAGCTTTACGTTTCCTCCTTTAATTGAGGGACAAGATAAATGAAAATTCCTTTTGTTATTACAATTCGCTTTGTGATATTTACTAGATTTCACGATCTAAATTTATTATAATAATATTTGAAAATTTGAGGTTCTCCTCATACTCGTAAATGAACAGAATTTACCTGTTTACATATGTTAAAAAAACTGTTTAAAAATTTTACCATTTTAATTTTAACATTAGACCTCGTTAATAGCTACTAAGCAAAAAAAAATTCAATATACAAACACAGGCTGGCACCCACTTCGAAAATATCTGATTAGGTGTCTATTCTGAATGAAATCCCCCGTTTAAATATTTTTTACATTTTAGTGCCTGGAAGTCGGTTTTTTTAAGTTTTTAATTTTCCATCTTTAGTGTAGACGTAATAAGCAAGTAATTTATGAGAAGAAAGTATTTTAATAACATATTCGATTAAACAATTTATTTAAAAAAATAATTTAGTGTTGATTTTTTAAAAAACCGCTCGCCCGATTTCAATAAAATTTATATGGTACGTAGAAAGTTTACCCTTTGAAACAAAAAAAATCCAAACCGTTTCGGGGGTCTTCGAGTAATCGGTGAACATACACAGAAAAAGATTCCGACGGATTGGGAACCTCCTCCTTTTTGAAAGTCGGTTATAATAATTTTTCTTTGTGTATAAACAATATAGCATGTTCGGATCAAGAAAAACAAGATAAATTCAATTTTATACATTTATAGACTTTCACAGTTACATAATAAAATTCTAAATTCTTTATTACCCAGGGATAGTGTAGCATTCTATTTGAGAATGAATACCTATCTAGAAAAGGTTCAATACACACAGACAAATAACTACTACTTATCTGTTTATAGCCGAAACTATATCGCTTCGTTAAACAATTTTCCACCAACATTCGAACACATCAAAGAAAACCGTCATAATAATTATAGCCTTAAATTAAATCCATACATGAACATGATTATAAAGATATGAAAAAATATTTGGGAGAAAGTAAACACAGTGGGACAGGTTAGAAAGCATTTATTAGCATCTATTGATATTTGCATTAGAAATCTGCTAAACACAACTGCTACTTTCTCACAAACAACGCATTGTGGAGATTTTTCTTTCCATTATTTTAAGAAATGTAGAGATTTTTCGTTAAATGTAAAAATGACTTAGTTTTATTAAAGAAAATAACCAAGAAAAATATGTACATTGAACGTTCATGTTGTCTATGCATACTCAAGTCTTTTTTTTTGAAAATATAGGTTTTGATGTTTAGATAAATTACTTATAATCTTTTTAGCTTTCGGAATATTATTCGTTTATAAAAAAAGATCGATTTAGAAGCCTACCTATTTAATTTGTCCGTATGTCCATTTGTCATATTTTTTATGTTTTTATATATTCACTGGCGACTCACCCTCGCTCCGCTCGGGCTCGTCGTAGATACGCTTCGACGGTCAGTATAGATTTCTTACAGACGAGATATTTTCCCGCAATAAAAAGTATCCTATATGTTGACCTGGACAACTAGCTATCATCGTACCAAATTTCATCAAAATTTGTCTTATAGTTTTCTCGTAATACGTTCCCAGACAGATAGACATCTAAAACATTAGATTCGGCTACTGTATAGATAACAATGACTATTTCAATAAAATTTTCAAAAAAATATTTAATGTACAGATTCGACTCTGAATTTTATTACATGTATACATAAGACTATCTACTGAGGCGTAATCATTTTTTGATGATAGAAATTTTACCAAAATGTGAGTATATATATATATATATATATATATATATATATATATATATATATATATATATATATATATATATATATATATATATATATATATATACTCACATTTTGGTGGTGTAGTGGCTAGCATGTACGGCTGCACACTCGGAGGTCCTGGGTTCGAGTCCCGGGTCGGGCCAAGTTTAGTTATTGAGTCTTTCTGTACCGTAAGTCGCGGTAACAGCCCGGAGTTGGGAAGTTGGCGGTGTTTCACCCCCGTGCCTTGGAGAGCACGTAAAGCCGTCGGTCCTGCGCCTTAACTCTCACTGGTCGTGTCGAGCAGTCGTCCCACCAGAATATGAGAGTGACAGGAACAGAGAGTGCACTTGTGTCTGCGCGCACACTTGTGCACTATAATATCTCCTGCGCAGTTGGCTAGTCTCAATGAGATTGGCCGCCGTGGCCGGAATCGGCTAGGAGAACATTATATATATATATATATATATATATATATATTATATATATATATATATATATATATTTGAATAAATTAATTTTGATCTGAAATGAATATTTCAAAGGCATAAATCTCTCTAATGGGATTTCCGGTGCGCTAAAAAGGTCAACTGTAAATATTAAACTATCCCCCAAGAGGTTCACCTCCGGCGATTTCAAGTCGCTCCAGCGTTGCGTAGTCTATAAAATCATTTAACATTTTCTTTACGCTGTTCTATACATCCTTTTCTGTCATTCAATGAAAAAAAGAAAAAACAAATTGGATTACTATTTAATATTAATTTAAGGTTTTGATTTTTAAGGTTACAGCCTTTTGTAGTTAGTTTAAATTGACGTATACGTAGTAATAATATTTCGAGCGCACCCTATAAAAATATAAAATTTTATATGATATATAACTATTCAATACTTCAACTACTCGTAAACAAAGAAATATACAAAACAATAAACACTTGTTAGAATAATTTTGATGTGAAGCCGACAAGAGACGGCGAAGTTGCGAGGTTGAATTTACGCAAATTCTATTTCGACACTACCCCAGATCATGTTTAGGGTGTGTCAAGAACAAAACAAAAAGAACAGACACCCTTCAGGGGGGAAAACGCTTACGGACTAACTGTATGAGAATTCGCTGACATCTTTGTTTCACTGGCTAGCGATTCTGTGGTTTAGAAATGTAAATATATGTTAAAATATCTAAACTTTACCTTAACTGTTTATATTCGGTTTATAAAGTAATCATTTTATTAATAAACGTAAATGACCTCAAAAAGAACACGAACCGATGATAAAATAATGAATATTATATCATAGAATAAATAATAGCATTTATTTACTTTGTACTAAGTACATCTAAAGTAATTACCTTCAAAATCAAATACCCTATTTAAATTGACGCTTTAAGTACAAAGTCTTATTGAGAAGATCACTCCTCAACGACTTTACATAATGAAATGCGAAAGAATCTACTTGGGAATTAAAAAGTCCACTGCAGTGTTTTCCTAAATAAATCAGCTTTGCCTTCAAGTGGCGTTTATTGCCTTATCTCAAGAATG
Source organism: Brenthis hecate (assembly GCA_951806755.1). Lineage (NCBI taxonomy): Eukaryota > Metazoa > Arthropoda > Insecta > Lepidoptera > Nymphalidae > Brenthis > Brenthis hecate. Next base: position 1,874,683 of record OX638264.1, read on the forward strand.
ATAGCATTATAGGCGGGACAAAAAACTGTTACTATGTCTTTGAACCTTGGCAAGCAGCCTTGAAACCAAGCCAATTTTGCTGCATCGTAGGCAAAAGTTGAATGTGTTTTGGGAACTTCGGATCGAATAAAGCCATTATGCCTGAAATGAGACTGTTTAAGATTATAATCATTACATTTTATTGATTTCAACCGCGTTTCCTTTTAAGATATATTATTTCGTGGTTATGTTATATCGAGAACAAAGCTTTTATCCTAGGGATTACCATGACGTTAAAGCTTTTGTGTTTGGAATGTTTTGGATATATTTCTCACATATGTATAGGGTTTTATTAATAAAAAAAATTGTACAGTCAAAAAATATAAATAAATCGTGATTTAATGTTCACGTGCCTCATTTCACAATGACAGCGTATTCAATTGGCATGGATGCCTTACAACGTAGTAGACTTGGAAAGTTCCTACCACCTTATAAGATCGTTGAGAAACTGGTGACGGAGCAAGGCTACAATCAGTGACCTTATATATGAATAACAAATAATTAATCATATTCAATGCACACACTAGTCCTTCGGTCCTATTCACTCACTGAAAGTGGCTCACGTAACAAAGAACGGTAACCTAATACGTGACCAGAAAGATGATGTATTATACTCTTTATTATTCCACTAGTCACTGCCCGTGGTTCTATCTGCATATTATTCTATGTCTAAGTCTATTTGTTTGTTGGCTATAAAGCAAATGTCTTAGAGCGAACAAACATAGACTTAGACAAGATGTCATGTTCGTATACGTTTGAAGAACAGATATTTTAAAAATTGTATTGAAATGACTTTTAGATATCAATGCGAGGCTTTGGAAGAATTTGAAATTTCATTGAATTTACTTAAAGTAGTCAAATACAATGAATAATTAAAATATTTAATGCACAAACTGAATTTATTCAAATTTTATGTATAGATTTTTAGATCCATTCACCGATTAATTAGTTTCGATGGTTCCCATTCCGTGACTGGTTTATCGTCCAACATGAAATCCGAAGTAAAATTTTATTCGAAAGTGCGTAATTCATCATGATCATCCATCCGACTTGTTTTAGTTGAAGTAGCATATTTTTAGCTTAGTGTAACACGCAATCTATCAAGTGACTGGATATCGCGTCTTACTAGATATGAGATTTTTTGATGTGATTTATCTTTCATCAAATATGACTATATTATTACACTAGAAATCCAATTTAAGAATTTTAAAGGTTAGCCATTTTTAATTATCAAATTTTTATTGGCGTTTTTTTTAATAAATATAATTATTTTAAGTTATATTATGTTTTTATACAAATCTTTTTTAGTAAATGTTATGCTCCACGTAACAAATTACATCAAAATCTTTTCAACACTGAAAAATACGTATTTATTATTCGACTCTATATGTACAAGAAAATCACTTTAAATGTTATATTATTTATGAGATGATCATTTATTTTTTGAATTGAACGGATTCCCTTGAATTATATTCATTAAAAAAGAATAACTCTAATCGATTCACAAATGCCAAACATATTGCAATCCAAAACACCCAATGAAATAAAATAGGTTCATCAGAATAGTGTACACTCAACACCTCATTTTTTGAACTCAATTAAAAATAACATACTAACAACAACAAAATAACATACAATTTATCTCAAAACTTAGCTAGAAAATATATCAATTTTACCTGTCTTAAATTTCTGCTCCTGCGGTTTTCGCTACCACAGTACTCAATACTTAGGGCCAATGTAATGCATGTACCAAGTCTTTGACCTCAGCTGCAAGCGCCCTTTAAATTTGTAGACATTCTAGAATACTTTATTTGCTATTATCTAAATAGTATATTCTATAATCTATTATAGTTGCAAATTATTTTGGCCTCATATTTATATTATAAATTAACTGGTCGAAAAGTGTTGCAAATTAAGGTTACTTTTTGTCGTACTAAATAAATAATTTAAAATATAAGTAAACTAGCTTGTTTCCGCGACTCTGTCTACGGAGTTTATCTATACATATAATAAAAGTGTAGCTGATCGCTGTCTGTACATGGAAAATATTTGAGACTTTTTTATTGGTGGTCTTTATTAAGGCAATAGAATACCAAACAATGATTTTTAGAGTTTTTGTCTGTTTGTCTGTGCATTTGTGCCCGCTAATCTCAGAATTTTGAAGATTTGGGTGTGGTTTTAACTAATGTATTGTGGTGAACTTCACTTAACATTTAGCATTTGTTTTATTTCAAACTTGAGATAATTTTTTTTCATAAATAAAAAAATTCATCTCAATATAATAAATCTTAGATTCTAAACCAAGAGACGAACCCGTGTGAAGCGAGGATGAGTCGCCAGTTTATAATATATTTACACTACTAAGTATCTTAGCTAATATCAAAAAGCCTAAGCGAACATCGATGTAAAGGAACTCATGCATTACTTAATCCAGGTTACAAGTTAATCTATACTATAATAAAACAGTAGAGGTCGAATGTCTGTACATAGCAAAAAAATGCTCAAAACCGAGTCAGGGGGATGTAAAAAGACAAATAGAACAAATCCAGATTTTTTTTTATTTTTTTGTTTCTCTGTCTGTTTGTCTGTTTGTACAGGCTAATCCCCGAAACTGTTAGACCGATTTGAATAAAATTTTGCATGGTGGTACCTTATATCCACGGTCAACATTTTAGATACGTTTCACTACGGAAAATTAAAGAGTTCCCGTGGGATAGTTAAAAAACTATAGTATCTTATACAGCTTAGTACACAACAACTTATGCACCGCACCTAATTTAGTAAAATTTAACATTCTGATACCTTATATTGCCGGTCAAACAACAGGTTACTTTTCATCCTGGAAAAATGAACGGTCCCGTGGGAACTAATAAATCTCTATTAGTATTTTTCTAGTATTTAAATATATTTATTCCAAACTCTACATAAGCTTCATTTAAAATATTTATTTAAACATTTTCGCATTAATAATATTTGTGTTATAAACGTCAATCCTACAAAGTTTTCTTTTACTTTTAAGTATGGTGGCAAATTTTACCGGTAAAATAAGTGACTTGAGATATCAGATGTTGGCGCAGAATTCGAAATTTCACGTGCATTAATATTGACTTCACGTTCTCGGCAGGTTGTTAATGTTCCGTGAGGCTTGCGTAAGAATCGAAAAGCGCGTGGAGACGGATACTGAGATGACCTCGAGAGGGACCTCTGACTCATCTTATACTCATCTTAACAATAGAATTGGGTGTCGTGTTTACGAAGTTAAAATATATTACTAGTTAGATTATGTAGGTATTAAGAATAATTTTGTTCTCTTTCAAATTGTGTTATTTCAACCAGAAACATCAAACCTATCTAATTCATTCAATAAAAAAAATCACAAAAAATCGTTTTAGAACGAGCACTGAGAAAAGAATTTTGAAAATTAAGGGGATGAAAGTTATTTTGGGAAATACACTCTTATAAGACTTTTTTTTATTTTTACACTAGCATTGCCCGCGGCTCCGCCCGCGTTCAGATGACCAAAAACCAAATTCTTAGGTTTTACGTATTAGTATACTCTTGCATTACAGTTTTTGTATTTTTTCTCATTAGTTTTTCTGTGATGGCGTAACAGACAGACAGACAAGAATTCTAAAAACTATAGATTCGGCCTCTGTATCGATAATAATGTCTATTTCAATAAGATTTTTCAAAAAATATTGAATGTAAAGATTTGGCTTAGTTTGAATTTTATTATATATATATATATATATATATATATATATATATATATATATATATATATATATATATATATATATATATATATATATATATATATATATATATATATATATATAGATTATTAGCATGTTTATGTTTGGGGAGCATAACATTTTACCCACACGGCACGTCTTACTCAACAATATTTTATAATTCTTAGCGACGTGCGCTGTCGCAAAGAATTCCTCAGTGACTACGAAATGCAAATTGTTTCTACCAAGCCGGATCTAACTTGCGACTGTTGTTGATTTGATATTTCTAACAAAAATTATAGGAATCACGCTATTCTTAATTTGATTAATTAAAAAATATTAGTGTTATTATTTATTAGATAAATAAATATAGATATATATAAATAAATATGTTGGGACATTAACACACAGCACCATCTAGTTCCATGGTGAGCTACGAGGCTTGTGTTATGGATACCAGATAGTTGATACACTACACATATATAACTTTAAATACATACTTATTATATAAAAACCCGTGACTGGAGTACAAACATTCGTGCTCATCACACAAACCAGCGGGACTCGAACCCGCGACCGTTGGCACAGCAAGTAGGGTCACTACAAACTGAGCCAAACGTGTCGTCAAATATATATGTCGTCAATATAATTACATAATCAATTTAAAGGAGTAGCATAACGTTACTGAAACCAAGTCTAATACATTTCAACTGTCTATGGCAGTGAAAAATAAATGAATTCACAGTACACCAGAAATCGTGGGTTCTATTTTCATTCAGGACGTTAGTATGCAGTTTTTTATCAGGAACGAATTGAGAAAAATATTATGCAGTATACATATTATATCGTCACCTAACATGCAATTCATCAAAATGGAGCGAGAAATTTCAATAAATTATGCAAAAAAATACAAGATAGCTAATAAAATAATACCTTTGTTGAAATATACGGATTTATATATATATATATATATATATATATATATATATATATATATATATATATATATATATATATATATATATATATATATATATATATATGTGCTATACAAAAAGATTATCGAATATCTACATTTCCATAAGGGGTTCACCTATTCGTATATGTTTGTGCGTAAGATTGTGTTTGTATGGTATTTTTGACGTTATTTTGAAGCTGCTGTAGTTTTTGAACTAAAAAAATATACATTGTACACGCACGGCTGACATTTCCTAATGTCAATCTACTGGTTTTGGTTTTTTTTTATTTACATTATCATTATGCCAGTTTATTTCAATTACATAATAATTAACGTATAAATTATAAATGAAACTGATTTTTAAATAATAATAATTTAATGAGATACAAGTGATTAAAGCACCAATTATAATTCTATCAAAACTAGTTTAACTGCAGGTTAGTTGCAAAATATTAACAATGTTCAAACGAAAAATCGAGACATTCATAAATGTTGTAGATATTGTTGTTTAATACCTAATTTATTCAATTATATGAATAAGAATATGCATGTAATAAAAATATAAGTTTTCGAGGAATATTCTAGACTAAAATCTGAGCTTAGAGCTTATTTATAATAAATTATAATATAAAATGACTTCTATGGCGATTTTTATTTAATTTATTACATCCTAAATATTAGTTTTTTTTTTTTATAATTCTTACTGTATTCAAATCCTTTTGTTAAGGTAAGGTAAGATAGTATCAAGTAAATCTCCTACAAAATTTCTTCGACCGAATTTTTTCGTGTCACGTAGAAAATGATTTTCCTTTAATTTAGCCCTTGTGCCTATTTTTCTTATTTGATCTCTGACGAATTTTCTATCGAAAAAGAAAGCCTCCCTTAAGTAATTAAGTTCGTTAAGGGTTTGAAGCGTCGTATTCGCAATTGCCTTTTGCTTTTATGTCCAGGGCCTATACTTTTAGCGCCTCTCAAGTATCTTATTACAGACAGAAAATAAAGGCAGCTTTATTTCAATACTTATATTTGTATATTTCTTATATATATATATATATATATATATATATATATATATATATATATATATATATATATATATATTCTTGTAATTTTTACTATTAAGATAATATAATAATTATTATCAAAGTAAGTTCATGACATACATTAAAATCTGCATATTATATATTATAACGTATTAAAAAAATATTTTCGAATAATTAATTATATTGCATAAAAAATGATTTGAAAGCTAATTTTTTACTAAAATACGAACTGAAACTTATAAAAGCAAAGAATTTATTATAAACAACTTTAAATAAAAATAAGCATCATGTTATTTTATACAATAGTATCGAACTTACCAATAGAGTGAATGACAATCCAAATCGGGCGATATAACACACAAGCACAGACAGTCCACTAAGAAACGGTTAGAAAATTATATAAAATAAAATCACCAGGGTCAAACAAGTAACACTAAAACAATATGAGGACGGCACTTGAAAGCAAGTTTAAGGATTCGCGTGGCTTTACAGGCTCTAATGCAACGAGCTACCAGCGTTTCATAATTTTTATACGCTGTGGTAATATTTACGTAATTTTTTTCAGGTTGTCAGATGTTCGGGACGATGTAGTGTGACGGCGACCGAGTATACCACTCTTGGTGAATGGACGCTCCGCACTGCTGCCCGTACGGCAAAAGGTCGTTCGTTACCCACATTCTCTTTCCGCGCAAGCCTCCCCAAGTTAAAAAGAGACAAACGACCGATCAACGCACTTTCCCCTATGAAGAACTGAGACAGATATAGTATCGCTTCGTAGAAAACCCGAATTCGAGTCTTGATAGTTTCAAGTTAAGACCACGCTTTGCCTTTGTGAATTATTCTAAAGATATTTGTAATTGCACAAATATGTGAATAAACAGGTATGTTGTAAACATATTGTCTCTAACAATAGAGAAAAAGTAACAATAATCGTTGAAATCTCGCGAAGCTTTTTCTTATATATAGTAAACAAAGCCCTCGTTAGGTGTTTTACTTGATACATTATATTTAAGTGACTTTTATGCTTACCTCTTACCTCTCCTTCCTTACCTCCTTCGTGACCTCTGAACTTGAAATAACATTGCAAACTATAGGAAGGGAATGATACATTTAAAATAAAGTGCAAAAATTCCTGTAATTTAAGTGTTTATGGGAAATTCGACGTACATAAGAGCTTAATGATCTAACTTACAGAAGTATATGTATATACACAAAAATATGATGATGTACAAAATGATGTGATAGTACTGGAAAGCGCATCACAGAATTCTGGATTGATTTGGCAAGATTTTTACACAAATGTTCGTAATAGTCTACATAATATTTTAGTCGTAAATAAGTTGGAAAAGTCTAGAAAGAAGGTGCTATTTTCTATAAAATTTTCGTATAAACTCAAAGATCACAACGATATTTAGACAGGAAAGGATAACATCTGTCGGGTCGGTTATTCACATTTACAAAACATTACCTATCAGAGCGAAATTTAATGAATGTTTGTTTAACACAAATGCTACTTTTTATCATTAAAACTACGCGCACGGATCCGTAGAAAAAAACTAGTAATCATATATTATAGTAATATTAATTACAATCGAATAGTTGTATTTAGCAGTAATTGGTGATTTATTTAATAAGTGATCTATTATAGTACAATGGAACTCAATTCAAACATTATATTTAATGAGCCATTTATGTAGAATATTATAATTTTAAGTTTCGTACATATTTCGAGCGGTATTATTCATTAATGTAATATATTATTACATATATTACTAGTGGCTCACCCTCGCTTTGCTCGGGTTCATCGCAAGGTACGCTTTAAATAGATATAAATAGTTATTAGCCAGCCTTAGCCATATAAATTTTAATTTTTTTGTTAATGATATTGACAAATATTGATAACAATATTTATACGATACTAACGTCACTCAATTGTTTTGCATTTCCGGAACCTCTCCACTCACACTTAAACTTTATGGTATGGTATTAAAGTTTAAATTGACTTTTAAATATTATTACGAATCTTTTGTATGGGAGTATAGAAAAGTGTTGGTGTTAGACTTTTTCAGGCATTTTTTTAAATTTTTCTCTCCGTAAGAACCGTCCTCGTACTTGAAGGAATATTTAAAAAAAAGAATTAGCGAAATCGGTTCAGCTGCTCTCTAGATTTGCGTTTACCAACACATTCAGCAATTCATTTTTATATTATAGATATAATATTTATATATCATAAATATTATATTATGTATCTGATAATTAATGAGATTAATATTTATCTTTTATAAAGATTAATTATCAGAAATAGAAAGTATATTTTCTAATACATTGTATTAAATACTAATATATAGTTGAATAAATTCTATTCTGATTCTGAACAATTGGATTAATAAACACGAAATTTTGTAGTTCAATAAACTAATATGTCATTAATATTCCCAAAGCTTTATCAATTTCTATTCATTGTTTGCGATGAATTTAGATAGTAAACAAACGATACAAGAATAAGAAAATTGGCTTAACCCACTTTAGTTCGGCCCAAACATTGGCACGAATTATAATTCGATAGAGCAACAAACTCATATATTTTATTGCAATGTATTATTTTTGCTGATTAATTAAAAAAAAATGGTAATAGTAATACAATAAAAGTTTCCTCCGAATATTTTAAACCGCGGGGAACTTAACTATAATTATAATAATGTGGTTTTTTTGTTTTATATATTAATATAATTACAAATATTATATTTTAAAATTATTCAGATGGTTCAAAGTCATTATCAAAATAAAAATTGATACCATTTATTAAAATTTTCACACGTTCTACGTCACATCACTATTGTCTTTAATTTATTTTAAAAAATATTTTACATATATATTATTGCATTTATTATCAAAAATAGTCTAATATATATTAAAAAAATATTATTTTATTCAATAAATATATTTGGTAATAATACTCTTTCCTAAAGTACGTATGTGTTGGCACCCTTTTTTCTTTCTATTTTAATGTTGGGTATCATTTACGCATACCACCTATATACGAACAGGTGGTAGGTGGTACTGTGGGACTTAAAAAGCCAGCAGTACCCACTAAAAGTCAACAGAACTTCCCTCATCTTAATAAAAGAAGTGTCACAGGATCGCTTACACACTCAGCCACGACGCCCCGACAGCAGGTCTGCTGAGGCAAACCACACAACCAAGAGGTTGCTCCCTCCACTCTGCTGTCAGAGAAGTACCAGGAGCAACCCGCATGTTACACATACCACCGAAGTGGACGACCTCCCAGTTTGTCTGTTGGCTTCAGACCCGACTGGGACGCTAATGAGCCTCCAAACCACGAAAAGGTGAATCGTGGATGAAGTGTTGACCCCTTAATCAACAAGGCCTATTTATTACATTTGTGTTAAGAAGTATTAATTTCTCCTACCTAATTTCCAAAATCACTGGGCCCAGAATTCTAAGTCATATAAAATATATTTCATATACTTAACACGAAAATTGAAACGAAATCACTTTAAGTTTCTTTCGAATTTTTTTAAAATGTGCGAAACCGTACTTAACACGAACATGACACACTTAACTATTTTTGTTTTTAAATGTAACGCGGTTGAAGTGACAAGTTCACAATGTATAAAAGTTTGAATAGTCTTACACTATAGTATTTGGAAATTCAAAATCATATTTTATCATTCATTATTATTATTATTGACCGAGTACGATTACTCTACATTTCTGTATTTTTTTTTTATATTTGAGTAAATCTAATACCCGCAGACATACGTCCGTGGCTTTTTTTGAGCATTTTTACATTTTGTTGTTATTTGCATTTTATTTTATTTGAGATGGATTCGACGGTCTACAATTTTAGAATCAAAAGATTTTGTGAACAAAATAAGAAAAGCTGAACAAAACTGGGGTCGGGTGGACTTTAAGAGTCCACCCAAATTTCTGTATTCAATCGTCATTATAGTATATTTTCCACTGCAAGCCATGAGTTTTTGAAGAGAAGATTTTTTGTTACTCTAGTATTAGACGGTTCAAATTTCAAAAGTATACAGGCAGACTTTGGAAGCCCTAATTTTAGATTTTCATGTTCGAAGTGTGATAAACATATTTTAATTTATATTAAACAAGTTTTAGTTTGCGGCTTAGACCGTGATCTGATATAAATTTGGACCCACTTTGAAAGCTATACACGCACAGAATACGACTTTTATTACATTTTTTCTATCTTAAATTTTCTTACTTTATATTATTTATTAAAATCTTATACCTACGAGTACCATCTATTTAATATAAGGGCTATAATAATGTTATATTACCATATTTAGTCTGCCATATTATCGGATAAAGAATTTCTAGAATTTAAAGGAACTTAATATTAAAAATTCTTTGAAAAAAGTAAGAAATAAAGCTTTTTCCTTGATTTTGACCTCATAGTATAGCTTCAAGTAACCGAAGAAGCAGAATTTTCCACCATAAGTATACATTGACTTTACTAATACCAAGGACTACTCAATTAATGGGTTACGGAGACGAAGCCCGCTTTAATTATCCAGTTTGTATCGACTCCTACGTAAAATGTCAATCTTATTATTTTGTGCTGGCTCATTAGTGTTTTCTAAAGTGCTTCGTAGACTGGTTGGAAATTCTAATGAAGGGTACGGTATTGTAGAACCCTTGGAAAAGGGTGTATTTAAGAACAGATCCAAGCTTATTTATTTGGAGAAACTAAGCTTAGTTATAAAACGACTTTGATAAATTAATTACTTTTTTAATTTTAGGTATATTTAGGCAGCGTCTTACGTCCGATAAAATCAGACGAATAAAAAATATAATTATATTCATGAGACTATTGCCGGTGAGTGTTCCTATAAAAATAATTCTAATGTATCGGTTTATGATATAGTAGATTTTACACATATCGATTGTTAAAATATGAATTGGTAACACTTTGAGGGTATATTATAACCTGGATTTTTATAAATTGTTTTAACAAACGCCCTTTACCCATTTAAGAGACTTAATTAAATAATTTTCTTATAGGATTAAACCTTTTTATATTGATTAACTCTAATATTGGGTGGTTATTGGTAAGCCCAATAACTATAATATGTTACCCAAATATTTATTAGTAATACCACAGATCACGTAATACTATCTATACATATAATAAAATTGTAACTAAGCCGAATCTGTACATTAAATATTTTTCGGAAAATCTTATTGAAATAGACATTATTATCGATACAGAGGCCGAATCTATAGTTTTTAGAATTTTTATCTGTCTGTCTGTTACCGCATCACAGAAAACCACTGGATCGATTTTGTTGAAATTTGGCATGGTGATAGCTGGTTATCCGAGTCAACATATAGAATACTTTTTACCGTGAGAAAATGTCACATTTCTGAGAAAAAATACAAAAACTGCAATGAGTGTGAGAGTATACCAATATGTAAAACCTAAGAATTTGGTTTTTAGTCATCAACGCGGCTGGAACCGCAGGCAATGCTAGTCTTTCTATATATTATATAAAAAGCAAAAGTTATTGACTGACCAACGCACAGACCAACACCCTTAACTAAGACTAGATAAATTGAAATTTCGCACACGTGTTCCTCATACGACGAAGGCATCCACTAAGGAACGATTTTTCAAAATTCAACTCCCAAGGGGGTGAAATAGGGGATAAAAGGTTGTATGAAACTTTTTATTCCTTGGACATATTTGAAAAAAAATTAGTACGGCAAAAATAATTACTTACGTATTATATGTATAGACTAGCAGAACCTCCGGAACGATATTACAAACGATTAACATCTTCTCTAACAAATCTAATGTACATTTGCTAGAAAATGAGTTACATACACATTTAATGGATAACAAGCTTTCTTTGAGTTCATTCTGGACCCGGGTTTGTATGACGTAGGAATATTCTCTAAAAAAGTTCATTTTTAGCTCCATTTGTTAGGGCGCTTTTCTTTTTTCACGCATAAAAAGACCTAAAAATCTTTAAAACTATGTTAGGACGGTGGGGTAAGGTTTTTTTTTGCACATAAAAACTAATGCACCTAAAAATGTTTTTTTTTTATTTGATATAAAGAAGTCGCAGATATTCATGACCAACTAACACTAAACGACAAACCAATATTATCATACGAATAATTATATAAATAAATATGTTGGGACATTAACACACAGCACCATCTAGTTCCATGGTAAGCTACGAGGCTTGTCTTATGGATACCAGATAGTTGATACATTACACACATATAACTTTAAATACATACATATTATAAATATAAACACCCATGACTAGAGTACAAACGTTCGTGCTTATCAAATGAATGCCCCCAGCGGGACGCGAACCCGCGACCGCTGGCACAGCAAGTAGGGTCACTACAAACTGAGCCAAACGTGTCGTCAAATCAATATGTTATATCAACTAGCAACCGCCATCTAATAGAAAATAAAATACAAATTTATACTTGAATACTGATTATATACTTATAAGCTACGAAATAGTAAATATTGGCAAGAAAGCTAGTTGCATTTTCCTGTAGAATTGCATTATCGTTTATTTGGGCTTCAAACGACGTCCACTGGTCGAGGCGATAAGGTATTTTACAATACTTTAAATGTTTACGTAAATGAAATTTAATAAATTTATTCCCACTTAATGAATTGTATACTTAAAAAAAGTATGGCATCTATACATATAATAAAATTTTAACTAAGTCGAATCTGTACATAAAATATTTTTTGGAAAATCTAATTGAAATAGACATTATTATCGATACAGAGTCCGAATCTACAGTTTTTAGATTTTTTGTCTGTCTGTCTTTCTGTCTGTATGACTGTTACCGCATCACGAGAAAACCACTGGACAGATTTTGATGAAATTTGGTATGATGATAGTTGGTTATCCGGGTCAACATATAAGATACTTTTTACCGCGGGAAAATATCTCATTTCTGAGAAAAAATACAAAAACTGCACTGTAGGAGTATACTAATATGTAAAACCTAAGAATTTGATTTTTGGTCATCTGAACGCGGGCGGAGCCGCGGGGAATGCTAGTTTTATATATAAGAAAGGACCAGTTCTTTAAATAAGCCTGATGAAAATCGGTTTATATTTGTCGAAGAAGTTCGCTCAATTTACACGCAAAATAAACTAGATATATTCTTTGATGTTACTGTAAAAACATTCTGGCTACTAAATACCTAATACGAAACATAACTAAAACTACCTTTATTCTTAAGAAAAAGAAAGAGAAAATTTATTTTTTTAACTGATTGCTTTGCATATTTGATCCAGTATTTGTATAGGATAAAGGGAATGGTCTTTCTAACAATAAATTAACTTTGAAAACAATTATTTACTCATTAACTATGTATTTAAAGGGTCTTATACAATTTAATAAATGTTGCAATAAATTAAGTTTAAAACTAATTAATTATGATGCCTCAAATTAAGCTTTTGTTGTTATTTTTATTAAGATTTACCAATGAAATATGAAAGTATGGATGATTTTTTTTATGGTCCAGATTTTTTTTTATCAGTAGGTAATTAATACAAATTGCCTTAACTTGTTGACATGGTCTCACAAAGCCGTGAGATCAATTCGACTGTGGCTATTAATATTAATGATCGAACAAGTTTTCTATCATAATTAAGTTAAAAAAAAACTCAAAAAGTACCTATGAATATATATATATATATATATATATATATATATATATATATATATATATATATATATATATATATATATTAAGTAATACTTTGCATCCTGTCCGGATATCCATCTGCAGACTGTTTAAGCAATCAAAAATCACACAGCCTATTTTTTATATCATGTAACTCGTTGCTTAGCATCCTTAACGTTTAAAAGTTAGAACGGCCCGGAGGCAATTTCACTCAGGCACCAACGTGCATGATAGTTATCTTTAACTATATTCAAACATACTTTGGTATATTCTAATATAGTAAATAAATATAAACTAACTCCAAAACTACTTGACTTGTCATCTTCTCAAGTTAGACGCAATGTTTATATAACTATTGGTTTGAACAAAAACGTAATTTAATTTAATTTTAAAGACCTATCCAAAGGTACTCTACCCTAAACGTTTATGTGCACTTAAAAAAATTAATTCCTCCGTACATGAAACGATTTTTTTTGTGATTTAACCACAGAATTATCTAGCGGTATACATGAGACACCTAACTACTAATATTCAACCACGTAACTCGAATTGTCTGTCTGTACAGTAAAATAGATGTGACATACGAACAGAACAATTTCCCAACCACTTTTGAATTAAATTTAACTTTTATTTAAATTGTAAACGTACACTGACTAATATGGCAATTTTCTCATCTCATACAGTATATTTTCAATAATCAATTATTTCGAATTCAACGTTATTCTTTTGTGCGCAGAAAAAACAAAGCCCTAATAAAAGTCGATAAATAATGAATGCTACTCGTATTAATTACCGAGATATCAGTAGTGTGAAAGTTCTTAATTGAGTCATCTCGTTAATACTTTTAATTTATTCATTCTGTTTAATCAGCATTGAGTTCCTACGTTTTTATATTGGATTAATTATAACTTTAACTACGAAATAATTTTAATGAATCATTATTTTTATGAAAAAAATATATAGTTATATTTTAATAAATATGTTTGTTTGAATGTAGAAAATAATCTCTGAAAGCCAAGAAACGCACAGGGAGGTGGCCCACTTCGGTGGGCGGTGGGAGGCGGCCCTCTTTGGAGGGCAGTGTACCATGCGGGTTGCTCCTGGTACTTCTCTGATAGCAGAGTGGACTGTGGAGCAACAACACGGTTGTTGTGGTCTGCTTCGGCAGGTCTGCCGTCGGGGCGTCGTAGTTGAATGTATAAGCTAAGTTTTGTTGGGTTTTAGTAGGTAGTACTGGCTTTGCCGGTGAGTTCCACACCTCTTGCGTAAATGCATTTCCCAAAAGGGAAAAAAAAGTTAAAGACTCAAAGTATTTTAAAGATGTAAGTACCTATATTTATATGCACATATTAGTTTAGTCATAGATGACATAATACTTTAGGTAGTATAATGAAAATGGTATAAAATATGCTATAAACTCTGGTTTGATAACAAACTATTTTACGTTTGTATTACGAGTAGTATCACTTGTTTGGCAGTCGATATTAACCTAACGGTGAAATCCGGATGACAATATTATAATTTGATACTATCGAGCTGATCTGACGATGAAGCAAAGAAATTGATAGTGGAACTTTTCTATGACTGCTTATCAAATACGCGTGTCTTTTGCTCTTTTGAGTTATTTTTATCATACCTATAGAACAGTTGCAATCAGTAAGTGATTTTTTTATCTATAATTATTTTTTACGTGTCACGGGTAGACGCAGACCTGCGACCAGAGCGTTAATTTTTTTAGCTTTTTGTTGCTATATTATCTGTCATAAAATAAACGTCAGCCATTTTTTATAAACAATTTTTTTAGTTAATTTAGTTATTGCATAAAAAATATTTTCAAGACATAGTCCAAAAATATTTTAATCATATGTGTTTTATAAACTTATGCAAAGTGTCAAAAAGTTAACAAAATCGCATAACAAAGGATAAAAGCAAAGTGGAAGTGTAAAGTTCAAAAGGCAAATAGCGTTCCGAAATTGTTCCTGAATTTAAGTAGGTTTTGTTTTTCAGAG
This sequence comes from Brenthis hecate, assembly GCA_951806755.1. Lineage (NCBI taxonomy): Eukaryota > Metazoa > Arthropoda > Insecta > Lepidoptera > Nymphalidae > Brenthis > Brenthis hecate. The sequence goes on from OX638264.1 coordinate 1,890,182, forward strand.
TTAACTTTCTTATTTTAGCCCAACAAAATGATGTTTTAAGCTTTCCCATTGTTTCATGTACATACATTATGAAAAGGTCTCTTTCCGCGAGAAACGGAATGCGAATGTTTAACCAAGGTGTCGACGGTTGTAAAGCTTAATGATGGAATTTTACTCTAGTGTTGCAGTCTAACACTTGTTTTCTTCACATAACCTTGCCTTATTTGGAATGGAATTTATTTTAAAATTATCAATATAATGTAATCATTTCTAGAGTGAGGTCAGCATATTTTTGTCGAAAATTTAAAATATTTCTAGAAAATATTTATATAGCTTTGTAAGTTTTTTTGTTTTTTATGGTCATCATAAATTTATTTTATGTACGGATTGTTTGAGAAATCTAAAAGGTATAAACAATAAATGATTTTCTAGAGGACAGCTTGAAAATCTCTTCCATACCATTTTAATGACGGATAATTAATTAAAATTAAGTTCAGCTGAGATTTCGATCAACATCAACTGTTACTAAAGTTTGACAAACAATAAGAGTATTTTTGGAATAGCAATTCTCAATAAAATATGTTTGTTTGTTTGTCCTTCTTTCACGTCAAAACGGAGTGACAGATTGGCGTGATTTTTTGTGTGGAGATAGTTGGAGGACTGGAGAGTGATATAGACTACTTTTTACCGCGGGAGATTACGTAATTCCCAAGGGAAAAGACGTTATAATACAATCCAAAAAAAAATATTTATAATCATAATTACTTGAAACTTGGTATAAATGCTCTTTAATACAATTAAATAAATGCATGTTTTAGCAATTTTCGAAATTAATCTCATAAGGAGGTATAATAGGAGATGAGTTATAGCGCGAGCGAAGCCGTGGGTTTTGCTAGTAAGTAAAGTAAGTTTTTGATAGTAATCCTTATACACAATACGTAACAGTCATTGTTTTAAAAAATATTTCAGGTACAGATTTAGATTTATTACTATTCTTATACGTATAAATACATATTGTTTTTATATTTATAAAATTTTAAGCTCATATTCCCGGAGTATTAAAATAATAAACCACTTTCTGCAAGCCGATGTTGGGTATTGAAAATGTTTATAAAACTTCAAGTACCTGCGGAAGTAGTTAACCTCTGAAACCTATAAATTCATTTATAGATTCCGGGTCACGACGTCGCGTGGCCTCAAGCATTTCGGTTTTCTAATAAAAATTACGCTTTGATCGTGTCCACAATAGCAACTAAAATAAATTCTGTGTATATTGTTACTGGGATTTTTTTTTCTCAACAAGAAGCTATTCTGCCCTACCTACTGCTTAATTAAGTTTTACTTTTTAATTTAAAGTGTATAAAAGTAAGTTAATTGAAAAAGGTTTTATATCATACATTCATTTCTTACTATGTAATTTAGTAGGCTTGATTAAAGGTCATATTTCGCCATTTATTATTTGTTTGGAACTACTCAACATTAGTACGTTACAGATTTGATTTTTTTCCTTTTTAAATAATTTATTTGTAGTTTTGTTAATACTAAATAACACGAGTTTAATTAATTGGAATATTTCCTAAGTTGAATAATTTAATTCTAGTTTCTGTTCGCGACATAACCCCTGTTTTAAAATTTTCTAAATGTTTTTTTTTTCTTTTAACTTTCTTGGGAAGAGTCATCTATTGATAGATTTAGAAATAAAGTGTTGTTAAAAACATTAAATATATTTAGGACTCACCCACACATTATACTTTAAATGGGCTATAACTAATAGTAAAGGTGAGTTATGCTTAATTTACTTCTTACATACTAGATACCTATAGGGAACAGTTTCAAAATTATATATTTTCAACCGACTTCCTCAAAAAGGAGGAGGTTCTCAATTCGGCTGTACGCTTTTTTTTGAATGTTTATTACCTGAGAACTCCGTCATTTATTAACCGATTTGGACAATTTTTGTTATGTTTGAAAGATACACTTTCAACTTCCGGATTGGTTCCATTTAAATTAAAAAAAAAAAAAAATACCACCCCTAAGGATGGAAAAATAGCTAATGATGACATTTACCTACTTCTAATTGTCATATTGACATGAAACTTTGCAAGTGTTTCTATGTCCTTTGATACTATAGTGGTTCGGTATCGTTGACCTGATCTGATGGTAGGGCCAGAAGGTGGATAGGTGGAACTCTTTAACGGCTAATAGTAGATACCAATACAAAGCAAAGCACAGCGACTTCGAAAATATTTGCTTAGGTATGTATAGTAAATGAAAACTACCAATCAGTTATTTTTTACTTTTTAGTGCTTTTGTTTGAAGTCGGTTTTTTTTTGTTAAAAAGTTTTTTTTCTTGTTTTAGCTTAATTTAAAGAAGAAGTCGTTTTTTATTTTTTTTTTGTTAAAAAGTTTTTATATATAGTGCTTATCACTCATAGCGTCCCTGTACTTACAGCTAAATTAGCTATAAGAAGTTTTATTTGGACTAAATTTCAAATCAAATCGGTACCAAATACATCTTTATGTTATACTTTATAGTTTTTCCTAATACCTTATAAATATCATATGTTATAACAATATGCTTAGAAGTGAGATAATCTGTCACCGTTAAAAATTTATAAGCAAACTTCCATTATTGTGACTTAAAATTTATAGTCCATTGTTAAACTTCGGCCCACTTTATTGTAACATTAAGCCAGAACTAATTGCCTTGTGTGCAATTTGAATATTCTAAGCCTAAGGGAGTAACGAACTTGAACATACCGAGTAACAAAATTTGCAAGTTCACATAAACACAATTTTGTTCCTGAAACGTTAAAGGTCTGTATTACTTAAAGCAATAAAAGAAGAAATTGTATAAACAAAATGTTTTTATTTTACATTATATCTCAGTTTTTGGATTAAACACTTCTCGAAGTAAGCCCTTCTAAGTGGCTCACTTATAAATATAATAAAAAATGCCAAAAAGACGATCAATAAATATAAATATGTTTGGACACTAACACACAGTACCATCTACTTCCATGATAAGCTACGAGATTTGTGTTATGGATAACAGATAGTTGATACACTACACATACATATCTTTAAATACATACATATTATAAATATAAACACCCATGACTGGAGTATCTACAAACATACGTGCTCATCACACAAATGAATGCTGCTCCCAGCGGGATTCGAACCCGCGACGACTGGCACAGTATGTAGAGTCATAACAAACTGAACCAAACGTGTCATCAAACATGATAATTGTGTCGATAAAGTCTTAATACCAAGTTTCAAGTAAAATCGAGCCGATTTTTTTTTCTTCTGAAAGCTACCTTTTTCATTCTCCAATGGAATCGATTAAAAAGAACGAATGAATTGTTGTCCATAATATTTAAAAGTACCTTAAAATCTCAGTCAGTCAATATGTTTCTGTATATATATTTAGGTATATGTTATTTTTGCGTAAAATTAGTTTGTGCCGATAAAAATGGATTACAATTTAAACAAAAAATCTTTAACGATAGTTATTATATATTTAAGATATAGAATCTTTTTAAATTTCGATTTAGGTATGAGAAAATATTTTTTTAACATTCGAGCTTTTGAAGCACTTAAATTATGTAGAAACAAAAAATTCCCACGAGAGTATTCCTGTCAAAACTTCCATTTCCGTACAGGAAATTATATCATAATACTGAGGATATGACAGACCATGCATGTGTTTTAGATACATTTGATATGATATGATCAACGAACATTTCTGTCTTCTTTTAATTGTGATTTCCACATGATTACCATAAATATCTAATAACTTACTGGTACGTTTTAATGGCATTTCTTAAAACTATAACATTCATATATCAAATATCCCATAACATCATACAAGATGGCGTTTAGTGAGAAATAAAACAAGGAATTAAATTATTATACCAAGGTAAACGAATAGGCAAAGATCACCCGAACAGCTTACAACCCTCTTCATAGAAAGAAGACCTATGTTATTTAGTAAAAGGTATGAACTTTTTTGTAAAAGTAAGCACATTGATCAGTATTTATGATTTCATCATAAAACTTTATAAGTGATGAAAATATATACATATAATATATATGATGATGTTTTCCTAGCCGATTCCGGCCACGGCGGCCAATCTCATTGAGACTAGCCAACTGCGCAGCAGATATTATAGTGCACAAGTGTACGCGCAGACACAAGGGCACTCTCTATTCCTGTCACTCTCATACTCTGGTGGGACGACTGCTCGACACGACCAGTGAGAGTTAAGGCGCAGGACCGACGGCTTTACGTGCTCTCCGAGGCACGGGGGTGAAACACCGCCAACTTCCCAACTCTGGGCTGTTACTGAGACTTACTATACAGAAAGACTCAATAACTAAACTTGGCCCGACCCGGGACTCGAACCCAGGACCTCCGAGTGTGCAGCCGTACATGCTAGCCACTACACCACCGAGGCAGTTATATATATATATATATATATATATATATATATATATATATATATATATATATATATATATATATATATATACATTTTTTAAAACCGCTGCTTTCAGTAGTACAATTTAATTTAATAACCTGGTAAAGCATTTTCAAAATACATATTTTCCGTTTGCCAATTTACTATGTAAACATTCCACCTTTATTAAAATATTGACCTACCATAGATTTAATTTATCAACGTATTTAACCCTCCATTCCATATCAAAATTAATAAAAATATTATAGTAAAATACCAAAAATAATATATTTACTTTTCTATAGTTACTACTAAAAGATTTTATCATGACTAAATATAGAATATGGCTACCAAAACAAAAATCTGGGTTGATAAAAAATAAGTAAATTTGATTTCCTTAAATCCTCGAATGAAAAAGATAAGACAAAGTAACAGCGGAAATTTTACTTAATTCAAATATTTCCACTGTAAGATTATTCATGGTTTTATCGAGGTTTGCTTAATCTTAAGTAAATATAAATGCTCTTGAATTAATCTATGATTTTATAATGTTTAATTTTCTTTATTTTTTTAGTATTTTGGAAGAACAGTGTCTTTCAATAGTTTGAGGATCACAGGTTCGATTCTTGTACGAGCCAATACTTGTGTAGACTTTAACAACCTAATTTGAATTTTTGATCTTGTTAACATTAAGTTCATATCTGCTCAATAAGCATCTAAAAATTATTGGAAAACAGAAAAAAAAACTAAATTATTCACATATCATTCTATTGGAATCATAATATGAAATAAATTACAAAAAGTGTACGTGCAACATGAGTTATGGCAATTCGTTTTGTAGCAGCAAACTTTGCATGTATTGTTGGTGCAACAAAAGCTCTTTGTGACGTGCTTGGAACGTTTAGAGGAATGTGTGGGCATTCAGCTCAACCACGCATCAATCATGCGCGTTTGTACATCGTATCAAAGTTCGCGTTTACTTTTTAATATTCGTTTATTTATGAATATATCGAAATAAATGTAAAAAGACTTTTTAAAACGAACTTTTATTTAGTAGCTGTTAGTGAAGTTAAAGAACATTTTAGTCAGCTGGCTTTATCATCAGTCCAGCTTAATAATACTATACCTATATACAAATTTATTACAAAATTACATATGTGAATGTGCAAAATAATTAAAAAACTGTACTTACATCAAGTAATTGAAAAATCGATTATAAATAATCCGAAAAGACTAAATAGTGTGGTAAATCGAAAAGTCATGATGATATAAGTTCTTTGCCTTAAATATTTGGTTCAATGATTGTAGATTATATAATAAAGGTAAAAAGATTTATTTTATTTCATACATGTATAGCAACTGCAATTAGAAACCATTTGTCACAGTCCGATTCGCCAGACCTTGCTCCAACGGACTACCATTTTTTTCGTGATTTGGATAATTTTCTACCTGATAAAAAGTTTTCTTCTCAGGAGGCAGTACAAAATGCTTTCACACAGTTTGTCGAATCTAGATCACCAGAGTTCTATCGCAAAGGCACAAATGACCTTCCTATTAGATGACAGCAATGTATAGATAATAATGGTAATTTAATTAATAAGGTAGTAGCCGTACCTACGCCAGATTGATGCTGTCCTAATCACACTTTTAAAGCTATTTAACTATACTTTTTTTTAAGCTTTTACTCTTAAAAGAAATAGTTTAAACTATTTATTTTTTAAATAATCTCTTTAGCGCATCCCACCACGTCATTTTGATTAACTGTCATTATTCATAGATTATTTTTAGGGTTTTAAATATTTATGGGCAGGGTGGGACTGTAATCATCTTCGGTCAAGACACTCGTATAATTAGAAATCAAACATCACAAGGTAAGTTCGTTTGATTTTCAATTATTTTGATTAAATAAATATGTTAAATTATAAAAAAAAACGAATTTTCAATTTTTCAGTACAAATCGGCAATTTCATACTTTAACCCCTATTATTTACTTTTCTATACTTACTACTAAAAGATTTTGTCATGACTAAATATAGAATACAATGTAAAGGTATTCAAAAACAAACTGTCGCTCAATCTGCATGCTTTAAATAACTAATGGACCAAAGATGGAAAGACGACGAGAATTATGTCCTCTCGACCATAAAAATACATTTCGATGCTACTTTTTTATACACAAGAATGTCAGTTTTATTTTACATACAGATTTACAGTCATAACAAAGATAAGACAACTTAAGCGCTTGCATAATAAAAAAGCTCTATTGTCCTCCATAAATGGAATAATAATATAGAAAAGCACAAACCTTTTATATCATTGTCTGTAATACTGTTTTATTATGACGAACATTAAGTTTAAAACGTATTTTGTTTAAAATACTGTGCTTTTTAAAAGCTTTTATTTAACTTGCAATGTTTGTATGAATGTTATTTTTCGGGTCGAATCTTGCAACTGAAAACGGTTGTCCTCGACTGATTCTGTTGAAATTTTTCATACACGTTTAGTTTGAATGACAATGTATGGTTAGATAAGTGACGTCATTCTAAATCCAACATGGCGGACTATGTTTTTTATGCACCCCCATGATATGGGTGTCAAATGAAAGGGCTGAGAAGAATACGAATAAAATACCTTTAAAAATTAAAAATAAACTTTAAAGTACATCAAACTTATTATTACACAATTTATATGATATAAAAGCTTGTTTTTAAAAATATTTTTTATATTATTTTATTGTAAAATGTACTTATTACGTTCATATAACTTTTTTGTTACTCACATGCTGTTTTTGTGTAATAGTAAATAGAAAAAAATACATGCACATTTCAGCTTTTGCAAAGCATGACCGTACGATCAGTGAAAATAACTACACAAGGATCGAACCTATGACCTCCGCAAAGTATCAGAATGGAAATACCTAATATAATTTATTCATGACTAATCTTCGAAACACCTGAAACGATTATAGTGAGACTTTGCAGATTAATCGCAAATATTATTTTTGTGTACCTCATGAAGGTGTCGGTGCAGCAAATTTATAAAATTTTATTTTAAAATACGTTGCCTTAATAGAAAAGTAAAGAAATGCTTCGTTCTTTACAATCGAACTTGATATGCATTGTTAGTGCTACGATAGCGCACTGTGGCACGTGCTACGAGCGTTTATATGTGGATATTCACCTCAGCCACTCATCAATCATATGATCCAGCTTTACAGTAGGATTTGCTTATATAGAAGCATAAAGTATAGGTGTAATAATAACAAAAAATATTTTCTGTGGAATATATTATTTTTTTAATTACCTAAGTTATTTACTAGATATCTTTAAAAGTTTAAAGTGAACGAGTATCAATAAAATATATTATTATATGAATGATTAAACTTTACTTTGTTTTGTTATATATTAATTACTTAACTCAATTGTTTAAAGCATTCGTCAAATTATTTTTTTTCTTTTTTATTAGGACTACGTTTCTAATAAAAAGTTCTTCACGCCAAATTTTTAGCAGTTAGCGCAAAGACAAGTGCATTCCCTACATATATATATATATATATATATATATATATATATATATATATATATATATATATATATATATATATATATATATATATTTTCTAATAATTAACTAATTCTAAAACTGTCTATAGATCATAAATAGCCTTAAAATTGGTAATCACTGCCTGTGCGCTAAAGGTACATTATAAAGTTACAATGTAATGCAATCAAACGTTAATAGGAAGAAGAAGAATTAACAAGTACCAACTAGGTAAAAGTTAATTCAAAAACTCGTTCGTTATACATTGGAAAGTTTAGAAAGAAAAAGGCTTCCGGTAATATCCTCTATGCTTAGTGCTTCTGTAAAATTTAAAAAGGTTTTCATACTTTGACTTTACGCGCTTGCTGTACTTTATACCTCTAATATTAACTTTTTAAATGGGACACCTCTTAAAGCTTCAATAAAAGCTTAAAGAGGTTTCATGAAAAATCTATAGTAATATTATAAATATGAAAGTAAGACTGCTCAACAGATTCGATAAGGCAAAGACATGAATTGAATGCTGGAGACGGAATAGGCTACCTTTAATCCCCTCCCCAATTACCACACGAGTGAAGCTACGGGCAAAAATTAGTATTATAATAATACAAGGTGTCAAATTTCATATACTTTGTATGTAGAACTTACATAAAACATATTTTACCTACTTATCTTGACGGTACGTGCTTAACGGGCGCCTTGTTTGGTACTTGCTAGTAAGTATCCACTAGCGGATGATCCCTGCGAAGCTCTTACATTTTTTCTGCTGTCATCATTTTTTCTAAATAATGTATCTAATCTAAGATCCTAATTTTATTATAATATTTTATACAAAATGTATTTTTTAGATTAGAAACTTATAAGATTTTAATTAATTTTACTAATATTATAAATATGAAAGTTTATATGTTTTGATGTTTGTTACTCAATCACGCCATAATGGCTGAACGGATCTAGATGAAATTTTTATCCCGGAAAAACGTACGGTTCTCGTTGGATAGATTTGTTTTTCAAGTTAAATGTATACAAAATAATAAGTTCTTCTTACAGTCTAATCTATACATATAATATGAACAAATACAAAGTCGGGTTTGTTACACCACTTATAACTCGAAAACGGCTGTACCGATTTTTATGATCTTAGTTTTGTTGGATTTATCTTCACCCCGAATAGCAGAATAACTCTTAAAACATCGAACAATTCTCGAAAAAAAAATTGATTTGAAAAAAGAAAACTATATACTACTAAGCGTCAAAACATATCTAGAGACGAAAGAAAAGAGAAAAAATAAAAGAAAACAGAAAACAGAAAATGCAATTAATAAAGTTAATATCTAATAAGACATCTACAATATTTGGAAAAAATTGTAGAATCTTCTTCAAATTATATGCGTAGATGCCTATTTATTGCTATTTTAAGATAATTTATATACCTTAGTGACCTACGGCAAATTTTAGCCCATCAAAAGGTATTTCATAGAGAAGGGGGTAAGAGGGTCTGGCTTTAACTTTTTGCATTTTCTGAGAAATTGTACCATAGTAATGTAATTTTTTTATACCACCAGAAAGTAGAGATTTCAACAAACAACAAATTCACCAATTTTATAAAAAAGCAGATATTTTGACGCGAGAATTTTCGATTGAAAATTAGGGTGCTTTTTCGATATTGAGTCAAAATAAAGTGAAAAAATAAATATTTTAATTAAAAAAAATTACAGTATGCTTGGGACATAAAAAGGTAAGTTTTCAACAAATTTCGTGAAAAGTTTTTTTTTTGTAAAAGATAAAAATAAAAAACCAAAAACTTGGTTATTTGAATTTTCACATAAATTTTGAGGTTATGTGAAAAAAGTGTAAATACTAAAGTTGTAGATCTTTTTTTATTGCCTACAACTTTGCCGTTTAATTTTCTTCCATAGGACTTGTAGTTTTGCCGGAAAGCGAGATAAGCCGTTTTTTACCCTTAAAAACTCACCCCGTCCCACTTCCCGACCTCAGATCGCCCGTAAATTATTTTTTCTTTCATTTTTGTATTATCTTTTCCTTTTCCAATGTGTTTCATTCTACTATTATAATTTTTCACTTTTTACCATTTTCACACATATATACTGAGTGGCTTGACAGATTTGGATGAAACTTTGTACACCTATTGTAATATATAGGTTACTGTTAGTATAGTAACTTCTATAAAACTAGCGACTCGCTTCGCTCGGGTTCGTCCCTACTCAGTAGGGACTCCCTATGGAATAGAAAAACACTGCGAAAGATGAAGTCAATCTGTCAAGTGTCAACTCACTTTTTTATATGGAGATTTTTTAACCCAAATTTTTCACTTTTCCGTACAATTTTTCAAACGTTTCTTTTACAAAAACCTTATCCTGACAATCACAAACATAACAAAAATATAATTAGCCAAATAGCAGCAGCCGTTCCGAAGTAATTCGCTTACATACATTTGGCAATTGGTTTTTATTTATATAGATTTAGATGTAAATCGGGCTGAACCCGAGTGAAGCGGGGGTAAGTCCGTAGTTAAGTATAACCAACAAACAAATGCTTTTTAACAGTATTTGATCGTACAACATTGTGCTGAATTGAATAAGAGCTATGCAAACATCCTTGAGGCTTTCATTTCCATTATCAACGTTATTGAAAGAGTCAACAACCTTACTCAAACTAGTTTAAGCGATCACAAAGAACCCATAATAGTATATACGTACCTGCCTACCGCATTACTGTAGCCGTTTAAATATAAGACATTGTATAGGTCAAGTGGTATGCAGAAAGAAATAGGTTGTTCTATATAATACAATATACTTGTACATAACTCTATTTATTTATTTATTTATTGACTTACCAACAAAAGTTACAATGGTTAACACATATAATCATGGCACTACACTTAACATGTTAATTGCACTTTTAATTACAGGTAAATACAGCATGATAATTATAAGATTATTAATTAAGGTTTTAAGTGATCATATGGATTAAACTATAAACTTAAATTATTAAAAAGAAAAAAAAAACAATTATAATTATAAATTTCCTAATGAAATGTCACATACAGATAAAGATAAAGATATTTTAAAAATACAGATAAAGATATTTTAAACAATTAATAATTCATAATAAAAATAATAATAATAACAGTTGCAATCTCTATATGATATCTCACCGTTTTATAACTTTATGGCAACGGAATAGTAATGCAATAGAAATATTGTTAACAGTCCATCCTAGCTCGTTTCCGATCCTAGATACGTTTTAGTATAAATATTTTATGATGTTTGATACAAATGCAATCCCGCGGAATATCAACGCGTGGCTCTACACAAAAAAAGACACTTTTTTAGTCAATAAAATAAATTAATATACAGAAACGGTAGTTAAAAACATAAAATAGCTAATGTATAGCTAATAAATTATGTTTAAAACAAATATAATTATATTTAAATTAAACTTTAGTCTCGCCAAACTCGTTGCATAATGCTTTTAGGAATATAAAAAAAAACTAATATAATATATAGGGTTTGTTGAACTTTTCCAATTCATTCTCCGTGCAGACGTCAGTTTGTACCGTCATATAACTATCAAGTTAATAAACTAGTGAATAAACAAGTGTACGTGCCAGCATTCGCGTCGTGGTCAAGCTGCAACGTCTAGTGCAATAAACTCACTACGCCATGACATTTTCCTAATACTTCATTAATTACTTTAGCAATCCTAAAAAGGAATTTTGCTATTTCTATTCGCCCATTAATACGAGACGAATCTGGCCATAGTCCACTTACGCAGGCCAAATGTTGGTTGGCCGAGTTCACATGCCTTTCCAAAACTTACTAGTTCCTCTCAGACATGTAGGTTTCCTCATGATGTTATCCTTCACAGTAAGACGAGATAATAACGTTGGAAAAGAATCGCACCAAAAAATATCGATGTCGAATGCCGAGATTTGAACCCGCCTCTGTCTTCACTCAGTTTTTCAAGCGAGCGCGTTACCACTGGGCCACCGCTACTGCAATTTGTTGTAGTTTATGCACCAAATAATAATAATAAATAAATATGTTGGAACATTAACACACGACACCATCTATCCATGATAAGCTAACAGGCTTGTGTTATGGATACCAGATAGTTGATACACTACACATATATAACTTTAAATACATACATATTATAAATATAAACACCCATGACTGGATTACAAACATTCGTGCTCATTACGCAAATGAATGCCCCCAGCGAGACTCGAACCCGCGACCTGCTGGCACAGCAAATAGGGTCACTACAAACTGAGCCAAACGTGTCGTCCAAACACGAACAAAACGAACAGCATCCATATATATTCGCTCTACTCTCACAAGTACATTTACATCGATTGGGATATTCCACTCTGTATAATTGGTGCATCAATATTCGACCGCCTAAACGTTACACATAATTTACCACTATCGGTCACTGGACGTTTAAATTTCAGACGGTTTCATACTGTTGCTATAAAACTCTTTACTTTTATAAATGTTTATAACTAAATTTTACATTGCTATAAAGACGTAAAAATTATTTATTTGTATACAGGGGATATTTTATAAAATTAACGCTCTATTTTCAAATTCTGCTTCACGACCTCTATATAACTTAAAAATAGCTTAAGTTTAGCTTATCAATATATAAACTGAGCGGCAAACAACCAGTTATATATATATATATATATATATATATATATATTGTTATGTATATATCAAAATGAATGTACGTTTGTCTGCCTATTTATAATGTCTACGTTTCTAAACCATTCATGCAATCGTGATGAAATTTTGGTGAGCCTGCTAAGGTTTCTTTTATCGTATCGAGCAGAGCCTTAGTAATAAATAAAAGTTATACAAAATTGAATAAAGTCACTCTCCCGTAAATCAATATTGGTTGGAAACTGCGTCGATCGCCGAGTAATTAAATTATTGGATTCGATTCGGTAGGCCCTTGTTGCCCATGGACGCAATACACAGATGTGCGAAATGTTGCTGATTGAGTCATATTTACCTTTGTTAACGGGATTGTGTTTGAATTATTACAAATTTCGTTATCCCTTGGGAAATGTGATACATATTTACAGGTACATCTAGAAATTGATTGGCATTTCCGTTGTTTCGTGCAATGTATGTATAATGTATGTATGGTAGGTACACTTTATTAGCTGTTTCCTGTGACATAATTTAAATGTTCAAAGCAGTTAAAATAAATCTGATTTCACTAAAATATAGTTGTTACTTTCTAATATATGTTCTAGACATTTTTCGTTTTAAATATTTCTAATTATTATTAAAAAAATACACTATTTAGTAATATCTTTGTAGTAGTAACTTGAAGTTTGGCTTAAAATTTAGTAAAGCAAAGCGCTCATGCTTACGGTTTCGCCTTCCCCTCAAAACGTCATACTACTTAGTTTGTTTCAAATGAAATATAATTCATTCATTATCTTTATTTTATAAAACTCTAGATCTTGTTAAAAATCGGTATATAAAACCTAATAAATAATTTATTTTATTTTAATTAAATGTTTATATTTAAATATTTCTTTGACCAACAACCAAACTACAGTCTTAAAAATATTAATAAACGGAGAACATTATAAGGGGCATAATAATCTCTCTGTTCTCTCCGCCAGAAGAATTAGTTAAATATTTTAACAAATAAGAATTAATGCTAAAATATGCAATGAAAATAAAATATATTTTAACGCATTTCAACAAAAGAGCCGTAAACAAACGACTCTTACGTTTGCGCAAGCCTTAACTTGCTCGCTACTTAAGTGGGTTTCAAGAGTCTGCATACCCTAGAACTCTTTCATGTCATTCGTATGTAGATAGTATAAGTATAAATATGAATAAAATGTCTAAAAGTAACGATTTATTAATGGTTCCGTTGTATATAGATAAGTACATAATGAATATAAATATTATATTTAAATAAATATGTTGGCACATTAAGACACATCGCCATCTAGTTCCATAGTAAGCTACGAGGCTTGTGTTATGGATACCAGATAATTGATACACTACACGTATATAACTTTTAAATACATACATACTATAAAATATAAACACACATGACTAGAATACTAACATTCGTGCTCATCATTCTAATGAATGCCCCCAGCGGGACTCGAACACAGGACCGCTGGCACAGCAAGTAGGGTCACTACAAACTGAGCCAAACATGTCGTCAAAATAATATGTATAAATATCACCGTCTAAAATATGTGAAACGTTCGGTGATCTTGTGGCCTTCAGCTATCTTAGACTCCTCCAACCTATTTACGATGTCAACGTCACCCATCCCATTCCTCTTTATAAATTTCTATCTAAATATATTAAGTGTAATAGAATTGGATTAACATTATTTGTAAAATTAGTAGGATTTATTTTCAATTAAAGTTTTAATATATATGTAATTGTACTGCCTTTTGTTAACCGACTTCCAAAAAGAATGAGGTTCTCAATTCGTCGAAATCTTTTTTTTTATGTATGTTCACCAATTACTCAAAAACGCTTGAACCGATTTGGAAATGTTTTTTTTTTTGTTTCAAAGGGTATACTTCCCAGGTGGTCCCATATAAATTTTATCGAATTCGGTCAAGCGGTTTTTTTTAAATCAACATAACAATTATTTTTTTAAATAAATTACTTAATCGAAAATGTTATTAAAAAAACTTTCTTCTAACAAATTACCTGCTTAATACGTCTACACTAAAAATGGAAAAATAAAACTTAAAAAAAAGATGACTTCCAGGCACTAAAATGTAAAAAATAACTAAACGGGGGTTTTCATTTAGAATAGCTACCTAATCAGATCTTTTCGAAGTCGGTGCCAGCCGACAATATTTTATGATATGAATATCTAATAGGGAAATATGTGTTTTGCGTATCGAAATATATTAGATTTGCTTTGCATCGGCATTTTCTAAACCCAAAAAGTTTTTTTTAATATAGTTCTATTATTAAAAATTAAATAGGTACTATATTATAAACAATGAAATCTATCTATATTATAGAACATTTATTGTTTATAACATAATATATTATTTTTTATTTTAGTATTATATTCTAAAGAATGATACAATGTTTCTACTTTACAGAAAGTATTCTTGCGGAACTCGCTATTTCAATGAGGATATTGTGTTTGTTGGACCATTTCCAGATACTTGTATCTTCAGTCGAGTAAACCTTAGGACGACTTATATAGGAACATTTAAACTCAACTGTTCCATTCAATTTTTCCTATAGTTTGTATTTGAATGTTGTTATTTCACTTTTGATAATATAAACCTTTATAATATAATATGAATTTTAGAGGGATTCTTATTACTTGTACTTACATAGTAGAAATATCTCAGACTACGAATAACTAGATTAAACGTTGCACCAAACATAATATGGCAGTAGGTACTTTTCACTTTAATAGAGCTGTAATACAAACTTGAGAGCTTACACAAGAGGAGATTCTATTTTAATAGGAGATGAAACATTGCTTGGAATCATAACTACATATATCCATGTATACAGGGTCATTTTTAATTTACTGAAAACCTTTTGGGAATACGCTATTTACAACATAACAACAACATCTGTAAGAAAAAATAATATATCTTAAATTTAACAAAAATAAAAATATTTTTATTTCACCTTCTAAACGTTAATAGTCCAACATTAGCAAAAGAAAGTGCGTGTCCGGTGGAGGGGGAGGGGTGGAGGGGTGTAGGAAGCCGCGCTTACTCATGTAAACTTGGCCAGATGCTAGAACTTTAAAGTTTTTGAATTAAAATAAAAATTTAAGAAATATTACTTTTTCTTGTTACAGATGTTGTTTGATATGATGTAAATAGTATATTCCCAAAAGGTTTTCAGTAAATTAAAAATGACCCTGTATATGTAATAAGTCACATTTTCAGTAAACGTTTTTCCCCTATATACTTTACTTTTCTGTTAGTGACATCGACTAGAGAAAGTCTGGTAAGGAAGCTCCATTATAACAAGATCTCCCGACTATTTAACCTTCACTGTTGCCCAAATTTGTTCCAGCTACTGACGGCGGTCTATTTCTAAGATTATCCCAATCTAGATCTGCAGCTTTTCTTTGCAGCAATAGAACCATATGCTTCTACAATAGGTGTCTCTAACGAATCATATAAATATAGTATATCTATACATATAATAAAACGGTAACTTAGCGAAATCGATGTGCGCGTTTCACGCAAAAACTACTGAACCGATTTTAACCAAATTTTGTGTAGTGATTTAACTTATTTCTCGGGTCAACATTTAGGATATCTTTTATTATAGAAAAATCTTTCATTCCCATGGGAAAATACAATAACTGGTACTCTCGAGTCTCTTAGAAAACATTACATTTTCTGCAGGTGGTAATAAGGACTCCAGAAAAATCTGCAAGAGATCTCTCTCCTAAGGCATACTCGTAATAAATATTCATATCTACTCAAATCGTACCTAGGGATGCGCCTGAGCGAAGTGAGGGTAAGTCACTAGTAATCAATATTATTGGTTCAATCTATACTAATATTATAAAGAGGTAAAGTTTGTGAGTTTTTGACGTTGTAATAAATAAATATGTTGGGACATTAACACACAACACCATCTAGTACCAATGTAAGCTACGAGGCTTGTGTTATGGATATCAGATATTTGATAAGCTACACACATATATAGGTAACTTTAAATACATACATACTATAAATATAAACAAACACCCATGACTAGAGTACAAACATTCGTGCTCATCACACAAATGAATGCCTAAAGCAAAAATGCTAAAAGCGGTGTAGGGGGTAATCTTTGGATCTACAGAACGGATTTAGATGAAATTTGGTAAAAAGATAGTTTGAAACCCTGGAAAGGATATAGGATACTTTTTATCCCGGAAATCATTTCTTAAGGGTGTAAAAATGGGAATTGAGTTAGTATGAGGAATTATATGATGGATCGGTACAATTGTATATATAAGAATGGTAAAGAGGAAGGGTTGTCACGGTTGACGTTCAATATTTAAAATATATATTTTTCTATTCATTTACATCATGTGCCAACACTACCCCTTAAACGAATATAAAAATATCATATTCGCAACTTACACCTACCACTTATATCTTTAAGTTTTAAATAATTTAGATATAAGTTTCTTATGCTTCACAATACATAAGGGCTTTGTAAAAACATCAGCTAACATATCTTCAGTACATAGATAATCTAACTTAACTATCTTCTTATCAACCAATTCTCTAATAAAATGGTATCTGATATCGATATGCTTTGTTCTAGAATGTGATATAACATTAGAACATAATTTCTGAGCAGACTGGTTGTCCATTATATAAAGTTATTTTACAGAGCTTACCAGTACACTCATTAATAAACGTTCGTAAAAACAAAGCTTCTTTACAAGAATCAGAAACCGCCATGTACTCAGCCTCAGTGCTCGAGAGCGCGACAGTGCGCTGCTTACGGCTTTCCCAGGATACTATTGATTTACCAATACAGAATACATACCCTGTGTAGGATCTCCGATTCAATTGGTCTCCGCCCCAATCAGCATCGGCAAAACCTAAAATTTCAAGATTATGTTTTTCAAAGATTAGCGAGTATTCTGAGGTGCCTTTCAAATACCTTAAAACCCTTTTCGCAGCTTTGACATGACTCTCACCATGGCAATCATTGAATTGGCTCAAGTAGCTGACACTGTGAGCGATATCGGGTCTGGTACATACCGCTAAATACATTAAGCAACCAATTAAACTCCTATAATCAAAGTTGCAATTACTAACATTTCCCTCTCTTTGCAACTTTAATCCTACATCCATAGGAGTTTTTATTTCCTTACAATCCGCCATTTTAAACTTTGTCAATATCTTCTTTATATAGCTGGATTGATTGAGAGTATAGCTACCGTTAGGTAATGTAGTAATTTTCATACCTAATACAATACCATTTTTCATTAAATTCATGCTCCGTGCATTCAAATGACCGAGCCGCTTATGCCACAGTTCCTGTGATGCTGAATTCTGCACAATCGCCAGTGTAGAATCCTTGCTCTCATCTGAAAACACCGTACGCTCGCTCCCCTCACGGACTGAGTTCATAGCAATCCCTGATTCTTGTTTTCTACTGTATTTCCTACTGTATTTCCTATTATACATATTTACAGTTTTAATAATGTCGAGTTCATAGACACCATTTGTACAAGTACCAGTAGCTATAACCTCCTTATCGTGCATAATTTTACAACCTAAATGACTAAAAATAACATAATAACCTTTCCTACCTAACTCACTTACTGATAATAAATTTACACTAAGTTCAGGTATAAAATATACATTATTTATAGTTTTAGTACCATTTACTAATTGTACCTTTACTCTACCCCGACCTTCTGTTGTTAATTTGTCCCCATTAGCTACATTTACCTCAAGTGACATTACATCCTGATAATCATACATTAGATCTTTATTATTACACATATGATGAGTAGCCCCAGAGTCGATACACCACATATCACTGTGAAGATTCACACGTAATGCAGACAGTAACGACGCCTCAGGATTCTGCTTCCCAGTAGATTCTTGTACAGAATTATTTTTGTACACTTTCCTTTTACTGGTACAGTCCTTCTTCATATGTCCAGGTTTTTTACACTTGAAGCACACGACCTTTGAGCTCTTTTCTTTTCTAGTAGCTAATGCGTTGACCCCATCTTGACTCTTGTCATCTCGCCTCTGTTGCTCCTGCAGTAACTTTGACTTGACCACCTCACTTGTGAGTTTCATATTAGAATTTTCTAAAGCCATTATCATGGGATCAAAGTCCTCCGTCAAACCACTGAGCATAATTACAGCTAGAAATTCATCGTTAAGTGCGGATCCAATATCTGATAGTTGTTGCCCAAGCTCCGTAATTTTTAATAAGTAGCTTTGCATACCTTCCGTCTCGCACAGTTTCGTACCAAATAGCGACCTCAGTAATCCCAGTCGTCTGCATAGTCCCTTATCCTCGTAGGCACGCTCGAGATTATGCCAGGCTTCATAAGGACTCTTCGCATTGCGTACATGAGCCAACGCTGATGGACCGACGGACAAACAAATTTTTGCTAACGCCTTTTGTTTTTTCTTCTCGTCTTTTTCATCTTCGTTCATTACGCAATCGAAAAGATCTTCATGCATTAAAATCATTTTCAGCGTAAACTTCCAATGATTATAATCTTCTAAGCCCTTTAGTTTTTCGACGGGAATATTATATGACAATGCCGACGCCATGTTTTATATTTTTGCTGATACTTTATTATATATTAATTATTTTATATATAAAATTTAAATGCAAATACTATAAATATACTGAAAATATGCGAATATACGAAATTATTTTAACTTTAATCAACGGTCTGGGCCCATAACCTGATGGATCGGTACAATTGTATATATAAGAATGGTAAAGAGGAAGGGTTGTCACGGTTGACGTTCAATATTTAAAATATATATTTTTCTATTCATTTATATCATGTGCCAACATTATATTCTCATAATAACGTAAAGGAATCGGAAAAGCAAAAAACCGATCGTATAATTATCTCAACACTGCGCCAGATGGTCACAGAGTAAGCTTCAGATGTAGGAATTTACTTTCCTGAATAACTAAATCGGGAATATTCAATTGCGCAAATCCTATTCAATACTCTTTCACGGTCACTTGAGAAGAAGGGACAGTAACATCTATCGATTTAAGTTAAAAGGAATTTCAATTGGATGTGTGAGGGTGTGTTGAAGCACCAGGTTCCTCTAATTGGGTACATTTTAGTTCAAATAGCAGATGTTGTTCTATACGAGATGGTTAGTTAAGTTATACACAACTGTAGGTTAGGAAAATAGACGGGTGTAATTTTCCTCTTAGGAAAATTACTGATATTTTCGTAAGATGTGTAACATAATATGAATTAATTATTTTTAATAATATTATAAATGCGAAAGCTCGTTCAAAGTACTTTTTGTTAGTAAACAGATTTTGAAATATTGCAAAAAAAACTATTTTTGGTCAGAAATGGCACTCAACAATTCACCAAAGAAAAATAAAATTTAACAAAACACATTATTTTTATCACTATGTATTAAAGTTAAGTTTTTGCTTACAAACTACTGTAAAGACTTTCATATGGTTTTTACTAATAGAATTTGGTATCATTTCAGAAATTGGATTATCTAGGAAGGTTAAAGTCTGTAATCTACATCTACACTACTATTATAAAGAGGAAAGATTTGTATTTTTTATGTTTGTAACGAATAAAGAAAAAATACTGGATTGATTTAGATGAAATTTAGTAACAAGATAGCTTGAGACCCTATGAAGGACATAGGATATTTTTTATTCCGGAAATCATCCCTTGAGGGGATGAAAATGGGAATGAAAATTTGTGTAGGGAATCAACCTAGAGAAGAATCGAGCGATGCGAGGGTGAGTTGCTAGTTTATAAGTATTTTGCAAAATAATACATATATCGGTGAATTAAGTCGAATAAATCATCTCTCCTAGGAGCATAGCGAGCGGATCGAAAGTAAGCTAATCTAATAAAATCTAATTAAAAAAACTAATCTACTATCAAAATTACAAAGTTTAGATATCTAAAGTTTATCATTTTGATTTATATTTGAATTAATAAGCAGACTCCACTAAAACTGTAAATTATTTAGTATCTGTTAAAGTTTAAATCTTCATGATAAATCTTAGATGGTGACAAAACATTATCTTGAGATAAAGAAAAAAATTTACAAATAAAAAAACATAATACGTAATTCCATTAACATTTTTAATACTTAAAAGAACTCTTCAATAAAATAGAAGAAGTATGTGTAAGAAAACCAGTAACGATTTTCACAACTGTATTAACACAGCCGTTTTGCTCAAAGCTCGGGTGAAATGTGTTAAAAAGCACCACATAAATTGTACATTTCTTTGTTTCTATAAACAATATTTTATTGTACACTACAACACTTGCACCGTTTCTTTTGTATGCCCATTTTGTTTCCAAGCTGTTTATTTCTATGGATTTATATAAGTTTATTTTGATAGAAAGAAATTTTAAATAAGGAAATGTTCTTTGGCTAAGGGGAATTTATTTTAGTTAAAAAACACACATACATAATATATTTTTTATCTATACATATAATAAAATTCTAATGGAATCGAATCTGTACATTAAATATTTTTTGGAAAGTCTTATGGAAATATACATTATTATCGATACAGAGGCCGAATCTATAGTTTTTAGAATTTTTGTTTAATATAATGACCATGATTTAAAACATGTTTCAGTATAAGTTATAAATGGTTCGGGTATAGATACAACTTTTCACGTCCTCACATGTAAAGTTCGAGAGGAACGCCAGCACCTGTGAGGAAATATTTGAAAATTGAACGTAAGCGTCGTATTAAAAAAGGAAAAGTTTATTTTCCTGCTCAATTTTGAAAGTATAATATTGGAAAAGTGTTACAACTTAGATATTGAAAATTTTGGAGGTGCCGTTACCTTGCGGGGTAATCACAGGAAAATTACCATTATTTTTTCCATACTTTTAGATTCCTTCTAAAAGTTATCACATCTTAACTTGCCTAATAGTTATATTTAATCGTACTCTAAATAGGAAATAAGATATTTCATGTTTTAAAAATATTTGCCACTTAGATGTGCCACTAATGCCCGATTTCACCAACAACCCATAAACTACCACCTACGTATGGGATCCCTAGCTTAAAATTCCCCTAAACTAGCCCCTAAATTAAATTTCGTTTTACCATCGTCTTTAAGCCCATATTTCGAGCACCTAAATTTAGGGACCTTTTAACGTTTAGTTGACCCCTAACTGTCGATGAAACAGAAACTGTCCCCTAACAGCCCCTAACCATGCTTAGGGGATCCCTTAAACTTAGGTGATGTTGGTGAAATCGGGCATAAGTTATTTAAAAAAAATATACGTCATTGATGTGCGTTATTAATTTTAAAGCTAATAATTTAATATTATACCTATGTTATACTCGTAATCATCGAAAAACTATAATTCTATTAAAATAAATAATAATAGTCCCAGAACCCAACGAAATATTACAATAACACTTAAGTTCGTTAAATACCTTTGTAATTTTAAAGCGTGTACCATTCACATTTTAAATGGGGGAGACATGTGGACGAAATGCTTTCAAATTAACATTACCTACTGTTCTTTTGAAACAATGACCCTCTTACTAAAACAGTCTTTAATAAGTGAAATAATTTTTGAACTATATGATTTAATCACTACGACTTCACTCGGATGCGCTAGGTACCTACGCGGATTTTATTCACAATTTCATGGGTTTTAGTTTTTTGCGTCCAACCCTAATTCTTCTTCTAAAATAAAAGTAGCCTCAATTACTACTTATACCATCAGCTCTGACAGTCTGCTTAACATCTAAGTGAAAGTCTCGTCAAAATCGGTCCAGCCGTATTATCCAGTATGTACATATATTACGTACCTTGGCCGGAACAAATAGACAGACAGACAGATATACAAAAAATATCAAAAGTTATTTTTTTCTTATAAGTACCGTATATACTTTCAAATGTTAATAGTAAATATCTGTTATTTTGACATTACAAACAGACACTTAATATTATTAATATTATATAATAATATTGTTTTATTTATACTTCATATGTGTATAACAAAAAGTAAAATTGTAGTAAAATTCATTATATTAGAAAAGAAATCAGAAATTCCTATTAAGAAGAAGCAAATTAAAGTTTAAGTTAAGGATAAAAAAGATGTCAAAGGAGCCTTCTAATAGATTTCAGTGACTTATCTCAAAGTGTTACTCAAAGATTAAACAAGTTTCATTTAAATCGTTTAAGTAGATTTAAAGTTACATTTTAAGCTCGCTACACTTTGCCATGATGTAAATCTAGTTCATTTCAATTATTCAGGCTTAAAGATGCAGATACAATGATTATTATCGCCAATATTATAAATTCGAAAGAGTGATTTTAGGAGTTCATGAAAAATATAATGTGTGGACTCCTCTTACGAGTAGTATATCACAAAAAGTCAATAAAGTAAATGCTGAATGTTATTATGGCCAAGGGTTTCTATTGATAGTTGAAAATTTATTAATGTGTACATTTTATGATATATATATATATATATATATATATATATATATATATATATATATATATATATATATATATATATATATATATATATATATATACATAACAATATTTTTTATTATTGCTTATCTATTCCATAGAGAAGCAATAATAAAAAATATTGTTTTATGTTTTTTGTTATGTTAATAAAGTTTTAATGCTATGTTTTTTTTTGTTTTCTTCTCATATAAATAATATGCATGTATTATACATATAAACCTTCTTCTGGAATCACTCTATCTGTTTTTGAAAACTGCATTAAAATCTGTTGAGTAGTTTAAAAAATCTAAACGAACAGACAGCGGAAGCGACTTCATTTTATACTATGTAAAAATTTTAATATTTTTAACTCATTAAAATAAAAACCTATATTGGTTGTTACAAGTCGGCATGTGATGTTTTTCCGTAGAGGAGTTGTTTCATGTGGAGGCAACCCTAGATGGATAACCAGATCATAATTATCATAAAAAGTAATTGCTGTCGGAACTGAACCAACATGTAAAATATCGACTCTGTAGGATAAGAGAAAGTAGTTCTAATTAAGTTTGCAAGATCTGATCCATACAAACACACTAACAAACATTGAAAGTTAAATAAAAGCTTATAAAAATCAGTTCAATTATAGTTATAGTTGTTCATACAGGTATGGATATATAGTTCGAAAATGGTTTATATTGATTTAGAAAGTTATTTTTATAAAGTATCGAAAATAGAATATGCAACATCAATTTATACAGCATCTCATTTAATCTTAATCATTTTTACATTGTGTGTTCGAGTCTTCCAGTAAGTAATCCGAGGATACTTGTGTATGGCCCGCTATATATATATATATATATATATATATATATATATATATATATATATATATATATATATTTATATATATGTATGTATGTATATATATATATATATATATATATATATATATATATATAAAATATAGGACAGTTACATGATTTAAGTTATTTAAAGCAAAGAAAATTATATAAAATTACAATATTAACAACTGAAGGTTGTTATTGCCTATACAATTTCACTAATTTTAATTTATAATGTTAGGAAAATTACTATTTTAAACGGTAAGTACATGTGAGTAGAACACCTAGATATAAACAAAGTCTTCGTAAGCTAGTTTTCAATAACATTACATATTACATTTTTTCCCCAGGCTTCAAACTATAATGGCTACTCAACGCGTCTCATTAATACAGCAAAAATCTAGAGGGAAAAGAATATAATACCTTCATTTTCTATGCATAGTTTTTATATAATAAAAATATTATGGGAGTACCTACACCATCATTTCCTCGGAACCTCCTCCATCGGAACGGGCTCAACCTACTTCTTGTAAATAAAAAGGTACAAAAAAGATTTTATATCTATTTTAATTAATTATTCATATAAATCCCCCAACCATGTACTATCTTTCTTTTCTTCTTCTTTATCTAACATCCTCTTTCTCCCTAAAACAATAATGAAACCTTTGTAATTACTTCAACCTACAAAATCTACACAAATATTTAAAAAAGGCAATGTTTGTAAATATGGATTGAACCTTTGAAAATACTGATCCGATTCTGAAGATTTTTTTACTAATAGGAAGCTATATTACTACCGAGTATTAAAGCTATTTTTTACTCCGACAAAAATGAGCTTACTATCAGAAATCATAATAAGTTTAACAAAAACTAGCCATTGAAATACTTAACCGTCGTAACGGATTTAGATAAAGTAATAAAAGTATTCTAGTCTATCCCGTGACCATAATTGCTGTAAAGCATTCAAAACGCCGGGAACCAAAAGTCAAAAGAAATCCACGAAAAAATCCTAAAAGATAGTTTTATTTCAAACTAGCGGCTCACCCTCGCTTCGCTCGTGTTCGTCGCTAGGTACGTTTTAAATACTTAGATATAAATAGTTATAAGCCAGCGTTAGCCATATAAATTTTAATTTTTTTTTGTTAACAATATTGACAAATATAGACATTAATATTTATACGATACTAACGTCACTCAATTGTTTTGCCTTTCCGGAACCTCTCCACTCACACTTAAACTTTATGGTATGGTATTAAAGTTCAAATTGACTTTTGAGTATTGTTACGAATCTTTTGTATGGGAGTATAGAAAAGTGTTGTTTTTAGACATTTTCAGGCATTTTTTTCAATTTTTCTCTCCGTAAGAACCATCCTCGTACTTCAAGGAATATTCTAAAAAAGAATTAGCGAAATCGGTTCAGCTGCTCTCGAGATTTGCGCTGACCAACACATTCAGCGATTCATTTTTATATTATAGATAGATGTCAAATATCTAAAATCTAAGAAACTATTAAAGCAATAAGATACACGGCATAAATCCCAAGAGACGCGCGGACTCGAGCAAAGCGAAAGTAAGTTTGCTAGTTTAATATATGAAACTGACATGTACAATGTACTACGTTAAATCTTGAATTTGCACAACGATTGTATGCAGGCGGCGTAGCAAAGCAAGCCCCGACTAACAGCGTGATTAATATTCCAGTTATTGTACTACAGGTCTGTGATGTGTACATTGGACTGGGGAAGCAAAGGTTATATCCACAATGAGGTAAAACGCGAAATTCTCATAAACAAATATTGAACATTCTAATAAATATTCATATGTATGTGTAAACGTTCAAACTCTATTGAATGTACGTATCTTTTATAATCAAACTTAACAATGTAAAAATAAACGTTTATGTTACGGGTAATATTAATAAGTAATGTTATCATAATTGAGAGTTATCTAGTTTTATTTGGCACCCAAACATATATTGCTTTCAATACAACTTTTGGCATCTCTCTCTCTCTCTCTCTCTCTCTCTCTCTCTCTCTCTCTCTCTCTCTCTGTGTGTGTGTGTGTGTGTGTGTGTGTGTGTGTGTGTCATTTGTGCTAGATTTAAAAAAAATTGTAATCTCAAACAAAAGACCATAGTAATAGGCAGCCAATATTTTAGTCACCCCTAGGTCTAGTCTGCTTTAGTCTAGACTTTGCTAATTGAGCTAGGACTTCATATAATTTAAGAATTATAACCAAATAATAATATTACAACACACTAACCAAATTTATAGTACAATATACATACATATACATTTACTAAACTTAGTGTTTCATAACGCTATGCACTATAAGCATTTTTGCAAGTATTTTTGGGCTTCAAAAAAAAATAGCTCCTTGATCACTGTGATGATTGATGATTAATTGAAAAAAATACTCATTACAAAATGAATAGCAAATTGTTTCCGTTCAAATATCGTCTTATTTTTATAATACCGCATCTTTTACGATTGCTATGATTATAATATATAATCAATACTTTAGGTATTTATTTTTAATTTTTGAAACTTTAACCGTAACGTACGTAAATAAATATATGGGAAAAAGATGTGCTCCGCAGTGTTTAGATAGTATTTCAAACAGATCTCAGTTTTCCGACAGTGTATGTAGAGTTTCTAAAATCGGTATCTAAAGTCTATATGGTCAATATACAAATAGTTCTATGTTTACGATGAAACTAGTAAAACTATTACATATGTACATTGTACATACATAAATATATCCATACTAATATTATAAATATGAAAGAAGTGTGTTTGTTTGTTTATCTGTCCTTCTTTTACATCGAAACTGAGTGACGGATTGGCGTGATTTTTTGTGTGGAGATAATTGAAGGGCTGGAGAGTAACATAGGCTACTTTTTACCGCGGGATATTCTCTAATTCTTACGAGAAAACACGTTATAATACGATTCAAAAAAATATTTATGACCATAATTACTTGAAACTTTTTATTAAAATTAAATAAATACGTGTTTTAGCATTTTTCCAAATTCATCCCTTATGGGGGTAAAATAAAGAATGAAAGCTTGTATGAAACTATCTTTATAGAGATTTTTTTGTAGTTTTAGCGCGAGCGAAGCCGACGGTTCGGCTAGTAGTATATAAGTTTTATAATCGTTTTATAGGTAACTTGTGACACGTGAAAATAAAATCGTGTGGCGTATACTTGGAGCGTGAAAAAATAATTATTTCGAACTTCATCTATCTTATACAACATTGATAATTGTTCTTTTTAATCAATTATATATTACCTTAAATTACACTCAAATTTCTTTTATTTTAGTCTAGTATTAAATTCTAACAATTTATTAATTATTATTTATCTTTTTATACATAATCTGTAACGTTAATATTTTTTTAGAATAAATTGAAAATTTACACAGTAATATAAAAACATGGCTTATATATTTTCATCAAACATCAATTTGAAAGGATAAATATATTAACGTGCTGTAAAAATATAATTGAAAACGTTGATTCGAATCTCTGCCGAAATTAAAAGTAAATTCCATTTTAAAGAGAACATGATGAGTTAAAAAGGGTTAAAATACAATAAATACAAGCCCATGAGGCTTTCATTTCTATTATCAGTTTAATTAAACGGGTCAATAGTGAACCTAAACTAGCCTTAGGTGTGTTTGAACGATCACAAAGGCACAAAGGAGCGTTACATGAGTAAGCTCCACTAGATCAGTATAATAGTTTAAATTAGATAACATTGTGTCGTAGACCAAAGTGGTTGTCCCTCATTTCCCTATCAATACTTAGCTGTTTTGTTATCAATACTACTTCTACACTAATACTGCTACTGTAAATTTAAGTTTTTTTAGAGTTAGGCGATATAGGCGCCTGATGTATTTGTTATATGATCCAAAAATATATTTGCGATATATACAACGTTGCAGGAATAATGTATGAGTAAGATTGTACCGGTGGCAGAGTCCGACTGGATGGGTACCACCCCATTATCTGTTTCTTCCGCCAAACAACAATGATTACATTGTTAAGTTCCGGTTTGAAGGATAAGGTAGCTAGAGCGATTACAGGCAAGAGGCGTATCATCTTAGTCCTCACAGTGACACGCAACTACGGTTCTGCATTTTTGTAACATAAAACCTAAGTGCATGAACCGTAGGTGTTATGGGCGACAGGTACCACTTTCCATCAGGTGGGTTATCTGCTCGTGTGTCACTAAATACCATAAAAATAAAAAAATATATATTGAAATGCTACGTTCAAATGCTACGTTCAATTCAATTTAATTTTCTTATTAATGGCTTCGAAACGTGCCGATTGAGCTCAGCACGCTACGTATTATGTAAGCTATCCGAGACACAATAACTTAATAAAAATTATTAAAAAACGTCAAGACTAAGCCGCTGACTCTAAAAACGATAACAAAAATTTTTTCACAAAAGTTCCTCACATCTTAAAGGTACTATATAAGGAAGGTATACTGAGAAACGATTTCTGAAGGAAAATTAGGAAGAATTCAACCCCAACTAAAGGGGTTAAAAAGGATATGAGGGTCTTGTGAGGTCATTTTTAATGTTAAAAATATGGAAATTGGCGTTTGGGGGTAAACAGGGACTGATGTTTCAAGTTTGACGGATTTTTTTTGATTTACGTACGAAGTCGTGGTTACGAGATAGGTACTAAATACATGAATTTAATTTTTATTGCGTACATTCGGACAGTGTTAACGAAAATTTGATATAATAATTTTAACAAACAAGACGTCGATCAACTTATAGCAACATGTTCAACATGAAAGGGGTAGAGTATAAAAACCTCTAAGAACGTCTTAGAACAAATAGTGGGGGCCAATAAGAATCAATATATTTTTGACATGTAGAGTAAGCAATAACAACCGTATTTACATCGATATCCTGTATATAATAAGCTCCTAAAAGGCCGAAAATTTTAGCAAATTTTATGTAGGAAATAATATTTTTTCTATATGAATTTACTTAAAGTAAATTTGTTATCAAATACTCTTCGGCTTCTCAAATAAATAAAAATTTTCTAAAAAAGAATTCGGCGAAAGCTAGTAACATATATCTTCAAAAATACATATATTACATATAAAAATACATATAGCACATAAAAGCTATCTCAAGCTTTCAGTCTACTTCATGTGGCTTATAAGCTCTCAAATATTTTCCACGTTATGTAGAAAATAAGTACAAATGCAGACAAAATGCTTTACTATGAGCTTATACCTACGTGTTAAATGTAATGGGTCGTTATAGTAGCCTCAAGCGTGAGTTATTTCTACATTTACATTGTTAACCTTATTTACAACGACGTAAAATGTTCATAGATCTGTCTGACTGGAACAGTACTATATCTTTGCCATTTGCAGTAATATTTAATCCACATTACTTACCTCCTGCATAAAATCTATATAAACGATTGAAAGTGAATTTTTTTTTATTTATTCTTGTCTGTTTATTTTATCAGAACGCATTTTTTTAGCCTGTTTATTGGAAAGGATTATAGGCGTTAAATTACAATCCTTTAAAGCGGAGCAACGGCCAAAGGAAAATTTGCTGAAATGCTGGAAAAAATTTATAACCTATTACTATTCTAGAACATGTCAAAAGTTTCTATAGTTGAGCTTTTTAAGGTAAGTAATTGTTCATAATAATCATTATCGTATTATTAAAGCTTTAAATTTCTTCTCCTCATTTTATAATGCTTGAATATAAAGCTTTAGATTTTTTTACTATACTTTGACAGTTTTTATCGATCACGTACTCGCAAAACCTGCAACTCATATAATTGTACATACATACTCGTACATACGCCATAGTGCACTTTTGTGAATGCGTCAATTATTTTTCGTTTTCCAGTTTCTACTATTAAGGTTACATCACACTAACTACCACAACCATCACCTATTCTCAATAAAGAATTTATTGTACTATATTCTGTTATTTATATTATTATTATCATTGAATGTTGATCATTGAAATAATGATATTTTTTTAAAGAAAATAATATTTATCAAGAAAGGCAAGTAACTGCTCAATGATGAAGACACGAAAATATGAGGTTAAGAGGACGTAAGCAATACAGCTCGAAATGGCATATTTCTGAAAACACTTTAAGTACGAGTATTAGTACTACGTTGCAATGCACGCTCGATGGAAGTTGGGCCTTAAGCTTCACGGCCTGCAAAACCGTTGGAATATTTCGTTCTTCGTGTAATTGGAGCATCAATATTCGCCGTTATAAACATTTTGCATATTTCACGACTTAACAGTGTTCTACTGGCACTGAAAATGGACAAACTTTTCAAGCTTGAATATTTTGTTCAAAAATATTATTTTACATTTGTACGTGACACTTGTATGTACTTGTACATAATAGGAACGTAAATGGATACACGTTAAATTGTAAATAAGTTTTCTCTTATTATTCCGTTGACGTACTATGACGCCAAGTCAATCATGCCCGAATCTTCTATCCGCCAGACCCATTAAAGTCAGATCAGCTGTGTGTGTGCGTGCGCGTGCGTGTGTAGGTGTGTTTGTGTGTTTGTGTTTATTCGTTCGTTCGTTTCATTTTCGAGCTCCAACAGCTGGAAAGATTTGGTTAAAATGTAGGACATTAAAAGACAAATAGGCTACTGGTAGGCACATAGAGTCGCACCCGATAGAAGCGAGGTTAGGTTGCAAGACAATTCAAAGCTATACTAATATTATAAAGAGGTAAAGTTTGTGAATTGTGAGTTTGTGACCTTTAATAATATAAATGTGAAGTATGTTTGTTTGGTTGTTTGTTTGTCTTTTTTCATGTCGAAAAGGCTTGGCGAATTAGCGTGATTTTTCTGTGGAAATTGTTGGAGGGCTGGAGAGTGACATAAGATACTTTTTACCGCGGGAGATTATCTCTTTCCCACGTAATAATATAATCCAAAAAATATTTATGATCAGAATTACTTGAAACTTGGTATAAATTCTGTTCAATAAAATTAATTAAATACGTGTCTTAGCATTTTTCAAAATTCATCCCATAAGGGGTAAAATAACGGAAAATTGTATGGCACCTACCATTTTAATTTTTTTTTTTGTAGTTTTAGCGCGAGCGAGCCGCAGCTTTTGCTAGTATGATATAAAATTAAAAAAAACTAACATAGCTCATTAAAAGCAAAATACTCGTACATAAATGTCATAATTTGAATAAGTGTATTTCAATAAATGGACGCTAAATAGATTACGGTACATATGCACTTACATACATACATATAACATACATATGTGCTCAGTGACCTGCCGTGGACAAATTGCCTTCCTAATCGATAGAAGTGCTCTTGTAACGGGACTTCAATTTAACTAGAATGCAAATTAGCCTAATGACTATGATATGGTTAGAATGAAGAGATAACGTAGAATATTTTTTTACAGATCAATCTCCATCATGTGTTTTCCAGTCTACTTGACATTAACGAAATAAACACAAAAAACAGAAAAATATATGATTTCAATTAGAATTTATAGTATAAAAAAATAATATTAAAAGCGAACAATCCCTACTGCGCCCGAGCGAATTGAGGGTAAGTATGTATAAGGTATAAGTAATACATAAGTATAAGTATAGTACATATTATGTCATCTGTGGTATAAAAGATACGATAAGATACTTTATAAGTTAAAATGCTAAGAAAAACCGATGATTTAATAGAATATTTCAACAATAGAAAAATTCTTTCTTACCAATATCAATATAAGAAGTTGTTTGTCCAATATTAATAATCCATCAACCTTGTACTGTTTCCAGATCAATGAATTGCTCACAAGTCGCAGAAAATGAGGACATTTGAAGCTCAACACTCAAGAGACAGTACATAATTGTATTTTGACATTATTTCTTAACAAAAGCTACATTTTGTTAAGAAATCTATACATATAATAAAATTGTAACTAAGCTGAATCTGTACATTAAATATTTTTTAGAAAATCTTTGAAATAGACATTATTATCGATACAGAGGCTGAATCTATAGTTTTTAGAATTTTTGTCTGTCTGTCTATCTGTCTGTCAGTCTGTCTGTTACCGCATCACGGAAAAACCACTGGATGGATTTTGATGAAATTTGGTATGATGATAGCTGGTTATCCCGATCAACATATAGGATACTTTTTACCGCGGGAAAATATCTCATTTCGGAGAAAAAATACAAAAACTACAATGTAAGAGTATACTAATATGCAAAACCTAAGAATTTCGTTTTTGATCATCTGAACGCGGGCGGAGCCGCGGGCAATGCTAGTACTTAATATAATTATGTTTTACGTACGTTTTGTATTTTACAATGGAACGAGATTTCACTCTAGAGATTAGAGTCCCATCACTATGTTCTTCACTTTAATTAATATTTTACTTTTAGATGTAACCGAATAGATTTTACGTGATTTCTCAACTAGCTGCTATTGCATTTACTTGTTGTATATAAATTCAGACCATGACATATAAATATTTGCACAGCCAACACAAACATTTGCGTTAAAGTGATCAAACCTGGTACCCTGATGTAAAGGTCAAGTTCTTAATTACTTCACTGACACTGTTAAATATGATCAAAAAGCATGACTATTATACAGTAATAACAAGATATCTAGAACAAAATTCTAACGAAATAAACATATAAAATTTTCAACCGACTTCAAAAAGGAGGACGTTCTCAATTCGACTGTTTTTTTTTTTGTTTGTTACCTCAGAACTCCGACATTTATTAACCGATTTGGACAATTTTTGTGTTGTTTGAAAGTGTATACTTCCAGATTGGTCCCATTTAAATTTCAAAAAAAAATACCACCCCTAAGGATGGAAAAATAGCTAATGATGAATTTAACCTACTTCTAATTGTCATATTGACTTGAAACTTTGCAAGTGTTTCTATTTCCGTTGGTAGTACAGTGGTTCGGTATTGTTGACCTGATCTGATGGTAAGGTCAGAAGATCAATAGGTGGAACTCTTCAACGGCTAATAGTAGATACTTTGAGTTTGGGCTTATTTTGTTTGATTTGACAAGCCTAACACGTTAGAATTCTTACTTTGTTACTACTGTCTACACTAAAAAGGGAAAAATAAAAACTTTTTAACAAAAAAATTAAAACCGACTTCAAACAAAAGCACTAAAAAGTAAAAAATAACTGATTGGTAGTTTTCATTTACTATACATACCTAATCAAATATTTTTGAAGTCGGTGTGCTTTGGCTAAGTAATTAAAGCCTACCTATTAAATACATACCTAATCAAATATTTTCGAAATCGGTGCCAGCCCATACAAAGCAAAGCACACCGACTTCGAAAATATTTGATTAGGTATGTATAGTAAATGAAAACTACCAATCAGTTATTTTTTACTTTTTAGTGCTTTTGTTTGAAGTCGGTTTTTATTTTTTTGTTAAAAAGTTTTAAAGATCCTTTATTTAAAAATGGTATACATACCTATACCCTTAAAACGCAGTTTACACTTGTGAAGACTAAAACAAATTAGATTAATTATTATCTAGTACCTGAGCGACCGAGTTTTGCTCGGAGATTTTTTTGTTTTATCGTATTTTTTAGATAAAAAAACAAAAACTTGAATAAATACAAAAAATATATAAATAAAAACTTTGTATCCGACCGGGATTCGAACCCGGACATCTGTGATTGTCAATCTTGATGACGTGAATCATCGATCGTGAATCATGAAAACTCGTAAACACTCGTTTTCCCAGACAAGACTAATCTAGATCGATTTTTTGCCTCCGAAAACCCCCACATACCACAGCGAAATCGTTAGAGCCGTTATATAAATAAATAAATAAAATATATATAAATAAATAAATATACAACAATTGCTCGTTTAAATATATTAGATACTATCCAAACTAATATATAAAGCTAAAGGGTTTATTTGTTCGACCGCCCTAATCTCTTGATCCACGGGCCTAATTTGAAAAATTCTTATTGCGTTTTAATACTTACCAGTTTTCTGTTGTTTTGTTTTTGCCCGCACCTTTGATCGCGTGGTAAGTGGTTCATCAAAGCCTATATATCCGACCCCCGAATGAAATTATCCTTGCCAAATTTTATCGAAATCTGTTTAGCAGTTTAAGCGTGAAAGGGTATCAGACAGAGTTACTTTCACATTTATAATATTACTAGCACAAATACTTTTTTTTTTTTTTATTGTCGGGAAATGCATTTACGCATACCACCTGATCCCCCAGGTGGTTATGTGGGGCTCACCGGCTAGAAGAGCCGGTACTACCCACTAAAACCCGACATCCCTTCCCACCGCCTTAGTGGGACGCCGCAGGATCGCTTGCGCATAACTACTACGGCGCCCCGGCGGCAGGTCTGCCTAAACGCTAGGCAGACCACCAAATCAATGGGGCTGCTCCACAGTCAACTCTGCTACGCCAGAGAGGTACCCGGAGCAGCCCCATTAAACCCCCCCCCAACCACCGCCCACCGAAGTGGGCCACCTCCAATCGGCTGCAGAGGACAGGGAGAGCGGCAACGCAACACCGACACTCCTCTTCCCCTGCAGCCCCACCGCGTCCGCCATCAAACGGTGGCGGCCCCGCTAGGCCGCGGGAGATAGGGACGAGCGGCGCATCGCCATACCGACACTCCTCTTCCCCCGCGGCCGCCCTACCGTCGGCCCACCTCCGGACCAAGATGGCTGCCGACACCCCACGCCAGACGCAGGACCAGAACTGGCCCCGCTCCAGCCGCCGCACCGACGGGCTAGCCCCGGCAGCGCGGCCCGCGCAGCGCCTCCTACCGCGAAACGGCCGGAGACACCGCGCTACCTCCAAGAAGGAGACGGCGCCCTCCTGACGCCGCTCCCCCCTCCCCTCCTGGCTGTTGGTCCGCGCCGGATTGCTCCGGTACCACAAGCTCCTGTCGGGTCCAAACAGTCGCGAGTGGTGTTCCCCTATCCGCCACCCGGGGGACGCGTCCGGTAGCAGTCAGCCTCTGCCCCGGACTAGCACAACTACTACTATTACTACCGCGACTTCGCTCGCGCTAAATCTACAAAGAACTCTAAAAAAGTAGGTTTCATAAAAAAACTTTCATCGCCTATTTTACCCTCTTATGGAACGAATTTCAAAAAATGCTAAAACACGTATTTATTCAATTGTATTGAAGAGTATAATACCAAGTCTCAAGTAATTCTAATCATAAATATTTTTTTGGATCGTATTATAACATGTTTTCCCGTGGGAATGAGATGATCTACCGCGGTAGCCTATGTCACTCTCCCAACCCTTCCACTATCTCCACACAAAAGTAGGCCAATCCGTCACACTGTTTCGACGTGAAAGAAGGACAAACAAACAAACACACTTTCACATTTATAATATTAGTATGGATACGGAAGTACGCATTTATTGAGAAAGATTATAGGCTATATTATATCACACTATGACAGGCGGAGCCGCGGTTAAAACGCTAGTCAGACAAAAATTGTCTACAAATATTATTCAAATAACCTTAAAAGCTCTATATATGGAAGATATATACATAGGTATACGTATTATAAATTGCTAATACAGTTTAAAATGTACATACATAATACATATTTATTAGAACATATTGTGTTAAGGTTAACACAATTTAAACATCAACATACCTCACGTGTGTGTTTTAGTCCCTATAATGGGACAAAATTTAACATTATTATTCGATTATTTGCTAGCTAATTGTTACTATATAAAAACAACATTCATTTTTAATTATATAGATATGTTGTGCTTAAGTTATATATACGAATAGACGGGGAGATACATAACTTCAGCCAAATTGGCTTTAAAAAAAAATGGGTGTGCTTAACAGAGCAAAACAGTATTTCACGTCGTGGCATCGCCTTTTGCTCCAGAAAGCACAGGTACACAGGTACACAGGCACCCCCCCCCCCCCCCTCAATACCAGCTTTTTCTATTTGACTCTATCCAACGCCGGGCAGTTTGTATTGTCAATGATCCCCCCCTTACAGACGACTTAGAACCTCTAAGCCTTCGGAGAGATGTTGGCTCTCTGTGTTTTCTATTGTCTATATATACAATGGAGAGCGTTCTGATGAACTTTTTGATATGATGCCACCGTCACGCTTCTTTCATCGCACCCTTCGCCGTCGGGTTGGATGACATCCTCACATTTTAGATGCTTGGCATCTTACATATGTACGTGCATCTCGATCATTTTACCCCGCACGTGCAAGAGTGGAATGATCTTTCTCCCGAGGTTTTCCCTGAGCGCTATAACATGGGGCTCTTCAAGAGTAATGTCTATAGGTTCCTTAAAGGCTGGCAACGAATTCGCAACTCCTCTTGTGTTGCAGATGTCCATGAGCGGCGATAGCCACTTACCACCAGGTGGATCGTTTGCTCGTTTGCCCCTTTTTTCTATAAAAATAATAATAACTACAGATGACAAAAATGATATAACTAACCATACTAATATTCATAATGTAAGTAACAGTAGATATTAATTCACTTTTCATAATTAAGCCTCTGAACAGATTTCGATTAAATTTGGTAAGGACATGGATTTCATTTTAGGTTCCAATAGAATATTCGTTACTTTCAAAATTATCCTTTATATGTACATATTATTTGCTTAATTATTGCGTTTTTATATCTTTTCATTAAAAATGCAATATCTTCTTTTTTCTTTTCTTTTATGCATAATAATGAATAAGACATGCTAAAAATATATCAATCCCTAATGTTCTCTAAGAAACTTTATGATGAAAGCTGAATCCGCAAACATATTTCATATAAAAAATATTTCAAATATACTCGGTAATACTCGCGGATTCAGCTGTCGAATTATTTTACAGAATAGCAGTACTGGTATGATTAAAAGAAGTTAGGTTAACATTTGCGTAGCGTCGCGCTGAGTGTCGCTACACAGTATAATTACTTATAAGTATGGCGGAAAATGAAGTTAAGTGCTACTATGCTCGCTGTCTCCCAGTATATATGCAAAGCTATAAATCAATTTACTGGTATCTTTTAAAGTAATAAAATTATATTCTCAGATATGGCTAATATATCGTGTATATAAACGGGTGTCAGCGTGTTGAAGAACGTGCGATATATCTAGAATTTTTACTTAGTTTCGATATTTTAATATATAATAAAACAGTCATTAATTGATTATGCTGGCCACACTGATGACGCGATTGCACAAATTACAGATACCTTTATAAATCAGCCTAAAAATCACGAAGACGGGCAGACCGGAAATAAAAGAAATAAGAAAGAAATACAAATAAAAATGGAAAGACTACAAAAAGAAAACAAGGGGCATTGGTGGTCGGGGAGTTGACATGGGTGGATGCTATCCGTGATTTTTAACTGGAAAAAGGAAATAAGTAATAGTTGAGAATAAATGCTTTTTTTTTAATAAATTGTAACTAAATCTAGTTAAAATATATAAGCTTAGAAACATGATCCGGGATTTTTCTGAGATATTTTACACTAAGTACAAAAGAAAACATCGTGAGGAAACCAGCATGTCTGAGAGAACCTAGCAAGTTTTCGAAAGACAACTAACAGACAACAGTGAAGTCCGCCAACCCGCAATTGGCCAGCGTGGCGGGCTATGGCCTGATCTCTCTCATATTAAAGGGAGGCTCGTGCTCAACAGTGGGATGTTAAA
This sequence comes from Brenthis hecate, assembly GCA_951806755.1. Lineage (NCBI taxonomy): Eukaryota > Metazoa > Arthropoda > Insecta > Lepidoptera > Nymphalidae > Brenthis > Brenthis hecate. Next base: position 1,927,944 of record OX638264.1, read on the forward strand.
CAAGTACAAACGTCCTTCGTATTGTAATTTGAATGTTATTATTGTATCACAATTCCATTTCTATTATAAATTCAATTAAGCTTTACTCCTAATTTGTTGGACCAAGAATGTGACAAGTTTGACATATAATAACGAGGGCCATTTTCTTTGAAATTTATTCGCATAAATCGGACAGTGATTTGGGACAGGTTCAAAACTGGAAAACGATTTTACATTAAACATTTACATTTACCTTTGTATTGATACATTTTAACAAATCTAAAAAAGATTTTTTGTAACACTTTGTAAATGTTCCTTTGTTCTACTTCTTTATTTTTATTTATGGCAATCTAACTGAATTTTCAGCTAATTCCTGTTATTGTTAAGTGTTAATTATTATGGGTACTATATCAATTTTTTTAAGTACATTTTACAACACGGGATTACATTTACTTTAATGAATTTAATAGTAGACTAATTTTTATATATGGCAATTATAACTTATACATTTTTTTAAACTAGTGAGTAGTGACAGCATAATGGTAATGCGCTCGATTAGAAAACCAAGTAAAGCTAGTTCAATCCTGGGTATCGCAATATGCAAATGTACAAATCAATCACACTTGTCATACAATGAAGGAAGGCATTGCATGTCTAAAAGAATCTAACTAGTTTCTGAACAACTTGTCAAGTCTGTACAGCACCAGCGTGAAGTATGGCCTGAACCCGTCGAATTAAGGGGATACGCAAATAGTTTAACAGTGGAACTTAAGAAAAAGTGAGCTAAATAATAATGCCGTTTAGGCTAAAAATATCTTTGAAACATTTCAGAAAAAAATATATACGTACACTTTAACCGATGAGTTATAGGTTATTTTCAACATCAATTCTGTTAATTCCAATGTCAATAACAATCGCGATGTCTCATATGCCAACAAATACGAAAGGAAATTGAATTGAGGAGCGTATCGATGTTTTCGTATTTCACGAAATCCCAATATTTCGTTTTTCTCCATCAATGCGTACGGTTGATAAAATCGATATATTCATTCGAAGTGTTATATACTACTATAATAAATAATAATTAATAATAATTCCAGATTTCATAAGCTAGTACAACATGTCTATCGATAGTAATATTATAGATGTAAAGAACTTATTTTCTTTTTGTTTATTTCAACACATTAGTCTCTAGAAGTTCCACTACAATTATTTTTGCATTTCACCCTCGTTCCGCTCGGGTGCATCCTGGGGGGTCTTTTGTATTTATTATAGTGGTAGCGTCACCTTTTGAAATAGTTTATTAAATACTAGCAGTTGCTATCGCTAGTTAGCGATAGCCAAATTTCATGCAAATCCATCTAGCCGATACAGTTTGGAGGAGTAACAAACATACAAATTTTCACATTAATTATAACTAGTGTTTGCCTAGTGGTCTAAATTAAATATAATTATTATTGACTAGCGACTCGCCCCCGCTCTGCTCGGGTTCGTCCCTAGGTGATTCTTTAAATTGACTTAACTTTTTTATTTCTGAACCGATTGAAATAAGGCAAATACTAAATGTTAAGTAAAGCTTACAACAATATTTTAGTGAAAACCGCATCCAAATCGTAACTGATATTAGCGCACACAAACGCACAGACAATCAGACAAAAATTCTAAAAATCATTGTTTTGAGTTCTATTGCGTAAATAAAGAACCCCAATGATAGTTTTTTTAAATAAATTCCATGTACAGACGGCGATCAGTTACACTTTTATTATATGTATAGACAATATGAGGATAATCTATATAAAAATCTACCTAGATAGGTAGATTTTTATATAGATTATCCTGTTATTTTCTATACATATAATACATATAAAAAACTTATCATTTCCAATTTTTTTATTGATAACACTAGCTAGTCAATAGTAACTAAACATAAAAAAAGCAAATCGATTGACAAATAAAGGAGAAAAAGAAAAAGAAACTGTTTTGTCTTTGCCTATTTATATATAGATAACATGTGATTTTCATATGCACACTTATTCTGTTTGTGGCTAATTAAACTGATTAAATGTCCCTAAATAGAGAGTAAATCATAAATATGGAGAAACAAGGTCACACACTACGCAGTGATAAACAAGTCAAATCGTGTCGTCACGAAGAAAGAAAAATAGTTGAAATGAATCTCAATAGATCACGTCGTATATATGGATTTATTATTGTTGTATGAGTCAACCTGTGACGAAGGGTAGAAACCCTTCGTCACGGGATGACTGTAAGAAAACATTTTAGAAATTCAAAGATTTATTAAAGACTGGAGACTCACCCTCGCTCCGCTCGGGTTTGTCTCTAGTTACGTTTTAGCGTTTGGTATAGATTTCTCAGAGATGAGATATTTTCCCGCAGTAAAAAGTACCCTATATATTGACCCGGATAACCAGCTATCATCATACCAAATTTCATCAAAATCTGTCCAGTGGTTTTCTCGTGATGCAGTAACAAACAGACAGACAGACAAAAATTCTAAAAACTATAGATTCGGCCTCTGTATCGATATTAATGTTTATTTCAATAAGATTTGATTTGATATGATATTAATGTATTCAATAAGATTTGATTTGATATGATATTAATAAGATTTGATTTGATATGATATTAATGTTTATTTCAATAAGATTTTTTTTTTAAATATTTAATGTGCAGATTCGGCTTAGTTACAATTTTATTATATGTATAGATTATTTTCTAAATGAATATGCACCTTTTTGTTTTTCTTTATTTTTTTACCAATTCAAGTCTCATTTGCTTCAGCGACGAGATGGAGGAAAGGATAAATTTTCGTACATTTTCTTTCATATCTTTTAAAAAACTAAGAATTTTAAAAAACTATATTCGTATATTTATAATGCCCTTTTATGTCTGTGTGTTTTTTTATTATTTGGTGGGTCCAAATTAACACAGTAAACCTTCACATGACTTTATTTACTCAAAAAAATAAAACACACTTATATGTACATATATATAAAAATCCATACTTAATATTATAAATATAAAAATATGTTTGTTTGTCCTTCTTTCACGTCGAAACGGAGTGTCGGATTGGCGTGATTTTTTGTGTGGAAATAGTTGGAGGGCTGGAGAGTGACATAGTTTTACCGCCGGAGAATATTTAATTCCCACGCGAAAACACGTTATAATACAATCCAAAAAAAAAATAACAATAATTACTTGAAACTTGGTACTAATACTCCTCAATAAAAACAAATTAATACGTGTTTTAGCATTTTTCGAAATTCATCCTATAAGGGAGTAAAATAGGGAATGAAAGTTTGTATGAAACTATTTTTTAGAGATTTTTTTGTAGTTTTAGCGCGAGCGAAGCTGCGGGTTCTGCTAGTATAATATAAAAAATATTGCAAACTGTATAATTGGGTACTTTATATATTATTTTATTGCTGATTATATAATTTTATAATAATATAAATAATACATTAATATGTTTATATATAAATGAGCTCTGCATAAAACCTCCTATTAGGACACGTTTGGCTCAGTTTGTAGTGACCCTACTTGCAGTGCCAGCGGTCGCGGGTTCGAGTCCCGCTGGGGGCATTCATTTGTGTGATGAACACGAATGTTTGCACCCCAGTCATGGGTGTTTATATTTATAATATGTATGTATTTAAAAGTTACATATGTGTAGTGTATTTACTATCTGGTATCCATAACACAAGCCTCGTAGCTTACTATGGAACTAGATGGCGCTGTGTGTTAATGTCCCAACATATTATTATTATTATCTCCCTAAGACATAATACCGCTATTGTCGTACTTATGGCGAATGCATAAGTTCAAATCATCCTACAAATGCTCGGCTTTGCAAGTTGTTTATTGATCTCTAGGCATGTTTATGTGACAATAAAGCAATCTACGAGCCTCATATCTCTTTGAAAATTGAAACAAATTTTCATAGTTCAGGAGTTAGAGGTAATTAGGTATTACATAATACAATTACTCAATCATATAGTAATGCTAAACACGTCGTAGAATGCTAAACACGTCGATATTGCTGGAATGTTCTAATCTATACATATAATAAAATTGTAACTAAGTCGAATCTGTACATTAAATATTTTTTGGAAAATCTAATTGAAATAGACATTATTATCGATACAGAGTCCGAATCTATAGTTTTTAGAATTTTTGTTTGTCTCTGACTGTCTGTCTGTTACCGCATCACGTGAAAACCACAAGACAGATTTTGATGAAATTTGGTATGATGATAGTTGGTTATCCGGGTCAACCTATAGGATACTTTTTACCGCGGGAAAATATCTCATTTCTGAGAAAAAATACAAAAACTGCAACGTAAGAGTATACTAATATGTAAAGCCTAAGAATTTGGTTTTTGGTCATCTGAACGCGGGCGGAGCCGTGGGCAATGCTAGTGAATTTATAATACGTATGTGTGATATGCTTTATAACTCATGTCATTGAGAAATTATTGAATAACTGTCATTAATGTGGTATGGCTATTACAAGTTTTAACGACGGGACTTAGGAAAACTCCTCTCATAAAACGCTCTAAAAGTTCTCTTCTAACTCACTTTTAACATTTCTTTATGACTTATATTATTATGGGTTTTTTTTTCATATTTTACATACAATTCTTATATTTATACTTATACGATTCATATATCTATACTATGATATTGAGCTTATCTTGCAAATAAAATAAACAAAAAATAAAACGTGAACGGTGTTCCAAACAAAAACTTAACAGTTATGTATAGATTATTTAGATTAATAATTACTGGTATAATTTCATGAACGTTAAAAGACAACGTAAACATCTAGTTTATATTTTATAGTATAAGTCTGTTATAGTACTTATAGCTTATATCTATACATATTAATATAATAAAATTGTAACAAAGTCGAATCTGTACATTAAATATTTTTTGGAAAATCTAATTGAAATAGACATTATTATCGATACAGAGGCCGAATCTATAGTTTTTAGAATTTTTGTCTGTCTGTCTGTCTGTCCGTTACCGCATCACGAGAAAACCACTGGACAGATTTTTATGAAATTTAGTATGATGATAGTGGTTATCCGGGTCTACATATAGGGTACTTTTTACCGCGGGGAAATATCTCATTTCTGAGAAAAAATACAAAAACTTCATTGTAAGAGTATAACTTATATGTAAAGCCTAAGAATTTGGTTTTTGGTCATCTGAACGCAGGCGGAGCCGCGGGCAATGCTAGTAGCTTATATGTTGATGAAAATTTTCAACCACCTATCCTTAATGATATCTTGATTAAAAATCTCTTAGGCTAAGAGGGGTTTATGACCTATAACAATTATAAATTAAATTATTTTTTCCACCAACTTAGTATCAAAACCCTAGTAAAGAGGCAGATTTTAAATAAACGTAGTGTTTATCGAAACTAACCTTTATCAATACAAAATTATTTATTTAACTATGAAAATCTAGAAGACATAATATTTTATGTAACAAGATTTATTGTGACCCTACTTACTGTGCCAGCGGTCGCGAATTCGAGTCCCGCTGGGGCATTAATTTGTTTGATGAGCACGAATGTGTGTACTCCAGTCATGCGTGTTTATTTATTTATTTATTTATTTATTTATTTTAGGGAAACAAACAGTACGATATTACATAAATAATTAATAATAATATGTAACACATAAACCAATGAAGTTTCCACAAATTAAACAATACACTTAAGAAGCAGACTACAATGAAAATGAGAAAAACAAAAAGCTAAACAATAAACAAAAAAATTACAAAATGAAACACTGGTTAACAATAAAAAAATTAAAAATAAGGAAAAACATAAAATACATAAAATACAAAATCAACAATTAAACAATAGGTTATTAATACTATTTTTGAAACTTAAAAGTGAATTTGAAAATATGTCTATACTTGTAAATTTTTTATTATACTCATTACATGAGCGAAGTATAAAGGTATTTCGAGCATATTTCGTTCTAGTACATGGCAAGTCAAAAATATCGAGGTTACGCTTACTAAATTTTGGAACCTTAAAATTCAAACAGCTTAATAGGTAAGGGCTATCAATGAAATTATTTAAGAGTTTGAAAAGAAAAATTTGATCTCTAAGCGTCCGTCGCATCTGTAAAGGTCTAATATTAGGTGGACATTGATCATGACTATAAAATTTATATTGAGTATATTTTATAAATTTAAGTTGTATTTTTTCTATAGAATTTATATATACCTTATATTGTGGGTTCCAGATTGGTGAACCAAATTCCAATATCGAGCGTACTAGACTATTATACAGAATAATAAGCGTATAGTAATGTTTAAACTCTTTACCAACTCTTAGTATAAAACCAAGCATTCGATAGGCCTTAGCAACAATATAGTCTACGTGAAACTTAAATGTTAATTTGTTATCCAGGTAAATACCCAAGTCTCTCACTTGAGACACACGGGTAATAATATCGCCTTTTAGGTGATAATCATAAATAGTCGGCGATATTTTACGATTAAAAGAAATAGTGCTACACTTTTTAACATTCAGAGAAATAAAATTCTCGTTACAATATTTGCATAATTTGTTAAGATCTTCTTGTAATAGTAAACAATCTGATAGTTTAGAGATCTTTCTAAAGATTTTCATGTCATCTGCAAATAATAGTACAGAAGAATGATCAAATATTTGGCAAATATCATTTATAAAAATATTAAATAGCAAGGGGCCAAGGTGAGAGCCCTGCGGTACACCAGAGGGAACGGGAACGAACGTTGAACAAAAACCCTTTATTGTCACAGCCTGACTTCTATTGTGAAGATAAGAGCTTAACCACCGAAGAAGATCACCATGAATACCAACTTGCTCTAATTTACTCAATAGGATAGTATGAGAAATTTTGTCGAAAGCCTTAGAGAAATCGGTGTAGATGACGTTTACTTGAGCACCAGCGTCCATGTCTTTCACCACACGATGAACTAGTTCACACACATTTGTTTCAACAGACCTTTTACTAATAAAACCGTGTTGCTCACTAATCAAAATACCTCTTACAATTGGAAAGATACTGTCATAGATAATTTTTTCGAACATTTTAGCTATAGTACATAATTTAGAGATGGGCCTATAGTTCTGAACATTATGTTTATCTCCCGACTTAAAAATAGGTACAACGAACGAGCGCTTCCAAACAAGTGGCATTGTGCCTGAACGTAATGATTTATTAAAAAGAAGCGCAATAGGATAACATAAGGATTTATAACATTGCTTTAAAAATATTGGAGGAATCTCATCCGGTCCACAGCCCTTATTGATGTCTAGTGATTTCAGATATTTTTTAACGGTCGATACTGACAGATCTATATGGCCAATATTTAGATTACAATTTTTACAATCTGAGTATGTTTTAAATGATTGTGTAGTGGGTTGAGTTTCGTAAACCGATTTAAAATATTCATTAAAAAGTGAGCACATCTCTTCCCCTTCGCCAGCAGTACAATCAAATAAAAATACGCTATTAGGTAGACTTGAAGACGATTTCTTTGATTTCATAAAAGACCAAAAATATTTACTGTTACTACGTATTTTTGTTTCCGCATTATAAATATATTGATCATAGCATTGAACTTGGATTATTTTTTGACGTTCCCGTAGAAGAGCAAATGAGTGGTAATCAGATATCCTATTGTAGATCTTCCATTTCTTGTGGTATTTTAATTTTTCAGCAATCAATTTTATTAAAGGACGAGTATACCAACACGGATAATTATTAGTATACTTCAATATCTTCACAGGAACCAGATCAGTGATTATAGAATTTATAACTTCATAGAACGTATCAACCGCCCGGGAGACATCACAGTCATTTAAGATATCGTACCAATCGACACACTGTATAGCTTCATTGATTGCCTCGTAATCTGCTAGACGATACAAGCGTATTTTACGGGTTGTAAATATATCACGTTTTGATGATGGCGTCGTAATTTGAATTTGCAATGGAATTTTGCAAGGATGGTGAACATCTTCTCCAACCAGCGGAACAATACATCTATGAACCAAACTATCACAACTACTGATAACAAGGTCTAAGAATCGTCCATTCTCATTTGAAATGGAATTATATTGCTTAAAATCAGTAAATTGAAGAAAGTTATATAGACAATTAATTAGTTCATTACCAGAACTAAAATTATTAATAATCATATAGTTACTTTCTTTTGACCAAGTAGCCCCAGAAATATTAAAATCACCCAGCAACAAAAAGCTATCATCAGCATAACAGAGACGATCATGAGAAACACTATCATACAATTCACAGAGTACTTCATACTGAGAGCTACAATGTGGAAAGTAGCAACAGTATATATGCAGAAGTTTCATAGGAGGACCAGAACTGGTTACAATTGACACTTTAATTATTTCAGCCGCATTATTTGTTAAAATAATAGGTGAAGTGGAATAGACAGAAAGATTAGAGCTAACGGCAATTAAAACTCCTCCACCCATTTTATCACCACGAGAGTGATAACACCTGTCACTTCTGTATACGGAGTACCGAGAATCAAAAATTTCAGAGTCAAATATGCCTTCGTGTAACCATGTCTCAGTCAAACAAATTATATCATTATCCTGCTGCATCAAATTCCGAAAAAATGTATCAGTTTTTGTTCTTAATCCACGTACATTCTGGTAAAGTATATTAAGCGTATTACTCATAATTGGAAATAAACACAATAATCAAAGATAGCCCCTTCTCAGTAACAATCAAAAACCCAGAGTTACAAGTAAATAAAAAAACAAATTATAATTATATTTATAATATACAATAATATGTATTAGAAGTTTTTTTTTTATTTATTATATATGTGTTATGTGTAGTATACAACTATCTGGTATCCATAAGTCCTAACACAAGCCTCGTAGTTTACTATGGAACTAGATGGTGCTGTGTGTTTATGGTCCAACATATTTATTTAATCGTAGGTAAAAATGGACGTAAGTAATAAAATATATACATATCATGGATATACAGTAAAGAATAAATGGAGTCTTACTTAACTGGTTATCAGTTCACAATAAAATAATAGCCAAAATTAAATAAACGAAAAATGTTTTTACAATTTAAAAAAAATAACTCACATTCAATAACCTCTACCTCAATATCGATGAAGTAACAAAATTAAATAATTTTATGTGGTCGACCGGCGGAAACTTTATAGCCTGACCTGAAAACCTTTTACGTGAAATTCACTGCCAATTGACCACGCTATTTATATTTTACTAAACTGTTCATTTCAAAAATTACTTTTAAACAAATTATTACTTGTAAACTATAGTAACACAGTTATTATTACTTTTATATATATATATATATATATATATATATATATATATATATATATATATATATATATATATATATATATATATATATATATTTAAATTGTTATTAAATTTCAATTTATATTAAGTGCGGCTCACCTTCGCTTCGCTCGGGTTCGCCTCTAGACAAAAAACAAATCTATCCCACGGGAACCGTACATTTTTCCAGAATAAAGAGTAGCCTGTATGTTATGCTGATGTATGAACGATATTATTGTAAAGTTTCATTAAAATCCAATCAGTAGATTTTGTGTACGAAGCTGCTATAAGTTACTATAGTTTTTTAACTATCCCACGGGAACTCTTTAATTTTCCGGGATAAAAAGTATCTAAAATGTTGACCAAAAGTATAAGGTATCACAATGCAAAATTTCATTTAAATCGGTTCATCAGTTTCGGAGATTAGCCCGTATAAACAGACAGAGAAACAAAAAAAAATGAAAAAGAAACTGAATTGGTTGTATTTCTCTTCTTACATCCCCCTGACTCAGTTTTTAGCATAATTTTTTTTCTATGTACGACCTCTACAGTTTTATTATATGTATAGATTGTAAAGGACCTAAAGCTTGTTTTTCACTTCAGTGTCATCGACACAATAATTTTGACATTATCAACAATTAATATTCTAACAAAATTTTCACCAAAACAAATCTAATTTCAAAGAATCCGTTAAATCACATCTGTTCATCACTGGAGATCAATTCGAATGATTTTAATTTTCACTGTACACGTAAATAATATAAATCAACATGAAAACTTATCATCCTGATTTGACATGTCTAAAAAATTTCAAATCGATATGAGTATGACAATAACTGGAAATAGGTTAAAGATTTAAATATATTTATTTAGTGGAGTGAAGTTAATAAAACTTAAAAACCCGCTAAGTTTCATAATAATTGGTCGAGTAATTTATGGATCGAATCGACTCGAAAGATTTATTATTATTCACGCACAGAAGGAGTTCGGCGTTCTGCGCAAGCAATACAAAGCAGGGATTATACATATTATAGTTTTGAAAGAAATAATATATCATTATATTTTATTTATATTATATTAAATCAGATTAATTGAAAATATTATAAACACTTTTTTTTATTTACAACTATACTTAATACGTACAAATAAAGGTATAGGTTAGTATTTAATGAGCACTGTACGTTGTATTAGTCTACTGACTTTTCTTCCCTGTCCCGTCCATTTACTCTACAATGCTATAAGAGTCGATACACTATGTACGAGATGTAGCATTTCTTCATTTCTGTGATTTAATTGTAAGATATAATGATGTTTGTTGGAGAGGTTTTATTCTTACCATTAGACACTATCGATTAGTTCTATAAAATGTGACCTTGTAGTTTTTAGCATTTTTAGTTAGATCGATTTCCGGTTGAGGCAAGCTTTTTATTAAATATTTTAATGCGGTTGTTATAAATATATATTTTTTAATTAAAGAGATGCTGCGTTTAAAAAAACTTGATATCTTCGAAATTTGAAAAAACATAAATTAAAAAAAAAATAGATATGTTGGGACATTAACACACAGCACCATCTAGTTCCATGGTAAGCTACGAAGCTTGTGTTATGGATACCAGATAGTTGATACACTACACATATATAATTTTCACACATTCGTGCTTATCACACAAATAAATGCCTACTTGAAGTGCTTATCACAGTAAGTAGGGTCACTACAAAATGAGGTAAACGAGTCGTCAATTTGAGGTTTCATATAATTTAAGATTCATTTATTCCACCCTGTCTAATATGTATCTATCAAATATATTTTAAGACTGACACACGTAAAATAAAATTTCATCTTTTATTCTCACAAAAATATAATCATTTCCATTTGTAATAATCAAGAATTTTTTGAGCATTTCTCGAGGCGTTTTTAATCTAGAGCAACTTGAGCGACCTCGTAAGTCTATTGTTAAATTAAAAGACTGTTGTAGCAAAGATAATATTCGTAATCAATTAAAATTGTTTAATATCTTGAAGTTTATTTCTTATTATCTATACATATATTTATCTTTTTCTATAGCTGTAAAAAAATTGACTTTTGTCTATGTTTGTAAAATAGCTAATTCATATAGAGATAATTAAAAAGATAGTTATTATGAAAATATCAAATACTAAAAAAACTATATCTTTACCTGTCTAGGAAAAAAAATTATAATTTGAGTACCGTTTTAATGGTGCTTACAGAACCTTTAGAGAGAGAAAAGGAAAGGATACTAATAATAATTATAATGATAATGATAGCTTCTGAACAACCTAGAATCAATATTAATAAAAAATGTATTATTTTATTAACTTACATACCACTCTATTCACTTTACCAGATACTGTGATTATTATAATAATTGTAAGATAGCTTCATATAACTATCATCCTGCATATATTATATCACTTAGGCTATTATCATTAATTTTTAAAATATTTTATCATTTTTAGCTAATGGCACACTATCGTCAGCCAAAGAAAATAAAAAGTCATATTTTATTTTAAAAAATGAAATATTACCTTTGACTTAAGTATTTATAGCTTCGAAATGAAAATACAAGCAACATTTATTTATTTATATACATATACAAAATCTACTTAGTCCAGAATTGGTTATCTACTTTTGATTTAATTTTGATACTTTCAGTACTGATTTGTTTGTATTGTCTTTGCCAATTACATAAAACATTGTAATTTTATAATTCTTCTTTTAACAAAAATGTGCTTCAAGAGTGGTCTCATATAAAATTTAAATATCGGCTAAAAAAATTGCTTTTAAAGTAATTTTGAAGCAGTTTCACCTTTCAGATTTTATACGAGTATTAACAAACTGGAATAACAACAGTACGAGTAGGTATAATCATTTCTTAAGGGCTAAACAAATTAAGAAGTTTTAGTCTAAGTTCATTTAAATTTTCTTACTTTCGAACTTGTCACTTGTTCTTCGTTAAAATTTTAAGTAATTCAATTTTAAGAGAAAACTTTTAATGACGAATTAGATTTCAAATTTAAAATTCAAGCGAAGGGCTCCCTAACAGTCGTTAGTGGAAAACAATTAAAGCTGAGCGGTTGCAGACGAAGCACTCATTTAATTTAATTTTTAAATTATTAAACGAGCAATTAAAAATATTTCGACATATAATGAAAAAAGTTAAAACTTTATAAGTAGATACTCAGTATAATAATATATTTTTTTTCATCGCAGCAATTTTTAAAAGTTTTAGTATACCTATGAAGAAAGCCTTTTGAAGAATACTTAACATTATATTCTCCATTATACAGTAAAAGTCAGTTGAAATATTATAAACAAGCAAGTATTCATTGGTTTTGTGTTAAAACAGTCCTTCCATTGCTAGTGTCTTTTCTGTTTGTAGACATTTAAAATAAAATTTTCGAATTAATATACAAAAATTCTTACAAACGTCTAGAATATGACAATATTATATGTTAGCTTTACACAGCAGTACGTTGCGATATAACTTGCATGAAGGTCGCCTATGTAATTTATAAGGTAATTAAGTACATTTTCGCTTAGACAAAGGTTTTTCAAAAATTGGAAAATCTAATTGAAATAGACATTATTATCGATACAGAGTCCGAATCAATAGTTATTAGAATTTTTGTCTGTCTGTCTGTCTGTCTGTTACCGCATCACGAGAAAACTACTGAACAGATTTTGATGAAATTTGGTATAATGATAGTTGGTTATCCGGGTCAACATATAGGATACTTTTTACCGCGGGAAAATGTCTCATTTCTGAGAAAAAATACAAAAACTGCAATGTAAGAGTATAATATTACATAACACCTAAGAATTTGGTTTTTGGTCATCTGAACGCGGGCGAAGCCGCGGGCAACGCTAGTAATCAATATAATTTCCTTTTTCAAGGTTCCGTGTTTGAAAGCTTTAAACGGGGCACTGTAACAAAGTCTACTGCTGAGTAAGGCTATCCATCTATTTTGAAACAGAAAGTTTGTGTTTTTTCACACAGGTTTGGGATATTTTAGCGACTACACGTATAAATAAATGATTTAAAAAAGAAATGAGTTTAAAATTAATTGAGTATTGAAAGATTATCTATTTAAAAAACTTTTTATTCCATTATTGTGTGCAAACTTAAAAAATTGTGTGACTTCAGTGCTAATAAATATTACAATAAATACTGAGAATTGACCAAATATGAGTCGTTCTTGCTTTGGGAACCTTAACAAACAGTTTTACAATACGTAAAGTAGTATTTTATGGGTAAATACCTACTAACTAAATACACGGTACACTAAAAGTGTTTATCTATTACTTGATGTGTGATACCGACTCACCCTTTGCCGATTTTTATTTTTTAAATCAATTAAGTATTAACTTAATAAATGAAAAAAAAAAACAAAATCAATTAACTCACTTAAAAATGTTAAATTTGTTTATATACACTAAGAATTGATTTTTGAATCGCTATGGAAAAACATTTAATTTATGAAATATTATGTTAAGGTAAAAATTCTTGTTAATAAAATCCTTAATTGCTTTAATGTAATAAGAGACCCACGCTTCTATTTTTCCTTAATTAACATTTTTGTACCTCCAGCATAAATATTCATGTATCCAAAGTAGGTAGAATGTTTATGAACTGAATTTAGTTCACATTTTTCCTTACTCTAACTACACTTAAAAATTTTAAGTGGATTCTACAGTAGCAACCGTTGTGGAGCCGTGAGTACGTCTGATAGTCACGAGTTCGATTCTGGTCAGGGTGAATATTTGTATTGGCTACATTAGAGGCGTTTTGCTTGTCACTATAACTATTTAAATCGAAAATTATAAATACAAAATACTATAAAACAAATTATGTTATTTCATTACGGCATACTTTTCAGATATAAAATGTATGGTATTTATACTCGCAAAGGATAAATACAAAATTATTGTATTCTACTTTTATTAACTAAAATATTATTTTAAAAGTAAATTTTTTATGTTTTTTTGCAGAATTGCCTTTGAAACGTTTACTTTCTTAAAGACTTCAAAATTGTAAAAAAGGACAAAATAAATGTGAAAATTGAATTCATTGAATAAAGTAGAAGTATTTCTTATTGCAGTCGGTTTGCTTGTTGCTCCTTCACGCTGAAAAGGCTGAACAGATTCTGAAGAAATTTTGCGCACAGATATTATAATAATTATAATCTGATGTAATTTAATAATGATATAAAATGATGTAATAAATGAAATTATAAATATAAAAAGCACATAAGGATGCACCGGATCGGATTACAAATCCCAATGCTTCAGCCTATTCTTCGAGTAATAATCGGAATGGAGACAGCTTATTTGTATATGTAAATACAACCATGACAAGAAATGGTTGTCTACATCAAGAAGTGATCAATGCTAAGATCTGGCCACGACATATATATAAAATATTTTAATAAAATATCTTTGGAGAGGTCTGGCAATACTTTATTACCGACAAAAACGTCTGGGGTTCTTTTTTTAATTATATGAAAACTAAATTAAAAGATTAAACAAAAATTAAGTTGCCAAAAATATGTGTTTTTTTTGGATATTTTTATTTTTTAAATAACCGCAAACGTTATACCAGACTCGCGGGTCTGGACTCGTCAATTCACGAAATTTATTTTTTCACAATTTCAACTTGCCAAAAGGACTTTCCCAAAATTCGTCGCCAGCTCTCGGAATAACATTTTATGGATTAGACCATCTGACGGGTGGAGACGCGGGCAAAGATTAATTCAATAAAGCTTCAATCAATGCTTTACGAATAGGTATATCTATGTCATTAACATAACAGAGTCCCTCGGTTAAGCTGTACTGTCGCGTTCATTATGTAATCCTCTAATCATATTAATAGGCTCTGCAACCATTAACCACTTATCATTAATTTGTTGGATAATCGTAATATATAACAAATAAATTTGTATGTCATGTAATCACAATAATTAATCTTAACTCTATTTGATTTGCGTACAATGAGTTTCGTGTACGTTTCCAGTTCCGTTATTGTTTAAAACATACATACATACATATTTTTGTTTATACAAGTCTTAAGACGTATCTAAGAAGTAATATTAAATCTTTAGTGCATGTAGAGAATTCAGATCCGTATTATTATTATTATTAATATTATAAATGTGAAAGTTTGTGTGTATGTATGGATGTTTGTTACTCTTTCACGCCAGAATCGCTGAATGGATCTGGATGAAATTTGGTACAGAGATAGATTATAGTCTGGAATAACACATAGGTTACTTTTTATTCCAGAAAAATGTACGCTTCCCGTGGGATAGGTTTGTTTTTGTTTTCCCAGTGGTGAAACCGAGCGAGGCGAGGGTGAGTTTTTGTTTTCCCAGTGGTGAAACCGAGCGAGGCGAGGGTGAGCCGCTAGTCTAAAAAATTTAGAGTATTTCAAATGTGAATAAAAGTAAAAATATGCAATATCTATACATTTAATAAAATTCTGAATCGAATCTGTAGAATATATATTTTTTGGAAAATCTTATTGAAAGAGTCTTTATTATCGATACAGAGGCCAAATCTATAGATTTTACATTTTTTGTCTGTCTATCTGTCTGTATGGAAATGTATCACGAGAAAACCACTGGATAGATTTTGATGAAAGATATGATGATACTTTTTACTGCGAGAAAATATCTTATCTCTGAGAAATCTATGCTAACCGTTAAAATGTACCAAGGGACGAACCCGAACAGTGCGAGAGTGAGTCGCTAGTAAGTTTTTTACTTAAAACTATGATAGTATAGTATAGTAGTAGAAACTGCATAGCATATCCAAGAGGCTATACATATACTTTGAGCAAGCGGATAATCCGTTCCGTGATATTCATTCGGTTCTCCTTGTAAACCAAGACAGTAAGCGTCTCCGGCAATAAAATATTTCAATTATATTTATTCCATTATAATATATAAAACGTGAGAATTTTAATATGTTATCTAGCTTAGACATACAGGAGTAAGTCCGAGAGAGACGTCTATAAGGGAAAGATGCCTACTAAAGTTAAAAATTAAAATTAAAATTTTGCGTGATCTGGAACGCATCCATAATACATGAGTCAAAAGGGTGAGTTCAGAGTCGATAGGCTCCCTAAAATCGGGAGAGATTATAGGCCGCGCAAAGATTCTTCCCCCTACCCCATTTGACGAGCGGGTACCCGGGAATAGCGGTTTCCTGACACAAAAAAAAAGAATTAGTAGTACTATCAATTCAACTAAATTCAGTTTATCTATAGCGCTCGTCATGATAAAGAAATCTTCATTGGTCAAATTTAAATACCAGAAACATTTTCGTTAATTATATCCGAAAATAACAATAAAAATTTAAGTAATAGTTAAAAAATGTTTGAAAAGACAAAAAAATCTAAAGTGCATATTATAAGTCTTCCGCGATACCATCCAGACATAGAGAGACAATAGCATTCCCAAGGAGGGTTGACGTCAGGCAGGCGGCCGGTCGTAAAACTTTTGCCAAATCCTATCAGCAGTACAGAAGATGTACTGCGCCGACCCCAAGTGATTGGGAAATGGGCAGGGAGATGAAGAAGAGGGAACACTACTACAGAGATATAACATAATAATATACTCGTACAAAATACTCATTAAAAATTAGACTGCCCTATGTCGGCCTGTACGTTGGGTAGTTTTGCTTGACCTTAGTATGAGCAACCTTTTCTTTAAATTTCATCAATTAAAATAACATGACCAGGTACAGTAGGTTAATATTTTATCTTGAAAATGAGTATGACAAAGTTTAAAGCGCCAACTAACTCTATGTACGAAATTATATATATCGAAGCTATTGGGCAATTTGACAGTAAAGTTGTGAATTGAATTTTAAGAGGGCCGATGGAGGCACGTTTTAAACACAACGTTGTGCAGGAATTTTCAATCAGCGTCATTGCTCTACTGCCAGCAATAGTTGCCAAATATATAGAAATTTACGGAATATCCTGATTTTTGAGAATTTGAAATTTTCATATTTTTTCATCGTTAAATAATTTATATTATTTATTTTATTACATTTAAATACAAAATTAAACCAAATAATTATGCACATGCAATCTCTGAAATATATGGAACTCATTATGTAGATTAATAAAAGTAAACATTTTTTTTTAAAATTCAGGTACTAAATAATACGCTAACATCATATCTATGTATTTTTTATACAATAATTTGTTTTTTAAATATTTTTATCTAATTAAAAATAACATTTAAATACTCCTATCTTTATTGTTCTGTAAGATTCACAAAAACATTTTTTGTACACCTACAAATATTTCTTACTAACATACTAAAAGCGTATTATTGGGTATACTTTTTTAAATTTATAAAAAAAATATAAATAAATAAGCCTTTATATTGTCAATATAAATGGCATTTATGACACTATGCCACAATGAATCATCGAGGCATCACCAACTAAATTAAATAACAATCCTGATATCTAGGCGTATTTCCTTGTGACACTACTCTGCATCTGCACAAGTAACACGATGCAGATGACGGCTCATAGGATGAATATTCGAAATTGCAGCACACTTAATGATGCCTATCAAGAACAAAGCTGCCAGGTATTTTGCATTAAATCTTGAAAATTAAATTTATTTCTAAGCTAGAAGAACCCGCGGCTTCACTCGCGCTAATACTGTAAAAAAATCTGTAAAAAGGTTAGTTTCATACAAACTTTCATCCCCAATTTAACCCCCTTATAGGATGAATTTCGAAAAATGCTGAAACACGTTTTTATTTAATTTTATTAAAAAGCATTAATACCAAGTTTCAAGTAGTTCTGTTCATAAATATTTTTTTGAATTATATTATAGCGAGTTATCCTGTGGCAATTAGATAATCTCCCGCGGTAAAAAATAGCCTATGTCACTCTCCAGCCCTCCAACTGTCTCCACACAAGAAATCACGCCAATCCGTTACTCCGTTTCGACGTGAAAGAAGTACAAACAAACAAACAAACAAACAAACAAACAAACAAACAAACAAACACACAAACAAACAAACAAACAAACAAACAAACAAACAAACAAACAAACAAACAAACAAACAAACAAACAAACAAACAAACAAACAAACAAACAAACAAACAAACAAACAAACAAACAAACAAACAAACAAACAAACAAACAAACAAACAAACAAACAAACAAACAAACAAAAAAAAAAACAAACAAACAAACAAACAAACAAACACACTTTCACATTTATAATATTAGTATGGATATGGATGGGATAACACATTATTATCAATGACATTATGACATACGGAGCCGTGATGTAAGCAGGAACGAAGTAATCTAACAGTTATCAATATAGAACAATGTATTAGTAAGGTGAAAAGGACTGATCACATTTGTCGGAGAACCAACGTTTACATACTTTTAAATTTAACACATATTACTTAAATAAGTTTTCATCATCAGCAAATGATGATGAGCCTATGTTACTAAGAAATAACATAATCTGAGTATTGAGTAAAGTACAAACTATAATGATTTTTTATAAACTGTTTGCATAACTAGATATCCATTTAAATGAGCTAATAAACAAATAAATCCAAATTATGAAAGAAAATTTTAAAAATATCTATTAAATAAAATTTTATGATAAGTATTTTTATCTTAAGTAATTTACACGCTGTTATAAATTTTTATTTGTCTAAATAACACCTTAATAGTGTTACATTATTTAAAAAGTAAATGCTTTAGCGAGAGCAAGAGCAAAGTAATATTTGGTTACAGCTCATTTAATACACAGCTTAATCTTGTTTCACAGCTAACATAAATACATAACACGCTCTTTAAAGCTATTCAGTTATATATTAAACTATCCAATTTCTAACAAACTGTTCTCTAAGTTTAGTACAAATTCGCTTATAAAATACTTGAGACACTATATGTACGCTATTGTGTAAGAACAGCGTACAGCTGGATCGCCGATTATCTATTATCTATACAAATAATAAAATTCTAACTAAATCGAATCTGTACATTAAATATTTTTTCGAAAATCTTATTGAATTAGTCATTATTATCAATACAGAAGTCGAATTTATAGTTTTTAGAATTTTTGTCTGTCTGTCTAGAAACGCATCACGAGAAAACCACTGGACAGATTTTGATGAAATTTGGTATAATGATAGCTGGTTATCCGGGTCAACATATAAGACAATTTTTTCTGCGGTAAAATATGTCATCTCTGAGAAATCTATACTAACCGTTAAATGTAAAAATATAAAAAAATAATGTCCGTATGCTTGTCCTTTATGCGTTCCTAAACCATTCACGCCTAGGGACGTAGCTGAGCGAAGTGAGGGTAAGACGCTAGTACTACCTTCTGCTCCGGTTACACTCGATATTTTTTTTTCTACTGACACCTCTCGAAAATATTAATGTCTCAAAAAATTACATTAAATTTTAAACGAAAATTGAAGTAAATCATCTATACCTACCAAAATTTCAGTACTTTAAATCCCTAATTGGGTCTGAGCGAAGAATAGTCAGTCGTGTCAATATTGTAATCCTTACTTATATAATATTATTAATGTGAAAGTGTGTTTGTTTGTTTGTCCTTCTTTCACTTCGAAACGGAGTGCCGGATTGGCTTGATTGTGTGGAGATAGTTGGAGGGCTGGAGAATGACATAGGCTACTTTTTACAGCGGGAGATTATCTAATTCCCACGGGAATACACATTATAATACAATCCAAAAACAAAATTATGATCAGAATTACTTTAAACTTAGTATTATTGTTCTTCAATAAAATTAAATAAATATGTGTTACAGCATTTTTCGAAATTCATTCTAGAAGGGGGTAAAATAGGGCATAAAAGTTTGTATGAAACTACCTAGAGTTTTCTATAGTTTTAGCACGAGCAAAGCCGTGGGTTCTGCTAGTACATACATTTCATATGTATTTCCTGGAATGAAAAAAAAATCAGTTATCTTGACTTCTCTCTTGATGACTTCGTGATTGAATAATAATAGTTTTAAAGGAATATAAAATAATAAGTGGATAATCGAGTTATATAGATTGTTGCTTAGTTTCGGTTATAAAATATCTTAACATTAAATTACAAAAAAAATCCCCTATTGTGAAAAATGCAAACTAGGTAAATGACGTAGCTACATAGTATTATCCACTTGAAGACATACGTAGTTATGTAGGTAAATGTAGAGACAGCAAGCATAAAACAAAAGTAACTAGCATACCCTTAGGAGTTTTTAAAGAGCACAGATCATTATAATACTACATATACTAGTGAAGAGTAAAAAATTATCCAACTTCTCTATAATATATATTTTTTATTATATAACAATATATTATTTTTTTACTTTTATATACGATATAAAATATCCCATAAATTGATTTATATGAAAACCCCGATTCTCAACTTAGAAGCAATTTCGACGTCGTATCGTTTAGGGCAATGGTATTAAATTTCATTCTAAAGCTGATATTTATGAGACGACGAGGATTGGCAATTTCCTTGATATGAAGCGGCGTGGACTCGCCGCCTTAGTTTGGTTAGATAATGTTATAATGGGTCCATAAATATTTTATAAGCCTTTAGGTTATAAAATATGAGCATCTGTGCTATTTGTTTTGCCCCCAGCTCCACTCACATAGTTTAGTTATGTATAACTAACGACTCACCCTCGCTTCGCTCGGGTTCCTCCCTAGGTGCGTTTTAATTTTTATGGGTGGAACCCTAAATCCTTTTCTAAAATAAAAGTAGCCTATGTTACTCCCTATAACATCAGCTATCTTCCAGTGAAAGTCCTGTCCAAATAAGTCCAGCCGTTTTAGAGATTATCCGGAACAAACAGACAGACAGACAAAAAAAATAAAAATTGTGTTTTTCTTATAAGTACCGTATATCAATTCATATGCATTTAGTAAAACGCTGTTATTTTGAAATTACAAACAGACACTTCAATTTTATTTATCTGTATAGATTGCTGCGTTTCTAAAAGACGTTTTTAACATCCCATTGCTGGACACGAGCCCTCATTACGAGGGGGATCAGGCCATAGTCCACCACGGTGGCCAAGTACGAATAAGATCGGACTTCAGATGTCTTTCGAAAACTTGTTAGGTTCTTTCAGACATTTTTTTTCATAGAGGTTTCATCATAATGTTTTCCTTTTCTTTTTTTTCTTTCCTTCACGGATGGCGGTAACCATGTCAACCTATCACCTCAACCTATATTAATTAGTATGCTATAATATGCAAATAAAATAAAAATGTAAGTACTAAAAAGTTCCCGTTGGATGGAATAAAAACGGCTTAACCGATTTTAAGGAAGTTCTTACTAGCAAGAATGTGTCTGATCACTAAAGACGATTTGATCATTAAATATACAAGATCAAACCCGCAAGCAAAAGCACGTCTTCAATATATCTATACCTACAAATAATAAAATTGTAACTAAGCCGAATCTGTACATTAAATATATTTTGGAAAATCTTATTGAAATAGACATTATTATCGATACAGAGGCCGAATCTATAGTTTTTAGAATTTTTGTCTGTCTGTCTGTTATCGCATCACGAGAAAACCACTGGAGGGGTTTTGATGGAATTTGGTATGGTGATAGCGGGAAACTATCTCATTTCTGAGAAAAAATACAAAAACTGCATTGTAAGAGTATACTAATACGTAAAACCTAAGAATTTGCTTTTTGGTCATCTGAACGTGGGCGGAGCCGCGGGCAGTGCTAGTAATATATAAAGTAATTCTCGTAAAAGAATAAAGTTTGGTTGAGCTTTTGCTCCAAAAGCTTTTGTTATTAGAACTACAAGCAACTAAAAACTTTCAAATGGTTTAAAGATAAAATGAAATATTTATCTGGATTTGAAATGTTAGCTTTAACTTACGTAGTTCGAGACGCTGAATATCATACATCAACATACCTACTCTTAAGATCTCTTTAAGAAGTATTCATATATATTATGATGTCAACAGAATTAAAAACACAATCACAACAAAATACTGTAATACCACTGACCAAACCACCAAATTCCCAACTCCGGGTAAACTACTGAGAAGATCTTAACAGAAAAACTCATTAATTAAACTTGACCCGATCGACTCGAACCCAGGACCTTCGGATTCGCAGTCGTACATGCTAGACACTATACCACCGAGGCAGTTTGAAAAATCACATTATCATATTTATTACCCCCTCCATCGTTAAAGTTGGTTAAAAATGGCATTTAAAGGAAGCACAGAGCATAATACATATCATTAATAAATAAAACCGCAAGTCTGAGCACTAGAGTCTAGAGTTTTATAGGACTAACTGCCACTAGTGCAATGTAACCACTTCATTAGAGAGGGGACGCTGGAGTGTAGATTAATTGCTTGTTTTACCTCACATTATAAATAGTAGCAATTTTTTTCGAAATCGACGTGAAACTTTAAATGCCTCACTTAGTTATTTGAAGCATTTTCTTCTTTTACTAAAAATATCAGTAACGTAAATCAAATTCATGATATACTACTATAGTAAATAGTAATTATAGGTTCTGAAAGATATGTTAAAAAAAAGATGTATTATAGTTATTATATAAGGTTCATTATTTTAAAAGAGTCAAATCAAATAATTAAAAATTATAGAACCCCCCACGCAAATTAATTACACTGGTACGCGTGAAGCACTTAATCGCTGGACCGATATTAACCAAACATAGCTAAGAACCACCGCAAGAAAACTGGCTTTCAAATATAAAAAAACCGTTTGAGAGCTACAATGGAATAGACAGACACACACAGAGACAGACAGATAGACAAACATCGACGTCAAACTTATAACACCCCTCTTTTTGCGTCGTGGGTTAAAAAGTTATTAAGTGAAGTCGGTGTATATGTACCTAGTTACATAGTATATAAATTCTACGTCTAACTAATAATTACTTATAGTATTAATTGCTGCTGCGTATGTTTGAATTGCGTATGTTTGAATCTATTATTATCATATACTAACATTTCGGCTGAAGATCTAAATAGGTTAAGCCAAATTAGCAAACTAACTCGTACTGTATATGCTGCATGATTAAATTTGAATGAAATTATAGCACAGTTCTTGCTGATTTGCGGTATCTTGAGTTTGTAGATTTGGTTCTAGTTTACAGATTAAATAATAAAAAATGAATAGTAATAAAATATTGGACAGATCAAATATCCTACTAATATTATAAACGCGAAAGTTAGTAAGAATGTATGTATGGATGTATGTTTGTTACTCTTTCAAACCAGAACGGCTGAACGGATCTGGATGAAATAGCACAGAGATAGATTATAGTGAGGGTGAGCCGCTAGCTTAATTATAAAATATTTCTAATTGGAATTATAATTCAATTTTATCATTAACAGTGATATAGACAAAATGATGTTTTCATATTAATTTTCAATATATATATATATATATATATATATATATATATATATATATTATATATATATATATATATATATATATATATATATATATATATATATATATATATGATAATTAATATGAAAACATCATTTTGTCTATCTCTATGTTAATTTGACCCCTTAAGGAAATGACAAGAGTGACATAATTTATAATAAGAAAAATATGTAATCTCTTTTGCATAATTTTACTTGAAACTTGGTATTATCAACTTTTACACTCACTGTTTCTTTGTATAGGCTCTTCAACCTACATAAAGAAATAATGCTCAGTATTTTCGGGAAATGTAAAATTATAAAAAACTTACAAGTTAGTGATGCCAATTTAAGAGATAGATTTTATGTAAATTGTACAGTCCCTTATTAATTATGTATGATGATGTTCTCCTGACCGATTCCGGCCACGGCGGCCAATCTCATTGAAACTAGCCAACTGCGCAGAAGATATTATAGTGCACAAGTGTACGCGCAGACAACGTGCACTCTATTCCAGTCACTCTCATACTCCGGTGGGACGACTGCTCGATACGACCGGTGAGAGTTAAGGCGCAGGACCGACGTCTTTACGTGCTCTCCGAGGCACGGGGGTGAAACACCGCCAATTTCCCAACTCCGGGCTGTTACTGAGGCTTACTTATACAGAAAGACTCAAAACTAAACTTGGCCCGACCCGAGACTCGAATCCAGGACCTCCGAGTGTGCAGCCATTCATAAATTATCATAAAATGTATGTAGCTATTAGTAAATCAATTCACCATTGTCGAAGATATCGCGTAACATTACCATTCCATCTTCATTTGTTGTAGAAACCGGTGCAAGTCACTAGCTAATTATTTCATAAGAAATAAGCACAATTATTTTTCGAGTTCTATTATCTATATCTCTTTACCTAATACAACTTAATTTTCAACTTTTAAAAACATTACTCAGTAGTTCGCACTCTAGATTCGTTACCAGTCAACTTTCAGTGAACTACTTAGCTCTCTAACAATTTTCTACCTTGCATTCTTGGAAAGCATGAAAAGCTTGTTTGCAACTTAAACTGTAACATTTCGAAATGGTAAAGGAAAAATACAAGGTACTTTACGATATGGTACTTTTAATATGGATCGGTGCTTGTTGTGAAAATAGTTACTCATAAGCTGTCAAATCTACATATTATATATGTATGTACATATGTATGATTGGAGATTGTGATTTTTGTACTGAATATGAGTTTTCTTGTAAGTTACTTAGTAACATGAATTTTATATTCTACTCTACTGCTCGGGTTCGTTCCTACATACGTTTTGACGGTTAGTATGAAATAAGTAGATAGTCTTGCTTTATTAAGAACAAAAACAAATCTATCCCACGGGAACTGTACCGTACCGGCAAAAAATCCGGGATAAAAAGTAACCTATGCTCTATTCCAGACTATAATCTATCTTTGTACCAAATTTCATCTACATTACTTCATACTTACAGCCCTTCTGGCGTAATTGAGTAACAAACATCCATACATCCAAACTTTCGCATTTATTTATACTACTAGCGGCTCACCCTCGCTTCCAAACACCAAATTCAATGGCTTTACATATTAGTATACTTTTACATTGCAGTTTTTGTATTTTTTCTCAGAAATGAGATATTTTCCCGCAGTAAAAAGTATCCTATATGTTGACCCGGATAACCCGCTATCATCATACCAAATTTCCTCAAAATCCCTCCAGTGGTTTTTCTGTGATGCGGTAACAGACAGACAGACAGACAAAAATTCTAAAAACTATAGATTCGGTCTCTGTATCGATAATAATGTTTATTTCAATAACATTTTCCAAAAAATATTTAATGTACAGATTCGGCTTAGTTACAATTTTATTATATATATAAACTAGCATTGCTCGCGGCTCCGCCCGCGTTCAGATGACCAAAAACGAAATTCTTAGGTTTTACATATTAGTATACTCTTACATTACAGTTTTTGTATTTTTTCTCAGAAATGAGATATTTTTCTGCGGTAAAAAGTATCTTATATGTTTACCCGGATAATCAGCTATGACCATACCAAATTTCATCAAAATCCGTCCAGTAGTTTTTCTGTGATGCGGTAACAGACAGACAGACAGACAGACGGACAGACAAAAATTTTAAAAACTATATATTCGGCCTCTGTATCGATAATAATGTCTATTTCAATAAGATTTTCCAAAAAATATTTAATGTACAGATTTGAGTCAGTTAGAATTTTATTATATGTATAGATTTTGAGAGTGTATCAACTAAAATTATTTTGTTTTTTTTTTTTTATCTACCTACAAAAAATACTCTACCCAGACAACAGTACACTGTTTTATTTAACATAAAAGTTTGCTTTTGTGTCTTAAGTAGCCTCGGACGCTAAGTGCATTAGGTTGTTTAAAAATACATTGCGCTTTGTATCTATGTCAGGGAAAAGTTTTTGAAAGTTCTTTCTTATCTTTCTTCATATTAATATATTTAAAAAGTTCTTTTTAAAAATAAAAAATACTTTAAATTGTTATAAAAAATATTAAAACATAAAACAATTTTCGGGCAAATCACTTAATTTAACCAATTTCACCTAATTACAATTTTAAATTCAACGCTTTGTTCACATTTCCCTTTCTATCACACATTTATTAATGTTATTTTAGCTTTTATATATGTATATATATAAACATATATATATATATATATATATATATATATATATATATATATAAACATATATATATATATATATATTGTTTTAAGATTGAAAAAGAAAAAAAGAATGTAAACTGATGAAATGATGAAGAATGACTGCGTACTAGTGAAATAAGATTGTTAAATCACCAAATTGGTGTCAATATGAAAATTTAACCGTATAATTAAAACCTTTTTATCTTTATTTTTTACTAGCGATATACCCTCGCTTCGCTTGGGTGCATCCCTAGATAACGAGCGACGTACGTAATACGTTATAAATAGATAATTTAGTAGTTATTGTGAATGTGCCTTATGTATACATACTCGTATGCTATCGCAGACTTTTCTGTAGGTCTATTTAAAATCTACAATAATCTAGGGCGTTGTTTTAAAAACGTAAAAAAAACAGTTTTTTTACAAAAAGCCGTTTAAAATATTTACAAATTACCCAAATATATGTACACGAACCTTCCTCGGAGACATAGACGATAGACGGAAATTTTAAATCGACACCAGTAATTTAATTTTTTCCTATTCCAGAATTCTATACAATATTTTATATATTCACGTTATTTTGTAAGGGTCTTATTTTTGAAGGTTAATCGGACGAAACACTTTTGTGATGTATTGAAGTATAATTCAATTATACGGTAGAATTTAATAAAGCTGAGTGCAGTGACCGTGCAAACCAATATTGACTGAACGTTCGCCCTTACCAACATATAATACAAGTATTATATTAGTTTCTAGCGGCTCACCCTTGGTTCACTCAGGTTCGCCTCTAGAAACTCAGAAACAATTCTATCCCTCGGGTACCGTATAGTTTTCCAGAATAAAAAGTAGCCTATGTGTTATTCCAGACTATAATCTATATCTGTGCCAAATTTCATCCAGATCCGTTCAGCCGTTCTGGCGTGAAAGAGTAACAAACACCCATACATACTCACAAACTTTCACATTTATAATATTAGTATAGATTATGCGTAATTCCTATTATTTATCCTAAAAACTTCCTCAGTTAAATTAGATCTTATCAATAAAACAAACATTTTATTAACTTTTAGAACTATACTTTAAGTTTTCATACGCCGAATGGGCTTCATGAGATCACTTTTGCTTTTTATATCTGTCTGTTCGTGTGTCACAATCTCTTTTCTCTACATGAAAAAATTAGACTCCATTGGGTATATATTTTATCCATTCGTTATGAGAAATGTGCAACGTTATTACTTAAAAGAATTCTAAATGTCATTTGAGTGTCAAGTTTGAAATTAATAAAAAAATATATTATAAAAATAAGAACTCCCGAATGCATAAGCCCTCCTTTACGTCACACAGTCGGGTAAAAAAGAATTTAAGGGTCTTAATCAGCGCTGGTTTTACACTAGGGGCACTCGGGGCTAGTGCCCAGGGCGGCAAAATTTCAGGGGCGGCAAAATTCAGAGGGTGAAAAACAAATTATGCTAATGTTATCGAAAATTCTTTTTGTATTTCCCAAAAAAATATTAATTAAAAAACTACTAGTAGATACATTTCAAAATTTCCAAAGCACACCGACTTCGAAAATATTTGATTAGGTATGTATAGTAAATGAAAACTACCAATCAGTTATTTTTTACTTTTTAGTGCTTTTGTTTGAAGTCGGTTTTTATTTATAAACTATTATATTATAAGTGTAGGTAACATTATTTACCCACATTAGAGAATTGAATTTTGAATTGATTTATTGTTATGCAATAGAAGAGGATATTTAGAATCTTTGATTAAATTTTCCATTAGTTCCCATTTGAACACAAGATAGGAACGTCTCGAAATTTTGTTTGTATACAATTATTTTATTGCGCAGAAAGCTCCATGTGACTACAAAAGTGTAAATAATCCTTACAAATGGCACAGTTTACATATAATTATGCCGCGCAATACAAATTGCGAGACTTCGTACGACTGAGTTAATTAGTATAATACTGCGCATTGTGATGTCATAATACATCAGTCGCCCGCCGACTGTCAAGCCCTCAGCTCTCTCGCTATACCCTCAACGAGTAAACAATATACGAAATTAGGGCAAGGTCAGCATTGAAGTCGAACAAACAGATCCCATTGGTGTTCCTAATATCGAATATTTTTAAAACAATCTCGTGGCACAACGTAACGTGTGCTTAAGATAGGAGTATAGAGAAAATTAAGGGACGGATAGACACAATAAAAATGTTAAACAATTAATTATCTTTTAACTTCCGACGTCAAAATCATTTTTAAAGCAATTGTTCCACCTTTGATGGTGGAATTTATACTTAAAATATGCATGCATGCATCCTTGACCGATTATCATAAATATCATAATTATCAAACAAAAATTATTCTCGAATCAACTACGTACATATTTCTTTCTTGAAGTTATTTTTACACTGGGTTTTTATGTCAAAAAAATCTTAGTCCTTAAACTCCTCTCTTAAACAGTCCGGAGCTTAGTGCTTCAGAAAGCACGAAAATCCGTCGATCCCGCGCCTGACCTCTTACCAGTCGTGTCGAATTGTCGTTCCACAGGCATTAAATAAAGAGTTATACATGGCTGAATAAGATTGGCCGCCAATGGCCCGTGGCCGAAATCCGTTAAGAGTCCATTATTGCAAGTCAAGTCGTAGATGGTTGAACGTTTGCCTGGAAAACCAAATAAAGCATGTTCAAATATCATCTTAACGCACCTCATAAGTTTCATGTAGATCTCATTTACAACATGATTAAAATTTGTGAATACCGGTAAGAATTGCATAGAATTTTGCGGAATTTTTCATGCTGAGAGAACCTTACTTGAGAGAGAAAGACGAGAAATTTGCCAACATGTATTTGGCCAGCCAACAACAGGCTACAGTGGATCGACTAAAAACTTAATTATTATCGTAATATTAAATGAAATATTAAGAAAATTTGAAGCACTGATTGATATATTTACTTTTTATACAACGCCCTCATCTTCTTTATGATTAACGAGAGCACGGAAATAAAGTTTCAAAAGACGTATAAGTTTAAGTGAAATATGTGCAAATGTTTCTGATGTTTTCCAAGTAATCTTGTACCGTTGACACAAAATATTTTTTTACGTAAAACAAGATTTTATATCGACTACTGTTCGCCCAGTGTTCGAAATTCAACTATAATATATTTTTTTATTGATAACACTAAAGATGGTTAATAAAAACTAAACAAAAAAAAAGAAAATCAGTTGATAAACGAGAGGAAAAAGGTATTGAACTGTTTTGTAATTAGCTATCTATATAAAAAAACTAAATGTTTTCAATTTTTTTTTTAATAACACTAAATCTCACCAATATCCACAAATCCAAAAAAAAACTTTTTTTTCATTCGACAAACAGAGGAGAAACTCTTTTGTTTTTACCTATTTATATGTATATAGATAGGAGGTTGAAACACTTAACGTAGATCCTATTCACACTATGTCATATTTAATTACTTATCTACGTATGTTATACTTAGCAGTATAATACTATACCAGTTACGTATATATTTTACTATTATCACAATTATTAACAAAGTAGATCCTAAAAATAAGTTTTATTTCTACGGTGATTATTTCATTTTTAGGGTTCCGTACCCTTAGGGTGCAAACGGAACCTTATTATTAACCTCCGATGTACGTCCGTCCGTCTGTCAGAGGGCAGTAACTCATGAACCGTAATAGTTAGAGATTTGAAATTTTCACAGAGTATGTATTTCTATTGGCCCTTTAACAACAAATAATAACAAAAAATATAAGAAACATTTTTTTAACGTTCGTAAACGAAGTTATTATACTACATAGTACATACATAGAGTAAAATTCGTATAAACAAAAAGTACATGTACAATGGTACGGGACCCTTCGTGTGCGAATTCGACTCACACTTAACGGATTTTTATTATTTTACTACCATTTATACTCGCTATCATATGAAAATTTCAACAAATATTTAAAATTAATAATCCACACAGATAACTAAAGTCTAATTTTTAATTCCACGGAAATGTGACAGCTGTCATTCTTTGACAATTCAGATATCATAAACCTTTTCTGCTTTGAATTTTTTTAATATAAAATAACAAAAAAATATGAAACAGAATTAGATCAAGCAAACTATATGTATGACATTATAAATAGTCTTTGTTTTGTTCATTCAATGCACACTAACTATGAGTATAATCTCTTCTTTAATAATATGGTTTATGCATTCTTGCCAAAAATAATAAATCGTGAACGATCGTTGTGGACCTGCCGTTATGGGACTATCCAATTCTTTTTTCCAATTATTGCAAAGATTTTACAAACAAAGGGATTCCTGTAATAGAAAAATAATTTCCTTAATAATTATTGTAACTTCAATAATATGATAATTTAAAAAAACATTTTAGAGTTATCAATAATTTTTTAAGCATTAGTTTTTCTAATTGAATCTTTAAATTCAAGAAAGGTTTATTTTTGTATTTTGCTAAAATGCTTTCCGTTTTTAGTGACAATGTTTCAAAGCTGACAACACTTGTCTGAAATATCAGAATTCCGTCGTATTAAAAATCAGACTTTAATATTAAACATTAGTCCTGCAATTAAAAAGATCGTATTCAACAGTAACCAATCAAAAATTCCATAACTTAGAGCATATTCTGAATCCAACCTATAAACCCAAGTAGGAACCTATTTACCAAATATTCCCTTATTTTATTGCGGAGCTATATATAAGCCATAATAATAAGCATATTTACGCTTCATATTCCTTACCAATTCCCTTTAACTAAAATTCAATAAAACGGAGTATCCGTCCATAGGAAACACTATTCCTTTGTCCTCAAATGACCGTATAACAGCATAGACTAGGATTGCCACAATTTAATATTTCGAGCCAGTAACTCAGAAAGAAGGGAATTGTAAACGTTTTTATCTAAATGGACTGTCTTTCTAGCATTTTAAATGTATTTACAGAAGAGTATATAAATAAGATAGCCACATCCTATTTTAGCCAAGAATCCTAATTTGATTACATATGTACAAATGTGTATAAGTTTTGACGACACGTTTAGCTCAGTTTGTAGTGGCCCTAATCGCTGTGTCAGCGGTCGCGGGTTCGAGTCCCGCTGGGGGCGTTTATTTATGTGATGAGCACGAATGTTTGTCCTCCAATCATGGGTGTAACAATATTTATAATATGTATGTATTTAAAATTATATATGTGTAGTGTATCAACTATCTGGTATCCATAACGCAAGTCTCGTAGCTTACCATGGAACTAGATGGTGATGTGTGTTAATGTCCCAACATATTATAAATATTATTATTATAGTTATTTAGAAAAAAGAAGAACAGCTACATCAAAAATTTATAAATCAATAACAACTAACATCAGCTGTCCATCATTTATGTATAAATGATTTTCTGTTCTCAACACTCGGTTCGGTTTTTAATTAAACTACTAGTGCCTGAGGGACCGAGCTTCTTTTTTGATCTTTTTTGTTATATCTTATTTTTTAGATAAAAAGAACTGCAAGTTTTGAATTGCATTTGATATCCGACCGGGATTCGAACCCGGATATCTGTGATTGTCAACCTTGCGCCTTGGTCGCTTGACCACGATGCTAATGCCCGAGAGTGCGAAATTAGCGACCACATTTTGTGAGGAATATTGCGAAAAGAAACCGCATGAAAACTCGAAAACACGCGTTTTCCCAGAGATAAGACTAATCTAGATCAATTTTTCGCCCCCGAAAACCCCCGCACACGGCGAAATCATTATAGCCGTTTCCGAGAATTGGTATAAATAAATAAATATACAGGAAATTCTCGTTTAAATAGATTAGATAGATAATTGTTTGAGTTTCTTCAAATCGGAAATTAAAGCTCAGTGGTCAGCAAAGGTCAGTGGTCAGCAAAGTCAGCAAAGGTCAGTGGTCAGTTGAAATATATGAAACACGACAGTAATTTATTAACGTGTACTTGTGGTGTCCAATGCTTTTGCACTATTTTAAAAAAAAAGTATCCAAAGAAATAGTTTAGTTTAAAATGTCAAATATTCACGTAAATCTAAGGAAAGTATAATCCTTTTTTTAAACTTGAAAAAACTTTAACATGAATCCAATTCAATAATAATAATAAGCGTTTATTTCAGAAAAGAAGTCCATATAAATCATCAGTAAGCATGGAACACAGAAAACAGAAATAACATGCTACAAAATTATCACAGAAATAAGCAAAGAAAAATAAAAACATTTAACATTGAAATGAAATAAATCATGTACTCGTATGTCAATTTATGGCATGTCAATCACTCAATTTAAATTAATAATAATTAAATTACATACATACAATTATTAATTTAAGCAGTGTAGTGTTTCTTTTCTTCGAAATACCATTTGAAATGTTCTTTCACAAGATAATACTTTCATAATAAATTACATCCGTTCCTATTCGGAATGAAACAATTTATCAAAACTGCGGGTTTCTAGCGCGAGAACTACGCTTTAAAGTGTTATTATTAATGTTTTATGTGTTGAGCATTATAAAATATGAAAAAAAAAAATTTATGCAATAGTCGTCTCACCAATTCTCTCCTTAAGAATACTTATATCTCTATAGAAAATATTATGTTTATAATGAAGAGACTTGCTCTTAAATGCAATCCTTAAAGAAATTGTGATCACTTGATACTTAGTATTATTATTAAAATATTTTAGCTATAATACATTTTAAAATGTTATGATGTTTCTGATAATCAATATAACAATACTTTTATCAATTATTATTTTTATTTGCTTATTTATCCTCCAAAATTCTAACTAAATAAAAACTTACAAAAGCAGAATTAGTTTATTTACGCTATACGGATATAATATGTGTATGTAAATAACATATTCAATATTGTATGTTTATATAACTACTTGCCATGTAAATTCGAGAACTTAAGGATATCACCTACTAAAAAACGAACACGTTAGTGATCCTGTAACGGTCATATCTTTCCAATAAGATTTTATTTCATAATATAATTAATATTATAAAATACTTAATTTTCTTCTATAAAATTATACAATAATAATCTCATTGAAAAAAAAATCATTAATCAACTTAATTAAGACATAGTAGAAATTAATTAAAATGTGAAGAGCGTTCCAAAATGGCGATACTTTTGTTCGCTTTGGTTGTAATTTTAGTAAAAGCTCGAGCGGTTTAATTAAAAATTTCATGACCTCCTGCGGTTTCTTGCGACTTTTAAATGCGCTCTCATAATTACCTTTGCAGACTGTATCTGCGCTGCTTGGGCTACTGAAATTGCTATTATAATATCTAAGAATGTTCATATCTTTTTTAAGCCAGCGGCTACCTCATGATTTGTGAATTCATTCAAAATGCAAGTTACGAGCAAGTTTCACGACAAACAAACTTATTTAATATCTAGCAAAAGCCTGACTTTTGCTATGCTAAGAGTAAAACTTCCAAGTATCAAAAAACATAGCCGCTTCTAGATAAATAAAATTTTCTTGATGATTAGTCGTTATTATTATAGGAATTAATACATTAGCAATTATCATGTTTCTTAGTAAGTAAATACTATGTCCTGTTAAACAGATTAATTATATTTAGTTCATTGGAGTATGTAGTTAGGTTGGCTAATGAAGATTAAACATCAATAAGCAATCAATAGCAATTACGCTAAGCCCTAATCTATGCTAATATTATAAATGTGAAAGTTTGTGAGTTTGGATGTATGGATGTATGTTTGTTACTCTATCACGCCAAAACGGCGAATTTGGATGGCACAGAGATAGATTATAGTCTGGAATAACACATAGGCTACTTTTATCCAGGAAAAATGTACGGTTACCGTGGGATAGGTTTGTTTTTGTCTTTCTAGAGGCGAACCTAAGCGAAGCGATGGTGAGCCGCTAGTAATACAATAATTAATCTGTTGCGAGGATATTACTAAAATTGATTAAAATTAAAATAAAAAATATTTTGACCATCGACAATAATAACCTTTGGCTACCTTTTTGCTCTAGGAAGACACAAACTAATCTTATACAAACTACTAACGGTGAATCTTAATAATATATCTATCTTTGGTTCTCCTTACTAAAAACAGATTATGAATTGTTTATATTTAGCAATTAGAAATGCAATCTTTCAGGTTAGTTAAATCTGTTATAATTTAATTGAAATAAGAATCAAATATTTTGATGTTTTAAGAGTTACTATTACATATATAAGAACTACATAGTAACTAAAAATACGAGCAAATATAAAAAAAATCTATAAAATCATTGTCAATCCATTCATGTTAAATAATGTCTAAAATGTAGCATGCACTGAGGTGCAGGAAGCTTGGGAGAAAGCATTCTAGCCTACTACGCTGCGATAACAACACTTCCGTTAAGGAAATTGCCACCCCTGCTGCTACTATAAATCAGCTATAAGGTAAATCTTAACATCATTGCCTCTAACAACACGACGCCTGTATCATTTAAGAATATGATGCTTCGAATTTCCGAACACATTTTATTCGAAATAATCAACAAAGTTTTAATGAATAGGTAACAAATATATACAAAAAGTTTGCAAATTGTTTCGTATTTTCTGAATATTATGAACTTAGGTACTAGCTTTGAGCCTGGATTTACGACGTATGGATTTGTAATTTAATGCCACTGCCATTTTAAACACCAGTATTTATGAGATTAATTAAAAAATTGTAGGTATTATTGCTACTTATTATATATACTTTTTTGTTCTCAATGATATTTTAATTTTGCTCTTAATTTATACGTATCCGAATTTTATGCTGACTGTTATTTTTGAAGTAGACTTATTGATTGTTGATACATAAATATTTTATCAGTAATGTCATAGATAGATTTAAATAGAACTTTTTACAGTCTACGTAATAATGATTTAAAAATTAGTAATAGTAGATCCAAAAGAAGAATGAATGTCTGAATGAACGACTGTAGAATACTGTTTCTACATCATTTTTCTATCTTTTTAGTTAGCTTTTTATACACTTACTAACCTTCCTTGAAGTTTCGCCACATTCGGGTAAAAATAGATACTAGTGATTTTTAATAAATCAAAAATGGATGGATAATGAATATGATAATTAAATAGCTCTCCGACTAATTGACATAGACAATGGAAGTAAGGAGAACAATGAGTATTACATTTCGACTTATAACTTGCTATTTGCACTCTTACGTAGCGCCGCCAGCCATTTCAGCCAAAAGTCGTCAAGTGCAGTCTTGTCTTTATAATACTTTACAATTGGGCTACATACGTCCAAAACGATTATTTTTATTATTTCACACTTCTGTTTACAAATGTTAAGTATTAATGGTAAGAGCAATGTATGAAACTTGTACTATTCCAGTATTTTAAAAATGTTGTTTTTTACCACTTATGAATCAATTATAAACTTTCTCATACAATTATCATTATAAATAATAAAACTAAAGATTATAAAAAATCAAGTAGGTAAAGCTATCATGACCAAGTGATGGATGTTTTGTATTATATTATGTAAAAATAATTTTAGTTTCTTATAATGTGTGAAACTAAGATATAACTGTGACATAACACATATCTAAAGTAAATACATATATCTACTGTAGATATGTGTTATATCACAGTAATTTATGGTTAATATTATAAATGCGAAAGTAACTCTGTCTATCTGTCTGTTACGTTTTCACTCCTAAACCACTGAACCAATTTTGATAAAATTTATAGAGAAATTTTTTTTAAGTTTCTTTATAAATATTTAAATGGTTTTTTCAGTTCAGTTCAAATGGTTAATCCAAGATAATTTCTTTCTAACTCGCTCATAAACTCTCGCATTTATAATATACTAACGACTCACCCTTGCTTCGATCCGGTTCGTCCCTAGGTACCTTTTAATGTTTTTGAGCGGAACCCTAATTCTTTTTCTAAAATAAAAGTAGCGTATGTTACTCCCTATAACATCAGCTATCTTTTATTTTTTATTTCATATGAATTTCGTAAAACGCTGTTATTTTGACATTACAAACAGACACTTCAATTTTATTTATCTGTATAGATTAAGTGTGAGTTTATGCACATCTGTGGATCTCGTGTGTAGCACGAAAAGTATTTCAGTGACAAAGCTACAGCAGATGAACGCGCCTTCGGCTCGAGAACTTTCATCTACTTACAATCCGCCACTTTCTAATCTTAGCCACGCAACTCGACTTGTAAAATTTTAACAAGATTTTTAACATTAGAAGCAATTAACTAGCAATCTTTATTATATAATTTCGTTTAGTATTAATAAAATTTAATTTAGATGAAAGCTTTTATTGAAACAATACATTCTTTCTTCAGACTTTGGCAATGTATATGTACGGTCTCGAACAGATCCGGAATAGATACTCACAAAAGCTTAGCATACATTGTCTCACTGAGGCGTCAAAGGTCCACTTCGTATACTACCATGATGCCCGGGCAGCCAACGCCTTTAAATAAATGTCATCTGTACCATAACATAATCTTGAATCAATGTTAATTTAAACTTTTATATTTCTGTAAATCTACACTAATATTATAAAGAGGTAAAATTTGTTAGTATTTACATATGTATGTAGGGGGTACTCTCTCCAATCCGATTCTGAATACTCTGTCACAAAGCAACATTATCCCAGAACGCTATTTTTTCCCCGAAAAATGTGTTCACTGTCAGAAATTGTAATAATTTTAATATAAGTCGGAAAAAATGGCTGTTGAGTTACTTTATAGTAAATCAGCTACTGATTGGCACCTAGGGACGCACCCGAGCGAAACGAGGGAAAACGCTAGTACTTTATACTATCTATATATTAAGTGAAGCGGCTTAGCCCAATAGAAATATATATATATATATATATATATATATATATATATATATATATATATATATATATATATATAAAGTCCGTCAACCCTCATTTGGAAAGGGAAGTGGAAAGTAAAAAAAGGCTGAATACTATTGATTTATATTTAACAATTTTGCGGGAACGCTGTAGTATTAGAATTATTATCATTTTAAAGAACAAATTCAATTACGTTAGTCCAATTCATTCCCCAACTCGCAGTCACTCTGTGGTCAGCAGAAATTATATTTAAGTAGAAGCCTAAGTTTTTTGTATATGGGGTACTTGGGTACTATAGACCTCAGTATCTGGTATAAATGTCAACTTGCTAGGTCCACCTGTTCCTGAGAAAATCGGTGGTGACACACAGACAGACGGACAGAGGGACAGACGGACAAAAGAGTGATCTTATAAGGGTTCCTTTTTTTATCTTTTGTGGTACGGAACTCTAATTAACAACAACTATAAAAATTAACAAATCAAGTATAACAAATCTACTATTTTTTAAACAATATTTATATATACAATGCAAAATGTTTGCTAATAAAAGTTGTGAAAGTACCAACTCGTTACGTTTGTTTTTCAACTTAAATTATAGCCAACGAAGTCTATTAGAGATGCCCGCCCTTCCCTTGATTTTGAGATTAGAAACCCAATTCCACCTTATAACTAATTTAATTTTAGGAATAACTTTTCACGACAGAATTTACAAAATCTACATCAAACGGGAGTTAAACTTCTTAATTAGCGCAACCCCATAAGAATGGTGGGAAACGAGAAAACCGACAATGTGACACTGTCATTTTCTGTTTTAGTGTAAAAAGTCATAGTTAAAGTTTCACTAAATATATTTAATATTGTTAGGTTACAATATTTTATATTAAAATAATATGAAAAACTTATTATGTTAACATTATATCGATACAGAGGCCGTATCTATAGTATTTAGAATTTTTGTCTGTCTGTCTGTTTGTCTGGGAACGCCTCACGAGAAAACTACTTGACAGATTTTGATGACATTTGGTATGATAGTAGCTGGCTATCCGGGTCCAACATATAGGATACTTTTTACCGCGGAAAAATATCTCATTTCTGAGAAAAAATACAAAAACTGCAATGTAAGAATATACTAATATGTAAAATCTAAGAATTTAGTTTTTAGTCATCTGAACGCGGGCAGAGCCGCGGCTAATGCTAGTAAATATCTATAGCTCATGTGATATTTAATGCTACAAAACATTCGGTGTACAAGTTTGATTCGCACGATCCCAAAATCTTTCAATTTACTTTAACATTTGACACTCACGACATTTTATATCATTTCGATACCAACAAAAAGGAAACAGTAGCGTAAACTTAGTAGGCAAATGAATACAAAATGTCAATAAATATAAAAACAACAACTACGAGTATAATATTGCTGAACATAAAAAAGACAATATTAATTTTTTTGAAAGCTACTATTATTATCAATGTCGATTTAAGAAGTCCTTGTTTATTACGTGGGAACGTTTATCCTGAAACTTTGTCACAGTAAGCACCCAATGTTGCTATGAAATTTGACATTTTATTTATACTTGAACGAAAAGTTTCGGCGAACCCCACTCGAACAGAGTAATGAATATTGAGAAAACTTATCAAGTTATTGATGGGCACGAATTATTACGGAACACTTATAACAATATTAAATTAAACATACATAGGTCATTTTCACCATACATGTAATAAATACATATATAGCAAGCTCAAATTTGTACATAATGGCACAGATTATAGCTTTCAGAACTTTTTTACCGCTAGGGAAGAATAAAGCTTCAAAATATTTTCTTATCTCTCTGTTTTTACCTGACTGCGGCTAAGCCTGTATGTATGTAATATGTATGCCTCGGTGCCTCGATGGGCTAGTGGCTAGCAGATACGGTTGTAATTCTTGAGGTCCTGGGTTCGAGTCCCGGGTTATAAAAAAATTGATAACTAAGATTTTCTGTTAAGATATTCTCTGTATTAACCAGGAGTTGGGAAGTTGGCGTGTTGCACCAGCTATGCCTCGGAGAGTCAGTAAAGCTGTCGGTCCTGTGCCTTAACTTTCACCGGTCGTATCGAAGTATCGTTCCATTAGACTTTGAGAGTAAAAGGAATAGAGAGTGCATTTATGTCTGTGCCTGCACTTGTGCACTATATCTCCTGCACATCTGGCTAGTCTCAGTGAGATTGGCCGCCGTGGACAAAATAGGGGTATCGAGACACTTATTAGAATATAAGAAACCCTATTATCAAATTAGCTTACATAATCAACAAAGAACAAGAAGTTTCTTCCATCTCATTCTCATATACCTACAAAATTATACCACTCTCGTAAGAATTTAGCGTTGCATGAAAAAGAGTTTCTGTTAAAATATATATGTATATGTATTTTTTAACTTTTAAAAGCTCCGAACCTAAGACTTCCTGTCGTTAAAAGTCTCAATTGCCTCTCTACTGCTACGAGAAGTGCCCACTAAATCACCATTATTAAATAAGTAGGTGCTATCAAAAGCTCGCTTTGCGCATATTTTAACAGAATTTATGTAAGTAGCCGTTAATGTTATTAAATGCCCTACTAATGCTTGTTATAATACTAAATAACCCTTTAAAACATAATAATTTATGTACATTATATATATATATATATATATATATATATATATATATATATATATATACATATATATGTACTATGTACAATGTTTATATATACCTTATGGCAAAGATACAGTAGTTGAACTTAGGTTTCCTTATTTAGTAGTAGTTTTTGCCCGCGGTTTCGTTCTCGGTGAATGGTGGTGACTACATAAACACATGCTTCGATAAAAAGTACCTAACTTATGTGTTATTCCTAGTACAAGCAGCAGGTTTACAAGCTATCTCCATTCTAAATTTTATTCGAATCTCTATCTCTCGCTGATGTTTGCAGATCTATCTACGTGCGATTTCACATAGTTCGCTCTCATTGTATATGGTAAATCAAGCTGTAGTAGTAAATCAAGCTGTAGTAAGTATTTATCTATTTCTAGATAAATAAAATTGAAGCGACTGTTTTTACTAAAGGTATGAAATGATATATAAGAAAAATACAATTTTTACAATTTTTATCTATCTATCTTTCTGTTTGACTGTTTGTCTATTTGTTCCGGCTAGTCTCCGAAACAGCTGAACTGGTTTGGACGGGATTTTCACTGGCAGATAGTTGATGTTATAAAGAGTAACTTAAACTACTTTTATTTTAGAAAAAGAATTCGGGTTCCGCTCAAAAATATTAAAACGTAGCTAGGGACGCACCCGAGCGAAGTGAAGGAGAGTCGCTAGTATAATTATAATCAGGCTGTTGAGAAAACAGTAACCATTATATCATTAAAAATGTATAGTACAGTTAAAACTTATAACAGTCTCTACAAAATTTACTAACAAAAAAGCTTAAAAAACTATACCAAATGGCAAACGGTCATAATAATAATTTACTTACGCTTCCAAACAGTCTGCGTACTTATTAGTTACACATATTCTATCCAATGACCTAAGATGAAAATTAGGACAAAATACTCACCTCCGTATATATTTATTAGGCTAATTTAGACATTAATAATTCATTAGTAAGGAATGTAAAAGTTATCTGTAGTTCCCACTAGTTCATTTATTCAGTTGATCGATGCACAATAGACTGTAATCGAGTAAATTGATCCCAACACATAAAGCGTTTCTACTAGACAGGCCAATGCCGACAATAACTCACAGTAAAATTCCTCAAAG
This sequence comes from Brenthis hecate, assembly GCA_951806755.1. Classification (NCBI taxonomy): domain Eukaryota; kingdom Metazoa; phylum Arthropoda; class Insecta; order Lepidoptera; family Nymphalidae; genus Brenthis; species Brenthis hecate. The sequence goes on from OX638264.1 coordinate 1,969,186, forward strand.
ACAATTTATCGAGGTGACAATCTTGACGACGGAGAACGAGATTTGCGGACTTTTTCTCAGAAGAGCTCCATTGTGAAGAGCCGCGATGCTGCCCTAATTGATATCAATTACTCCCAGAATCCCTTATAAGCTTCAAAGCCTCGGTAGAATAAAATTTGTCGAGTACTTTTGGTAAAACAATAGCTTTATGGAGTATAAATTTATGGAGTAGAGTTGTAATTTTTGAAACTGTTTTCCAAAAACGTTTAAGTTCCTATTTATTATAAATGATAAATTTCGTTAATATATTATATTTTATTATGAATCCATTGAAGTCGGTATTTCAATCTTTTAGTGGAAAGCTATTTTAAAACTTCTTTTCCTAACAAAAAGCTGTACTGTACCTGAATAGATCGATAGTTATTTTCTCGTCATATATAAACGAAGTTACGGGCGACCTTGGGAAATTACAGGTAATAAATAGCTTTTATCATTGTTAATTAATTATACCCACTTACTTTAATTTAAGGCAGTGGTAGCCCAGTGGTAACGCGCTCGCTCGGGAAACCGAGTGAAGCGGGTTCAAATCCCGGGTCTCGCACCTCTGATATTTTCATGTGCGAATCATTTCCGACATGATTACTACTTGCCTTACAATGAAAGAAAACATCGTGAGAAAACCTGCATGTTTGAGAGAACTTAGTAAGTTTTCGAAAGACATGTGTAGTCCGCCAACCCGCACAAGTCCAGCATGGTGGACTATGGCCTAATCCCACTCCTATTGAAAGGAGACCCGTGCCTAGCAGTGGGACTTCAAAGAAGGGCTGAATACACTTTAATTCAGAATTTTTTTTTAATATAGCTACTAGCGACTATAGTGTATACCCTCGCTTTACTCAAGTCTCGTCCATAAAGCAAATGAACGGCCATTTTTTTCCATCTCCAATTAATGTTATGATTACAAAACAAACACATCTTTTATCGATAATGTAGCTTACATTTAGAGTACTAAAGAGTGCTAGTAAAAGAATTGTCATAATCATATCAGTACTTTCAGAGATTACCATCTTAACTCGAACTTATAAACTTTATTTCTATAATATTAGTATATACAGGTAGCGCCATCTTTTGAAAAATATTATTATTACAAACTTAAAGCTACAAAATGTTCATTGGTAACTGCATCATTTAAGAAAAAAAGGCTGAATCAATTTGGCTATTTTTTTAAATTTTCGTAATAGCCCAGTGGCTGGTCATATAAAACTATTCTAGAACAAAAGCCTCATCCCATACAAAGAAACTGGACAGCGCTAATTCGGGCTATTCGTCAGGATATTTTTGTTTGCTTGAATAGATTATAATAGACGCCGTTGATTATTTTATAAATACATATGTGCAAACTAACGTATGGCAAAATCGAGCAATATACTACATATAGTGTAATATAATACATATAGTAATAATAGCATTGCAATAAAAAAAATCATTAAAAGTAAAAGCGATATCTGTAAATATACACTACAAACCCACGATCTGATTGCTGATATTTCAATTATCAGTAAAATTATGAAAATTTAATTTACGAGCGCTACTATTTCGTTTCCCATTATTTAGAATATTTTTAAAACAACAATACACCTTTTTGGGACCTATTTTTTTATGTTTTGTTAATTTAACACAACTTTAGTAAAAGATCTATACAAGTAAAGTCATCTATTGACATTTATTTGAACTAATTTTTCTTTGTTCGTGATGAGACCCCATGGTAATGGTCAGAGTAAGGCCGAGAGAAAAAGTTTGGAAAAATTGCCGGAAATACAATTTTATAATCCTTATTATAATGAATAGATTTCTCGAAAGTTGTCCCATAGAAAGTTATACGTTATATGCATATAATCTTTTTATTTTAATTTTTACTTTTTTATTTAATTACTAGTATTATATGATCTGCTATTACTTTATGAGTGAAGCTATCTTATCTTTTTATTTTTGTTAAAAAATAATTACTTTATTTAATTTACCTGTTACTGCTTAATATAGTTGAAGTTTAAACTCTCATTAAAATATTTAGTACGGATAATCTTGAAACGAGTTAATTGCATGGATTACTGGTGTCGGATCAGTATACAAGCGTTCGCTCATTCGTTCAATTTCCTCATTTGTGGGGCTTAATATGTCGATTATCCACAAAGAATTCATTAATTCGGTAGTCATTGGCAAATAATATCTACATATGTAATCTATACTAGTATTATAAAGATGAAAAATTTATTTTTTTGATTTGTTTGTTTGTACCGAATAGGCTCCGAGACTACTGAACCGATTTAGATAAAATTTTGTAAGAAGGTAGTTTGAGACCCTGGAAAGGACATAGGATAATTTTTATTCCAGAAATCAGCCCTTAAGGGAGTGAAAATGAGGATGAAAATTAATGTTGGGGAAGCAACCTAGGGACGAACCCGAGCGAAGCGAGGGTAAATCGCTAGTATTGTATATTAATATTATATAGCTGAAGAGTTTGTTTGTTATTTTGTGTCTTTTGTACTGCCGATTAGATATATTATAATTTTTTTACATTTTATAGCCTGTTTACTGAAGAAGGTTACCTAACATCACGTTAAATTTAGGAGCGGACGAATTATACATAAATAAACTACGAAGGCGGAGTAACAGTGAAAAATTAGTATTATGTAAAGATTCTTGCCCTAACTGATGATCGATCATTGCCCAAGTCAATTCACCAATAAGCTTAAGATCAAAATAATATTAGTACCAGTGCCAATGGTTAGTAACATAATACATAAGTAGATACAAGTTAATTTAAGAAATTCATTCTTTAATTATAGAAATGAGTAGTTTACTAGTTCTTCCCTATAGTATATAAGGTACCAAGGTACTCAGATTCCAAAAAATTGTAGCTCTAATGGTGTGACTATAAGTATAGACCCATATCAAAGATTACTGAAATTAATTCGCTGCATAATTTATTTATGTGTAATAGGTACTTGGTAATACTAGATAACATAAAAATAAAAAAAAAAATGGATTCGTGTAACCTTTACGCGCGGTTGAAGTAAAACTTCTTTGGCAAATATCGCAATTAAATTAAAACAAATCAATAATTAAATAAGTCATACTGGGCATATTACAATCATATATTTATAGAATATCATATATACGGAGAGAATATAACGTTGTATGTCTTTTGTCAGACAATAACAACGGTTACCATGGCAACAATTAGTCATAATAGCTTTTATTTAATTTATGCACATTCATCCCACAGTAATAAATATTCATTTTTATATACCTAATAACTATTATAAAAATATAAATATAATATTTAAAATAATTGTAAGGTTTTTTTTACCAACTTTAAAAGTTATTTTACATTTTATTTAACATACGTATATTAGGTACATAATATTATTTACTGCCTCCGTGGTGTAGTGGCTAGCATGTACGGCTGCACACCCGGAGGTCTTGGGTTCGAGTCCCGGGTCGGGCCAAGTTTAGTTATTGAGTCTTTCTGTATAGTAAGCCTCAGTAACAGCCCGGAGTTGGGAAGTTGGCGGTGTTTCACCCCCGTGCCTCGGAGAGCACGTCAAGCCGTCGGTCCTGCGCCTTAACTCTCACTGGTCGTGTCGAGTGGTCGTCCCACCAGAGTATGAGAGTGACAGGAATAGAGAGTGCACGTTGTGTCTGCGCGTACACTCGTGCACTATAATATCTCCTGCGCAGTTGGCTTGTCTCAATGAGATTGGCCGCCGTGGCCGGAATCGGTCAAGAGAACATCATCATTAGGTACATAACTTATTATTCAGTATTATTTTTAAATTCCTGTGTAATATATTCTATCTCATTCTCTCGCCGGCTTAATCCTATATGTCTCTTTTTCGTGTCACATTTTTTTTTTTTTTTTTTTTATTTATTAAGGTCTACCAGCAGTTTTACAATTATATACATTTATGGCTTACATATACAAGTGAAATATAGGTTAGTAATCGTAAATCTATTTAAAGGTAAACACAACATGCTCAAAAAAACAATTAAATGTAACAGAGAAATAAACAATTAGTGTGTGAGATTAATAGTGTTAGTAAAGACAGTTTTGATGTTTTTTCTAAAGACATTGAGTGAAGTGTTAAATATATCGATTGAAATACTGCACCTGTTGAAAATCTTTATAATCCTAGGTATAGCTGAATACGCCCCCAATACTGTTCTACGAGATGGCACAGACAAAGGCTTGATCACACCACGAGGCAAACGAGGAGGCACGTAAAAATTAAATAACTGCAAAAGTTGCGGACAGTCAATTTGATCACGCAGAATTTTATATAGAAATACCATATCGAGGATATCTCTTCTGGTGGTCAGAGATATCATTTTAAAGTATTTTAACCTACTGTCATATGTATCTAGCGTTCTTCCTACGCCTGTGGAGTACGCAAGGTGCCTCGTAAAACGCTTTTGCAGTCGTTCAATTCTAAGAGAGTGTGTCGAATAGTGTGGTCGCCATACAATACTACCATATTCTAAAATACTCCTTACCAGGCTATTATATAATATAATTTTTGTACTGGGCTTAAAAACCCTTTTAGTAACGCGGACAATAAAACCCAAAACTTTGGCCGCCTTTTTTATAACCGCGTTTATGTGTGGCAGGAATGTAAGTTTTACGTCTAGAATTATGCCTAGATCCTTGATTGTATCCACTTCTTCCAATCTATTATTATCAATAACATAAGTAGATGCAATAATTTTAAGATTTCTGGTAAATTTGATGTGTTTGCATTTGTCGATGTTTAAGCGCATGCCATTTATTTGACACCATTCGGACAATCGTGTCAGGTCACCTTGCAACAGTAAGGATTCTTCTACTGATTTAATAGTGCGTATTAATTTGAGGTCGTCAGCAAAAAGATAAGGTGTCGAGTATTTAAAACATGATATAATATCGTTAATAAATATAATAAAGAGTATGGGTCCTAAGTGAGAACCTTGTGGTACACCTGACGTAATGAGATATTTTTGTGACTGATATCCGTTAATTGTTACGCGGAAATACCTATTTTGTAGATACGATGTGAACCATTTCAACATTGAACCCGTTACTCCATAACAAGAGAGCTTTTGCAATAGTAAAAAATGGGGTACCCGATCGAACGCTTTACTAAGGTCCGTATAAATTGCATCTACTTGACAGTGTTTATCAACAGATTCTATCACAGCATCTGTAAAAGTTACAAGATTTGTCACAGTTGATCTGCCTTTAAAAAAACCATGCTGGTGATTAGTTATTAAGTTTTTAAAATGATAGTTAATGTATGGACAGATAAGATCTTCGAAAATTTTCGCGAACTGTGATAAAATTGATATAGGTCGGTAGTTTTCGACTGAGGTTTCATCATCGCCTTTGTATATGGGTACAATCCTTACTTCTTTCCACATAGTTGGAAACTCTCCAGTGCGTAAAGATTCATTATATATTAAAAATAGAGGTTTAGCAAGACCAGAGGCACATTTGCTTATAAAAATAGGCGGTATATTGTCTGGGCCCGGGCCTTTTAATATATTGAGACGTTTAAGTTTACTTAATACATCATCAACTGTGATTTTAATAGAGGGGAATATTCTATGTAGCGCACTAATCTTAATATTAGAATTGACATTGATTTGAGGTTGACCTAAAACAGAAGCAAAACATTGACCAAACAAATTACATATATCAACGCCCTTCTTTGCAGTTGAGTCAAGGTACTTTAGTGTCGCTGGATAAAAACTACGGGTATTTCGTGAATTTTTGACAAAACTAAAAAAGTATTTTGCATTAGTTTTTATATTATCTTCTATATTATTCAAATATTGATCGTATAAAATAGAGGCAAGTTTAACACAACGACTACTCAATAATTTAACAGTTAGTTCGTCCCGTGGGTTTCTGTATTTTTTGTATTTTTTTAATATTTTTTTCTTTTCGCTTAATCTTTTTACAAAATTACGATTGATCCATGGGGGATATTTATTATTATTATGCTTAGAGAATGGCACAAAATTTTCTATTGCGTTATTTAATATTTCATAAAATTTAGTTAGCATACTATCCAATGAGCAACAATCTTCAAATACCAAATCCCAATCAATATCTCCAAGATACTCATTAATAGTTTGAAAATCAGATTTATAAAAATTACGTCGTTTTATTCTAGTGTTGTGATCAAGTCTTTCAGATTTTAATATTAAAATTTCAACAGTGATAGGTGGGTGCAGTGGGTCAACCTTACATAATACATCAATAGAATCATTCACAATGCAGTTTGGTAAATCAGTTAGTACTAAATCTAAAATTCTATTGTTAACATTCTCAACATGATTACACTGAAGCAAGTTGTTATTGAAGCAGAAATCAACGAGAGTTTGACATATAGGAGGCATTTGCTGTAATTCTGTACAAGATGTATTTGACCAATTTATCGCTCCAAGATTGAAATCACATCAATCACATTTCCGTTTTATCTAGTTTCAAATCACGATTCTAAAGATGTTTCACTTCAGAAACATTTTAAATATAAAGATTAAATTAGTCTATGAAAAGTCAAGTCAGTTTTCAAATGATTATAAAAATTATTTATTATTAAATCATCATCTCCCTGACCATTTCCCAAATTCATAGGGTCGGCGCAGTAAGTCTTCCTCTTCCACTCCCCCATTACTCGTCATCTCATCATTCACTTCTTTCTCTCTCATGTCCTATCTCACACAATCTATTTATCTTTTCTTCGGCCTTCCTCTACCTCTCCATCCACCTACATTCATTTCCATCACTGTTCTCGTTACAAGCGTTTCATCACTCCTCTTCACATGTCTATAATTATTTATTTTTAAATGTCAACACTAAATTTTAATTATGTCATAAGTACCTACCTATTCTGTTTGTGTTCGTGTTAAGGAACACTTATTTCGTCTGCTCTACTTTAAGGACTGCAATTATCTGATGATGCTAGACTGCCATATAACTCATTTCACTAACAGCGATGTTGTTTTTCATATATGTATACACGTCGAAATATGATTGTTGGAAATTTAAATGACAAAATCAGTAATTCAGGTATTATTATGACCCATAACATTTTATTTATTTAGAATCTCATTCACGTTAGTCTTACATCATTCATTAATATAATAATTGGTAAATGTAAATTTAAAAAGTACTAAGCGAAATAAAGCTTTTGCGGATAAACTCAATGTTTGAGAAAAACTCTACGCCCTCGCCGAGATACGTTATTTTAAATGGACGTAGTATGCATAATGCAAATCTTCAATTTTTTTTTATATAAAAGCGACAGTTTTACATTTTTAATTTAAATTAAATGTATCTATCACTATCCTACATAGAGATTTGTGTTTGTTTCATCGGAATACTATATAGGTATTTTTTTTTTGTTTCACTGGAATATTATATAGGTAATTTTATAAATAGGTAAAGGAGGATAAAAAATAAACCTGTGTTTGCAAATTTTATTATATTATAACATTTCTTTGTTTATAAACACTAGCACTATTCTAATTTCCCCTATAAAATATATTTATATTATTAAGGTTTCTTGTTATAACTTAAAATGTTTATTATAATAACTCCCATATTATTCACACGCGCGCCCACACCGAAAGCCAAAAAGCGACATTTTGAAGTTAGCTGCATTCTTTTTACAAACAGAGAGTTGTGACATACGGGATGAAACCTTTAGCTATTTTTGTTCTGTTACGTCAAAGAAGTATAACTTCTTACGTGCGTACATAAGTACACACACACGTTTTTTTTTTATATTATAGGTACGGCAGTGGTAGCCCAGTGGTAACGCGCTCGCTTGGGAAACCGAGTGAAGCGAGTTCAAATCCCGGGTCTCGCACCTCTGATATTTTCATGTGCGAATCATTTCCAACATGATTACCACTTGTCTTAACGGTAAAGGAAAACATCGTGAGGAAACCTGCATGTCTTAGAGAACTTATCAAGTTTTCGAAAGACATGTGAAGTCCGCCAACCCGCACTTGGCCAGCGTGGTGGACTATGGCCTGATCCCCCTCGTATTGAAGGGAGGCCCGTGCCCAGCAGTGGGACGTTAAAAAGGGCTGAATACATACATATACACCTGAATGTTTATTGAATAAAAGCCCATCATCATTTATATGAAGTAGTGACTTACACTAGATTCGATCGCGTGCGTCCCTAGCGACTTACAGTTTTGCATTTTCTCATGAAACTAATAGATTTAACCGCACAAAATTGTTAAATAATGTTGTGTTATAAATCACTGAAATTTTTGTATGAAGGACAACTTGACCAAAACCAGTTATTGTGTTTTCCGCGGAAATGACAGATTTTCCTGTAGTAAAAGGTATCTTAAATACTATAATATTGTTTCTTCTTTTTTACGAAGTCGGTTTTTTAACTTTATTATTATGTATTACTTATACACGTATAAATAAACCTACCTACAAAGAAAATCACAATTATACGAAATTAAGATAATAAAATTTGAAAGAAAGATAAGTACCTATAAGTATAAATAACAACACTTTAAATTAACAGTAAAATATCTTTGTTTTCCTTAAATGCATTCGAGACCGCCTATACTTGTTACAATACTAGGTAAACAATACAGATCACATAATACTAGGTAAATTATACGTATATAAACATGGTTTTTTTTGGAAATCACGTACCAACCTATATTATAATATATATATATATATATATATATATATATATATATATATATATATGTTTTAAACTACTCATCAAAACGCATTGAATAAACATAATCTTAATAAAAATTTATATTTTAATAATTATATACTAATATCATACTAATATATACTAGTATATACTAAATTTTTCAAAAGGTCGTCTGCTATATCTGCTATACCTACAGTGGAAATTGAGGCCGACTTAAAACAGGAGGAAGTATTCAATTTGGCTATAATAGACCTATGTGTTTTTGTGTACAAGTAGGAAGGACGAAGGATATGTCTCCGACTGCATAGTATTAATTTCCTTTGTCAACTTGTTCCCATCTTTTTAGTTTGTTTTATTTTATAAGCAATGGGATTTTTATAGTTATTTTTTTTTACTTACCTACTTCTAATTAATACTAGCTTTTTAGTTTTGCCCGGTTGGCATTTAAAATTTTATTTAACAATTTCTTCCTAAATTACCTTCCAACATATATGCAAGTTGTATACATTTTTGTGATCGCCTCCAAAAATAAACGTTCATATTGATACCCCATACGATAGGCTTATTCTATAGGTATATATATATAATATATATCTATATGACTATAATACTATCAAGATGTAAATAACGACGTATAAATCATTACAAATCGCTTAGCAATTACGATTTACGATGGAACATAAGATCAGACATACATACTTAATATACAGGTCAAACATATAACCCTCCTTTGGGTTTCAAAAACTCACACTAAATTCTTAATTCTTTAGTCTGAGATAAAAAAATACATACAGCTATAATATACTAAAACTTTATTTTTCTTTTTCTACCGTTAGTTTGACCGTTACCTTTATAAATCGTTACTAAAAAGTATACACATATTAAACAAACATAATAATATTTTAATTGAATTAAAAAGTTTAAAACCGATGACATCTATCTATACTTTAAAGAAACAAATCATCAGCTATACGAAAGCCTTCAAGTTTTTAAAGATTTAATTCGACATCACTAGATGGCGCTAGCCAGTTAAAAGTTAATAAAATCTAAGCCAGTCATACTCACCTTTTTTTATAGGAGCCGCAAACAAGTTTCAGTCATGGTGTCGAGGGCCGGAAGCAAAAATTATTTAGGTCTTAATGATAACGTAATTCCAAGTTAACGATGTAGTTACTTTTTTAACAAAGATATGTTATAATGCGATTTTTGAAGCTGCCGCATACGGCCCGCGGGCAGGTTGAGTATAGCTGATCTAAGCGAACGTAGTGAAAATAAATTGATTATAAAATAAAAAAACTCGAATGCATAAATATACATCATATAGATATATACATACTCGCAGCAAGGATAAAATAAGTTCGAATATATATATATATATATATATATATATATATATATATATATATATATATATATATATATATATATATATATATATATATATATATATATATGTCTCTGACTCTGTCTCTTCGTCACCAACCTTGTTATTTTCCTTGTTCGCAGTCGGAATTTATTTATAATTCATATTATACTAGCATCTCACCTAGGGCCGGATTTAACCTTTACGCCGCCCCTGGGGTCAGTAAAAAATGCCGCCCTAGTATCGAAATTTTAAAAAAAGTTGAAAGTTTAAATTTTTTAATTATTAATTTTTCGAAAAATGCAAAATAAAAATAATTTATAAATGATATCAATTTTTCGAAAAATGTATCTACCAGTTAATCTTTTTTTTACCTTTCATTTTTTGGTAAATAAAAAAAAGCATTTTCGATAACGCGAAGAAAATTTTTTCCCACCCTCCGAATTTTACCGCCCCTAAAAACTTGCCGCCCTGGGCACTAGCCCCGAGTGCCCCTAGTGTAAATCCAAGGCTGATCTCACCCTCGCTCCGCTCGAGTTTGTCCCTACTTACGTTTACATAGATTTCTCAGGCAGGAGATATTTTCCCGCAGTAAAAAGTATCCTATATCTTGACCCGGATAACCAGCTATCAATCATACCAACATCAAAATCCCTCCAGTGGTATTTCCGTGATGCGATCACAAACAGACAGACAAAAATTAAAAAAATATAGATTCGACCTCTGTAAATGTGTGTAATAATGTCTATTTACAATAAGATTTTCCTAAAAATACTTATTTAATGTTGAGATTCGGCTCAGTTACAATTTTATTATATGAATAGATTTTAATTTATAGCTTTTCAATTTTGGCCAGTTATCATTTTATTTAAATATTTGATAAAATATTTTTTTTTTAATAATTTTATTAATATAGCTTGTACAAAGTTACATAATATAAATGATTAACAGATAGAGTAGCTCCGATATTTAATTTGGAACCTACCTGAACTAGGTTAAAAACCTGTGTTTCAGGTTACGGTTTTACAATGCATTTCTTACTGGGACAGAGGTGAAGCTTAGGTTACATATATACAAGAGGACATATGATATCATATCAAATCACTAAGGAATGTTTGAATTTAATATGATAATTATAATATTCAATAAATCTATTGTTATATCGCCTTTTAAAAACCTTCATTTTGATATAACACAATTTTTCAAGACATGTTGGCGCCTAAAATCCTCCATTTTGATTTTTAATAAAATTCATATAGCCTGTAGGAATCCCATTATCAAGACGAATCTAACAACGTAAGTATGTATCTTTAAAATTGGTTAAGCCGTTTAGTAATTACAGAGAAGAGAAACAGAGGATCCGACGTACATAATATATACAATGTACATTGTACATACATATAGGTCAAACACATAACCCTACTTTGGACTTCGCCGCAGTCGGGTAAAAACGAAATGTACTTACATCTTTATATTAATGCAACAGTACAATTTTAAAATTCGCTCATATTAAGTATAAAAAATATAATTAAATAATAATACAAAATGTGCTAAAGCCATGTATTTTTTTAAACATGTGGTAAGAAGATATAATAAAAGGATTAAATAGGTGACTATTCTAGCTTATTATAGTATCATACAAAAAAAATCAAATTGTCTTTAAATAGTTACATTACAATTAAAAACAAAAACGTTGAAGAATATCCATTATTATCATAATATAATATGTAAAAAGTAACAACGGTCACAAATGGCCACATCAAATAATTAAAATAAATAAGTTTACCATTCGCTTTTAACTAAAAGATGTTCTATTTATTAAAATATAAGAATGAAATTAAATAAATAAAAGAAATAACTTAAAATTAAATAAATAATTAAATTAAAAAAAATAAAAGAAATTTATTTTAAAGGGACTTTATACATATCATATTATCACATTTAAATGTAATTATTTATACATCACTCACTCAGATTTAGTTTAGCTAAACACTTAAACAATAATGAATATTAAGAAGGCACTTAAAATTATGAGTATTAGGGTTCCGTACCTGAATGGTGCCAACGAAACCCTATTACTAAGCCGCCGCTGTCCGTTGGTCCGTCTGTCAGACCGCTGTTTCTCATGGACTGTAATAGGTTGTTGTTGCAGTTGAAATTTTCAGTATGTATTTGTATTTCCGCTATAACAATAAATAATAAAATACCAATATGGCGTATTTCAAAAAGGCTGCCATTCAAATTAAAAAAACGATTATGGTACGGAACCCTTCGAGTCGGTCAAGTCCGACTCGCACTTGACCGATTTTTTAAAATATAGTTAATAATAGATAGGTACAATTTAGACATGACATTTAAATATAATTTGAAAAGGTAAAGGACCAAGACTAGTTATTAATTGAAATTATTTGTAAATTTCTGAAAATTTTACATGAACTTCAGTTAATATACATTTAAATAATTAATATGGCAGTTTTTATTTTCATCTTCAAAATTATAATAAACATCCTAAAACAAATTTAAACATCTTAAAAAACATAATACGAATGCTTCTAATAAATAATTTTAACATAACAGCTGTTTATTGCACAATATTTATCCACTAATATTACAATTACCATGACGTATTTGAAATATTAATTTTACCTTGTACATTTAATTAACTTACGACCAGTCATACACCATAGGTGCAAATCTTAAAACTAAAATATAAATTGTGTACTCTAAACTTACATATGTAATACTTATAGTATATAACAATTGAACATCTTAGACTTTTCATAGAAAATGAAGTTTATTACACATGAAGTGAAATAGAGAAAATTGTTACAGTAAATTATATGACATTTAATGACAAGGCAAAAAGTGATTGATACTTAAATAATAATATCAATAAATATATACCTTATTATTAAAAAAAACACGAAATCATTAATTATAAATAAGCATGTAATTAGATAATACAAATTTAATTTGTATAAATATGACGCATTTAAAAAAAAAATAATAATTTAAAATAAGCATAAGAAGTTAAAGTTTCTAAGAGCAAAATATTTTTTTATTAGAAAACAAAAAATATTATGGAAAAAATATGCTACAATAATGTCATAATCATGCTTTATGATAATATAACTTTAATTGTCCTTTCTATATCAGTCCTACACATGGGACAGCCTTCCAAATCCTTTTGTGAACAAGATTGGCAGCAACACATATGACCACATGGCACGAAAACTACTTCCGACTTGGTATCCATGCAAATTACACATTCACCCTCGACATTTATGTCTTCTTTTTCATCATTATTAATATTTAGAACCCCAGAGACATTTTGCTTATCTGATTCTAAAGGTGGGGCATTCGGACTAGAATATGTTATGTTTTGAAGTTTATCAGTCTCTTCTGAACATATGTTGCAAGAGTTTTGACTTTTTATTTGAACATATAATTTTAAAGCTTTCAAAATACCATCTCTATCTGAGCTTAACGAGACTCCAGCTTCCTTTAAATTTTCTTGAGTAATATGTAATAGGGACTCACCTGAGAATAAATACTTTACCAAAAAGGGTAAACAATGAATTACTCCTTCTTGCAAAAGGTAATTGGCAAAGACAGGATCTAGCTTTTTTATGTTAAATAAAGATTTTGGGGCAGAATCCAGTAGTTTCTGATAGCTCTTAAGCCAAAAATCGTTAGGTTTATTGACTTCACTCTCAGCTTCTTTCATGGTTTCAATTAACTGTTTTCTTCTCTTACTTTGTTGATCAAGTAGATCATTTAATAGATCCACTAGTTTTAACCTTTGACATAAAAGCTCATTGTAATTAAATGCTATTTGCATCTTCTTCTTTTCTTGTTCAATCACACTAAGCCTAGCTAAATGTGTAGAAATTAATGAAATTTCCTGATTAAGACTCCAACTTTTTGCATCAACTCGATCAAGCAGTGACGATACAATGGCTTTTTGTATATCTTGATCTTCTAGTAGTTGTTGCACTAAAGCTGTATGAGATTGGTCTTTGGCATTCAGAAGGTTTATTAATTTCTTTTCACCTTCCAATTCCTGTGATAACAGATTTTGTTTAATATTATTCAAACCATCTTTATAACTACTTTTTTGTAACTGTACTGAGTAATCGTTCTCTAAAAGCTTTTGCATTGCACATAAAATATCAGCCTTCTTTACATTATCATAATTTTGTCTCGTAATTTCAAGTAAGCGGTTGTGCTCAGCTTCCTCATAAGCAAGTTGTTGTTGAACTACTTCTGGATTCAATCGGTCAGTTTGAATAAAGTTGTTGACCAAACACTCAATTTCTTCTTCTTCTTGCTGTATTACTTTCATCAGATTTTGCCTTTCGATTTCTCTATTTTCTTGAAGCTTAGCTATCTCAGTATCTAATGTTTGTTGTTCTTGCAAAAATGTAGATAAGAATTTTTCTCTTTGCTTTTGATTAGCTTTGTGTATTTTATTTTCTTGTTCTACCATAGCAGCTTCTTGCTCCTCCCACGTAAAACTTACTTGTCTCCCAAATACATTATAATTTGTGCTAGGAACTTGTGAAGGTGACATAACAGATGTAACAGATGGTGGTGAATTATATTCAATATTCATTTTTGAACATAAAAATTTCATTATTTCCTGGGTTCCCTTAGTAGTTATATCAGCAGGAGGAAAAACAAAATTTTCCCCATCTAATTCCAGTGAAATCAAATTTTTTGCCAAACACAACTCTACACAAAGTTTATTTAATTCTTTATTATTAGATATTTTCAGACATCTCAAGCATTTTAATTCACTCAGTGCTGGATTTAATGTTCTTATTTTATTTTTTGACACATCTAATATTTGTAATGATTCCAAGAATTTTATTTCATCTGGTATAAATTCAATGTAATTATTCTGGAAATAGAGTTCTGTCAGACTTATTAAGTTTTTAATTCCATTAGGAATTTGATAAAATTGATTGCTGCTTAAATTTAAAACTTTAACAAGTTTCAGATCTGACAACTGGCCTCCTTCTTCTAAGGACTGCAAGCGGTTGTTATGTAGATATAAATTATCTTTTCTAAACACTTTACATATAGAAAATATCCCAGAAGGCACACGTCGAAGCTGGCAGTCTGATAAATCGAAATCTGGTTCTGGCGATTCTCGAGCAAGATACATTTTTCTTTCTAATTTTGCTTGCATATCCTCAGAGTTGTTGTCTCTCAGTGAATGTCTGCTGAATAGAGACATTGTGCGTTGCAATCCTGATATAACACAACCCATTAAATATTGAGTAAAAAATAAGCACAATAACAGGTACTTTGAAAATATCTGAAGCTCAGCAATGTCACCGTCTTGTAATAATCATTGCGAAAATGTTTATCGTTTCCTTTATCATAATCTTGTGCAAACGTATCAGGTAATAGAACTTCAACAATATTAGTCACATAATTGCTTATTTTATTATCAAAACAGCAATGATGTACCTATTTATATTGACAATATGTCATTGTCAAATGTTTAGTCTAGAGTCAAGTCTAGACTCAAAGAAAATGGTAGCACACTGAAGTATCGCTATTATTTATGTCGTCATTAACAAATAGGGAAGAATTCTTGAAAGAAGGGCGCTACACGTATGATCTATTTACATTCATTCTGAGGTTAAGCAATATATTTTAATTATGATATCTCTTTTGTACCCGCTTTTTAAACTTCTATATAATGCGTTAGCATTTTACCTTTGCAATGTATTGTAAAGTTGAACCTGGAAGTTGACAATACAATTACTTAAATACATGTTTTAGCATTTTTTGAAATTCAATCCCAAAAGGGGGTAAGATGGAGAATGAAAGTTTGTATAAAACTCTGTAATTAATATGTAAAAAAGTAAAAAAAACACCTGTACACGATTTAAGAGTTTTAAATTCAGTTTCTTTAAAATGATGTCTACATAAATATAAAGATTAGTAATTATAAAGATTAATTAAATATAAAGATTGTGATGTCGACAATTTTTTGGCATTTGTATTGCAGTTTTTGTATTTCATTTGGAAACAAATGATTGTCATTTTAAATAAATTTTAAATGAAATGAAAAAAAACCTATCCAGGCTATTGTGCTTTACAATAAATTAAGGATTATAGTGATCACGACATCTGACGGGAAAAAAGGCAAAATTTTTCCCAAATATGTCTCCTGTCAACATTTCACTGTTTCAGACCAATAGTTGCCATTGGCTAAGTAAGTAAGTAGTTTGTCTTTGTCTGTTTCTAACAAGTGGTCGATTTCGTAAAGCTATAGTTTGTCCATTTTATTAATAGTTTTTTGACAGCTCGACGACTGACAAGTTATAGTGATGTCCTAAAGGACATAATAATCGATATCACTTTTTTTTGTAAAAAATATAATATAATATTTATTTTCATATTTATTAATATGAAAATAAATATTATAATCGTAAAAATTATATATACGTCGAAATTTTAAATTAAACAATACGAAACTTCATGGGCGTGAGGTGTCAAAATACTATTAATAAAATGGACAAACTGTAATTATTATTTAACCCTTTCCTTTACTAAGTGTATAGCGTTAAGTGTATACGTGGTGTATAGCGTCTCAACGTGGTTAGTTTCAAAATTTTCAAAACACCTTTTCCTTGAAAGGATATGAATATAATACTAAGTTAAATTTCAGTTAGAATAGTTCAATTGTAAACAAGGAAAAAGCTACAATACTGCCCGAAAAAATCACTGTCGCTAGCGCTACTGATAAAAAGGGCTACCTAACTAATATTGTTCATACTAACTTTTTAATTTTTTTTTAAAATAACGACTCATCCTTGATTCATTCGGGCCCTAACTGCCGGTGATTCTGTCGCATATTGTAATTTAATACACTTTAACTTACATATACACTTAGAATAAAAAAAAACATTTTTAACACTTATGTATTCTTTATTATTTACAATCAAATTTTATAATACTGTTCAAACAATCAAAGTAACCTTAATATTTGTAGCATTTTAAAATAGTAGTAACTACTAGTTGTTACAACCTTTATACTTGAGCAACCTTTCTCTTTTATATACCTACCTACCTAGTACAGATTTGTAATAACCATTAATTCTTTATGGCGATTGGCGATATTGCCTTAATAACAATTTTAATACAAACTCAACATGTAGGTAACTTTAAAAATAACACATTAATTGATTAATTTCTACATGTCAATTGTTTATCTTATTAGTATATCAAATAAATTACAAAAACTCATTTGCAATAAATGTTCATTCTCTCGAGGACTCTTAAAATATATAGGTAAGGTCTACTAATTATAAATTTGTCCATGGTCTATCCTGTTCTATATCACAATTTATTTATGGTTATACGTATCACTTGAATATTATTGCCCTATGAAATTTAAAAATAAAATATCATAAAACAATGAATACTTCTTAGTTCAGTTCAAAATTTGTTCTTGTGCCACGGCTAAAAACCATTTAAACTAATTAGTACAAAAATATGAATCTAAATAAATCTTATCTGTAATCAAATGATGAAGGAGTTCCATCCCTGTAATTATTTTTAAATTCATCAGCATTAAACCATTTTCCTCTCACTGGTGTATTCTGTTCGTCATAAAATGAATTCTTGAAGGAATTATTCGGTTCATGGTTAACTATTGGTAAATATCTCGCACTACTTTGCTTGGGCAAATAACTTTGACCAAAAAATTCTTTGTACTTTAAAGGTTTTTCCTCGTTTTTACTTGAATATTCTTTAAAATTATATAATTCACTGCGATCATCGTCTCTTTGTGGTTGCTTCACTTGAGTTTGAGGTTCTTTTATTTGAGACAATCTATAAAAAGTTTCTGTTAAATAATCATCCCCAAAATGGTCTGATAAAGTTCCCTCTGTGTTTTGCTTCTCATTGTAGGTTTTTACAAGAACATCGTCTGCCACCATATGATGTAGTTTAAGCGATGGTAGTGGTGGATGATCTTTCATAATCGTTCTATTTGGTAATTTAAAACTTTTGATAGTCATTTCTTCTCTAGCTCTAGCTCCTTGAATAAGCGGATTCTGTCCCTCTGGTTTACTAAAATAATCAAATTCAGTATATTGAGGTGAATCTTGGAATTCATACACCTTTGGTAATTTTATAATCACAGTTTTACCTTTTTGGTATCCCAAGCCTTGACCTTCAAATGGCTTATTTTTATTTTTTTTCTTGTGTACTTTTTGAATTGAATCATTACTATCAGAGGGGAGGTCTGAATCTACATCACAATACATTTTGTTGAGCTTTTCAATATCTTTGTCGGACATACCTATTCTTTGTCCTATTTGGGCACCAAGCTAAAAGTAAAAAAAGGTTTAAAAAGTCTATTTAAGATTTTGAAAGTCATGATTTGTCATGGAAAATATTAGTATAAATAGTATAAATATTTTTACCTGTTTAGGAACCAAAGTATCTTGCCCATTTACAGAGAAAGCTTTACGGCTATAATGTAGGACGCTGTCATAGTCGTAGCCCACACCAAAGTCCGAAACCGAGAATGAATTATATTTCCGAAAATTATGTCTAGCTTCTGTAAAATGCAAATATACATATTACATATATTAATTAGAAATTTATGTTTTTATAAATCCATATTACTGCGTACATATGTACATTAATTACTATACATCAATAATAAAGCAACGTTTTTTTTATATTTATATTTCCAAAAATCTTTAAATCCTCATCAATTAAGTATTTACTTACATAAATCTTATTAAATAAGCAATCATTTTCAATTATTGAAACAAAGAAGTTTTTACTTACTTTTGAGAATATTAGGCCATAAAACATCAATATAATCATCACGATCGGGACTACTTTGCATGTGGTAGAATCCTAGTGTATGTAACATTTCGTGTACAACAGTTCCATGGCGGAAACAACCTCGTCCCGCTGGATGGCGGCTATTAAGATTCATAATTTGGTATCCTCCTTGATATCCTACTTGTGAAAAACATCCTCTTCTGCTGCCCTAAAATCAATTATATCAAGTAAACAAAAGCTAGTGTAATTGAATAAAACGCAATATTCAAAGTGTACAGGTGCTTACAGTCGGGAATCGAACTGTCTTGTTTATACGAAACTAGCATTGCCCGCGACTCCGCCCGCGTTAAGATGACCAAAAACCAAATTCTTAGGTTTTACATATTAGTATACTCTTACAATGTAGTTTTTGTATTTTTTCTCAGAAATGAGATATTTTAATGAGGTAAAAAGTATCCTACTATATATTGACCCGGATAACCAGCTATCATCTACCAAATTTCATCAAAATCTGTCCAGTGGTTTTCTCGTGATGCGGTAACAGACAGACAGACAGACAGGCAAAAATTCTAAAAACTATAGATTCGGAATCTGTATCGATAATATTGTCTATTTCAATTAGATTTTCCAAAAAATATTTAATGTACAGATTCGACTTAGTTACTATTTTATTATATGTATAGATTTTTGGCCAAGTTGTGTGGTGTATGTCAAACGTAAATGTATTCACGTTATTTAATGAACTTGTTAATTTAAATACAAAACATACCTGTATTACAACTGCATCGCGATCCCCTTTTTTGTATGGCGTAAACTTTACGCAAGAAGCTCTAGCTAAATCATCTATACCATTTTGAATTGACTGGATTTGATCATTTGCTGAAAAAAGATATATCGGCATTTAAAGCAACAATGAAATAAAGAACAAATAGTAACTTTTCTTTAAGTATAACCCAATACAACAATAGCGCTAGTTGACAACATAGTTGTTTTGACGACACTTGTGCGGCAAACCGTTACTATTGTGAAACACTGACATCATGACACAATCTCTACATATTATTCTAATTCACATATTTATTATTTACAATCGCAAAATGATAATATGACATTTATAGTATCATTTTTAATTAAATAACTGGTTACAGACTAAACAAATTACAACGACGGGGAATACTAAAAAGTGAAACTGTTTTTACCAAAAGTAGAAACTACTCACAGAAATGTTCGATTTGAATGTAGTAAATTACTTCATTATTCGGCCAACGTTTCGTTGTGTCGGATATACCATTGCGAGCGAGTCCCTTGGCGACACTAGCTACTATCATACGTCTTTGTCGATCATTTAGAATCAAATCACCCTCAAATTTGCCGCTTTCTTCCCAAGCGTGGTCCGATACAGGGACATCATCGTCATAGTCGTTAGGAATGTTACCTTAACATACGATATTGAGGAGAAAATAAAATTAATTTTATAAAACCTTCAACTTTTTTATTATTATTATAAAAATAATCATTTAATATGTTACTAATAAAATGAATAAAACCCTTGCACAACTGGGGTCACGGGTTCGCCCCCTCATGTAGCAAATGTATAATCACATTTGCATGGATTTATAATATACCTAAATATAATGCATAGTGTGGAAGACATCTTATATCAAATATTAATTTTTCAATTACAAAATTACGTAAAAATATTATAAAGAAAAAAATATGAAATAATAAATGTAATATGTATTAAAAAATCCTTACTCTTAACATTCTGATCCAATTGCGAAGTTTCTTGTAAAAATATACTAAAATCTTCTAGTTCAGCTTGAGACATCGCCAAACACTTGATGACACACATACAATATAAACTAAAAACAACAACCCACTTCATAATTAAATATCTTCTTTATGTTAAAAGGTGAAATTGGAAAATAAACACATTAGTATTGTCCTCTCATAGGCGATGACTCGATCACTTGGTAAAAATATATGTCACATTAACGGTTCAATCACATTGCTTAGAATTTTAGACTGTGAAAGAAACCTTGCGAATTTAGATTTTTTGTGGCACAGCGCAAGGTTTTTGTTAAACAAAACCCACCGAGGCGGGTCGGGAATTAATATAGTGTTAGATACGACCATTTCACAAGGTGTTGGCGCGGTACTGCTGCTGCGTGTTGCGACAGCGGCCGTGCCGCGCGCCGTGGTAAAGCCACCCGTGCAAAAACCAATTGCTAAATTTACTGCTCGACTTACTCTACCATTGAAGAAAACCTTGATTCAAGTAACCCATATTACTTGAAATTGTTCTATAAATTAGCAACTTCTTTCAATTAATAATTCTTTTGATAAAAAGCTATTCCATTGTGGAAAAAAATAGGACTAATTTTAAAGAAGGTTTAGAATTAGAAAGCTACTTAAATCAAATTGTATATGTATACATATAATAACATTGTAACTAAGTCGAATCTGTACATTAAATATTTTTTGGAAAACCTTATTGAAATAGACATTATTATCGATACAGAGTCCGAATCTGTTTTTAGAATCTGTCTCTGTGTGTGTGTGTCTGTCTGTCTGTCTGTTACCGCATCACGAGAAAACCACTGAACAGATTTTGATGAAATTTGGTATGATGATAGCTGGTTATCCGGGTCAACATATAGGAAGGCGGAGGCATAAAAACAGGCGGAGCCGCGGGCAATGCTAGTCCTATTATATGGAAATATCAATGAAGGTAATTGTAGTAGCAATGAATATTAATTTCATATCATTTAAAAACCAACTGGTTATGCAGGTTATACAGAATTATGCAGGATGCCAAATCTGTTCACAACTTTAGCGTATTATAAAGACTTTGAAATGCTTTTTTTTATATAAAAATATGAATTCTGTTTTACGTTAACTAGAACCACAAATACAAGTGTAGGTATTCCTATTTAGTTGGCTATAACGATTTATTTTTCTACAATCGTTTATTCTCATCAGTGAGCTTAGTAATCACATCACATCAATGGTTCATAGATAGCTGAGCGTTCATTCCCTACAAACTTCCGATAAAATGCCTTAATGTACCTTGGAAAACGTTGTAAATATTTAAGAAAACCGATTAAATTGAATTTTCGTTTAATACATTCTATAAAATGAATTACAGTCTTTAACAATGTTTGTCAAGTTTTTGATGGAGAAAGATAGTGCATAGTTTACGTGCAGAATTAGCTAGTCGTGCCATAGGTATTTGATTCTAATGGCATGAGTTACCATGGTAACGCATAAATAAGCAAATCGCATGAATTTGGGTATATTTTATTTTATTACGCTGCCGAGTGCATCTATAGATGTAAATCTTTCGTCCGCCATTTTTGTAAATGACATACGCTAGCCGTGTCTACTTTCTCTTATCTCTACTTATATAAAACATACAGCTATGTATTAATTTGTATCTAATAATCTAATTTTAATACTATCTCTCTAACTCACTTCGGTTGACTGGAAGAGCTCTCTTCTAGAGATAAGTCCACCTTTGCTAACTAATTTTATTGTTTGTTACTCTCTGTATTTTACATATAAGTGCAATAAAGAATAGTATATAATATTTCTATAAAATACTAGAATGAGATTAAAATCAACATGGATTCAAAATTTCTCAAATAAGGCGAAATCGAACAGGCTGGCGAATAAAAGTTATAACATGTTGGTTTTACTTCAATTACTAAAAAAAACTGGAATAAATCCACACGTAAAATACTTTTGGAAAAAATATATAACGTATAAGCTTCGACTTGGTATATTTTTTTCTGATTTATTCCATTTACATTCGTGAACTTTCACTTACGATAAAAAATTTATTCACTCAGAAACATATTTTATCAGAAGTTTTAATCATCATTGATAATAATATGACTTCTGTAATAATATTAATGAGAATAATACAGATATAAGACTTAGCCCCTTTCTTTCTTCGCTTCTACCATAAATCTATGCACTTCTTTTTCCATAGATTCTTCTATTTTTTGTGTTAAGAAGTGACCTAAGTCATAATTTTCATTAACATTATCTACTGTCTGTGAAAATTTTGCTATACTTGAATTAGTTGTAGCTTTAAAACTGACTAACATATAGACAATATTTTAACCATAGTTCTACCTCCTTGTATAAATATCTAAGGCTTAATGAACGTAATTGAAATCACAAATACTTACTTATAATTTAATTTATAATTACTTATAGTAACTTATTATAATGACCAAAGGTAAACTGTTAGAAGTTAGAGTTTAACTTCGCAAAACAGTACCAAATAGATCTTCCCAACCGGGACATGTGGCTAAAAAACCAAGAGTCTCACAAAAAGGGCAGTCATGTTTGGTTTACAGATGGATCCAAGAAAGGATCTGATGTAGGGTGCGGTATCTATGGCCTTAAGCCTAGATTTGACATGAGTGTCAATCTGGGCAAGGAGGCCACCATCTTCCAAGCCGAGGTCTTCGCCATTAACAAATGTGCTGAAGTAATCCTGGAGAGAAAGCTTAGAAACCAAAATATCTACATCAACTCAGATAGCCAAGCAGCACTTCTGGCTATAGATTCTCTTGAGACCAACTCTAAGTTGGTCAAAGACTGTATGGATAATCTGAATGTCCTGGGCACATCCAACAGAGTTACCCTCAGATGGGTCCCGGGTCACTCAGGCATAGATGGGAACGAAAAGGCTGATGCATTGGATGCATACTTACTGGTCACTGCAAACTCAATAAACATATGTTTACCCTCGGCCTCAGTCGGACCGCAATGTGCAGACTATGCCATGAGACAGAGGAAACTGCTATGCACATCCTCTGCTCGTGCGGTCCACTCATGCACCGCAGAAGTATCTATCTAGGGCAGCATATTATGCAACCGGAAGAGATACAGATGCTCCCCGCTCAGAAAATCTGGAAGTTCCTGGAGTCAACAGGACTAAGCGGAGAACTTTGAATTCACTATAAAGGGAGCTACAATGGACCTAAACTGGTCGACGTAGCTAGGGCCGACCTCGGCACCAAACCCAAAAAATAATAATAATAAAAATAATAAAACTGTTAGAAAAAATAAACTATAAATATCTGTTAATTATCCTTGTACCTACTCAATGAAAATATGTAGGTAAAATCATGTTACATAAAAAAAATAACTTTGTCGAACCTCATATTGAATACTTGTCGAAAATCAATTCTAAATTTTATTAGTTTCGTTACGCTTTCACAAAAATTGGCAATGTTAAAAAAATTGAACACGAGTTCTCAATCATGGAAACTAGCAGAAAATTGCAAAATACTGCCATATCTATTGTTGAAACTGGCTTAATTTAAATGAACAATTTTCGAAATCATTTTTTAATTGATACCAATAATAAAATAGGGATTTGAGTCTCATCCAGGATAACATATCTAATTTCGTAGATTTCTGCAACGAAATGAAGCTTATGTTGAAATCTATCTAACAATGTCCTTCTTACCGAAGCCGGCCACGGCGGCCAATCTCACTGAGACTAGCCAACTGCGCAGGAGATATTATAATGCACAAGTGCACGCGCAGACACAACGTGCACTCTCTATTCCTTTTACTCTCGAAGTCCTATGGGACGATACTTCGACATGACCGGTGAAAGTTAACGCGCAGGACCGACAGCTTTGCTCTCTGAGGCACGGAAGTGAAACACCGCCAACTTCCCAACTCGGGGATGTTATTGAGAATATTTTAACAGAAAAACTGTGTAATAGATGGACAAACCAACAAACAAACTTCGAAAATGATAAAATACAGGCCTTTTTCTTTCTATTATTGCACGAATAATAATCCATTGCATATATAGTACATAGGTATGTGTGTATAAACAATACTAAGCTAAAAGCTTCATAAACATAATAAAAACAACTAAAGTAGGCAATCTAATTAAAAATCTGTTATTCCAATAAATAAAGACTGAAAATAAAGGTACATGTTCTATATATTTTTGATGTCAACTCTGGCGTTATAAAAAAGGCCGCAACTTCGTCAAAGTTGATTACGAGATATTCGAAGTTTTGTCTTAGTACTTAGTAGTAGTTTTAACGTAGTTACGATGAAAATTGTTATGTTACGCCAGAACTTTAAGTCAACCACGAAATAAAGATAGGAACGGTATCATCATTCCCCATCTCCTTTTGTCTATGTACGAGTATTGCCGGAACTTATAACTATTCAGCATTTGCCTACGCTATGTGTCCTTGTCATTCTACAATAGTTGATAATAGAAACCTATGGGTTCTAATAACATAACAAATAAACCTGTTATTTCAATATAATTTACAATACATAGACTATCACTATCACTAAGGTAGGTTACAATGAAAAAAATATTTCTCCAAAGCGGACTCACGGAACTTGCGGCTGGGCTTTGAGATATGTACCTACGAGTATGTACGTGTATTTAAATACTCTTGCCACTGCGCAGGAGTCGTATCGTACATCGGCAGAAATCGTAGAACATTAAAGCTAGTGTTGCTTAGCTTTAAAGCTTATAAAAGCGTCATATATAGCGTCTTAATTTTAGTAAATTAAACTAATAGTAAGTAAAACGGTACGTGAGGCAAAATTTATTAAATTATAAATTAAGACACGTCGACAAATTAACCACGCACGAGTGACTTTTTCAGGCTGACGTACCAAACTTATATTTGTGGCATTGTCTCGCCATTTTTATTTCTTTTCAACTTGCTGCGCACAAAGATATAGGTATATGTAAATAGCTAAGAGAAGACATTTAAACAAATAATAATGCTTCTGAGATATTTGAAAGTTTTGTATAGATATTATATATTATATTAATTAATGAGGATATTAATTTTACATATTTTTGTATCTCTTTCTGATAGAGGTCCAAAAGATCTGATTAAAAATGATCTGATTTAACTTATTGGCAGTATAATAAATTAATTTTATCTATATCTCCTTGTGATAAACCCTCTCTTTGACCAATTACAGCGTTAGCCTAAAAACAAACAAAAAGTTGTATCCTTGAAAAAATATTTAATTTAATTTTTAACTTTTATAAGTTAACTATTATATATACATTATTTATATAAATAACTGACCTTTTTGGGAACAATTGTATCTTCGCCTGTTTTTGAAAAAGCTTTTCGGCCATAGTGCATGCAACTATTGTAATCGTAACCTGATTTTAGTTCAATACTACTGGGTGAAACATACTTCCGGAAATTATTTACTTTTTCTGCAATTATTTACATTTCTCTTAATTATAACTAGGTATAAGAACAGGTCTTTATCCGGGGCAGTTTATTTTTATTGTTTACTAGCGAGTCATCCCCGCTTCGCTCGGGTCCATCCCTAGGTTGCTTCCCCATACAATCTTTCATCCCCATTTTCACGCCCTTAAGGGGATAAAAACTACTCTATATCCTTCTCAGGGTCTCAAACTATCTTCTTACCACATCAAAATCGGTTCAATAAGCAAACAAACAAATCTTTCCTCTTTATAATATTAGTATAGATTTGTGTAAAATTGCCTCGCCCCTTATGCTTACGTCTTCTAACTTTTCTCAATAAAATAAGAAAGAAAAATTATTTCAAAAATTGACCAGTTACTACACGAATGAATATTTTCAGTGTTAGATACTATATAAAATATTTATTAATTCAAATCCGACTGGTACTTGCAAAGATAAGCGCATTCAAACAAATAAACAAAAAAAACTCTTTGGTTTTATATATTAGTGCATGGTGCTTCTGCAATAACATTTTTCATCTATTTTTTTTTTATGGGACTAAGGGGGCAAACGGGCAGGAGGCTCACCTGATGGAAAGTGATCACCGCCGCCCATGGACATCTGCAACACCGCAGGGCTTGCAAATGCGTTGCCGGCCTTAAAGTAAGCCTTTAAGTAGATCAATCATCAATGTACACTTACTTTCTTTAATATTTTCCCACTTTATATGAATATAATTGTCTCGATCACTTCTCGCATGCGTGTGATAAAATCCAATAGTATGTAACATTTCGTGAATAATAGATCCAAAACGAAAGCAACCTTTGCCAACTTCGTTTTTATTAGATAAATTTATAGTTTGCCTCGTTTTCCGAAACCCAACGAATGCGAAACATCCTGTCATGTTACCCTGGGAAAGGGATAAAAAAATAAAAGAAATAATCAGAATAAAAAATTTCAAACGTTTAAAATATTTTTAGGAATATAAATCTCAATTTACGCACATATATTGGTTACTGCCTGAGGCTTTTCCAAAACATAACTATAGATTGCGCGTTCAAACGGACGGACAGACAAATATTCTAATACTTTAGATTCGGCCTCTGTATCGATAATTATAATGTTTATTTCAATAAGATTTTCCAAAAAAGGTCTAATGTACAGATTCGACTTAGTTACAATTTTATTATATGTATAGATTATTATTTATACGTAGGTATAAATAATAATAATATAATAAAAGTAAAATAATTAAAATTTAATACATACTACTATAACAACCGCATTTTCAGTACTATCTTTTGCTATTTCACGAAAATTTAAACAAGAAACACGTTTTATCTCATCCATAGCATAATTGATTGCTTTTATTTGATGTTCATCTGAAAAAAATTAATGACCCTAATTTTATGAATACACTAGCGACTCACCCTCGCTTCGCTCGGGTTCGTCCCTAGGGTATGTATGCAACTTCCCTATTTGAATCGAATATTATTCAATTTTTATTGGTTTTAGTTTTTTTTCGTGGGACCCTATTTTTTTTCTAATATAAAAGTAGCCTAAGTTACTCAAAAACTAACTAAAATCAGTCCAGCAATTTCAGAGATTAGCCGGAACAAACATACAGAAAGACAGACAGTCAGACATACAGACAGACAGACAAAAATTGTAAAAAATGTTGTTTTGGTATATGTAGCGTGTATACATAAATATGCATTTAGTAAATACGCTGTTGTTTTAACATTACAAACAGACACTTCAATTTTATTTATCTGTATAGATAAGTTTGTGTGGAAAGAGTGTTGTAATAACCATTCCTACAAGCTATAATAGCTCAACGGGTTTAAGTGAAATTTTGTATGTAAAACATACTACCTACTTTATAAGTAAATATCTAGTATTTACATACACACATAGGTACGGTACCCATAGGTAGGTTACATAGGTTATGTGCTGGCTCGCCGGCTACAAAGCCAGTATTAACGGAACCTTCCACTCTGTAGCAATACTTGTACATGCACAAAAACACATAGTACGATGCTGGATGACTTCACACACGCATTCATCCAGCATCTCTTCAACTCACCCGACTTTTAGATTTAGTATAATGTTGAATAAAGTCTTCCTCTCATCGATAGGGTTGCTTTCACAGTTTAGTCTGATATTAGAGAAGTACCAGAGGCATCTGGCATGGAAGGGTGTCGAGAGATGTACCATCTCTACGCAGTACGCTCGACTTTCGCTTCAGCGCTGAACATAATATAGGTATTTGGAGGGGGTTCATTGTACACCTATGTCAACTACATGTTTTTTTCCTGTTGACGTATGAATCATCAAAATCGGTAAAGCCGTTTAGTGAGTATGAGGGAACATAGGGTCGGAAATACATACATACGTACATTATACAATATACATACATAGGTACATACATACAGTTCAAAAACATAACCCTCCTTTGGGTTTCGTCACAGCCGGGTAAATAGTTATATGCCAAACTACCTACTTACTAAAATGATCCTCTTCAATAACAAAAAGAACTTCTTTATTAGGCCAGAGCGACACTAAGTTTTTATCTCCAGCTCTAGCAGTACCACCGACTATAGCAACAATATCTCGTATTTGTGAATCGTCAAGGATTATATCACCCTCATATTTGCCACTGTTCTCCCAAGCGTCGTCGGGTTCAGAAGGATCTATATAAGAATCATTTAATCTATACATATAATAAAATTGTAACTAAGCCGAATCTGTACATTACATATTTTTTGGAAAATGTTATTGAAATAAATATTATTATCGATACAGAGATCGAATCTATAGTTTTTAGAATTTTTTGTCTGTCTGTCTGTCTATCTGTCTGTATGTCTGTCTGTCTGTCTATCTGTCTGTCTGTCTATCTGTCTGTTACCGCATGATAGAAAAACCACTGGAGGGATTTTGATGTTTGGTATGGTAATAGTTGGTTATCCGTGTCAACATATAGGATACTTTTTACCGCGGGAAAATATCTCATTTCTGAGAAAAAATACAAAAATTGAACTGTAAGAGTATACTAATATGTAAAACCTAAAGAATTTGGTTTTTGGTCATCTGAACGCGGACGAAGCTGCGGGCAATGCTAGTTATACATATAACATCGGAAAAAGTCCTGATAGAAGAGTTTTAGTTAGAGTTAATTCAGTAGATACAGTGGTGGTGTTTGCCAAACACTGATAAAAAGAATATTATATAGGTACTTAAAATTATTTAAGAAAAAAATTATAATGACTGCGATGACTTAAATGTGTTAAATCTGTTTAAAAAATCTGAAAAATACATTACTTAAAGGTATATTTTCCAAAACAGACGTTCTTTTAAGAAAAAGATGAAATTTTTCAATCTCATTTGGGGTCATAGTTGCCATATTCAGCACCATGCTCATGTGACTAACGGCAGCAAAAATAGCCAACTTCATACTTCAGCACCTTTGAAATATATAAATTGAATTTTGATGAGTATTTATCTTGTGATAAAAAAAAATAATTAATATTAAATAATAATTTTAATATAATAATATTGATTGTAATTATATTAAAAGCAAGTATAATATAATTACATTCCACATCAGGCATTTTTAACTCACTTTAAAATAATACAAAATTTAAAAATATTGTAAAACTACTTTTTAAAACACAAATACATGGAGTGCTGCAATTTTGTTATAGAAAATAATCATACGGTAGGTAGGTACATATATGGTAATTTTATAAACAAGCATTACAAAGAAATCAATTGGACACATCTCATACCTGCATATATAGCCATGTTTTATTTATTTATTTTGTTTAGGTTTTTTGTCGTTCTTGTAACAGTATAACAATTACCTACTTAAAGGTAAACTCCACATGTTACTTGGTTTAGGTTATAATAGTAAAAATGTTGAGAAGTCAGTAAAAATAATGCCTACTGTATTAGCTAACTTATACAATATTAAAAATTGTTTAATCAACTTCTAATAAAAAGTATACATTTATGTAGGTCTATATAACTTACAATTAACAATATTGACTAATAATACCTGTCTTACTTTTACAATAGAATCAAAAGATGGATATTATTTTATAAAAATTACCACGGATTTGTAAAATTTTATAGCGGAATTATAATATAGATTAATGCTATCTGCTACAAAATATTATTAATTTTACATAATCTTGCATAGGTTGAGTTGGAACTTGCGAGCCTAAACGGTTCTACGTATAGAATAGTTAAAACTTAACAGTAAATTGCCGTGTGTAAAAGAGAAACAAAACATTTTCCAGAAAGGAATCGAAATTACTAGAAAATTTTCGAATTTTCGAATACTAGAATGTTCTTTGTTTATGCATATAAAAAGGCCGGCAGGATGTCGAAAGATCACTTGAATTTTGGATCTAAGAGAAGATTGAGAAAAAATACCAAAAAGTGGAAAAGTGAAGTAAAGTCAGAGTGAAAGGTAACTGTAGTAAAAATAGTGTTCAAAGACTGAATTAAGCCAGAACTGCGTATATACTGCGTGTGTTTCAGAACACCTTATGTGACTGTCACGAGCTAGAAGTTATAAAACATCTATAGTGCAGAAGACGTACTTTAATTTCCAATCTTGATAAATCTATACATATACCTAATAAAATTCTAAGTCGAATCTGTACATTAAATATTTTTTTGGAAAATCTTATTGAAATAGACATTATTATCGATACAGAGGCCGAATCTATAGTTTTTAGAATTTTTGTCTGTCTGTCTGTCTGTTACCGCATCACAGAAAAACCACTGGAGGGGTTTTGATGAAATTTGGTATGGTGATAGCTTTTTATCCGGGTCAACATATAGGGTACTTTTTACTGCGGGAAAATATGTCATTTCTGAGAAAAATACAAAAACTGCATTGTAAGAGTATACCAATATGTAGAACCTAAGAGTTTGATTTTTGGTCATTTGAAACCGTGCGGAGCCGCGGGCAATGCTAGTTCTGTTATAAATACCCTTTTAAAGATGTCGACAAATCAGAAGATGTTCATTTTACTCATAAGTGTTCTGATTAGTCCGAGATAATCTCTGTATCATTTTTAAAATATTTTGTAAATTATAATAGTTGCTTTATTATTTTGTTTTAAAGTTTAAAGTATTATTTTGAAGTACTTTCAATTCTTTCAATTATTTGCTAAATTATTTGATAATTTCTATGTTGCCATATTACGAATTAATTTTGGTATTTTGGATAACTGTAGATATATTTTGAAACACTCCATTATAATGTTATTAAACGCTTCTTTTTATTAAAATTATTGCTATTTAATAATGTGTTATTATTATAATGAAATGTATATTTTAAAATGATTTTCTATTCTTTTTTTACCAATCTCCCATATGATAACTGTGTTTTTGGATGTCTTTATATAACGTTCATGAGATGCAGAATAAAATTTCCAAAACTATTTTGAAACACTGTAGAAAGTTGGAAGAGTCTCTTAGTGCGGACTCTAATAATCTTGGTTGATTTAATGGAGTTATGTAGCGAATTAGAAGCTATTGCAAGAAGAATACCGAACAACACTACGCCGAAAGACGTTTTAAACTACGTAATTTAGTAACTGTAATAAGGGTGTTGCTTACTCTTCCAGTGTCTGCGCCAGTGGTAAGCGCAGTTTTTCTAAATTGAAATTAATCAAAACGTACCTGCACTCAACAATGACTCAAAAACGAGATCGGTTCCTTCTTTGCCAAAATTAGGGTAAGAAAAATAAATATAACATAACGTTTTTTTTTAATTAAAAATCACACACTTAATCTGTTTACATTATTGTTTATTGTCTCACGACTATTCTTTTCTTGGTCTTTTCCCTGAACCCCCGGGCTGGAGCGTCGTGGTGTCATTACAATATACTACATTTATATTTATTAGATCCCCTATATAAATTCCCTTTCTTTGGCCAATTATAGCTGGATTGACCTAAAAGCAAATATCAATAGCAAATTTTTCGATATAGAAATTTTATAATCTATATATATAATAAAACTGTAGAAGTCGAATGTCTGCACATAGAAAAAAATGCTAAAAACCGAGTCAGGGGGATGTAAGAAGAGAAATAGAACAAATCCAGATTTTTTTCAAATTTTTTGTTTCTCTGTCTGTTTGTCTGTTTGTACGGGCTAATCCCCGAAACTGTTGGACCGATTTAAATGAAGTTTTGCATGGTGGTACCTTATAATCCCGGTCAACATTTTAGATACTTTTCATGCCGGAAAATTAAATAGTTCCCGTGGGATAGTTAAAAAACTATAGTAACTTATACTGCTTAGTACACAAAAACTACTAATTGGATCTTAATGAAACTTTACAATAATATAGTTCATGCATCAGAATAATAAATAGACTACTTGTTATCCCGGAAAAATGTACGGTATAGATTTGTTTTTGTTTGTCTAGAGGCGAAGTGAGCCGCTAGTAATTATTAGAAGAACAATTGAAGACTAAATACTAACGTTTAGTGGTACAATTGTGTCTAGTCCATTTTTAGTAAAAGCCTTTCGAGAATAGTGCATTATACTGTAATAATCATAAGCTAATATATCTCTTCCGCCCCCAAGTAAAGGTCTATCGACGTATTTCATAAAGTTTTGTTGTCTAGCTGCAAAGTATAAAACACATACAGATATACTATCAATTATTATTTTAATAATTGATAATTTTATTATTTATTTTGCCAATGACTGGCATTTAAAAGTGAGGTAGAGTTACGCTCAGTATGTGCACATTATGGGTTGACAGCAACTAATACTATTTTATTTAACAAAACTAACACTAAATTGTATATTAAAACGTCACGACTAATAAAAAAATCCAAGATAAAATACTGCAAGTGTTGTAGAAGACAATCCTGTGCTAGTTATCACTCCTCCGCCTTGCGCGACGGCAGGTAAAAGGTAATGTCAAACAGGCGGCCGGTCGTAAAACTTTTGTCAAAACGTTCTGCGCCGACCCCAAGTTATTTGGGAAATGGACAGGAGGATGATGATGATGATATTAAAAAGGATAAATATGTTACATGGTCCCATTGACCACCCTCAAAACTTAGTATCATCGAAACGTTTTTTACCGGTACAGTTTAAGCAAAGTAATAACTACGATTATTAAATATTTTGAATTACTGTAGGAAAGTTAATTACTTTAATTTCTTAAGGAGTTCCGTCATTTATCTCCGAATCTCATCATCAGATCATCTTCATATTAGTTTTTAGAAAGTCGATTAAAAAGTAAACTTACTGTCATTTACATTTTCCCATTGAATTTTAACGTATTCATCTCGGTCCATCCTAGCTTGTGTATGCAAAAATCCGAGAGCATGAAACATTTCATGTGCAATAGCTCCTACCCTGAAGCAGCCTTTTCCAATGTCATGTGCTTTATCTAAATTTAGAATTTGTTTGCCACCCCGTTTTCCAACCTTTGAGAAACATCCTTTTCCTTTGCCCTGTAAGAAAGATTATGATGGTGAATGAACACTGGACATCATGTCATCTCATCTCATCAATCTCTGGAAAAATTGACAGCTCCTACAAGATCTTAAAATCTGTCAATATGTTTAAAATTTAATCTCTTTAAAATCTAATCTCTAATCTTAAGCACTTACGTTAGATATAACCAGAGCCTCCAATTGTTTGCTACAATTACTTTATTTAAAATATTCTTAAAACAATAGGATAAGAAAATCAAATGCTTAAAACATTTTAACCGACTTCCAAAAACAAGGAGGTTCTCAATTCGTCGGAATCTTTTTTTTTATGTATGTTCACCGATTACTCGAAGACGCCTGAACCGATTTGGAAAATTTTTGTTTTGTTTTAAAGGGTGTACTTCGCAGGTGGTCCCATATAAATTTTATCGAAATCGGTCGAGCGGTTTTAAAAAAAATCAACAATAAATATTTTTTTAAACAAATTGTTTAATCGAATATGTTATAAAAAATGTTCTTCTTACAAATTACCTGCTTATTACGTCTACACTAAAAATATAAAAATAAAAACTTTTTTTTTAAATAAAACCGACTTCCAGGCACTAAAATGTAAAAAAATAACTAAACGGGGGTTTTCATTTAGAATAGATACCTAATCAGATATTTTCGAAGTCGGTGTCAGCGGACAATATTTTAAGATATAAATATCTAATAGGTAAATATGTATTTTACGTAACAAAATATATTAGATTTCCTATGCGTCGGAAGGTTCCGTTGGGTTTTAGTGCGTAGTACTTGGGCTTTGCCGATAAGTCCAAATGTATTTCCCAGTATTTAAAAAAAGGTGTTGAAGTGTTTGTTAAAAAAAATATAAAAATTGTGTAAAATTGTGTTGTTTTCGTGGAAACCTGTAGGTAAGTGAATGATTTCATTCATTTAGAGTAAGCAATGTGTGTTTTAATTTTTTTATATGAATAATGTAACCTTTTACCTTTGTAACAACCCGGTTACATTGAGTAACGATGGTAATATATGTTATTGCGAATAAAGATTTGATGCTAAATTGTCTCAATTAATTTCAGAATGGCGTCACGATCACTGCTGCCAATATGACAGTGAAGATGGATTAGATGATGATGATAGCGATCCCGAATATCAACGATTATTAGAAGATTTGGAAACTTTTTTGATTGCGACGAAAATAGCGGAGTTGATATAGACTCGATCATTGTATAATCTAAACGCTGTGAACCTACACCTGGCCCCTCGTCTCCAGATCCTGCTCAATTAATCAGGCAGTCAAGTTCAACTAATCAAAAACAACAAAAGAGACATTTGAAATAGAAAAGAAACAACCGTGTTGTAAATGACATAATGCCATCATACATGACCTTGATCCCCCAAATTCACGGTCCGCCCCTGATACTGTAATAGTAAGAGCTCATTTAAAATTATTTACTAGAGTAACTCTCCAATGTGAATGTTGTATTATTCTTACAGATTAGGATCAGTAAAAACTATAATAATTATTTGTAAATTTGTACATACTTGTATAACAATCACATCTCTCGTTTTCTTTCCCGTCATATCTTCAAAAATCAAACAACTTTCGCCCGATATAATATTTAAGACCCTCTTTATTTCTGCCACTTGAGACGCGTCTGTAAAATAAAAATATTTTGTAGTTTAAGAAGAAGGAAATGACTGCTACGAAGATTTCGTGGTTTAAATTAGTATCCTACTGATGCCAGTGGTAAGATACTATTAAAATTTCAGATTGCCAAAAGTATAGTTATGAGAATTTTAATTAAATATCTTTGGAAAGATCTGGCAATACTTTATAACCGACAAAAACATCTAGGGCTCTTTTTTTTAATTATATAAAAACTAAATTAAAAGTTTAAACAAAAATCAAGTTGCCAAAAATATGTTTTTTGGATATATTTTTTCCAAATGTTATATACTGCGCAGTAACGAAGTAACCGCAAATGCTATACCAAACTCGCGGGACTGAACTCGCCAATTGACTAAATTATATTTTCTCATAATTTCAACTTGCCAAAAGGACCTTCCCAAAATTCGTTGCCACCTCTCGGAGTATATATAAGTTTATAAGAATTTAAAATACCGTTACTGCATAATAATATGCGGAAATGCAAAATAAAACTTTAAATATTTAAGTAAAATAATATAATATCAAATTGACCTTGCCTACATCTATTACACAGAAATATATGACTATAAAACGGGCAAGTGAGCGGTGAAAATATTGAAATTGTACTGGGATATAGATTCAGAGATTATTGCATTTAGACAAACATACAAACTAATGATCAATTAGTTTGTACTACCTATATATTATATACTCGTATTTATTTGATTGTCGATATAGATAACTGTATTAAACTGTCACTGTTGCTTCACACAGTGACATTGTCTTAGTGAACGTGGTTTTTCTGAAAATTGACACACGACATTTGTAGTAAAAAAAATAAACGGACGAGTGCGAGTCTGACCGAGGGTTCCGTTTTATGAAAAAAATAGCATTTCATTCATTCGCGAATCCATCATTTTTTTTCTGATGTAACTACAAATTTACGGTATTCGGATTTTTTCCTTTACCTACTTGTGCTATAAGACATTGCTTCTTGCCAAATTTCATGATTCTAAGTCAACAGGAGGTTCAGCAAGGTCCCTTGTGACTGTCAAAATATGCGGCATAACCGGCCGTATCTTTTAATTATGTTGATTTAAAAGTTTAATTTTTTCATAGCTCCAATGGATCGCAGATCTGAGTATTTGATATTAATTTCAACTTGATACCTCCGTTCTTGAAATACACGTTCCTAGAAAAAGCTCTTGATGGACAGGTATACAGACGGACATCAAAGTGATCCTAGAAGGGCTAATTTTTTCCATATTGAGAAAGGGAAACGGAACCCTAAACAGGTGATTACTACCGTTCTGTCTTGATATATTTCTGTGGTTTATTATTATTATTATTTGAATGAATTTTTTTATTATTATAATATTGTGTGATCAAAATTTATCCGAAAATAACATTAAATTTTAAGTAATAGTATAAAAATTTTTTATAAGACCACAAAATCGAAAGTGAATCATATTACAAGAGTTCCGCGATAAACCGAGGGTTGACGTCAGGCAGGCGGCCGTTCGTAAAACTTTTGCCAAATCCTATCAGCAGTACAGACGATGTACCTACTGCGCCGACCCCAAGTAATTGGGAAATTGGCAGGTAGAAGAAGAAGATTATTTGAATGAAATACTTACTAAATTGATCACTTCTGATCATATAAGGAATCTTTTTACCAGGCCACAAAAACGTTAAATCAGTCAATACAGCGCGGCTAGTCTTACCAACTTTGGCAACAATTTGTTTTCTTTGAATGTCATCAAGAATTATATCACCCTCGAATTTGCCACTATTCTGCCAAGCATCATCGTCTGCAGGAACTGTCACACCTATATTACCAATTATAAAAAAGGCGTGTTTTAAGAGCTTAGCAGACAACTGTATTCGTGCTATAAGTGCGCCGCACATATCATCACTTGGCGAATATTTGACAAACCTAGCTTCAGTGCGACACAGTTATAATACGAGTAGGTACTACACCTATATGTATATACGTATGTGTTTATTTCCTTGTTTATTAGGTTTTTCTGTTAAGAAATTCCCGGAAAGTTCGCAATGTTATACCATGTGTCTCCTAGAGTTCCTACGTAAACCTGTCGATTTTACGCCTGATTTCTCACCGGTTTTATCGAATTGTCGTCCCACTGGAGTTTGTGAGTAAATGGTATAAAGAGTGCACTTGCATTTACGTGCATACTTTTGCTGTATAATAGGAGGATGTATAAGGAAATATTGACTCAGGCTAATGTGGAGGCTTCGGGGCTATAGTCTCGGCAACCAGAATTAAATGAACATTTACACAAGACCATCGATCCAAAAAGTACTTTTTTGATTCATGGACAAGAGTAATTTTCTAACAGGGTTAATATAATATACCTACACAATATAGGAACATAATATTGAAGCGTTTAGTACTGACTTTGAAGCAATTTCTCAAAATATATAAAATAGTTAAATTATTGGGAAACAGAACAAAAGTCACGTTACCTTTTTCAGCATTGTCGATTACTGATGTCTTTTCAAGAAATTTACTAAATTCTTCAATTTCTTTAGGTGATAAATCCTGTGCTATGCTACGTGTAACAGCAAATAAAGCGATAAAGATTTCCCACTTCATTATTGTATTCCCTATAAATGTAAATAATCTTAAAATATAACCTATGTATATATATATATATATCGATACATATGTTGCAGTCAAATTATGTGATTCCACATTATACAAGAAAGAGTCGGACTGCGAACGATCTCTGGCTCGTGAAATGACGAAGGGAACTAGATGAAACTTTTGATGCTTATCCATTTTCATGATTTATAGATTAATAAAACAAAATGCTGTTATATTATTATTAGATTATTCATACTTAAGTCTGTGACAAATTTATGCTAGTTACTTTGATGAATTTTAAACCTATCTCTACTTTTAAATTTCAATTTAAGCTCGGCCGTCGATCCGATTTTGAAATACTGGGTGACAATTTCTCATAATATTGTTTGAACCCAGAAGCCCTCACAAATAACACAATAATAATATGCTGTCATCAGAAATATTGTTCTACAGCATTTTTTAAAGTTGCCCTCAACATTTTAAAAACAAGTGCGTTAAATGCGTTAGCACACTGGCTAAAGGCTCTTTTAAGACCTTACTTTTTTTATTTGTATAAAAAAAGGTTCATTCATAAAATATATTTTAAATTTTCATAATAATAATAATAAACAATAAATGTTGGGACATTAACACACAGCCCCATCTAGTTCCATGGTAAGCTACGAGGCTTATGTTATGGATACCAGATAGTTATATGTATTATATATAATGTAAATATAAAAAAATATGAGGTGCAGCCTCGTAAGCAAAGTACCTAAAAACTTAAGAAACTGCATGGGTGGTACTAACTTAAAAAAAACAGGATAAACATCTATTTCTTGTGACATAATATAAGTCAAATCAGATGCATCTTTAAATAATCGTAAGCAGGGCACTGGGCAGTGAAAATATTAAAACACAATACTCACGTTATCAGAGCAATATCTGTATTATATATAATTCAGATGAAAAAATCATGAAAGTAAAACAGAAATAAAATACTACTCGAATAGCTCATTCCTTTTATTATAAATTTTTTTACACGGTCGATTAAAACTAAATTATAAATTAAAATTTAATGCTTTGCATACTTTATATCTTACGCTATGTAACTAATAGATTCACTTTCAATTTTCTCACAATACATTTTATTAAGCTTCAGTATATCGTTTTCTGATAAACCATGCCTTTGTCCAATGGTCACATTTTCCTGTAAAAATAAAAATTGACTTTATCGAGCGCTATAACGAGTTAGCAACGATACGTATAATTATTTAAGGAGGCTTGCTTAATAAAAAAAATAAATCAATTTGGAATTTGAGTTTAAATTTAGTCACACCAAGTATGACACTATAGTATATGTACATAATATATGTATATACAGGCTATCGTAGGATTCTTCATATAATTTTACATTTTCAGGTTTTCATACTATCTATTTCGCTGCAACTCGCCACCACAGGGCGTTACAATGCGACAACTTATGTACATAACGTCTGATCATCAGCCATTACAATTGTTACAAATACCTTCCATGGATATGCGTAGATATAAATGCTAAAGATATTTTTCCACTATCAATTTATGTAGACGAACCATGTGCAAAAGCTAGTTATAAATATAATGTTCCTCACATACGTAGACATTGCTTAATAAATGTAATTACTTGAACTGTTTTGTTGACTACTTCGTTATGGATAGTTAAATTATAATTAATAACAGCTGTTGTAAGAGACTCATTACCAACACGCCATATTATAAGTGAATGTAACTAATCGAATCTGGTAGATACTATGAGTGATGTCTCTTTCATTATACAAACTAACATTATAATTACACAATATAATATTATAACACAAAGCAGTTAGTTTATTATACTGAAAAAAACTAGTTGCCACCGAGGCTAGCATATACGGCGGCAGATCTAAAGGTCTTGACTTCGAGTCCCGGGTCGGGCCAAGTTTAATTACTGAGTTTTTTCTGTTAAGATTTCCCAGTAGTAGGCCGGAATTGGTAAGTTGGGGGTGTTGCACCCCCGCGCCTCGAAGAGCACGTAAAGCTGTCGGTCCTGCGCGGCTGCGCCTTAAATCTCACACATCGTGTCGAAGTATCGTCCCATCTGACTTTAAGAGTAAAAGGAATAGAGAGTGCACTTGTGCGCACATTTGTGCACTATAATATTATCTCCTGCGCAGAAGGCCAGTTTCAGTGAGATTGGCTACCGTGCCGTAACCGAAATCGGTTGGGAGATCATTATACTGTATATTGTATTTAATAAATGTCTTTTAACCTGCAGAGGAATAATAGTTTTATTTCCATTTTTTGAAAATGCTGTCTTGGGATAGTGCATCACGCTGCCGTAATCATAAGGCACGTCGAAATCGGTTACTGTATCAACAGTATACTTTGCAAAATTATGCTCCTTGCCTTAAAAAACAGAAAGTTTTTTAAAAACTTTATTATTTATTAACTATACTACAAACATTAATATAAAGGCGGTCCCTAACCACACACACACTTTAAGATTCGATGTTGAGCATTACGTTACAGCATTGCCTCACTAACTGACGAGCATTCGCCTGTAACGTAACAATTTAGATTCGATTTTGAGTATGCGCCTGCAGTCAAGTCAGTTGTTTTTACAATAGCTTGTGTCATTTACGTAAAAAAAGCAAAAGAAACGAAAAAACAATCAAACAAGAATAGATGCGTTACACATTGTATCACAATGTTACAAATTGTATCATGTTACGCTCTGTAATGCTTAGTTCTTTTCCTTCACTGATGTAAGGCTCGAATCTAAACTGTTAGGTACATTACAGTCAAATGCTCCCGGTGAGGGAGCGCCCTTATGCTACATATACAAAAAAAATTAAGTGAATTTCCATTGGACTAACGTGATTAGGGTTTCAAGAAATTATGGAAACTAGACTAGATTTTTTTTTTATTTTCCTATGATGATGATGCTTATTGAAGCCAAAAAAAAAGTATCTACAAGCACCTCAAACAAAGTCGATGTTACGGTAATAATCAAATATCACAAAAAAATAAGAGAGCGCAAACAGCTTTGATGCAAGTGTTCATTTGACACGACGTTCTTTATATTAGGTACCTGGATTTATGTTTTCCCATACAATTTCGACGAAATCATCTCTATCAAATGTACTTTGCATATGATAAAAACCGAGGGTGTGAAGCATCTCGTGCACAACTGTTCCGTGTCTGAAACAGCCCTTAGAAAGATTCAGCACTTGCCGTTCTTCTTCGCCTTCTTGACCATCTTCATGTTCTTCTGTGTTAAACCCTACACTTGAAAAGCACCCATTTTCCGATCCCTGTATTTTTATTAAGTATCAGTAAAGTCGTTAAATGCTAAAATAAGAATTATGCCTAAAAAGAGTATGTCTAAGTATGTTCCACGTCGCGGCTTCACCGCTAGTTCATCATATCTTCTCGACAAAATTGTTACTTTATTTTGTATGATGTCAGAAGTTACTCATAACCATTAAAAATGTTACATAAACGCTTCGTTTTTGTAACATTTTTAATGGTTATGAGTTATGACAGTCAGAAGTAGGTTAAAATCGACTTCCTTAACTTGTCTATATTACGCAGCTTGTTCGTTACCAGCTATTAAAATCATCATAAAATTATTGATTTCAAATTATAACCAACGTGGTCTGATCTGGCTGACTACAAGTCGCCGGTTAAAAATATAATAATTACAACAAACCTGTATCATAACCGCGTGCTCTTCGTTTTCTCTCTTACGAAATTGGAGACAAGATTTATTAGCTATGTCATTCATCGCTTCCTCGATCATCTTTATTTCTTTTTCATCTGCAAAAATGTTCGCAATTATTAATTAAAATACTAATTGATTATCTTAAATATATGAGATTGTTTTCATTTAAAATAGTACTCGTATAGTATAGATAATATATGTGTTTACAAGATATAAATGAGATTGCCCCAGACCAGCCAGAGATGCAAGAAAGATTTAACATTAGACATTCCAAGCCTTAATATCACATGTGTACATACTCTGCGGAATCAGTAATGGGACAGTCGTTGCTAATAAGAGGTATAATTTAAACTAAATAGTGAATATGTATGGGAAGGGGGGCATGAATGGAACATTTTTTTTAGATTTTGAGCGATAAATAATAAAAAATATTATATATGTCACGTAACTTAATGTATTCATTTTTCAAAACATAAACCAAAAAGAAAATATATTTTTGAAACATAATAAAAAAGTCAAACTAAATGCATTAAAGTCAAATTTAAAAATTCTCAAGATATGTCCCATTCATTCATGACGGTGTGGCCTTCAATGGGACATTGACGGTCATGAAGGAGACATATTATAAACAAGTTCTTAGCAATTATTGTGGAAGCTCATATGTTTTTTAATCGTTTTTAGTACACCTCCAATAAATAATATAATACTTAATCATAATCTGGCCGATGCGTTTAAATGTTGGGAAATGCATTTACGCATACCTCCTGTATACATACATGGATATGTGGGACTCATCGGCTAGAGAAGCCCGTACTAAAACCCAACAGAACCTCCCCCGTCTTAATGGGGCGTTAAAATCCTGCCTCAGCTACTACTTTTTCATCCCTTGTAAGGCCTATATAGTGGTCCCAAGTAAGACTTTCATATTATTTTAAAAATATCCTTACAGCAAAAAGATTTCCGAAGAACTTTATATTATTGTGCACTCACCTTTTCAGTAGTTAAACCAATGGTCAGTTTGCGGTACACTAACTAACTATCAAATACTTATTATTTAAATAATCGAATAAACAAACTTACAAACAATGAATAAATTACTTTTAATCACGAAATAATTAAACTATAATTCGCCATTTTCTTTGTTTTAAAAAGCAAATGAAATTTGCGTCAATATTGTTAGATACTGAGTAAATGTTGTAAGATAAATTCTTACAACATTTACTCAGAAAACAAAAATCTACTATTTTGTTCCTAGAGGGAAGCATCTATAAACAATATAACGAACCAAAATCCTCTTCAACAATATGGAATACGACAGTACGATTAGGCCAACGCTTAGTACTGTCTTTCAGGCCATTACGTTCTATTTTTGCTTTCTTGATAGCTTGTTGTTGCATTGAAGTCAACAGCATGTCACCTTCGAAGTATTCTCCAAACTCTCCATTTAGACTAGAATCTTAATAAAGAATTTATTGCAATATTAAATTTACTAGTAAGCATTAAGGTGTTCATTAGTTTTAATATGATGCATTTCAATTGTTCATTCCAGATAAATTCAACCGACTTCAAAAATGGTGGTTATATATTTGATCTACAGTTACTACTCTAATATCCTCCCGACCAATTTTGGCCACGACAGCCAATCTCTTTGAGACTAGCCATCTGCGCAAGAAATATTATAGTGCACAAGTGCACTCTCTATTCCGGTCACTCTCATACTCGCTCTGGACGACTATTCGACACGACCAGTGAGAGTTAAGGCGGAGGACCAACGGCTTCACGTGCTCTCCAAGACACGGGGTTGAAGCACCGCCAACATCCCAACTCCGGGCCATTACGGAGGCTTACTAAACAGAAAGATTCAATAACTTAACTTGGCCCGAAACGATACTCGAACCCAGGACCTCCAGATGTGCAGCCATATATGCTAACCACTACTCCACCACTACACTACTGTAGGTAGGTACTATGTGAGTTGTATATCTGCGAATAACTCGTAAGCTATCAAGTCGATATTTTTTTCAATATTACAAAAATGTACCTCAACTTTAAGGTATTACATTAAATATTATGATTGAAAATTAAAAAATAACCGATTTAAAAATAATACTACACTGTAGTGTAGATAGTTACCTACTAATAATGCGATAATAAGCGTTTGCGTGTCAGTTACGTCCGAATTAAATCTTTAAAATTTTTAATAAACTTAAAAAAATATATATTTACCATATACTTGATTTATAAACAGTTCATCAATCTCATCGCGAGTTCTGTCATTTTTAGTTGGAGCCGAGTTGATTAAAACAGCTGAGACAAGAAAGAAATACGCTGCTACGGCTACCATAACTCTCTATTACATAAATACCTATCTTATTGTTCAATACAAAACTCCTTACACACTATAATAAGACGTGCAACATTGTTACTCCTTTTAAATACCATCCATCGGTTCGTGTAACTCTATAGATTACCTAATTAGATAAGTAATCTAAAACAATGTTATCGTAATTAGGTACTTTGTTGTCTTTTGTCACAATAATTATCATGGAAGCACCCTGGAGTGTGAACAAGAGGATGTAGCCTCTATGCA
This sequence comes from Brenthis hecate, assembly GCA_951806755.1. NCBI lineage: Eukaryota > Metazoa > Arthropoda > Insecta > Lepidoptera > Nymphalidae > Brenthis > Brenthis hecate. Next base: position 2,013,383 of record OX638264.1, read on the forward strand.
TATTTATAAGGATCGATAAGCCTTTGTTATTTGTTAATTAAATGTTTTTAAAAAACTTTTAATTTTATATAACACTACCGACACACCCTCGCCTCGCTCAGCTTCGTCCCTAGGTACGTCTTAACGATTAGTATGGAATAGATAAACTATATATTAGTATATATATTATACTGGGAAAAGTGGCAAGACATGAGATCGTGCCCTATGAGAAAAGCCAAACATTTTTTAGTAAAACTTTTACAGCTTTCAAGATTTTCTGATTTTCATGATTTTATTGAAGACTAGCATTGCCCGCGGCCCGCCCGCGTTCAGTTGACCAAAAACCAAATCTTAGGTTTTACATATTAGTATACCGTAACATTATAGTTTTTGTATTTTTCTTAAAAATGAGATATTTTCCCGCGGTAAAAAGTATCCTATATGTTGATCCGGATTACTAGCTATAACCATACCAAATTTCATCAAAATCCCTTCAGTGGTTTTATATGATGCTGTAACAGACAAACGGCAGACGGACGGACGGACAGACAGACAAAAATTCAAAAAACTATAGATTTGGCCTTTGTATCGGTAATAATGTTTATTTCAATAAGATTTTCCAAAAAATATTTAATGTACAGATTCGGCTTAGTTACGATTTTATTATATGTATAGATTTGTTACCTTAATACAGATCATTTATGCCATTTTTTCGAAATAGCTAAAACGTATTTTTTTATTGAATATTATGTCTGACTAGACGTGATCCAGTTAGGATGTCTATTGCAGTTTCCCAATAACATGAACAGTTTCTTTAGAAAAAAATATTAAGGTTGCGAATTTCAATGAGACAACTTTTTTCATCCAAGTTTACCTAATTACTAAAAAAAAGTTCCTTGATGCCCATTGTCTTGAAAAATAGTGCAATAAATAAAGATTTAAAAAAAAAGTAAACAGAGAACAAAAATTCAATAAAACAAAAAAGTTATTGCTATTTCATTGCCGAAGATCATAATTTTTCGATAAAAGTTTTTGGTCTGATTTTTGCAGTAAATCTCAAAATATTGTGAAACTTAGAGATTGTGGCCAAATGGAACCAAAACTAACAACAAAACAAGTTTTCAAGTTAATCTATATACGTTATAATAATAATAATAATTAAGCCACATTTATTTCATATCTTAAAAGTTACATTCAAAAGTTGTTAGTTGTTGTTAGTATGTTTGCTAAATCTAGGTTGTTAGTATGATTATTCTTTTTTATTTGTTCCGAGATATGGGTCCCTGTTTGGGTGAAGGCCTCCTCCAGCTCCTTCCACGCTTTTTTATCTTTGCCAATCTTCATCCATTCTTCTCCTGCCACTTTTTTTACCTCATCAGTCCACCGTTTTATAGGTCTTCCTACCTTTCTTTTCCCCGCCGTTGGTCCCTTCCATCGTGTAGATTCGATAGTCCACCTTTTATCAGAGTATCGTGAAATGTGACCAGCTCAACTCCACTTTAACGACTTTCCTTATCCTTAAAATACTTCTTTCCAATGCTCTTTAATTGCTCCTTATCTTGTGTTTAACTTTTTCTGTAAAGGTCCAATTTTGGCACCTGTATAATAGACTTGGTAGCACACATGTGTCCATTACGACTTTCTTCATAAGTAAACTGTAGTTACCTTTTAAAATTTCTTTTAATGACCAAAATCTCCTCCACGCAATAGCTATACTTCTTGCAACTTCTTCTTCATTATTAGTTTTACTGAAAGAAACTTGTTTTCCTAAATAGATGTAATATTCGACATAGTCTATGATATTTCCTCTTACTTTAATAGGTTCTTTAACGCTGTTGGTCATTACTTTAGTCTTACTGGCATTCATTTCTAAGCCGACTTTTGTACTTTCTTTGTCAAGCAATTGTATCATGTCTATATACGTTATATACATAAAATGCTTTGTCCTGACTGACTGACTGATCGATCAACGCACAGCACTGCTGGTCGTAGAAACGTGAAATTTGGAGGACATATTCCTTATACAATGTAGCCATCCGCTAAAAAGGATTTTTCGAAATTCAAACCTAAAGAGGTTAAATTAGGGGATGAAAGTTTGTATGAAACTCTGTAATTAATGCACGGAAAGTGGTATTTACCTTTAAAATGAAAAATAAAACAACAAATATTTTTATTTTTTTCTAAATTATCCCACATAATAGTAAAATGTCTGTTAAAAGTTGTTCTGTTGTTGTGGCAACAAACAGTTAACTGACGCGCTAACTCTCTTTCACTTTAATCTACCTTTTTACTTTAATCTGCATTTTCTAGGCAAGCGCGCTCCAACCTAGACCTCATCAGTGCTTCCCAACGCTGATTGTAGTCAAGCGCAAGCCTATCGTACAATAAAAAAAAAAAAAAATACCTTTGCCATGGTAACCGTTGTTATTGTCTGACAAATGATATATAATATTTCTTTACTTCTGTTCTTCCCATTGCGGCCACTTTTACATAGGTGAGAGGTATTTTATCATGTACAGAAAAAAATTAGCTTTAATTTAATATATAAAAGATAATATAAGATTTTGTTATATTTATACGCTAGGAACGTATAAATATAACAAAAAAATCTTTAATTACTCGCAACCACTTTTGCGGCCACTTTTACATAGGCAGACGTAGTCTATCAGGTACAGAAAAAAAAATAGCTTTAATTTGATATATAAATGATGAATATACGCGATGAACGTAGCAATCTTGCAGCCGGATCTCGATCCGTAAAAGAACGTTTGATTCGTTGTGCGTATCCATCATTATTAATTTCATGAGCAGCGGTTTGGATACGCGCACGGAGGTCTTCAATATTAACAATCCGCTTCTTGTACACAATCTCCTTCAGGCATCCCCAGTAAAAAAAGTCCAAAGGAGTTAGGTCGGCAGACCGTGGAAGCCACAAAGTAATTTTCGTTTAAAAAGTTTCTCACTCGTATGGCGTAATGCGCTGGACAGCCATCATTTTGCAGCAAAAATACGTTTTCGCTATTTCAATAAAATGGCATAAATTATACGTATTAAGGTAATAAATACATTTTCAATAAAATCAGAAAGTCTTGAATTGAACTTTCGAGTACTTAGGATCCAGTGGTTAAAATGTGTCAATCCCGTAAGTGTGGGTAAAAGTTCGCGAGTGGATACAGTGAATTCTGGGTGTCGAGACTCGAATCGAGTTGCAAGTAACCTACGAAACAGTGGTAGTGGTAGCGGATATAATTAAAACCAACTAAAAAAAGGATAGATATATCATATAATCTGTCCGCAAAGTCATCAGTATAGCCGTGACCATGACGCTTAGTAACAGTACCGAAATATCGGGAATTCTCGGATCGAATCGGGAAAAGTGTAAAACATGGTAAATATCCCGTTTAACAGCAGAATAAAAATTTTATTTCATAGGTAAAATTTTATTTATTTTCTTGAACTGATTCTTGAAACAGGTCGGTTTTACAGTGGGTAAATAGGGTAGTAGTAATCGAAGGATATATATAAAATTAAAAAAAAAAAGAAACAATTTTATCAGATTGTAAATAACGTGCTATATTTATATTACAAAATAATTACAAAGAAAATTTGACACACAAATTATAACTGTACAATACGCATGCAATTCTGATACAATGTTTACGCAAAAATCATTAAAAAAAATGTACAAATAAAACGAATTAATATATATAAAAAAAATACTAAGATAAACTGTATAAGTAAACAATCGCATATAAAACGAAATAATAAAAATCCATTTGATACAGTATGGCATTCCTTACAACATAATACTGAACTCGCTAATACAACAGTGTACGTCGTTCTACAGTGACAACTTCATATAATTATATATAAATTTCAATAAATATCGACATCGCTACAAATAAACCACCGCAGGACCTACAATACCAAAATTGCAATAGGCGATTTTCACTAAATAATGTAGTAATATATATATATATATATATTATATATATATATATATATATATATATATATATATATATATATATATATAAACTACACTGTAACACAATGAAGACGTTTAAAAACATAGCTAGTTTACACATCGATTTACCGAGTAATTAATTTAGGCAGTCTTTAATATATTTCAATTATTTATAATATACCAAGTTTTTCAAGTTTATGAAACACTAAATAAATACAAACGATACCGGTGGCCTGATTGCGTAACATATGAAACTTTAAATTATAATTATTGGCTATGAATTAACTAATTATAATAAAATTATAATTAAGTCAATATTTACTTAGCGATATGATTACCAACGATGCAACGCAACGGTGCAACTAAAATGTACGAACCAGGCCTACGTACAACAAACAAAAAAAAATGGTAACACACCTACCAACTTAACTACGATAATTCAAATTGTTTTACATACAAATTACAATATCAGCACATTGTTATTAATAAAGCACTGTAAAACATTTAAAATATTGGTCTAGTCATTTATTGCGTGGGATTACTTACTGCGTCCCAGTGAACATACACCGACTACCAGATCGTTGTATATACATTTTATTAATCTACACTGCCAAATACAACATAATTAATTATCATACCAACTATGTCTACATAACTGTGTACAAAAGTGTCGTGACAAACCTTACTTCGTATTGTTTTTTTTATTGAATTAATTTAAACATAAAAATCGGGTGGGGCTGTGTCGGCCCTATTTACAAAACTCCAATAGGATCCCATCAAAAGCGACAAAAGCCACATAGAAACTAATAAATATTTATTAGTTTCTATGTGGCTTTTGTCGGTTTTTATGGGATTCTATTGGACTTTTTCAACAGCGGCGACACACCGCCTTTGGTTTAACGTGAAACGTCTATTTCACCGAGTCGCTTTTAGTTTTAAAGATTGGAATGAAAACAAAATTGACTTCTTTCTAATTATTTTAATACTATACTGACATTGAATATGTAGTGTATAATTCTTTCGATTAAAAATTGGTCTCTGATATGAGAAATGAGAAACAAGGCGTTGTTTACTGAGCGTGCCTTTGCTGGCAGTTTTCAGACGCTCTCTGAACCGTCTCGCTCGCTGTGCCCAGCACATTGGTGTACCTATACGTAACCCATAACCCCCTCTTTCCCATGAAAACCATGGTTTATATTTCCGGCTGGCTACCAAACATTAGGTTTATGTTTTTAAGAATAATATTTTTTTAATTACGAGGGTAAAACGATATAGATCATTTCGTTACGGTCCACTTTTTTGACCTGGTACCCGTATGTTTCGGTGTGTTTTCTAAAGACGTTTCACGTCAAAAAAATATACAGCAAATTGAAATTTTGATATATTTCTCTTATTTTCCGTATCTAACAAAACTATTAACTAGTAACTATTCAAAAGAATATATTTATCTAAACTGATAAGTTTTGTTGTAATTTAATCGTCCCTACTACACAATGGAGTATGTAAGGTTTGTCACAATGTTAAGACCAGCTCGTAATTTTCGATGATCTTATATAAATATATATATAGCGACCAAAAATGAATTCGACATACATAACACTTGTATATCTGTCGCGACAGATACATGGGGTTTATATACGCTTATTGCTAATATTTGTCTAATATAATAATTTGTCTACGTATAGAGGACGTCAATAGAGTAGTAAGCGGCACTCTCGTGAGTGGTTATTATCACACATGTGCAACAATTCTACGATCAAAAATTATTACTATTTCATGACTCGATCGTCTTAAGGCAAATTAACCAAACCAGGTATTTCTTTATTGGCATTATCTATATTTACAGTTCCAGATACATGTCCCACTGTATGAATGCGGTTCTATTGAGTTATATTAATATAAATAATACTATATACGTATGTGTATGCAAATAGAGTTATTCGCTGCATCTTAAGCTTTAATGACGACATTATAAACGATTTAAGATCTCAAAAGTATTGTTTCTCGTAAACACTTGCCCGCCTTGTAGACGACAATTTTATAGGAAAAATATAATTTCTGATTATCAAAAATAAAAATATGTATCAAATTTTACTTTAAGAATACGCGCAAAACATTGCGTAAATATACATATTATATATTTCATTGCGTAAATCATACATGCTAAGGTTTAAGAATCCTAGAAGAACCGACCGCACCATTTTGTATAGCAAAGAGCGACCTGCAAAGCTGTTCTCACTTTTAGTACTTAGTGCATATTATAAATATGACAAAAGTTACTATACTATATACTTGTCTTGGGTTTTTAATTGAATTATTTATGATTTGTTATTTAAAAACGATTTCATTTAGCGCAATTATTATTTTAGTCCAATAAACACTTTTAATTACAATATTACAGCCGAAACTTTTCATATTACTCGATATAGTAATATAACAAGTGTGCGCATTCTCCTATATCCTCCTATAATGGTCTACCTAAATTGTACACGAAGTCGCATTACGTACGCTACAGTCTACGTTACAGTCTATGTTTTATTTATAAAATTACTGATATAGAGTTGAAATCAACTTTCTTAGGTATGTTTCACATTGTAGATGAAACTGGCCAAAAGAATATGTTATAAAAAGTTATAATTCAGTTAAACTAACAACAAGACGTAAACCTGTATGTATACATTTATAGTATTCCGGTCTTGTGTGTCCCATTGCAAGTTGCAATTCCAAATTGCATTAAAAACCTGTCGAAAATTGGAAATTTCTTAATATCCGCACAAAGTGCGAAATGTCATGCTAACATGCGTCAAAACATTGATAAAATTATAAATATAATACTTAAAAAAGTATATATAGGTATATTTGTTATTCGTTGTTCATTCGTAATACGTATAAAAATTACAAAAGAAATATTTATTTATATAAAAATTAATCTTACATATTAAAAATATTTGGTGTTGCCTATAATTACATATGATTCAATTCCAAAATAAAATATTAAGAAATTTCCACTATTTCCTGATCGCGAAGGCGAATATGCAATAGTAAATATTTGACCCACATGAGAACGAGTCACGTTCTGCGCATGTGCGCATGTTTAACTCACAAATTATTGGATAGTTTTTCTATTATTTCAATCTCTATACGAATAATACTCATCCAAAGTAAATATATCAAAAATTGCGGTCGCTAATGTGAACTAATATTCATTTGTGCCTCTCAAAAACTCCCTAAAAGGTCTTATCCCTAAACAACAAATCAGTAAATACTTCGCAAATTGAATACCATAGTAAATGATATATATACCATTTTAAACAAAGCTATTTTTTTCGGATTTTTGCGGTTTTATTTTATCAATTATGTCATGTCAATCATCAATCATCAACAGCAATCATGGTCACATGAGAGACCAAGGTTTTGTTGTTAAACTATAGCTACGCTGATATGAATCATTTATAGAATTTTTGGAATTGTGAAGTATTTCGGTGCCAGTTTTCTTTTCTTCCAAATAAATGTATAATTTTGTGACTAGAAGCCATCTGTAATAACTATATAATAACATTTAAGACAACAAACCCTTCTGTGAAAATAAAACCGCGAAAACATCCGGAAAAAAAAGTTTCATTTAAAATGTCAGTTGTTCGCGTAAAACTAAGAAAGTGTTATATTCACCGTGTTTCATTGATTTCTAGCTTCCCCATACGCGCTACTTACGTTTAAGTCTACCACTAACTATATAGTAACTCGCACTACTTATTACAATTTGAAAAGAATTCCTCTAATTCGATGTATTGAGATGTAGTAAGCTTATGTTATATATATATATATATATATATATATATATATATATATATATATATATATATATATATATATATATATATATATATATATATATATATATATATATATATGACATCGACGAACCACAAGAACTAGAAGAATATTAAATCTAAGCGTCGCGTCGCGTTCCATTGTTACCTATTCAAGTCACATTCTGATATGTATGACAGTGTATGGTAAGAATACTGATAAATAGTTTTTGGCTTCCCGTTTTGTTTTGTTTAGACGTCAAGGCTATTTGTTTAGTTATTGACCTATTATATATAGTGTGAGGATTTAATTTGATTATACATATATCACTAGAGTGTAGTCTAAAACCGAGCGCAAGCGAGCTAACTTAGCGGATCTGTCAAGCGTCTGTCTATTCACAATCAGACCGATCACAGTTGAAATCGCATTACCAATAAATATACTAAAAATAATTAGGCCATTTTAGGACAGATAATCACAATATTTTATCTAATTTAAACAATTCCTCATCGATAAAATCTCACATTTATGTCATATCCTTTTTTCTCTCCTTTTTTATCTTCTTTGTTTTAATTCTTTGGATAGAGACGTTTTACCTGTAAAAGAAAATATTTATTTAAAAATCATTCAAAATTAGCAGCTATAGGTTCATTCGCGTTAAGAAAATAGTGAGTCTTCGTTATCCACTGGCCCGGCCATGCCCTCCAACCAATTAGATTGCATGAAATTATAAAGTAAAGTTCACAATGATCAGTTGAAGGCAGACTTTTGTAAGGACAAAATTCTTTTATAATAAATATAAACGAAGATTCTTGTGATACTGATTAAATATATTATTAATGACTTTATTTTGATTAGAGATATTCATTAAACTTAATCTTTTGAAATAAATAATACATTTGAATTGAATTTTTACTTCACTGTGATCTTTACCTGCCGTTGCACTTGATGACTCACTATTTTCTTAACGCGAATAGACTAGATGTCTGTCTGTCTGTCTGTCTGTTATCGCATCACAGAAAAACGACTGGAGGGATTTTGATGAAATTTGGTATGGTGATAGCTGGTTATCAGGGTCAACATATAGGATACTTTTTACCGCGGGAAAATATCTCACTTCTGAGAAAAAATACAAAACTGTAATGTAAGAGTATACTAATATGTATAACCTAAGAATTTGGTTTTTGGTCATCTGAACGCGGATGGAGCCGCGGACAATGCTAGTTCTATATAAAAGATGATTAAAAAAACTACTTTCGGGTATTCTGCTGATGGTCGGCGCCGGCGGGATAAACCGGGTATTTTGAGGTTTATTGGTCAGGTAAAGCAACGACGGTTATCTGGCACTCCTGATAACAATACATAGTAACTGGTTACCATTACGTGGCGGCGGCGGCGGCGGCGGCGGCGGGCGGCGAGGGCGCGGACTGGTTGCGCGAGCGGCCACCGCGGGGCTTGATGGTCTCGGAGATCTGCCACATGGTCTCTTCGCTCAGCACGTCGTCGAACTCGTTGAACATGGCTTGGATGCGCTCGTTTTTCTTTATCTTGTATTGTCTATAATAAATGTAACGTTATAGATAATCCATGTGAGAACATGCAATTATTATTTTATTTTTTTGCATTTACCAAATTAAAAAAAACAGATTGCGATATTCGAAATTTAGAATAAAATATTATAGGTACTTTTTCTTAAATTAACTATGCTTTTGTTATAGATTTGTTAAAACAATAAATATAATCAATCTCGTGTAAAAAATTGGTTATTGCTATAACAAAGTTGCGTATAGTTAACTTACGAAGAAAATCAATGGGAAATTTTTAATTGAGATTTAGTCACACGTCTTGTATAAAATCCATATTTAATATATATTATAAATGTAAAAGTGCAAATGAAATGTAATAGGTAGTGTGAATGATTTGACTGCAGTCAACGTCAACATAACACAAATGAAGACACTTTTACACTGTACAATCAAATAAAATTGAATAAAATTACAAATAGCTTAAGCTTTATAATGTACTACTTCTTTTGTAAGATATGTTTAGTAAAAGCTATAAAAGCATTTCGCAAAGTTAATACATATCCTCAGAAACACGGTGTTATATGTTTTAGTAAAAAAAAAAGACATTTTTGGTATGAAAAATATTTTTAACTTTCATTAATCGAGCAATAAATAATTAATTAATGATAATATGGTTAAATTTCAAATATTTATGTGAAATAAGAATTGAACTCATACATATCCACAAGATTTTTCTTTGGAAATAGCGTCTAACCCTCGCTTCGCTCGGAAATCGTACATTTTTCCGGGATACAAAGTAGCCTATGTGTTATTCCAGACTATAATCTATTTCTGTGTCAAATTTCATCCAGATCCGTTCAGCCGTTCATGCGTGAAAGAATTACAAACATCCATACCCACAAACTTTCACATTTATAATATTAAATAATATAAATAAAATGGACAACTCACTCTTTATGGAATCGCTTCATGTTCTCCATAATGTTATATTGTTGCCACCGCTTTGTGAAGTTAATACTGCCGTCAGGTAGTAGGTCTGGGTTTCCGACGTGTACAAAAGTCAGATCTTGAAGGAATAGACCGCTGCAAGAAATGAATACGCATTAGCTATTATTATTAGCAACTTTTAGCATATTATACATTATGTCGTATAATTTATGATAAAATTTTCCAGATAGTAAAATTAATACTTCATAAATCAATTCCTGGAAAAACACTGAAATCTTTATAAAGAAGTTTTTGTGACATTTCGGCCCCAGCGGTCAATCTCATTGAGGTTAGACAAGTGCGGACATTTTTCAATGGCAAATTTTCGATGGCACACCGGCTTTGCGTTTTCTAGAAATGTATTAGTATTATAGAAAGCTCACGAGAGCTCTACATTAAAACCAAAACAAAAACCAACCAGGGTTAGTCGATTATTACAAATCAATTAGTTAGTTTTGAGTTAGATTAGTTGGATTTACACTGGGGGCATTCGGGGTTAGTGTTCAGGGTAGCAAATTTTTAGGGGCGGAAAAATTCAGAGGGTGAAAAAAAAATTGTTATTTCAAAAAAAAACATTAATTAAAAAAATACGTTTTTCGAAAAATTTCAACTTTAACTTTTGAAATTAAACTTTATTTTTAGCAACTCACATATATGGTATACAGGGCGGCTGCGTGGCGGCGAGCGCGCTGCGGTAGTTGCGGAAGGAGTGCGAGCTGTCGATGAGCTTGCAGTGGTCGCGCAGCGCGTCGGCCACGCGCTCGGGCCAGCCCAGGCGCTGCACGGGCGGGCAGTCCAGCGCAGACACCAGCGCCAGGTACGAGTTGAAGTTGTTCCTCTTGCGCAGCTCCTTCATCACTTTCAGCACTTTGCTCGCGTACTTCTCACGTTCGCGAGCCTCGTACTGCACAATATACAATCATTGGTGATACAGCATTTGAATTATTTATGATACTTAGCCTATTCTAAATTGATTTTTATAATTTAGAAAAGGTACTCGAGAGTGGTCCCAAACATAAAAAAACATTTTATTTTTAATTATTCTGATTTGTACAGATTTTTTTTTGTTAATTACTTGAAAATGTAGATATAAATCAATACATCAATCTTCAATGTATAGGTGTTGTAGTCTTCTTAAATTACATCAATGAAAAAACGAAAAGAAGCAACAAACTAACAAATAACACAGTTACTAATACATTATACAATTAAAAAAATGTCACTAAAAACTATATTTTTTAAATATTTACAAATCGATGGAAAGTTGTCCAGCAACATCGTAAATCATATCCAAATTGCAACAGAATTTTTTGAACTGTAACAGTCAAGAAGAGTAAATATATTGAAAAACAATTAATGTATACGTTAAAACAGTGTATAATTGAAAATTATAAAATAAATTTACTAATAAGTTAATAAAAAAGAATGTTGTTCTATTTAATAGAAAAATTGATACGCACTTTTTTGACTTTTTATAATTTTCGTTTTTTAAAGCCTCGTAACTTTTTTCCTATGCGTTTTAGCGAAAAAATGGAAGAGACCTTTTCGGGAGAGAATTTAATTTCCTACAAGATAACGAAACGGGAAATTTGAAAAAAAAATTTCGACGATTTACAATGAAGTACCTGGGCGACCGAGCGTCGCTCGGAGTTTTTGGACAAAAAAACAAACTAAGAATTTGAATAAATACAAAAAAAAAAAACAAAATTAAAAACTTTGTGTTCGACCTGGATACGAACCCAGACACCTGTAGTAATCTAAGTTGCGCATTGGCCGCTTGACCATGATGCTTATGTTTGAGCGTGCGAAATTATCGAACATAATAGTTTGCGTGGAATAATGCAAAAGAAATAATAATAATAATAAAGCTTTATTTATTGTATACATGCGTACTTATAATTTTAAATTATAATTACTCTTACTTAATTAACAATTTTTAACATTGTATTTTAACAGATCATATTTATTACTTATTTGATTATATTTAATTTAACTTCACTTTTTGGTTAGTGACTATTTATTAACTTATAATTTTTTAACTAATAATTTTGTAATCTGGAATTAAATTATTTTAAAAATCTTTAATATTATTTGAAATGATATTGTATATATATAAATTATCATTAACAAATAAATAAATAAACAATCACAATAAATTAAATAATTCAATTGAGTAAATACTAAACATTTCACAATAATAAATATAAATAAAATTTCTTTCCATACATTAATTCTGACAGTAGTTATAAATTAGGTATTTAATTTCATAATTAAATGTATTTATTTAGTAAATGTCTTTTTCATGTATAGACCCCTCTCGGTTAAAAGCCTCCTCCAAAGTAGCCCTGCATAGAGCTCTCCGTTGGAGATTATGCTTGTATGAAAGATTGCAAAGGGTTTCTTTTCAAATTTTGTTTCCAATATATAAATTTCATTCCAATTTGTTTCTGATATGCCTATAAAGTTTATAATTTTATCTTTGTGTTCTTTTGATTTGTTGTAAGAAATGCTGCTTTTAATTCTAGAAGTTTTTCTGGTGAAGATATGTATACCTTTGTTCATTGTATGTCTGTTTTTCTTTGGAGGGTTACAGTCGTACTCCCCCACAGTGACCGGCTGTACTGGGGGATAAAGATGAGGAGGTTCCTACTGTGTTTAATATACTGTATCTTGCTGTGTTGTTTTTAGTGGTTCCTGGTTATCATTTGTGTGGTTGAAAGTTAATTTTGGTTTTTGTAATATAAAGTCTTTAATATTAGCAGGTTTGGTTTTCTTTGTATGTTGTTTATTTGTTAGTTTTTGTTTATAATTGAGGTAAGGCGTTTCTGAAGATATAGGCAGACTTCTTTTATTTGAGTATTGGCGAGAAGTGTTCTTATTATTATCCACAATAATTAGTTTGTCATATTTAATGAAAGCTGTTTTGCCTAGGTCTTTTTCTTTATCTTCAGTTGGGCTTGTAACTCCTTGCGTTTGTTTAAGACTTTATTTTTTCCTCTAGTTCATGATAGGATTTTTCACCTTTTTCTACTCCGAACATAACCAAGTTCTTGCGCCTAATATGTCTTTCTAAATTATTTATTGAGGATTTTTTTATTTCTAAGTGTTTAAATTTCTCATTTAAGTATATTATTGTTGATTGTATTTTTAATGTCTTCTTTCATTTCTAACATTTCTGTTTTCTGCTGTCTTATTTCTTGTTGCATGTTTATTAGCAACTTTTTTATCTCCTCCATCTTAAGTGTGAAGTCGGAAGTAGAAAAGCTGATTGAAAAAGAGCACCAATTATACCTAGTTGAATTGCAATTTTATACAGAGTATTAGTTTTTGAGGTTATAAACTTATGTTTTAATATTTTACGCTTCCACTTCACAAATTAATTTGTTTTATTGTCATCACACACAGAAATGGTTTTGCACTGATAGTATCTGTATGTTATATTTCTCACTTTTGTATTTGTTTGGTAGGTGAATTTTTAAAAGCTCATTTGTTCTTCAACACATCAAGACTTGGTGATGTGTACATATTGCCCATAGGTTTTATCGATTAATATTTCTTAAAATTATTATTAAATTAATTAAAATTTAACATTTACTTTAGATTATTTCCACTTAAATATTTTTAAACTTGATGTAAATACGGACACGATATTGACAGTTGTACAGTGGCGCCTCCCACCCACCAGAAGTGACAACTGACAATGCAAAAATTGTGAAAACGCAAAAGAAAACCACATGAAAATTCGAAAACACGCGTTTTTCCAGACATAAGACTAATCTAGATCGATTTATCGCCCCCGAAACCCTTTGTATACTAAATTTCATGAAAATAGTTGGAGCCGTTTTCGAGATTCAGATTATATATTGAGATATATATATATATACAAGAATAGCTCGTTTAAATATATAAGATATAAAGAAAAGTTTTTTTTTTCACTGTATTTTAAATGGGAAAGGGGACCCCATGCGCCAGCTCAATTATCAAGATATCAAGTTCATCTTTAAGGAGGTTTTATTTTGTCTAACAAAGAAACTTTTTAGATGTACTTACTCAAAAAAAAATATTCTGACGCAGTCTAATATACAACACTATGTCAATATAATAATATAACAAACCTGTTCTAATATCCTCGACCTGGCCCAATAGCTCATCTTATTGAAGTGTTCAGTGAAACGTGTCAGATTGGGCGAGCTCTCCTCGGACTGGTCGCGCGGCCACGACAGCATCTCGGCGGAGGTGATGCGCACGAACAGCGCCGAGTCGAGCAGCGTCATCTGGTCGGCCAGCTCGTGCGACTTGAAGTCCAGCAGCGTGTCGCGCCGCAGCGACACCGTGCCGTAGCAGGGCGTGTCGTACTCGTATCTGTTGCTTGTCTGCGAATTATAATCCATACTTAATATTATTAATGTAAAAGTGCGTTTGTTTATTTGTCCTTATTTCACGTCGAAACGGAGTGACGGATTGGCGTAATTTTTTGCGTGGAGATAGTTGGAGGGCTGGAGAGTGACATAGGCTACTTTTTACCGCGGGAAATTATTTAATTCCTAAGGGAAAACACGTTATAATACAATACAAAAAATATTTAACTTGAAATTTGGTATTAATGCTCTTCAATAAAATTAAATAAATACTTATTTTAGCATTTTTCGAAATTCATGCCATAAAGGGATAAAATAGGGGATGAAAGTTTGTATGAAACTACCTTTTTAGAGATTTTGTTGTAGTTTTAGCGCGAGCGACGCCGCGGGTTCTGCTAGTACCATATAAATATTATTTAATAATTATTTATTTATTTTACCCAAATGTTTATTGTTTTGAAGTGATACTTCTTTTGGCACGTTTGTAAAAAAATATGAGTGTAAAATTGTTACGATGCGCGCGCACATCGACAGCGAATAATCGACATTATGAAGTTAGCTGAAAACTACATGATGAAGTTAGTTGCATTCCTTTTACAAACAGAGTTGTGACATACTGGATGAAATCTTTAGTTATTTTTGTTGTGTTAGTTACGCCAAAGAAGTATAACTTCTTATGTGTGTATAGTACTTAAAGCTACAGAGTAAAAGTACCATCTGTAAATAGCATAATACAATGTGTTTTTTGTTTGCAGTTATTGGCCATTTTCAATATAGTTTTGGTAGCATTTTCGAATAAAATTGCTACTATTTTTTGTATTATTTTTGGAAGATGAAGTATAATAATTATAATAATAATAACATTAAAGAAAAATGATAACTAAACAAAACAAATCTAGAGAGAAAATAAAGTAATATTAAATATAAAAATAACTCACGTTTTGGAAATGTAACTGTTTTTGCTTATCAACAAGAATTTGTCTCAAAGCTTTTGATATAGGAAGCTCCTCTGCTTCAACTAGCCAGTAGATGAACTCCATTATTTCCTGCATCAGTGGTCGGTCAAGGTCTGCCATCCTTAAAATGCATTTATTTTGCTAATAGATATATACAATAAAATAAACATATCAGAAATATTTTCTAATTTTTATTTCAAAAATAATAAGTTCTATTTTTAGCTAATAAAATATAAATAAATTTAAAAAGCTTCAGTTGGGGCATTCACACACACATCATCTAGTTCCATGGTAAGCTACAAGGCTTGTGTTATGGATACTAGATAGTTGATACACTACACATATATATCTTTTAAATACATACATATTATAAATATTAGCACCCATGACTGGAGTAGAAACATTCGTTCTCATCACCCAAATGAATTACCCCCAGCGGGACTCGAACCCGCGACCGCTGGCACAGCAATTACGATCTACAAACTGAGCCAAACGTGTCGTCAAATATTAATTATTATTATACATATTATTATTAGCGACTCAGTCTCGCTACGCTCGGATGGGTCCCTAGGGTCCAAACAATATCCTATTTGTTCCTCCATGTCATAGTACGTTTGTACTAAATCACATCAAAATCAAATCCGTCCAAACGTTGAGTGTAAAGAAATAACAAACATACATACACATACAATACATATACAAATCGCGTTTATATGTTATTTATAGTATAATCGCAACGAGGACAAACATTATGTACAACCATTGTTATTTATATAGAAGACTAGCGACTCACCCTCGTTTCGTTCGGGTTCGTCCCTAGATACATTTTAACGGTTAGTATGAAATACAAACTTTTGAATTTCTCAGCTTTTCTGTACTATATTATGAATGTATTATACATATAAACCTTTCTCTGAATCACTCTATCTATTAAAAAACCGTATCAAAATCCGTTGCGTTCATCCGCCGCATCAAAATCAGGATCGAAACACATACATAGGGACAGACAGACAGCGGGAAGCGACTTCGTTTTATACTATGTAGTAATAGATAATAGTCCACAGAGCTGTACAAATGGCTAACTCACGTGAGATCAGCAACGACCCTGGTGAGCAGACCCAGCGTGGAGCGCAGGTCGTGCGGGCGCGCGCGGTGGTGGCGCGCGCGCCGCACCAGCTTGTGCACCAGCGCGCTGGGCGACACCCACGTGCGGTATGTCGCTAAGAACGCTTCTTGGTACGCAAAATCTGTATACATTTATTTATAGCTTTTTAGATAATCGCTTTGCGGTTCAAAAACGTATAGTGTGAACTGCATGTGTGATGTTTCTTGTTGTTACATTTTATATATAGTGTGTATAGTCTTTGAGACTATACAGATGGATAAAGTTTTGCAAACAAACATTTACTTTCAATCAAGTTTACAGATTTGATTGTTGGTTGTTTTTGAACCCATATTTAATTTATTGTTTATATAAATTAGTAACAATAGTAAAGATAGAAAGTAAATGGAATATATTTGGCTATTTTTATAAAATTATCGCTAGATATAATAATTAAACAGTTCACACGATACGTCTTATAAGCCATCTAGATAATAAAGTGGTAACACAGTTTGTTTACACATAATTTATTTAAACACTATTCAAAACAAAATGTGTTACATAACGCTAGGCTAAAGCAGTGTGCTCAAATGCGATATGCGTATATTATATTTTATAAGTTCTATATATATATATATATATATATATATATATATATATATATATATATATATATATATATATATATATGCTTATAAGTTCATTAAAATTATCATGCCTTTTATTAATCGTGTAAGTTTCAACGCTAGCAAATCGCGTGAATTAATTCTGTAAGAATGTTTAGTATATCCCACAATATGTAAATAAATATGATAATTATAAAAAAGTGCCTCTAAAACCATATTAAGCGAAATCGGCTAAGCTTTAACATTATTAGTATTCAACCAGCAAGTGTTTTCAGCCCCAACTCATATTATGATTCACTTACACTCGTCCGTTTCTGTAAAGTGAAAGCATGAAAGTTAAGATGTTAGAAGCGTTGCTCGACGTTCTTTGTTTTATATTACTTTTATGAAACTCACAAAGATCAAATGGGAGAAATTGGTATAAAATATCTAAGTACTTCTAAAAAATTAAATATTTATTTGAAATAAAAAAATACTTTATTAAAATTGTAATGAAAACAGTTTCAACATTAATCAATTAATGAATTTAAATGATTTAAGAAAGATCTCAGATTATAAAATATATACTAATAGTAACTTTCTATTGAAGATCTTAAATGAAAACATAACATGCTGTGACATAAATGAATCTGAAGTCTGAACCCTTCTCCATAATTATTATTGACTATGTATAAAGTATATGTTACTAGTTTAGTTCGTAAACCTTGACCCAATAAAACAAAAGTATATATATATATATATATATATATATATATATATATATATATATATATATATATATATATATATATATATATAAAAGAACATTACCTTTGGTAGCTTTAGTGGCGAGTACGATGAGAGCGTCCGGATGTCCGCCGCGCACTTCCCGTATCTCCGTGCCTTCTTTGGTGGCGCCCTTTAATATAAGCCAGCTGTTCACGTCAGTGTGCAGGATGATGTCGTCTGCGTCGGACGTGAGCGTCGCGCCTGTGTCGGTCGCGGCCGGCGCCGGCTCTGTACTGCTTTCACTTCTCTGTTAAATATATTATATTTATTTTGAATATTTCTTATCACTACACAATATTATACAAATTGTTCGATTTATCCAATTTAAAAAGTCAGTTTTTCTAAATAAGTAAATCTTTGTAAAAAATCTTAGTAGATTGTTTTACTTTCTAGTGTCAGATCGGAAGGTTTCAATAAATTTAAAATAATAATGAAGATATTTAATAGAATACTATAAACATTAATTCTACCTAAATTTTCCGAAAAAAGAATCATTTTTTGAAATATTAACATTTTTTTTAAATACTCATTGGATACACGGATACCTTACAAAAATAAAGATTTAGGCACCCAAAAAAATATCAGTAAACAATTAATGTGAGAAAATTGTGTGTATGTACCTGTGAGGGCGCGGGAGAGGGCACCGGCGCCATCCTCGAGAGCTCCTCCTCGTCCACGGGGAACTTGCCCGGCGACGACGAACTCACGTACAAATCATCGGAACTCTGTCAAAGAGACCATTCTAATTATTTAAAAAAATATATCATAATAAGTACCATTTTTATGTCAGTTACATTTTATAATACATTAGCGACTCATCCTCGGTTCACTCGGGTTCGTCCTTAGGTTGATTCTACATACAAATTTTCATCCTCATTTTCACACCCTTAAGGGATGATTTCTTACCAAACTTTGTCTAAATCGGTTCAATAGATCCAGAGATTACCCCCTACAACGTCACAACCTCACATACTTTACCTCATTATTATATTAGTATAGATTTAAGGTTAGTTCTCTGAAAAAAAATTGTTGCGTGTAACATAATTAATTACTGTTAAACAAATAATGATTTATAATTCTTACAATTATTTTAAAACAAGTAAAACATACCACATTATTCATAATAGACTCATCGGCTGAGCTGTTGTGCGACGACGGCCGTGGCGACGGCGGCGGTAACAGCTCATTACTCGAATTCATTGATATAGTCTGAAAATAAATATAAGTTTATAAAATCAATAATACAATTCATATAAATAAGTTGCTTTATATTTTAAATATTTTTAAAATTTAATAAACAAATGTTTGTTTGGAATAATATGAGCACAAGAAATAACGTAGGTAACTTCGCATGCAACTAGATTTCGAATGTGAGTTATAAAACAAAATGAAATCCAGAAATCCAGTGATCCGGTATTTCCACTAGTTTCGATTATATTACGTACTTGTTTTTTCATCTTTGGTGGCAGCGCCGGCGGCTCCGGGGGCACCGGACTAGTTCTACTCGACGTCCTCATACTTACACTGTCTTCTGAACCACTGTAGATAAAATATAATTGATTTTAAGTAAATAAGGACAAACGGAAAATATTTGCATTGCACACAGCTGGTCTAGTAAATTTAGAAAATTAAAACACGAGTGATTTTATTCAAAATTTCAAACAAACTGTGAGAGACACTTATAAAATTGTGAAACCAATTTGAACATAACAAAGTACGTTACAAATAAATAGACAACTTAGAAATCATCTTAACGAGTTTTTCCATCGATATCAGTGTAAGGAACTAAAAGACCATTCATTATAAAATATACCTGAGCGGCGGTGTGCTTAACTGTTGAACAGTCAGCGACGAAGCCATCGTCCTTTGCACTTGATGATGACCCACACTTATCGCACCCGCACTGGAATGCATAAATAATAATACATATATATAAATTAAAAAAGCAATTAAGCCCTATCAGTTATTTGTTTATTGCAAAAGTAATTTACCTCGTTAAATTATACGTGTGTATTGAGTGCCGGAACATATCTGCGGGGGCCTCCGAATTTATCTGCGGATGTGCGTTGAGTGTATGACTGCAGTTTCCGAACATCTCCATATAGGCCATGACTGAAAATCCCCACAAATTAATCATAGAACCACTTAAAATCAAATCTGACAAATAAATGTTATCTAAAGGCGTAACATGTATTTCTATGCCGCCAAATGAAACAGCAAAGGCGCCGTAATGAAGCGCTAAGTAACATCCATCATCTGAGGTGATAATTAACTATGCGAAATTCCGTTTGTGTTATTAACTGACACAAAAATTAAGCGGCGATAGCCATAAATTAAAGCAAGCTGTGTTTTATAAGAAAATGTATCGTGAAAGCTAAGAAATAAAGGCATATATATGGTCTTCTCCAATCCGTCTCAAATTTGGAGTGAACGACTGCTACTATGCATCGAGATATTAAGGATGACCAGTTGCTTATCAAAATTCAATTAAATCTTAAAATTAGTATACAATTAGATATCACAAACCAACTCTCAACAAACAAAAATGTGTTATAGTAGGGGAGCCCAAGAGGGAATTTTTGCAGTTACTCAAGCGCGGCAGATTAACATAAGGGGAGATACCTTGCACTCTGTTGAGTACATCCGTCATAATACAAGTCCTTTATATAAGGACATGCTTATAGGGCAGCCGATCAAAATTTTTAAAAACTATTTTGATAAGGTAGAAATACTTGAAACCGTCAGATTAAAGTACATCCTGAAAAGTGTGCCATTTAATAATCTGCCGATTTACACAATCCGAAGAGGAAAAAATCAACAATAGTCGATTTTTGCCTTTTTGAGTGCCCTTATATAGAGGACTTATATTATGGTAAAGTTCCTCAACAGAGTGCAAGGTATCCCCTCTTATGTTAATTAATCTGCCGCGCATGCGCAACTGCAAACAAAAATCCCCTCTGGGCTCCTCTACCATTATATATGAAACAACTGCCAAACTCATATCAGAACGCGTATGTTACATCGCTAGGCAGATGGCGTGTGCGTATAGCTCGCATGCAGTCCACTCACCGCTGTACGCGACGCTTTGAAACACTGCGGGCCGCACCGGCACAACAGACAAACATGCCGTTATAACCCCCATAGCAATACAGGCATTGTTGATTTCGATTATTTACTATAATTTACATGGCACTGTTCACTATTCAAAGGCGCAGTTATTATACCAAATATTTACAGTTATTTTCTTTTTATTTTTGTATAAGAATAGGGCCAGTTGAGCATCTAAAGTGCTCGATTTTAGAAATTAGAAAACATCGAAATCAACGATATACCTTAATTAAATGATTCCTTTGATTATTTTTTCCCCAATCAACCAATTAATATAGTCATATTAAAAGTAGGAAATAACAATAGAATGAACAGACAAACGTCATCATAATTTCGTTAAAATATTTATAGATAGAGAGATTTAACAATGTATAGAAACAAGAACTACATTGTACCTTTATAGTTGTTTATACTTTGCAGAGTGGAACATTGTCAATTTAGGGTGCGACAGATATAGAATAATTCTCATTCTTATATTCTGGCCAAATATTATGCTACATGCAATGACAGTTCATTGAACACGTGACATCCATACATACTTCCAATATATTTAATTCATTCCAAATCAGTACAAACACACATACACAGGCTATACTCTCCTATACATACAAAAACTCCAGGTAAATTTCTAAGAAATTAATTAAAATTCTAAGAAATCTATTGTTAATGACACCTCGGGGTGTCCGCGGTCGTGGAGGGATTAATTATTTTGAAGTAACAATTAATTATTCATTTAAGACACAATCTTCACCTTTTATATTCCTTAGATAAATCTTTAAATTTTATTGACCAACCAATATAACAAGTACCAATTCCCAGTAAATTATTAATTAAAAGAAAATTAAACTTTTCCAATTAATACAATAACTGCTAAGAAACAGAAGATAAACATGATCCAATATAACAAGCTATAATTAAAAAATGTTATCTTCATAAAATTATAATATTTAGATTTCTATCAACGATATTAATTGTAGAAAGGCAACTTTCTACTTTTCAATTAAAAATAAAGAATATCTTCTATTCTTAACACGGATTAACAGGGGTTTCCAATAACCTATCTATCTACTTGACGACACGTTTGGCTCCGTTTGTAGTGACCCTACTTGATGTGCCAGTGGTCGCGGGTTCGAGTCCCGCTGGTGGCATTCATTTGTGTGATGAGCACGAATGTATGTACTCTAGTCATGGGTGTTGATATTTATAATATGTATATAGTATTTAAAGTTATATATGTGTATATATATATCAACTATCTGGTATCCACAAACACAAGCTACGAGCTTACCATAGAACTAGATGGTGCTGTGTGTTAATGTCCCAACATATTTTTATTTATTTATCTGAATTCCTTACCAGAGATAGAAATTAGACATAAGTATGGCTAGTAAGTTAAACCAGATATATAGTTTGAGGTCCACCGTTAATAATTAAAGGTATCTTTTAGTAAATATGAATAAAATAGAGTGAGAGAAAGAGAAAGAATTATTAAATAGAGTGGATGGGATTAGGTATAAGATATTGTGATACTGACTGTGTTTCTTTTTGAGGGGTAGCGGGGGCGGTCGCTGGTGGTTGTGCTCGGCCAGCGTGTGCGGCCGCACCTCGTGCGGGAACGGTGGCGTGTTCCTGGAAATAATGGAAGATTAAGTTAAACACATGAAAAATCTTCGTTTTTTTTTCTTGTATTGTAAATATGTATTATTAAATAAATATTACATCTGTAAATGTTATTTTCATTGTTATTCAGTGAATTTTGTTTATATTGTATTATTTTTCTTATTAATATTATAAGGGTTAATTTGAATACTTTATATTTATAGTATATTTTAAATCGAAACATATTATTGTCTTAAGTCAAATATTTGCACAAAAATACACAAAAAAAATCACATGATGTTAACTGTTATAGATCACAGATTCAATCTTACCACTGGATAAAAGACTGAAATGAAAATATATTGAGTACACAACTAGAAACTAAAAGAAAATTATAATTTTGGACCTTTCACAAACAAATGTTCATAACCCGACAACCATCCATGCATGACATGAGTCGTAGTATACCAACATTACGAACCTTTGGGTGGACTCTTTAAAGTCCACCCGATCCCATAGTTTTGTTCAGCTTATCTTTTTTTTGTTCGTAACATTTTTTTGATTCTGAAATTGTACACGCACGAATTCATCTCAAATAAAATAACAACAAAACATAAAAAAAGCTCAAAAAAAGGCACGGACGTATGTATGTCTGTGGGTTAGACTTACTCAAAGAAAAAAACATTACGAACCTAATTTCAACATTGGGGAAGTACTGCTGCATGTCCGCGCGTAGGTTGCGCCGCGTCTTCACCGGCAGCTCGGGCGGCGTCTCGCTCTCGTCCGACGTGATGCTCGCCAACCTGGCGCAACAAACTGTCTTACCAACATGACCACACTATATAATAACTAATGCGAATGCTACTAATGCGAACCTAACAAAGACGACCAAATTATTCTCTTTATGCCTCTATTTTATACAATTGCCTCTCATATTTATTGCATATCATTTACTAATATATACATATGTATATTTTATTTATTTTGTATATGGTATAAATGTTTTTAGTTTACATTAAAAAAATGATATTTTTTTTTATTTTGTACGAAGATTTATTCATCTTTATTTTAAACTAGCGACTCACCCTCGCTCCGCTCGGGTTCGTCCCTGGGGTGGGGTCTGGGAGGACCACCCTTATCTTTATCACTTAGGGGTATGAAAAATAGATAGTAGCCGATTCTCAGACCTACTGAATATGCATATAAAATTTTGTAAAAATCGGTAAAGCCGTTTCGGAGGAGTACGGTAATTAACATTGTGACATGGAAATTTTATATATAAGATTAACTATTTGTATATTCATATAATTTAAATTAAGGTGAACACTTAAATTCTCAAGCAATTAATTATATTTATTGCAAGTTCGCTAAGAAAACAATATAAAATAGTTTATATTTTTCAATGGAAGTAAATAATAATAAAAGAGAAATAAGACGATGTGCAAGTGAACTTGGACATTTTGGTAGGTTCTGTAGTTTATAATTAAAATATTTTTTTATCAAAAAATAATTTCATATTTCAATTTTTCTTTCTTTTCTTAATTATCAATATACATTTATGTTCTAAGTTAAGCATTTAGATATATGTACAAATACCTGTTACACATTTTAGTACAAATTATGTTATCGTTACAAAACTCTAGAAAAAATATACATACAATTTGCAACATGCAAAAGTGCATTAAGAATATATTAGTGTATAAATTTCAAAATCATAACAACATACAATAATTTCACTATATCGAAAAGGCTACTCTATCAATCTAATTCCTATTAACCCTTCCTTTAAGAGATTTTAATATATGTATGTATATAAAAAAATATAAAATCCGCTTCATTTGTGTACCATCCCTACTTTCCTAACAGTAACAATCCCGTATATTACTCCAGTTTACAGGTCTATCTGTGCGCTATATATCATCCAAATCGGTCCAGCCGTTTTAACGTGAAGGAGTTACAACACATACAGACAGATAGCATTTATTATAGTAGTCCTATAACAGGTAGGAAAGCGCTAAAACCAAAAACCGTGTCCATAACCAACCCTCCCGTGTGTAGGGCACTCACTTTGAGCTGTGCGCGGCCGCCGCGCTCACACTGAACATATTCATGCGGCCCTCAACGCTCTGCATAGTGCACTTCGTTTCGCTCACATACTCTGTACTTTCAAAAGTACTGCAAACAATAACATAGAAGCATGATATCTATTAAATGATGAGTGATGGGATTATTGTGGACGAGTTATAGTGTTGTATAGTGCTACTATGGATTCTGACTTGTGATATTGGTTTCTTTTTTTTGTTTGATAAATTATGTATTTGTGTAAAGTATCTTTACAAATTTAAATTTCATATTGATGAATAAAATAATCGTATTGATAGATAGTGCATAGGTGAAAGATAATAAAAAATTAGATAACAAATATTAAACATCAAATTAAACAAAAGGTGCCAAATCAAATAACCATAGTGCTCTTAGAAGGAATAATGCAAACAAACAGTGAGTGTACAACAAAAAAAAAACAATTGTTCTATAACGTGACGAGTTGAGTTTTGTCACCTGTCCGTATGACTAGAGTAGTGATGCGAAGAGAATGTCGATGTGAAACTGTGTTCTGTAGATATCTCCGATTGACCGACTGACACAAAACCGGACTCGTTGGAGAAGCTTGAAATAAAAAATGCACAATAAATAGATCAAATTAAAGATAGAAGAAAATATATCTAATAAATAGAACATCTAAAGTAGTAAATAACACCTAAGGCCGAATGATACGTCGGGGTAATACGAGTACTCACCGATTGTGGTTGGAATGGCCGTGGACATTGTTCATGTGAGACTCGTGCGACTCTACCGACGTTCGCATATCATTAATATTATTGCAGCTGCAGATACCTGACAACAATAATATTATAACTATATATACATAGTTATACAAAATGATCCATAAAAATAAGCATTTTAAAGGCAAAGTATCTGTTCTGAAATCGTTTAGGCTTAAGGACATCCGGCGCATTTTTATTCTTCAGTATTTTTTGTAAATAACTGTATTGATATAAGATATAAGCTATCTCCCTCCATTCGGATTTCCGCCAAATTCTTTGGGGCCTTACAATATGATAAATAATAAACATAAACAACATTTCTCATAAACTTTCTTATTATTTATAAATAAGAGTGTCATCCAAATAGCCACTTAATAAACCGGAATTAGCAAATGTCATTCTGAATAAATAAAAAAACTGTCGATGCTAAAAATTAGCATATTATCGCATATATAATAGCAAAAAATTTATCAATATAAACAAAATATCACACCAACTTATAAATCTCGTTGTGACAGTCAAACAGACAGTAAAACCGTCAAATGTATATTTTAATCTATATAAAACACCTTACATAGTAAGTTTATTAAGAAAAGTTTTATAGAAAATTTTCTAGAATTGTTTTAAAGTAAATACATACATATATAATAAAAAAAATCCTTCAATTAACAATCAATATAAATACCTAAGTCAGAGTTAGGCGCGGTCACGAACACTTCATGGTTCATAGAATCGGTTGCATTCCTCTCCTCGTCGTTGGACACGTTGAGCATCGAGTCCAGCGACCCGCTGCTGTGGGACTGGAGAGATAATCTGGAAAATATTCAATATATACACATAAGTTCTCTATATATAGTAACTAGTGACTTAATGCGTCCATAATGTCTTACGGGAGCCTATGTGTTACTTCAGATCATAATTCGTAAAAATCCGTCCAGCCGTCTCAGCGAATATACAAACGCACACTCTCGCAATTAATTATACATACTGCCTCGGTGGTGTAGCGGCTAGCATGTACGGCTGCACACCCAGAGGTCCTGGGTTCGAGTCCCGGGTCGGGCCAAGTTTAGTTATTGAGTCTTTCTGTATAGTAAGCCTCAGTAATAGCCCGGAGTTAGAAAGTTGGCGGTGTTTCACCCCCGTGCCTCGGAGAGCACGTAAAGCCGTCGGTCCTGCGCCTTATCTCTCACTGGTCGTGTCGAGTGGTCGTCCCATCGGAGTATGAGAGTGACAGGAATAGAGAGTGCACGTTGTGTCTGCGCGTACACTTGTGCACTATAATATCTCCTGCGCAGTTGGCTAGTCTCAATGACATTGGCCGCCGTGGCCGGAATCGGTCAGGAGAACATCATCATCATATATATAGATATTATTCATGAATAACATTTTACCATATCAAAGTAAACAAATTTTAAATTTGCATTTATAAATAGATTGTTGACTTGTAATAATTTACAAATTAACAATCTATTTATAAATGCAAATTTAAATGTCTTCGTATAAAAACTTCGTAGAATTTTAAGATTCGAGGTAATCTAATAATATATGATTACAACAAGTGGAATAAACACTCTAACACAAAACTTAAACAGTTTATTATACCTATTACTTTGTAATTTCACATCGCCGGATGAACTGAGCAGTTATGACTCCATGTAAACGATTAATTCAAGTATGTTAAGGTAGGCAAGTTATCAAAGCACTTTCCCTGGATGAGTGAAAGTGGTTTTAAACATTTTAAAGGCGACGATAATTTGCAATTATACCTGTCCATAGAGAGCCCTTGTAGGGAGTTGTCGTTGGGCTTGCGCTTGGGCGGCAGCGGCGGGGCCAGCTCTACCTTCCTGCAATACACTTTCACTTTTACCGACCAAACTCGATATCAAATTATATGGAAAGTGAAAACTAACAACCCAAGGTCAATTACAGAAATCCTATCTTGATTTCTAATGTATTCTAAAATAGTTTTTAGTTAGAAAATTTTATATCAATGAATAATTATAAAGATTAAAACGGAATATTAATAGTGCTATTTACAATTGATTCGTTTTTAATTCGCGTTTATAATATAAAAGTTTATGATACGTTATTTATTTATCATCGATAAATTTCACAGTAAGTTGCAAATTTGAATACTTTTAAAATTATCATTTTTATAAATGAACACTATGTAAACGAAAAATTTCTATTTTTAACAACTTCATTAGCATAAATCACGTTGCATTTTAATTATTATTGTAACTTGGGGAAACTTACTTTCAATATTTATTTTTATTTTACTGTTTGGATATTATTTTTTTATATTCATTGTTCTGGTTAATATATGCCTTAGACATTTTCTAGAACATATTATATAGAACATAATAGAGAAAGTAATTAAATGAAAAAAAAAATATTTAAATTCACAGCTATTGGACAAAAATCATTGGTTTAACTATCACTCTAGCCAAACAGATGGACAACTGTGTTGCATATATTTCATGCACTGATAAGCGCATAAGCATTATAATTTTTATATGATATTTTCTTAATTTTAATTAACATGTTTTTATTAGATTTACATGTAACCAACTATGATATAATCGTGTTCTAAAAATCCATTTTCAACTACGTCTAATTACTGTAGTGATTTAATATGTTGTATATGATATCCGCATGACAATTTGAATTTTTCTCTAACTCTTCAAAAGCTATAAATAAAACCTTTGAACATTTAATTAATTTTGACGAGTCCCACATACTTAACAGTTACTCAAAATCTTGTTTCTTTAAAAAAAAAGCAAAAATAGTTTAGTCTAAAGTAACTTACTGATTAGGCCTAGCGGGTTTCGGCGGGGGAGAGTCCGGTGCGTCCAATATGGACTCTGAGGAATGCGACGCGCGAACGCCGCTGTTCTCCGTGCCCGGCTCTCCCATTAGCAATGACAATTCTTTTGGTGTTAGGGGAATATCTGCAATAACAATATAAAATATACATTTAAATCAAAATCCATACTAATATATAAATACGAAGTTATTCTGTCTGTCGATCTGTTACCTTTTAACGGTTAATCTGCTGAACCGATTTAGAAATTTGGTATGGAGATAGTTTGACACCCTGGAAAGGACATAGGATAGTTTTTATCCCGGAAATCAATCCTTAAGATGGTGAAAGGGAGGGGGAAGGAGGGGGGCTATGTATGGGGAATCAATCATACTATTAACTACATAGTCTATGTATTCCATACGAACCGTCATAAAGTATCGAAACGAACGAAGCGAGGGTGAGTCGCTAGTATATAATAAATCTTCCGTTTTAGATGTAGCCACAATTTCCTTCCTCGCTAGCAGTATTTAAATATTGTTCATATTATACATTATTTTACTACATATGAGACTGTCATAGAACATGTTGCGTCCAAAGTTAGAAAGATATTAAACAATATAAAGCCGTCGCATTGAAAATAAATAATATCCTTATTAGCTATATTGATTAAGCTATTAAAGAATTTCTTTGTGTCATATAACACGATTACAAGTGTTTTCTCAAAATGGAAACTAACCTTCTCATCTTACGTGTTACATAAACACAATATTATTACTTTTAATAAATTAGTTACGCTATCATGCCATTTAACTGCTCGTTATATCAAAACACTTTAGTACCGATACTATTATTTTATTTTATATAAACCTATTGTCATCTATACTAATATTATAAAGAGGTAAAGTTTGTGAGTTTGTGGGTTTGTGAGTTTGTGACGTTGTAGGGGGTAATCTCTGGATCTACCAAACCAATTTAGATGAAATTTGGAAAGAAGATAGTTTGAGACCCCGGGAAGGACATGGGATACTTTTTATCCCGGAAATCATCCTTTATGGGGTGAAAATGGGGATGAAAGTTTGTATGGGAAACCAACCTAGGGACGAACCCGAGCAAAGCGAGGGTGAGTCGCTAGTATTACATATTTATATTATTTAGGTATACCTAATTTATATTTTATATACTTAATAAAATATCATACGTATGTATATAATATGTATGAATCATTTATATTTATATTTTTCTTAACTCTGTTATTTGTTCACATCCTTCTATTTCACACTTTGCTATTTCCTACACCTAAAGGTTGCCTGGAAAAAAATCACTGTTTTAGTGATAAGGCCGCTTCTTGTGCATTTTCCTACTATCTACTCATTATTCTTTTTTATTTTTCTTCCTCCGTTGTGTGTGCAATAAAGAGTTCTTATTATTATTATTATTACTAGCAGATTCCGCGGCTTCGCTCGCGTTAAAACTATAAAAAATATCAAAAAACGTAGTTTTCATACAAGCTTTCATCGCCTATTTTACCCTATAGGATGAATTTCAAAAAATCACGTATTTATTTAATTGTATTGAAGAGCATTAATACCAAGTTTCAAGTAATTCTGACCATAAATATTTTTTTTGTATTGTATGAGTGTTTTCCCGTGGGAATTAGATAATCTCCCGCGGGAAAAAGTAGCCTATGTCACGTTCCAACCCTCCAACTATCTCCACACAAACAATCACGCCAATCCATCTCTCCGTTGCGACGTGAAAGAAGGACAAACAAACAAACACACACACTTTCACACTTATAATATTAAGTATGGATTACCGGGTAAAGAGTTCCTCTGGGTCGATCGCGGCGAGACGAGCGCGGGGCGTGGGGACAGAGCCGGCCTGGCCATGTGCTGCTGCGCCAGGCCGGCCACCTCCTCCACCGCCGACGTCACGCCCTTCACCACCGAGCTCACGTGCTCGGGGGACAGCGCCGCAGTCGACACTTCCGTCTCTGCCTCGTCTGCGTCACGCCGCAAGCTCACCACTGTCACCTCGTCGCATAGACGTATTAGCATCGCTAATGCTGTACATAGACGTTTCACTGCCCCCGTTAGCTGTGGCGACCGGCTGCAGTACGGCTTTATTGCTGTGAATAATTTTTTAATATTGAATCGCGTAAACGCTTTGTAATTTACGATATTTGAAAATAATACATCTTTTATTTTTATTGCTGCTAAATTTATGACCCGTGAATTCTGAGAAATAACAACAGATTCGAATACGAACAATGCAATGTTTTCGGTTTTACAAAAAAAAAAACGCACAAAAAAGATCGTGCGCTGATAAAAATTGCATAATGGAGTTACCTTTGTGTATATTTGCGATCGATTCAAAAACAATAGTGCCGTTGTCCGGCAACATTTCGAGTTTCCGCTTTGTGATGACGTCAGAGAAATGTTTTAGCCCGAATGTTACCTGAAATAAAAATATATTAAAGATTTTTATAAAAACCGATTTAAAAAAGACGCAACTTAAACAGTACAATCGCGGCCATCTTAAATAGGTAAATAAGTTGAATGGAATGAATAACGAATTGTCATTCTTAAGTGATTTCCTTGTTTTTGCCCAGCAGTAATTATTAATTCTTGTAGGTACGTTAAAATAAGATAAGCAATTTGAACAAAAACAGACCTCTTTGACTAGCCGTTCGAGTTCTTTGGCAGGGGTGATTTCACCTTCCTCCGTGACCGTTTTTGCACCCATGTTTCGAGGCTTCGGACTAAGTGGGGAGTGAGATCTGGAAATAATCAATAACAAAAGCATTACATTTCTCGTTCATGTATTTAACAAAAAAAAAAAATTTAGAGACTTAATATTTTTGACGTACAAATAGAAAAGATAAACTTCAAGTTTGTCCTATATATCTTATCTTATATATTAAAATACGTTCGCTTTTTTGTTTAATATTATTTCATTATGACATTTAAGCACATAGTTTGTTGCTAAGATTCTAAATTTCCACTCACCGTGCTAAAGAGCAAAGAGCTCTTTAAAAATAGTCATAAAATCTATATCCCGATTTATTAAAAAAGCTAAAATTCTTATTAGAATATTACATTACTATCTTCTCAATGATTACTATCAGCCACTGCTACTTTCAAATACGACATAACATTGCGCACATAGGTACAAGTAGGCAACAGTTGGGCAAATGAAAAAACATATTAAGTCACGCCATTACATAAAAATATCGCCGAAATATACTACTGAGTGGAATGTTTAGTATTGCGAAAGAAGCCACTTTATATGCGAGCCTGCTCGGCGCGAATAACAAAGCTAAGCTATATTTGATATTCAAAGTCCCGGTTCACTTTATTATATGCATGTTCAAATAACGTACGAGTGAATAATAAACATACATATTCACACTAATAGCATTAGCTTTAATGACCCCATGCGTGCTTTGTGCTATTCATATTTGAATACGAGATGCTAAAAGTTTGATGATATCTATGATATGATTATATAACTATAATGAAACAATTAAGGAGATGAAATAATTCAAAGTTTATTTTTTTAAAGTGACTCTAGTTCTGAGGTTACTCAGCATACTCATAAAATGTTTCTATACTTTAAAAATGAGGCCAATCTTTTGATGAGGTTCTGGTCACGAGCGAAATTGGAAATAAAACAAAATGAGAGTCATCTTTTATAACGTTTAAGAGATTGGTTCGCCGAGAGATAAAATGTTACTATGTAACATAGTGTCGGCCAACGTTCACTTAAGTGTCATTATGGAAAATCTTCAAAACCAGTACAGTACCGTTTTCCATTGTTGACTAGCCGTAGTTGCAGTTTATTTGCACGTCTGTTTATCCAATATCCAACGGGCGATCGTACAACGTTCGACATTTAGACTGACAAAATCACTGGAAACGTAACGATATCCTGTCACAGATTTAATATTCACATACACTGATTTACTTTCATATTAAAACCTCAGATAATAAACTCACGTCCAGAGCACAGTAAATAAAACAATTCACCCACTGACAACAGGCCGGTCGAGCACATTAAAATGTAATCACTTAACATTGCACGCACCGAACTAATGAGATTTCAGCGGACAATGTCATTAATGTGCGCGACAGTCTAGCCGTGACTCACTATAACCGCTACATTTAACGCATTAAATACTACATCAAGCGTTTCCACAATTCCGTACAAAGGTTGACAAAAAACATATTATTATATTTCAATAAAAAACTACTTTGTGGTACACTAAAAAAGCTGTTTTGTTTGAGAACTACTGAATTCAAGATAAAATTCTTTAAATGAGTGACACTTTCTTGAACCGCTGCCAGTAAGATAATAGACTTATGTATAGGCAACATTATTATCATCTTAGATAAGAAGCAATAGCTGACGGGTAGATTTCATTGCTATGTACACAACTGTGAAAGATAACAAGTAATGACAAATATGGACAAAAGTTGTACCTACGACAGATCAATAATGACTTGTCAAAATTTACTAACAAATAAAACTTGTGATTAATGTTTTTTTTATTTCCTATAAGTAACTAAACAAATTAATTAAATTGGTTTTTTTTTTTAATCAATTGACTTAATTCAAATTGTGAATGGAATTTGTATTTTATGAATATTATTTGAGAGTTATCATTTATATTAAAAATAATCTTCAATGAAAGCCATGCAATGGAATAAAAAGAAATACATTTAATCTATACATATAATAAAATTCTAACTAAGCTGCATCTGTACATTGAATATTTTTTGGAAGATCTTATTGAAATAGTCATTATTATCGATACAGAGGCCGAATCTATAGTTTCTAGAATTTTTGCCTGTCTGTCCGTCTGTCCGTTACCGCATCACGAGAAAACTACTGGACAGATTTTGATGAAATTTGATATAGGATATTTTTACTGCGGGAAAATATTTTATCTTTGAGAAATATATACTAAACGTTAAAACGTAAATAAGGACGAACCCGAGCGGAGCGAGGGTGAGTCGCTAGTTAATTATATTATTGCAGATCAACTGTAGTCATCAATTGTAGCAGCAGCAAGTTTTTACTTACTGTTAATTATATACCATTTGCCGAGTCTGAGTAGATAGCAAATAATATCGTTGGTATAACAAGGTTAGGTATTTGAATCACGTAGACGATTAAGTATGAAGTCGTTAAAATTTTACAATTACTAAGTTGTGTTAAAAGTAACTAAAAATGTTACCTAATATGGTGATTGTAGACGGCATCCATACTAATTACTAATATTATAAAGGGGAAAAATTTCTTCGCTTCATAGTTTGTACGCGATAAACTCTGGAACTACTGAACCGATTTTAATCATACTTTGAAGAATGAGAAATAAAAATGAATCACGACTTGCGTAAGATATATATTACCTACTTCACATTTCTACTCAATATCGCCATCTCTCATATTTTAGACTATACAACAGTCAACGGACGTGCCAGTTGCTAGATAACGTACTGACCTGATATTTGGGGCGAGATGCGACGGATGGGGAGGCTGCGCCGGCGAACGCATGTTCGAGATGCGCTCGAGTAGGTCGTCCTTGAAGGAGCGCGCGCGCCGAGCTAGTTTGTTGGCGCCGCGCAGTGATCCACGATGCCCAGAACCTGCTTCACCGCAAACCTCGTTTTCTGTAACCATTTACGTACATGCATGGTGAATAAACAGAGTTGCTAAACACGGTACATTACAAATATATGAATTGCGGTTACATATTGCTATGATACAATTATGATGATAAATATTACATAATAGGTAGGTACAGGAGCTAAGAACATGACTCTTTTTAATTTTTATTTAATTCTCTTTTTACGTAGGAATATATAAAATATCGTCATTTAAATAATTGTGATCGTAATTTGTAGGTCTAAGTATTATCGAAAAAAATATATTAAGAAAATATATAATCTATACAAAGCAGGGACCGTTAAACCCGGGTTTAGCTTAAGTCTAATGAAATGGTCAGGTACTCATTCAAAATGATTTTAGGAAAACCTTATTAGGTACTTATTACTGTGCGAAAATGAACCGAATAATTAGGCCGAATATCCGGTTCGGTACATTTTGGAATGAACATTTGGCCAAATATTCGTATTCAATTAAGCCCAGATTCGACACATCTCTAATACAAACTATCTCCAAATAAATTACAACCCAAATCACACACACTATAATACAATATTTATACTTTTGTGATTACACATCCAACACGTGCCACTACACGGTTTTTTACGTCTTTATTATACACGAACATATTACTAAGTAGATATATAAAAAACTTTAATACTTTTGTAGTTGCTGATTCTTTTGTTAATGTAGGTTATATAAAAAGCCCTGAACCATGGACAGAGTTTAAAATTGCAATAAAGACGTCACGTTTTACTTGCTCGTTGCTTGATCGAGCCAGTTGTTTCTTTTTCTGAAGTTTTTATAACTTACTCAATTACTTAAGTACAGAATTTAAAGTATTATGTTGAGAGACTTCTAGTATCTAATAAGTCTATAAAAAGTGTGAAACGAGACCCCGTTATTCCACAATAACATAAAAATATTTCACTTCACACATATTTTTATAGATATAAAATTTCTTTAAAATAAACTTTACTTCAGCAATCGTAATTTTAGGTACGTGCGAGTTTCTCAAATAGAATTTAATTTCATCATCAATAAAATATATTCAATTTCAATGGCCTTTTATCCAACTAATATAAACAATATCCACCGGCCACGGCCAAAAAATGGTTATTTAAATCTAAATTGTAGTGACATTGAATTTAAAATTTACAATAACACATCGAGTAAACGTGACGACAGAAAAATATAAATAAACACGAAGTCTAAAGTAAAGGAAAAAATAAGGCAACGAACTCGGAAGGATACTTAAAACAGAAAAGGTTACATGACGTACCTACACGAAATATTTAAAAGGGCATAAAAACACTGTGATAATCAAAGCCAATCAAAAACAAAATCAATTTGTTTTTTTTTTTTTGTTTTTTAAGTTTACAAAACGATGACCCCGGTAGGCACTAACGGTATGTCCATTCCCTGTGTATGTATGCACTACAGGTACAAAATATTTTTGAGGTGTATAACTCAATATAAAATATAACAAACAACTCTGGTAAGACTGATCGTTTTACTAATTAACTCGGCTCGGCTCCTTAAATTAATATTATAATTTAACGACAATTAATTAAATGTAACTAACAACAATACCCCGTCGTAGTGGTTTGGTAATGATTGGTTATAAAGTTATTTAATAATAATTTTAATGACCTATTTTCATAATGATAGACATACGATCCTCGCATCAAATAGGTAAAGGTTAAATGAGTCATAGAAATATTTATCAGTTCTAAAATTATGTGTCATTAGAACCGAAAACGCAATGAAAAACCTCCAATGGAAAAAAAATGAAAATACTCATGTAAGCTATTTTACACACATTACTTACAAAGACCATCTACATTTAATGAAAGTAGTAAGCAGTAGACAATAATAGTAAATGTATGTAATCTTATTATTATATATTTTACACTCTGTTAGCCTGTTTTTTTATTCTACCTTGAAAAAGCATATTTTTGTTCTTTTTTTTCTGTTTTCACAACTAATACTTTGTACAATAAAAAGCGTACAGTAATCGAAATTAAATAAAACTTTTAACTTTTGAATAAATCTTTTCGGATTTTTTCGCGGAATTATTTAGATTTTTCGTTCCCGACGTTTCTAAAATCATGGTCACTTGACAAAGGTTCTCATGACAAAAATATACATAGTTTTATTTAAAATGTTAAATATTCACGTAAATCTAATAGAAAGTATTAAATGAAATTACTTGACGGTTATTCATCTAAAATTTTGTGCCTGTTTACTAAAAAAGTTACACCAACAAGTTAAAATTATTTATAAATTATTCCACCGTTAGAGGGTGGATTTTTCTTTTTAATTTATATAGAACTACTATATACTATAGGATTCATTTAAAGAAATATGAAAATCAATTCACATTTATTGATGAAGATAACGCGTTTTAAACGAAAAAAAAACAAAGAATACATACAGTCAAATTGAGTACTACCTTCTCTTTTTTTAGGCCTACCAAAAACGAGAAAATACTTTTATATTCTATATTCAATTTTTCTTATAACTAAACAGTTACAAAAACATCATAATTCGTACATCGTACAGCATATTATAGCAAAAACTGGTCAAGTACGAGTCAGATTAACACTTGTGGCGCGGCCCGGCGTTATTATTTGCTGGTAGAGCACTCTCAGTGCGCAAGACCGACTTACACTTGAACATTTTTAACGAATCCAAAAAAGAGATAGTACATATTATATATTTTACGTGTACGTCTTAAAAAATATAAAAAAACTAGCGACTCACCCTCGCTCCGCTCGGGTTCGTCCCTGGGGTGGGGTCTGGGAGGACCACCCTTATCCTTATCACTTAGGGGTATGTAAAATAGATAGTAGCCGATTCTCAGACCTACTGAATACGCATATAAAATTTGGTATAAATCGGTAAAGCCGTTTCGGAGGAGTACGGTAACTAACATTGTGGCATGGAAATTTTATATATAAGATTATGGTGGTTTAGTGGTTTGAACTCCATATATGTGACGAATTATTAAAAAAATTAAGTGCACATTATGTGAGTTATCGTTGAATTGGCATATAAAATAAGATAAGCTTTATAAAAACTATATATAGATGTATAGTTTACTACGTAACTAGCGATTCACCCTCGCTTCGCTCGGATTCGTCCATAGGTATATTATGGTATATAGCCTATAGCCTTTCTTAATAAACGGACTATCTAATGCAAATAAAAAAAACAAATAGCATTAGTAGTTCCTGAGATTAGCGCGTTCAAATTACTACTAAGGAATACAAACATATTTTTGCTGTGGATAAAATGATTATTGTTAAATGCTAATGCATAAATATTTTATTTTACTTATGCTAACAATTAACTAAGTTAAAACAACAAAAGCATATTTAATGCTATTGAAACCTTATTTTTAACTTCAAAATATTATCGTTTTCATCAACTCTCACTCAACTTATCCAGAATCACAATTTTCAAAAGTCTACTTTTTGTATTCCATTTTGATGTCTGATAAAATATGATATTATGAATACTGCTAATTAGTTGAAGGACTGTTGACGTAATACGTCTGACAAACAAGACGACTCAATATAGTTATGTATGATATCAAACCATTGTATTATTCCTCCTCCAACATCACAATGATTAATATTTGCTATAGTTACAAGGATAAAATATATTTTATTAGGGACTTATTTGAAATATAGGTGTACTGAGTGTACCTGGCTTGAATGAATCATTAATTTGCCATGTTCAATATCTACATATGTATGTATAAATAATGCAAGGACTTGAGCAAAAGCGTTCATGTAGGTCGAAACTCCATATGAGTTCGGTAATGTGTAGTGTAAAATATCTAAACAATTTACCTTTAGCAAAAAGTCGTTTCGAGATCTGCAATTACAAAGTAGTTTCAACTTATGACTATGACATCACTAAGATCACGAAAAAATATCTATAAAACTCCGAAGATGTAATAAGACAGACGCGTAGGAGGACGAGTAAACACAGCTTTATCAATGACGGTCGAGTTTAAAAATACACGCGAAGGCGACAGCAGGACGCGCCCAGTCCGCGGCGCGTGACGACTGAGACAGGCTACACGGCGAGGAGGACACCGCACCGTCCCGCGCCGGACGGACGCCGGGTCATGCCCGCTTCCTGGGCTCGAGTGCGTCATACATATCATAAACACAAACTAAAGCTAAGCATCCACGGCGAACAAGGTCTGCTATAAACATTTAATTCGGTTACGTATGCAAAATAACACTAGGTTGCATTGAATTCGTTATATGAATAAGCAAGCATATTATGGTAATTTTTGGAAGCCTAAATTGTGGATATTAAATTAACTTCGTATTACCCTGACTCAGTATAAAATGATAAAGAAAGACATAATATTTTGTGATACAATAACAACATGACTTATGAACTCTTGCAATGAGCTTTCATAATCCTGTTTAAACTTTCATATAGAGATAGATGACTACCATTCATAGCGTCATGTAAATATTTTGATTTTTGCAAACGCTAATTTATCTGTTTATTTAATTGCAAACCTCGTAATGATTAAAAAAAATTGTAAAATATTTGTAACTTATTAAATCCGCAATCCTGGATGTTTTGGACTATTGGGGCGAAATGTAGAAAGTATGTTTGGCAGAACCGACTCCAGAAATTCTCTGCCAAACGGTCAGAGTTTTTTATAATCTGATCGCAATCTGAATGAGTGGGCCTCACCCAGCTATATCGGCTGAATGTCTAAATAAATCGGATTATAGAAATTGGTACGTACCCATCACTAAATCTGAAGATTTATGTAAGTAAACACACAAATTTCAAAGCACTTTTCTTTTATCACAATAGGCATACATTATAGCTATAGAACACTAAGTCATTATTAAAAATTTTGTTAACGGCCTTAACATTACAACAACAATAGACACAAATACACAATGGATTGTTCCCGCGTCTCTTACGTTTTATTATACAATATCAACGATTCCATTATATGCAACTCTACTATTAAATGACTAGGAGAAAAACCGAAAGCACTTTACATTCTCTTCCGTTTCGTGCAAGGAAATAATTTTTGTTAAATTTGTTTTTTAAATTATATTTCATTTCAATTCATAAATATACCTTTCTATCATTACTTTAATAATAATTTATAGAATATAATATACTTTTTAATGAACGAATTGTTAGATCATTTCATATCTTGGTTTAATAAGTGTACGTATCTAGAGCATATATAAATTGATTATAACTAGTATTATTGCTCTTGAATGTTTTAAATGATAGAGAAAATTAAAATAAAAACGTACCATTTTGGTCACCTTCAATTCCATCTACATAGATTTTTCTGTACACTCCAACACCTGGAGCTGCAGTGGTTCGCGAGAAACGACGTTGCACAGGTTTTCTGCGAGCTTCTACGACTGAATAAGAATTTCTAACATCTCCTTTTCGTGATCCTTGACAATCTTCAATAGGCGAAATAAAGTGTTTTAATTTATCTTCGGGCACTAAATTCTGGAGACTTGTACCATTTCTTATTTTATCTTTATACAAATCTCTCTTACCATATCTAAATGTCAAATTGTCAAAACTCTTACACGGTGTTAACGAAACTACATTATTATTGCGTATGTCATAGAGCTTTTTGGGATCAAAAGTGCTTATACGGGGATATCGACTTACGAATAAGTCAGTTTTTTTAGAAATAGACGGTGACGCTGATGCTTCTGGTTTATATCGACCACGTTGTTTAATATTCATAATATTTTTTTTGATAACATTTGTCCCTCTTCCTTCAAGGGCATGAATCACATCATTAGATTCTATAAAACCTATAGGATTTAACCCCGTTTTATAAACACGATAGCTGCGTTTATTTCTTCTTTGATTCTGATTATCATCGTGGATGAAACTCTCGTCGTAATGAGGCATATCGGCACAATACATATTTAAATCACTGTGTCACTTCCATTTTAATTATAATTGATAATAATTGAAATGTAAAATATCGTTTTTCTATTTACAAATATTCAGAATGCCTAGAAAAGGGAGTCTGTCCTTTAGAAATCTTCGAAAGTTCACTCAACACAACAAGTTTCTCCTCTGAATATGTAATTATGCACAGTTGTTACAGCGTATTATCAGACACTGCTTGACATTCAAAATCAGATCGACACATAGCGATCATTCAGGAACCGAAATAGCAAAGACGTAAGGTACAATTAGGTCATTATTTATTTACAGTAAGCGTCGTAACGAGCTTTATGTGCACGTCACGTGATATTTTACCAACATCTGTCTAATGTACATTGAGAATATTATTTATTAATTTATATTTTAATTATTATTTTATATTTTAATATAAAACACATATATTTAAAGGTACAATACCACAAATATAAGTAAATTTTCATTCCAATATTCATTGGAGAAACCTTTATTTAAAAGTAGGTATAGAAAGCTATAGCATTTTCACCACAAACATATATTTTAAAAAACTCTAAGCGACTGTATTGACTGACTTTCTCTATGAAGTAAACGCAAATTTCGAATATCACTCAATCACTGCGACATAGACGCGTATTGTAAATAGTAAAATAGAGTCCCCATTTTATAAACAATCGTTAGACGTGTTGCAGTAAATTACGAAAATCCACAGCTTAATCTGTCTAACACTGAGATAAGTATGTACAACAACGCGCACTTTATGAAATAATCTAAAATTAGACGATTTTTTCACAACAAGATCTCAATATGCAGCAGAGCTTAGAGTAGACAAGGTAACAAGGCAGTGAAGCATACTATTGACACAGGATGTCGAATTGCAGATCAGCGAATTAGATACGCGTTAGTAGAACATTGCCGTCGGTGCGACCGACAGCACAGGCGCGACGGCACTGCGCCGGCCTGCTTAGAACCGCTGCTGTCGCACCAACGAGAGTGAAAGTGATAAATCCAAGCATCTCCGCCGCTGCGCCTGCGCTGCACACACCTGTCTTCGCGGATGCTAGTATTACGATAATATATGATAATATATAACTAATGCACGTAACTCGTTACCCCCCAAAACATTTGATTACAACACAACAACACAAATAAAAATACCAATGTATAACAAAATAAAAATATCGCTTTAGGTACTACAGCTTACTACATCATGTTAGCTACGTGATTACTCAAAATAGGATGCTTGCCTCTATTACATCCTACGTGTCTAGCAAAAGAAATCACTATCAAAAATTGAACAAGAATAAAGTAATCTTTACATATAATAAAATTGTAACTAAGTCGAATCTGTACATTAAATATTTTTTGGAAAATCTTATTGAAATAAACATTATTATTGATACAGAGGCCGAATCTATAGTTTTTATTATTTTTGTCTGTCTATCTATCTGTCGGTCTGTTACCGCATCACAGAAAAACCACTGGAGGGATTTTGATGAAATTTGGTGTGGTGATAGCTGGTTATCCGGGTCAACATATAGGATATTTTTTACCGCGGGAAAATATCTCATTTCTGAGAAAAAATAAAAAAAACTGCAATGTAAGAGTATACTAATATGTAAAACCTAAGAATTTGGTTTGTGGTCATCTGAACGCGGGCGGAGCCCCGGGCAATGCTAGTGCTTTTATAAAATTCAAAAATGTGACTTATTAGTATCTGTAAATAGTGTATATATTGTCAAATAAATATGTAATTCTTACTTTGTTAGATAAAATAAAAGTATGCCAAAGAACTGTGTCACTTGACCATTAACAGACCGTCAGGGTTACACGCGATGCAGTGGTAACTGTATTAGACATGCAATATAATTAAATAAAGTAAAAAATAATTAAAACTATGGACTATTAATCTATTTTTTATTGACAAGTACACATATATTGTAGCACTCTAAAAATTGGTATTGTCAATAAACGAATAAGGGTTAACAATGGTACTACATGGCAAGTTGGAAATATGGATATTTCTATTACATAAATTGAATACTTGTGAAATATGTACCTATAGGTAGTATAATTTAAATAAAAGATGAGTACATTCTTTATACCCAAAGGTCAAAGGTGACATATTTACAATAAACTGTCTATTAATTCTAATTTTTATCCTTTTAGTTAAAACGAGTAATATCATAATAATAGCTGTCACATACAGAAGTTATTTATCCCATAATCTATAGTATATATAGATAAATAAAATTAAAGTGTCCGATTGTAAAGTCAACATAACATCTTTTTATTAAATGCATATAAAATTATGTACGGTACTAATAAGAAAAAAATATTTTTTACAACTTTTGTCTATCTGTCTGTCTGTTTGTCCCGGCTAATCTCCGAAACGGCTGGACCGATTTCGACATGACCTTTATTGCTGACGCTATATGGAGTAACTTAGGTTACTTTTATTTTACAAAAAGAATCAAGGTTCCGAGCAAGAAATCAAAACATGAAATTGTGAACAAAATCCCTAGGAACGCACCCGAGCGAAGCAATAATAAATCGCTAATATAATAATATTATAAATATTATAAATGCAAAAGTTTGGATGGATGTTTGTTACTCAATCACGCCAGAACGGCTGAACAGATCTGAATAAAAGGCACAGAGGTACCTAGTTATTTATAGTCTGCAATAGCATAGGTTACTCTTTAGTCTGGAAAAATATACGATTCCCGTGGGATAGACTTGTTTTTGTTTTTCACTAGGGACGAACCCGAGCGAAGCGGGGATGAGTCGCTAGTATGATATTCATATCTCAGGAAGCTAGTTTGTAACTGTTCTATTTAGTTTACTAGTGGCTGAGATTTCGGAGAAAAATATATTGGGATATTATTTATTTTATTTATTTAAACTCATGACATTTTTTAACACATGTAACAACAACAAAAACAACAATAACACAACAAAAACCATGTATGTATGTCTTTCCTGTGCACTGCCTGTATACGAGTACCTATATACTATAGTATTCACGCGGTTAGAATTTTATAGCCTTTCTTTTTGTACAGTTATAGAATTAATCTTCCTTGGACATTATAAATACATACAGTTATGCCATATTATACTATTGCATAAATTTTTTAGTGATTCTAGGAATTTTGAAAATTCTATTTTTAGGAAAATTAGGTTTAAGTGCCAACCTAATTCTCTCTTAAGTATAATTATTATTTACAATAACACAATGTGTTACGAATACGAGCACGTATTTATTAAACTAGAACAAATTCTACAATGATTTTCATAAAAACATTTTAAATCACTAGAAATGGACAAGAATTATTGCAATAAATAAGAAAAGTAATGATTTTCAATTAAACTTTTTCTTCCGATTGCAGAAAGCACACAGGCGCACGCTCGGCCACCGGCTACGGTC
Source organism: Brenthis hecate (assembly GCA_951806755.1). Classification (NCBI taxonomy): domain Eukaryota; kingdom Metazoa; phylum Arthropoda; class Insecta; order Lepidoptera; family Nymphalidae; genus Brenthis; species Brenthis hecate. Next base: position 2,056,855 of record OX638264.1, read on the forward strand.
CAACCAACTCACTTTCCAATAAACTAGCCCGATCGCGATACCTAATCTAACGGGATTGTATTACTCCTAACCTTCTACTTACTTAGTCCAGCCATTGTAGCTGGACATCTTTCAATTATTCTATACAAGCAAAAACTCACGACTTCGTTTGCTTTGAGAAAAAAGAAGAAATAGGATTTCAGTACTACCAAATAATATTTTTTTTTTTAAAAATCTACTAACTGTCATAGTTTGTAATTTTGTATGTTGGGAATAACTTCCGGAAATAATAATCCGATTCTGATATTTACGTATTTTGTACTTTAGTGGACCTCTACCGGGATATCAAGCAAATCAGAATAAATATCACTTAGACAGCATTCTCGGGGCTAGCTACCTAAACAGTTATATAGGTAGTAAAAACTATGTATGACAAATACAGAAGTACACCTAAAAATTTTCTAAAAAAACGCACGATAACATATATCTTCATATCAGTTTTGTATTATAGCAAATTTTGGTGCTTTTACGATTAAACACTCTTTTTAGTAATGACTTTATTATTATTTAAATATACACAATATTAATTATTCTAAAAATAAACTATTGTAACATCACAATAATTAAGAAACGAAATATGTAGGTACAGAAAGATAAACGCTCTTATCAGTATATAAATTTCCATTTGACTGTTTCGTTTACGGGATAATATCTATTAACTTACTAAAACGTGAAATAGCTCTAGAATAGGTATGCTTTGCTTTTTCGACATTTTAACCACAAAAATTTCTAAATTCTTTGAAGTCATTTGGTTTGCTACCTCATGAACTACCATTAAAAATGGTAGTTTAAGTCCATGTAACCTTTGCACGTAGCAGTAATTGCAGCAAGGATAAAGCGTATCTATACTAATATTATAAACAGGCAGTTTATTTGTTTGACCGCGCTAATCTAAGGAACTACTCATCCGATTTGAAATATCTATTTGCATTAGATGGCCTGTTTACTGAGGAAGGCTATATGCTATATATCATCATGCTAATACCCAAGGGAGCGAAGCAGTAAACATAAATGTCAACAAATCGGGCAGACATCGCTGTATAACATAAAGCCAAAGAGTTTTTTTTGTAGATTGAACGCGCGTTAAGCCGCGGGTTCTCCTAGTGCAAGCCGTTCTTACGTAATCTATTCTAATATGTAGAGGTATGTGAGTTTGTGAGGTTGTAGGGGGTAATCTCTGGATCGGCTGAACCGATTTCGATGAAATTTGGTAAGAAGATCATTTGAGACCCTGGGAAGGACATAGGATATTTTTTATCCCGGAAATCATCCCTTAAGGGGCTGAAACTGGAGATGAAAGTTTGTATGGGGAATCAACCTAGGGACGAACCCAAGCGAAGCGAGGATGAGTCGCTAGTATTTTATAAATTATAAGTCGTAATTAGCGATTTCTAACAAAGAGTGATGGATATTTGAGAGCTAAACGTTGGAGAAAACAACTCTAAGATCTATTTTTTCTTTTTTAATGTACAAATTATGAGTTTTAGTGCCATTGTGAATTAAGAAGTTTGTGATGTTGGGCCGGTGTCACGGCTGGCAAGCGTGCAGAATTGCGGTACTCTTATTACTACTTTATTTGGCCAAAATTGTCCTTACGTAATTAATGAATGGCTCTCTGTCAGATATCCGACCGGATAACAAAATAAAGCTGGATACCAAGTATTTGCCGGACGTCCGTTTTACCTCTAGTTTAAAGTAGGTATGTATTATCTGTAAAAACAACTACGTATGTTGTATACTGCTCAAGAATTAAAACAAGAGAAGAAAATAACATATCACTCATACTTTAAATTACTGTTCTAACTTCTTACGGCAAGTAAGAATTTATTTTAAGTCTATATAAAATTAATCGCGAGATATTAAGTAAAAGTTTATTAAAGCAAAGATCAATAAAAAATCTTACAAGTGTCTGACTCGCACACTGGAGGTTCCGTATCGTGATTTTATTCTTATGATAAATATTAATTTACTATGATAAAACTAAAATAAAACATTTACAACAATAATCACAAATATTCAGAATCCTCCCCTTTATAATTCAAAAGTAGAAGACGGGGGGTGGCAAAGATTTTTACGACTTTACAAGCATATTATAATAGCTTGAACGAACAAACCATTTACATACATATATATTTAAAAGACCTATCCAGAGATACCTTTTTCACCACTACTTTACATTATGAAGTGCCACCTCTATTTTTTTTTCTTTAATTTGACTACAGAATTCTGTAGTGGTTTACATGATACACCTACCTACCATTTCAGTAATCTAGCTCCAATAATTTTCGATTAAAATGGCTGTCATGGACAGACAGACATGACGAAATTATAAGAGTTGATATGTTGTATGAGACGGGTTTTAGCCTTTAGGCTACAAAACCCTAAAAACGTACATGTTAATTATAGTATCTTTTAACATGATAATGATGAATAATTTTAATATGATTTATATATTACTAGCAGTACCCGCGGCTTCGCTCGCGCTAAAACTACAAAAAAATCTCAAAAAAAAAGTAGTTTCATACAAACTTTCATCTACTATTTTACCCTCTTACCTATAGGATGAATTTCGAAAAATGCTAAAATACGAATTTATTTAATTTTATCGAAGAGCATTAATACCAAGTTTCAAGTAATTCTGATCATAAATATAATTTTGGATAATATTATACATATATAGTGTTTTCCCGTGGGAATTAGGTAAACTCCCGCGCTAAATAGCCAGTGTAAGTAGCCTATGTCACTCTGCAGCCCTCCAACTATCTCTACAAACAAATAAACAAACACACTTTCACATTTATAATATTAGTATGGATAATGTGATCTCACTAAATCAATAATGCCCATGCATTTTTTTTAAATGCCACCCTGTAAAGTACATACTAGTAAGTACAATAAACGGGAAACTGGTATTATTGTGAGCAAATAGAAATACTTAAAAATTATCATCATTCTAATATCTAATGTATTACAACATTTTTGAATCACGAGAACAAACCATCAAACAACGTTACAATCTGAGCAATTACACATAAGGTCAAAATAATATAAAATCGTTTTAGTGTACCGCAATTCTGCACGCTTGCCAGCAGTACCCAACACCGGCCCAACATCACAAACTCCTTGATGTAGATTAAATAAAATATGATTTCGAGACAAATTCTTTGGATTCGTCGAGCCTTTCACTTTTGTTAGTAAATACGACATTCAACAGATCCTTACGCTACCGATGGAGTCAAGGTAAAGCAATCTAACACCTGCTGTAACAAATGTCCATATAAATCAAGATCCACACGTGAAGAGCGTAACATGCAAACAGACTTTTGCGTAAACTATGTGAATAGCTCAAGCCATTAGGTAATTGAGGAAATAACGACTTGCGTCGAGTGCAAAATTGGTTCCCCATAACGGATCTTCATAAAAGACCTTTATGGCCTTCAACTAGTCGGTAAAGAAATTGTGACACTAATACTTCCTACGTTGATAGATTATACTGCGTTCGTATAATAAAAATAATGAAATTCTTCAAAGATTTGTTTATTTTTTATTATTATCTATATTAGTATAGATAATAATAAATCATAGTTGTTAATATTAGTATTAATTATAAAGGAGAGAGTATTTCGTTATTTTTTTTTTTGTTCATTTGAAAAGCCTAATTTCGGTAACTACCAGTCAGTCAGATTTGAAAACTTCTTTGCTTTTTTTAGCCATTTTATTTAATATGTATGTTTATAACTCAATTAATAAATAAACAACGCGAGCGGAACTCCAAGCCATATCTAGTATTGTACATAATAAATCCTTTTTAAACGTGGCATGCAAACGTTTCAAAGATCTGAACAATTTTTTAATTATTCAAATTTCAAACTACACGACCTTGTTACAATAAATAATAAATTCTGTAGAATTTGTATCCTAATTAGTAAAACGCATGTTTTATATAAAATCTCTAAATATAATAAACGTTTATACGTATATAAAATATAATACGTTTAAACATTAAGGAAATGGAAGCTGGGCATTTGAACTCTTGTCGACAGACGAGATCCCGTTACGTTGCCTTAGCTGTCTTAGCAGATAGGCCAAAGTATGCAGTGTTAGAAACTATCTGTATTCTGCATAATGCATTGTGACTATTATTTTGCGGATGTATTAGATTTTGTTGAATTAAATACTGGTGAACACGGTTTAGTGTAAATTGTTTGAGATATTGGGATTACCCAATGTCACAAAGTGTATGGAAAAATTTACGTCACCTACATTTATAAAATTCATTTACAAATAAATAATTTGAATATATATAATTTAAAATTCTTATTTATATTATAATTATGCCAAAATTGGTTTATTGGTTTTGTCCTTCTTTTATTTAGCCACGGAACGGATTGACTTATGTCCGATTTTACCAACAACCCATAAGCTACCACCTACGTATGGGAACCCTAGCTTAAAAGTCCCCTAAGCTAGCGCCTAAATAAAATTTTGTTTTACGATCGTCTTTAAGCCCATATTTCGAGCACCTAAATTTAGGGGGCCTTTTAATATTTAGGTGACCCCTAATTGTCGGTGAAACAGAAACTGTCCCCTAACAGCCCCCTAACCATGCTTAGGGGATCCCTTAAACTTAGGTGACGTTGGTGAAATCGGGCATTAGTCTTTTCGTTTTTATTAGAGAGTGACAAAGGCACATTTTATTTCGGAACATTTCCATTGTCGTAAGGTATCATACTAGTAGGTCCAACTATATTTTGTACTCAATAAACTTCATATTGAAGTTTAATTTCTAATAGTGCTATTAAATATTCCAAAACTGAACTCTACTACAAAATATGGGCAATATTAAAAAAAATTAGGCCATGTGAGCGAGACGTTATTTGAACAATAAATCTTTTCTTATACTAAACGTAGGATAAATTACTTTAAATGCCATCTTCATTGATTGTCCAATTCAGTTAGTTTTACTAATATTTGCGTAATCCTACTATTTACGCTAATGTTAAAATAATTAGCATTCGATCTATAGCACAGACATTATTGTCTGTGATCTATAGTTACCACAGACAAAATAATTATTTATAAAATATTAAAAATAAAAATAGAAAGATTGATTGTTGAATAGTGAATACTCGACCTCTTTTAATAGAGAGTAGAATATCTTGAACGGCGTTATACAAACTGCTCAATGGTTTTCAAGCGTTAACCGCAGGAATATTAATAAAATAAGTCGGACGGACCGCGCTCCGAAGCGGACTGAATAGCATACATAATATCGCGTCTTCAACCTCAGAAGTAATGTCTAAATGTACCGTTATATTATATTGAGAATAATGAGAATAAATATTATCTATACATATAATAAAATTGTAACAAAGCCGAATCTGTACATTAAATATTTTTTGGAAAATCGTATTGAAATAAACATTATTATCGATACAGAGGCCGAATCTATAGTTTTTAGAATTTTTGTCCGTCTGTTTGTTACCGCATCACGGAAAAACCACCAGAGGGATTTTTATGAAATTTGGTATAATGATATCTGGTTACCCGGGTCAACATATAGGATACTTTTTACCGCGGGAAAATATCTCATTTCTGAGAAAAAATGCAAAAACTGCAATGTAAGAGTATACTAACTGTAAAGCCTAAGAATTTGGTTTTTGGTCATCTGAACGAGGGCGGAGCCGCGGGCAATGCTAGTACACTATATCATTCTATTTTATGTAATTTTATTCTTCCTATGCATATAAATATTCAATTTCAACATAACGTAAACTGTATCTATTATATTATGTAAATTACACTATGCCCAAATAAATGTAAGTATATGTATTTATAGTCCCATACCAATATCAAAGTCGTTTTTAGGTGTGACAAAGGAAAAATTGTTTTCATTATTTTTATATATTATATATGAAGTAAAGATATATATTTATTAAGAAAAGATATTGATATCGTGTTCATTACTACATGTATTTACTATTTACAGCTTTACGCCTTATCTACATATATATACTAGCAAATACAAAAATGTATCCCACAGGAGCAGCACATTTTTTGAGATAAACAGTAGTCTGTGTGTGCTATTCTAGGCTCTTATGGCCGACTTCAACGTCACCTAAGTTTAAGGGATCCCCTAAGCATGGCTAGGGGGCTGTTAGGGGACAGTTTCTGTTTCACCGACAGTTAGGGGTCACCTAAAAATTAAAAAAATAATAAAATGCCACCTAAATATAGGTACTAGAAATACGGGCTCTGACGATGGTAAACGAAATTTAATTTAGGGGCTAGTTTAGGGCAACTTTTAAGCTAGGGATCCCATACGTAGGTGGTAGCTTAAGTGATGTTGGTGAAATCGGGCATTAATCTATTCTTTGTGCCAAATCTCAGTTCAGCCGTTCTCGCGTGAAAGAGCAACAAACATTCATTCTCACAAACGTTAACATTTATAATACATATTTGTATAGATTTCAAATTGTTCATTCTGAGTAATTCCATCTACCTACTACCAGACCAAACCTACAGACGTAAAGAGCTGAAATGTTGACAAACTGGAGTAGGCCATATAATGACATGTTACAATTATTTAACCTCTATTACTGAATTTTAATCAATTCGTTTCTTGAATAAAAAAATTAAAAGGGGGGTTGAAAATAAACAGTACGAAATACAAATTAAAAAAACAGCACAGACAGGCTGCCTAATATATATTTCTCTATTATATCTTTCTACTGATTTATACACTTAAGTGATAAAATAGTAACAGTACCAAAGTGATTTAATATTTTATAGTTAGTATAATAACTATTTGAGACACAATTGAACCCATATTAAGTGTAAAAGGTTTTCGTTTTGTTGTCTGTTTGATCATGAAATCAGTTGGACCAGTTTAAATCTGAGTTTTAGCCTAAGAAATTAAAAGCGTATTGTATATATTAATCTATATAAATAAAACAAAGTCGGGTTTGTTACAGCACATAACTTGAGAACGGCTGGACCGATTTTTATAATCTTTGATTTGTTGAATTTGTCTCCGCCCCGAATAGCAGAATAAATGAAAGGAAAAATAAATGAAAAAAAAAATCAAAATTTACATGGCTAACGCTGGCTAAGGCGCCGCGCCGTCATATTGTCATCGCTCGCGCGATAAGAAATCGTGTGTCTTGTTGTTTTGGAGTGATGCGATCACACTCGAAATGACGAAATATTATTTAAAAAATATTATTTCGAAAAGAATTATCGCAATAGGACATTCGTATGTTTGAACACACGGTCGCACGATCATTTTCGTCGGACGCACAACGCACGAGCGATGGCAATAGGGCGGCGTCTAATAAATAATAACTATTTATATCATTTTCAAACGTAACGAGCCCGAGCGAAGCGAGGGTGAGCCGCTAGAGTATATTATAATATATTCATGATAATCTAATAGAATAACAGAAGCTAAACTCCCTGTTTTACTTTTATACATCTTATATATAAAATTTCCATGTCACAATGTTAGTTACCGTACTCCTCCAAAACGGCTTTACCGATTTTTACCAAATTTTATATGCGTATTCAGTAGGTCTGAGAATCGGCTACTATCTATTTTTCATACCCCTAAGTGATAAGGATAAGGGTGGTCCTCCCAGACCCCACCCCAGGGACGAACCCGAGCGGAGCGATGGTGAGTCGCTAGTTCTTATATAAAAAGCGTCTCATACTCGTATTTAGTGATTAGTGATAAAACTAGAAAGAAATCCACATGCAGGCGGAGTCACATGTGTATGTGTAAGCTATTTGAATAAAAAATAAAGAAGAAAGATTTGTATTTTTGTATGTTTGTATTTTGTAATCAATAAACTCAAAAACTACTGAACCGATTTAGATGAAATTTGGTAAGAAGATAATTTGAGACCATAGGACATAGGATATTTTTTATTCCGAAAATCATCCCTTTAAAGGGGTGAAAATGGGAATGAAGGTTTGTATGGGGAATCAACCTAGAGATGAACCCGAGCGAAGCAAGGGTGAGTCACTAGTATTGAATGTAGCAAAGTATTTACTATATTTGAAGTAATTAATAATAATTAATTTGGTGTATTTTTAAATGCAAAAGTGTGTTTGTGTTATTGTTTGTTATTTCATATCACGAAATCTTCAAATAAACAAGTTTTGTATCAGATATATAGATAAAGACTTTGTTTTATTTATGGAAAAAAAATATTGATAACAATACTATGGGAGAGACTGAGGAGTTATTTGTCTCGAAGGTATAGTTGTTACAGACAGCCTACCCACAATTAACAAAATGAAAATTGCACCAAACACCTTACAATATTTTTTAACTTTAAACATTTTTATAATTTTAATTACTTTTATAATTGAATATTATTTATTTAATTTATGCTGTTATTATTATAATTTTAAAAATATTAATTAGTAATCTATATTTAGTGTTGCCATTATTATATTTATAACCATAAAGAAAAAATAAAAATAAAGTAATAATGATTTAAGCCACATAATTGTTGTATGTGTAATTTAAAAAGTTAAAATTAATTAAGAATAATAATTTTAATTTAGTTGGCTATTATTTAAAAAAGACAAATTACTAAGCAACACTATTACTATATACTTTTACAACTGAAAAATGAAAATCTCCCATGACCATGATTGCTGTAAAGCATTCGAAAAGTCGGGAACCAAAACTCCAAATAAATCTGCAAAAAAATCCGAAAAGATAGTTTTATTTAAAATAACTATAACTTTTATAAATATCCTTTGAATTTAGTTAATTTCTATATTGATATAAAATTAAAAAAATAAAATAAAATTTGACATACTTAATAAAAACATCATCATATATAAAACTCAAACCTGTGATCTTTATTGCAATGCCATATAGCCATTCACAACAATCATGTAGTTTCAAGAGTCAAAATTTTTGTCTTTTCCATAATAGAATCAAATTAATTGTATACAAACAAGATTTAGATCTTGATAAGAATTGTTTATATCTTTAGGCATAATACAAGTCTCAATGATATAATCAAAACTCTTTTTTTTCATAAATTGATTTGCATGGTTTTCATTGTATTAATATTCAAATTAATTACACCAAACTTATCTTTATAAATTACACAACAATATACCATACAAATGAAATACATAATACCAATTAGTAAATATTATTAAAATAAAATCCTAATAGGTATTGTTGTTTTGAAATTTATTTTAAATAAAGATTTTCGCTTTGTTTTTATTAATACCTGTTTATTTCACAAAACCAAAATGATTTAAAATATCAAAAAAGAAACCCAACGCGCTTATTAAATTATGATAAGCATTGATTATAAGTATAATTAAAAACATCCTTGTGACTTAACATAGTTAAAAGAGTTTACGGTTCATTTAAAGGCATTCAAATAATATTAATTAGATAAAATATTTGCCGTAACAAAGTAAAATACTAATGAATATTGAAGATTGAAATGGAATGTAAAATCGCGTAACTTACCTTGTGTGCATCTCTCTGACTTTGGTGTCGAAGTCATCGTTTCAATTTATCAATTCACTGTCATATTAGCACTTTAATGGGGTTTTAAGAAGTTATTTATAAAATTTTAATAATAAATGCTAATAAAATAAGAATCGACCGGCAGCCATATTAGACACCATATTTTATTTTTATTCTGTCAAATCACAAATGTATATATTATGTGTCTTTCTAAAACACACAGCGTTACGATGAAGAAAGCTGTTGTGTGAACCTGCCTTTAATTAAGTATCTATGGTAAAACTTACCTTGTTATCTATGGTTTTATACCTGTCTCTTTCTCTCACCAGCGGGCTTCATCTTCCGTCTCAGAAGCATGTCCTAAAGTTTCATAGCGTTTGTGAATTTTGCCGCGAAGACATAGCAAAATTTTTTAAGTTCATGTTATTCGAAAATACTCTTGGAATACATTAAAATATTGTGTTAAATTATCGCACAGCGTCAAATACGTATACGTATTTTAACTTTTTAACATAAAGTAGTGATTTGTAGTAGTGATGAATTCGGAATATATCGAGGCGGTAAGTTTTGGGGGTGAACAATCTTCGAAAGTTAATACTTCGGATGAAGACCGACTTTCGAACAAAATGAGTTCTCGTGACTCGTCATCTTGTTCACCCTCGGAGGATGAGGAGGGCATAGCATCACCTCCGCCCAACAAAAGACGACAAATGTCTAGTAAGTATATACATTATACAAGTTTAAACATGTTCAAACCCGCGAATAGATACCATTATTTAACAAAGAGGATATAATTATATCTCAAATCTCAATATCTTACAAGCTTACCTATTGAGGTTAGTATGTTAATTATAAACATGTAACATTAATCAATCAATTGGTCTACAACAAATTGATACTCCATCTAGGCACATCTCAGTTTTTATCAAATCCACTAACTTTAGATAAAGATCTCTTAGAGAAGTTAGATAATCTACAAAAATACTGTTTGGAACTGTTGCATCTATTATAAGATACATTTACAATTGTACTGGTTTTATAAGTCTTAAAGTTAATGAAGAGTTATGGCATTTTGATAAAAATAAAGATTATCTTGCCTCCACTGAACAATTAAAATGTAAATCATAAATATTAGTTAATATAATATTAAATTAAAAATTATTAGCCGTGTGATCAAATAACATCTTAGAGCTAAGATAGTTGTTGAGATCAGGCTTATAAGATTTACTAGGTTGGACAGCTGCCAATATTAATTCACACTGTTTGATAAATTTACTAATACATTTGACCCGGAGTCACTATATTACAAAAATTCTGAAACTATAATGCAAATAATCTGGGGTAAAAGGGCCAAGTGCATTGAGGTAAAACGGGACCATATTTTAAAAGAGATTACTAATCCAAATTTATAAAATACACTTACAAAAGTCAAGAATGTCTTTTAGCTGTAAAGCCATGCAGCTTCCTTTAGGTGGCTCTCAGGTGGCTTAGCACGCCTTCTTATGTAAAAAAAAAAATAATTCTTAGAGACACCACAATCTCAAAACAGGAGACATTTTAAATCAAAATCCTAAATTTAATATTAACCAGCCCTTTTGTAGAAATTACACAAGACACACCCCCAAGTAGTAAATAAGATTGACCATCAGGTCAGGAATGTCAGGGGGATTTGCCTAAAAATTAGGTTCATATGTGGCAGCAGCTCGGAGCCAGCAGCTACATAATGAAATTAATAACTGTACTCGAATCCTATTCTCAAAGAAACCTTCTGTACAATTTCTAGTTAACCATGTGTTAAAAAAAATAAATAAAATAAAATTAAATAGAAATAAAATAAAAGAATAATATTTTTTTTTTTTTGCTACCAGGGAGAAGACATGACGGACATGATTCTTCAATTAAAGCAGAGAAATATATTAGAGGCACCTCTAAAAATGAACGCAGGATTCCTTTGTCGGATGATATATTTATATTTTTCTTTCGAAAAGTGAGAAAGTTAGATGGGGGTCTGCGTCCCATCTTTGACCTCGGAGGACTCAGATCTTATGTAGCACTGAAATATTTTCAACTAATTACACAGATAGATATAGCAACATTTTTACAAATAAACAATTAGCTAGTGAAAATAGACTTTCACAAGGCCTATTTTGTTTTACCATTTGGTCTGTCATCAGCCCCTAAGATGTTTGCCACAATCTCAAGCTGGGTTGCGGAAATCCTTTGAGTACAAAGGTGGTGCATATTAGTTTATATGTACGATTATTTCTTGGTCAACCAGGACCAACCAGTACGTGTGTCACAGGTTGCGGAAACCTTGAGAACATTAGAAACCTTGGGATGGCATGTAAACTACACGAAGTCTGTTCTGCAGCCTTCTCAGGGGGTATAATATCTAGGCTTACTAGGGAACACTAAACAAAAGAGAGTGAAACTTCCATCCAAGAAGGCAACAAAAATAAAAATATTTCTTTCCAAGGTTTTGAGCACTGGAAACTGTTCTCTGAGAGTTACTCAGAGTTTATTAGGTTTGCTCAACTTCGCAAACTATCCAGTTCCCAAAGACCGTTTACATGTCAAAGATTACAACTGTTTCTGAAGGAGTTCAGACAAAACCGATTAAGGGAAAGAAAAAGCCTACCATTACCTGTTCAATTAAACTTCAAATGGTGGTTGGCAAATGTGGACCATAGCTCACTGCCAATAATAAAAAAGAGTGTCACTCATTACCTATCCTCAGATCCAGCGGATGCATGCTGGGGAACAGAACTAAATAACATTTATATTTCAGTTAAGTGGGCTCCACATCAATATTTGGCATTCCAACATCAAGGAAAGTATGCTGTATTTGCAAGCATAAATAGTCAGCGTATGACTTTAAAACGGTACATATTCGAATACAATCCGACACTCGGACTCTACCTCAGAAACGAGGGGGGCCACATTCTCTTAAAATAGGCACTTCTCAAATTGGCAACCAGGCTTCTAGATCTCACGGAGAGATTACAAATAACTCTTTCAGCCACTTACCTCCCGGAGAGGTTAAACGGAATCGCGGATCGCCTATCAAGGGACCGCAAAGTACCAGAGTGGCACCTAGTACCCCAGGCAACGGAAGCTATATTCAAAATTTGGGCGTCCCAGACGTAGACTTGTTCGCGTCAAGAGAGTCAGCAGTGTTAGCAAAGTACCTGACATTGGATTCCAGATATGGTTGCGCAATTTTTTGTGACGCTTTCAGCCGTCAAAGATTTCCAGCTGGGCTGGGCATTTTCCCCACCCAGCTTAATACCAAGAGTCCTTGCGCATTTAAACAACGCTAAGGAAGTTTATATCCTAATAACACCAGAGTGGACCAAATGCTTCTGGCTCCCCGACCTGCGGTCGAGAGCGATAACGGAACCAACTCCAATAAAGAACCTGCGGAAGGAAGATCTTGATAGATCGGACTACAAACAACTGGCCCCACAAGTGGACGAGTTGTCTCTAATGGTTTGGAAGATTGGGGGTGGGCTGACCCGATTGCATACTGAACCACAGAGGAACAAATCTTATTAAAAAGTAGCTGGCAGACATCTACTTTAGTATCTTATAAGGCCTCAATTAAAAACGATGGCTATCCTGGTGTTGTAAAAATCATCAAGTTGCAAGATTTTTGGCAAAACTAACTTTAGTAGATAAATTGCCTATAGAACTATAATTTTACATAAATCTGCTGTTTCTACATACTGTACAACATCAGGAGTAGACCTTTCATTATTATTCAGGTTTTAAAAGCCATTTCTCTAGCTAAACCTGACGTAAAGAAATTACAAATATGGGACACAAAATTTTATATTATTGGTTAATGTGTACTTTAAATTCTGGTTCATTTATTTGATATTTTCAGGCGAACAGCCTTGATACTTTTACTTGCTTCAGGTCGCAGAATTCATGACCTAACCCTCCTGGATGACTGTCCAGAGAATCTTATTTTTAAAGATAATAAGGTAATTCTGTGGCCTAGACTTGGGTCAAAGACTGACAATCAAGTACACAGAGAATCAGGTTGGTTGCCGCGGAGGCATCCAGATCCTCATGTTTGCCCAGTCAGACACATTAAGGATCTTATAATTAAATCTCAAAGTAGAAGGAACTCAGGTAAGAACATTACAAGCCTATTCTTTTTTTCTGTCAAAAAAGCTAAGGCCAGCCTCAAAGACTGTGATTGCAGGTTGGATATGTAGTATTTTTAAAGATGCCCATATTGGTACCCTCCAGGCAGTATCAGATCAGTTGTTGCCTCAAGGAGCTGGTTTAAGAATAGACCTGTATAGGAGATACTTAATAGACGAAACTGGAAAAGCATTGAGACATTCAGAGAGTTTTACTGTCGGCCAGTAAACAATAAGGATTATGTTAATTCCAGTGTTGATTTATTATGTACAAATGTTACTAATATATATAAGGTCTCTTGGCAAATTTTCTTACTGTTAAGAAAATAGTATTAAATAAATACGGTGAAGGAAAAACATCGTGAGGAAACCTGCATGTCTTAGAGAACTTAGCAAGTTTTCGAAAGATATGTGAAGTCCGCCAACCCGCACTTGGCCAGCGTGGTGGACTATGGCCTGATCCCCCTCGTACTGAAGGGAAGCCCGTGCCCAGCAGTGGGACGTTAAAAAAAAAAAAAGGGCTGAATACAAATAAGAAAATAGTTAATTTAAATATTATTTATTAATTGATAAATATATATTAATTTTTAAATATTATGTCTCTCTATTATATATATCTTAGTCATGATGACTAGCATTTAATGAAAGAACTGATTTATGTATCTTTGATATTATTATTATTTAAGAATTACTTTTATTGTTGATTTTAAAACTATAGAGTAACAGAATTACTTTTTATTTTAATACACTATTGCTTTTAGTGTTTTGTTGATTTTAAAGATTTTATAGATTAACAGAAGTTGTGACTTATAAGTTATTAAGTGTTGTTTATAATGTTATTTTAGTTTTATTAGATAATTAAACTGATTTTCTTTAAAACAGTTTTATAATTTATTCTCATCATAGCGTTTGTGTTTACCACCAGCAGATACCAAACAGGTCTTCATCGTAACGCTGTGTGTTTTAGAAAGACACATAATATTACTGTTTTGCATTACAACAAAACAGGTATTATGTGTTGAATAAAACACACAGCGTTACAGCAATGTTCTTGCTGGTGAGATGAAGACTCTATGAAACTTTAGGACATGCTTCTGAGACGGAAGATGAAGCCCGCTGGTGAGAGAAAGAGACAGGTATAAAACCATAGATAACAAGGTAAGTTTTACCATAGATACTTAATTAAAGGCAGGTTCACACAACAGCTTTCTTCATCGTAACGCTGTGTGTTTTATTCAACACATAATACCTATTTTGTTGTAATGCAAAACAGTAATATTATGCCATAGCATAATCTAAATACCGAAAAACAAATAAACTTATCTTGGATCTCATAATTTGTCAGAAAAAAATATATAGGTATTGTAAATTTTAATATAAACGGTGATTTATTGTTTTAAAATGCTGCTTAATGAACGAGCACATTATCCCTTAATGATTCTCTTAAACTCATCAATTCAAGTAATTATCTAATTAAAGGCGACATGAAATTAACTAAAATATTTTAAATCATAAGATGAAGTTTTCTTTTATTTTTAAAATTATAATAATAACAATACCGTGTACGACATTTTGGTATATTATCTGCAGCAGCTTTGAATTCTGTAACGACCAGTGTTGGATTTCGTAGTATAATTATACTATTTGTACCATTATTTCATAGTGTGTAGTATGTAGTATCGTATTGCCACTATACTACGTAAAAATACCATAATTTTATCTTTACGTCGACCGACTTGTATTATTGGTGAGTACTTTTACTTTTTAATATTAACTCTACAATCTCGGGAATTTCTGAACGTGCACGGCAACACCAAACCACGCACTGACAAGGTAGGCGGGGATTCCCCATGTAATGTTAAATGTTTTACTATTCCATCCGTTCTGACAAAAAGGATTTATAAATAAATGCGAGAGAGACGATATCATGTTCAAAGCAATATTTTGACTAAGTACAAAACTTGACAGTGAATTGTTGCAGTATAGATACATAATTATAAACTAGTACAATATTGTAGTATGTGACGTGTGTACATTATTGTTTCTTACGCTTTGACAATTTTGAGAATAAACTATTTTATAATCGCAATTTGTAAACATGAGTGAGAGTGAGGGCGAACCAAAGTGCGGTGTTTCGACGCCAAAGAAAAAACGCGTTGATAGAGGCGATTTAAAAGTGAAGGAAAAACATAGACAACAAAAATACAGAGTCGAATGGGAGAGTGATCCAAAATTTAGTAAGTGGCACTCGTGATCCTCGAGATAATTTCAAAGCACGATGTAAAGTATGTAATGTTTCAATGATGGCCGCAAAGCATGTTTTATCAACTCATTCTGAGGGGAAAAAACACGAGAAAAAATTATATTCGTCATCAAAATTGTATATTGAAAGAAGATTTGTTTTACAAATCTTTTTCCACTGTTTTTTTTTTCTCTCTTTTAATTTTAATACTTATACAAGTTTATTCAATACAAAAACGCCGTAAAACGAAACATGAAAAACATGAAACGTCAAACGTAGTATAATTTTGGACAAGTAGTATAATTTTATTCTCTGTGTACAATATTTTTTTGAGGCTCTGGATCCAACCCTGGTAACGACACCACAGATGAATAAAACAACACTTTGACATTTAAATTTGAACATGGAGTGTTTGACACGGTGCCAGGATTGAGTATTAGTGAAATATTTCCAAATTTATTTTTAAATAGTGTTTGCTCCGTGTAAAATTATGCCTGTACAATAAATGAGTGTATATTAATATTATTAATTATTGGAAATAATTGTGTAGTGTTCTGCAACGCGTTTAATACGACGTAATCATGGCGGACCCTCTTAGTTTACTTCGTCAGTATAACGTAAATAAAAAAGAAATTATAGAACGTGATAATCAAATAATATTTGGCGAATTTTCGTGGCCTAAAAATGTGAAGACTAACTATCTTATGTGGAAGTAAGTACTCTTTGTTTCTTTTTAAATTCAATTATTTACTCTATATGAATTTTCACTAAATAATGTTTTTAATTCGAAAACAGATCTGGAAAAGAAGGAAGTGACAAGGAATATTACACATTGGAATGCTTGCTGTTTATTCTTAAAAATATACACTTAGCTCATCCAGTTTATGTTAAGCAAGCAGCTGTAAGTAGTGTTTTATGTGGATGAGGTTATAAGTTTTTATAAAACTTTTGATTTATTATTTCATTACTTTCGTATTGTTTGCAGGCCGCAAACATTCCACCTGTTCGTCGTCCTGATCGTAAAGAACTGCTGGCTTATTTAAATGGTGAAACTGCAACTTGTGCATCTATAGATAAAAGTGCTCCACTAGAAATATCAACCCAGGTTTCTTAAATCTTTCTAAATCATATAATTTCTGCCTTATAAATATGGTATTAATTGAATCATGTAAATTCAGGTCAAACGCACACATGATCATGATGGAGGTGAATCTGCAGCTAAAAAACCTCGCATTGAGGAGACACATGTACAAAAAGTACGAGAGCAATTGGCAGCTCGTCTTGATGCACCGAAAGAAGCTTCAGTCACAGTTGATAATATAAAGTAATTTATAATATATTTTTAAAACTTTTATGACTTTTTAAATTACATTCAGTCTTAATTAATAGTAATTGTAATTTATTAGGCAGAGCACAGCATTTTCTTATTAATGTGCTTATGATTTGAAACAAAATTATAAAATTAAATAAGGGATATCTTATTGCTGTATTATTATTTATTAGTTCTAATTTTTTACATAAAATTTTTGACTTCAGTTGCTTTGGTTTCCTTTTAGGTCACTGTCGGAGGCTATGTCAGTGGAAAAAATTGCTGCCATTAAAGCTAAGCGTTTAGCAAAAAAAAGGACAACTATCAAAAGTAATGACTACTCTGACACTTTAGGTGTTGTTGGTTCTGATCTTAGAGCCATCCTTGACTATGATGTTGATCTTACCAAAGATATTATTAGTCGGGAGAGGCAATGGAGGACTAGAACTACAGTATTACAAAGCAATGGAAAGGTTTGCTATTTGGGTTGACATTATGCATTAGATAAAAAAATCTATTAGTTTATAATGATACTGCTTGATATGAATATTAGTCCAATCGGAATCCGATTTGGCAACAAAATATTGAAAACCTAAAGTTTTATGATCTTAAAATGTTAGCAGGTATATAACAAATATACATTCGTAAAATCCCCCCAATGCCCAGCTACACTCGAGAAGTAGGGGCATCCCCCCAATATTCCCAAAAAATGGGGGTATGCAAAGTGTTGAAAAATAGTTTTTTTTCAATTTCCGGTTTTCTGTGACGTTCTATCGAAATTATATTTTACAAAAGTTGTAGGTCTAGTAAAAATCTATAACTTTTATAAATAACACTTTTTACAATAACCTCAAAGTTTTCGAGATATGTATTTGCAAAAATGTCAAATTTTATTTTTTTCTTGCTTTTTTATTTTTAATTTCTAGAATAATCTTTTATGAAACTAAGCGAATGTAATCGATATAAGTAAAAAAAATTGGAATTAAATTGTGTAGCTATTTCTGAGAAAAGTATGTTTTATGGTCTCGAGAGGCTGAAAATCACCCTCAACTTCAAGTTGATGCTTACATTAAAGCATGTTTTTTTTATATTGAACAATATTATCTTGTTTTTAGACTTTTGCAAAGAGCATTTTAGCCCTATTGGGTAGTATAAGAGCAAGAGAAGAAGGTAGACCCGGAGTGCCTCGGCCTCCACCAGTAGTAATGCCCCCACCGACTACAATCCCTGCACAACAGACCCAGTATAACAGATACGATCAAGAAAGATTTATTAGACAGAAAGAAGGCATGTATTATGTAAATAATAATAAAAAATGTTTAAAAAAAGTTTTGTAATTAGATTGCTCATATATCAGCATTCTCATATACAAAAAAATTATTGTAATATGTATATTTATATGGCTATTCATTTTCGATACCTTATTTCAGAAACGGAGGGTTTTAAAATTGATACTATGGGTACATATCACGGTATGACCCTGAAATCGGTGACAGAAGGACCGAGCGCGCCGGCGCCAGCGCGTGCCCCGCAGACACCAAATCACCCACGACAAATGCCCCGTAAGTATTATTATATTCTTCATTATTATTCGATTTTCGAAATAAAATATTGTTGATGGAATCTTGTGATTGTCAGGTGTAAGTGACATTCATGTTCTATATTCGATTATCAATGCACTATATAAAAATCCATACAGTATGCAATCGCCCATTGATTATAACAGAAATACTGTCTTACATTTGTAAAGCGGACCCGAGACGATCAATCGCAAATGTCAATGTGCTATGATATTGTCGATTGCAATTGAAGTGCGATAGGTGCAGTTTTTAATGTGTTTACTACTGAACCGATTTAGGTGAAATTTGGTAAGACGATAGTTTGAGACCCTAGGAAGGACATAGGACACATTTTATCCCGGAAATCATCCCTTAAGGGGGTGAAAATGGGGATGAAAGTTTGTATGGGGAATCAACTTAGTGATGTGATATGTTCGCAGAGAACGGGCCCGCGTCGACGCCGGGGCGGCGCGAGCTGCTGCCGGCGGCGGCGGCGCGCGCGCCGGCGGGCGGCAAGCGGCCCTCGCGCACGCCCATCATCATCATCCCCGCCGCCGCCACGTCGCTCATCACCATGTACAATGTTAAGGACATGCTACAGGAGCTTAAGTGTGTATTGTTGTTGTTTTGTTTTATTTTTAATGTAAACGTTTGTTTGTATACGTTTGTTACTCTTTGATTCTGAAATGGCTATATGGAAGTATGTCCATATTTGGATGAATTTTAGTACACAGATAAACATAAATTGTACGATAGATGTTTTTGCCGTTTTATTATTTGGCTACGGACCGTCGAGTTTATATGCTGTAAAATCGGCAGATTAATATAAAATTCTTAACATAAAAAAATTGATCTGGGCTCAACAAACCCAGAATTTCATAATCTGGACAATAAGTGATTTAGCCAAGCAATAATAGTTTTATCAAGAAATACTTAGAACTTAATCTATTAAAAGTAAAACATAATTGTTTTCTTTATTTGCGTAGGGATTTTATAATTGTGTTACTAATATTACAAAAAAATAATTTTAAATACAAACTGGCACTGCCCGCGGTTCCGCCCGCGTTCAGATTACCAAAAATCCAAATTCTTAGGTTTTACATATTAGTATACTCTTACAATGCAGTTTTTGTATTTTTTCTCAGAAATGAGATATTTTCCCGCGGTAAAAAGTATTCTATATGTTGACCCGGATAACCAGCTATCATCATACCAAATTTCATCAAAATCCCTTCAGTGGTTTTCTTTGATGCTGTCTGTTAGACAGACAGACAAAAATTCTAAAACTATAGATTCGGTCTCTATATCTATATAGATAATAATGTCTATTTCAATTAGAGATATATTTAAAGTACAGATTCGACTTAGTTACAATTTTATTATATTATGTATAGATAAAATAAATAAAAAAGGATTAATATAACAATATTTAACAGATTTGTGCCCGTGGAACAAAAGAAAGCAGAAGGAGCTGCTCGCGAAAATGAAGTATTATTACAAAGAAGAAAAGGACCTACAGGAGATCAAGTTCCTAACAATGCTACTACAATAACGGTATACATAGTCACAATATATATTTTAAAACATCTAACTGATTAAACATACACCTTTTAACCTGTCTTTAAGGTAAATTTATACTTAATATTATAAAGAGATAGTTTGTTTGCTTCAATACACTAATCTCAGGAACTACTAATCCAATTTGAAAAATTCTTTTTGCATTAGATAGCCCGTTTATTGAGGAAGGCTATAAGCTATATCATATAATAACATACAGTCTATCTATTCCATACTAACTGTTAAAATGTACCTAGGGATGAAGTGAGTCACTAGTAATGATATAAATAGTTAAACTCGTTTCAATTAATTGATAGTAGCAGCAGTGTACTAAAAATTGTATCTTTATATTGTATTATCTCGCAAATTTATACAATGGCTATGTTCAAAACTTATAAAATAAAAAAAATACACGTGAGCAAAGTCAAGCTCTGTAACTAGTATGTTCACAGGTGCCATATCGCGTAGTAGACAACCCTGGCAGGTTGTCGGCTGCGGAGTGGGACCGCGTGGTCGCAGTGTTCGTGCAGGGGCCGGCGTGGCAGTTCAAGGGCTGGCCCTGGGACGGCAACCCTGTTCAAATATTTGCTAATAGTAAGTGCTGTTTGTATTGACATTTTGTCGCCTTATTGCTTATTTGTTCAAACAACCCATGCTTGTTTGTTAAAGTACAGTAAACAGTTTTTTTTTAAACAAAGTTTAATTCCTAATTTTTATATACACACATATATTTATAGATAAAAAAAATGTTACTGCCTTATTAAAGTAAAATGTGTATTTAATACCGATAGAATTGACATTTAAAAGTCGACAATTCTGTATTAAAAAATCTCTTTAGATAAAGTGGTTGTTTGGACAAATAAACACTGAAGTGATATATATTTTGTGAACTTAATTAAATAGTAATAATAATTGAAAATGATATGGTGTCACAAAATGCAGTTACATGGTGAGTCCTTCGCCCAAGGTTTTTATATTATATAAATGAAAATATACTTTAATCAATAACTTCAATTATAACATTTATAAGTAAATATAAGTAGTACAAGTGTATGTTGAAGCTACCATCAGATCTGAAGGCACTTCTGCTGAATAATGATAGCGAGAAATTCATTTGCTATTTTTAAAATAATATTTGCTTACTAAAAGAATAAAATAATATTGTATCTATCCTATGTGAGTATCAACTAGAATTAATAATCTCGCACATTTAAACTGCAAACTATTGAGTAACAGATTAAGATGCTTTGCTCAATAATATACTTTTAGTAATTAACAATGAGCAAATATAATAGATATTTTTAAAAGTCGGTCAATAAGTATTATGCGATACGTGCAGTCTGCGCCTTCCACCTGAAGTTCGACGAGATGAAGCTGGACGCGAACGTGGCGCGCTGGGCCGTCACCGTGCTCAACCTCAGCCGCACCAAGCGCCACCTCGACCGCGCCGCGCTGCTCGCCTTCTGGGAGACGCTCGACAAGTCAGTACACGCACGCATACACTATTTTAAACTACACACACACTATGCACCAGTGGCGAAGGCCCCATACGAGACGATTCCCACCGTCTTACCTTTCACAGATCCAATGATACATCATTCATTATAAATATTTATTATTTGGTAATTCAATTTTAATACAAATACACATATGTAATAAAAAATCAAATTATTATTACTATGTCAATTTCTGAAAATATGTATAATATAACGCCTACAAAAAATAATAAGCAGCAAAAAATCATAATCACGCATGAAGCTCCAAATTGCTTAAGGCGTTTCTTCATAGAAATGCAACGATAAGATGTTGTATTTTAGCTTACCATATTCATACTGAATTGTGTTCCATTTATACTTTTGGTTTGAACATTGTCACATGGCGGCATCCATTTTTAGCATCTTACGTATGCGCACTGATCAATTTTTTTTTCCTTGAAAAGCTGCTTCTGAACGTCTTATTCTGCTTGTGATTGGTCAGAAATTACAAAACGTGACTAATTGACAAGCGAGGCGAGCAAATTTTAATATTTAGACAAAAAAATACAAATTGATTTGGCAAATTGTTATTTGTTTATAAGTGCATTGTTTAAAGTATTTTTTCCTCTTATTGAGTTTTAACTTATGTTAACGTAATATAGACATTTTGTGCTGTGTTTGTTTGTGGAGTATGTTTATTTCATATTAATTTCGGTGAGTTCCATTAGCCATTACAGCATTAATTTGCATACCATCTCGCGGTTGAATTCTAAGAAATTAATTGTTAACCAAGCGACCTGTGGCTCGGCAGTCAGAATATGTAGTGTATATAAAATTCTTTCGATTAATATTGGACAACAATTTCGTTAAAAAATTGTCTCTGATATGAGAAATAAGAAACATAAAGCGTTGTTTACTGAGCGTGCCTTTGCTGGCAGCTTTGAGACGCTCTCTGAACCGCCTTGTTGTGCCCCGCACATTGTGGTACCTATACGTAGCCCATAACCCCCTCTTTCCGATGGCAGCCGTAGTTAACATTTCCTGCTGGCTACAAGACGAGCTGAGACCGACATATAGATTTTTTTTATATTATACACTTTCTGGTTATTATTTCATATAAATTTTGTCCAAATTACACATATTTTTATTTAAATAGTTCGGTCGGAATAAATTCTATAAACACACTAGCGACTCACCCTCGCTTCACTCGGGTTCGTCCCTAGCTTGATTCTCCATACAAACTTTCGTCCCCACTTTCAACCCCGTAAAGGATGATTTCCGGGATAAAAAGTATTCTGTGTCCTTCCCAAGGTCTTAAACTATCTTCTCACCAAATTTCATCTAAATCGGTTCAGTAGATTCAAAGATTACCCCCTACAACGTCACAAACTCACAACCTTACCTCTTTATAATATTAGTAGGTATAGATTATAAAATCACGGCGCTATCACGTGTGAATCGTGGGTTACACCAAATAGAAAGGAGCGAGAGCGGCTATTATAGTTATAAATATTTTACATATTTTAAAACTTATTAGTAAAAATAGTAATCTTTAAAGATAGCAACGGAAAGAATATCTTATACCTATATGATTTTTCAGACAATAACAACGGTTACTATGGCGACCTAATGCTATTCTAACAATCTATATCGTTATGGTCCACTTTTCTGACCTGATACGTATGTTTCGGTTTGATTTTAAAGACGTTTCACGTTAAAATATGTAAGTGACGCCTTACATTGGCAAGCAATATTATGAGATGCTAAGTTTGACGCAAGCAAATAAGCATGCGCAATTCACGGGTATGTTGGAAAGAGCCGAAGTTTGGTGTATAAACATTTGCAGCTTTACACTGAAACAGGCGAAGTTATGGCGAAGAATGCTGGCAATTAATAACTTTATCTCCTTAGATTGGCTAAGTGCCAATCTAAGAAGGTATGATTTTTTTTTATTTGACAGTTACGTATAATACATGAGAGTTATTGTTTTCTTGTATAAGTTAATCAGTTGCGCTGTTTCTGAGACGCTTTTGCCCAAACTTACATGGACACTAATGCCATTTATTCAAAAAAAAAACCTAATAGATCAGAAACTACAAATAGAATTGATAAACTTTTTGAAGTTGGTCAAAAATAAATATTGCTCGTGAGCGTTTACTTCACCATATCTCTTACATATAAAAATAAAATTATACAAAAAAAAACGCGAATAAAACAACAGATTCATTGGGTTTTCTTTACAAAATGTATAATACTACGCTTTGTGTTGCTCAGGTTCTAAATATAGCCCGTGCGTCCTGTAGTAAATTTTATGTTGCCACACGTTAAAGAGTATTAATTTAAAAGAAAAATACAATAATTTTTCTTTTCTACATCCAACAATGCATCGAAAATTTGTGTTAGTTGGTCCCGAATGTGTTAAAAACTATTTGTTGTACCTATTTTGAGCTACCCACACTATCTGATACATGCAAAACTAGGTAATCCATGAAAGTGCAGAACTACAGGCTTAAGGCTAGTGTCGCATAAAATGATATTTACGAACGTACCATTTCGTTTACAATCGATCGATCATTGTACGCGATGCTCTATTGATTATAAATAGCTTGGCCCTAGTGCAGAGAGGAAGTACTGTATCGTCATTGCGTGTAATGCAGTTTTGTATTTATAAAGATTAAACTAGTCATGTGATTGGTCGGGCAACGCGTCCATGTTATTGTTATGTACTCGTCATCACAAGAAGCTAGAAACAAATAATATTCATTACGTTAATGCATTTTTCTTTTAATTTAAATAATGTAGCGATTTTTTTTTTTTGCACTTTAAATTTTGGAATTTATATTGAAGTTTTGTTATGTTAATTCAACATTATTTAATACTAATTATTTACGATATATCAAAAAGCATACATCCTTCAAACTTGCAAATAGATCACTCATAAGGGAGTAGATATTTACTAATAAAAGATAGGTAAACACTAGCGTATTCTATATATTACAATAAATAAACATCCGTTAACTCAAGTTTATGTAAAACTCAAGGATAACCATCCTTTTCGTGTAATATGCTCATAAATTTAAGGAGAATAATTCTTAGAAGGATTTTTCGATGATGCTTATCGCATAGTTAATGTTTTATTGTAAATATTTCTTACTAATCAAAACAAAATGTAATCGTTTTTGTTTGTTGCAGGCACATGATGAAGAATAAGCCACACCTTAGGTTCTAAGTTTGTTGTAGCATATAGAATTTTATCCTATAGACTATTATATACCGTGTGAATATCCAAATGCCTTAACGCAATGAGAATCTAAGTCAAGTCGTACCATTTAAACAATATTTTGGCACATATATGTATGTATGTATGTATGTATGTATGTATGTATGTATGTAAGTATATAATATAATATGTATAGATATTGAAACTCGAATGATGCATTTTTTCTATTTTAGTACAGATACTGCCTTGACGATTTTAATTATTTAGAAATGATGAATCCTTTTCATCATCTTATTCAATAACACTAATAATGAATTCGTTATATTTTCTTAACCATTAGCAATATAAATATCATAATATAGATTGTTCTCGCTCGCTATATTGAACCTTATACATTTAGGTTAGTATGAATTTTAAACCTGTGATAAATAATACTTACATATATTAATAGTGATGTGTATGTTGTCATTTTATATATTCCTTGTAATATCTACGAAATTAATTAGATCTTTGTATTTTCTATAAGGTTCATTATTGCGATACGCGAATTCTATTTAACAGGCCAATGTCATTGCAATACTTACGAAGATATAGTTACATTATACGGTTTTGTGATAACGTAAGAAAGAAGGACTTATAATGTAAACTACTAAGCATATTAAGTGTGTAACCGTCCTAAAATATGTATGTACAATGTATGTATATATTTATGTATGTCTTTCTTATGATGAATCGTATAGTGTAATTGTAAGTTTTTAACACTAAACACATGTTTTCTCTTATAATTAATAGTACTTTATGTTCATTTAAATATATTTCTTTCTCATAAAAAAAATATTATTGTGACTGGAAAAAGTTAAATCTCTTACAGTTATTATTGATCGTGTGGAATTTCGATGTAATTTAGTTTTAACACAAATAAAATTTGAAATATTCAAACATATACAAGAGCTACCTCGAATTCCGAAAAGATATAATTACACAAAGCTAGTTTATTATCAACACCGCGACAAATACGCTGAGTATTCAAAATATAACACATAGTTGGTTCATGATTCACTGAATGTTGAGTTAGCAACAAGTATGTATATAATATATATGAAGCGATTCTTTACGATAGAATTTCAATTGGCGTGCGGACGTTTACGGTTCTCGTAACGAGCCTTAATCGAATAAATCATCCTTCAATTTTAGGCCGAAGCTTATTGTATTTATTGTGTCGCTCCAGCGACGTGTCCCATCCTCACTATTTGTTGGGTCTTGTGAAATAATATCTTCAGCGCAAAACGGCCTAATCCACAACTTGCGTTCTTAACCGTTGTAAATTACGCAGTATTTTGCACATACCCTATTTAAAAACTCCATAGGATCTCATCAAAAGCGACAAAAGCCACATAGAATATCGTGAACCAATAAATATTTATTGGTTTCTATGTGGCTTTTGTAGCTTTTGATGATATCCTATTGGGAGTTTTTCAATAGGGATAGTTGAATATTATCATGTTAATATTAACATATTTTTATTATAGTAGATAGAGTCCATAATTTCGATAGACTCTTAATTGTTTATAAACTTCCGTCACTTGTGCTGATAGCATAAAATTATGTACCAATTTTATAAAATTATAGACAATTATTACATATAATATGAGAAAAATGTATTTGTTTGTATAGATAGTAGCTTTTATACTAATTACTAGATATTTGAATTATAAAAACAATAAAATTTCCTTTTTTTTTCTATTTCCACAGCCAAAATATTTTGTTAAATGGTAACGAGATGTTCAAAGATCTGTGATCTTTGTTTATTGACAACAATAAATTGTTGAAGATTTTTCTTTTATTTTTCATTTACACGCCTCAACCTCGATCCCAAGCATTATTTTTAAGAGTAAATGGAACATTAGAATATTTTACATACAACAGTTTTAGTATAAATCTCAGGATGTCTCGTATGAAGGTCATCAATTTGGTTTTCTTACAAGTTCTTAGTATTGGTAATGCCAACTAAAACAGCGAGAATTGTTTTCAATTGTCTTTATTTAAAATTTCATTTAATTCAATGGTAGTGTATAACAATAAATAAATCTGTTCTCTATTTAGAGATAAGTACATAGGTTATTTTATGTAAGTATAGGTATTTGATATTTTAAACAGTAGGTACACAAAATAAAACCATCAGTTTTACCCATAGCTATCACATCGTTGTTGTGTACTCGTGTGCCCGATTTATAAAGTATGTAGACATAGACAGTAATTGATATATGTAGACCTTACAACTCTACAAGACAGTTCGATAGAATGGGGGCAATTTAATAGAACAGCTAAGCTTCAATATCTTGGATATATAATAAGCTACTATTTTAAGTACGTCAGTCATCTACTGCAACTGCAAATTAAGTATCGTTTATGAATAGTTTATACGAACTAGTTTTCGCTAATGTTTTATAGAAGAAATACAGATGACCGACTTATCGTCCTAAAATATTTACATTGCACTTTTCGTGAACTGAAAGCTACAAAATATCTCCTAATATAAAAAAAGTAGATCAAAAAACCAACAAAGGAGTCAGTTTCCCTCTGCCCCGGTAAGG
Organism: Brenthis hecate; assembly: GCA_951806755.1. Classification (NCBI taxonomy): domain Eukaryota; kingdom Metazoa; phylum Arthropoda; class Insecta; order Lepidoptera; family Nymphalidae; genus Brenthis; species Brenthis hecate. Next base: position 2,084,506 of record OX638264.1, read on the forward strand.
AATGATAGGACCAATTTTTACCGATCGCAAAGATATGCTGCCTACTTGTAAAAATGTTAGCCAAACCACACTTTAGTCTTTAAAATGGGATAGAGTAACGATTAATATAATCACTTTTGCCATAAATAACCCCACATCTCATTTATTTTACATAAATTCTTTTAAAAAATTATTGTTTTATTAAACTTTAAAAAATGTAATCAATTACAAAATATGACGTTGTAGATATCCATTTATTTGTCAGTGCCAATATATGTGGGGCGCATTAAATTAGTTACCTTGAAAAATTATAAGTATAACATTTTCATAAATTCTATTCTCTCGTCAGATTCACTGAAATTAACATTAATAAATATTTAGTTTATTTCGCTACCTATCCCCTGTAAGTAAAGATATTGCGAAAGAAAATAGTAAAAGTAAATAAACACAATTTTCTTATTTCTAAACTAAGGTGACCTACGAATGAGATGAAGTCTATAGACTATGAGTTTAGCACAATCACTCATAGTGATGCGAAAAGGGCTTCGAGCCTAGAGATTTGCCACAGTATTCTCATAAACATATTAATTTTTCAAAAAATTGTACTAACAATATGAATACATTTCCCAATAATATTTTATTATTTAATAAACTTAGTAGAAAAAAATAAATTTCATTGTTTAGAATTAACTTGGCAGTTCTGATAACCTCGTAATTACTACTTGGCGAAATCTCACTGCAAATGCCCACAGGAATGATTCGTGCAAACTAATGAAATGAGACATGAACAATTTCTATCTAAGCGAAAATAAAAGCCTTAAACGGCTCCGATAAACACATTTGGGAACACTATATAGTCACATGTAAACGTAAGTATTTATATATAATATCTAACCATTTCATAAGATCTTTAAAAGTTAAAAAATACAAAATAACAATATGAACTATTTAATCGATAATATAATTTTTAATTTTGTAAACAATTATCATAAAGTACAAAAAGGAACCTGTTACATCAGTCAAAAAATAAATCATCAACATACTGAGCCGGACTACGTTTTAATAGTAGATTCCTTACACTTAACTGCTTAGTATTTTATAGTTGAATTTATGACCCAATCATAAAAAAAATATTTTGGAAAAAGCCAAACTTGAAATTTCTAAATTGCTTTTTTATAGTCCGGCGCGACTAATATTCGAAGGTGGTCGTCGTTGGCACCACTTCCAGCACCATTTGCAGAAACACTGTTATTTTATCTGTAGAGAAAATATTGTTATTTAATGAGATGAAATTTTATTGAAGTCTTTCTTTGATAAAATCTCAAATTTTAGTCTTATATTTATTACATTTCGCTATAAAACGGACCAAGAACTTCATGTAAAATTTATGATAGTTTTGTTAAGGTTATGAAGTTGTTTAACGATATGTTCACACTTATACCAGATCTGGACATTATTGATATCAAAATAAATGAATTTAAGGAAAACTTGATTTTCCACTTTGATAAAAGTGATCGTAATTTATAATTGTATTTTTCCCCCGAATATAAATAAATAAATAAAGGTTCACTAAACATATGGAACTCACCCATGAAGGGCAGCGAGTAGCCCCACTTGACGAAGGGCACGTAGACGAGCAGGCCGGCGAGGATGAAGGCGCCCGCGTACAGGTACTCCCACTGCGGCTTGTCCGCGATGGGCGCCACCACCAGGTACGCCGACACGAGCAGCACGATGTACGGGATTATTATTGGCACCTGATCGTTGTTACACATCGTTAGAAATCATCATCATATTACAATTCAAACCTTTTTGAAGATATAATAAACTTTACAATACCATATTTACTTTAATAATATACTGTTATAGTAGCTTATCTACATATCTTAAGAAAATTCCAAATTAATACATAACCTAAATAAAGAAGTCTTTCCCATATGGTAAATAGGTCCATATGTATTTACTAGCATTGCCCGCGGCTCCGCCCGCGTTCAGGTGACCAAAAAACAAATTCTTAGCTTTTACATATTAGTATACTCTTACACTGCAGTTTTTGTATTTTTTCTCAGAATTGAGATATTTTCCCGCGGTAAAAAGTATCCTATATGTTGACCCGGATAACCAGCTATCACCACACCAAATTTCAGCAAAATCCCTCCAGTAGTTTTTCTATGATGCGGTAACAGACAGACTGACAAAAATTCTAAAAACTATAGATTCGGCCTCTGTATCGATAATAATGTCTATTTCAATAAGATTTTCCAAAAAATATTTAATGTACAGATTCGGCTTAGTTACAATTTTATTATATGTATAGATAATTTATATTATTACTAGGGGCTCACCCTCGCTTCGCTCGGGTTCGCCTCTAGACAAACAAGTACAAATCTTTCCCACGGGAACCGTACATTTTTCCGTTTCAGTCATTTTCGTTTCAGTTTATTAGTCAGTTTCGGAGATTAGCCCTTACAAATAGTCAGAAAAACAAAAAAAAAATTAAAAAGAACTGGATTTGTTCTATTTCTCTTCTTACATCCTCCTGACTCGGTTTTTAGCATTTTTTTTTCTATGTACAGACATTCGACCTCTAGTTTTGTTATATGTATAGATTTTCACTCTTAAATATGTATTTATTTTTACAATATATTTATTTTTATAACATATATCGTATGTAATGGAAGATAATAAGACTCATACTTTATACTCGTAAATGATAATGAATAATTGAATTTGTTTGTTGGTTTTACACACTGTAACTCTTAATGTATGATGTGATATGTAAATCTATAGATATCTTATAATATTACATGAGCAATTCGTGTGTAAATATAAATTTATTTTGGGTATCTCGGAAATGGCTCTGACAATTTAGATCAAATTATATATTTTAATGAGGTTTTGCTTTTTAAGTTTATCTATATAGGTGTCTTTACTGAAAAAAAAAAACAATTTTTATACCTATCCCGACCAATAACGAGCTAAGTTCGGTTGTCCAAGTACTATACTAAGTACATATATAAATCCTGAATCAACACATAGGCTATTTTTTATCGACATACGTAGTGCACTGTACGTACACACAGCCGTACCTTGTAGGGGCGCGGCGCGTGCGGCTTGGTGCGGCGCATGACGATGAGCGCGAGCATGGCGCCGCCGTAGAAGATCCACGCCGTGAACGAGAAGAAGTCGATCAGCGAGTCGATGGTGCCGTACAGGACCATCGCCACCGCTATCAAAGACTGCAAGGGGAGATAACACATTGTAGATATTCCTTCATAAAATTAGACTACTTATTATAAATGCGTTTTTTTATGTTTGTTAATTCTTCACGCTCAAACGGCTGGACGGATTGAGTGTAGTGCATATACGTAGTGCAGATAATGACCTGGGCATAATAGGTTACTGTTAGGCATCTCTTTTGTTTTTTTAGAGAGACGCACATGTGCCAGGCGAGGATCAGTTGCTAGTAATGCTATAATTTTTTTACTCAACATGCCTATATTTTAGATTGTTTAATTATTAGTTACTACTAGCCATTTAAAGTGTGTAGTGTATTCGTTTGTAGCTTTATTTAACATAGTATTTATAAAATTCATTACAAAAATAATTAAGTATACGATATAGCTTCGACTTCGTTTATTATTGTTTGTCCGTCTTCATACTAATCTAACGGCAATTTCATTATAACAATACTTCCCAATGATTGCGTAATTTTGTTTGGGAACAATCCAAACCCTATGCTGTTTTCTTCATGCTTTGTATCTCTGTGTCTGATTTTATAGGTGAGAAGGCAAATTTATAAAATAATTAATTGTTCCGACTGATTAAAATTCCTTTTCATAAATTTATATTTTGTAAATAATTATATTAATTTAATATTTAAAATATAAACACAGCTTTGACCTGAATATCTTTAACTATAAATAAAATAAACTTTCGAGCGCATACGAAAGTTACATCGATGTAAGGCCCTGTCCGCACTGCGATATATCACCGCGCGATTTTTATTCTCGCGTATTATATTCCGTGATCGAAATTGTACTTATAACGCACTGCGAATAAAATTTCGTACGATTTTTGTCAGTTTGATGCAGTTCCCGACTGAGACAAACGTCTAAAATGATAAATCTACTATATCTACTGAGACATTTTAGTAATCTAAAATGATGTTTTTCTACATTTAATATCAAGAGCTGCGAAAATACAGTAAAAAGTTTTTCGGATATTACCGAATGACTACAAAATCCTTCGATAAACCAATAGCGTCGGTGCACGACTGAGCGAAACGCGCGAATTTTATTTCGCAGTGCGGCCATAGCCATACTTCTATACAGTGTACAAAACATTCGCGCGAAATATATCCGCGCCGCATCGCGTTCAATTTGCATCAAATCACAGATTTTTTTTCCGCGTGAATTTTAAACCGCCAGTGCGGATACTCCTATAAGATTCAATGTGTTACAGAATTGCGAGAATAAAAACGTGCGGTGAAATATCGCAGTGCGGACAGGCCGTAAGACGTCTTTAAATACATACGTGGAATATGAGTCCCGGCGCCGGCGTGAAGCGACGCACGTGGACATACGACAGAATGTCCAACAGATGCCCCTCGCGAGATGCGGCGAAACACAACCTACAACAAATTTAAATTTTAATTTACAGCTTTAAATAATTAAAAAGTCTATGTACTCGTCGCTTTAAGTCGAAGATGTTATGTTGAAGATGTTATAATTTGTACGACGCGACGTAACGACGTATTTGCTGCTTAACCTTTCAATTTAGACGAGACGTTTGATACACGAAATTACAAAGAGGTAAAAAATACACGAATATTATAAAGAGGGAACCAAAACTCAAAATAAATTCACGAAAAAATCCGAAAAGATAGTTTTACAAAAAGATAAAGTTTGTAATAAGCTAAAAATCCGCGCGAACCGATTTAGATAAAATTTGCCATGAAGATAGTTTGAGACCCTGGGAAAGACATAGGATAGTTTTTATCCCGGAAATCATTCCTTAAAGGGGTGAAAAGGGGAATGAAAGTTTGTATGGGGAATCAATCATTTCTCAAGTAAAGGATATAAAACTCATCATACCTATGTTACATATACATATATGTACTAATATATATCTAGTTTTTTTATTCCATACTAACCGTTAAAACGTACTTACTTATGTATGAACCCGAGCGAAGCGAGGGTGAATCGCTGGTAATAATAATAAAATTGACCTTAACATATTTGCTATCCATGCTTATCATATATAAGATCATATAGGATCAAAGCATGCATTCAATGTAGTAGGTACGGTGTACTAGATAAGAATGCGAAGCATTTCATTTATATTCTTAGATTTTTGCAATCTATCCAAGAAATGAAATTGCTGTAATAAATGTGTCTTGTGGCCGTGCATTAAAGATGTGTTGGAATATCATATTTTTAAAATACACTAGAGACATTTTTTCTATTTATTAATACAGTAGGTATAGCTACTGTTACGGTTTTACAATGTTTTATGTAAAATTAGCGACTTACGTACGTTTTAACGGAACCCTAATTATTTTTCTAAAATAAAAGTAGCCTAAGTTACTCCTTATGACATCAACTATCAGCCAGTGAAAGTCCCGTTAAAATCGATCCAGCTGTTTCGGAGATTAGCCGGAACAAACAGACAGACAGACAGAAAATTTTAAAAGTTGTGTTTTTCTTATAAGTACCTACCGTATATAATTTCATAGGCATTTAGTATAAAGCTATTATTTTGACATTACAATCAGGTACTTCATTTTTATTTATTCGTATAGATAAAAATAGTTATTGCGAATGTACCTTAGGAGATAGACTTATACCTACTATAGCAGACTTTTCTGTAGGTCTTTTAAAGACATAACTATAATTTACTAGTACATTGTTATGATGTATCTCTAAGGTTTAATCAGCGTTAGCCATACATTCCGAAGGATTAGATTGACCAGTCATTGTGTTTTTTTCCGTTGGAATGAAAGATTTTCCTGTAGTAAAAGGTACCCTAAATGTTGACCCGAGTAATAAGTTATCACTACACAGGTTAAAATCGGTTCTGTACTTTTTGCGTGAAACGCGCACATCGATTTCGCCGAGTTACTGTTTTATTATATGTATGTATACTATATAGATATCATAAACAAAATTCCACGTATCAAGTAATTGTGTTGCGGTTCCGATCAATAGGTTTAACAATTATATCTATATTACTATATAGTATATACTTAATGATTAGATTAAAATCTATACAGATAAATAAAATTGAAGTGTCTGTTTGTAATGTCAAAATAACAGCGTTTTACTAAATGCATATGAAATTATATACAGTGCTTATAAGAAAAACACAATTTTTTACATTTTTGTCTGTCTGTCTGTCAGTTGGTTCCGGGTAATCTCTGAAACGGCTGAATTGATTTTGACGGGACTTTCAGTGGAAGATAGCTGATAGCATATTGCTGAAACCTTGATGCTGGAGTTTTGTATATAATTTAAAAACAAACTGTACGTAAGTTACATCGAACAGGACTGTCTTTGGACTATTATTAAAAAGATCCCAAAAAATTCAATTAGCTTATGGAAGATAATAGAAATGAATTCCTTTAATGACACGGCCCACGAGTCATTACTAAAATGATTTTTTTTTAATTTAATATCTAAGGAAAAAAAGATAGTAGCAAAAATCTCGTGAAAAACTAAATGTTTTTGTCCTATTTTAGTAAAACCTTAAAAGTAAAGTCGTTCGTCACAATCAAGGAGCAAAAGTAAAAAGTTTCGACAAGTTAAAAAAGCAGTCGCCGGGTCGACAGGAAGGAAGTAGATTGCTAGTACTAGATATTAATGCCAAAACATATTATTTGCACTGTCGATATCACTTAACTCGCGTTACATTTAGAGTAAAATCCTTGAGATTGACCTGCCAGCAACAAAGAGAGTGCCGTTGGCGGAGCCGAAGGTGGATATGGTGACGGCGAGCGGCATGAGCCAGGCCACGGGCCCGAGCAGGCGGTTGCCGAAGGTGACGGCCACGGCCTCGCTGTCCGCCATCTCGCTCACCGACATCACCGCCAGGTACGACACGTTCACCAGCGCGTAGCACAGCGTCACCAGCGGGATGCCGATGATGATGCTCAGTGGGAGGTTCCTTACAAATGCATATAACGCGTATTTTATATACTGAGCTAGTGATGTTTGTGTCTCTATTGTTATTAGATATATGCGAAGAGGACTTAATGATGTAGGTGATAAAGAATATAAATCTAAAGTTGGCGTCACGATTTTGTACCTATTTAGTTAAAGTGGGCTTAGACTCTTGTATTTTTTGTCTTGTTGTATGGTGTTTATTTGTCGTTCAAGACAGAAATCTAAAAAAAAATGAGAACTAATGACCTGGCCACTCTACGCTCGGGTACGAGTAAAGTAATATGTAACAAACGTTTACAAACAGACTTACAACATACATACAAACTTTCGCAATTATAATAGTAATCTAATAACATTATAATTCTATGACATAGGTAACGATTGACTTGTCATTATAATACAATTTTTAAAATTTCTATTCTTCAACCATTGTAGTAACAACATACTAAAATGACATCTTCTCTGAGCCCTAAAGACTGAGGTAAGTGTGGAGGAAATACTCAATTTTAATGCAAATATGGTCATCCATCCAAGTATAGGTATACCACTGGGGACTTTACTTGACTTTAGTGCGCAGTTATCAATAAGTTATTAGCGCTATATTTGAATGACTAATAAATATTATTATTATAATAAATATTATAGGAAAACATAGAATTTTAAAAGACTCTGCTTTCTTAATTTTTATTCTTTAGAAAAAAAAATTATAAGCTTGCTATATCTATACTCACCACACAAGATGCAATAAGTTATAAATTTAACCAACATATTTTATAAGGGCGTATGGTTTACAAAAACGGTCGTGTAAAATCTTTGCGACCTCTGGCGCAGTACAAACCAGACAATTAGCTGCTGTGCTAAACAATAATTGTTGATAAGTACATATTTACATTTTTTATAAGAAATAGAAAAAAAATGTAATATAAGTTCAAGATATTTACAATAAATGAAGTAAAAATTGAATGTGATTACGGTGGTGCACAAAAATAAAAGTTAAAGTAATAGTGGTGCAAAAAAATAAATAGTGATTGTTATAAGAAACTAATAGCTATCTTAATGTACTAGATCACTAGAAAAATCGTTATATATAAGTGTATTTACATAGAAAAGGTTTTAATGTTATCCGTCCATTTTCCCATTCGATGACGAATTCAGAGTTCACCACTAGATGACGCTATAAAGCAGGAATTTCACCTTTTATTCCGTTCAACCGATTGCGATAAAAATTGTTAGATATGGTTTTTTGAGTTCGGGGAATATCCACCTAAGTATATAAAGTCATTGAGACTAGCAATCTGTGTAGGAGATATTGTAGTGCACAAGTACATGTGCACGCAGACACAAGTGCATTCTCTATTCCTATCACTCTTATACTCTGGTGGGACGATAAGAGACACGATCAATGAGAGTTAAGGCGCAGGACGACGGCTTTACGTGCTCTCCGAGGCACGGGGGTGAAACACCGCCAACTTCCCAACTCCGGGCCGTTATTGAGAATTTCTTTACAGAAATACTCAATAACTGAACTTGGCCCGACCCGGGACTCGAACCCACCCGGATCAGCGGCTGTACATGCTAGCTACTAGACCATCTAAGCATTTTCATGTATCTGACACAATAACATCAACGCACAATCGACGCGAAGGCGCGTACTACGTATTGTACAATTTATATTTATTAGTCTCAATATAATTAACTTATGCAGATATTTTAAATCTAGCAAATATTTTCCAAACCAAAGCAAAGGTCTACTTTCTAACAAAAACCCGTCTCCACAAATTGTGCACTTACCTGGATGGGTTTTTAATTTCCTCAGTGACATAGTTAAGGTTGTTCCAGCCGTCGTATGCCCAAAGGCCGGTGTAGAAGGCCGTGGCGATGTTGCCGAGAGTGGCCGTGCTACTCGCGAAGTTGGGCTCCTGTAAATGTCGCGTATTACCTGCACCATACGGACACAACCTACTGTCAGTCTATTCACAATATTCAACCTTTATGATTAGATCAATGATTGACTGTGATATGGCGGCTACTTGATATGGATGTCTCTAGATACTTAGAGGATATTTATTTAAATGATGACATGCAATTTGTATAAGATAGTGCAAATGTTATTAGTAATGTATGTAAGGTGATAGTGCTTATATAATTAAATATTGATTTAGATTTCGGAAATTTTGTCGTAATAAAGTTTAATAAAGTTTAGAATATATGTTATGTATATTTACATACAGGTGTCTCGGTCCAGTCCAGTAATCTTCGCTTAATATAGGTTTATATATAACAAAATAAAGGATCGTGTGCGAGATGTTTATTGAATAATAAAATTGTAATATTTTATTACCTAATATCAACTTATACGCTCCTCCGCAGACGATGATCGCAATCGCTACTAACTTCGCCGCAGTAAAAATGTTTTGTACGTTTGTCGCTAAGTTCACACTGTAGCAGTTAACCGCCAGGATCATAACTAAAAAAACAATTAGCAATAAATAACATAACATTTATGTATTTGTATTTCGTACTATATATACCTACTATAAAAACATGTGACGGATTCAAATAAAAACAACTCTTTCTGCATTAACAAACTGATATACCTATATATTATGTATGTACATATTATATATTTTATATTTGGCAAATCTCAATGAACTAAGAGAGAAATTGTGCACAACAAAGGTTCAAAAATAAATTCTCAAATTAAGGACAATTTTCATGAACCAACAATTTTAATAAAAATGGAAAATCGACAAAAGGTATTGAGACATCGCTTTCTTATTGATATAATCGACAAGAGAGCGATGAATTAAATTGAAACATATCATGCATGGTTACCAATGGATATGACCGCCACCAGCTTGACGAGCGCGTCGGGCGGCTCGCACTCCGCCACGAATGGCTCCACCGCGTACTTTGCGAAACTCAGACAGATTATTGCCATTTGGGAAGGTTTCAGTACCAATGTCGAAACCTACAAAGTAATGACATTCATTAGTTAGGTACGTATTATGTAGGTAAGTATTTAAATACTCAATGTCAGCCCACAAAATGTTTGTCGAGAGGTACTCGTATCTGTAAAATGTAAATGAAAAATGAAGTCTGTATCATAAATTTTAACTGTTTCAAAAATATCTTTTGATATATCTGCGAGCTATACAGAAATATTTTCTATGCTTTTACTCTCTATAAATATATAATAACTCTACGGAAATAAAATATGTACGAAAAATGAATTTCCGTATGTGGATTCAAACTAGTAAACACTAGCGCGGCGAGTAAGAGTCCACAAATATAAAGTTCAATTATTTATTACAAAATTATTATAAATAGTTATATGATATGTACCCACCCATGAAAACAGAAATGCTGGGGGTCCTCCGAATGCGTCCATGAAATACGCGTATTCAGCTCCGGAAGACGTGTTCATCGTTCCTAGCTCCGCGTATGCGAGTGCTCCTGTATCAATAAATAATGCATAGTAACATTTATTGAATTACACTAACATTTTACAGTTATAAGTGTAGCTAGTTTTTGCCCGCGCCTAGCTTTCATAGTAAGTCTAGAGATAAAAAAAAGCTAATTCAAGGACGAAATAAGTTATTTCAAACTATCACTAAATTTTTTATAACTGTTTATTGTAGCACGATGATACACATATGATGGTAACTACATAATTTTGCATATAAACTTACCAAGCAGCGAGAGCAGGCCACATGCCATCCATATGATGAAGCTTATGCCCACTGAGCCAGTGCGCTCCAAAAGCCCAGAGGGCGACACGAATATTCCAGATCCTTTAGAAACAAGGTAGTATTAGTATCTAATAATATTTAAATGAAACTATTTTTTCGGATTTTGTCCCGGTTTTATTTTGTATTATTGTTGTCCGAATGTTTCGGATGCTTTCAACATGGTCATTGGTCACGAAAAAGACTGTATGTGTGTGATTTAAGAGAGTATTAATAATAATTAATCATATTCGATGTCGCAGATTATATATTTATCATACATAATGCCTGCCTGTGGCGAAAGGTACACTTTTCGTACGTCGTACTTTTCCTTGTTTTAGGTCAACTAATTACTTTGTCTTCTAAAGTACCTACTTGTATAAATATTGGCATTTATAATTGTATAATATACTATTTAGGGTTTTTTTATAATAAACTATCAACCTAACTCAAATAACTCATATTCGTATACCGTTTAATGAATGTATCATAATTATAACATTTATAAATGCACTCTACTAAGTCCTAAGACTTCCTTTTATACTGACACGGTTTATTAAAAAAATCATTTACAATTCAAAATTCAAAACATTTTATTCAGCATTAAATTATTACAATTCTTTACTGAATGTCATGAGTCTATTACCAGTTCGATTAAAGTAGCTTCTTCCTGGACATTAGAGACTTAAAACGTTTTGTAAAAAATATTAAATAAAGTTAATTAAATAGAACATCATGCTAAGAAAAACTAGTTTTTAAATACAAATAATGGCACTTGTATGTGAAGGACATTTAATAAGACGTGCTTAAAATATTTGTTTTATTATAACAAATACAGGTAGATAGTTGGTACTATAAGCCAGTAATATTACAAAATACCTATTCTTATTCTAAATCAATTTTAGTTAGTACCTATAGTTATTTAACACTAGCGACTCACCCTAGCTTGGCGGGTTCGTTCCTAGGTTGATTCCACCAATCCCCATACAAACTTTCAACCCCATTTTCACCCCCTTAAGGGATGATTTCCGGAATAAAAAATATCCTATGTCCTTTCCAGGTCACAAACTATCTTCTTACCAAACATCTAAATCGATCCAGTATGTAGTTTTTGAGTTTATTCGTTACAAACGTACAAAAATACAAATCTTTTCTCTTTATTATAGTAGTGTAAAAGCTTTAAAATACCTTTCGCGGTGGATACTATTGGTCTAAATAGATTTTTGTATAATGCAATATTTCATATCGTAGCTACTACATTAGACTTCTGACTTCTTTTTCTAATAAACATATCCACAACTTGAGATTTATTTATTTGACTGTTTAACTACTTTTCGCCCGCAACTCCAAACTCATGTGTATACGGGATATAAGCTATTTCGTATCTTTTGATATATTACGGGCTTACAGTATAAAGAAGTAACAAACATACTGACTCATAATTTTTTTTCATTTTCATATGAAGATTATTGTCATACAGCTTTATCTGGTCATGCCATTTTTTTAACGTTGGGAAATGCATTTACGCACGAGGTGTGGGACTCACGGGCAAAGTCAGTACTACCCACTAACACCCAACAAAACCTTCCCCCGTCTTAATGCTATGTCACTAGTATGACCATATCGACTACATACTACAAGTCTACAATGGACGTCGTAGTCTGCAGGTTCAACCAAAGCTGAGACGATGATGTTATCGATTAGACAGTTCGAGAACGTATAAGTTTCAACTAAACACTAAAAAGCTGCTTTTAAGCGATTAAAATTTAACAAAATAGAATATATTCGACTAATTATAATTCTTTAATTTTAATTAAGGATCATTTAAAACACGACGTGTCTCTACGATAAGCGCTATTGAAAGACAAAAATGGCTCGCAACGGAAAATTTTGACGTTACTCCAGAATCCCGATGCATAAATTGGTTGACTAAAATACCTGAGTGAAAGTGGAATTTTAAGAAGTAATTAATTAAAAAACCGTTATCATTATTTTATATGTAAAAGAATTAACAAATTACTTGTAACGTATTTTTCAAAGTTTCCTTTACATAAGTTATTAATATGTACATATACACAATAATGAAAATAATAAAAAAAATTTTTCAAGTAACTTAGACACATATTTTGTTAGTATACAAAGTGCTTTTTTTCTATGTTAGTACTTACATTTTAGATACATATATATATAATATATATATATATATATTATATATATATAATATATATATATATATATATATATATATATACTTTTACATTCACATATATTTATACATTAGTAACAAGAGATAGCACAGCAGTGATTAACATATCTACAATCCAATCTACTGGCAATTAATAATAATAATAATAATAATAAATAGTATTTATTGCCATAAAAAACAGTAACAAATGTAAGCAGAATCAGTAAGGCTTAAATTAACTTATGGCAAAGGGTAATAACTCAGCTAATGCTGCTAAGACCTAAATCTCAAGCAGCGCTGATTTTCAGTTACACCCAGCTCCCTAGGGTGTTGAGCGGGAGCAATGCAAGAGGACTATTCCTCCAGTTAACCTCTACAAGATTAAAAAAAAAGTAATGAAAACAAAAATAAAATTTAAAAAATTAAAGTATTTGTGCGTGCGTGTGTGTGTGTGTTTGTGTGTGTATGTGTGCGTGTGTGTGCGCGCGTGCGTGTGTGCACGTGTGTGTGTGTGTGTGTGTGTGAGTGTGCGTGTGAACGAATGTATGTGTATATTAATGTATGTACGTGCGTGCTTGTATGTGCGAGTAAATAAGAGTACAATAGGATGAATGTATAATGGCTTATTAAAGCAAGTATAATGATTATTATTAAAAATAATGTTTTAGGCTCATTTCTACTGTATAGGAGTAATTCAAGTTTTCTGCAGCAAGTTGCCTTTTTAATAAGGCTTTTTTGTATAGTTTCCTAAAGCTACTTGCACTAACTTTAAGCCGTAATGGTGGGGGAAGATCATTCCATATTCTTGTTGCAGCAAACTTAAAGCAACCTCGAAAGCGTGAAGTAGCGTGAGAGGGTATTTTTAGTAGATTATCTCTGCAAGAGCGAAGACTTCTAACTCCATCTTTTATCCAGGTGAGTTTTTCAAACAAATATTCTGGTCTTTTATTCCACAACACTCTTTGAACCAAACAAGCGTATTGCAGTTGCATCCTTGCCTTCATGTTTAGGATTCCTTTTCGGTTTAGGTATGGGGTTATATGTTCCCTTCTGGGTATGTCGTAGCAAAATCTCATACATGCATTTTGCACACGTTGGATAGCTCTTTGTGTGTATGAGGTTATTCTAGGGCTGAAGACAGAACTGCAGTAGTTAAAATTAGAAAGCACAAGTGAATCTACGAGCATCAGACGTAAATTTTCTTTTATGTATGGCCTGATTTTGTACAAAGTTTTGAGTTTAAAAAACGCATTGCTGATTTTTATATTAATGTGTTTCGTGTATTTTTGATGGCAATCTATAGTTAGACCAAGATTTCGAGCAGCATTTGCCTGTTCGATAACAGTACCGTTAAGTTTTATTTTATCGTTACATTTCGTAACCCAATCAATTTGGCGATTCGTGCCTACAACTAACATTTGTGACTTAGATGGATTTAATGCTAAAGAGTTTTTGGTTGACCAGTTAAATATGCGCTCCAGATCCTTATTTATGTCTTGTATAGCTGATTTAGTATTTTCACCTTTAAATGAGTAGTACAATTGAGTGTCATCGGCGTACAAGTGATATTTACAGGAATGTATACAGTCAGGTAGGTCTGCAGTAAATAGCGTAAAAAGTATCGGGCTCAATAAGGAACCTTGTGGGACCCCACGCGTGATTCGTTTCAGAGCGGAATATTTCTTTTGACCATCAATACCATCAGTAACAACCATTTGTTCCCTATCTAATAAGAAGGTGCGAAACCATTGGCAAGTATCTTCTGAAAAACCATAATTCTGAAGTTTTACCAATAATAGTTCCGGAAGGAGGCAATCAAAGGCACGCGAGTAGTCCAGTAGGATCATAATACTGCTTAAACCTTTATCAGAAGCTTCAGTCAGATCATCTGTTATATTTAGAAGTGCTGTCTCTGTGCTGTATCCCCTGCGAAATCCAGATTGATACTTAGGTATAATGTCACTTTCGTCAAGAAATTTAGTGATCTGGTTTAATACTACCCTTTCTAAAACTTTTGATAAAACCGGTAATATAGATATCGGGCGAAGATCTTTAAGTTGCTCAATGTGGTTTTTTTTAGGTATAGGTTTGACTATTGCTCGTTTCCAACAATTTGGAAATGTAAGAGTTTCAATGGATTTATTTATTATATTAGTAATAACAGGTAAAGTAAAGCCGAGAGTAAGTTTTTTTTTTTTTATTAACCTCATGATGCTGTTGGTACTATCCCGTAATCTATCCACCAGGGACCCACATCTTTTGCGCATCGTTGCATAGAAACAACAATGTACATATTGTTTATTTTATTGTTATTTGGCATTGCGGATAAAATCATGAGTTTTTCTAATTAATATATCCAATGCAATAACATGAAAACTTATTAAACTAAGTATAATGTCTAACTTACCTATATTTTTAAATAAGTGGTGTTAAATAAACCAATTAATGACATTAATTTCGTTAGCAATTTCATATGTATTTCCTCTAAATTCATTATTCATTACATCTATCTATACATATAATAAAATTGTAACTAAGTCGAATCTGTACATTAAATATTTTTTTGGAAAATCTAATTGAAATAGACATTATTATCGATGCAGAGTCCGAATCTATAGTTTTTAGAATGTTTGTCTGTCTGTCTGTCTGTCTGTCTGTCTGTCTGTTACCGCATCACGAGAAAACCACTGGACAGATTTTGATGAAATTTGGTACGATGATAGCTGGATATCCGGGTCAACATATAGGATACTTTTTATCGCGAGAAAATATCTCATTTCTGAGAAAAAATACAAAAACTGCAACGTAAGAGTAAACTAATATGTAGAGCCTAAGAATTTGGTTTTTGGTCATCTGAACGCGGGCAGAGCCGCGGATAATGTAGTAATCAATACGTTCGTTAATCGACGAAACTGAAATAACAAATAACAAAAAAAAACTCATACAGATACCATATCTCATTCAACTAATTACACCACGAAAATATAAAGCTATAGGTACTACTCGTAGTTTCGAGATGCAACATATTGGCTTAGTGGAGTGTACTGTTCTCTAATTTGTCTAATTATTTGAAGATTACAATAATATAAATTCGGGTTAAACGATAAGTTGTTGATGCAATATTAATAAGCCAAATCTGTCCCATAATACAATAGCTTGGGATTAAATTAATTGTAGTAGAAGAACGTATGTGCGATTGCATTGATCAAAGTCCTACAAATAACATATCATACTCGCAATAAAATGTAGTGACGCAAGTTCGGTGATGTTACCAGCAGGCGACAGGTAACATCGCATCAATCAATATTTTATTTTGTACTACTTTCTACCCATGAATGCAACTTCAAAGTCACATATTTATTTTCATTTAGATAATAGGTGTGTATAGAGATATTTTCAAAACAACTATGTAAATGATATTTCTCAAAACAAGTAAACCTTATAAGGATGGAAGGAAAAAGGAAGGTCTACTAAATATTATATGACTCTATAATCTTATAATACATACTACATATATAGTACTCGTATATAGCGTCTAAACGTTCTCGAGTTATAACTCGTTTAAGTTTTATTAAAACAGATGGCCAAAAAAAATCTTTAACTTTATTGACATCTATAGGTATATACAATAAAATTACTAGTCACTATAACAGATTAATAAAGTAGCCGTCTCTAAAATTTTTAGAATTTTTGTCTGTCTGTCTGGCAACACATCACAAAAAACCACTGGACAGATTTTGATAAAATTTAGTATGATGATAGCTGGGTATCCAGGTCAACCTTTACAAGACTTACTGCGTGAAAATATCTCATCTCTAAGATATCTATGCTAACATTAAAATGTAGGGACGAACCCGAGCGGAACGAGGGTGAGTCGCTAGTCCCAAAATAAATGCTCAACAAATATTCAATGAAGGTGAATCTGTTAAAACTTCATTTCATGTACCGATTACATCATGCACATTGCACATCTATACTCCGTATAAACCGCAAGTATAAACGGATAATGCCTAAGCGTTTATAAGGTGATGTCTCATATTCTATTGCAATTATCAGAGGTGTCATATCCGATTTCAAACTCCTGCGTCATCGCTTAGAATTATTTAAAGACATATTGCAAAGATCAACAGTATAAATTCCAATTAGAACTGTCTTAAACATATTGATCTGAGCCGTTTATACTTTATTAGTTTTCACGTGTGACTCTACACGCTATTTAATTGAAAATTATACACATCAACATTTCTTTTAAATTAGTTAGCTTATCAAAAAAAATTAACACATTTATTATGTCTGAGATAAAGAAACGATTAATTTTGAAAAACCTTGTAGAACATAAAGACAGAGCATTCAGCATAGTAAAGGAATCTAAAAAGCTCTTCAATGTATTTGAACACACAATCTTTGACGCAATAGTAAATGACAACCATGCCCTACTTTACAGAGTACCTATAACTCACGGCGGTCTTTAGTATTTATGAATCAAATATATATATATTAAAAATGTCTAACAAGCGTATAAGTATTTGAAACAGTGTAATTTTGCATGGCTAGTCATTTTTAAGTTTTAATTTTCAATCTTTATTGACGTAAGCAAATTTTTACAGCATAAGCATGAAATTTTACACTTATGTACGTATATTTTATACTTTAATGTCCTAGACTACCATAGTTTATTATTTTTAAAGACGTTCTTTAAACACATGGTGAGCTAACGTATGTTCAATGTTAAAATATTGATAGTTCAAACTATTAAATATTTATTCATTTAAGATTACTTCAAGTTTTTATTCTTAGAATAAGCTAATTTTATAGTTGTTAAGAATAAATGCATTGTCTTTTAACGTCGCAATTAGTAGAATTAGCTTCGTATTAGCTGTTTTGTCATAAAAAATAGAGTTGGACTTTACATTTTAATAAAATAGTAGAGTTCTAGTTCCCATTTTAATAAATTATATAGTAAGTTAGAAAAAATAATGAACTTACCGATCATAGTACCAACGATTAGAGCCACCCCACTGAAGAGTCCCACCCGTCTCTTGAGGTGAACAGGGTCGTCCGGAGCTGCGTCCGACCCCTCCAGCTGCATACAATAGAATATTACGAACAAACTCTTACGATAAAATCTTAATCATCTAAAATTTTAAACGAATTAGAAGGTAAGGAGGTTTCATTTTATATAGAAGTTTCGTTGGTTAATTGTGGTTTTGTTTTAATTGGTAATTTCGTTTCCATGCTTGAAACATTTTGTAAAAAAAAATCGCTGTGAAAATGTAGCAAACAATCAGACAAACACAATTTCGTATATATAGTAAAATAAAGAAAAAACACAACTTCATCAATTTACTAAAATGTAACAGAATGCCTAATCCAAATAATACAGTTAAGCAATATGCGCATGAAACTATAAAAAGTTTTTTTCTTATAATTTAAAAATAACACTGTATTTCACATAATGTCAGTATTAGTTTTGATTGCATGCATATGATTAAAAACCTCTCGGTTTTTCGAACATAAGTATGTTTTTTATTAAACATATTACCTCTAATGTTTAAACACTTTGAATACTCATAATATCATATTATGTTGCTACAGAATTTGTATTTTTTTATTTTTAAGTGTTCGACGTTTTTGAAAAATAAAGAAATGGAACGGCGTTCATCAAGTACTTGTTATAGTGAAATAATCTAAATTTATATGAAAACAACGTTAGGGTACTCTATCTCGTAGTATACCACCATGAGAAAATATATTACAGAATATAAAAATTAGAGCATCCGACTGGATATCTATGAGTGAAAGCATGTGACCTCATATTAGACCGTCCTCCGTAGATTGATTGATTCATAGACTGAAGAGATTGAACACTATCTCAGGTAACTAACAGATCTTATAAGCATCTCATATGAACAAAAAGAAAACATCAATATTAACGAATTCGTATTTTCTATGGTTTCCACTAGGTAGCATCCAAATTGATTTCAATTGAACAAAAGTGAGTTCGGAGTTCTCGTGATTACTTGGAGATTTTCCTATCTGTTTTTAGCTAATAAATGAAAGGATCTACCTTTTCATAGTCCAAAAAAACGGTAAGCATTGGACAAAACTAGTCGACCCGACTCCAAAGAAATTGTTAATTTCAAAAGATTTGAGATCTTGGGCCATTATTACAACACAAATGGTTGCTTGTGTGTACAACACAAAGTGTTGTCTTTCAACAGGACAAAGTTCGCGATCATACATACATACATTTGTTGGGCAATGTAGAGTAAGAATAAGATAACGTTTAATTGAGAGTGAAATTTAAGATCATGGTTTTTGTTTTACCTTTTTTGTATTGTTAGAAAAGTTTTAAAAAGAAATAAAATAAATGCGTAAAGATAGTAGAAGAATTACTTTTTAACAATTAAAAATATTTTTATTAAAATTATGTTTATGTATTTGTTAGTTACAATAAAATTCAGTAAATGCTCAAGTATTTTTAAAAAAAAACAATATTAATTTGCCATTAAAAACAGGAACACGACGTAATCAATTTAATTTATTAGAGACAGAAGACGTAAACATTTTAAATGTTAATATATTTAATACTTGGTATGTTTTACATAATTGTACTTAAACACCTACACTTGTTAGAAGACGAATTAGAATTATATTTATTTACCCATACGTATGAGTTTCATCCTGTGCTTCTTCTTATCTCTGCATCCGAACCTCTTTATCGTAGGAAATAAATTGATTGATATAGATGATGATTAGAATAAGTAACGACCTGTACCTTGTCTCCTGCGTTGGTGTTGCCGTCGGCGAGCGCTCCCGTCGCGCCGTCTTCGGCGTCGCAGTCGGCGGCGCACCCGCGCCACACCAATCCGCCTTCGCGTGCGCTCCCTGCACAGATGCACAATGCACATGAATCGATATAGTCACTAAATTACTTTATATTAACTAACTAATTTGTCTAATGCTATGTAAATTGCTAGCATGTATGGTCGCTAAACCGGTGGTCTCGGGTTCGAGTGCTGGATCAGGCTAATTATAATTATTGGGTTTTTTTTTTCAAGAAAATCAAAAGGGTTATTTGCCACAAATTAATAGAAATAGTGAAGACATAAATAACTTTTGATGCACACTTTACCTGTAACGACATTAACTAGTGGGGGTGTGGCTAAATGTTTATTTATATGTTTTGACTTATGACGTAGGCATTTGACTGCTTTGCCTACTCGCAACCAAGATTATCACACAGTAACAATTGATTTTACTAGAAATTCATAAACATGTCAGTTTTTTATTTCACTGTTGAATTTAAGTATAATTTAAATACTATTTAAAAAGTATTACTGAAATAACCTTCTTGCTGAAATACTGTGACAATTACAAACGGCTCAATGATTATAAATCCTTTGATAATAGGTTGTGCGACATTAAAATGTATAAACCACAGTCTACACACAATACGTGCCAAAACAAAAAGTTTCCAGACATATTTTGTTCGATTAATTTGATAATATGTTAATTATTAATAGAATATGGTTGACTAAACAATACAAAATATGGAATAAAAAGACTTTCTAAAATAAAGTACATTAAAAATGAAAAAAAAAAATACGTTACGAGGGTGATGTTTGTTGAGACATGAATACGGTATTAATCAGACTAATCGTTTGGGAGCTAAGAGGTCACCAAAATCATAGACGTTTAACTTACTATACTCACTTTTCGTTTGATGTTAAAAATTAATATGCATTGCGTTACATAAATAAGGAAGTCTAGATATATATATATATATATATATATATATATATATATATATATATATATATATATATATATATATATATATAATATATGTGTAATATATACAATATATATGCGAATATATTCCAATTATATAATCTTTTAGCTCGCCGAAAGCCTGGTCACCCTATTAAATTAATAGCCCGTGATACGATTTAAAAAAATATTTGGCAGTATATACCATCGGATCAAGCCCCTCGTGACGTCACGTAGCCTACGCTAAAATAGTCTGAATAATCTCGTCATTGCACTCACGTGGTTCGTATCTTTTTTACATTTTCACAATCTTCTGGTAACATATGCCATCTAAATGATCTCACTGAATTATCTTCAACTTTTGACGAGGGTACGTGTAAAAAAAACAGAACCGAACAAAAACCGAATTGTTAATATTTCATTTCACTACTTCTTTATAAGTTATGATATTCGGTAAACTCATAATTTTACAATATATATAATTAATAGTAATGCTATTAAGTATTTTTGCTATACTATGAGAAAAGAGCGTTAGGTACAAACATATACTTATCTCTATATATTTTTTTTCTACCATTTTCTGTCACGAAAATCACTTCTAATTGAATACTTAGCCAAACAAAAGTATTATCCCCACTAAAATTAATAGGGCTGTGTAATATCCATAATATATTCAATTTTTTTTCTTAGATACCTCCATATAATAGATTTTTTAAATATTTATAATATTAGTCAAATCCTTTTCGCTTGTATTGGGTGTGTGAATATGACTCCGCCCCTTTTTGTCAAAATAAAACACATTTGTTCGCTTACAAAATTAAAAAAAAAAATTATTGAAAGTATGCTCCATCTGCAGCTACAACCTTCGCCCATCGTTCAGGTAGTTTTCGTATTCCTTGCTGGAAGAAGTCCTGGTCTTTTGAGCTTATCCAGTTGTCAATCCAAATTTTGATACTTTCACATGAAGTAAACTTTTCTCCAGTAAGGTCTGTCTGCATCGTCCGGAATAGGTGGTAATCCGAAGGAGCTATGTCTGGTGAATATGGCGGGTGGGGTAACACTTCCCAGTCCTGTCCCTCTAAATATCTTTTTACGACTTCTGCGGTATGCGGTTTGGCATTGTCATGC
Organism: Brenthis hecate; assembly: GCA_951806755.1. Taxonomy (NCBI): domain Eukaryota; kingdom Metazoa; phylum Arthropoda; class Insecta; order Lepidoptera; family Nymphalidae; genus Brenthis; species Brenthis hecate. The sequence continues at coordinate 2,106,462 of OX638264.1, forward strand.
TGAAGAATTAATTTGTTATGTCTATTCACCCATTCTGGTCGTTTTTCTTCTATGGCTCGCTTCAAACGCATTAGTTGTCGTCGGTAAACTTCTCCATTAATAGTTTCAGAGGGTTTGAGCAACTCATAATATACAATACCTTTCTGATCCCACCAAATACAGAGCATGACCTTGGCACAGTGAATATTTATTTTTGGCTGTGATGGGCCTGGTTCGCCTGGTTTCACCCAAGCTTTTTTGCGTTTAGGATTTTCGTAGTGTATCCATTTTTCGTCTCCTGTGACTATCCGATGCAAAAATCCTTTTCTTTGCTGTCTTTGAAGCAGCATTTGACAAATGGTTTTCCGACGTTCCATGTCTCTTTCTTTTAAATCATGTGGAACCCAGTAACCGGCTTTTTGAATCATTCCCATCATTTGTAAACGCTTTGCAACAGTTGAACGATCAACATTTAATGCTGCAGCTAATTCTGATTGAGTTTGGCAAGAATCTTCCGCCAATAATGCTTCCAATTCAGCATCTTCAAATTTTTTTGGTGGTTTTCCATGTTCTTTATCCTCAGTACTAAAATCGTTATTTTGAAATCGTCGAAACCATTCCTTGCAAGTTGTATTAGACGGAGCATGCTCACCATAAATCTCCACAAGCAAACGATAAGTTTCCGCTGCAGTTTTCTTCGCAATAAAATAATGTAATAACACTTCCCGCAAATGACGTTTATTTGGAATAAAAACCGACATTTTCGAAAAGGTGAAAACAATTGTTGCTTACACTTCAACCAAATATCATAAAATGCGTTAGATAGCTGACATTCAGTACTATCGAATACAAGTATGGTCATTTATTAGTACACGTAAACAATACTAATAACGACATCTGTTGAGAAAGGGCGGAGTCATATTCACACACCTAATAGTAATTTTAATTCTTATTTTCATATTATACTTTGCTAAGGTACTTTAGCTATAAAATCTAAATTTATGAACTAAGTCTAAGTACTTAGCAATGGCTAGTTCTCTATTAGTCCTTAAGAGAAGCCCTTATTTACAAGCATAGCTCTGCTCTAAATGTTAAGTGGGTCACCTTCATTCAGGGTTGAACGAGGTTTGGCAAGTAGGTAGTAGGTACGTATTTATATGTGAATTTTTGCAGCAATGCGACCCATGTCGGAATCTTACAATTAATTTACTTATTTATATTAATGTTATTGTAAGCACTACTTTTAACTTGTGAAATTGACAATATTTATTGTTTACATTTTAACACTATAAAATGATTTGTCTCTGAAATTAATTATTTTATATTAATCCTACTATATGAACATTCCTACTAAATTACCAACATATTATGTATAATATAGGTATAAATTATATGCTTAATATTTTTTATTTAATATAATATCATCTGCTTTTTAATCCTTACATGATTTAATTTTTTTATACTATATATTATATAGATATTATGATACTTTTCATTCGTGGGATTTTTTTGCATTATTTTTATTTTCTTCAATTAAGAAATACGAGAAAATATCGAAAAACAAACAATGTCCTGTACTTGAAAGAGATATTCGGACAAACTGTAAATATTAAAGAGTAACTTATATTTTCCTGAAAAGAATGAAATACATTTTACAATAGATATTAGATAGCTTCGTGAGTTTCTTCAGTTACAGTGGTCAAGTTCTCATTTGATGACACATTTACAGGCATTAAGTCATTCAACACACGGTCACACCGGACGCCACGTAATGAAAACATAGTCGACGGTTCAGACATCACGTATACCATCCTATATTTAGAAACATCGTTACTGTATAATTATTATTTTTTATCTAAATTGAATATAATACATGAAAAGGTTCTTAACTCTACTTTTCTTTGGTTGAATTAATAATACAAGTCTTATACTTTAAAGTAATATTATAAGTCTGACAATGAACGCAAGTTAATTATACTAACGTGATTTTGTTCTGTAAAGATGTTTTTTTTTTATATATTTTCCGTAAATCTTTATCTGAATCAACAATTGTGATGTAAAATATTTAGTATATCTATTAAATGACATTCTTGACCTAGTTTACATTAACTTACACGAAATAAAAATTGCAGACGCTACAGGCATATTATACAATAAGGGATTTCATATCAATGTGTTATCGCGTTCTTCGATCTTTCACTTCCGATATCAATTTCTATATATTTTTGCAAGTAAAACTTTAGTATCACGTGTGTCCTACTTAAAAAACTAACAACCTTTATTTAAATATGAATGACTCTCATCTCATCAAGCAACTCAAAATATCTTGTTTAATAGATTATTTTGAAAATGTAATATTGTTTTATCACACTTATTTAAATTAAATAATATGAATGTCATATACAGCTGCACTTAATGACGCAATAATACGGCATCACGTGCCGGGATCTGTAATAATATCCTAAACTACGTACGAACTACGAAAAAGTTTACGCAGTAAATCAACACAATTGTAAACTGTTGAATTTATCACTATGAAGAACAAACATATAAAACCCCAAATAACATCATCGCTGCTTTAAATATGAGGAAATATATCTATAATAGTTTGAAAAATGAAGCCAAATAATTCATAATATATTTATTATAGGTGCATAGTTCCATAGTCCATACCAAATAGGTATTATAAGAACAGTAATAAGTAAATTAGAAGTAACCTAAAAATATTTCAATTTGCGTTGTTCAGTAATAAAGTTAAAAATAAAGGTCAAGCTATCTCCATCCTTATTTACCCGATCGATTCGTACTCCCAATTAGATTTTAAAGAGTTAAAAGTTTAGACTCATGAGACAGTGAGCTATACAGACAGGGTGGAACAAATGAATGGGACATGGAAAAAAAGTACCGAAAATATTAAAGATATTAAATTCCACTCAAATGAAACATTCCTTTATTTAAAAATATTATAACTGCATTTAAATATTAATCCCTGTACGACCGCGGATACGCCGAAGTAACAGTTAACAATAGATTTCTTAGAAATTTAATTAATTTCTTAGAAATTTACCTCGAGGTGTTAAAAAAAGCTAACCAGAGGCGGAAACCAAACCGCTAAAAGTGCAAAAAAGTTCAATGTCACTATTTTATCGAACTATATTAACATAAAGGTTATAATAATAATAAAACCTCTCAAACAAACATCCTATCTTATCAACAAATCAATTACAGAAAACCAAGAAATCTTACAATTCGTACATGTCGACTCTTAACTAAAGTCGTGGAACAAACGGACGGCATATTAATTTGTTCCATCTCGTATAATAGAAATTAGGACGTATAAACATAAAACTAATATTTGAGTATACGAGATACCTATAGCCTAAGCCTAAGCTTGCGTCCGCGTTTCATTTTTTATTTTAGTCCATATAATATGCAAGTGAACATTAAATATAACCGCAGTCCGCATTAAAGAGAGAACTAAAGCTTGGATCGCAAGTGATGGATATACAAAATTAAAAGTGCAATTATCATAAGTTATACGAGTATGTAACCTAGGTTTAAGTATTATAATATTGTAAATTTTGTTGGTAGTTCAATAAATATATTTTTTTCTATCTAAACACAAGATGTTCTACTGAAACTAAAAATCTCATAAGTAACAATCACCTAAACTGTATTGATTTGATGAATGTTATATAATAAACGAAATACATAGATTTATTTATCTGAGCATGTGGATATTTTTATTTTAGTTTTATTAAAGTGTTCCATTACATCATATTCCAATGAATATTTAAGAAGACATTACGGATTTAAATTAAAGCGTAACACAATATTATTTTTAAATCACAATAAACTTGCTTAATATTATAAAAGAGAAAAGCACCCAAGGATGCTACGAAAAGTCTAGTACGTATACATGTATACGAAACACCTTAAAAGAACTTTTATTATTAAATGTCTAATTAAATTTAAGGGCTATGAAAGATGTAAACTGAAACTTTTCTGAAATTTTCCTCATCAATGCAGAAAACTGAAAAGGTCAAGACAAAAATCTCATTAAATTGATACCGTCTACGTCACGTCTACGAACGTCTACAAAAGTGTAAAGTATACTAATAATACGTATTTAAATTGAAAACACATGCCAAATTGGTTATCTATACATATAATAAAATTGTAACTAAGCCGAATCTGTACATTAAATATTTTTTGGAACATCTTATTGAAATAAACATTATTATCGATACAGAGGCCGTATCTATAGTTTTTAGAGTTTTTGTCTGTCTGTCTGTCTGTCTGTTACCGCATCACAGAAAAACCACTGGATGGATTTTGATGAAATTCGATATGGTTATAGCTGGTTATCCGGGTCAATATATAGGATACTTTTTAAGGCGGGAAAATATCTCATTTCTGAGAAAAAATACAAAAACTGCAATGTAAGAGTATTATACTAATATGTAAAACCTAAGAATTTGGTTTTTGGCTATCTGAACGCGGGCGGAGCCGCGGGCAATGCTAGTTATAATATGATAATTACTTAATAATTTGATTTGATCAAATAGTTTTTGGTCTTACTATTCAAATAATTAAAAATTTAGAAAAGTAGGAGCCTATGTCACAAGATTTATTAGGTCCTTCTTCATTTCGAATGTTTTACTTTAATTCAAATCCAGAAATATTTACCTGGTATGGAATTATTCTTTAAATCAGGCAGCCAATGCAAGAACAGCCTAACCCATATTTTTTTTTTTTCAACTTAAATACTATAAAATATTCTAAAGTTTAATTTACAAGAGACCTTGGTGCAGTTTTATTTATAAATAAAAAATTCACCTAAAAATTGATTTTGCATTTAATTTTTAAACTTTTTGGAAATGCAAAAATAGCCTAAGTGGCTTTGACTAAATGCAAGTGCATTGCCATTGCTGTCGTATGGTTTAGGCTGAATGAGATGCGATCCGTAGGCATTAATGTATCGTGAATAAAGAGTATTATAATAAAAACTTTTTAACAAAAAAATAAAAACCGACTTCAAACAAAAGCACTAAAAAGTAAAAAATAACTGATTGGTATTTTTCATTTACTATACATACCTAATCAAATATTTTCGAAGTTGGTGTGCTTTGCTTTGTATGGGCTGGCACCGATTTCGAAAATATTTGATTAGGTATGTATAGTAAATGAAAACTACCAATCAGTTATTTTTTACTTTTTAGTGCTTTTGTTTGAAGTCGGTTTTTATTTTTTTTTTGTTAAAAAGTTTTTATTTTTCCCTTTTTAGTGTAGACAGTAGTAGCAAAGTAAGGATTCTAACGTGTTAGGCTTGTCAAATCAAACAAAATAAGCCCAAACTCAAAGTATCTACTATTAGCCGTTGAAGAGTTCCACATATCCACCTTCTGGCCTTGCCATCAGATCAGGTCAACAACACCGAACCACTGTACTATCAACGGAAATAGAAATACTTGCAAAGTTTCAAGTCAATAGTAAGGTAATAGTAGGTTAAATTCATCATTAGTTGTTTTTCCGCCCTTAGGGGTGGTATTTTTTTTTAAATTTAAATGGGACCAATCTGGAAGTATACCCTTTCAAACAAAACAAAAATTGTCCAAATCGGTTAATAAATGACGGAGTTCTGAGGTAACAAAAATAAAAAAAAAACACAAGTCGAATTGAGAACCTCTTCCTTTTTGAAGTCGGTTGAAAAGTGAAAGTTACACCCTCAAATGTACTAATTAAAAATTTTGTAAATATTTAATATACAAAAATAGTCTAACCCACATTTTTTTTGTGTTAAAAGTAGTTATTACTTAATGTCTATAACAAATTTATATTTAGTTAAATTAATTTATATTTAACGTATGCACTTAGTGTTTCAAAAGAGAATAAGTTATAAACGCAAAAAAACCTTTAAAACTTAATTTAGCGCTAAATGAGAACTATAAATAAGTTTTAAAACACATAAACATAAATAATACTTCCTTACATTTACGCAAATATTTGACATTTTAAAGAAAACTATCATTTCGTATTTTTTTACTGATTTCTTTTGATTTTTGGTTCATTCGAAACGTTTGGAACCAAAAATCAATATAAATCCGCGAAATAATCCGAAAAGATAGTTTTATTTAAAACATATGAACATATTGAACAGCTATTTTGTCCAAATTAGCTGTCAGTGGTTTAAGTTACTTTTGCGCAGACGGCCTCATTAATAAGTTTATAAAAAATCAAGAAATAAACCTTCATTAGAGAATAGCAGTACTGGGGCGATCGCGCCATTGTGTAATTTGTCTGTGTTGTCCGTATGTGCCTGCGCACGAGCCGAGCTATGCAGCAGCGCGGCGAGCTTGTCGCGCATCGCATCACACATACGGTCACACTGCGACCCCTCCACAGCGCCGGCGCCGCTATCAAGAACACAACCTCTAAATGATGAGCCAAGTCTTCCCTTTTGATAAATTTAACGCCAACCGTATCTGTCCACTACTAAAAACACACTTCACAATCACAATTATTTTACTCGCATATCACAATAATACATTAACTAATTTATATTTAATTAAAACCAATTAAATGTAAATAAAAAATTTGAACAAGTTTCAATTTGAATAGTATTACAAAAATATAACGAAACATAACCCTTTGTTTTATTCAACATGTGCGTTAATTTAATTATATTTCATTGTTTTTTTATTTATATAAAGGCACTTTAAATTTGACTCGTCTAACTCGTCTAAAAAAGACGGTAAATGTCTGCAATGAGCAGTGGCTCAGGGCGGACTGGCTATTCCCGGCGCGAGCCAACACGTGGGCGGAAAGCCGCCCGCCCCCCGCCGATCAATGGATGAGATTCGACACCTGACCCTTAAAATCTACAAAGTAGATTCACTTATCAACCACTAAACACACAATATGAACGATACACCTCGACTCTGAACATAAAACATTTCTGTAAAAAATCTATGTAGGTAGTAGAGTACATATGTACTAGTAATATCAACGTACCCGTCTGTCTATAGGTAATATTTATTAAGTCTGACTTTCATTCATAATACATTTTATTTCTAATATTCGATCAATGCGTCTTGGAATTAACCATAATATCTGTTTTTTTAATGCAAAATAGATTCCGATACCACTTATTAAAACACTATCACTATTTGTAACGAACCAGTTACATATATAAGTATGTATTTAGTGTTTTAAATTTTCTATTGAAATATGTTATATTAAAACTTTAAATCGGTACTTATTCAGGTGTTAGTTATTCACTCACCTATTAGTTAGAAATTGTCCTTTCTGATTTCATACTTCACATCAATCTACTGAACTATGTAAATGTATATATCGTTTTAGTACTAAATACCTACTATGTTAAAATCTTAAAATATAATAGAATTTATGAGCAAAAATAACTCACAAAATATTAACAACGATGCATAAAACAAAGCGATTTGAAAGACAGGTTTTTGGGTATCTAAATATTTATTTACTAGATAAATAGCTAATTATTGACCCACCCTCGCTACGCCAGTGCATTCTTCAGCAGAAACGACTGACGTCTTATTAAATATCTATACATATAATAAAACTGTAGAAGTCGAATGTCTGTACATAGAAAAAAATGCTAAAAACTGAGTCAGTGATGTAAGAAGAGAAATAGAAAAAATTTAGATTTTTTTCGAGTTCTTTGTACGGGCTAATCTCCGAAACTGTTAGATAGATTTAAATGCAATTTTGCATGGTGGTACCTAATACCTCCAGTCAACATTTTAAATACTTTTAATCCCGGAAAATTAAAGAGTTCCCGTGGGATAGTCAAAAAACTATAGTAACTTATACAGATTAATACACAAAAAGTACTGATTAGATTTTAATGAAACTTCACAATAATATACCTTATACATCCAAATAACACACATAGGCTACTATTAATCCCGTAAAAATATACGGTTCCCGTGGGATAGATTTGTGTTTGTTTATTAGTGTATAATGTTACCATTATTATTATATTATATTATTATTATTATATATAATTTAACTGCCTCGGTGGTGTAGTGGCTAGCATGTACGGCTGCACACCCGGAGGTCCTGGGTTCGAGTCCCGGGTCGGGCCAAGTTTAGTTATTGAGTCTTTCTGTATAGTAAGTCTCAGTAACAGCCTGGAGTTGGGAAGTTGGTGGTGTTTCACCCCCGTGCCTCGGAGAGCACGTAAAGCCGTCGGTCCTGCGCCTTAACTCTCACCGGTCGTGTCGAGCAGTCGTCCCACCGGAGTATGAGAGTGACAGGAATAGAGAGTGCACTTGTGTCTGCGCGTACACTTGTGCACTATAATATCTCCTGCGCAGTTGGCTAGTCTCAATGAGATTGGCCGCCGTGGCCGGAATCGGTCAGGAGAACATCAATGTTACCATGTATTTTTGCTACATTGTGAGAAAAGAGAGTTACATAAATACTTACATAAAACTCTCCTTTTTCTACCATTTTCAGCTACAAAAATATTATTTTTATATTTTCTTTGAATATCGTAAAATTTGATCCAGCTAATAATTAATAATAATAATTAATAATAAAATAATATTATGATGTTAAGTATTTTAAATGTTTTAATTGCTACTAAGGGGCCGTTCATAAAATACGTTCGCATACAAGGGGAGGGGAGGGGTCTGGCTGAGTGTGACAAGATGAGACAAGGGGGGACGGGGGGTATAGGGCAACGTGACGTTCGCCGTTTATCATTTTTTGACATGAGCGCTAGCTCTGTGGGGCGACTCTAGCGGCGCTGCAATCCGTCACAACTGGTTTCTTTGTTTTTCCAATACTTGAGAGAGTAACGTTTCCACGTACCCTGCGCTCTCGATTCAGTAACAAATGAAAATACTGTTTCTCATGTATTTATTATTATTTTATTCCTTCATTCGCCATTTAGCAGTGAAATATTATTTATTATTTATATGTTCGTTATGAAAGATATTTATTAATTTATTTAAATTTTATTATAATAACTAAATAAATATTTTTAATTTTCAGAATTTGTGTACTATCATTTAGAATTTATCATACTCAGCAGGGGGCCCCTCCCCCGTCTTAGTTTTTGTGACGAAATATTTCTAGGGGGGGTCACAGAAAGTGTGACACAGCGTGACAATAGGGAGGGGAGGGGGTCAAAAAAAGTTGATTTTAGTGTGACGTATTTTATGAACGGCCCCTAAGATTCCTTTATAGCATATAATTATTATAACCAATGAGAACTTATTCGACTAAAAATATCCTAAATATTAGAGAATATTCCGGGTAATCTATACGTTTATACTAGTATTATAAAAATATTTTTTTGTTTTCTTGTACCGAATAAGCTCCGGAACTACTAGACCGATTATAACAATTTTTTCACCAATAGAAAGCTAAATTTTCAGGAAGTAACATAGACTATAATTTATTTTCAAAAAAATTAAAGATCCTTAAGAAAATTGTAATAATGTAACCCAAAGTAGCAAAATTTTGCCAATAAAATTCATTAATTGACGTGCGCTGACAAAACTATTTATGATACATAAAATTATAATAATTATGTACTACATGATTAAAGTACTCATTATTAAATATTACCTACAAAAAAGTCCGTTTGTGTGTGTGTTTTGTGTTCTAAAACACTTTGTACATATTTATACTTAAATAAAAAAGTTAATAGATATCGAGGTTGACTTCATCGAACGCAACAAAATGACAAATAAATGCAAATAATAACAATATAATATGTAGGCCAACAAGTACATGAATAGGCAATTTTACCAAAGATATGTATAGTTTATAATTTTTAATTGAAACAACTCAACCTATTTGCAAGTCTTTAACTGAATAAAAAAGGAGGTTATCAATTCATTCCATATTAATTTATATTAATATTATAAAGAGGTAAAGTTTGTGAGTTTGTGACGCTGTAGGGGGTAATCTCTAGATCTACTGAACCGGTTTAGATGAAATTTGGTAAGAAGATAGTTTGAGACCCATAGGATACTTTTAATCCCGGAAATCATCCCTTAAGGAGGTGAAAATAGGGATGAAAGTTTGTATGCGAAACTCGAGCGAAGCGACGGTGAGTAGCTACTAGTTAGTTTAGTATAATTGGAATTATTGTTAGTGTTGACATTGTTTATTAATAAACAGGGCTAACAAAGAAAAGTACAAAATTTCTACATTATACGTAGGTATATCTAATCTTCTAGTCTCTCTAATATATAAAATTCTCGTGTAACAGTGTTTGTAACAAAACTCCTCCGAAACGGTTTGACCGATTCTTATGAATTTTGTGTGTATATTCAGTAGGTCTGAAAATAGGACGTAAACTATTTTTCATACCCCTAAGTGATTAGGGTGCTCCACCCCAAAAATTTATATTTATTTTTTGAACAATTTTTTTTTTATGATTCGGCATTAAAAAATACATAAAAGCCTAAATTTTCACCAGGGACGAACCCGAGCGAAGCGAGGGTAAATCGCTAGTCAAATTATAAGTGTAAGTAACTTATCTAGTCGTAATACTTCCGAGATGCAACATTATTTTATAACTAGCGACTCGCCATCGCTTCACTCGGGTTCGCTTCTTTCTTCCCTTTAATTGCCATTTCACCCCCTTAAGAGATGATTTCCGGGATAAAAAGTACCCTATATTTTTCCCAGGGTCTCACCAAATTTCATCTAAATCGGTTCAATAGATCCATAGATTACCCTCTACAACCTAACAAACTCCCAAACTTTACCTCTTTATAATATTAGTAGGTATAGATAAATTATAAATATAATTATCTTACATTTTGACAAAACTGTCAATTTCTTTTTTAAGTATTGTTGTCATGATGAACGAACTGAACAACTGAACGTCAATCTGTCAACTCACTGTTTTATTTTTTAACCCAAATTTTTCACTTTTCCGTACAATATTTTAAATATTTCTTTCACCCAAACCTTGTCCTGACAATTACAAACACAATTAAAAAAAGCTCAGCCAAATAGGTGCAACCGTTCTGAAATAGTTCACTTACATACATACATTTGGCAATTGATTTTTATTTATATAGATACCAATCTAAAAAATAAACTTCATAAACTTGTCGTTTTTTTGATAACTGTTTATTTTTATTTTTACCCGACTGCCCCAGAAGGAGGGTTTTTCAAGTGTATGTATCTTTAATGTTAATTTCTAATAAAAGATAGAGAAAACAGCTAAATAAAAATATAATAAAAAAGCGAATAGGTATTACAAGTAAGATCTAATCTTTACTTAACAATTATCATTTGACATCCCTTTTCGAGCTCTAAGTAATTTCCTTCAACAAAGTTTTTTTCTGGGCGAGGTTAACGACCTTGATTTGTGATCTTATCCTCAAAAACCTAGACGTACTGTCGCCGAAAAATATCTTGTATAACCTTGATATGACATTAGGTATGAAAAGTGTTGTACATAAATGGAGTTATTTAAATAAATTAACTGTAAATAACGTTATAACTTGCTTCACTTGCATGTATATTAGAGTTGGAGCTAAAATAGCAGTTCGAATTTTTGTTTGGCTGTAACAATGGTTAGACGTATTCACTTGAAAGACTTAGAAACATACAAAAACGCCTCAAAAGAATTAATTATACGAAGCACACAAAAGGCAAACGAACCTGTAAAGTCATGAAGAAAATATGTCAATCAACTATTTTTAATATTTACTGATTAGTATTTGCTTTTTACAATACATATGACATTATTATGCCGCTAATTACACAATGCACATAATAATACGCTCACGTTCATGAACCCAAAACCAAGGAGGGTTGACGTCAGGCAGGCGGCCGGTTGTAAACCTTTTGCCAAATCCTATCAGCAGTACAGAAGATGCACTGCGCCAACCCCAAGTGATTGGGAAATGGGCAGGGAGAAGAAGAAGTTCATGAACCCAAAACATAAACAAAACAACAACATGAACAGCTTGATTATGGTACCAATTCAGACTTCAAACCAATATCTTCCGCGCACTCCTTTTTTCTTATTCTTTTAGTTCCGAATATAAGGGCTATTGGTTATATACCAAGTAAATTACAATAAAGCGAATAAAATAACTTATCAAAAAATGTAAACCATATCTTTCTTAATAAAGTATGTCTTGATTTTGAATAGTATTGCATAAATATTGGTGAGTAAAAAAAGACCTTACGCGCAATAACAAAATTAAAGTTTTCAAAATAAACGTATTCGTGTAAGTAAAAGACAACATAAAAAAATGCTTTTTCGTAAAGCTTTCTATTTTAATCCTTTTTAACAATGATTGCCTAACTCTGAATCTCGTTGTCTACACGTGACAAGCTAAAAATATAAAGCGTATGATCGTATTACGTTCATACTGTCGGGTAGTGGAGTGTGTAACGTCATTACACCAAAAATAATGATTAAAAATGACACGTCTGAAGCATCCTTTATACATCGTAAGACAGTTGTGAACACATGACAATTAAAGGACAAGAACAGTTAATTGTAAATCGCTATGTGTAAAAAAGGAACAAAACATTTTCCAGAAAGGAATTGACAATACTTGAAAGATTTCGATTTTTTGAATAATAGAATGTTCTTTTTTTATGCATATAAAAAAGCGGCAGTGTGTTGAGTTGAGTTGAATTTCGGACCTAAGAGAAGACTGATAAATAATACGAAAATGTAAAAATTAAAGAAAAGTGGAGTAGTGAAAGTGTACCTAGTGGTGAAAAATAGTATTCAGAGACTTTTAGCCAGAACTGTGTACGTACTGCGTGTTTTTTTTGGAACCGCCATAATTTATTCTTGTAAATAAATAAATAAATAAATTATAATTAAATATATTGGGACATTAACACACAACGCCATCTAGTTCCATGGTAAGCTAGGAGGCTTGTGTTATGGATACCAGATAGTTGATACACTACACATATATAACTTTTAAATACTTACATATAATAAATATAAACACCCATAACTAGAGTACAAACATTCGAGCTCATTAAACGAATGAATGCCTCCAGCGGGACTCGAACCCGCGACCGTTAGCACAGCAAGTAGGATCACTACAAACTGAGCCAGACGTGTCGCAAAAGTAATAAAGCATCCGCGATAATCCAAAAGACACGCCTAAATTTCTGATCACCGAACTCACAGGACATAACAATACATATACTAGCGAATATGGCGTTAGCCTGTTATCTATAGCTATTTACGATTGACAAAAAGAAAGTAATGTATCTGTTAGCCCTCAACATATTTTAGCCCTCTAAAGTAATACATAAAATATCGAAATTGATTTTATTAGGTACAACGTTATTATAGACATTTTATAGACATAGATATTAATTAATACATAATTTAACACAATTAAAAAAAATATTATGTCAGGTGCAACTACCCTATCTATTCATGATTTATAATTAGAAATGACCATGGTTTATTCTAAGACAGCTACGTCACAGGACCTCATATAACACGTTCTTCTCGAACGCCTATTTATTTTATGAATGCTTCATTCATTTACACAGTTATCGCATTCGTTTAAAAAATAAGACGCTACTTCTAATTACCAATTATATTTAATTTAATAACAGTAATAAAGCCCTCCATTTGTATAAACTTTAATGTTTTTCACAGTTAATTATTACAAAATTTAATACTAATATATTAAATATATAATAAATTATGACTCTACTGTGGCTCTACCACCGAAGTATTCTTAATTATTCTTTCTTATTTGTTATATAACTGCCTTGGTGGTGTATTGGCTAGCATGTACGGCTGCACACCCGGAGGTCCTGGGTTCGAGTCCCGGGTCGGGCCAAGTTGAGTTATTGAGTCTTTCTTTATAAGTAAGCCTCAGTAACAGCCTGGAGTTGGGAAGTTGGCGGTGTTTCACCCGCGTGCCTCGGAAAGCACGTAAAGCCGTCGGTCCTGCGCCTTAACTCTTACTGGTCGTGTCGAGCAGTCGTCCTACCGGAATATGAGAGTGACAGGAATAGAGAGTGCACTTGTGTCTGCGCGTACACTCGTGCACTATAATATCTCCTGCGCAGTTGGCTAGTCTCAATGAGATTGGCCGCCGTGGCCGGAATCGGTCTGGAGAACATCATCATATTTGTTATTCTGAAAGCTACGATATATTTGATGCAGAGACACAGAGGATACACCTGCATATAAATCTGACATACGAATCTGAACCGCATCCTCCGTACTGAAGGCAGTACCAATCAAACCATTGGGTTCGCCCCAACGTCCACTAGACTGGCTTCAGACATATTTTGTTAAAATCGCAAAAATGTCATACCTAGTACTTATAGTTACGTACACTTTTCGTTACTTAATAATTCAATGGAAAATCGAAGGTTCGTTGCATTTCGGTGATTAATTCAAGTGAGATAATAAAAATATTAAATATATGTTTATGTACTTCGATTTCTAATTCAATTCTCTATTTATACCATTGTAATTCTTAATAGGTTTCATCAATGACATTCACCTATGTGTACTAGTATACACTAATAATAGATATCTAAGAAAGAATATATTTTTTAAGTTAGTTAAAGGAGCGGGATTCGCTACGGACCAATCAATACGTTTCACGCATGCGTCAAAATGACTTTAAAAATTTTTTTGCAAAGTAAAAAGCGTAGGCGGCTGACGTTTGCGTTTCAATCTTCGACGATTTATCGAAAGATTTTTTTTGTTGTGATGTGATTTTAAAAAAGCGACAGAAAACTAAAGCACATAGAGCGCTCAATGTTATTTATCTAAACATATAATAAAATTGTAACTAAGCCGAATCTGTACATTAAATATTTTTTGGAATATCTTATTGAAATAAACATTATTATCGATACAGAGGCCGAATCTATAGTTTTTGGAATTTTTGTCTGTCTGTCTGTTACCGCATCACAGAAAAACGCTACGGGGATTTTGATGTTTGGTACGGTGATAGCTGGTTATCCGGGTCAACTTATAGGATACTTTTTACCGCGGGAAAAGGTCTCATTTCTGAGAAAAAATACTAAAACTGCAATGTAAGAGTAAACTTATATGTATCACCTAAGAATTTGGTTTTTGGTCTTCTAACACGGGCGGAGCCGCGGGCAACGCTAATCAAAATTAAGATTGTCCTGATTCGCTTTACGCGTTGTCAAACATTAAAAGTAAAATAATAAACATATGTACATTAATATCTATGTATATTACGAGTAGGTGGATGTTTCAAATGGTTTAATTTCTCTTCATGTCCAATCAAACTTTAATTTTAAAAAAGATTTAAAAAAGTATTATTTTTTTTAAATCTCTCTGAATTTAATTTTTTCTTGGAAAAAAAGTTATTTTTCATCTAGATTTAATATTAAAAATAGCAACATTGAATAGCTTTGAATACCACCCTCAAAAGTTATTAAAATACATAATCAGCTTTTAAAAACTTGATTAGGTACGAATTTGAAGAAAGTCTACTCATCATAGTAATTACTAGTATTCGATTGATTTTAGCGATAAAGCTTTAAATCTTATCTAATCAAGACATTAACTTCACAAAATCGATTACTTTCCTTAGTACGCCGTCTCTGTAAGTAGACATCGTTAATGTCTGTCTGTTACGGTAATATGAACAAACTGGAAAACTGATCTCTATTAAAAGTTCTAAGTACAATAACTTGCATTTTAGATTAATATATAGGAATGGAATACTTTTTATTTTGGAAAAATTAGATAATTAAAAAACTTTTGTAACGTTCGGAGATATCCTATTGAATTTAAATTATTATCTTTTATTTCCTTAACTTTACGTGGATAAGATCGCGGTATCTGATAATGTTAAAGAGAATATTAATCAAACATCAAAACATAATTTATTGAGTTAGCTAAGATGACTAATAAATAGTATTATTATCTGCTTGTACAATGACGCTACCAAGTAGGTGTAATGAATAGACATATAGACTTTGAATTTATTTGTTCAAGCATGCATCCAATTTTAAAATATTATGTAAATTAATATGTATTCATAAAGTTGGTAGACATTTTCTCCAAAAAATAATGTTTTGAGATTAGGATAAACTTTTTACTATTATCTGCAATGCACTCAACTTATTAGAAGATACATTTTATAAAACGGATATTACCTATACGTCAATAAAGTTTTTTCGAACGTTTATCGAACATCCCCAAAAAGATATAAATTACATTGAGGTACACATTATATATTTTAATTAAGATTTGTGTAAAATTTTACCTAGGAACTTTATTACTTTGCCGATAATAGGTAATTTAATTCAATTACACTTAGAAGTCCTTCAACGGTAGATGTACGAGTATTTATGTAGCGCCAACAATGCTAATAAAATATCTTAATTAAAATAGACGGTAGCTATTTGGCGCCTACTTTATTCATAGTATGTCACTCATCTGTGGCATTCTATCGTCTCGTTTGATCTACAAAAGTTGACCTGTCGGAGATATGTAGCAAGCCGATAATGCCTTTATGTTTAAATCACTTTCCTCATAGTGCCACATTTGTAAAATTATTATAAATTACCATCCATTCTTTAAAAGAATATACTCCTGGAGTATATTTTATATTGAAGAAATTCATCAGAACAAGTAGATTATAAAAATTTGATATGGTTGAGTGTCAATGAGTCATGATAATGACAACAAAAGGAAGGAAAACCACGTAGATCTATATCGAACGCTAAACTCAAGCATCATTTTAAACTCCTAAAATACGAGTGATTTGGAAAAATCATAAGTAACTTTTTAAAGACTACGTTAAAAAAGTACATTTTAATTCCTGTGTTATGTTAACAAACGCGTATAATACTCGTAGTTTCCCTTTTGAAAGAAGTATGATGCAATATATTTCATTGTCTCGCAATACAAAAATCATAACACAAACATTGATGTAAATTTTATCAGACCAATGATATCTTTAATAACCCCTTATTTATTTTGTTTTATCATATTTTTTATCAGACTTTCTTTTCTAAGACCCAAAAATTTCCAAAAAACGTGCGTTTCTATATAAATCTAATGCTCTGTATATATCTATTATAATGTAGATATTTTTATTCTTATAATATAAAGAATATTTTTCAAATATTTTCAAAAGTATACAAATACTCCTTTAACTTCTATATATGTATATACATATATAAAATAAAAATGAATAGTCCTACGATTGTTCTCTATGCGCTCTTAAACCATTCAAGCTGCCCTACGCACCCGAGCAAAGTGAGGGTACTGGGTAAGTCGCCAGTTATAAATAAAAAAACGTAACCTCTTTTTTATTTAATGAAGCCAATTTATAACACAGTGTTCGCATACGTCGACGAATCGATTTCAAATCAATAAAATGACATTGTAACAGTCGATCGTATATCGACAAAATGCGATATGCAACAGTGGACAGCATTATTCACATTAGTATTAATATTGCTCGATAACATTTTGAAAAATATAGACTATACTCATCAATTACATAACATTTTGTGTTAACTATTACGTAAACATTAAAAATAACTAGGTGATAATTTTTCAATATTTATAACATTAAATTATATCTTAAATATTCATGTTATAAATACGAATCAGGTCAGATGCTGCTTTAAATATACGTTTTCAGAAATAATTGCAGTTTACATTTTCACTCACATCAGATTTTCATCTACATCTCTTTCCCAACATGACTTTATAATACAACAAAGAAGCCTGCAGGTATAAGAAAACTTAGTTAGACTAGGTTCTAGATAGTTATGTCAAGTCCGCTAGTCAGCATTTGGCCAAAAGGGCTAACTTTGGACTAATCCTTCCCACATTAAGGGACGATCTACTACCAGTTGACAGTTGAACGTTAAAATAACTTAAATATTATTGCCACCATATCGTTTAAATACGATATATACAACGCATTCCATTCAATTTAAATCAGTGATAGCAAGATGACATGAGTAGAAGGAAATCATTGTTTAATTTGCTCATGCCCTAATTAGGTAAAGTATCTGACTAAAGTGTAATCTCCTATGGGATTTCTTGAATTTATTCTGCCAAGGAGAAGTTCTCCTTTGTTCTAGTAAATACCTAGGTTATTCAATAAGTCTTATCGTACTATTTATTTTTGAGGGTAGCGTTAAAACTAAAGTTATATTTATAAGATGTCATTATCAACTAAACATTACCAGTTTGTTTTTTAGTCTACGAAGAATACCTTAATTGTGAGATTTTTTTAATAATTTCTTTATGGCGTCTTTGACAAAGCGTGATTATCGTGTAATTCTTTATGTGTTTTGGTCAAGAAGTACCATTTTAAGGACTATATAGAACGCAATGGTATCTGCAATTCAAGCGAGGTGTTGGACTGAACGATGGTCCTCGGGCAAATAGACGCGTCGAAGTGATAGTGCTAGAAAGGGAAGTTCGTGTGAAGAAAACAATACGAGAAGACAGACATATAACATACAATTAGAGGTAATTAGAGGAGCTTTTGAACATTCCTGTATAGTACGTTACACAAAATTGTGACTTAACATTTACATGTAAAGAAGCTTTGTACGCTTTGGGTACCCCATACGGTAAACGAACAGCAATAGCAACCTCGTGTGGAATGATGCTTTATCTTAAAAAAATCCAATGGCAAATCTAACGACGTAGTTTCGATTGTGACTGGCGACGAAACTTGGGTTATTACAACGTACCTACTAAGTTACAGAACAAGATATGGGTGTTTGATGATGAGGAACATCCAACTAAATCTCGGAAATGAAAATTTGTTGGCAAAAGAATGATGGCGGTTTTCTTTAATAAGATATTGTCAAATCCTATATGCTCGCTGGACAAAAGACAGTTACAAGTTCATATTATACTTAAACCTGTCTAGCTCAGTTGATTGGAGAACTGACGATAGAAACTCAGCGGGACTAATATTATTTCATTATCTTTTTTTATGAAGTTAAATTATAAATTACAATCTATACATATAATAAAATTGTAACTAAGTCGAATCTGTACATTAAATATTTTTCGGAAAATCTAATTGAAATAGACATTATTATCGATACAGAGTCCGAATCTATAGTTTTTAGAATTTTTGTCTGTCTATCTGTTACCGCATCACGGAAAAACCACTGGAGGGATTTTGATGAAATTTGGTATGGTGATAGCTGGTTATCCGGGTTAGCATATAGGATACTTTTTACCGCGGGAAAATGTCTAATTTCTGAGAAAAAATACAAAACACTGAAATGTAAGAGTATACTAATATGCAAAACCTACGAATTTGGTTTTTGGTTATATGAACGCGGGCGGAGCTGCGGGCAATGTTAGTTTTATAATATATTTATTATTTACAGCTTTTTAGTTTTGTCTAATTAAACATTTGAAGTTGTTCTTAGCAATTCCTTATCAGTGCCGGATTCAACCTTAGCGCCGCCCCTGGGCAATGTAAGAAATGCCGCCCCATTATCGAAATTTTGCATAAAATAGATAGTTTCGATAAAGTTCAATTTTTTAACTTTTGATAAATGCAAAAAATAGTTAATTTTTTTAATTATTTATTTTTTGGAAAATAAAAAAACATTTTCGATAACGCGATTTTTTTTTTAATTTATCCTTCGAATTTCGCCCCTGAAAATTTGCCGCCCTGAACACTAGCCCTAAGTGCCCCTAGTGTAAATCCAGCGCTGTTTCTTATCCTAAGTTACTTTTAAACATATAAGTTGTACATATATTTGTAATCGGCTCTTAAAAACCTATATTTTGATACCCCAGTCGATTGATTCGGACAAAAATATTTTTTTCAAGACATAAATTGTCGCCTAAGATCCGCCATTTTGATTTTTAATGATATCTAATATCTATATAATCTATGACACTCGCGTTATTAAGACGAATCTAACAACGTATCAATTATCAAAATGGTTAAGCCGTTTAATAATTATGAGAGAACATGGGATCGAACATACCTACAGGTCAAACACACTTCTTGAAATATTAATGTCCTTTTTTGATTTACACTAATTAAATAATTAAATTTGGTTCATCCGCTTGTATAGCGCTAAAAACATATTATAGTGACTATACAAATGCCGCAATAAATATGATGTAGAGGATAGGCAATACGCATATACCTAGGCATCTTTAATATGCATAATTGTAAACAATAAAAAAAAAACAAATTTAATTATAACTAAACCAATTAATTCTTTTATTTGGACAAAATCCGAAGTATTTTTTTATATTAATGATTAAATGTATTGCATAGAAATATCCAATAAATTCAAAAGGTAAATCAAAAGGATAGATAGATAGATAGATAAATTCTTTATTGCACACACAAAAGAAGAGTACAGAAGACAAAAATAAAAAATAAATAACAAATAGGCATGCAAAGGCGGTCTTATTGCTACGAGCAATCTCTTACAGACAACCTTACAGGACCTAGTCCTACTGATTGCCATTAAAACAACTTCGTGTTAATTATTGTCCCTTAACATACCTATAGCGCAAGGTCAACGAGGACACAGAGAATTAATGATGATAAGTCTTCATAAAATAAACCCACTGCACTTATGCTGATAAACATTAAATGCATTGAAAAGTATGTAGTATGTACCTACGTTTGTATACCTACTAAATGTAATAGTAACACATAATGACGAAAAGTGAAATGGTTTTAACAGAATAATAAATAAAAAATAAGAAGTTACTGTTTTTTTTTTAATATTACTGTAATAGTTTTATAAAGGCTTAAAGAAAGAAGGCTTTAGGTATCTTATTATGATATTTTAATACCTAGGATCTAGGTACTTACTTAGACTTATTAAAATAATAAAAATGCATTGACAGTAAGTATATATATATATATATATATATATATATATATATATATATATATATATATATATATATATATATATATATATATATATATATATATATATGTAATCAAATGAAATTTGATATTGGTACACAATAATGTACTGTATTACGCTAGTGTAAGTTACAATTTAAATCAAAATAATGTTATTAATGTGTAAAAACATAATAAGAACACTGAATATATTATTTAAAACAATATACACTCACCATTACATGCAATCCCAGGAGGCTGTTCATTGTAATGCATTTCTCGGAGCACCGTGATGCGTGTGAAGAATCGCGCCCTTTCATGTCACAAGCGAGACTGAAGTTGAACGAGCTACGAGACGGCTGAAACGTTGGAGCTTCGCCCCGTCTCCCGCCTCCCCCGCCTCGCATGCGCACACTGGAGAGAAGACGTATACGGTATACCATACCATAGCCAATGCCATACGTATGAATACGTTATGTACTACGTTATACTGAATGTCTACGGTACCACACATTTTAGCTGTTAATTTAAAATACATCATTTGTTTAGTAACAAGATCGAAATAATCCATGTTAGATGGCAGTACCGGCATCCAGCGATCGATTAACTTTTTTGCATCGTAAATTTTAATTTTAAATGAATAAATTTAGTAGTTCTGCGAAAAGTAGACCTCGCGAGCACAAACTGCATATTGAGGAGTTATTCTGACGAAGATTCTCATCAGTTCTTCAACAATTTTTTTAACAGACCAACTTAATATTAACCTTTTTTTTTAACGTTGGGAAATGCATTTAGGCACGAGGTGTGGGACTCATCGGCAAAGACAGTACTATACCCACTAAAACCCAACGGAACCTCCCGCGCCCGGCTGGATTGCCAGTCACTACTGAGCCCCCACCACGACAAGGTTAACGCATGTTGGAGGGTTACTTAAAGATAACCTTTTTTTTAACGTTGGGAAATGCATTTACGCACGAAGTGTGGGACTCACCGACGAACTCACGACTACTGCCGAAGCAGACCACAACAACCACGGGGTTGCTCCAAGGTCCACTCTGCTATCAGAGAAGTACCAGGAGCAACCCGCATGGTACACTGCCCTCCAAAGAGGGCCGCCTCCCACCGAAGCGGGCCACCTCCCTGTGCGTTTCTTGGCTTCGCGCCCGGCTGTACTGCCGGGCAATACTGAGCCCCCCCCCCCCCCCACCATGACAAGGTGAACGCACGATGGGGGGGGGGGGGTGTGCTTAAAGATAACCTAAGGTAACTTAAAGTTAAGCCTTCAATAGTCTCTAATGAATTACCTATATGTTTTTTTTTAATGTGCAATAAAGAATATATATATACCACCATCGAGATTGGATCTCATAAGCCAGAGATATCTAGTAGTCCCCTTTTTACCCCTTTACCCGAATGCGGCGAAGCCCAAAGGAGGGTAATGTGTTTGACCTTCATGTATGTTTGATTTGATGATTCATACGTCGTTAGATTCGTCTTGATAACGCAAGCGTCATAGGTCATAATTTATGATAAGAAATTATTAAATAAAACAAAAAAATGTTTAAAGTGACAAATTTAAAAAGCTGTAAATAAAAAAATCTTAACAAAAACAAAAAATCCAACTGCATAAAAAGCGAACTAAAAAGATGAGAATAAGTCGAGGAAGAAATATAGTATATGCAGTCAGAGACATTTATGTAGCTGCGAGTCTTGCTACGTATGTCTCCGACTGCATAGAACCTACTACCTACTATGTTTCTTCATCAACTCGTTCTTACCTTTTTAGTTCGCTTTTTATGCAGTCGGGTTTTTTTATTTTTACAAATTAGTTATAGTTGTACTTTCGAACAACCCATACCCCCGATTAATCTGAATTTTGATAAAGTATATATGGATTTCGGTGCGCTGATAACGAACATGTTCATCAAAATACCCGCAAATTTTATTTTCAAGGTCAAATCTAAGAAAAAGTCGTTTCTTTTAAATGTTTTTTGCGTTTATTGTGATAAATATTGAGGTTAGAGAAAAATGATTCCCACAAAAGTTATAGGCCATAAAAAAATGTCATTTTTTGTTCAATACGTTTTTCGTGTAAAGCCTGTATATGTAGTTTGGGAAGAAAATGCGAAATTTCTCCAAAATTTGAATAAGTATTTTGTTCAACTCCATTACTTTCGATATAATTTACTAATGCAGGCACATATTACACAAAAAAGACAACCTTTCTATGGCCCACAACTTTCGTAGAAAACTTTTTTCTGCAAAATAAATATTTATCGCAATAAACGCGAAAACAATATAAAAATCGATTTTTCTTAGATTTGACCTTGAAAATAAAAGTGGGTATTTCGAACATAGTGGTTGTCAGCGAGCTGAAATCCATATTGTCGGCGACGGAAAACCTATCTTCGAGTAACGTGTGTATTAATATAGGGACAATGTCATTTTAGCGTATTATGAATAATTGTTGTAAATATGAAATCTCATTCTTATTAGATTTATTATGTTAAAATAAGTTCTAATTAGTGTAATAAGGTTAGTTTAGAGTATTTTTTGCTTATTTGAATCATATAAGACTATTTAACATTCATTTGAAAGGAATAGGTACGTAAGTAAAATGTTGGCATATAATTACGTAACTTGAAAATGAGATTTTTTGTTTCTTGCAATAGCATAATAGTTTATGTTTTAAATAATAGATTTTATTATAAAACTTATAATAAAACAAGAATTAGGTCGATAGGACTATCCGTTCAAAAGTTATAAGGGAAAATGTATAGTAAAAATGTAGCAACCTAGAAAGTTAGATATTTTTGTTTTAAGACTTTTTAATTAATTATTATATATTGAATATTATGTTTTAATATTGTATAATAGTATGTAAGGCATGTAAATAAATAAATATGTGTAAGGTGTTTTACTGAAAACATAAAATAAAAGGACTCTCAAGGTTTCGGTTTAGGGAAATTTTACTCGAAAAATGAGCTCAAAGTACGCGGCTCTCTGTAAGGTATTAACGGGCCAAATAAAAGGCGAGCCATTTCTCGATTCAAGTCAGACAAAAAAAAAACAATAATGTAATAAGTAAATAGCAAATTTTGCCAGTCTTGAAGCTGACGCCTCGCTCAATCGAATGAAGGCTTACATAATACATATAAGCCTTTGTTTCTCTTACTTGCTCTTCGTTTCTCGTAGCTGCAGCAGATTCAATCAAATACTACACTGAGACACATCGTTCAAATTTTCATGCACTACACGCCCCCGCAACGTTCGTTCACCTTGGCGTGGTGTGGGGCTCAGTAGTCCCCGGCAATCATAGAGTATATTGCTACATATATCCAGCAATCCAGCCGGGCGCAAGCTAAGAATCGCACTGGGAGGCGGCCTACCTAAGTGGGCGGTGTGCTCCTGGTACTTCTCTTATAGACTGCGAAGCAACCCCATGGTTGTTGTGGTCTGCTTCGACAGACCTGCCGTCGGGGTGTCGTGGTTGAATGCGTAACCGATCCTGCGACGACCCATTAAGACGGGGGAGGTTTTGTTAGGTTCCGTTGGGTTTTAGTGGCTAGTACAGGCTTTGCCTGCGAGTCCCACACCTCGTGCCTAAAAATGCATTTCCAAGAAAGAACCGAAACCAAGAGAGAAAAAAGGAAAAATTGTGTTTTTATTTCATCGCCTCTAAGTATAGTCTCCTGTCAACGAAGAAACCCTAGTGGATCGGGACCCAAGCTACGCATTCAGGGGTGCGTGGTGGCGTACATTACCAGCGAACGGACATACTGCCGTGTACGCCAAGAACGTCTGGGAGATTGTCCCAGGTCGACCTCCGGGTACTAGACATACCCTGGTTCTGGTCGTCCAAAACAGTTGGTCCTTCGAGCCGGATCCCTGCTAGAAGAAGTTCAGAAGAAACAGAAGATTGCGTTCAAGATGCCGGTAACCAGGTCGCAGAAGGATGCCCCCTCACGTCCCGGGTCCCGTCCTTCAGATAGGGACGCGACAGATGGATCGTCGGGATCAGAAGGGGTCACGTCAGCGTCGGCGTCATCGGGAACTGCAACTACATCGAACACTTCTTCGGGTACCACGACCACGGAGGGCACCACAGTGACGGAGACTACGGTTACGACTGCAACTACGGCGGCGTCTATAGAAGGCAACAAAGAAGATGCTGCACAGAGGATGACCAGGAAGAGCCAAGAAGATGTACCTGGAAAGGATGTTCAAGGCTCCTCCAAGACCCTGAAACCGATGGGGGTCAGTCGTCGCGCCAGGTCCACGAAGACCACGAGTTCCTCGGCCAGAAGACGCGAGCTAGAAGCAAAGGAAGAGTTGGCACGCCTGGAGTTGAAGGAAGCACAGGCTGAAACTAAGCTAGCCCGTGTCAGATTGGAGATGGCACAGTGTGAAGAAGAGGACTCCGTGGATGAAGACCTGGAAGACAGAACAGCACAGGTGCAGAACTGGATCGAGATGTCTGTGCTGGAGGATGGCAACAAAGTTCAACCAGAGATGCGAGGTCCACACCCCTTGGAAGAGCCACAGAAGATGAAGCCTGAAGAGAACTCCTCAACGAGAGGAGCTACGATTGAAATTCAAGCACTGACGGCAGCATTGAAGGAAGCTCTTACCACGCGAGGACCAGCAGGACAGCCAACCTACATTCACGAGTTACCCTACTTCGACGGCAACAGCAGCGAGTGGATGGCCTTCAAGGTTGTCTATGAAGATACAGCACCGATGTTCAACAACGTCCAGAATATGGCTCGGCTAAGAAGAGCACTGAAGGGCAACGCAAGAGAAGCTATCAAGAGTCTGCTGTACTCCGAAGCCTCTCCGATGGAAGTGATTCAAGCCCTCAGAAGAAGATATGGAAGACCAGATGCACTGGTGCTGGCAGAGTTGGACAAGGTCAAAACGTTGCCGAAGATTTCTGAAAACCCAAGGGACATATGCCTCTTCGCGAGCCAGATCAGCAACAGCGTAGCGGCAATAAAAGGATTGAAGAAACCACAGTACCTGCATTCACCTGAGATGGTGAAACAAATTATTGAGAAGATACCTACGATCCTCAAGTTCCGATGGTACGACTTCATTGAAACAACAGAAGAAGGCGAGTTCTCCGACCTAACACTGGTGTCCAAGTTCCTGAACAGAGAAGCAGACAAGTGTGGAGCCTATGCATCAACAGAAGAGAAGAGCGGGTTCAGACGGACTCATCGACAAGCAACGCATTCAACTAAGGAAAAGGACTTCAAAGAAAAGGTTTCAAGATCAGAGAAGACTTGCCCCATGTGTGAAGGTGAACACTTCCTCGTCGGGTGTCAGAAGTTCCTGAAGGCGTCTGTGCAAGATCGATGGGCAATAGTGAAGAAAAGCCGCGTTTGCTTCAAGTGTTTACAAGGGACACATCGGAAGGAGAGCTGCAAGAAGCCGTCGTGCAAGGAATGCAAGAGGTGGCATCATCATCTGCTGCACGTCGAGACAGAGAAAAGTTCCTCGGAAGAACAGAAGAACAAACCACAAGAAGTGGCGAGCATCATGGCATCGGTGAATGCGGTCAACAACGCAAGGGCATACCTGAAGATAATTCCGATAGAAATCTTCGGGTCAAAAGGATCAAAGAAGATATTGGCCCTCATGGATGAAGGGTCAACAGTGTCGCTGCTAGACCAGAAGGTAGCAGAAGAAATCGGCGCTCAAGGAAGAAAGGAGGAACTGGTCATCGAGACTGTTGGAGGCAGGCTGATAAGGAAGGAAGACTCTCAGATGCTGGACCTTACGGTGAAGGGGATTCATCAGAAGACCAAGAAGACCTTGAGAAGAGTCCGGACCATCGACGAGTTGAAGCTTGCACCGCAGTTCCTAGAAAAGAAAAGGATAGAAGAGTGTCAACACTTGAAGAAGATTGCTGACTCTCTATATTATAAGGGGGAGTCACCACAGCTGCTCATCGGTCAAGACAACTGGGAGCTAATCGTGACTCAAGAAGTAAGAAGAGGGAAACCAGGACAACCAGTCGCTTCAAGAACAGGACTTGGATGGGTGCTCCACGGGTCAGACACTGGAGGCGCGAAAGTGGTGCACTTCTTAAACACGTGTCTACATGTCAGCACGCCAGAAGAAGAGATGCATCAAGCCATCAACGATCACTTCGCAATCGAAGCACTTGGAGTACTACCAAGAAGACCCACTACGGATTCAGAAGGAAGAGCACTCACCATCCTAGAGAAGACCTGCAGAAGACTAGAAGATGGTCGATTTGAAGCTGGACTTCTATGGAAAAATGAAGATGAACAGATGCCTGAAAGCTACACGTCTGCCAAGAACCGATTGTTCAACATTGAAAAGAAGATAGACAAAGACCCTCAGCTGAAGGCAGAATACAATAAGCAGATCCAGCATTTAATCGACAGCAAGTATGCAGAAGAAGCACCTGGTGGACAAGAAGATTCAAAGAAGACATGGTACCTCCCTCATTTCTCCGTGGTACATCCATTGAAGAAGAAAATAAGGATCGTCTTCGACACTGCAGCCAAGTCTAAAGGGAGAAGCCTCAACGACGCTTTACTACCGGGACCGGACCTACTGCAATCGCTCTTCGGGGTATTACTGAGGTTCCGGCAAGGCCCGTTTGCAGTGGCAGCCGACATAAAGGAAATGTTCCTGCAAGTTCGCATCCGGCCAGAAGATAGAAACAGCTTGAAGTTCCTGTGGCGAGGGGATCGTCGTGACGTAGCACCGAAGGAGTACAGAATGACATCAGTCATATTCGGCGCGACATCTTCTCCTAGCACAGCGATCTACGTGAAGAACCGGAACGCGGCGGACTACAAGAAGCAGTACCCAGAGGCAGCAAAGGCAATCGAGCTGAACCATTACATGGATGACTACCTGCACAGCTTCCATTCAGAAGAGGACTTCAAGAGAATTACAGCGCAGGTGGACTTCATTCACAAAAAGGCGGGCTTCGAACTCCGTGGATGGGCGTCAAACCACTCCGACCTGCTGCAAGACGTGAAGACTGAGTCAGTTGAGAAGACAGAGGTGGACCTTGGTGAGAAGGAAGAGAAGACACTGGGACTACGCTGGTTTACAGAAAGGGACTCCATAGGCTTTAGGGCGAACTTTCGAAACACGCCAGATGAAGTGGCACAAGGACTCAAGGTACCTACGAAGAGAGAAGTCACCAGCGCCGTGATGTCGACCTTCGATCCACTAGGGCTAGCATCACCAATTCTCATCCAAGGCAAAAGGCTGCTCCAGAACATATGGCGAAGTGGCGTCGGTTGGGATGAAGAGATAGAAGAAAAGGAGTACGAGTCATGGAAGACTTACCTGGAAAAGATGAAGCTGCTCCAAGACCTTCAGATCCCGAGATGTCTGGCACCACGTCGCACCGAGGGGGAGCTGCACACGTTCACGGATGCAAGCGAAATGGCGTATGCAGCTACGGTATATTGGAGAACTGAAAATCAAAATGGGACTTATGACGTCAGCTTAGTAGCAGCAAAAGTAAGAGTCGCTCCGTTGAAGCCGGTGTCAATCCCGAGACTCGAGCTGCAAGCGGCCCTCCTAGGAAGCAGATTGGCACACTCGGTCGAGGAAGAAATGGATCTGAAAATAGAAAAGAAGACGTTTTGGACAGACTCCAGTATCGTGCTATCATGGATCAAGACGGACCCGAGAACCTTCAAGACATTCATGGCTCATCGCTTGGCGGAGATAGAAGATCTCACAAAACCACAGGACTGGAGATGGGTACCGACGGCGCAGAACCCTGCAGATGATGCAACACGTGACGTACCAGAACACTTCGACTGCCAACACCGATGGTACACCGGACCAGGGTTTCTAAGAAGAGATGAAGTTCACTGGCCTGCGGCAAGAACATTCAAGAAAGAAACCACTGGCGAAGAAAAGGCAGCGGACATCGTAGCGACTGCAGGCAGCTCCTATCCATCACCAGATCCCGAAAAGTTCTCGTCATGGAAAAGACTTTGGCGAGCTACAGCAAGAGTACTGCAGTTCATACAACTCTGCAGAAGAAAGGAAAAGGTCCACGCCAGCAAAGAAGATCCTACCTGGAAAACCACAAAAAGGAATAAGAAAATTGTTGAGAAGCGACATCTATCTTCAAAAACGTCAGAAAGGAAATACATACCATTGGAAACAAGTCTACTAGAGCAAGCTGAAACGCTGTTGTTAAGAAGAAGTCAAGAGAAATGCTTCAAAGAGGACATCAGGTGCCTACAGCAAGGAAAACAATTAGAGGGCAGCAGCAAGTTGAAAAGACTCGACGTAGTGCTAGAAGAGGGTCTCCTGCGACTGAAAGGAAGAATCGACGCGATACGAGGGGTTACCAGAGACTACAAACGACCCATCGTACTCGACAGCAAGGACAAGACAACACTTCTCATCATAGAAGAATTTCACTGCCGCTTCAATCACGGGAATCACGCGACCGTAATGAACGAAGTAAGACAACGCTTCTGGGTGCTAGGACTGAGGTCAGCGATCAAGACCATTCAACATCAATGCCAGTGGTGCAAAACAAGAAAGGCAAGACCTCAAGAACTACCAATGGGCAACTTACCTGCTGAGAGGCTGATGCACGGAAACCCTCCATTTACGTGCACGGGAATAGATTACTTCGGCCCTATGACGATCACCGTAGCAAGACGCCATGAGAAGAGATGGGGTGCTCTATTCACATGCTTAACAACACGAGCTGTACACATTGAGCTCACTCCTTCACTCTCCACTGACAGCATGATCATGGCACTACGACGATTCGCCGCGAGAAGGGGAATGCCAAAGATAATCTACACCGACAATGGCACTAACTTCGTTGGCGCCAACAAAGAACTCAAGGAAGCACTAGACACCATGAAGCAAGAAGACCTTATCTCGGAAGCGGAGAAGATCGGCGTGCAGTGGAAGTTCATACCTCCTGGTGCACCAAACATGGGAGGTGCATGGGAGCGTCTGGTGCGATCCATTAAAACCGCACTGGACGCCACGCTCAACGAAAGGCAACCACGAGAGGAGGTACTTCATACCCTCCTGTTAGAGGCCGAGCACATAGTCAACTCTCGGCCCCTCACCCACCTCTCCGAGAACCCTGAAGAAGAAGCACTTACACCGAACCACTTTCTCATCGGGCGATCATGTGGCGCAGCAAGAATCGGCAGCTTCGAGGACAACGAGCTTGTGGGCAGACACACCTGGAAGGCTACGCAGCGACTTGCCGATCACTTCTGGCAACGTTGGCTGAGAGAGTATTTGCCCACTCTACTACCAAGGAAGACCAAAGGAAGAGTCAGCGCCACAGATTTGCAAGTCGGAGACATCGTACTGATCTTCGATCACAGCCTACCAAGATGCATCTGGCCACGCGGAAGAATCCTGCATGTGTATCCTGGACCAGACGGGCGGACCAGAGTCGTCGACGTCGAGACCAGAGGAGGTGTTCTACGGAGGCCCAGTTCGAGAGTGGTGCTGTTGGTGCCGGGAGCGTCGCCGAGTCCAGGAGTTGGTGCAAAGCACGAGGGGGAGAATGTCGGCGACGGAAAACCTATCTTCGAGTAACGTGTGTATTAATATAGGGACAATGTCATTTTAGCGTATTATGAATAATTGTTGTAAATATGAAATCTCATTCTTATTAGATTTATTATGTTAAAATAAGTTCTAATTAGTGTAATAAGGTTAGTTTAGAGTATTTTTTGCTTATTTGAATCATATAAGACTATTTAACATTAATTTGAAAGGAATAGGTACGTAAGTAAAATGTTGGCATATAATTACGTAACTTGAAAATGAGATTTTTTGTTTCTTGCAATAGCATAATAGTTTATGTTTTAAATAATAGATTTTATTATAAAACTTATAATAAAACAAGAATTAGGTCGATAGGACTATCCGTTCAAAAGTTATAAGGGAAAATGTATAGTAAAAATGTAGCAACCTAGAAAGTTAGATATTTTTGTTTTAAGACTTTTTAATTAATTATTATATATTGAATATTATGTTTTAATATTGTATAATAGTATGTAAGGCATGTAAATAAATAAATATGTGTAAGGTGTTTTACTGAAAACATAAAATAAAAGGACTCTCAAGGTTTCGGTTTAGGGAAATTTTACTCGAAAAATGAGCTCAAAGTACGCGGCTCTCTGTAAGGTATTAACGGGCCAAATAAAAGGCGAGCCATTTCTCGATTCAAGTCAGACAAAAAAAAACAATAATGTAATAAGTAAATAGCAAATTTTGCCAGTCTTGAAGCTGACGCCTCGCTCAATCGAATGAAGGCTTACATAATACATATAAGCCTTTGTTTCTCTTACTTGCTCTTCGTTTCTCGTAGCTGCAGCAGATTCAATCAAATACTACACTGAGACACATCGTTCAAATTTTCATGCACTACACGCCCCCGCAACGTTCGTTCACCTTGGCGTGGTGTGGGGCTCAGTAGTCCCCGGCAATCATAGAGTATATTGCTACATATATCCAGCAATCCAGCCGGGCGCAAGCTAAGAATCGCACTGGGAGGCGGCCTACCTAAGTGGGCGGTGTGCTCCTGGTACTTCTCTTATAGACTGCGAAGCAACCCCATGGTTGTTGTGGTCTGCTTCGACAGACCTGCCGTCGGGGTGTCGTGGTTGAATGCGTAACCGATCCTGCGACGACCCATTAAGACGGGGGAGGTTTTGTTAGGTTCCGTTGGGTTTTAGTGGCTAGTACAGGCTTTGCCTGCGAGTCCCACACCTCGTGCCTAAAAATGCATTTCCCAACTTTAAAAAAAAAGGTCCACTACACGTCGAAGACACCTGTCCGTAGATTTTCGCGAGACCATGTAAATACTTTAAAAAATCCCCTAAAAGTTAAAATTAATTACCACAATGTTGAGTAAAGGTTTGATATTAAACAAGACTGGTGTTTATTTTTATTTATTAATACAAAATTAAAAGCAAACATTATTACAGCATGTCATATCTTTACCTAGTTCTTAAAATTTATCATTAATTTTTAGCTATTTATAACAATTGAAAAAAAAACCGAATTACCAAAAACCAAAGAGAAATAAATAAGTTTAAAATATTACAAGGCAGAAAGTTAGAAGCTTTAATTTAAAATATTTAACTTATTTTTTTAAATGGCATCCTTTTAATAATAGGCCATAATTTACTTAGCATGTATATAATATTATAAGATGTGAGAAGCACATCTCCATAACGAATTGCTTCTGAGCATTAATACAATTGCAGCTATTTATTATACAGCTAGCTTATGGTAAGAAACAAGCACAATCCACCTTATGACTGAATGCATAGGATTTAGGAATAATTTGAAGTATTAACTATTAATGAAGAAATAGTTTTCTTTATATGCTTAGGTTATCAATACTCATAATATGATTATATGCTTTAGTTTCACATTAACAAACAATGATGCATAAAAATAATATATTAACCTACTATAATTTCATGAGATGAGTTAACATTAAAATTATAATATATGCAGTTATGTTTCACATTTTTATTTAAATGTGCATTACAAAATGCTGTAACTTTTAATTAACCTGGTGTATTTACCATTATCTACTTATATCTAACAATAAAAAAATTCAAATATATACAGAAATATTTAATGTTTGCTTAAGAAACAGTTAATTTACTCTCAAAGATTCATGATTTTTAATTATTTTATTCAATTTTGCATGTTTGAAAATATAAAAAAAATTGGGGCTTTGTATGAAATTATACTTCAGGAAGCATAATAAGATATTTGAATAAGATTTTTTTATGAAATATAAATCTAACAAGCCCTTTTCATAATTACAATACCTAGTAAAAAAGTTCTCAGGAAATACATAATTTATAAAATTCTTTTTGTTTACTACAAGACTGATGATTATTTTTTAATTAAAAAAGTAAGCTACTACTTAACATCGAAAACAATAACTGGGCCAGAAACAAATGAAAAAGGTTGTATAACAAAAGCCTATTTCATTTAACAAACTCATTTTATATCATTTTATACAGTTTAACATCACTGAGCTCATAAAGCTCTTATTTTAGGGTTATAACAAAGTTATTTCCAACAGAAATATTGAATTACACTACAGTTAGTTCATAGATATTATAACAAATAATAAGTGAAATCAAAATAATAATTATCCAGTTGTCAACTGTTCTGTTTACTTAGTAAAATAAAATAGTATCACACAAACTAATTTAGCTAATAACTTTATATGTATTATATTTTATAATTCACAATATAAAGTTTCAATTACATATAAAAACTTTTGTTCGGTTTAAACAGATCCAATTGTACTTTATAGTTTATGTAATACAATACAGATCAACACTTGACTATTCCAGTGACAAGCATATTTATATAAGTGCTAACTTATAACAATGCAAGTGCATTAAAATCACCAAAACAAATGTGAAAGATCTATCATACCTATACAGTTTTTTACATATGATCAAATATCATAGTAACTATTACTTATAAATAAAAGTTATACTCTATTGTAATATTTTTATATATAAAATAAGGATACACTAATATATTGCCATTGTTTAAAAGTGACGTGAAACCTAGCAAGCACAGTTATCTCCATCCCTGTTGCGACCATTGTCATTGGCATTCAGCTTGATTTGATCAGGAAATTCATTGTACAGCTCGGCTTCAGTCTCTTGCGCCAAGGCATTGCGAGCTATAGTCTGAAAAGCAAGTTCGACATTCACAGCTTCTTTGGCACTTGTTTCAAAATAAGGAATGTCGTTTTTACTTTGACACCACTGCTGTGCACGCTTTGCAGACACGGCACGGTTATCCAAATCCACTTTATTACCTAATATAACAAACGGAAAGTTTTCAGGGTCGCGTGGTGAAGCCTGTATCAAAAATTCGTCTCTCCAACTCTCCAAGGACTTGAACGTGTTAGGGGCAGTTACGTCAAAAACTAATACGCAACAATCCGCCCCACGATAAAACGCCACCCCCAATGATTGGAATCGCTCTTGTCCTGCTGTATCCCAAATTTGCATCGTGACGATTCTATCGTCGACAATTACCTCTTTCGTGAGAAAATCAGCACCTATTGTTGCCTTGTACTGGTTGGAAAATTTCTTGTTGACAAACTGATTCATCAAGGATGTTTTGCCAACGCCACTATCGCCAAGGATGATAACTTTTAGAAGAACCTTTTTCCTTGAAGACATGATGCACAAAAATTTATACAATTAGGACGAAAAATAAAAATAATAGTCACTCTTTGTCTGTAGGTACTTTTTGACATTAAACCAAATTGATAAATGCGTCACCTGTTTGTGATGTTACCATTGGTAAAAAATATAATCCTGTTAAACGTGATCCAATAGTCGCATCGTAGTAATTTTAATTAAATCTCTAAACTGAGTCCGAAATAGAACAATACTCTAGAATATAATATTATATTAAGAAATCTTTCTAGAATTTTCTTTCTTTCTTATTATATTATTATTTCTCTTTTTATATAATTATACACAAACACGAAAATGATACTTTATTCAATTTAACTATCAAGAATTTTAATTCTTTTATAATAAATATTTTAAAATCCAAAATTGGAATTTTATTTATACTAAACTATTATTTGTATACTTCATGTTGTATTCAGCATTTTTAACATCCCACTGCTAGACACGGGTCTCTTTAAAACGAGAGGGAGGCCATTACTTAAATGTTACAAAGTTAAAATTCCCTCTCCTCTTAAACATATTAGGGACATCTTGAGTTTTAAGTTTCCAATAGTCCCAGAGATTCCCGAGTCAAAACAGATATGATTTTTAATGGTTGTTTCGGATCAGAAAATTTGGAATCACATTCAAGCATTTAATTTTAATATGGAAGTCTAAAATCCTGCTCAAATATGGACTTGTTTTACTTGAATTAGAGTCAAATGAATAGACAGAGATAATAATTATGTCTAACTGACCGATTTCAGCGATGGTACATAATCTCACTGAGACTAGCTATGTGTAGGAGATATTACAGTACATAAATATGTGCATAAATACAAGTGCACTTAATGGCACGAGAATGAACAACCACTTTTTTTCAAAACTGGGTTGTTACTGAGAATTTTGGGACATGAAAACTCTAACTAAATTTGGCCTGAGACCTAGGAACACAAACCCAGCACCTCAGCTTCTGCATTGCACTATAAAACAGAAACAGAAAATCGGATTATATATGAGAACATTGAGACTTTTAATACAAATCAATTCCTTAATAGTAATGTTAGCTTTTAAACTTGACTTAACAGTCTATTTTTACTATTCATGCTTCTATCGCAAACTTGTAAAAGTACTATAAAAATTGTCAAATATCTTTTGACCCGACTGCAAGGAAAGGGTTATTAGCAATATTTATTTCATAGTTATTACTTATCTATGGTAAATTTTGTATCTATAACCTGCGCTGATTTCCGCAGATTTCCGTGTTTCATGAAATACAGTATTGAATTAAATAATTCATTAAACATTTATTTTCTAATTTACCTACATAGATTCTCTAAAATGAAATACGATTAAGTAATGACTGTTATCATATAAAATAAAACTTAATAGTTTATATTAAGCAGCGTTAAGAACAGATGTGAGACCAATCAGAATTATGTTAGTCTGTCCGTTATCGAAATTATAACTTTATAAAGTTTTTTGCAACCTTCTTTAAATTACAGAATGGAGAACAATTTAAGCCGAAGTGGGAGCCACTCAAGCTCAGTATGTGAATTAGAAAAGGACCTAAGCGATATGGAAATTATGAAATCTAGGACGAATCGACGTAACGTAATGGCTCGGTCACAACCAGCACGAAAAGCTAAAAGAATCAGGTTTTTTCGAAATGGTGATAAATTTTACTCAGGAGTGATAATTCCAGTCTTGCCAGAACGATATAGGTTGGTAAAATTATCAATTAGATATTGATTTCACAGATTTTTAAGTTCACTTTCACTTTCCTATTTGCACATAATTCGATTCTATTGTTTTGCACATTGTTATTTTCATTACTATCATATTATTATATCAACTGTAATGTAATAAAGATACTACGTTCTTTTGTTTTTTAAAAATAATTCCTGTATAAATAAACATTAAAAATGTTTAAATAGCTTGTGTTAATATATTTATTTCAATTAAAATTATTCATTTTAATGCTATATTAATATATATTTTCTTTCATCCCATGTTTAATAAACTTCAATTGTGTGGTATTAAATACAGATATGATTGAGACATGCGTGACTCATAGTAGGAGATATATTTTTTGTAAAGCAACTTGATAGAAGTTTTTTTTACAGATCTTTTGATAGTTTAACTGCAGACTTAACTAGGGTGTTAGTTGATAATGTTACTTTACCCAGTGGTGTTAGAACAATATATTCTCTAGAAGGTAGAAAAGTAAGTAAAAGAGATCTTAACACAATTTTTGATATCCCTATAAATAAGATTATTGTATTATTTTAATTACCTAATAAAAATAATATTGTATATGTTGTAAAAATTGATTATTTTTTAAACTTTTGCCCTTTTCATTTAACAGATAGGAAAAGTGGATGATTTAGAAGATGGTCAATCATATGTATGCAGTGGGGTTGGGGAAGCTTTCAAACGCTTAGACTATGAGGCTAGTGCTGTAACTCCACAATCATTTAGGCTTAGTGGTCCTGAGTCACTGAGTGATAGTGCTAGTCCGTCGCCAGCAAGAGCTAACAACAGGTTGTCCCGATATTTGCAAGTGAGTTTTTTTTGTAAATTGTTATTGTGTGTATTATTAATTGTTATTGTATGTATTATTAAATATTTTTTTTTTATTAATAAATTTTTTTGACAATTAGGATGAGTATTAACTTATCATGATAATCCTGTGTTGATATTACTAATCCTCTAGCTACCTTATCGTGATATTGCTTTCATATTTTGAATTAAAAAAAGAAGTTCATATGATGATTTAATAAAATGATAATAATTTTGATAAAATATGACATTTACAGACAAACGGTAGCAATTCTACAGGCAATGGGACACCAAGAGTGAGCCCAGC
Organism: Brenthis hecate; assembly: GCA_951806755.1. Taxonomy (NCBI): domain Eukaryota; kingdom Metazoa; phylum Arthropoda; class Insecta; order Lepidoptera; family Nymphalidae; genus Brenthis; species Brenthis hecate. Next base: position 2,143,427 of record OX638264.1, read on the forward strand.
AGGTGATAATGTAATCCGGCCACGTATAGTTACTATTATTAGGAATGGAGTGAAACCCCGCAAGGTAAAATTTCTTCCATTATTTATATTGAATTTTATAATTTTATTATGTCAGTATAAAAATAAATTACTAGATGTGAGATTTTCTATGTTGGTTTGTGACAAAATAGTTTTTCAGTTATATGTATTTAATATAAGGAAGACTATAGACCATCGCTCCAGTGGCGCAATTGGTTAGCACTTGGTACTTATAAGACAAGGGAGACTATTATAATTAGATATATTATATAGTGGTTCATTAGAAAGTGATATAAGCCTCACTTGTACTTCATTATTTTTAATCTACTATTGGCTGTCTTAATGACTTTAAACTTTATATAAATGTGGAATCTAATTGACTATACAATAAGCTGATACCATCATAGTTGATGGAGTCCATTGATAGTGGAACAACAAAAGATTAAAGTAATACCAATATATTGTCAGCGTTAACTCATAAATTTAAATAATTTGTGCTATATAAAAAAAATATCATAAACTTATTGTACCATAACATAACAAGTAGGTAATTATAAGTTACACAAACTGAAAGTGTATCACATTCCAGGTGTGCAGATTGCTATTGAATAAGCGCAATAGCCCAACTCTGGAACATGCGTTAGCGGCTATCACTGAATGCATCAAGCTTGACACTGGATGTGTACGCAAGGTGTTCACCCAGACCGGCACCCCAGTGACCGCTCTACACCAGTTTTTTGAAGAGGAAGATGTATTTTTTGCTTATGGAAACGAAAGGTATGCTAATTTTATTTATATTACCAAAGAATGAATTATATGCGTAGCCTATTTTGTCTGTGGAACATATTTCTCTTAATTGTTTACATTTACAAAAATGAATATAATAAAATATTAAATATGTACTTGTGCTGATATTTAAAATATTTGTCTTACATTAGTGTTCTTATTAATTCATTTTTCTGTTAGAGTCAACCAAGAAGACTTCGAACTCGAATTTGAAGAAAGCAAGGCTGTTTTACAATGTAGGAAAAGTAAATGTAATGCAATATCTAGGAATTCAAGGTAAGTTAAATTAATATATTATGAATTTCGTACGTAGTGTCATTTACGGTCTTGTCTCATGGTTTCTAAGAAAGAAATCTAGTTGAAATTTTTATAATGTTTTAAAATATATGTCTATAGCATATTATTATTATTTTTAATTATATTATTATTTTTATTTTAATATGTGTAAATATTAAATATACTTGTTTGTAGGATATCTTGTGTTTACGCATTTGTTATTATTCTTTCAAGTGCCGTGTACAATTTTTTAAATACAATGTAGACGAACTAGCGTATTTATTTACTACTTGTTAACACAACACTTAATCGATTTCAATTTGGCATGTATTCAGCCCTTATTAACGTCCCACTGCTGAGCACGGGCCTCCCTTCAATATGAGGGGGATCAGGCCATAATCCACCACGCTGGCCAAGTGCGGGTTGGCAGACTTCACATGTCTTTCGAAAACTTACTAAGTTCTCTCAGACATGCAGGTTTCCCTCACGATGTTTTCCTTCACCGTAAGGCAAGTGGTAATCATGTTGAAAATGATTCGCACATGAAAATATCAGAGGTGTGAGACCCGGGATTTGAACCCGCTTCACGCGGTTACCCATGCGAGTGCGTCACCACTGGGCTACCACTGCCTTCACTTCAATTTGGCATAGATGTGCCTTATTGCATGGTTAAAAATTATCTAAATTTTGATTGGGCTTTTGTAGGACAATTAATTAATAAACTAATGAATATGAATAAAAAAATACTTATTTACACAAAAGGTATAAATAAAGATGGAAGATGTTTTAGGTTTCTTGGAAATGTGGATTTTGTCGCATTTCATTGAGGGTCAGTGAATCAAAATCAAATATCACATAATAGATAAAAACAATTTTATTACAGTACTAATCTTTATATATATAATTCTTCTGTGAGTGTGTATGTCACTGAACTTCTCTCAAACGACTGGACCGATTTTGATGAAATTTTTTGTGTGTGTTCAAGGGGATCTGGGAATGGTTTAGATTCACAATTTTGTCCAAAAAGTTTGAAATTTTCAAATTAAAGACGTGTAGACAGGACAACGTCTGTCGGGTCCGCTAGTTGTTTATATATTTATTTCTTGAGTGATATATAACGAATGCCAATTGGTCGTACTTATGCAAAATAAATCTAACCACAAAAACTTACTTGGTATTGGTATACCAAAATAATAAAACTAGTTCTTTTTTGAAATTCCTCTTTAATATAGGGTATTTTATCTACTTTCTGTATATAAGTTGATATGTAGGCGCAATTTATGACAGTAATTCAAATAAATAAATATATTATAAAAATAAAAAATCCGACTGCATAAAAGTTGACTAAAAAGACGAAAACAAGTCGACGATGGAATATAGTATTATGCAGTCGGAGACATAAACGTTTCATCCTTGCCGCGAGATGTACATACTAGTATATATAACTACATTCTCCATCGGATCCATATGCATAACAACGTCCAATCATGCCCACACAGATGTGGCCCCAAGCCGCGCATGCCGGTGCGGCCGGCGGCGCGCGCGGCGGCGGACGGCGGCGCGGCGGGCGACGGCGACTCGCCGCTCGCCGGCCTGCTGCCGCAGCCGCTGCGCCTCAAGTACTCCGTCGGCAAGATCATTGGTACGCTCACGCACAACACTGTATTCAGCCCTTTTTAACGTCCCACTGCTGGGCATGGGCCTCCCTTCGTTACGAGTGGGATCAGGCCATAGTCCACCGCGCTGGCTAAGTGCGGGTTGGCGGACTTCACATGTCTTTCGAGAACTTGCTAGGTTCTCTTAGACGTTCAGGTTTCCTCACGATGTTTTTCTTCATCGTAATGCAAGTGGTAATCATGTTAAAAATGCGAGACCCGGGATTTGAATCCGCTTCACTCGGTTTCCCAAGCGAGCGCGTTACCACTGGGCTACCACTGCCTTTAACACACCACTAATACTAATAAATGTAATTGTCCGTTGTACGTTGCGAATCCTGGCTAGTTCAGCCAGCCTAACTCGTCAAAAAGCGCAGAAGTTTCTTAGGAACTTCACAGGCTTCGCGGAGCGACATCATTGGTCCGAGGATTTCATTATGACGAGAAGTTGTGCGTAGCGGCATTCGACTGATTCTACATCGCTGAAACATCCTCTGCGCAGGGGGCTGTCCACACAACACTATATAAATATCACGTACATTCGCCTCAAATCATTAAATATAGATTGTTTTTTAATTTCATGCAAAATTTATAAATAACAGAACATCATTTAAAAATAAAAACTTTTTAACAAAAAAATAAAAACTGACTTCAAACAAAAGCACTAAAAAGTAAAAAATAACTGATTGGTAGTTTTCATTTACTATACATACCTAATCAAATATTTTCGAAGTCGGTGTGCTTTGCTTTGTATGGGCTGGCACCGATTTCGAAAATATTTGATTAGGTATGTATTTAATAGGTAGGCTTTAATTACTTAGCCAAAGCACACCGACTTCGAAAATATTTGATTAGGTATGTATAGTAAATGAAAACTACCAATCAGTTATTTTTTAATTTTTAGTGCTTTTGTTTGAAGTCGGTTTTTATTTTTTTGTTAAAAAGTTTTTATTTTTCCCTTTTTAGTGTAGACAGTAGTGGCAAAGTAAGGATTCTAACGTGTTAGACTTGTCAAATCAAACAAAATAAGCCCAAACTCGAAATATCTACTATTAGCCGTTGAAGAATTCCACCTATCCACCTTCTGGCCTTGCCATCAGATCAGGTCAACAACACCGAACCACTGTATTATCAATGGAAATAGAAATACTTGCAAAGTTTCAAGTCAATATGACAATTAGAAGTAGGTTAAATTCATCATTAGTTGTTTTTCCACCCTTAGGGGTAATATTTTTTTTTGAAATTTAAATGGGACCAATCTGGAAGTATACCCTTTCAAACAAAACAAAAATTGTCCAAATCGGTTAATAAATGACGGAGTTCTGAGGTAACAAACATAAAAAAAAAAAAATAACATACAGTCGAATTGAGAACCTCCTCCTTTTTGAAGTCGGTTGAAAAGTAATAAGTCATTAAGATTAATTATGCTTATATCATAGTTGTATGATAATTATGCACATTGTGTTGCAAAATTGCGTGCTGCCAACTTGTTATTGTTCTTTCACTGACTATCAATAAGATTAAAAATTATAATTCAAATGTATATGCATCGAGTATGAAGAAAGGATACATTCTTTTATTTCCACAAAAACTGGACATCCTACCATCCGATAAACAAATAAAGTATAAAAAATGTCAGAGACATAGAGACATAGTAAAAAATATATAATTTATACAAATTATTGAAGTTAAAAAGTGTTTGTTGGACGGTACTGAGTATATAGAGACTATAATTTTCAAAACTGTATATTTATTTTCTATATTAATTTGTAGTTTTTCAAATCATCCGAATGTAAATGTCTATAATTTGAAACCGCGCTCCGCTGGAGCACATCATCAGCTATGAAGTTCTCAATGGGATGTCTATTGTTGTATGGATGTTATTAGTCTGAACTATATATAGCTAAGTTTCTTTTAATTGGCTGAGTATATCAAAAGACTAGACTTACTGTCTCGATAGTTTAGTGGCTATGCTACGCATGTCCTGGGTTCAAATCCCAGGTCGGACCTGTTAAGTTTTTCTGTAAAGAAAATGTCAGTAACGGCCTGGAGTTTTGAAGTTGGCGGTGTTAAATCTCTGTGCCTCGTAAAACTCAGAACGCTGTCGGTCCGGCGCCTGATTACTTATCGGCTTATTGTCTCAATAAAGAGAGTGAAAGGAATAGAAAGTGCATGTTGTGTACTCACGCATACTTAACTTGTGCACTACAATATCTTCTATGCAATTGGTAATTTCATTGAGACGGATTGAGATAAATATATTATTATATATGTATTTAAAATACTTCAAATGAAACTATTTTTTTGGAAGATAATTTCGCAAAAAGAAAGTTTTATTTAAAATGTCAAATATTCTCGTATATCTAAGAAAATATTCATTAACATATTACAATTATGCAATATTAAAGATTTTATTTTGTTACATAACGTATTGGTTTTTAAAGGAAAATATATTTTAAGTTACTTTTTTTTTCAGGTGATGGTAACTTTGCTGTTGTACGAATATGTAAGGACAAAACTTCTGGAAAAGAATATGCTCTCAAAGTTATAGACAAAGCAAAGTGTAAAGGCAAAGAACATTATGTAGAGGCAGAAGTAAGTTAAACAAAAATATGGATAAAGAATAGATAAAAAATTATAGTTAAAATTTAAATATAAATATATTCATCTTCAAAATAGCTAACCATAAACAAATTCTTTACTTTTTTTAGTAAGTCAAGATACACGTTTTGTAACCAACTACATATTTGTTTTTTCAATGGTTTCAAAATTCTCTAAGATTCTAATTTAAAACAACATAATACAAAGCAACATTTTAAGTTCAAAATACTGAAATTAGAATCAGAAAAGGAAAGTTTGAAAGCTCTTATCTCTAACCAACAGTCTGATTTCAAAAATTATTTTTACCAATTTGTAGCGTATTTATTCAGGAATGTTATAAGTTATGTATATACTATTGTCTTACACTCGCTTCACTCGATGCTTCCCAGATTACCTAACAGTACCCCCACATGTGTACAGTTCCCATATGTCTACTAATTCTATAATTTTAAACGATAAACTAATTTTGTATATCTTGGAGACGATTCTAATGATTGGATCAAATTTTTTATTTTCATAAAGTTTCGCTTTTAAGTTTATCTATATAGATGTCTTTTCTGAAATAACGCGATTTTTATATCTATCCTGACAAACAACCAGCGAAGATTGGTCGCCCAGATGCTTTTACCTTAAACCGGCCAGATGTTTCAATATAATATTAGATAATATATAGAATACTAATTATATTGTATAGGTGCGGGTGATGAGAAAGCTCTGCCATCCTCGCATCGTCTCCCTCATCGAAGACCAGGATAGCCCTGAATGGCTGTTCCTCATCATGGAACTCGTCGGCGGTAAGTTGTTTATTAGCTATATTCATTCAATAACGACTCATGAATAACTCCCCCTAACTTTCACTTTCGTCCTACACTGCGATATGTGAGCCAATGTCATACAGTAAAAGTTAGATTGTAAATATAGATGTATATAATGTAAGATAAATTGTATTGATTAATGATTATTATGAAATAAAAATATTTACCTCGAATAAAAAACATGAGTATTTCAAGTAAAGTTGTAAAAAGTAATAAAAACTTACAGGTATTGAATGAAAAACGAGAAAATTTGAACTATAATCGCTAATAAGTAATAAAAAAATCTAAATATGTAAATTAAAAATCTATATATATTTTTAGGTGGCGATCTTTTCGATAGTATCGCAGCCGCATCTAAATTTTCCGAGCCGCAAGCGCGCTTGCTAATAGGCCACCTAACATCAGCTATCGCATACCTACACTCGCTTTCTATCGTGCATCGAGACATCAAACCCGAAAACCTATTGGTAAGACATCCACTTAACATCCATAATATGATATTTTATTACTAAAATAATCCCTAGTAAACGTCTGTATCACGTGGTCCTTGGGAGTAGTTAGCCATGCAAATTTTATTAGTATATTATGTTCTCTTCAATTGTAAGTTAACTACTTTCCATCGTTAAATGTTTTATAATATTATTTAGTATTTGTTTTTACCTGATTATATCTCAATGCAGTTATTAGTATATCTTTAAGTACTATATAAAGCAGGAATATTCTTAATAGGACAAAGATATGTGTTGTGGTCCTTTGTCAATCAAATCATACCATGTATAAAAAAAGCCGTCATGAGACTACCAACGGAAGTGAAAACTTAAAATTATAAACGAACAGTTGTTATTTTTGGATATTCAAATTAATTGTTTGATCTTAAATAAAAATTTGTAAATTAAAACTGTTTACATTTACCTATCTGGTTTTGACATCTATCGGCACAAAACGTCACGTGACCATGTCGATGAAGACTTACATAAATTTACTCCCCATCCAAACCTGACCATAGAAGTTTTCACTTAAAAAAATGATTACAATATATCTTAATTAAAAATTATTTTTTATGTTTCATTTGTTACAGTGAAATATATTTATACAGCTATTTCAATATATTCGTTAATTTCTGGCCAAATTCAATAATTCTTCTATGAGCAAGACTAGTGTTTTCCTTGGGTTGTACACACGAAAATATATAAATTGAAAAACATGTTTATAAGAATACAATTCCAGGTGGAAATAGGATCAGACGGCAGTATACGCGGGCTCAAGCTGGCCGACTTCGGGCTGGCGGTAGAGGTGTGGCGGCCGCTGCACGCCGTCTGCGGCACGCCCACATACGTCGCGCCCGAGATACTGCTCGAGACTGGCTATGGATTGAAGGTTAGATATATAATATCTGTTTTATTTATATAACTCCCACTGCCACGTCGTATATCGATCGCAGAATTGATGGTCATTGGAGACGAAGAGTTCTCCAGGCTGGCCAAGTACCGGTAGGCAATGAGGCAATTCATGAGGAAACCTAAGAAATCCTAGCAAGTTTTCGATACACATGCAAAGTCTTGCCAACCCGCACTTGGCCAATGTGGTAGACTATGTCCTGATTACACCCATATTGATATGATGCCCGTGCTCAGGAGTGGAACGTTAAATGGGCTGAATACAATTTATATTATTTTATTTATTATAATATATACTCCTTAATTGGTGTTCGTTTGTTGTATAGAGATAGCTACTCAATATGAAACTCCATATGGAGTTCAGAGGATTATAATTTTATTGTGTTTAGTTGCAATATGAGTTAATGCAAAATATGAGAAGCGGATGCACGCGGATGAAATCACAGCCAGTACTTATAAATATAATATTAATAAGCAATTGTGATGTCATAGTATGTCAATAGTAATAGCCATGAAATATTATGATTTGTTTTATATTTGTATGTGTACACTAGCGATTTGCCCTTGGTTGGTTACTTGTCTTTTCACTTTTGTACTTTTAATATTACCATAGAATATTCTGTAACAGTATGTATTTTTTCCCCTAAATTTATTACTAACTAAATTTGCTTAGCTTATCCTATATTCCTGGTCACAGTAAATTTCATTAAAATCCAACCAAATGTTTCAGTGTGAATAATGTATGATGTACCCTACTATTATAATTGACGAGTCAGTCGCATTAATTATAATAGTAATCTGATGTACTGTGTATGCACTTCTATATTTAATACTTTCTTAGATTTACGCGAATATTTGACATTTTAAATAAAACTCTCTTTTCGGATTATTTCGCGGATTTATTTCGATTTTTGGTTGCCGACGTTTCGAATGCTTTACAGCAATCATTGTCACGGGAGATTATTTGTTAATATGCTTTAATGAATTTTCAGATAGACGTATGGGCAGCGGGCGTGATCCTGTACATCCTGCTGTGCGGGTTCCCGCCGTTCTCGTCCCCCGACGGCGACCAGGAGAAGCTGTTTGACGCGATCCTGTCCGCGCGGCTGGAGTTCCCCGCACCGCACTGGGAGCGCGTGTCGGCCGGCGCCATCGACCTCGTGGCCAACATGCTGCGCCCACAGCCCGACCTGCGCTTCGCCGCCGAGGACGTGCTCGATCATGCGTGGATGTCGGTTAGTTGGTTGGCTGGTTTTTAATTATGTTATGTCTGATGCAAAGATTCTCTCTGTGCGGCTGTAGTTTCCCGTTTCCTGTACCGCCATGTATCAGCGAGTGCTGTGGAGCTCGTAACCAAAGTGCTACTATCTCTGCTCTAACTACGCTTCGATATTGAGGATGTGCTTGATTAATGAAAATTTTGTTATGATAAATAAAAGGAACTCTTATAGGTCTACTGGTGCCTGTCATAATTTATTTTTCTATTGAAACTAGAGATATTGTTTAAAAATTTGTGTCAGCTACCTCTTGATATATAGGTAAAGTCATTTCTTACAGCATTACATTTACAATATATGTATATAATAAACTTATTACGATATAAAGTCAACTCGATAAATACATTTGTATGAATAATCAATTTCAAGGAAAATATGTTATTTATTATAGGATGACTACGATGAAATATGTGATTTCCGTTCATGGTACGATGAAGACTCGTCATAGCCGCGTCACAGCCGCACGCAGCTCGCCGGCGCCTGAGCGCCTCACTACGCATGCCTTCATATTGACACCAATACCAAAGTTATTCCATAGTATATGTAATATAAATTATCCAAACAATACTGCATATGTGTGTTCAATCTTCAAAAACTTTCTCTCATACAAATTATTGTGATGCAGTATAATTGTTGATGTTCCCGTTTTTGTACTGATGTCTTCGGGTAGATAATATGTTGATAATCATTAAATGAATTCTCTATTTATTTTCTCTATGCAAACGATTATATTATATTCTTTAAGAGATTTAGCCTTAATTAGTATTTATGTGGCTGTAAAACCAGTTTTTATCTAGTATTATTTAGGTTTATTTTTTATATGATCGGCCGATAAATTTATATGCATTTAAATTATTAATCTTATGAAAGAAAAAACGATCTCCAACACTGCAGCCACTAGTATATATTTTTTTAACTGTGTTTATTTATGGCTTGAAATTAGATTTATAGTCTTAAGTAGCTTAACACGCATTTCCTAGAAGCCTACTGCATCGGGAGAGAAGTGTCGAGAAACAGGAACGGCTGCTGAAAGCTGTTTATGTAAGTTATATAAAATATATCAGTATGATAACAATAGGGCTTCACTGATTAGCTTTGGGCTCGTAAAATGGTGCATATCTCCAACATCATAGGTGACAACAACTAGGTTATTGAACTTTTATAATTTATATTTTACACATATTATTATTTAGTTTCTGTAATTAATTTATTTAAACACCATTTACATCTTTACATATATTTTAGTAGAAACTGATCGTTAAATGTAACATATCATTCAATACAATCACTACAAATCATACTTTATTCATTTGTATAGAAAGACATTGCTAAAAAAAATCCGTCTGATGAAAAAGAACATTATAAAAATTGGCAAGTGAAAAGAAATAAATAATACGTTATATAAACTAATTAAGAATACTCAAAATTATCCATAGTTGCACAAGAAAATTATATATATATACATACATTGAATATTGCTTACATGTACTGCTTTTTTTTAAACATTAAATTAATTGATTTTGCTTCAATATAATACGGCGCATAGAAAAACAAAATTGTGCAGTGGATTTATTAATTGTGCCAAATTAAAAGATTATTTCCTGTAGTTTTGTTAAATTTAATGGAGTTCCTCGAATATTGTAAAGTTTTATTATTTTTGTCAAATATCTGTTATGCATTAGAGGATAAAGAAATCTAGACTGATACACATTCCTTTACTAAAAATAGATGAGTAATATAATTTGATTTTATTTCTTTATAAGTAACCTTAAAAGTGTAAAGATACCCAAGCCGATTTGATATGTCCAAATGCTTTCTTTATTATTTGAAGCATCAAAGCTGTATCTTGTTATATCCTGTGTTTTATTGAAGCGATCTAAAGATTTATTTGCTTATAAAATAAATTATTTATTATAAAATGATTTTTATTATGTTTGTTTTATTTCAAGTCTCCCGTGACTATCTTATTTGTAAAAAAAAACCTTTTATTTCCCTTAAAATTTAAAGAACAAAAACAACAGCACCATATTTTCATTTAGATTTCAACCTTGCCCTGCTACATCACGTACATAAACACATTTTAAATTAAGACCATATTTGAAAAATATTAAAGTAGAACACAATATTTGAACCAAAATGTATTAAGTTTATTTCTGATCCCTATATAGTCCCTAGGTTATCCCTAAGGGGATCCTAATTCTTTTTGCCAGGCATTCTATCTACCAGTGAAAGTCCCGATAAAAAACAAAAATTTTAAAAATCGTATTTTTTTTTAAATACCATTTCATATGCATTTATATTGCATAGCAAAAAATTGCTTTTGAATCATATTTTTTTATATAAATTCTTATAGATTAATAAAATAATTATAAAAAAGTGCAGATATAGGTGGGAAAGTAGTTAAACGCAACGCCATTGGTCAAACCGAATGTGACGTAAAAGTATGATATAACTGATCCACTGCTGCCAATTTAGCGCTAAAAATGACGAATTTTGGAGTATAACAGCTAGTGCGGCCAATTTATCGCTAAAAATAAGGACTATTTCCAAAAGTCGTAATATTTAGCGCTGAATTAGCAGCACTGGCTCTGTTATATCATACTTTGACGTCACGCCAAGCGCACGAAATGGTGGGCAGTTAAAATATCCGTATCGGTATAGATTTCTTTATATTAAATGTTACTTTTTTGGAGCTAGATATTTTTTTTACAATTATATAAGGATTTAAGCTATTATATAAAAAAAGTAAAAAAAATCACGCATATTTCCTATTTCATAATTAACATATATAATATAGTACAGTACAGTCATTTCGTGTTTAAAAAAAGAAGTTACTTAGAAAGTTTTCCGGTAGTTTTGAAAATTGGCGATTTTATTACTACAAACTGAGCCAATTTGACGACACGTTTGGCTCAGTTTGTAGTAACCCTACTTGCTGTGCCAGCGGTCGGGGGTTCAAGTCCCGCTGGGGGTATTCATTTGTGTGATGAGCACGAATGTTTGTCCTCTAGTCATGGGTGTTTATATTTATAATATGTATGTATTTAAAGTTATATATGTGTAGTGTATCAACTATCTGGTAGGTATCCATAACACAAGCTTCGTAGCTTACCATGGAACTAGATGGCGCTGTGTGTTAATGTCCCAACATATATTTATTTATATTTATAGATTTCGATGTGCTCTTTCTGAATTTCAATTTAGTCACCTCGTATCTTTGCCGCTCGCGCTGCCATATTGAAAAAATGGCGATTTGGTGTCTTATGGCAAGCCAAATATTAAAATCAAGTTGCCAAAAATGTTTTTTTTTTGCAAATTTTATATACTGCTCAGTAACGAAATAACCGCAAACGCTATACCAGACTCGCGGGACTGGACTCGCCAATTGACGAAATTATATTTTTTCACAATTTTAACTTGCCAAAAGGACCTTCCCAAAATCGTCACCAACTCTCGGGCTATTATAAACAGGTAGTTTGTGATATTATGAGTTCGTGACGTAGGAGGTAATCTCTGAATCTACTAAACCGATTTAGATGAAATTTGGTAAGAATATAGTTTGTGACCCTGTGAAGGACATAGCATACTTTTTATTCCGGAAATCATTCAGGGGGTTAAAATGGGGATGAAAGTTTGTATGGGGAATCAAGCTAGGGACTAACCCGAGCGAAGCGAGGGTGAGTCTCTAGTTTACATATGTTTATATTAATATATGAAATTAACATGATAATAATATTATACCCTCCATAATAATAATTGTCGAAATTATCTTAGATATTGATAAAAATTGTTCATATATCATAAACAAAAATTATTGTTATAATAGCAGTATTATCATTATCTGAATGTTTAAATAAAAAATTACTGTAGAAATAAAGCTTGCCTTGGAAATTGGACAGCTAGAAATAATTATTTTAAATATGTACATTTAGAGATAACAGTTTTTGATGTTATTTTTAATTTGTAAGATATTTATATGATTAAAGAAATGCTTGTTACTACTATGTGAGATATTTATTTTATATGATGTTACCTGTACATTATTTGACACATGTAAATATGTATATAAAAATATAGAAAATTCACTTTAATACATATCCAGTTAATAAAAAACCACTAGATCCATTCATTGTAACTTCTGGATGTGTTCTTTCACGTAGAATCTGAAACAAAATTTAGCAAGAAAATAATTAATAAGATTTTAGAATTTAAATTTATTTGGAAAATATTAGTGCATACAAACCTGATAATTTCTCATCCAATTACATGTTAATTTCAGAGCAGCTACTTTACTTACAGATTTCAGGATCACATACAAGTTTTGCAAGGGTTCAGCTACACTGTAAAATATTACAAATGGTCTTCCGGGTTTTACAAAATTAATAAGTTCCATAAATATGTTGTGAGGATCTTCTTTACAAGCAATCACTAAAGAGTCTACTTTATTTGATAAAATTTCAGAAGCATTTATGTTATCAAAGTGCCATTTAGGTTTCTTTTTTTCTGTTTCTGTGTTTTCTTCATACTTTTCATAATTTTCACAAGATACATGTTCTGATTCTTTAAGCTTCGGTATTTTGCTATCATTAATTAAATTATCAGAAGCCTTTCTTTTTAAACTACCTACACTATCTAAATCACATGAATTTGTATCAGAACCTTGATAATTTTGCCTTAACACAGAATAAACATTAACAGATATACACTTGTTATATTGTTCAACATTGAAGTTCATAGCTAATAAAGCTTGTTTCTGTGACATGTTGCCTGGATGCATGTGTATTAATTTTCCTTCCCCCTTTGGACCCATAGCACTCAATAAAGCAGCTGCAAGCAGTCCATTAGAACCAGAATCATAGAGCAAATGATTACCTTCACTACTTATGTTAGAATAAGTTATAATTTGAGACAAAGTATCTATACGAATACCCTGCACTTTAGTTGGCTCTAACTTATATAATATTTCAGCGATTGTTCTCAAATTTGGTTTTATGATCTGAATATATTCAAAATATTTTTTCTCTTTTTTCTTCAAATACTTCTCTTGGGCAAAGCCGGTTTTATTATTAAAAGTGTTTGAATTAGTTATTAAAGTTTCTACAATATCAGAAGCTCTTGCAGATTCACTTTTAAGTTCATCAATCTCAATTGCAGATAATTTTTGTGATCTACCATCATCATATATATTTCTATTATCTGCACCAGATGTTTTTAAGCTGATTTCTTCAATAAGGTTAACGGTTTCTTTAGATAATTCTAAATTATATTCTTTATGTCTTTTTGTACCCTTTGGTATCATTCGAAATATAGAGAAGTAGGGGCAATCTTCTATACCACTTAAATTTACTGTATCTTTACCAATGTTTACTGAAGAACTTGGTTTATTAAATTTATGTATTTTTTTATAATTTTGTTTTTTTATAACAATGTAATCCCCAACTCTTATTTTATCATCAGTGTTCGACATATTTAAGGTTATTCAGTTTACAAATTGTTAAGTGAATATTAGTTTGTAAAATAACTTATATAACATATTTTTTTATGAATACTGTTATTACTACAATTGAGGTTATGTTTACACCATTCATGTATGGTTGACACTTTAAAAATTGTTAGGTTATGTCAAATTGGTGTTGTGTCATGTGTGGAAGTTGGAGCCATAGATGGACAAAGTTTACTGATCTGTGGTCAATTTTCACTATTAATAATTTATCTGTGATATATAGCTTGAGTAGCTTGACCATTATCGACATTTCACGATTAATCGTAATCGTCGACTATCATTGTGATTATCTAGTAATTATTTATGACTTATATTTTCAAAGAAATTTATTCCCCTTATATTAATACATATAACACATTTTAAAATGCGCATAATTTACATCTTTTGTGCGTATTTATTCATTATTAGAAACAAGCAACATAATATTATGTCCATTGTCCTTTTAAAAGATATAGCAAAAAATATCTTTCAGTCAAACCTGCTGCCTGCATCGTCCGTAGCATTGCAGAAGTTACACACAGCTATTCTAAAACATGTACATATGTATGTCCCTGACTGCATAATACTGTGTTCCTTCGTCAGCTTGTTCTCTTCTTTTTAGTTTATGTACTTTTAACGCAGTCGGGCTTGTTGTTTTTGTAAATATTTTATTTAGGGTTTGTAGTTTTGGTGAGTTAAAGATTTTTAGTTTTATTTAACAATTTCATATCCCAAATTACTTTAAAACTTAAGTTGTACATATTTTTGTAATCGCTGTATTTTGATACCACACTCGTTTTATTATTTATAAACTCTATGACACTTGCGTTATCAAAACAAATCGAATGACGTATGATTCATCAAAATCGGTTAAGTCATTAAGCAATTACGTGGGAACATTGGATCGGACTTACATACATACATACGTACAGGTCAAACACATAACCCTCCTTTGGGTTTCGTCGCAGTTGGCTAAAAAGGAATAGATTGACGCCCGACAATCTTAAAATATTATGTTTACTAAACTAAAAATTGAAATTCCTTAATTTTGATTATTAATTTGTCAGCAAATTATTTTTAATTTAGCTTACGGTATGTTTAATATTATGCTCCTTTATTGATGATAGTATGTTTTATTAAAAACCAGAATTAATCGCAATCATCGATTATTAAGACCAATAATCGTAATTGTAATTGCTAAGTGATAATCGTTTCTCACTACTAATGTCCCTTTTAATAAAGAATGGGGAAGATTTCTTGAAAGGAGGACACCACACGTATGGCCTATTTAATTACATTCAGTCTGAGCTTACGAGGGCTATCATAATTTTTCATGTATTTGAGTGTTTTACTCGAGTTTTGATGAGTGAATATGGTTTAGATATGGCCACCAAATTAAAAAAAAAATATGGCTGAGAAAGTTTGATTATTTTTCTCGGGAGTGTTCTAAATAAATATTTCAATTTGTTTACATACATGAGTAAAAATCTTTCATAAAATTCTACTTTTGTGCATCTTTTGATGCTTTGTTATATAGAAGATATAATTATGTAATAAAATATAAAAATGCCCATGGTACAACTGAATGTTGTATTTTGGAATAAGTACTCAATTCAATTTATTATATTTCATACAGTAATACACCAAAAATAATTCCGTAAAACAGAGATTCTGACAATTTTTCGTTCGAAATTATATTTTTTTTCTATGAATATATAATCCAAATTCAAACAAAAAGAATTTAATAATTAAAGTTACTATCTTACCTTGCTTGAAAAAAATAATTAGTTCAAAAAGTAAAATAATAAATAATTTTACAATTATTTTGTGCAATGATAAAAATCAATATAAATCTTGGATCACTTCAATCCATGTTGATGGCCGCCTGTAATTGAAAATGGACAATTAAAATGATTTTAATTATATATGTATGTATGTACATTTTATCAAAACTATTAGAAACTAGTGACTCGCTCACTCGCTCGCTTCAATTCGGGTTCGTCCCTAGACAAAAACAAATTATCCCACGGGAACAAACATCCATCCATCCATTCGCACAAACTTTTACATTTATAGTATTTATGTATGTTTAAACTGTTACAATAAAAGTACTTAATTAAAAAAATAAAATTGGGAAAATTTAATGTGATTCAAAGAACAACGGTACCTTGACTAGATCTAGGTACTTATCTACTTAATAATTTAAAGAACATAAGTTTACTACGTTTTAAACAAAGTGGGCGGTATCAGTCTATCACACCTTGTCTTTTGAATAATAAAATTTCGAACTTTGTAAACTTTTAAAACTCACCTCCATGTTAACTTTAATGTACTAACACATTTTTTGACTTTGCCTGGCAAATAATATGTTGAATGATTTTTTTATTTCAATATTTTGCGTGCGCGAAAGACAGAGTGAACACCATGATCCATATCTTGTTTTCCATGAATATTAAAATAATAGTAGTTATAAATGTAGGAGGCATTTTGTCCAACCAAAATATCATGGAACTTCACATTAATGATCATGGTCTTATGAAATCCAAAAAAAAAATGTAATTAGCAGCCAGATAAACATAATATTTTATATATAGATATTTAAGTCCTTTAAAAATACTGAAATTGTAAGTAGTTAGAAGTATATTGTTGCCGAGAATACATTAAAACCAATATTGAACTCACGAAGTAAATATGAAAATGGATGAAGCTATGAGAAAATCTGCAAAAATGGAAATCGATGAGTCACTAATGCTGAGCACTTTCACCATGAGACGTATAGGATTATCTTTTAATAAACCACAGAATACTGCTGCTTACTTTCGCCAAAAACTTAATTTCGTGCTATCCATGTGCAGTATCTGCATTCACGTTTCTACTGAATTAATTAACATATTCGTCACGTTCGCCAACTCACCTCGTGTCGAAGATGTCGTTCCGCTCTTTCATACCTTTGGCTACGGCGCTTTGAGTAAGATTTTTTACTAACTATTGAAGATCTTTAACTGTTATTGTGTTTATTACGAATGTTTTCATTAATAAATGTGATCGATTATGTAATTTTATATTTTGTTTACAAAATTACTGCCACTGGTTTTGAATTTTTCTTACTGCGGGTAAAATTTGTCGTCGTCCCCAAGTGCGTTCACCTTATCGTGGTGGGGGAGCTAATTAGCATCCGGCAAGCCAGCCAGGCGTGAAACCAAGAAATGCACTAGTAGGTGGCCCACTCCGGTGGGCGGTGTACCATGCGGATTGCTCCTGATACTTCTCTGACGGCAGAGTGGACCGTGGGAGCAACCCTTTGGTTGTGTGGTCTACTTCGGCAGACCTACCGTCAGGACGTCGTGGTTGAGTACGTAAGACATCCCGCGACGCCCTATTAAGTATTAAGACGGGGGAGGTTTTATTAGGATTTAGCGGGTAAGGGTAGTACTCGCTTTTCTAGCCAGTGAGTCCCACATAACTACCTATACGTATGCAGGTGGTTACATTACATACATTTCCCAACTTTAAAAAAAAAAAAGGTAAAATTTTCCGTCAACGGAATGTACAATGTAAAAACAAGATATGGAAAAGGTTGTGCACTCACCTTTTAAGTAGTTAAATCAAAGGTCACTTAGAATGTTGTAAGTATTTAGAAAACAATAATCTAGGTACTATTTGGTTATTACATATATATATATATATATATATATATATATATATATATATATATATATATATATATATATATGGTTCATTTTACATTAACTATACTATAAACACCAGGTATCGCAAAAGTATTCGTTCTCTGGTATAAAAATACAGTTTTTGCGGAGCTGATTGACGAACTCGCTGGAATATGGCCGATGCCTCCTCTCGATGAAGATGCTTTAGCAATCAAACAAAAAAGTTTGACTGCATCACGTATTAGCCATCGCTGTAAGTAGTGTTGCTTATTACCTACTCTACATTACTCTACTTTACGTGTATTACTTTGTACTTTGCATATTGTCCCTTGTAATTTTTAAGTTTATTTTTAGGGTATTTTTCAGTAAGTATTTTGGGAGTATGTTTTTATAGCTTGACGCCAATAGTTGTCTACTTTTTCCAAGTATGGCAAGGTCAGGATGCTCAAATCGGCTTCGTGTGGGTGTCTTGGTACCCCTTTGACAAATACGAACCCCTTACACATGTTGCTGTCTACCTTTTTGAAACATTCGCTGGTAAGACAAAGCTTTTTCTTTTTTTAAGCCTCGTATTAGACTAGCCTAAAGTAGTTTTGTCTATTTATACTACGTGCTACTGTTAGATTTACGTATTATGCGCATATAAAATACGTAGCGGTTAACCTATATACTTGTACATTCTTGTGAAGAATTTTGATATAATGATGATCTAGATGTAAATTACGATATACGTACTAACTTTTTATAATTTTAAATTTTTTATAATTAAATATAAGTACTAACTGACAGTTAAATTAAGTGACAGTTAACCTTACTAGTCATTAATTAAACTGACAGTTAACCTTACTGTCAGTAAATCAAACAGACAGTTAAGTTTACTGGTAGTTAAAATAACTGACAGTTAAACGAACAGACAATTAAACTAACTGAGAGTTCATCTAACTTACAGTTTATCTTACTGGCAGTTAATCTAACTGATAGTTAACCTTACTGACAGTATATCAAACTGACCGTTAAGCTTACTGGTTGTTAAAATAACTGACAGTTAAACGAACAGACAGTTAAACTTACTGATAGTTAAACAAACTGTCAGTTAAACAACCTGACAGTTAAACAACCTGACAGTTAAACTAACTAACCGTTAAACTTACTAGCCGTTAATAAGACTAACAGTTAGTCTTACTGACAGTTAAACTTACTAGCCGTTAATGAAACTGACAGTTAGTCTTACTAACAGTTAAACTTACTAGCCGTTAACAAAACTGACAGTTAGTCTTACTGACAGTTATATTACTGACAGTTTGATAACTGGAGATTGAACTAACGGACTCTTAAATTAACTGACAGTTAAACTCACTAGCCGTTCATACAACTGACAGTTAATCCTGCTGACAGTTACCCTTACTGTCAGTTAAAAAACTTACTGATAGTTAAATTAACTGACAGTTAAACTAACTAGCCGTTAATCAAACAAACAGTTAAAGAAACAGCCACACAAACAAACAAATAAATAAACATAAATATATTATAAATGTTTGTTTGTTTTATAAAAGAGATGAGGGGGAAGAGTCCTCTCTTCCTGGAGTGGAGAGGGGATGAGAGGAGAGGAGAAGACAGGCGAAGAAGACAAGCGCAGTAGACAGGCGAAGATTTGCGAAAAAGAATTGCAAAAGGCCAAATCTCAACAACAGGCTCCTCTCTTCTCGCTCCTCTCCACTCCGATCCTCTCCCTTTTCTTTTATTTTCCTGCAGTAAAAGATATTTTAAGTATCCTAACCGAAGTAATAAGTTATCAGTACACAAAATTTAGTTAAAATCGGTTCTGTACTTTTTTCGTGAAACGCGTACATCTGTACAGACAAACAGACATACAGAACACAGACATTCAGACAAACAGACAAAATTTTTCATAATCATTGTTTTGGGGTCTGTAGGACAACAATACGTTACAGTCATTGTTTTGAAAAAATATTTCACATATAAATTTCGCTTGGTTACTGTTTTATTATATGTATAAATATTAGTTAGTTATTAGTTTAAATACATATTTATTTATTCACAAAGAAGCACTTCGGTTCAAAAACAAAATCATATTGCTCCAAAACATTTACTCACCGTCATTATCGCGCTCACACACACTCGCGTAAACTCAGCGTCACAAAGGTACCACTTCTGAATAAGCCATCAGTGATATGCACCTCCAATTTTATTTTAAATGTAGTCCGAAGTCATATCTCTAGGGGTTTTTTTTTTATTTTTTCGATATTTCATTTTGAGATATGATTTTTTTTCTGGCCGAAATCCAGCGTAAAGCGACTGCATTTTTCACATTTTTTCGATTTAAAAAAATGCTTTGAGTGTTTTCAATTTTTTTTGCATTTTGTAGCCCTCATTCAGACGCATTTTTTAACATCCCAATCAACCACGTAGTCCCAAAGGCCACGACACCAGGGCGATGTCCCACTTTCGCTAAAAATCGGGCCTATACTGAAGCGACAAAAACAACATTTTCAATGTTAAAAATATCACTAAAATCGTCCCTGCCGTTTAGGAGATGATCAGTAGCACACCGGCTGCAGCGCCACATACAAGGTCCATTTGTATTTTCAAACCTTGCAGGAACCCATTGAAATATACACAAAAATTTTCATCCAAATCGGTCCAGTCTTTTAGGAGGAGTAGGTTAACAAACACACGTACAGAAAAATTATATATATTAAGATATAGATACAAAAAAATATATATATATTAAGATAACATGCAGTAAATATAAGCTCGACTTGGCGGGGGCACTGCCGTGCTCCCCGATAATACATACCTAAGAATGTGTAATGTTATCGGACTATAATTTTAATAAAAATATGATTTATAACATTTTGGAAGTTAACGTTAAAAGATTAGTACAAATAGGTACCTTTAGAAATTAGTATGCTAATGTTAGTCTTAAAAAAATGTTAACTAAATATTCGTTTTTTAGGAGTCACGTGTGTTTGGATTATGGTCTCTTCAGACTTAGTATTTTTTGGAATGGCCAGCCATATTACTCTACTAATGCGAATACTTCAAAGACGCCTAGAGTCACTGGCCTCTACTGAACAAACTGATGAAGAAAATTATGAAGAAATACGTTCAAATATCAAACTGCATCAAACGCTTATAAGGCTAGACATTAAGATTTTTTTTAATTGTTTTTATGATATTATTTTTCATTTCTTACCAAAACCAATATATTTATTATTATTTCACAAAAATAAGTGAAAGTCAAAAGATTATTTTATCTATATTAATATTATAAAGAGGTAAAGTTTGTGAAGTTGTAGGAGGTAATCTCTGGATCTACTGAACCGATTTAGATGAAGTTTGTTAAGAAGATAGTTTGAGACCCTGGGAAGGACATAGGGTACTTTTTATCCCGAAAATCAATCCTTAAGGGGTTGAAAATGGGGATGAAAATTGTATGGGGAATCAAGCTAGGAACGAACCCGAGCGAAGCAAGGGTGATTCACTCGTAGAATATATTTCAAACCAAATAGGAAGACTGTATTTTTTTAAGTATTGTTAACACAAAAACTTATTTTTCAGTCTTTCAATATTAACTGAAACTCAGTAAAAAGGGTATTGTGCAAAGTTCTTTCTAATATTCAATTTTTTTCGGCAGACAAGAAACTGAATATCATTTTAAATTTTAAAAAATGCATGAATTTATGGTGCTTAGGCTTCGACAATACTAGTATTATTGTTGATCGAAGTGCTTATAGGTGCTCCTATATGGACGCGATAGCATGCAATGGAACTCTATGTACATAATATGTATATTATTACAATTTTTTATTTCAGCTATTGCAACAATTTGGAAGATGCCTTTTCACTGTGCAATCTTATAAACATTGTAATGAGTTCAATAAATATTTGCTGTGCTATGTTTGTAATTGTGGTATGTAATATATTCTATGATCAAACGATTTTCGTAAATCTTATGATATTTAATATTTATATTATATTAGTTAATATTATCTGACTGACGAATAGGGCATAGCTTAAAACGCTGGGATACATAGCATGCACAATAAATTCTTATATAACGAATATGAGCACTATAAGCATCGATCAAAAAGTATAGATACACAATCCCATGCAGAAGTTCTCTTAAACCTGTCACCAATTGTGTTTAGGTAATTATTCTAGTTGAAATAAATATACGACAATATAAATTGAACCTTAAATGCAATGCATATAAGTTGTTTTCACAAAAAAAAATTAAAAGCACGCTCAAATGTTCAAATGAGCGCTCATTCGGCGAGAACATTTTTTTGTCGCTAATTGAATTTATTTTATTTTCATTTATTGTTTATTTTTTTGAATGTAAGAAATACATGATTTCGTTTATTCAACGTTATTTTATTCTAAACAATTTCAAAATTTACCACGTATATTTAATACCTGCTTTTTTGATTGATGACTGTAAGGAAAGATATTTAAAAATCTCCCCACAAACGTGTCCAAAAGGGAATAAAACCTTGTATAGAAAGAAGCACATTTTTGAAGTAAAAAGTTTGTAATTGACGTATAGGCTTTTATTTATTTATTGTCAATGGGATTTCCCATCGGTTTCAAAGATCCACTGCGTTGTATTTGGTATATACCTATATAAATTAATAATTATACAACTTTTAATAATACTTGTTAAACTTCTTAGTTTGTCTTAAAAGAGTATAATATGTTCTTAGATAATTGTAGGTCGCTCTACGATACATATTCCTCTTTCATGGTTGAAAAAATTCAATGATTAAAATAAAAATATTAACTTTTTTCCCGACTTCAAAAAAGAGGAATTTTTTTAATATTTTTAATTTTGTTATGTTTTTAAATGATTTTGATATCGATGTAACGTTTTAAAGAATCATTTTAAATACTAAATATATAACCTTTCTTATTTTAGTTACTAGAACCCTTTATGGTTATTAGCAGTAAATTGTTCCTTGGATCAGCTCTTCTTCAAGTGGGAGCAATGTGCTGGTATGCGGATGACATTTTCCATGCGGTTTGTATACGTCTTTGTGTATTTGTAATTTTTGTAATCGTATGAACCCTAATATATTTTATTTCACTTATATGAAATATCTAATATTTTAAGAACGGTGATGTAGCTGCTGCCGTGTACAATAGCAACTGGTATAAAATGAGCCCTCGCTGTCGTCGCGCTTTACTGTTTCTTATTCTGAGGTAGAACAATCATACTAAATTTTTACACGTTTTAAACAAAATTTCTGTAAGAATATTGTTTTTATTTTTACCTTAAACATATTTTTTAAAACAACAATTTTTGATCATCTGTATGCCAATCTGCCTGCGTACAAATCACAATAAAAAGCTTGACGAATTTCGAACTTTAATTTCTTTAATACAATTTTTTTAACCATCCAAATCGGTTGATTTATAAAAGGAGGGTCACGATACTCTGGTTGCTACTATCTAAATCAAAACAATGCGTGTATGTAGTATGAAATGAGTCCTCAAGTGTCAACGCGCTTTACTGTTTCTCACACTGAGGTTAGTGTTTACGAGGAATTTTTGTTTTTTCTTTCGCAAACGGCTTATTCATTCTTTATATTACTTTTCTAGGTGTCATAAGCCGATAGCATTTACTGCAATGAAATTTACAAATATATCACTTGTAACATATTCATCGGTGAGTAATTGTACTAAAAAGAGTTTTGGTTAAATTTAAATACAATTTGCCACAGACTGCAAGTTAAGACTAGAGAAGTTACTAAAATTTTATACATATTTTTAAAAATATATAATAAGAAAGCTAATCAGACGTGCTTTTTAATTGATTCACAATTAGCATTCCTAGTAACGTTAAATAAAAGTTAAATATGATTTATATTCTTTCAGATTTTGACCAGATCCTACTCTTACTTTGCTCTACTTTACACGATGTATAGCGACAACTAACTTAAGCGACGGCTAACGCAATTTCGTAGAATATTAATTGCTTGATTCTTCTTCTTCTTCTCGTGTCGATAATTGCTTGATTAATATTTAGGTAATATACACACATATACATACATACGATTGTAATCAAAATTAACTCACGCTTGTTAGTGTTAACTTATAGAGCAACAGTTATAGCGGTATTCATTGTAATCAATATTTTAAAATAAAATTCTTATGGTTTATCATTTGTTTTATTTTTAAAATTTAACAAGTACCTAATGTTAGAAAAAAAAATTAACTAGGAGAAAGTTTGAAATCTTTGCCTCGATAATTTTTAACCAATTTTCATAAATCTTTTTTAATAAAATTTTTAAATGTTATTATATAATATGTGTATTGTATATCTTAATAAGAATATATACATATGTAGATATAAATGTAGTAAATAGTAAAATACTTTACAAATTCCTCAATCTAGTTTCACTTCTTTTTTTTGTAATTTTTTTTTAAATGACGCATTGTTTATGCCGAAAGTTTTTTCAATTTAATGTAAAAAGCACTGTTAACAATCGACTAACAAACATTTTAAGACAAAAACTACAAAATCTGACTTTTTATCTCTCACTTCACAATTTTTTATCTTATAAAAAGTAATAATAAATACCTAAACTTAAATACTTACATACTTAATACATACGAGACGAGATCGAAGGCCTTGGAGAGATCCAAACAGGTGTATACCGGAGTCTTCCGTTCAGTGTAGTATTGGACAGTGTGTCCAGGTCTAAACCCGAACTGTGCGTCATGTAAGTATATATTTATATACTTATCCAGACAAGAATCAAGCACACTACTTACTTTTGCTCCAATTGTCGCAAGAGAGATCGGGCGATAATTTCCCTTGTCCGAAATGTCTCCTGTCTTGTTCTTCACTGTGGGCATCACTATCGTTTTCATCAAATCATCCGGTAAGTATGAATGACGAAAAAGATGATGAAAATGATGAAAAAGCTTCATTCATTTTATTGGTAAGAGTATTGTGAAATGTTAATTAATAATAATAATGTCCTCCTGACCGATTCCGGCCACGGCGGCCAATCTCATTGAGAGTAGCCAACTGCCCAGATGTTATAGTGCACAAGTGTGCGCGCATAAGTGCCCTAGATCTTTCCGAGGTATGGAGATGAAACACCACCAATTTCCCAACTCCTGGCTGTTACTTATGCTTACTATAAAGAATTAAGACTCAATAACTTTATCAAAACAAAAAATAAACTTTGTCCCGACCCGGGTTCGAACCCAGGACCTCCGGGTGTCAGCCATAGTACATGCTAGCCACTACACCACCGAATCAGTTATAAATAGTTATAGTTTAAAGTTAAAATATAAATTAAGATAATGGCTACGAATAAATAATAAGTGAGGAAATGTAACTGAGTTAAAAAAGTGACCCAACAAAGTCGTGTCCAAGTAGGCGGGACTTAAAAGTCGTGTTCAAGGCGTCATCAGTCGAACATTATTCTCGCAAGCGAGCACATTTCAAATTTTCGTGTACGTTTAAATTTTTATCATTGTGAACTACAATTGTGAATCATCATGCCAGCATGTTTTGTGAAGTGGTGCAGGAGCCATACAAGATTAAAATGTGCAGGAAACACTTTTCACTAATTAGTAGTACCAAAATTACAATTATATTTATTAAAAGATGTTCAAATGATAGATACGTTGTCAAACCGAGATGGCCAATATTATGCAAAATGAAGTCAATCAATTTTTGACCTAATTTAGAAAGTATTCTTTTTTCTTCTTGATGAAATATTGAATTAAATCAATTAAATCTAATGTCACAGATTAATGTTTAACGTTGACTACACTACAAAACGTCAAACTGCCGAGCTTCGACTCAGCCATGCATAGATTATTTTGATCGCAAAAAGATGAAACAAGGAGGAACGGCATTTAAAAGTACGTGTTTTATGATTTGATTACATAACTTTAGTTTTAAAACTACCTAAACCGATGGTGTACAAATAAAAATCTTCCGATTTTTAGCTGGTAGATTTACCGATTTTTTATTTTTAACTTTTGCAACACTGATTATTAGTAAGTTGTCGAAGTCGAACAGAACAGCGAACTGTCTAAGTGACTTTTAACCAGGCTGTAGAAACTTCCCTTATAAAAAATAATGTATGAAGTTTATCATAAATCATTTACCAACCTTATAAATAAAGTAGAGTGTTACAGCTCTAATAACTATGGTAGTAATGGAATAAAATGAAAAGTATTTATTTTTTAGTTTTTAAGCATCTATTTTATAAAAAACAAAAAACTAATAAATTTCATTTAGATAAACTTGAGAACTAAATGCATTTTTTGTTCTTAATTTTCTCTTGAAAAGGACGGTTTTCACAAACTAAATGGTAGGAAATGATTGTTTTGTATGGCAACATTATTTATCCAACATTCAAAGTTCAATTTCAAACTTAAATAAACATGGCGAAATGCAAATTCAATTTCAATGTTCTAAAATCTAAAGTGATTAGTGAATTGCAAAGAGTATAGTCAAACTGGTTTTGGTAAATATTGTTTGCAGTGAATTATAGCGATAATGAGCCGAAATTTTAGAAAAATGCGTCATCTGCAACAAGCAGGAGCAGAAAGACAAGGCTAGTGGCAAACGGTTTTTTTTACCACGTTTCCTTTGGAAGGAAAGTCGGTAAGTAACCAACACTTTTCAAGTTATTTTAAAGTAAATATTCACTTTTAAAAACTCTCGGCTACCAGAGGGGCTATCATTAACATATTTTAACACCATTATAAAATGTTCTATATGATGCATATTCTAAGGATAGATACGCACTTCTAAGCAGTTGATAAAAATTGTAAAGAGAATAAAGTGTATAACCACATATTGATAAGGGTTGTGTTATCAATAATTGAAGCATAATATATTACATTAACTTCTAAATTAGGTATATTAGAGAGGCTGCTGAAGTGTTGGACATTCGAATTCAACTAGATTCTAATGCTTCCTCATTTCTGAAAAAAAAAAATGTTAAATGAAGGCATCAATTATATAGACTTTTCCAGCTCACTTGCTTTTTTTTGGTTTTTCAACATTTAAATTGTTCTATTTAATTTCAGTTGTAAAAAGTGGATTACATTAGTAGGCAATCCAGAACTGGTATTTTTACCAATAGAAAAATTGCACAAGAATCGCTATGTATGTGGTGACCACTTTGACAAAAACGATTTCAACTGCAAAAAAAACTCGTCTAAAAAAAACTGCAATTCCTACACTAAAATTAACTGCACCACCTCTGACTGAAGAGCAGATAATTGAATTTCCTTACCGTGTTTATGGTTGGAATAAAGGTGGGTAATTGTTTTACTCATTATCTAGAGTCAATATTTTTTATGTAAAAATGTTTTGGTTTTGAGGCTTGTGAATTGAGCTCATCTAGTGCATCCTATGAAGAAAAGCTTCTTTGCTCAATTTATAAGATTATTATGTTGAAACATTCAAGTTATGATAATAGTAGAAAAAAAAGTAATGATATATGTATTGGTTGCATCAATTAGCCAAACTTTTCAATTTACCTTATTCAGAATTCCAGAAAATGATTATAGTGTTTTATTATAATAAAAAAATAAATTCTTCCATTGAAATTTTATTTATTTATTTAAAGCAAAAGATTAGGTTACAAAAATATACTCTTTACATAACTGTTTATGTACAAGGAAACAATATGAGTATTTTGCATTTATGTTTATTTAAATTATGGATCCCCAATGATTATTTAATTTATTGTACATCATTTTTCAAACTCTCAATGAGTTTGAAAAATGATATTGTCATTTGTCACCTACCAAAATTGTTATCTAATTTTTTTATTTATCTTCCAGAAAAGAAGTCAGCTGAGATAATAGAGAATGAAGTCTTTCCAGTTCTTACACACATGATATTTGTCAACTAGCTGTAACATATTAACAGCACAATGTGACAATGCATGGTTTGACTGTCTATTACACAAGACTCATATTTTTGAAGTTCATATACTTATTATTGGGGCAGTTGTTAATAAGACGCCAGTGCCAAAGACTGAATCAGGGGATAGCCATTCAAGAAGTAGACTTGGCTGATGCTGTTAAAAAAGCTCAACAGCAGAGCAAGGCCAAATAAAGTTAACATTAATAAAGTAAAAAAAACTATGGATATATTAAATAAACAGCTTATCAAAAATAATAAAAATTAAAAACAAATTGGTCTTATTTTTTCTCCCCCTAAAATCATAGGTGTTCATTTATTGGCTTTTATGAGTTGTCAATGACAATATGCTTATTAAATGGACACTTGAATAAATTAGAAATTGTATCGTAGCAAAGTATAGCCTCACGAATAATTAATCGATATCGATATATTTGATGGTGGACATCACTATTATCGATAACTCAAAGAGCATGTTTACTTCACTAGGTTCTGTCACATACCAAACTAGGCAACCTAACAGAAAGCCAATTTTATAATATTCAAACGTTGGCAATACATTTATGATAAACTCATACATTTTGTTTTTTTTTTTTTTTTGTATGGAGTGCCGTCTCTTCTCCGTAGGGTTTACATTCTCTTTGCTTTTAACTCTTATTAAAATTATAGTAAATATTTTAAATTTATACTATTACTTATTAAATCACTTAATTATCATAAGATAACATTATGGCTGCTATATCGAAAACGAGGAATTTTAGAATACTTAACGTGTTAACTCAAAAATACAGCCCACGAATAATTTCTAGAAGAAATTTAAATCTACAAGAGTATCATAGCAAAGATTTATTGAAGAAATACCAAGTTTCAATACAAAATTTTCGCCTCATTGATTCTTCCTTGGATCCAAAGTCCTTATCAGATTTCAAAGCTGAAGAATATGTTGTAAAGGCTCAAATTTTGGCTGGTGGTCGAGGAAAAGGTCATTTCGATAATGGATTTAAAGGTGGTGTTCATTTAACGAAAAACCGTAATGAAGTACTTAGCTTAGCTAAAAATATGATTGGACATAACCTTATTACAAAACAAACTCCCAAAGAAGGTATACTAGTTGACAAAGTAATGGTGGCAGAGAGTGTGAATATTGTAAGAGAAACATATTTAAGTATTGTGATGGAAAGAACTTACAATGGTGCAGCATTAGTTGCCTCCCCAGCTGGTGGAATGGATATAGAAGCTGTGGCTGAGAAAACACCGCATTTGCTTAAAACAGTTCCTATAGACATTTATGAGGGTATAACAGATAAAGTAGCCAAGGAAGTAGCTGAATTTTTAGAGTTTAAGGGACCTTTAGTACAAAAGTGTGCTGAAGAAATAAAAAAATTATGGCAATTATTCTTAAAGGTGTGTTTGGTTTTTCTAATTTCATTATTTAAACATTCAGTTTATCAAAGTTATGCTTTAATAAGCTATATAAAAGTTAAGCTTTATAAAAGTTATGTATTTCAGGTTGATGCTACTCAACTTGAAATAAATCCTTTGGTAGAAACTGATGATGGAAGAGTTGTAGCAGTAGATGCAAAAATAAACTTTGATGATAATGCACAGTTTCGCCAAAAGGAAATATTTGCACTTGATGATACGTCTCAAGTTGATCCAAGAGAAGTAAGTGATCTTAATTAGATTCAAGATAACTTTAGAAACATTTAACACAAATAGATTACATTAGATAACTATATTACATATATTTTTACCCCTTTGTTTTATATGTTTATAATTTGTTCCAAAATCCTAGAAAAATATTTTTTCTCTCTGCACTGGAACAGTAAAAAAATTATCAATTAATCATTTTTATCTGTAGCAATTAGCTTGATACCTATCAATAAATGCTTTCAAATTATGAAATAATTTCAAGCATATTCACCACATTTACTAAATATGTTATAAGAATTCATTTAATAATGCCATTGATAAACAACTTTATCAACACCTTATCAGACAGAATTGGTCCCCAAGTTACAAGGGCAAGCATTTATCATGAATACTTTATGCAATAAACACAATGACCATAATCATTCTTAGCAACATTTTAGTTAACAAAGTTATCTTGTAAAAAAATAATGTCTATTATTGAATTTATAATGTAAAAAAAAATATTATAAAAGAGTAAGAGTGTGAATTTGTAAAGTTAAAAATCAAAGAAGTCATGATTTGAAATCTATTGTGTATAATATGTATATCATAATATTATTTAACAACCAAATCTAAATCATGAGGGGTTAACCTTATTTTAACTATCTAACTGGTCAAGTGTCTTATTTAATGTATGCACACTGTGTTTATTTGGAATATGTAAACAATCCATTAAGAGAAGATAAATTGATAAAACTTTAATCATTATATTATACAAATATATGCTATGTTATTGTTTAAAACTTGTTGATTTAAAGCCACAATTTATTATTCTAAAATTGTTATTCTCAACAAGTTTCAATTTTATACAAACAATATGTATTGTAATTATGATTGGATAGTAGTAGATAATTAAATTCCTCTTTGAGAATTGTATTTAGAGAATTGTTTGAGAATTTGTCTCTATTATTAGGACTCAACAATAACTAGTTTTAATTGGGGTTCTTTGTTTAATATGTAGTTTTAATATCTAAATTAAGCTAGCTACAACTCCATTACTCATGCCTTTTTACAAAATGGGCTTAGAAGTTGTGGTATGTACTCACTATTTTTGCTTACAGCTACTTAATAGAATATACATATTATATATCTACATATAACATACATTATATCATAATATCTGCTTTAACAACTGTATGGTAGGCAGAGTTTACTAATATATTTATTGTAATATGGAAATTACAGTATATAATGTTTACTTCAGAGAGAAGCGGCTGCCCTTAATTTAACATACATTGATATGGATGGCAGTATCGGATGCATGGTTAATGGTGCTGGCTTGGCTATGGCCACAATGGATCTCATCATGTTGAGTGGAGGAAGACCTGCGAACTTCCTAGACTTGGGTGGTGGAGTGGGACAGTCACAAGTTTCTGCAGCCCTAAGGATACTAGAGTCAGACCCTAAAGTGAAGTCTATTTTTGTTAATGTATTTGCAGGTAAACTATTAAAATATTCTATAAAAATCGAAATTAATAATAGTAACTAAAGCTTTTTTGTACATCCCTGCAATGCTATGTACAAGGCCAGTGTCCAATATGATGCCAAGTACAGATTGGCAACATCTCATCTCTTTAAGACTAATTAAGTTCTCTCAGATGAGTAGGTTAACTCACATTATTTTCTCAACTTTTCTCTTATGAAAATCCCAGAGGGTCAGGACCGGGGCATGAACTTGGTTCTTTAAGTTAACGCTTTACTAATTGGCTACTACTGCTTTAGTTTATATATAATAATATAAAAATATTTTTTATGATTTTAGGTATTGTGAACTGTGTAACAGTGGCGAAAGGTATTGTTGCAGCGTGCAAGGAGAACCCACCCAAACATCCTCTTGTAATTAGATTAGAAGGCACAAATTCTATTGAAGCTAAAAAAATTTTAGAAGAATCCAAGTTGCCGTTTAAGATCATCAATGATGCTGATGAGGCAGCTAGAACTGCTGTTAAACTAGCACAATAAGCATAAATATTTTTATGACATTTTATGTAGAAATCTTCCGTGAGATACCTTAATCTACATCATTGTTACATATTATGTAGTAATTAATTTTGTATCACTTTTCCATGACGTTACTTATTTTTTAATTAACAGGGTAGCAATGATTAAATGGATCTTCGCACAACAAGGACTTACACACCTTTTGATTATAATTTTTGTCGAGTATGATTATGTAATGACAATAATTGTATTTTACTGCATAACAGGTATCACACAGGTGTTACTTAATGTTATGAATTTATTCATTGTTATTGGCAAGACTGATTCTTTTTTCAATGATGTTTACTTTTTTTAATGAACCCAATCAAACAACATTTCCTTGCCATATTTTATATATTTGTAGTGAAGGTAGATAGATAAGATATAAGTGTTATTTTGTATATAGAATAATAAATGAACTATTATATAATTTGGATTTTTATTTACTTGCATTTGCCTTATGGTAAAGGAACATCGTAAGGAACACTGCACGTCTGGGAGAAACTAGCAAGTTTTTCGTCCTCACTTTTCCAGTGTGGCCCAATCCTCCACACATTGAAGGGAACCCCGTGCCCAGCAATGGGATGTTAAAAAGGCCTAAATACATGTTATGACAAAAAAGTATAGATATTAAATATTTCTGAATTATATTGCTGTAAATTAGTATTAAGATTTCATATATAAAATTTGAACCCCTCCCTAAATTATTATTAAAATATCAATAAATAATTCTTGTACACGATAAGTACGAATAAGAAATAAAACGAAAAAACTAGCATAAATTTATTTAACATCTAGGAATATCTAAAGCTACATGCGGAAGAGGTTGAGGCGTCGCGCGGGCGGCGCGTCGGGCGCCATGTTGGCGTGTATGTCGGCGAGCGCGGGCAGGTGCGCCAGGCGGCCGCGCGCCGCCACCGCCGGCGGCTTGCCCAGCATGCGGCGCGCCACGCGCTGGATGTCCGACGCTGTGATTTTTTCTATAAAAACAAAAGAAATAAATGTTGTTTAAAATATGTGTAATAAAAGGGTAATATAAAAATACTAGCAACTCACCCTCGATTCGCTCGGGGTCCGTGGGTGCGTTTTAACGGTTAGTATGAAATACAAATCTTTGAATTTCTCGGCTTTTCCGTATTATAATATTCATAATGTGTGTAATATATCAATGGATTTTAACGGTATAAAATGAAGTCACTTCCTCTGTCTAGAGGAAGCGACTTCATTTTATACTATGTAAAAATAAAATTATTCAAAAGTGGAAAGGATTGTAAAGAAATAGATTAATGTACAGATATCAAACAATCGGAATTATATTGTAGTAGTTGTAAACTAAATGAAAATACGTTGTAGAAGTCGTATGAATCAATTAAATAAATTATTTTTACTATAATTTTCTGCTTTTTTTATAATATGTTTATACACTGTGACACAGACAGGATCCGATGTGTATTCAAACTCAAATTTTAACTGGAAATTGTTATTTAACTTAAACACGCACATCAAAATTTTTGTTGCGTCACATTTTATGTTCTTAGTTAATTCTTAATATTTATTACATATTATACTCTCCAATTACTCCTTTAGTTTGTCGTGCAAATTGACATGCAGCTAGCTTCACAGGTACATTGATTTATTTTACCTCTTTAAAACGTGAGTAAATTAAACAGTTATAAGTATTGCACTCACCAATTTCGTTGATAAAGAAAGTCGGCGGTTTCCTCTTGCCCGTAGCTAATACTTGCCGGCCGACGTCCTCGAACACGACCGGTCTCGCTTCGAGGTTCATCAACAGCATCGACTGAAGTTGAGTCTTTGCTCTCTGTCAAATAACAAACATATTTTAGAGATGCTGGTAGTAATAATCTATAAACCTAAATAAAATTGAGCATTTCAATTTTATTTAGGTTGGTAGACAAGTAAAATAGTTTATTTTTCGCGATTCAAATAATTTGTCAAAGTAAAATATAATTAAGTTCTAATATTAGGCCAGGAAGCCATTATAACGTAGCATAGCAAGTATCTTTATTAAACGAAGCACCTATTCTATCCCCATTCGACACACCATTGGTGTGAGTTCTGAATAAAGATAAGGGTCTACGCACACGTGCGCGCGCCGTCGACGCAAATTACACGAACGCGTTTTTTTGCTTTGAAAAATTAAAAAATGCAGATTACTTGTTTGCATGTATACAACGCATATCGACAGCGCGTTAAAAATCGTCGTATCCGTCTCTAATTTTCCAAGTCTTGGTTGCTATCATATCAGGTCCGACCCGGGACTCGAACCCAGGACCTCGTGTGCTTAGCACATGACAGTAATTATAAATAACTTGTATATAGTATTTTAAATAACTATCTTTTCAAATTTTTACGCGGATTTATTTAGATTTTATATTCCCGAGTTTTCGAATGCTTTAAACTTTAAAGCAATCATGGTCACGGGAGAGACTAAGTTTTTAGACTTCTCAAAGTGAAATATAGTTATTACAGACGAAAAAATCCAAAAAGACATTTTCATTTACAAGGTCAAATATTCGCGTAAATGTAATAATAACAAAGCATTAGTATATAATATGTAGTAGGTAGGTATACCCGCAGCTCGTTGGCGGCGACGGGGCCGGCCATGGCGGCGAGCTCGCGCGCCACCACGAGCGCGGTGTCGTGCAGGCGCGCGGGCGGCGCGGCGGCGTGCACGCAGAACAGGCCCGTGTCGCCGTACGCGTGGTTGTACGCCGTCGCGTTGAACATCCAATGGTATCTGCGGTTGGAAAGTTTTCAGTTTGTGAATTGTGAGTTTGTGACGTTGTAGGGGGTAATCTCTGGATCTACAGAACCGATTTAGATGAAATTTGTTAAAAAGATAGTTTGAGACCCTGGGAAGGACATAGGATACTTTTTATCTCGGTAGCCATCGCTTAAGGAGGTAAAAATGGGAATGAAAATTTGTATGGCGAACCAAGCAAGGGACGAACCCGAGCAAAGGGGGAGTGAGTCCTTTTTATCAGGCGTTTTTTTCTTAATAAATACTACTCAATCGGTTTACGTAGCTTAGTGACCACCTTGAATGCCACCCTCCTAGATGATATACAAATATTAAAAAAAATATATTTTTTTTAATTCAGTCTAAACCAGTTGATAAAGTTTGAAATGAAATGATTTATTTAAACTAAATTACATTTGTAGAACAAGGTTGAAAACGTCCATGTAACTAAGTAAACTTTAAATAAAAACACATCTATACTAATATTATAAAGAAGCAGAGTTTGTTTGGTTGAACGCGCTTATCTCAGAAACTACTAATCTGATTTGAAAATTTTCTTTTTGCGTTAGATAGCTGCTTTTTCCAGGAAGGCTATATATTATCCCGGAAAAACGCACGGTTCCCGTGGGATAGATTTTTTTTTGTCTATGGTCGAACCCGAAGCTAAGCGAGGGTGAGTTGCTAGACATTTATATGCGTAGTTGTTACCTATTGAGCACGTTGGTGTAGAGGCGCGTGTACATGCCCTTGCCGGGGCCGCCCGCCGAGAACGAGCCGCCGCCGCCCATCATCATGTTGAGCACGCACGTCGCCACGAAGTCCGGGTCGCTGTGCGAGCAGCCTGCAAACAGTAATACAAGGGCTGATGATGATAGCTTATCAAAATTTGATATACACACTAAGCCAAACATGTCGTTGATATTACAACATGTGTGATGATAAATTCATTCAAAAATGTCTCTAAAATAATTTTATTAGTTCAATTATTATTATGTATATATTATAAATATATTGTCTAAATGAACTTACTTTCTAATCCAATGACAACATGCGATAACTCTGGTAAGTCTGATCCGGGGTACAATGGTATTTCACACTCTTCCTGCAAACATTTTGTAACATCAACACCCTTTTGTAACGTCAAAATAAGAGCTTTTTACAAAATGGATATGAAACTAGAAATTAAAGTAATAGTTTTGATTTTGGGAATGTACACCATACAAACTCATTTAAAGTAGGTGTGCTGTCATTGCACCAGATGATCATCTATACAGATAAATAATTAAAGTTTCTGTTTGTAATGGCAAAATAACAGCGTTTTACTTAATACATATGAAAGTATATACGGTACTTATAATAAAAAAAAAATAATAATTTTGTAATGTCCATTTGTTCCGGGTAATCTTTGAAACTGCTGGACCGATTTTGACGGGACTTTCACTGGCAGATAGCTGATGTTATAAGGAGTAACTTCGGCTACTTTTATTTAAGTAAAAGGATTAGGGTTCTGCGCATAAAAATTAAAACTAATGAAATTGCGAACAAAATTTGTGTACCTAGGGACGCACCCGAACGATGCAAAGGTAAGTTGCTCGTTTATTATAAATTTACTGGTAGAATATTGATGTTTCTTATTTTAGGAAACTAAAGAAATGATTTTACATTTTGTACAAATTGTTCACATGATATTATAATCATATAATTTTTGATTATAACTAGAAACAATAATGATAGTGGCATACAAAGGCATGAAAGTTTGTATA
Organism: Brenthis hecate; assembly: GCA_951806755.1. NCBI lineage: Eukaryota > Metazoa > Arthropoda > Insecta > Lepidoptera > Nymphalidae > Brenthis > Brenthis hecate. The sequence goes on from OX638264.1 coordinate 2,179,529, forward strand.
GAGATAGTTAAAGGTGGTAAGTTCAAAATGTATCAAACTATTTTTATCCCTTCTTTATACATTTACTTTTTATCTTCATATAAGTATTTTTGATATTATTTATTATCACCTGAATCAATCCTCCAGTATACTGAGCTATGGACTTGTCTGTTTGTGGAGTAAAGTTTTCCGCAGAGTGCCATGTTGGATTCATATCAACAAAATATTTCTGTACAAATTCCACAAAAGGACCATGATCTACCTGAAAAATTTAAAATAGATTATTAACCAATTGCCAAATAAATAATACTATATAATACAGTAAATAATAACAGATAGTAGGTTAATATATTTACAAAAACCGAAAATATAATTATGACTTCTACATTATAATAAAAAGTCAACTATTTTTTTTTTTATATTAAATACCTACACTTTCGATCTTCGATTAATATTGGGTAACGTATCTGACATGGATTCTATGCTTGCAATAGGGAATATGCGTGATATTTGTTTTTATTTTTTATACAATCGCTTAAATCGTTATATAATTGTAAAAAAAATATCCAGCTCCAAAAAAAAAGTAAAATTTAGTAAAAAATTTTTTTTAATATACCGATACGAAGACTTTAAACGCTCCCCATTTCGCGCGCTTGGCGTGACGTCACAGTATGATATACACAAAAAAATGACGACTCAATTTGTAGCAACAAAATCGATAATATAATATGAATATAGGCTTCATTCAAAAGCAATAAAGATTGTAAAAAAAAATATATTTTACCTTTATTTAAATCACACACTTATTTCCTATTAGAGCATCTATAATGATATATGTATACTGTAAAGACAATAATTTACCTTACCAGATGCAAATGCTCATCTGGTGTGGTAAATTCTTAATGGTTTCATTATTTGTATTCAACCCTTTTTTACATTTCATTGCTGGGCACGAGGCTCCCCTTCAGTACCAGGGGGATCAGGACATAGTCCAACAAGCTGGCCAAGTGTGGGTTGGACGTCAAATGTCTTTCGAAAACTCGCTAGGTTCTCCCAAATATGCAGGTTTCCTCAAGATGTTCTCTTTCACCGTAATTGGTAATCATGTTCGAAATGATTCACACAAGAAATTATCAGAGGTGCGCGACCCGGCATTTGAACCCGCTTCACTCGGTTTCCCAAGCAAGTTTGTTACGACTAAGCTACCACTGCCTTATATCATTATTAAAACTATGAATTAACTTACTCCAACTGCTGCTACAACCATTCTGTCTGGAGTGTAATGATTTTGCAAATAGTTCAATATTATGCTTCTATCAATTTTCGATACATTCTCATTTGGACATATTTTTGGAAGGCCCAGAGTATTCATTTTGTATGCAGCCTGTAATATAAATATCAACCCATTATTAATATTATAAATGCGAAAGTTTGGTATTGGATGAAATTAGGCACAGAGATAGGTTAGTCTGGATAGCACATAGGTTACTTTTTATCCCCGGAAAAGGTATGGTTCCCGTAGGATAGAATTGTTTTGGTTTTTACTGAATAGAGCAAAGCAAGGGTGAGTTGCTAGTTATCTCATATATTATTCAATGTTCCTTCTTATACAATTATCTTGTGTAGTGATTGTATTTGGCATAACCCCCAATATATTTTTTAGAATATTCTTCTGGAAGGTTTACTGCATTCTATTAATATACTAGTCGAAATATTTCTAAGATAGACATAGGAAATATTGCATTAAAAACCACAATATATTACAATTATTATAAAATATCTGAATCTTAATTTATATAAATAAAACTTTTATAGTCTTAATTCAAGCACATAAAAACTAATATTCAACAGTATACCAAGCACTAGAAATGACTTCAATTTATTTACTAGTAGTACTTTAATACTGCATTATATGTCAAGAGATAAAATGTTAACCATTTACATACCGCATGTATCATGTCCATTAAAATAGTTTCTTGTTCAGGTCTCATAGACAAAGTTTCAAGCTCGAATGCCACAGCTTGTCTAGCTCCTTCAATCTCCTCTGTAGTTAGTTGAGGTCTTAGAGTAACTTCAGCTAATACCTTAAATTAAATATATATATATGTATATATATATATATATATATATATATATATATATATATATATATATATATATATATATATATATATATATATATATATATATATATATATATTGCAGTTATGTAAATAATCATAAAAATATTCATATATTTATTTATTATTAACATTAGGTATCAACTATATAATAATGAATGACTAACTACTATGATGAGCTAATCTTATAGTAAATAATAAATATGTTTTTTTTATAACTGTACAACTTCAATTCAATTTTCTTCTTAATGGCTTCAAATCGAGCCACTTGAACACAGATTACTTTCCCAATGTCACATAGAATGGAGAAGACATAAAAGAGATTGGTTGGACGGTACAACTTTCTAAAAAAAAATACTAAATGTCATCCACATAAATAAAAATATAAACTTTTACTTAATTACTTGAGTTACAGCTTCCAGACCCCTGGACTCAGCACTGGTAGCATAAACTGTTGTATCTCGAGAGCCTTGACAGTCACATATACCACCATGTCGTTCTAATTCTCTTAGCATCATATCACGAGTGGGAAACTTATGAGTTGCCTTAAAACATAAATTATTTTATATAAAACCTTCTTAATTAGATAGGATTAAAGTATATCATTTATAGATTATTTAACATTCTTACCCCAAAGCTAAGTTTTTCAAGGAAATGACAAATACCGTTAGGGTATGCAACTTCATATCTTGGTCCTGAATCTATGACAACTGAAATACAATATTATTTTATGTACTAAAAGTATTAATAGGTCTTATACTTAGTTATAAAATTCATATAGATCATTCATTATCACAATGATAATAACAATATATATATAAAGCTTATTTCTTAGTATAAAATAAATACTACATAACATTATTAAGAAATCGAAAGAATTTGAATTTTGGATATTTTTATTAATTACCTCCAGCAGTACAGAATTGACCAAATTTTTTTTCTGATGCAACTCTTAGTCCATTACTTAATATAGTCACTTCTGTAGTATAGTTGTCAGCTTTTGAAGATGCATAGGTCACTGGTGGAAGATTCGGCATTGGTTCTGATAGAGGTGGCAGAGGTGTGACACTGCCTTTGGGTAAAGGCTGTGGTGGTTTATCAATATTCTGGCTGAAGTTTCGACTTCCATATTTAAAAGAAGGTAAACTGAAATTTTAATTTATTGCACAACTTTCACTTTATTTAAAGTAATAAAAAATGAAATAAGAAGCATATATATTATTACAGCCATATTAACTTATTGATTGATGGTGTATATATTGATATGATTTATTACGAGATATTATGTAAAAATATATATTATAAAACCAAAAATCTTGTATAATAATATTTATTATTTTCCATTTTATTTCAATTTCTGTATGTTATGTTTTTATTAAAATATATTTAGTTAATTTTACTTTACTAACCCATTTTTCATAGAACACAACCTAGAAAAAAGAATTTTCATGTCTGATACGTGAGACATCACAACGCGATATATCTTTACATATAAATTTACCGCTAAGTTTGGTAGTTATATTATGCAATTTATACTAAATTTTAAATTATATTTGATATTATACATTCAAACTATTATTTTAAAATTTTCTACGACAAATATGACAGAAAAAATGACAAGCGGTGATCTGAAGCATGGATGACAAATAAAAATCTGAAGGCTCAGGCATAGATGATTAATAAAAATTCTTAACTAATTCCACAGACTATAAAATATATCTATAATGGCGGATGATAACGCACTATCAACTTCTATGTTCGTAGTAAGTGAAGTAGATTGCAGTGTCATATTCATGCAAAATTCTAAGTACTATAATATTTAAATTAAATAATATTTTTAAAAGGGATAATATTAGAATAAAATGTTTTACAAGCAATAAAACGAAAAGTTTCATTTTTAATTTTAGACGGCCTGTAATCTGTGCCATAACTTATTTAATATTTACTTTGACACTTCATGTCATGGATGACAATTCAATCTTCATGTTTCAAAAAAATTGTTTACATACTATTTACATAATTTAAAAACTTTCTTCGTTTCTTAGTTACTTAATGTGTTAAATGTTTAATATTTCTTCGAATTAAACGAAGACTTTGAAAACTTTTAAAATGGCTAGGCGATTAATATCGACGTATAAAGATGTACCCCGAGTATGTGTAGTGGGAGCAGGACCTGCTTGTTTTTATGCAGCAATGCATTTAAATAAAAAACTTGAAACAGTTCAAATTGATATAATAGAAAAATTACCTGTACCATTTGGATTAGTTCGGTAAAATATATTTCAGGCTTCTAAGGTGGTGTTTTTAAATTAAAAGATATACATTCTGCCCCGAATTGCTCTTAAAGTTGTGTATAAATTAGTCATTTTTTTTCTTTATTTCTATTTCAGATATGGTGTTGCCCCTGACCACCCAGAGGTTAAAAATTGCATTAATCAGTTCACAAAATTTGCTCAGCAACCAAATGTAAATTTTTATGGTAATGTAACACTGGGGACAGATGTAAACCTCAAACAATTGAGACAATATTACGATGCTGTTTTATTGGTATAAGTTTTTGTATTTTTGCCCTTTACAATTGTGTTTGATATGAGAGAAATTATTATTTGTTTTTAAATTATTATAATTCTGTTCAGACATATGGTGCAGAAGAAGATAAAGTTTTAGGTATTGAAAACGAGGATGCAGGGAATGTAATAGCTGCAAGAAATTTTGTTGGATGGTATAATGGTCACCCCCGAGATAGAAACCTTAAGGTATAAATCATATTTAATAAATACATCAAAGTTATTTATAATAATTTTAATAACAATTATAATAGAACAGTTTTAGAAATTATTTGTTTACTTTTTTATAGGTGGATTTATCTGGTCACACAGCTGCAATTCTTGGTCAGGGAAATGTGGCTTTAGATGTAGCTAGAATACTTTTATCCCCATTGGATCAATTGAAAAAGACAGATATTACAGAGTATGCATTGGAATCTTTAAGAGAATCAAAAATTAAAGATTTATATCTAGTAGGAAGAAGAGGCCCACTACATGTTGCATTTACAATAAAGGAACTAAGAGAACAAATTAAACTTAAAAATTGTGCTACTGTTTGGAGAGAGGAAGATTTTATTGGTATATCTGATGCTGTTAGTAGTTTACAAAGACCTAGAAAAAGACTAACAGAACTTATGCTTTCATCACTCGGTGAAACTGAACAAAAGCTCAGGGGTGATAATCATACATATTTTAGACCTATTTTTTATAGAAGCCCACACAAATTCTTGATAAATGATCGAAGATTGTTAACTGGTATTGAACTTACATGTAATAAAATTATAGGTGACAAAATAGAGGAACAAAAATGTGTTCCAACTGAAAGTAAAGAAATTTTAAATTGTAGTCTTGCATTCCGTAGTATTGGATATAAGAGTATTAATGTTGACAATGACTTGCGTTTTTCCAATGGTGTAGTAGTAAATGACAAAGGCCGGGTAATTGATAATGAAGACAGTGATAAGGCAAAAGTATATGTAGCTGGATGGCTAGGAACTGGACCTGTGGGAGTAATATTACATACAATGAGTAATGCCTTTCAAGTTGCCAAATTAATATGTGAAGATTTACAAAAAAATAAGCGAAAATCTTCTAGAGGTGGTTTCAAAGAACTAAGAAGAGAAATTTTGGACAGAGCAAGTCCTGTTGTCACTTGGGATGGCTGGAAAAAAATAGATAAATTTGAAATTGAAGAAGGTAAAAAGTTTGGCAAACCTAGAGAAAAACTTACTTCTATAGAAAAAATGATAGAGATAGCTACATCATAAAAAATATTATGAAATTATAAGGTACTATGTGACTTAGCTTGTTTATAAAATCTAAGAATAAATACTACTAATAGGTTGTAATATAAGAACAATATTATTTTATATTATTTTACTTTACATGTTATTAAAAGCACAGTTTATAAATCTAGTGTACTTATTCATTTAAATTGAAATTGACTCATGAATTGTATATTTTATTGTATTTATTTGGGATCCATTGCTATAAAGTATAAACGGAACCCTTTTAATCTTGTTACGGAGGGTAGACCATAGAGGTAAGGAGAACTATCTGTGTATAAAAAGTGACCGCTGACATGCATCAAATTAAAATTGGTGACGCCACAAAAAACAAGTAAATGAATTTAAAACATACCGTTAAAAGCCATAAGAGTAAGATGGTGAATTAAACAAGGAAAGAAAGATTTCCGCTTTGTATGACGCACTTTTCAAAATAGTTCTAACATAGGCAAACACCGATATAAAATATAATTACATATTATTTTCAAGTATCTTATTATTATTTAATATTAAGTTTAAGATAATCCATTATAATTTATATATAACTTAATATATTTTTTTCACTTCACCCCGTTTAAAACTGCTAAATTCATATCACTTCTACTTGCTACGCTAGCGCTATATAGATGAGTTTCTGAATTACAAATTGCTGCTCACCACTGGACACTTTTTCAACTTGTTTCCGATGTAAGACGATTCTCTTTACCTCTACCCTCCATAAATTTTGTCATGTCAAACTTTATGTATTTATGTCACAGCCATTTTAATCAAATACTAATGGAGTAGCTGTCAACTTGGGTTTAAGTAGGTACCTCACCATTAGCACGGTAATGTAATGCATACAGTATTGCAACTCGGGCCTGTCCTTGAGATAAATACCTACAGCCGAGCGGCACGTACCCACACGACAGGGCTGCCCGAGTGCCCGCCGGCCAGTATTTTAATTTCATCTACCTACTTGAGTTTCTTTCTAATTTTGTGATTTCAAATATTATATTTTTTATTTAAAAAATATTATTAGTAGATTTAATTAAAAAATCTCAAATGTATAAGGGTGGTATGTGACTCTTATAAATTTGAGATTGTAAAATATTTGCACCTCGACTGAGACGTACAAAAAGCTTTTGTTGTTAAATTTAGTAGTATAAAGAATCCATATTCGGATAAAAAGTTTAATAAAAAATACCTTAATTTTTAATTTAATTAATTAGTTTTTATTTTTAAAACATACGATGTCTCGATACTTTTTTGTTTGACATAATAGCGAATTTAAAAATGTTAATTTTTGTATCCAATTATAAAAATTACATAACATAACCATCTCATAAAATTTTCGTATCAAATTATACGATGTGGCAGCCCCGCACGGTTATCTACCGAGTGTATACCGAACGCGACGCGCGTAGGTATAACTTGATTTCCGACCGTTTCTATGAAGATGGAATACTGTATGTAACATTACCGTGTCATTAGCTCATAGTTGGACAAATCTGTTTACAATTTTAAAAAAATAGCAGAGACACATATCCCTCCCCCTGAGTAACTTGAGTTATGGGGTATGAAATTCTAAAAAAAATTAAAAAAAATTCAATGAAAAATTTTGCAGTTTTCAAGATATGTTCGGCCCGCGTATTTAACTTTTTTTCATACAAGTACAATGAAATACAAACTTATTTATGCCATCAATAAGATAATTAGTAGATGGCTAAATTTATTTTTAACGTAATAAATTATATTAAACGATAGTGTTACCTACTTTGAAACTCTCAGTGTATGAGTTATGGTCGTCCAATTTCTTATAACATAAAATCACATTATATTACTTACTAGCTCACTCTCCCAAAACAAAAAAAAATTATCCCACAAGAATTGTACATTTTAAAAAGCCTATGTACTATTCCAGGCTATAATCTATCTCTGTGTCAAATTTCATCCAGTTGTGTTCAGCGGTTCTGGCGATATTAAGTAACAAACATCCATCTTAACTTTCACATCTATCATATTAGTAAGATGATAAAATATAATCATTTAGCTATTTTCTTCTAATTAATAAAGGATCAATATTTAAAATATGAATGATAATAAAAAAATCCTGGTGAGAGTGCTTTGGTAGTGGCCCTTTACAAATTGCCCGTGTGGTTGTGCCCTGAAAACAACAATGTATAACAAAGTACTGGCAGCGTTTTTTTGTCCATATTTCCTAAATTTAATAATTACTACTATCTTCTTGTCAAGTTCAACTAGTAGTATTATACTATATATATTAACATGCGTTTTAAGTAAAGAAATAGGGATGCTCATAAAGTTACATATATTTAAAAAAATGTTAAGCTAAGCTTTACGAGTACTGCACAGTATATTTGTATTTAGCAAAGTATTCGAAAACGAATAAATGATTTCATTTGAAAAAAATGAGTCTTACAACATAATTTATATTACAATGAGTAAATAGTTGATATTAATTTTCCAGCTAACTTTATCACAAATTTTTCTTTTTAATTTTTGAGAAATTATTCACCAAAAAGGATTGATTAAAGCTAAAAATTAAAAAAAAATCCCAACCAATCGTATAATAATATTAAAGCAAACAAGCAATGAATTAAAAGAAATTAAAATTATACGCTATTATCTAGCATAAAAATTGCCAATAAATGTAGTAAATTTATATAAATAGAACTAAAGATTGAAATATGAATAATATATTTGTTTTGTAAAAAAATAAGAATGTTGCTTAGCACATCTACTAACTGTGTATAACAAGCATTAAAGATAATAAAGTGAAAACAAGTCCTATTATGTTACTTGTTAGTCATAGAGTATATTGCTACATATATATTGTTAGTAAGGTGGCAATATTTTCAATGTTGCCAACATCAATATTTTACCTAATGCTAACTTCCTTTTTCTCGTGTTCTTTTGACATCGCGAGGTTATAATTAACAGTTTGTGAAAAGGTGGGTTAAATATTTATAAGTTCTTGTAAATTCTTACATTTAACGTATCATAAAAGTGTATTTGTGACAATATATATTCAATTTTAGGTTTTCACAATGGTTGAGGAAAACTGGAACGATGATGGCGTGGAAGCGGGCAGCATGGCTATCGACAACATGCCATTGCCACAACCAGCTGACATTCCCGAAATTAAATTATTCGGAAGGTGGAGCTGTTATGATGTTCAGGTTTCCGATATGTCCCTGCAAGATCACATTTCTGTTAAAGAAAAGTTTGCTAAATACTTGCCGCACTCGGCAGGTAGGTACGCACACAAGAGATTCCGAAAAGCTCAATGCCCTATTGTTGAACGTCTGACCAACTCTCTGATGATGCATGGTCGCAACAATGGCAAAAAATTGATGGCTGTGCGTATTGTCAAACACGCTTTTGAAATCATCCATCTCCTGACTGGAGAGAACCCTCTTCAAGTACTTGTGACAGCTATCATTAACTCTGGACCTCGTGAAGATTCTACTAGGATCGGTCGTGCTGGTACAGTGCGTCGTCAAGCCGTAGACGTATCTCCTCTACGTCGTGTAAACCAGGCTATCTGGCTGTTGTGCACAGGAGCACGAGAGGCAGCATTCAGAAACATCAAGACCATTGCTGAATGTGTCGCTGATGAGCTAATTAATGCTGCAAAGGGCTCATCAAATTCATATGCTATCAAGAAAAAGGATGAGCTTGAACGTGTTGCTAAATCCAACCGTTAAGTGTTTTTAAGAAAAGGACTAAATAAACATGTAAGACAAAATTGTGTTTTATTTATTTGCTGAATTATTTTTAATAATATTTACAAAGAAACTAGTATTGACAAATTTTATTTAGTCGTAATTGTTTACTGTTTTCTACTATAAAAGAGTTTTAAGAAAGTAATTAATATAATAATAATGAGTACAATTTCCTACAAATAAAGACAATATAGAGTACATTGTTATATTCACAACAATTATTTTAATAAAGCAATTTAAATATATGTTCTCATGTTCATTAATAATATTATTTAGATTGCATATATAACAAAATTGTCTTGTAAATGTATTGAATGTTTGATAATTAATGTTCAAATACATGCAGATTGTATACTTACAATTTCTGAAATATTCAAAGAACAAAATAAAATATCCTGTGACAATATTTGAAGACAACAATATTTGAATACTATAACTTATAAGTAAATATAAGTAATTATTTTGATCTGAAAGTAATCTAATAGTTTTAAAGTTTGAATGTTGAATACATACCAATGGGTGAAAGGCTATTTGTTTAAGCGACATTTTCTTAACTTTACAGGAGAGCCAATTTAATGATTTGTTTTGGAAAAAAAAATCATTAAATTGGCTCTCCTGTATAGTTAAGAAAATGTCGCTTAAACCAAATAGCCTTTCACCCGTCGATATGTTAGTCTGTTATACTTTCATTAACACCTTGCGGTTAAATTTTAAGGACTTAATTGTTAACCGAGCCACCTGTGGCTCCGCATACTTTTAAAGGTTAACATATTATATACAAAATTCTAAATCAATAAAATATGAATTGTTTAGTGTAGCATCAGAACATGTTTGCAAAAATTCTACTTTTTTACTTTAGTATCTTTCTGTTTCTACTTAGTAGATTCTTCAAAAGCAGCTTTAGACATAAGGACTTTCAAAAGTATGTTACTAAATATAACTATATAACATTTTACATTAATTAGTATCAAGATATATTACATTTCTAGATATAGTTAGATTTTAAATAACTTAATCCATAATTTATATTGCGTTGCTTCTGTGACAGTAATCATGGCTGAAGATTAGGAACTTAGTTCTAAACTATATTCTAAGGACAGTAATATGAAGGCACACCTTAACCCCTCAACTGTCGCTGTCATTTTACAAGAATATGGCGCATCTGTCGGCTACTTTCCGAGGACCTGCGCGAAATATGTACGCATCATTAAAATAACAATATTTCTTAAAATGTTTATATATAAGCTATATATAAAGCTTATATCGTTAGAATCGTTTTAAAATAAACTAAGAATATATATATAAATGAGTTCAATTGTATTTAATAATATATAGTTAATTCTAAGTTGAAATTACTGAAAGTGATTTTTTAGCAGTATATAGTATGAAAACAGGAATTATTACAAAATAAAACTATTATTTTAAAAAGTTATAATTTAATTTAATAATTGATACAATATTTTATATTAATTGATTAAAACAACACAACTCACTGTACATTTTTTTTATACCACAAGCTTTTACAATAACATGTCTCAATCATAGCGACTTAGCGCTGGATAAAAAAGAGGTTTTTTAATACTTTAATTCTGAGAGCATTGAAGATCAAGAGATTTAGGATAATCATTTATATTATAGTATAGTCCACATACGTTATACTGACATAGTTTGAGTTCTTATAACTATTTAGTTTACGAGAATTAAACAATAAACCAAACACTTTAAAATAAGTACTAAAAAACGTCATCTCAAACTTTGGATCGCAGAGCAAATTCTGTTTAAATTTTCATTAAAATATATGAACATCTTACAATTTAGTGATATTTAAAATTAGAAAAATATAATAAAAAGACATGTTGCCTTATTAGAATATTTCAGAAATCAATTCTGAAAAATAAAAATTTCACTATAAGAATTACAAGGGACAGCTAAAAAAGTATGGATACGACCAATTCCATCACATCTGAACAGATTATGTTATGGAAATAAAATGATAATAAAAACATCAATAAAAAATAAAACAACTTCAAATATTAATTCGGACAGGAATTATTTTTTTTCAATTGTTTTTATCCTCCGACGCAAAAACGACGGGAAGTTATAAGTTTGACGTGCTGTGTGTGTGTGTGTCTGTCTGTCTGTGGCATAGTAGCTCCGGAAGAGATGATCCGATTTTGTTTTTGTTTTTTCTTAGAAAGGTGAATTATTCGGAAGTGTTCTTGCTATGTTTGATGAAAATCGGTCCAAGATGGCCGCCGCCACAAAATAGCGGATTACATATTATTTCACAACTCCCTCAATATGGGTATCAAATGAATTAGGGTTGACTAGTACAATACACACTACGATAAATTTCAAATCCAAGATGGCCGCCGCCACAAAATGGCGAATTACATGTCGGGGTTACTTTTAAATTTTTAATTTAAATTTTATAAGATTGAAGTATTGTGCCAGTTACTGTATTGAGTATTTAATGGACTCCGTAGTTATAGTAGTAAACAAAATTATAGTAGAGTATAAAAAATTTGTAATTAGTACTCACAGATGTTTTAAATCTGAACTTGAAAATTTTGGATGCCTTTTGTTAAGTAAAGGACACTTTTTAATGAATATTGCTGGCAGGTAGAAGCTTTTATACATATTTTTTTAATTGAAAAAAAAAAGATGAGCATCTACCCTAAAAGCAACAAATACTAATTATCACTAAGTAAAGATACATACATAGCTATACTAACCTCCTCCCATATAAAGTTCAGCACGTCTTCGATGTTCAGTCACGTCGTCGAAACGAACACAGGCGTTGTATAATATATAAATCAGATATTTTCGAAGTCGGTGCCAGCCGATGCAAAGCACATCTAATATATTTCGATACGTAAAACATATATTTACTTATTAGATATTTATATCTTTCAATATTGTCGGCTGGCACCGACTTCGAAAATATCTGATTAGGTATCTATTCTAAATGAAAACCTCCGTTTAGTTATTTTTTACATTTTAGAGCCTGGAAGTCGGTTTATATTTTTTTTTAAGTTTTTATAGAGATTTTTATACTACACCCTTGTTTGCTTCCGCTCTACATTGCCTACAATTGGTCTTTCTTGTTCACCCCACCGATCATAATATTGTAATCTAATAAGGCATGTTTTAAGCAATTTTGGTGCAGCTACAATAAACATAAAATGCAACATGATACTAGTGTAAGAGATGCAAATAAACATATTTTTTACCCGACAACGCGACGCAAAGGAGGGTAATGTGTTTATCAGTCTATGTATGTAAGGAAATACATAGGTATGTTTTTCCTTTGTGGCACTCTAGAAACCAAACGCGTGGGCCGATTTTGATGATTCATATGTCGTTAGTGTCGTATTTACGCGAGTGCTATAAGCTATATATAGCTTACGATACTCGCATTATAGTTAAAAATTAAAAATAGTTGAAAATTAAAATGGCGGATATCAGGCGCCAATTTGTGTCTCTGTAAAAAAATCTTCCAAATCAATCGAATGGGGTCTCAAAATAAATATTTTTGGTGATCACAAAAAAATTTAAAAGAACACAACTTACATGTTAGAGGTAATTTGGGATAAGAAATTGCTAAATATTAGGTTATACCTATGAAATTGTCGTTTAATATATAGAAAGTTAAAGTATTTTTTTTATAAATATTTTTCATTTCTATTAATCAAAATATGCACCCATGCTATTGATGCAATTTGATGCAAATGTACCAATATTGTTTTGACGCTAACGTTAAAAGCTGCTGCTATCTCATCCACAGATTGAGTATCGTCAGCTTCCACTATCGCCTTTAATGCGTCGTTACTGATTTTAGTTTTTCGGGCGACCACGGGGTTAATTTTTTAAGAAAAAAATTTCGATATTAGAAGCGTTCAGACCAATAACGAGTCGTGCGTTCGTTTGTAGTGTTCACTCGGCACTCCGTACACGTCATTAATATTGCAAGCCGTTTGTGCGGGATTGCTACCGCGATGGAACTCGTATTTCATAATTACTCGTATTTTTATTGCGTTCATATTGATGAAAAACAAACAAATGTAGTGAAAACAAAACACTAATTAATAAACAAACGTCTGAATTCAAAAATAGAACTCCATACTTTTAAAATAAAATACATTTGAATATAGAATTTATTGCCGGCCATTCATAAATTACGTTTCCAATGGCCAGTAAGTATTGTAGAACGGCAATTTCAAAAGACCTATTATAACTTCAAATGTCTAATAAAATTAAAAAGCTGTAAATAAAAAAATACGTTTCATTCTTGTCGCGAGATGTACATATGTATGTCACCAACTGCATAATACTTTATTCCTTCGTCAACTTGTTTTCATCTTTTTAGTTAGCTTTTATGCAGTTAGGTTTTTTTATTTTTATAATGTTTCAAAGTAATCTGTAAGTTGAAATTATATCTGTAAAATAAAAATCGTTCTGTTTAAAAAAAAAAACAATTTTTATTTTTGTAGGAAAACAGTTAAAATAATTTTATAAAATACTAAATTTCAAATAATGCTAAAAAAACATCAATCTGAATATTGTAATCAATATTAAAAAAGCCTTCCCCATACTATCCAACAGCCGTCAAAAATGGCGGCTCGAATTTGGGTTACGTGTTATTATATTAATAATTACTTAAAATCCAATAGAAAATTTACAAATTCAATTATACGTAGTTATTTAGTTATAAATTTAAATCATGTTAATAAAAATATAATGCTTTCGCTAGTGTATTTTTTATTCAGAAAAAGTGAAAATATAAGGACTTAGCGCGCGTGAATGCTTACGATGTTTGACAAATATAACAATTTCTGTATAAAATCTTTATTCAATACACATCCTATGAAATACAAACTGTTAATTACTTACCCTTCCATCATATTCCAATCCTTATACTAATAATTTTACACCATTTTATTAATTTTTTACTCACAAGTATTGAGTTCGAAGACCGCCAAAATTTAAATAAATTGTCTGCACAAATTACAAAAAATTATGTTATTGGAGTTATTACTTTCTTTTAATGTAGTATGATATTATTGCTTGTATTTTCCTTTACACGTTACAAAAGTTAGATAAAAATAAATATAATTTAAATGCGAGAAATCACACATTAAATGACATCGGGACCAATCGACCTTTAAAAGGTCGCTTGACAGACAGGGGTCTTTTTGACATCGACCTTTAAAAGGTCGATCGACAGACGAGGTATTAATTTAAATTAATATAAATAAAACTTTTTTTTTTTTTTTTTTTTTTATTCTCATTTAAAGAGCTGAGTCACTTGGGCGACTATGTTGCTCTGGTAGGTTACACAAATATTCTTATCTATACATTATTTATAATATTATTTAGTTTCGCTTACTTATGTTATGTTTACTTATCTTATACATAATTTTGGCTAACTCTGAAGTAGGATTTGCAAGATATATATTACATATTCCAATTGATCTATCTGCTAATTGTGATAAAAGGGGTTCGCTTCGAGCACATTCCATTAAAATATGGTACACATCCTCTATAACTCCGCAATCGGGACAATTAGGAGAAAGAACTTTCTTTATTAAATACCCAAACTTATTTAATGGAATGTGTCCGGAGCGCAGTCTCAAAGCCAACACAATATCTTCACGTTTGAAATTACACATATCTACCCAAGAATAGTAACAAGGTTGTGGTTGAATCGTTTTGTACCATATGCCTTTTTCTTTAGACCTTAAGTCAAAATACTCTTTCCAAGCATCTAAACATTTTTCTTTTATCAAATAAAGACAGTCTGTATAGAATGGTAACATATTAATTATATCTCCATCAGTGCAGGCCTGTCTGGCAAACTGATCGACCTTCTCGTTCCCAATAATTCCAATATGAGAAGGAATCCACTGCAAAACAACTGATTTTTCCAAGGACTTCATTTTACATGATATTATAGATTATATGACATGATTAGATATTATATGACATGATAGTATTGGCTATCGGTGTTCCTCGAAAAGTCGAGGTGCAACGAGCCAAGTGTTGTAATGAACTTTTTGAATCAGTAAGAATAATAAATTTATTAAAATTAATTGTCTCAATATAAGATAATACTTCAGCCAGAGCAATAAGTTCTGCGTACATTATTGAAATTTTGTAATTATTTTTAAATCTCATATTAGTTTCTGTTTGGGGATCATAAAAAGCAATTCCCGTTTCATTGTTATCCAAAGATGCATCAGTAAATAATTTATAATAGTTAGGATATTGTGAATTTAAATAATTTAAACATTTTATTTTAATATCAAGAGAATTATACGAGCGTTTTGCTTTCTTAATATGAGGTATATCTATCTTAATATGTGGATCCAAGTCGATTTTTGAAGTCCAAACATTTAAATTAAACATTTCTAGTTGTTTGCTTCTATAAACTGATATATTTTGAATTTCATTAAATAACATAATTAATAAAGGCTTTTTCCTTCTGTTCCAATATGAATTTTCAAATTGAGATGCATATTCACTAAGTAGAGAAATAATACTGTTGTTTTCTAAAGATTTTGCTTTTAACAAATATTTTCCGCCTAAGTAGCGTCTACGAATAGCTAAAGGTGGTAAACTTAATTCACTCTCCATCACATGTATAGGAGTTGTTCTTATAAACCCACCGATAACTCTCATACACTGGTTTTGAATTTGATCTAATTTAGACAAATGTGAGCGCGGGCCGTCATCGAACAAAAAACTCGCGTATTCAATTCTACTTCTTAGTATAGAAATATATAACTTTCTTAAATACTTTGGATGGATACCCCAGCCAGAACCAGCTAAAACTTTAAATAAATTTAAAAACTTCGAAACTTTATCTCTTACACTACTTACATGAGTTCCCCATTTTAATTTTCGATTCAACCACAACCCTAGATATTTTACATTTTCTACTATTTCTAAAGAAACACTGTCTATTCGAAGGTTAATAGATTTACTAATGTGAGCTCTGTTAAATATGCATATTTTACTTTTGAAAGGGGAAATACTTAAACCTAATTCATCAAGCAATGCAGTGAAAATGTTCAAAGCTGATTGTAAATCATTGGTAACGATATTCAAGTTCTTATTTGAAGTATACAAAACAAAATCGTCTGCATATTGTGAGATAAAAACATTTTTAATAGACTGGCATATGTGAGCTGTCGCAATATTAAATAGTAAAGGCGATAAAGGATCTCCTTGAGCTAAGCCCTGGCTACAACATCTAGTTAACGATAACGTATCTAAATGAATATTTAGAGATCTATGATTAAGAAAATTCCATAAATAATTGCATATTTTTGATCCCACCCCATAATTGTCCATCAAAGTTAAAAGTTTAGATATATCTATATTATTATATGCTCCATCAATGTCAATGAAACAACAAGAGGTAGAATTGCCTAGCCCAAATCCTTTTTGTATACATAAAACTAGTTTGCATAAGTTGTCTAAACAAGAATGAGCTTTCCTGAAACCCGTAGTATCTACAGAGAAGGTATTTGATCTTTCAAAATACCATTCAAGTCTTTTGTTTAGGATTGAATGAAAAACTTTACATATACAGGACATTAAAGATATAGGTCTTAAAGATGATACTGAGTGTGGATCACGTCCAGGTTTCGGTAAAGGAATAATAGCTATCTCTCGCCACTGCTTTGGAACTATTCCATCTTTGAGAAATATGTTAAAAAGATTCAAAAGCCAATCTTTACCACTTTCAGGTAAGTTTTTGATCATTGAAAATGAAATCATATCTACTCCCGGAGCCGTATCTTTTGATTTGATAGAAACTTCTAATTCCTTTCTAGAAATTGATGATTCTAAATAGTAGTTACTCGATGTAAACGTAGGACAATTATTAACAACAAAATCAGGGGCAAGACTTTGAAGGAGGTCCCTTGCACTGTCACTACTAATAAAAGATTTTTTAGAATATCTCCCTTTTATCCATTTCATTCGAAACCACATTTCGTTTATTGAAGACACTTCACATAAACCATTACAAAATTTTTGCCAGGATTTTGATTTCGACTGACGTAATATTCTTTGAGCTTCACCTACTTTATTTTGTAAAATATCAAGGTTATTTGGCGTTGGGTTATCTCTAAATACAACAAGTGCTAGACGTCGTTCAGCTATAGACTTCGAAACAATCATATTCCAAAATGGTTTAGGTTTAAAGACATTACTAGGGTTTAGGATAAATTTAATAAAAGGGATATACTTGTCTGCTGCACGGTTCATACAATCAAGCAACATATCGTACCCTAATTGCGCGTTTACGGGAAAGCCGAGATCATTCAGTGACGAATTGATTTCGGAACGATATGGCTCCCACTTACCTAATTTAAAGTTCCGCTTTTTTATAAAGTGATTAGGAGGTACGCTGTAATTTAGAGTTAACTTAATTATTAGATGATCACTTCCTAGGGACTCGTTTGTTACAAACCATTCACAATTTAAGGCAATGTCCGATGATACTAAGGATAAATCCGGAGAGGATTTTTGCAAATTATTATTTACAAATTTAACACGGGTTGGTAAACTACTATTATTGAGGATTACGTAGCGGCTATCTACAAGTGAATCAAAAATCTGAATTCCTCTTCTATCTGTTCTATTTGACCAGCTATGATGATGGCCATTAAAATCACCTAATATTATAGATCTTTGCGTGATTATTGAAAACATTTCATCCCAATTACTTTGCGAGGTTCGTGCGGATGGAGGGCAATATAAAGCATAAATACTTTCAAGATTATTACAATTATGAATTTTGACATGTAAAAGTTCAATATCTGAATTACCTATATTAAGTTGGCAAATCTCCGTTCTAACAGAATGATGAGAAATAATAGCGACACCTCCATATCCATCAGATCTATCATAGCGATAAATGTTATAACCAGAGATTCTTATATCATCTCTCTTATTCAACCACGTTTCAGTAATCACTGCAATGTGAATTTTATCCCGATTTAATAGTAGCTCAAAGTCACTTAATTTAGGTTTAAAACTTTGTGCATTCCACTGCAAAATATTGAGTTTAATATAGCTTCCAAATGGTAAATTATCCATCTACAGATTCAAATATATTTTTGAATATTGGTAACTCTAAAACTTTGGTCTTACATAAAGAAATCAGCCACTCCCATATAATTGCTAAAGCTTCTGTAATTTTCTCCTTCAGAGATATTCTACGTATAAATATAATGTTTTTCAATTTTTCTAAAAGTTGTTTAAATGATATATGATCGCTACTATTTTTTTGTTCTTCCTTTGAATAATTTGATGTCACCTCAATATTTATTTCCGAATCCGATGATATATCCCAGTCCATTGTGTTTCGTGATTGACTATTTTTATTTTTCGAAATATTTTTCATTTTATATTTTGTTCTTTTATTTTTATTTTCGACACTATTTATCTTCTTAGCGGACTTTACTACTTCTGAATAGCTTTGTGGTTGATTCATGACTGTAGCAGGCTCCGGATTTGAACTAAGTGCAGGAAAATTTACATTTATGTCCAGATTATTTTCTTTTTCTGGTTGAGGAGATGGGGGCACATACATCATAGTTGCTCTTCTAAAAGTACAATTAAACTCTGCCATTAACTGTCTGATTCTTTTTTCCTTAAGGAATACTGGACATGTTCGTACTAGCGACATGTGTTGCCCACCACAATTAATACATTTAAACTGGTTTGTTTCACAATTATTATGATTCTTTGTGCACTTGGGGCATATAATACTTTTTGAAGGACAAAATTTATGAGTGTGGCCAAATCTCCAACATTTGGAGCATTGCGTCACAGGAAATATGTATGGTTCGACCTTTACCTTTAAGCCATATATGAAAATATGTGGTGGTAAGGAGGAACCTTTAAAACAAAGGCGAATCGTTTCACTTTCAGTCCAACCAGGGATTTCATCATTTCTACGAAATAATCTTTTAACTGATATTATCTCTAAATCCGACGAAATGCTCAATTGTACATCCTTTTCAGACAGATCTAACTCAATATCTCTGATAATGCCATAGGAAAATCCGACTTCACTTGTTTTGTAGCATTTCCAACCTTTTTCCTGCAACGCTGTAGAAGTAATCATTTTTTCTGCATCGCTTTCTTCTTCAAATAAAACAAAAATTTTATAAGGTGTTGCATATTTAACTCTTATTATATTTAATATATTGTGTTCTTTCAAAAACCTCGCCAATTCTATCTGCTTAGGAATTTTTTCTTTACTTGTAATACAAACTTCTATTTTATCATCAATTTCTTCTAAACTTTTTTCTGATAAATTTCTACGATACTTTCTTTTGCTATTTCTAGACACTAAAGTCCACATCTCCATGTCATCCTCATCTCGATATCTTTTTTTTTGTATATAGGTTTGTATTTTCTTCAGTCTCCTCCACTCGAAATAATTCTTCGTTTTCATTATATTGTTCTACTTCGCTGCTATTCTCCATGCTATTTAGCACGGGCGACGTGCTATTTGCGATATTATTCATAATAATTATAAAACATAATATTGTTTACGTAAACTGTCCACTAGAATGCCCGTTAGTGCAAAATGCACACGGCTAGCGGGCAAACCGGTTTCTTATCTCAACGCGTAGCAGTATAATTATTACTTGCAAAAAACACGACCGTGCCGCATAGGGTCTTCCACGCAACCTCAAATAAAACTTGTAATGAAAAAAAATAACATTATTATTGTAGATATATTATGTCATTATTTTTATAAAAAGTACTATTCTTATATTTTTTGACCTTGTCTATTATAATAATATTATCCCAGTAACTACTAGTATAGTATTATATGATCTGTACTAATATTATAAAGAGGCAGAGTTTGTTTGAACGCGCTAATCTTAGGAAATACTAATTCGATTTGAAAAATTGTTTTTGTGTTAGAAAGCCCGTTGATTGATGAAGGATGCAGGCTATATAATATGTAGTACCTATAATTATATCTATTCCATACTGTTAGAAAGTATTATAGAGAGGAACCCGAGTATTAACATTAACCTTGTACTGCGATTAAAATGCCTACTCTTGCTAGGTATAGGCCTCAATACAACAGGGATCACGCCATTGTACAATAGGTACGCGGGTAAATACTCTATGTACGCGGGCCAAGTTTACTTTAGAAAACATACAGGTTCTCTCAGACGTTTAAGTTTCCTCGCGATGTTTTCTTTCGTCGTAAAGCGAGTAGTAATCATGTTGAAATGATAAGCCTATATACAAATACAAAACCCCTGCAAATACAAATAAAAAATTAAATTATACGTAATACAGATCCAACCTGCGTAAAAATCTAACTAAAAAGAAGGTAGCAAGTTAACGAGGAGAAATAATATTATGCAGTCGAAGACATCATGTTTTATGCTTGCTGCGAGTCTATCTACGTGTATGTATATGTCCTTTTGGTCCTTATATATTTAATTTTTTATTTACAGTTTTTTAGTTTTGGCCAGCTTTCTTTTAATCTTTATTATTATTTTTTTATTATTCAAACGAACGAACGAATTATTCATACGACGTATGAATAATTAAAATCGGTTAAGGTGTTTAGTAATTTCAAAAAACCGGATCGGATTGGACACAACATCAAACACGTAACCTCCTTTAGGCTTCGCTGCAATCGGGTAAAAAGGGGTGTTACTAGTTTGGAGAAAATTCAATAGTATTCAGATCAGAAATAAAACACTCCCATTCACTTCTACTACACAGAAGTCCGTGTTCATTAACCTTTAAATGAAATAATACATCGGGATGCCACTAAGTTTAATTTCCTTATTTTTTACTCATTCGAATTTAAATATTTTTAACTTTGTTCTTTATGCGTTGTGTTGTAGGTTGTGTAATGTTCTGTGGCGCTTAAAGAAATCTTAAGATATAATGGAGATTTCTTAAGCAAATTACATTCTTATGCAGTTGTTACTAAAAAAATATTATTAAAAAATAAAGGAATGTTTCTTTTGAGTGAAACTTGATATCTTCAAAATTTAAGGTAGGTGCTTTTCTTTCATGTTTCGTTGATTTGTCTCACCCACAAACTATATAAAAATGCTACGGTCTCATCATAAGCATAATAATATATGATAGGTATATGGAATTCATTATTTAATTATAAATTAAATATTTAAAAATTCCCCTACACAAAAAATACTTTTAGTTTAAGGAACAACCCTTAAAAAATAAAAAAAATAATCGAGTAATATATATTATATACATACGCCAAAATGCCTCACATCATTTTGGAAAAGAGCCGATACTCTTACACTGCTGGACCGATATTAATCAAACATAGCTACCACAAGGAAACCGATTTCGATGCGGTTTTTTTCATTTGAATGCCAGTCAAATGAAAAACAGCATCGAAATCGGTCTATCCGTTTGAGAGCTACGGTGTCACAAACAGACACACACCTCTTTTTGCGTCGGGGGTTAAAAAATATCCGCCCGCGTTCAGGTGACCAAAAATGAAATTCTTAGCTTTTACATATAAGTATACTCTTACTTTGCAGTTTTTGTATTTTTTCTCATAAATGAGATATTTGCCCGCGGTAAAAATTATCCTATATGTTGACCCGGATAACTAGCTATCACCATACCAAATTTCATCAAAATCCCTCCAGTGGTTTTTCTGTGACTACTGTGATACTACTGTTGATCGAAGACTGAAACCTTGTATTCTTATTATACGTGGGATTTGGAAAACGTTTCCGAAACCTATAAAGTAATCAAAATAAGGAGTCTATTTAATTATTATTTTTAGGCATGCCAGTTGAGCATAATTTATTCACCAATATTGCGTAGAACGGAGAAGACACGAAATTAGAAATCCTCTAAAAATGCAATGTGTCTGTCAAATGTCAAAATCAAACTCAAATCTCCATTGACAAATACAAATTACGATTTCACTTTGCTTCATAGATCATTTTTTTATGATTTAATTAAAATAAAATTTTATCCTATTTGTAGTTATAACGAAGAACATTTTATGGAAAACATTTATTTACAACAAGGATAATAGGTGGAGGTTTATTTACATAAAATGTTTTAGAGATATCTATAACATATTGTTTGATTTAAGATGATCCACAGTTTATTTATCATAAATCCTTCTGGGTAAGTTTACTGCTTAACTTGTTATTAAGTCTAAGTTATTTAGCATTATACTCTTATTTATTAAAATATATTGGGTTCAGCATCAATTAAAGTTTTTTGACTATAACTTCTTTTTTAACTCAAACCATTCAATTACAGGGATGTGTTTCTCGAAAAACATTGGCGTAGTGTTATCCCAAGATCGGTATGTGACTATTATTTAGAAGCTCAAAGGGCATCTAATGTAAGTAGTTTCTACAATCCTAATTATTGTTTATAAAGTTTTACATGTATGAATAATAAAAAACAAGTTATACTTTTAATAAAATATTTGTCTAATTTTAGGATGTTCCTCCAGTGCTAGCTGCTCCTCATCATTACTTAATATCTATTCAAAGGGGTGGGGTGGCACTGGTAGCGGTCAGTAAACAAGAAGTTGCTCCTCTTTTTGTTATTGAATTTCTACACAGAGTTGTTGATACATTCCAGGTTAGTAAAATAATCCAATAGATTGTAATATAAGAATTTTAATGAAATGGATTAAATTGACTGAATAAATTTAAATATTTTTACAGGATTATTTTTCAGATTGTACAGAAACTATTATTAAGGAGAATTATGTGGTTGTTTATGAGGTAGAAAATTTCATATCATTTTATTCAAAACTTTTGATTGCTATTGAATTTGCAAATGAAGACAATTTCTTTATTAATTGATTAATAATTAATTTTAGTTACTGGATGAGATGTTAGATAATGGTTTTCCACTAGCTACTGAGAGTAACATTCTTAAAGAGCTTATTAAGCCTCCAAATATACTACGGACAATTGCTAACACAGTTACTGGAAAATCAAAGTGAGTGGTTCTATTTCATTTAATGTTTTATTATTTTTAACCATTTTTAACCAAATTAAAAAAAATGTTTCTGCTATGTTTTTTAAAGTTGATTAGATTTGTATAGAATATATTAATATTAATATTCTAGATATGATTACTTTATTAATTAAAGTAATCATTGCTCTATGAATTTAGATTTGTTTGAAAAATATGCCAAATGACTGATGTTATTACTGTATTTAAACTAATACAATGTAAGTTAGTAGTCTTGTATTATAGTTAGTAGTAATCTCATTTTAATGAGGCACATCCTATAATATTTTTTTATTGTTTATATTTAGTGTTTCTTCAATATTACCTTCTGGCCAGCTTTCTAATGTACCATGGAGAAGATCTGGGGTCAAATATGCTAATAATGAAGCATACTTTGATGTCATTGAAGAAGTAGATGCAATAATTGACAAAAGTGGTGCAACAGTTTCTGCAGAAATACAGGGTTATGTGAGTTTACAGTCTAGACACTTATAGATAACAGAAAAATCTACAAATGCGAATTTCATACTGCTCTGTTCAATAGCTAATAATAATATATTTATTACTTTATCCAGTGTTATAATTTTTTTAAGTTTTTAAAATTATTATGTAAAACAATGTACAATGATTACTTGTAAGCTTACTTTATTAGTACAATAAGTAATAATCAAAAACACAAAAGAGTTGCTGTTGAAGTTGAAAAAAATGTTTTTGCTATGCATCTTATTTAGATTAATATCTATATATAATATTTTCAGATTGATTGTTGTATCAAGTTAAGTGGTATGCCCGATTTGACTCTAACTTTTGTTAATCCTCGGCTATTTGATGATGTTTCATTTCATCCTTGTGTGAGATTTAAGAGATGGGAGGTGAGTAAGACATTTTCAATTTAGAATAGAATTTATTTGTTTATAATATAAATATTTACTTTTTTTATGCAAAAAACAAGAGAAGTAACAAAATTTGAGGGCTAATAGAAAAAGTAACAAAATAATAAAAAACAAATAATTGTATGTATATATGTAATACTAGCAGAACTTGCAGCGTCGCTTGTGCTAAAACTCATCCTTTATTTAATCCCAATTATGGGATGAATTTCGAAAAATGCTAAAACAGCTATTTATTTAATTGTATTAAAGAGGCATTAATACCAAGTTTCAAGTAATTTTGATCGTAAATATTTTTTTGGGTTGTATTATAGCGTCGCGTAGCGTTAGTGCTTAAAAGTAGCCTATGTAACTCTCCAGTCCTCCAAATATCTCCAAACAAAAAATCGTCGTAATCCGTCAATCCGTTTCGACGTGAAAGAAGGACAAACAAACACACTTTCACATTTTTAATATTAAGTATGGATCGTATGGATGTATGTATATGTAAAAATTTAATAAGGAAAATTTTAACTTATGACCACTAAGATTCTTAAAATTTTTACTTAAGTCAAAACTTAAAGTTAAACTTAAGTCCAAACTTGTTTAGTACCGGTGTGATTTGGACTTAATATATATAATTATTTTATTTTTCAGTCTGAGCGAATACTATCATTTATACCACCAGATGGCAATTTCCGGTTGATGTCCTACCATATTGGATCTCAAAGTGTGGTGGCCATCCCCATATATGTGCGACACAATCTTACCTTAAGATCTAATGGAGACCAGGGCAGACTGGACTTGACCGTTGGACCTAAACAAACTATGGGAAGGACTTTAGAAAGTTTGTACTACTTGTAGTTATTGATTGTGTCATATCTTTATTAAGATTTTCATTAGGTCATTACATTTAAAAACAATATTTTGTATAGACCAGAAATTACTTTAAGAAATTTTAATTAAACTATTTCTATTTTCATTTTGGACTTCAAATTCACTCTCATTGAATCATTATTCACATTCATTTCACATTTTAATATGGGTAAATGTAAACAAAAAAACTAATTAAAAAAAATGTAGTATTGTCGCAACGAAATAAATCGATTAAATCTTAGTTTCAATGAAACCATTTATTTTGAAAGAGTTTCTATAATTTTTGTGAATTGCAATGTAAGTAATAAAGATAATTTTAATCATCTTTTATTTGTTTCAGATGTAGCATTAGAAATTTGTATGCCAAAATGTGTTCTCAATTGTTCTTTGACAGCGAATCAGGGGAAATATTCATACGATCCAGTGAGCAAGGTGCTACTATGGGACATAGGACGCATAGAACTGCCCAAACTGCCTAATATTAGAGGAAGTGTAAGTTATGGTTATTTTTTACAGTAATTAATCTTACTATTACATAAATGCGAAAGTTTGGGTGTTTGTTACTCAATCACGCCAGAACAGCTGAACGGATTTGGATGAAATCTGGTATAGAGATAGATTATCATTATAGTCTGGAATAACACATAGACTACTTTTTATCCCGGAAAAATGTACGGTTGTCGTAGGATAGATTGGTTTTTATTTTTCACTAGCAACGAACCCGAGTGAAGCGAGAGTAAGCAGAATCCCTGATTTTCTATATGGTTAATGCTAGTCGGACATAATTCCACTGTATGTATATACCTTTTAATAAAATATAAGTTTCTCGCAATTCTGTAATTCAAAATCATAGGCCGAGCCACAATTAAAGAATAAGACCGCAAATTGATTATAAATATTATAAATAGTGGATACATTTAAAAATTCTAGTTAATGTCTCTGATCTCATTGTACCTATTGGCAAAGTCCTCCAACTTACAGTATTGAGATCTATTTAGAGCTACTACTGTTCAGAACGGTCTAGTGTTTCCCACAACTCGTCATCCCACCTACTTGTATGACGACCTCTCCTACGCTTGCCGTTTCTGGGTTACCAGTATGTTTATCTTACAAAACTTTGGCTAACTTTTAGCTGTCCGATAATAATCAATGAATTATTCCAGGTGTCAGTAGCCACAGGTGCAGACACAACTGGCGCGAACCCCAGCATCAACGTGCACTTCACGATCCCGCAGCTGGCAGTGAGCGGGCTGCGCGTCAGCCGTTTGGATATGTACGGCGCTAAATATAAACCGTTTAAAGGAGTCAAATATGTCACTAAAGCCGGCAAATTCCATGTTCGAATGTGAATTGTTTTTTATTTTACAGTTTAATAATCCATACAGACCATCCACACTTTAGGACGGGGCGTATGAGGCGAGACGAAAATGATGCGATATCGATTGTCAATTCAATTTTTTTGTTAATGGCTTCAAAGCGTGACAGTTGAGCACAGATTGTTTCGCCATTGTCACGTAGAATGGGGAAGACACGTTACCGATTGTGACTACTTAATTTTATATGACAATCGGGAAAAGTGTTATTTGTCACTAGATGGCACTTTCATTTGACCCTTGCATTTGACAGCATTTCCATTAAAATCATTGGCGATCGTATACTGTATGGATTTTATACTGTGTTATTACTAAATGTAAACAGTTTTTTTATATGTGTAAACTGATATAACCTAATTGATTTTATGTTACATGGCATTGTAGAATATGTTGGGTTTTGAATTGTTATTTCGTTGAAGTTTTTTTTTAAATTAATAACAAATTCAACTATGCGGAATATGTGAAAAGGTTATGTTAATATTTCAATATTTTAGCCCTAAAAAATTTCGAAAACAAAATTATTGTAACAAATATATAAAATAAATAAATATTTAGGTATATATTATGAACAATAACAGTCACTTATTTTTTTTTACTAGACAAAAACACCAGTTACGTAATAGGGAATATGCGTGTGATTTAAATAAAGGTGAAATATTTTTTTTATAAGCTTTATTGCTTTTGAATTAAGCCTATATTAATATTTTTTATGTCATTTATTTTTGATTAAGAAAATAATTATTAAAAAGTGCAGATATAGGTGGGAATTTCAAAGTAATTGAAACGCTACGCCATTGGTCAAACCGAATGTGACGTCAGAGTATAACAACAGAGCGATTAGTGATTTTGTATTAATTACAAATTGAGTCATTTTTCTGTGTATATCATACTGTGACGTCACGCCAAGTGCGCGAAATGGCGAGCGTTTAAAGTATCCGTATAGGTATGATATTTTTTTAAATACTAAAATTAAGTTTTTTGAGTCAGATATTTTTTTTTACAATTATTATTTATCGATGTAAGCTATTCTATAAACAAAATCACGCATATTATTCTCTATTACATGAAACTTACACATGATTAAATTTTGATACTGATAAGATGATTACTATATATATATATATATTAGTAATTCAACTTAAATCACACCATAGAGTTGAGTTTGAATCATAATTGTGACATCAAATTTTGAATACTTTTGTAGACATACTCAGTTCATTTGTAACTAATTAATATATAAAATTTTTTTTTGCAAAATTTGCTATTTCGACATAAATCTTAAAAGTTTTGTTCATGGTTACTATGAAAAGGGCACTAGTTATTTTTAACATTAACATTTGATCTGATTGTTTCGTTGAAACTTCCTTTCATCTTTGTATATAAGAACAAGTTATATATTACATTTTATAACCAATAAAGTTATTGCATAAGTGTTTTTGTTGTTATCTAGGGACACAGCAGTGTCTCAATTCGAGTAAACAATATATCTTTGTTTTTTATTAGGGTTCCGTACCCAATGGGTAAAACGGGACCCTATTACTAAGACTCCGCTGTCCGTCCGTCTGTCTGTCTGTCACCAGGCTGTTCCTCATGAACCGTAATAGTTGAAATTTTCACAGATGACTGTTGCCGCTATAATAACAAATACTAAAAACAGAATAAAATATTTAAGGGGGCTCCCATACAACAAACGTGATTTCTTTGCTCGTTTTTACTCGATATTGATAACGGCAACAGGTAGACGACTGAAATATTCACATAATATTTATAGTAGTAAGTGAATATACTTTATAAATAAAATAATTAATACTTTCTTAATTTACGCGAATATTTGACATTTTAAATAAAACTATGTTTTCGGATTATTCGCGATTATCCACGAAATAATCCGAAGAAATAGTTTTATTTATAAACTAGCAACTCACCCTCGCTACGCTCGAGTTCGATCCTACTTACGTTTTAAACGCTTAGTATCGATTTCTCAGAGATGATATATTTTCCCGCAGTAAAAAGTATCCTATATGTTGGTTGACACGGATAATCAGCTATCATCATACTAAATTTCATCAAAATCCCTCCAGTGGTTTTTCCGTGATGCGGTATCAGACAGACAGACAAAAAATCTAAAAACTATAGATTCGGCCTCTGTATCGATAATAATGTCTATTTCAATAAGATTTTCCAAAAAATATTTAATGTACAGATTCGGCTTAGTTACAAGTTTTAAGGGTGGCTTTAGGGAGGCTTCCATACAACGGTTTTTTTGCCGTTTTATAGATAATGGTATGGAACCCTTAGTGCGCGAGTCCGACTCGCACTTGGCCGATATCCATACTAATATTATAAATGAGAAAGTGTGTTTGTTTGTCCTTCTTTCACGTCGAAACGGAGTGACGGATTGGCGTGATTTTTTGTGTGGAGATAGAGGGCTGCAGACTGACATAGGCTACTTTTCACCGCGGGAGATTATCTAATTCCCACGGGATAACACGTTATAATACAATCAAAAAAATATATTTATGATCAGAATTACTTGAACTTGGTATTAATGCTCTTCAATAAAATTAAATAAATACGTATTTTAGCATTTTTCGAAATTCATCCTATAAGGGGGTAAAATAGGGCATGAAAGTTTGTATGAAACTAGCTTTTTTGATTTTTTTTGTAGTTTTAGCGCGGGCGAAGCCGCGGGTTTTGCTAGTTTTTATTATATATCCAACGCGTGACGTATGCGCCGCGTAGGCGGGGGTCCAAGCCCGGCTGCGCATCTCACCGCGGTCACTTCGCCTACCTGAGCGCTGGTCTACTGACACTCCTATAAAGCCTCAATTTGATTATACGTAATTTATATTATATACAGTCCACTACTTCTATTTAAAGTTATTAAGGCCTATACAGTATGAGTTAGGATTGATGATTGTTTTCCTACTAGTTTTAATTTATTTTATAAATTACTTAATTATAATTAATAATATTTTAATAAACATTTAAAACGCATGTGCAATGTGCATATAGTGGATATATAAAGTGGATTTGATTATTTTTAAGGAAAAAATGAGCGTTCATCAATTCAAAAATCAGCTGAAAATTTAAGGCTGAAATAAATACTACTAGTCAAAAGTGTACTTAAATGCACAGTAAGTGTTACCTGAAATAAAAGAAATATCTTAAAATAATCTATTGTATATAAAATTTTAATGAAACTTTGTAAGACCTTCAGACCCAAAGAGAAAGGGAGAGAGCGTTTGAAGGAAATGGAGGATCCCTGATACTCAAGGAAAATCTAGTGTTATTTTCAAACAGTGCGATTCGTTGTCGTCAGTCAGGAAAGAAGAGATTAAGGTGCTTTACCGCTAGATTGCACCAACAATATGTTTTTAATGATCCCTATAAATCAAATCAAAATATACTTTATTTAAATAGACTTGTCAATTATTATTTTTTAGAATTTAAATTAAATGTCGGTATGTAAGTCACTAAGAAAGTCCAACTCGGCCCCAACGGTAATTCTACTAAAGAGCGGTACCTAATCTCAAAAGTTGCTCTTTCAATAATATTTTTTACATACCTACTGTTTATAAAATTGCAATACAATAATTTTGTTCTTATTCTACGTCAATATCAACTTATATATTAAATTAACAAAACTATCAGAAGTTAATAATTTTACTTAAACTTATAAACCAATATGTTTATGCTCCAAGTCTCCAACACCTTAATTTACATTTTGTACTCTTACCGATAAAATTAATAATGCTTTTTATTTGTAACATTTTTTTTATTATTCTCATTAAAATACGCAAACAATTAAGAAACTAAGTGCTTAATTGTTAAATGCCAGTTGTGAAAGTGCTATATAATTGTGAATCTAAAGTTTCGTTACCGTTTTATGACACATGAAGTACCTAGTGACCCAAAACGAGCAAGTGAGGGCAAAGCGCAAGTTATCATTACACCGCAAATTCACGGATCGAAAATTGTTTGAACTTTTAATTACGTACACAAGAGTGGTCCAAATAGATGGTCAGTGGTGTATCGTATGCTTAGAAGTTAGAAATGGAAGGTTAGGTATATATATTTTAACTTTTTTTTTGATTTGGATTTACCTTTTACTAAACTACATTCTAGATTATTGACCGTTATCAAAAAAACTATTAATTGCTTGGCAAGGCTAAATTGAAGCATATACTCATGTTAAATGTGTACAGTGACTTCTGTGAAACACTAGAATTTTATTATGTTTTCATATTATGTCTAGTCCAATAAAACCCCACAAAATGACTAATTTTATCAAGCGTTTATTTAGTTTGATTTTTACGTGATAGTAGTTACTAGGTAGTGAGTAGGTATGCATAAGTAGGGCTAAATTATATAGACAATACATTATTAAACTATTAAAATCAAATAACAATACAAGATTACAAATTAGTGGGGGAAAAATATAATATACAAAAAAATATTTCAATTAAATATTTTTTTAACAATATTAATTTCATATGATTCCATCGCTCATTTAAAAAAATGAGTATTACCTATAGTATTATATGATCTGTGGTATTACTAAATTTTTTATTTTCTAAATTGTACGAAGACAATTTTTAGGCGAACGTACAAACGATTTAAGAATGTAACCCTTTAAATAAAATCTAAGAAAGTATGATGTAACCGTTGTTAAAAATGCAACTTGAAGTATACACGTGTCTGTCCGTACGTCTATGTCACCATTTTTAGGGTTTCTTAGTCCAATGGCTGTAGCGGAACTCTTATAAATAATTTCGCCAACTCAATCTGTCCGTATGTCACAACAATTTTATCCGAAGACTTTTGAAACTACATTGCTAAAAAGTACTTGTTCATGTGAACCACTGTAGTCAAATTACGCAAAAATAAAATCAACGAAAATTAATTAATTTAATGAAGATGCGTTTTGAATTATGTAAAGTAGTAGTATTTTCCGTTTCATGAGTTCGGCCGCATAATTAATTTTATTTTTCATAGTAATACTATGAAAGATACACTTATTTATCTAGATGCCATCAATAAAATGAATACGGTAATGTTGTAACATTACCGTGGTATAACACGTATAATATGCTAAAAACATATATATATATATATATATATATATATATATATATATATATATATATATATATATATATATATATATATATATTTTTGAAGTGAAAATAGACCGTAGAGATGGATGTAATTTATAAGCATACTGCAAAATGTTAAAAACGAAATAAAATCAGTATAAAAAGTACAAAGTTCACATTTCCTAGCCCTCTTACTACTACACTGCCTCTTAAAAACTAGTTTACATGAAAAATATAACGAAAACCCTAGGGGTATGAAACCGTCGTGAAGAACACGAGATTTCAACTCGTACATGACCAATTTTTAAAAAATAGAAAGACTTGAGAACATTTAAAATCGTCTCACACATTTATCTAAGAGTATATAGAATATTTTGGCTATTCAATTTAAAAAGTCACATATGACCTGTCACGGTTACTTAAATTTTTATAGTTATGTTGCGGTCAGTGCAAGAATAATAAATGTGATATTACTATAATACAGTTAGTGTTACTAGGTTCATTTTATTAGTTTATGTATTTAAGTATGTAATTATTTAAGTTTGGGTATTTATTATTTAGTATTATTTAGTATAAAGGTCAGATTTTGTAGTTTTAATTTTATTAAGTCTTAAAATATTTATTAGTCGATTGGTAACAGTTCTTTTTACATTAAATTGAAAAAATTTTCGGCATAAACAAGGCGTGATCATTTAAATAAAATTTACAAAAACCAAGTGAAAGTAGATTGAGAAAGGGTGCAGCAGGATAAGTATTGTGAATCGGCCCCCAATGACAACTTCTTTTTAAATTCATGTTATAATATAACTCGATGTGTGTATGCAATTTATATGATTTTTTCTGCCGTATTCCACTTCAATCTAGAGATATGTTTGTATATATGATTATCCGTCAAACAGCCATATCTTAAAAAATAATTGAGCTAGAGAGATAAATCTAAAATGAGGTTGTAGGAAACGTTAAAGAGTATATCCAGTATTTTTTTAGATTATTTAAATAATTACGAGCATTGATAATTAATAAATAAATATTTCATCTTTAAATTTTTTAGTGTTTTTGGTGACCTATAATCACCGAAAAAATATATGTTATATTACTTGACAAGCCCTACTTACTCATTAAAATTATATTGAAAAAAAGTTGGTGCAACATTTAGAAAAAAAAATAAAGTTTTTCCAATTTTTATTAAAAAAGAGGTTCATGAAAATTGATTAACAATTATCGACGCAAAAGATTTTAAAACTTTCTCTTAGTTAATTTTTTTCTAATAGTACTTGTTATATTTAAAAAATAAAATAAATGATAAGCCATAAGAATTTTATTTTAAAATATTGATTACAATGAATACCGCTATAACTGTTGCTCTATAAGTTATCGCTAACAAGCGTGAGTTATTTTTGATTACAATCGGTGTATGTATGTATATTAATTAAGCGATTAATATTCTACGAAATTGCGTTAGCCGTCCCTTAAGTTAATTGTCGCTATACATCGTGTAAAGTAGAGCAAAGTAAGAGTAGGATCTGGTCAAAATCTGAAAGAATATAAATCATATTTAACTGTGCAGTTACTAGGAATGCTAATTGTTACTCAATTAAAAAGTTTGATTAGCTTTTTTATCTTATGTTTTAACATAATATTTAAAAAATATGTATAAAATTTTAGTAACTTAACTTTAGACTCTACAGTCTGTGGCAAAATTATATTTAAATTTAACAAAAACTCTTTTTAGTACAATTACTCACCGATGAATATGTTACAAGTGATATATTTGTAAATTTCATTGCAGTAAATGCTATCGGCTTATGACACCTAGAAAAGAAATATAAAGAATGAATATGCCGTTTGCGAAAGAAAAAACAAAAATTCCTCGTAAACACTTACCTCAGTATGAGAAACAGTAAAGCGCGTTGACACTTGAGGACTCATTTCATACTACATACACGTTTGTTTTGATTTAGATAGTAGCAACCAGACTATCGTGACCCTCCTTTTATAAATCAACCGATTTGGATGGTTAAAAAAATTGTATTAAAGAAATTGAAGTTCGAAATTCGTCAAGCTTTTTATTGTGATTTGTACGCAGGCAGATTGGCATACAGATGATTAAAAATTGTTGTTTTAAAAAATATGCTTAACGTAAAATACAAATAAAAACAATATTCTTACAGAAATTATGTTTAAATCGTGTAAAAAATTTCTTATGATTGCTCTACCTCAGAATTAGAAACAATAAAGCGCGACGACAGCGAGGGCTCATTTTATACCAGTCGCTCTTGTACACGGCAGCAGCTATATTACCATTCTAAAAATATTAAATACTTCATATAAGTAAAATATATAAGGGCTCATACGATTTTATTTACAGATACACAAAGACGTATACGAACCGCATGAAAAATTTCATCCGCATACCAGCACATTGCTCCCACTTGAATAAGAGCTGATCCAAGAAACAATTTATTGCTAATAGCCATAAAGGGTTCTAGTAACTAAAACAAGGAAGGTTATATTTTTAGTAATTAATATTATTCTTTACTAAAAACGGTACATAGATATTAAAATCATTTAAAAATATAATAAAGTTAAAATATATAAAAACCTCCTCTTTTTTGAAGTCGGTCAAAAAGTTAATATTTTTATCTTAATCATTGAATTTTTTCAACCATAAAAGAGGAATATGTATCGTAGAGCGACCTACAATTATCTAAGAACATATTATACTCTTTTAAGACAAACTAAGATGTTTAACAAGTATTATTAAAAGTTGTATAATTATTAATTTGTATAGGTATATAATACAGTGGATCTTTGAACCCGATGGGAAATCCCATTGCCAATAAATAAATAAAAGCTGATGCGTCAATTACAAAGATTTTACTTCAAAAATGTGCTTCCATACAAAGATTCATTCACTTATGGACCTCTTTGTGGGGAGATTTTTAAATATCTTTCCTTAAAGTCATCGATCAAAAAAGTACTAGATACACAATCAGCGACAAAAAATGTCCTCGCCGATTGAGCGCTCATTTGATGTTGAGCGCGCTTTAAATTTTTTTTTGTGAAAACAATTTTAAGTATTGCACTAAAGGTTCAATTTACATTGTTGTATGTATATTTGAACTAGCATAATTACCTTAACGCAATTGATGACAGATTTAAGAGAACTTTTGCATGGGATTGTGTATCTAATCCTTTTTTGATTGATGCCTATAGTGCTCATATTTGTTATGTAAGGATTTGTTATGCATGTTATTTATTCAGCGTTTTAAGCTATGCCTTATTCGTCAGTCAGTCAGTTGTAGTTTTATCAAATAAATTAACTAATATAATATAAGTATCAAATATCATAAGATTTACGAAAATCTTTTGATATCGTTGATCATAGAATAATACTACATACCACAATTACAAACATAACGCAGCAAATATTTATTGAACTCATTACAATGTTTATAAGATTGCACAGTGAAAAGGCATCTTCCAAATTGTTGCAATAGCTGAAATAAAAAATTGTTATAATATACATAATTGTACATAAGAGTTGAGAGTGCACCTATATGCATGCATTTTTTTAAGGTTAAAATGATTTTCAGTTTCTTGTCCAATATCCTTTTTACTGAGTTGCACTTAATATTTAAAGACTGAAAAATGAGTTTATGTGTTAACAATAGTTAAAAAAAAACACAATGTACCTATTTGATTTGAAATATATTGTATTAAATAATCTTTTGACTTTCACTTATGTTGGTAAAATAATAAATAGGTATATTGGTTTTGGTAAGAAATGAAGAATACTATCATAAAAACAATTAAAAAAAAAGTTAATATCTAGCCTTATAAGCGTTTGATGCAGTTTGATATTTGATCGTATTTCCTCATAATTTTCTTCATCAGTTTGTTCAATAGAGGCTACTGACTCTAGGCGTCTTTGAAGTATTCGCATTAGTAGAGCAATATGGCTGGCCATTCCAAAAAATAGTAAGTCTGAAGAGACCATAATCCAAACACAGGTAACTCCTGAAAAACGAATGCTCAGTCAACAATTTTTAAAACAAAAATTAGCATATTATTTTATATATTTACCAATTTGTAGTAATCTTTTAACGGTAACTTCAAAAAATATTAAAAATCATATTTTTATTGAAATTATAGTTCGACAAAATTACACATTCATATGTATGTATTATTATATTTACTGTATGTTATCTTTACTAATAGCTTAATAATAAATAATTGGAAATAAACTACTGTTAGAGGTGATCTAATTACAGGCGGTGAAGTGATATTTGTTTTGAGTTCATCACGAAATTATAACCACATATAAAGCCTCAGGCTACATTATTATAACTACTGACCGACTGATCAAAGTTTAATTATTTGTATTTAATGCGCTCGCGTGGATCTAAAAATTATTTGTGACGAAGAATCAAAGAACCATTATCTACTTTCAAATCAATAGTAATATAATATTTTAAATCATTCAAATGCGAATATATGTTTTATGATAGAAATTACAATGAAAATACGATAGGTTTTGTTTTTATTAAATAGTTGTGTTAATTTATATTATTATTGTAATTCTAAATTCCATATGCTTAATAAATATATATATATATATATATATATATATATATATATATATATATATATATATATATTTCAAGTAAAAAAAGGTGTATGAAATATGCGATAATTATTTAACAGTTTATATGATGTAAGTTGGTGTTATTATTACTTAACGAGATTTTACCCGCGGCTCAACTCGCATGATGGGCACGTCGATAAAAAGTATTTTATATGTTTATGTTAATTAATACAAGATATGATTACCAAGATGTTTTTCATTAAACTTAACGTGAAGTCGTAAAATCTTTCTAGTTAATATGACATAAATATTATTTTAGAAAACGAGTCCAAAAACATTTGTGTCATTTTGGTGTAAATTTGGTCATTGCGTAGGTTGTAGGTTTACATCTAGATCGTCATCATACCAAAATTCTTCACAAGAATGTACAAGTATATAGGTTAACCGCTACGTATTTTATATGCGCATAATACGTAAATCTAACAGCAGCACGTAGTATAAATAGACAAAACTACTCCAGATTATCTACATATTTGACAGCTAAATATATAATATGAGGCTTAAAAAATCTTTGTCTTACCAGCGAATGTTTCAAAAAGGTAGACGGCAACATGTGCAAGGGGTTCGTATTTGTCAAAGGGGTACCAAGACATCCACACGAAGCCGACTTGAGCATCCTGACCTTGCCATACTTGGAAAAAATAGACAACTATTGGCGTCAAGTTATAAAACCATACTCCCAAAATATTTACTGAAAAATACCCTAAAAATAAACTTAAAAATTACAAAGGACAATATGCAAAATACAAAGTAATACACGTAAAGTAGAGTAATGTAGAGTAGGTAATAAGCAACACAACTTACAGCGATGGCTAATGCGTAATGCAGTCAAACTTTTTTCTTTGATTGCTAAAGCATCTTCATCGAGAGGAGGCATCGGCCATATTCCAGCGAGTTCGTCAATCAGCTCCCCAAAAACTGTATTTTTATACCAGAGAACGAATACTTTTGCGATACCTGGTGTTTATAGTATAGTTAATGTAAGATATAAAAACAGCTGTGAAAGTAGGGGAAATGTACTATGAAATTGACTAGTTCAGAATGGGACAAATTAAATTTACGGCACTAGGAACCAAGTAGTAGACTTTTAGTAGTTGGGGGTGATTGGAGACAAATACCTGCTGTAAGAAAAATTCAAAACCAGTGGCAGTAATTTTGTAAACAAAATATAAAATTATATAATCGATCACGTTTATTGATAAAAACATTCGTAATAAACACAATAACAGTTAAAGAAAAATCTTCAATAGTTGGTAAAAAATCTTACTCAAAGCGCCGTAGCCAAAGGTATGAAAGAGCGGAACGACATCTTCGACACGAGGTGAGTTGGCGAACGTGAGGACTATGTTAATGAATTCAGTGAAAACGTGACAGCAGATACCGCAGATGGATAGCACGAAAATAAGTTTTTGGCGAAAGTAAGCTGCAGTATTCTGTGGTTTATTAAAAGATAAACCTATACGTCTCATGCTGAAAGTGCTCAGCATTAATGACTCATTTATTTCCATTTTTGCAGATTTTCTCGTAGCTTCATCCATTTTCATGTGTACTTCGTGAGTTCAATATTGGTTCTTATGTATTCTTGACAACAATATACTTCTAACTGCTTACAATTTCAGTACTTTAAAAGGATTTAATAAATATCTATATATAAAATATTATGTTTATCTGGCTGCTAATTTTTTTTTTTTTGGATTTCTAAGATCATGATCATTAATGTGAACCTTTTTGAATAAGTACTTATAAGTACCAGATCCATGATATTTTGGTTGGACGAAATGCCTATTACATTTATAACTACTATTATTTTAATATTCATGGAAAACAAGGAATGGATCATGGTGTTCACTCTGTCTTTCACGCAAGCAAAATGTTGAAATAAAAAAATCATTCATAATATTATTCGCCAGACAAAGACAAAAAATGTGTTAGTACATTAAAGTAGATATGGAGGTAAGTTTTAAAAGTTTACAAAGTTCAAAATTTTATTATTCAAAAGACAAGGTGTGATAGTCTGATACCGCCTACTTTGTTTAAAACGTAGTAAACTTATGTTCTTTAAATTATTAAGTAGATAAGAAAATCTAGTCAAGGTACCGTTTTATTTGAATTATATTGTATTTTTCTTATTTTATTTTTTCGATTGCTATTATTGTAAATGGTTAGACATAAATCCATATCCATACTAATACTATAAATGTGAAAGTTTGTGAGAATGGATGGATGGACTGATGGCTGTTTGTTTCCGTGGGATAGATTTGTTTTTGTCTAGGGACGTACCCGAATTGAAGCGAGTGAGCGAGCGATTCGCTAGTTTCTAATAGTTTTGATAAAATACATACATATACATACATATATAATTAAAATTATTTTAATTATCTATTTTCAATTAGAGGCGGCCATCGACATGGATTGAAATGATTTAAGAATTTCCCGCTAGAGATGGCGGTGTTTCGGCAAATTTAGCACGCAGCCGCGCTCCGTGGCGCACTTTACAGTTCGCCACCGTTACGCGGTGATTAAGCTGCGCACGCGCACTATGGAAGATACCGTCCCAATGATTGCGCCTTAAACATGTCACTCGATTGTATTAGTATTGTATTGTATCTTTCCTGGCCGATTTCGACCACAGCGACTGTTAAGACTGGATAGGTTTTGCTCTAATATTGTGAGTTAGGGTTTCGTTGCTCCAACCTTTGATGCGCTCTCGAATGACTTGCATATCCGATTTTATTCGTAAAGGTACGTGCGCATTGTGGACATGATAATACACCGTCGATATAATTATAAGTAATGGCCACTGGTGGTCGTGCCTTCAGGTCTTCCCTTTTCTTGTCAAGCTCTTCGCATCGCTCCATTTCAAAGGTGTCACTCGATTACGTCAATACTCATCAGACAATGTAAAGCCCCCAAGAAGACAAGCAAGACCATTTTGCATTATAAATTATAAATGCTACATGTACTGATAAATAAATAAAGGTTTTAAATACATTTTAGATCGTTATTAATAGGCTTTATAAAATTTCGTTGTCAAATAACAATTAAAAGTATGAGTCATTGATACTTGAATACAGTTTAATATCAAACTATACTAAATAAACTATCAAAACTTGAACTTTTATGGCTGACTTATACCTACCTATAACATTTATAAAAATTTATATTATGTAGTTTATGTCATTACAATTAACAACCAATATTTACAGGTATATTATACGTTGCAATCAACATTATGAATACAGTATAAAAATTTCTCTTTAGCAATTAATTATAAATAAATATTTCAATTGTATTCTGTTTTTTAAAGTTGCCTGACAGACATCGGTTAAGTTCAGACGCAAGTTCGGTCCAAAATAAAATTAATAATCCACGATCTCTCCACAAGTAAAAGTGCTACGTATTATCAATGCTCGGACGAGCGACCTAGATCTGGGTGTTCGAGAAGCAAAAACATCTTACAGACAAATTATACTAAAAAAAGGTGCGAATACAGTGAAATAGATGGTTCTGTTTATAATTATTAAAAAATTGGTTAGAGATTAGTTAGACCAAAAATGTTATCACCTACAATATTATTTTATTTAATATTTTCAATAGGTATATTTTTTTGTGTGGGTCCACGTGTTAGTAAATAAACTTAGATCCACTAGGTAAATGTAATGCTCGCTTTATTTCAGAATATTATTTAATATAAATACATACATATGTGTCGTATGATACGCTCAAAGTTATACATACCTATCTATATTTTTCTAACTGATTAAAACGAAATTTCCTTTGAATTACGTCACAATGGAAGATAATTTAAATTTACTTGAAATTCGTACATTTATATCTTTACTAGCATTGCCTGCGGCTCCGCCCGCGTTCATATGATCAAAAACCAAATTCTTATATTTTGCATATTAGTTTACTCTTACATTGCAGTTTTTATATTTTTTCTCAGAAATGAGACTTTTTTCTCGCGGTAAAAAGTATCCTATATGTTAACCCGGATAATCAGCTTTCATCATACTAAATTTCATCAAAATCCCTCCAGTGGTTTTTCCGTGATACGGAAAGAGTCTCTATGATCAGTGGTAGGTGTATTACTCATATTTTAGAGAAATGTACTTATTATAATAGCTAACTTTTTGTATAAAAATAATAAAAATATTAAAAAAAATTATTATATAAAACCTATACTAATATGTAAAACTTAAGAATTTGGTAATGCTAGTACTATAATAAAACAGTAAGTTAGCAAAATCTGCACATGAAATATTTTATTAAAACAATGACTGCAAAGTATTATGTACACAATATAGACCCCAAAACAATAGTTATTAAAATTTTTGTATGTTTGTCGTTTGTCTGTATGTCTGTTTGTGTGTGCGCGTTTCACGCAAAAAGTAATGAACCGATTTCAACCGATTTAGGAGGCCTTTCATTTCAGGAAAACCTTTCTTTCCCACGGCATACACAATAACTGGTGTTATCGAGTCCTCTTTATAAACCTTCCGCTAGCTAAACCTTAAGACATACATCAAAAAAATGCACTGGAAAATTGTAGGTCTTGGAAAGCCCTACCGAAAAGTCCTGAATAATATATGTCTATCTCCTAAGGTATACTGCTGGTAGGTGCGCGTTTCACGCAAAAGGCACTGAACCGATTTTAACAAAATTTTGTGTAGTGATAACTGGGTGAGTTGGGAGGGTAAGCCGCTAGTAAAGAATATATCCTTGTTCAATTATAAAGCTTATTATATTATAAAAAATGTTTTTAAATTAAAATTAACAAATATTGTAAGGTGTGAATTAATTTTGTAATTTTATGAGTAGGCTGTCTGTAACAACTATATAATTCCATATATCTTTCATAATTATACAATTTTCGCCACTTTTCCGTTGTTTATAATTCAGTAGTAAAATGAATTTGCTTATCTTTTACATGTAATAATCTCAAAGGCTACTTATTTGTAACCGTATTAAAATAGTATGTACGGTTTATAAGATTTACTATAATTACACTGACTCCTTGTCCAAAGCATTGGTTGCGATCGTGTCGTTATGTTAAATGCTCCAACGTTAACACAATAACCCACATGGGTAACATTAATATTGGAAAATTGCTTCTAAACGTTAAGTAGGCTGATATTATTGCCAATTTAGTTTCTATATCTGCATTTAAGTTAATATTCATACACGTTTGTGGTAAATGTAAGACAAATCATCATTTTATATCCAATAAAACATTTTCGAATAATTTATACTAACCTAGAGATGCCTGAATATAATAATCAATTTACTTGTAATATTTAGAATAATGTTCTAGTCTTACACTTGATTTATTAATCGATAAATTTAATAAAATATTCTCATTGTCATTTTTACGATTATATTTACCTATCTGAGAAGTAGAAGAAAGCTGTTATATTAGTTTATGTTTTATTTACACCATTTATAGTATAATGTTACAAGATTATAAAATATAGAATTTTTTATAAATATAAAACAAAGAAAACTTACCTAGAATGTAGCGGTAATAGCCAATGAAAATTACGGTAGATATAAAAAATAACAACATATATATATATATATATATATATATATATATATATATATATATATATATATATATATATATATATATATATATATATATATATATATATATATATATATATATATATAATATATATATATATATATATATATATAGTCTATCAGCGATAATGCAATAGATTAATAAAAATAGAGTAGCATTAATTTTAAGAGATTTAAAACTTGAGAAACAATTTAGCCGTTTCCGATATTGCGGCGTACTATCTTGCTCCTCTCGTCTTATTGCCTTTCTGTCACAGAGAGGTACCGACTCATTATACGGGTTGCAATGACTTACATTCTGATTCTTAGTCGAAGCCTTCGGCGCTACGTGGTAATTATTTTAGTTTAGACGCGAGTAATTGAATCTCATTCAAATAAAAACAGATAGAAATTTGCCGTGCGCGATGTAATTTAAGATTTTCATCTTGCAGATAAGTGGCAATGAGAATTACGCGAGTCTACACATTAACTTTCACTAGTATATCGTTTCGAACTTGGCCTTAAATCCTCTTTGGGAAACCGCAGGAAGTGAGATTAAAAAAAGCATCTGCGGCATTCTCACGTATTGTACTCTTTTTATTGCACCTCTAATGTGATTAAGTAGCAATAGAGCGCATATAGAAACTATAATTTTGTTTGTATCATGCCTGATACACTTTTATACTTATTGTTTTTATGATTTCCAATAGTGTTGAATTTGTTTTCGTCTGATGTGATTATGGGGTGTAAAATTGAGTTCAATCTTGATAAGATATTATTAAATTTAACCTTTCTTTTTTACGATTCCCTTTCCAAATTATACTTTTAGTGATTCGTTTATAATACACTCGGTATTGATTTCTTCTTTATCAC
Source organism: Brenthis hecate (assembly GCA_951806755.1). Taxonomy (NCBI): domain Eukaryota; kingdom Metazoa; phylum Arthropoda; class Insecta; order Lepidoptera; family Nymphalidae; genus Brenthis; species Brenthis hecate. The sequence continues at coordinate 2,222,519 of OX638264.1, forward strand.
AAGCTTTTATTTAACTTAAAATGTTTGTTAGTTGGTATGTTTGTCCAGGTCAAATATTAAAAAGCTGAATAAGTGCACTTCCTCTTCTCTACAAAAATAAAGTTTTACAAATTGGTTCAGTTTCTTTAATAATCAATTTTTATAATAATTTTCACTTGAATTTTCATCTAAGATTGGCTACAGACGAAGCAACTACTCAACGGTTAACGCAACGTAAATTTTATATACGCATTTAACGTACAGGTAGTAAATTTGATATACTCATTCAATTAATTATTATAGCCCGTTCTCAAGTCTACTATGGCGTGTCTGCTACAACCAGGGTATGAGATATCTCCTCAGCAGTCATCGGCGCAGACATGAAATTTTGTATGCGCTTTAAATGAATAAACCCTAATTTCTAAATACCATATCTTGTACACTAAAAAGTTAGATGAATAAATTAATAGTAAAAAAAAAACATTTTTAAAAATCTTTTTAGCGCTTTAAATAAAAGCTTATTTAATTTTTTTAAATATTGTTATTATTCAATTTATTTGGGACTAGCGACTCACCCTCGCTTCACTCGGGTTCGTCCCTAGCTTGCTTCCCAATGCAAACTTTCATCCTCATTTTCATCCCCTTACGGGATGATTTCTGGGATAAAAAGTATGCTTCCCTAAGTCCCTACAACGTCACAAACTCACAAACTTTACCTCTTTATAATATTAGTATAGATATAGATATAAATTGTAAGTAAAGAATATACCTAAATATTATTATCTTAATTTAAATTATAATATACGTAACATTGAGCTATTTTAAAGGGATTTATTAAATTTTGGATTATTTACTTTGTTTTGATTTTTTTGACTTGAGTAGCTAAGAGCTTGATTTTAGTGCCTCACAAAAAAATTGTGTTTTACATCGGAATTACACTAAAACTTCGTAATATTATATTCCTAACATAAAATAATAAAAAATAAACTAAATAAGTACTGACACACTATGGAATATTGTTTAGTATAAATATGTATAATATAGCTAATTTCTACATATTATTTATGATAATTGACGTAAAAGTTACAAAATGCTTTAATATACAATATACTATAGATATATATTCTTTATTGTACTAATGAAAAATAATACAAACAGACATGTTATATGACATATTATGCAAAGATGGAATTATTCCTAGAAGAAATTTCATTCGCTCAACTCATGGACGTGAGAGACAGTGTTAAGTAATATATTAAAAGTAACTTTTTTATTTTACATTTGCGACTATTATGCATATAGACTTAAAATGAAGGATTGACCTTGCGTGAGTTTTTCATGCAAGGTCAATCTGCTTAGAATTAGATATATGTATACAGGTACATCACAAATCTAGTACTTGTATACATCACAAATCGATAAAGTTATAATGGAGATTAAGTCCTTTTAAAAAAAGGATGTACATTTTTTGCAAGGTTTTTTAAATGTACAGCCCTCATATTAATTATTATGTCTACATGAATTCTTCTACTGAATGTTCCAGAATATATAAAATGCAGAGATTTATATCATGCAATTTTCATGATTAAATATAAATTTCTATTTGGTAGTTAAGATTATCTAAAAAAGTTAATAAACCTGCTTTACGTTGATTTTATGCTCTACTTTAGTATAAATTATTTTTTGTAACTTCCACCGTTATTGAATTATTTTGATAAGTTTTGCATTTTGACACCTCGCCGTAGCGGGTTACAGTATTAATTATAGCTTATAGTTAATTATAAGATTTTTACTTAAATAGTAACTAAACACTTTTACAATTTAGCCTTATTTTGCTTTTTGTATCAGAGCTAGATTGATGATTTAATATTAAACGATATTTTATGTTCTATATTTTCATGGAATATTTTTTTTTATAAATATTTTCAACAAAACGAATTATTTTCGATATTTAGTTTGATGGTAAATAATCAACAAATCCTACTCGTCTTAGTCTTCTTGTTATAATTTTTTACTACCGTAATGCTCTAACAATAAGTTAAATTCGATATCGATCTGTCGATCTGCGGTGGACTGGACATAATAAGTAAAGTGAAGTAGAAGGTTATGGTTGAAGCGAATTTAGTCAAGTATTACGAACATATTCATGTCTCATATTCCTCTGGACTGTGTAACCATCCCATTAAAATTAGTTACGCTGTTTTGGAGATTAGCGGGTACGAGCGTACATACAGGCTCTTGAATTTCCTTTATAAATATTATGCGTGCATAGTAAATGATATTATAAAAATGTTTATTATGTGTTTTATCAGACGAAAGTTAAGTCTATTATTTAAATATAAATGAAAAATATTATAATGTTTTCCTGAACAATTTAGGCCACGCCAGGAGATCAGCAAGGAAAAATGTAATCTACTTTTTTGACTATTTGAGAGATCGTCGTCGTTGATCGATCGTTTTTTATTAACTACTACTTACTAACAGTTAAAATGTGCTAAAGATTTTATTCCCTATGATTTACTTTATTTGTAGTTTCTAATATTATTTTACTCATTATTGATTATTGTCGAAATAAGAACTTTTCCAATAGTCCAATGAAATCAATATGGAATTGAATTTTTATCTAAGACTAAGAAAAACAAACACAAATCTATCCCTCTGGAGCCGTATATTTTTCCGGGATAGAGACACTATGTGCTATTCCAGACTATAATCTATCTCTCTGCCAAATTTCGTCCATATCCGTTCAGCCGTTCTGGCATGAAAGAGTAACAAACATCCATACTCACAAACTTTCACATTTATAATATTTATATTAATAGTTTCTGAAAGTATTTTTTTATTTAAAACTAGACAATTAAAATGGCATCATATGTCATTTCATTCTGCTTTTTTAACTTCCACTGCTGGGCTGCTGGGTATAGGTCTCCCTTAAAGGCTTGGACTATAGCGGGTTGGCTAACTTCACATTTTCTTCGAAAGCCAGTTTGGTCTTCTCAGACATGCAGGTTTCCACGGTATTTTTCCGTACACAATGTAATAATCTTTAATAAGGAATAAAAATAAAAATATAGTAATAGTAGCGGAACTACTTCAGGTTACGAAGTTGAAATCTGGTATTTAATATTCGGTAATTAATAATAAGACTTTTACTCTATGTATGCACTCGTAGTATATTAATTCATATATTAACATATATATATAAGTATATCTTAACTTCGATGATTGATTACGAACTTTGAAAAAATATTTCTTTCCATTTTTTATTATTTTATCTTTATTATTTGTTGTTATAGTGGCAATAGAAATACATACTCAGTTAAAATTTCAACTCACTACTTTTTATGGTTCATGAGATACAGCCTTCTGACAGACGGATGGACGGACGGACGAACAGCGCAGTCTTAGTAATAGGGTGCCATTAGCACCCTTCGGGTACGGAGCCCTACAAAAGGGCTTCCACTGATCTGAAAGCGAAATTATTTTTCTTTCAGCTACTCATGCTTTCTTTTTTAATAACCTTTAAAAAATTTTAAACCTGGTAATTTAATCATTTTTAAAGTTTTCAAAAAAGAATAAATATACGTGCAATTTATAATCACAATTGCTCTACAATTCATATTTTGAGTTACTTTGAAACATTTCCTACACCTTCATTGACTGACATCAATTTTATTTTTATCTTCGATTATAAATTTTGCAATTCAAAATTTCAATCTAGAAAAATATTTTTTTTCTTACATATTTAATAATACTATATAAGCTCTTATTAAGTTTAAAACTAATACACTACGTACTCTGTTTCTTGTTCATACATTTTTTAATAAAAATATAGAAAGGTTCAATAAAGCCTAATAAGGGATAATTTTCTACGTTATAGATAACTAGACACAGTTGAAGGAATGTCGCGGTCGTTGTGGTGTGCTGCTATGCGTCGATAGCAAATCTTGATGATTGATGCTATTTGCAGATTCGTTGTCCTGTGCCTTATTCAGTCTTTACCAGCGTTAGAGTCAGCAAATTGCAGTGTTCAGCTTCGGGCGCTTTATTGAAAATTCGATCTGTTACAGAGTTTGATCAGATTTGCAAATATGTATACTACGTGGTGGATTGAAGAGCTAAAGTCGTGTGGTTTCCGTGCTGGCTAGAGTCCGTTATCCGGCGTCAGGTTACGGTCATGTCTATAAAAGACAGCGGCGTCTTGTTCACCGTTTCATTCTGTTTGAGACGCCCCGGCTGCGTGCTCCCGTGTGCGCGCCCGTCTCACAAACTTAGTGTCGGTCTCGCGAGCTTTACCTTTCCCTCACTACTGCTAGGTTTAGGCTTTAGTGTTCGCGGCTAAGGACAATTCTATTACGTGTATTTACTTGAACTTGCTCTTGTTATTGGTGTCCGTGACATTTCAACAGGTATGTTTTGTGGTTTTACTTGCAGATTTTCTTTTAATGTAATGAAGACATTGATTTTCATAAATTATATTATTTTTAATATTATTAGTAAAGTTGTTACTATATTTAGGTTTTCAAATATTTTAATAGTAGGTAATTTCGTAGTTAGCCAACTACTGTAGCCCATTTATCTTTATTTTTAACTAATTTGTTCGTCTGTATGTATCTTTTTTTATTCTCTATTTCAAATATTATTATTGTATTTGAATTACCAGTGTTATTATAATTAACTTCAACAGATAAAAGCTTTTATGTACTTGTCGTTTATAATTAAAAACTACCTACGTCTATTGACTTAATGATAGTTTAAAAGCTTTCCATAACGCAGCTTTTAAAAGAATGAACATAAATAAAGCTTAGTTAAATTGTTTTATTCATATTAATCCAAATTGTATAAGAAATAAAAATATCGTAGTATGAAATTTGGGATAGCATAACACGTACTTTTCATTTAGATTATTACCCTAATATCGGTAAAACTAATTGCTGTTCAATAATTTTAAATCTGGCTCCTATACGGTTGTAAGTCAGAAAATTAATTATTACTTCAGAACATTAACATTACTTCAATGTACTTCTATAATACCGTTAAATCTATACATATAATAAAATTGTAACTAAGCCGAATCTGTACATTAAATATTTTTTGGAAAATTTTATTGAAATAACAATATTATTGATACAGAGGCCGAATCTATAGTTTTTAGAATTTTTGTCTGTCTGTCTGTCTTTCTGTCCGTTTGTCTGTCTGTCTGTTACCGCATCACGGAAAAACCAGTGGAAGGATTTTGATGAAATTTGGTATGATGATAGCTGGCTACCCGGGTCAACATATAGAATACTTTTTAGTGTGGGAAAATATCTCATCCTTGAGAAATCTATACTAAACGTTAAAACGTAAGTAGGGACGAACCCGAGCGAAGCGAGGGTGAGTCGCTAGTTAGGTTATATAAAAGCAATGCGTTATAAATTGTATTCGCACGGTGCAGTCCGTTTTACCCGGATAAGTAAACGTACATTATTGGGACGAAGATGGTAAAATGATTACTGTCATTACCGGTGAATTACGTGACGGGCTCGCCATTACATGCACTCTAGACTGTTACCACGCTATTGTTGATTAGTGTCTTTCCGTAATAATAGTAAATGGCTTTGGACTATTTTTTACTCAAAGAAAGTAAAAGTTATATATCGTTGTCCATAAATTATAATGAATGTTTGATGAATTAGATAAGACGATTCAGTACAAGATTCGAAGGATTTTATTTTTAATCTGTAAGTTATGCATATTTTGTTAATATTTTATTTTTGTGCACTTGAAATCCCCTATAAATTATACCATTCTCAGATTGCTCTTTATTTTTAACCACTGATCGTAAATTATGTTATTTAAAATATATTTTATAACTTTAGTAATAAGAAGTATTCTTATCGAATCGAATGAAACGCAATTAAATACGCATCCTTTTCCAAATTACAAATCGCTGCGATTATGAGTTTGACATTTGTTAGAAATATTCTTTGGTGTCCCCTTAAGAAGCAGAAAAACTCAACATAAGAATATAATAATAATTATCATAAATGCAAATAAAATAGTACCATTCTTTTAACAATCTAATAATGCATTCCTTTAAAAAAAAAACATATATAATTTAACAATGATATAACAAAAGCTTATTAAAGTCAATAGCCTTTCATAATTTTTAATACTAATACGTGTTTCTTTTAACTTGTTCAGAACCAGTTCCAAGGTAAGGACAGGTCCTAGTTTTTAATTTCTTTTCCGTCTATTACTATCAACTGTATGACATAAAAATAAAAATATATCTTGCAGAACTTTTTGCCTGTAAAATTGGAAAAAAATAAGCCAATTTATATTTATAGAAGTGAGTCGATAAGAGTAAAATGTACTAAATTCCTATATATGGTATATCTATATTATAACATGCTTTAAAAGTACAACTTCATTAAGGGTACTCCTTACAAGAGCGACATAAACAATACTTGATCTAATACGTTAGTGTGTTCAAAAGGTAATCAAAATGAAGTGTTCAATGGCCTAACAGCAAGGCGTGGCCAAAAACATAAGTCATATGCGTGGACATAAAACCATATTATAACCAGTTAGTTTTTTGCGAACAAGTGCAAGCGACCTTGACCGGTATGTACGCCCAAATCTCCGATCGGCCCAGTTATGAGTGAATGCTTTACAAATATTAGTCTTCTAATATACACACATTATTTATAGCATCTTCATTGTGGATTAGTACTATTTTATATATCGTACTAGCATTGCCCGTGGCTCCGCCCGCGTTCAGATGACTAAAAACCAAATTCTTAGGTTTTACATATTAGTATACTCTTACATTGCAGTTTTTGTATTTTTTCTCAGAAATGAGACATTTTCCCGGGGTAAAAAGTATCCTATATGTTGACGCGGATAACCAGCTATCACCATACCAAATGTCATCAAAATCTGTCCAGTAGTTTTCTCGTGATGCGGTAACAGACAGACAGATAGACAGACAGACAGACAATCAAAAATTTTAAAAACTATAGATTCGGCCTCTGTATCGATAATAATGTTTATTTCAATAAGATTTTCCAAAAAATATTTAATGTACAGATTCGGCTTGAATTCATTGGGAAGTAAAACTAAATTAAACTATAATTACATACTACTGGGAACGCCAATAGTTATATGGTAGAATATTATATAATATGGTGTAACTATATACTTGGAGTATCTGGGATTTCCAATACATTAGTAAAAAGTTTCTCAAATTTAATCTCAAAACTATTTTCTGCATTATCATTACAGTTTTTACTGATAAATATATGGTGAAGAGCATAAGAAGTAATTAGACGTATATGTATATTAACCGTCTTAAAGGCTAAAGCCCCACACAGGATATAATGACACACCATTTGTATGTACATATCCTATAAACTTGACAGATGTGCGTCTCGGTTTAAGCTTTATTCATATAAGTCCTCGCTTCCTTATTCAACATGGTCACTCGGTATGTTTATTACTAGTGATTGATGGCTTTTCTTATGGTGCAATTTTCAGCAGTCATATCTACGCTACTACGTTGGATGTCATCTGCTATTATAATTTATTGCCTCTTGTTATCTATCTTTGTTCCTTGACTAAGGCGAAATTACCCTTAGGCAGTATCGGGTTCCAATGTCATTACCTATGATTTAGATGCTTGTACGTCAAATAAATATTTATAGACTCTTAATTTTTAGAAAACGTGACCATAGTTCATTGCAGGTCAGACTGGATTGAGTAAAGAATATATTAATTGGTCAAAGACAAAACTGTTTCGATAAATCTTTTTTGAAATTTAGTTAACTAATTAAAAGCTTTTATACTCGTATATCCTATATATTTAAACTAGCAATTCTTGTATATATATATAAATATATATAAAATCAGAATCTCGGAAACGGCTCCAACGATTTTCATGAAATTTAGGACCCGGGGGTTTCGGGGGCGATCAATCGATATAGATTAGTCGTATGTCTGAGAAAACGCGTGTTTTCGAGTTTTCATGCAGTTTACTTTTGCATTATTCCACGCAAAATATGGTCGGTAATTTGCACGCTCGGGCATAAGCATCGTGGTCAAGCGGCCAAGGTGCAAGATTAACAATCACAGGTGTCCAGGTTCAAATCTCGGTGGCATATAAAGTTTTCACTTTTGTTTTCTTTAACATTTATTCAAGTATTTTGTTTTTTTTTAAATATTGTACTTTAGGCCAAAAACCCAGCCTAGGTACTGGTTTTTTACACGAGTAACAATGGTACTGCGACAGAACTAACTAACAACTAAAGAAAATGGCTCTTTCATTTTTTTATATCGGTTTGGAGATATATAATAGTGGACTTTCACGTTTATTCATTACATTAGTAGGTCGCGTGGAGATGCGGGACACTGTAGCCAATCCATTATACTTCACAATGCTAAATGTTTCTCCTAGCTACGTGATCCCAAACGTCAGTGAAAGTTATATTTCTGTCGTTTTGTCAAATATAACTGTCGTTACAATCACGAAGTAGTCACATCGACTAAATGAAATAAAAAAATAGAGTTAAAAGTTTAGAATAGAAATCAAATTAGCAATTTATAAAACAAAAGTAATGCAGCGTGAGCATATTAAATGTAAGTAAATTTAACGAAGGCTTTTCGTGTTTATTAAGTTGTTAATGGAGATGATTCAATGAGGGTAGCTTATAACATTTGAACTGCAAGCCCTTAACAAATTCATTTGATGTATTGCTATGTTTTTAGTAGTGGCTGTCCGTGCGCGTCGTCACGAACGTCCCGACCCACGCGCACGAGACGCGAGGTATTGTATCGCATAAACCAAAAGAGCGGAATTCTAAAAATTCTCGTCTAACTGTTCTTTATTGGACACACGGACGCGAAATAAAATGAGCGATGGATTTACTATATAATACTTAGACGAAGAGTTCCAATATCTACCATATTTTAGCAGAAAAGATATATATATATATATATATATATATATATATATATATATATATATATATATATATATGTAAAACATTAGTTAACCATTAAACTTTAATCACAGACAAGTATATAAAAGATAATCCTATAAACTGAGAAATTATCCATACGTTACGTTATGTAGTTAAGAGATTAAGAAACGGGTCAGAAGTAGTTTTATTATCCTGAAAATAAGCAATTCAATTATTTTATTACATAATACAGTCTTCTACTGATTCGAATGGTTCAAAATTACAGTCATTTTGTTCATCTTCTTACATTATGTGGTTTAATATAGGCTTAATGTTCCTAGACTAGACGTATTTATACTTAGACTTTTCTTTTAGTAGAATTCAGGCTTAGGCTTTGAAAATGGAGAAGAGTAATTTCATTTCATGATACAATTATGTATATAGTGATTTGATTATTTTTGAAATATGCAATCTTAGGCCGTCGCGATGTAATAAAGTTTATTGAAGTTCGCTTTAGTATTTATAAACTAGCGACTCACCCTCGCTCCGCTCGGGTTCGTCCCTAGTGAAAATTTAGGTTTGTATGTATTTTTTAATGCCGAATAATATTTTTTTTTGGGGTGGACCACCCTTATCACTTAGGGGTATGGAAAATAGATAGTAGCCGATTCTCAGACCTACTGAATACGCATATAAAATTTGGTAAAAATCGGTGAAGCCGTTTCGGAGGAGTACGGTAACAAACATTGTGACATGAAAATTTTATATATTAGATATTATGACTACATATAACGTAGTCATTAAAATAAATTCTATTAAAAGAAAGTTGTCCGTACCAAGTCATTCAGTATTTCATTCGTTTGAATTTGATTTTATTAATATTTTTTTCAATAAAACAGTTTATTGTTGATACTTACACACTCACAAATGTGTCATAATATGAATATGAAATAAAGAAGACTTTGATGTTTAGTTAATAATCTTTATTTATTACGATAAAAATATATAGTAGAAGTAGTTTCCCAAAGATAGTTTACATATATTTTTAACACGTATGTATGTATGTATGTATGTATGTGCTTGCAAAGAAAAAAACAAACTATGTATGGCAACAGTAAGTTCTTTCTGGAGAGAAGGAATTTTCTTTCTCAGCCTTCTTATTTTTATAACCATGCGGTCAGAGACAGTACTAACACATACATAAAAAATGATAATATTAGATTCATAATGAAGATAGTTATGCATTTTTATCTAGCGTACAAGAGACACGTAGATCTTACGTTTTTATGTTTGAATTTATGTTTGTAGTAATGTTTATATTTATAAGTATTGCGATCTGGACAGTGGAGATGGACTATATCATAAATGTACATTGTACGTGTAATGTTAGAAGATAGTTTTTTATTTTCAAGATTAAAATTTTTATTTAGTGAAATAAACAGGTAAGTTGATATTTATATTTCACAATAAAGACTATAAAGGTATGTAGTTATTAACAAAAAAGTTCTATTATTAGTGAGTTTTCCCATTTGCAAGTTTTAGAGTTTAATACGAGCGACTTACGGAATTGTGAAGGTTGTGGGTCGAGCTGGCACTGTCGGAGGGAGGGCACTGGGTCGAGGGAAAGTAGTGGGGACGTACGGTGCATACCACAATTACATCCGCGCGTTATGTTGTATTCAGATTAAGGCCGCTCTCCAATGACACGGTGCAACAAGATTTAAATAGTGCTACTGCATAGGTCTGAGAAATTTGCCTTTTGTTTTCCAATTTTTACGGCTAAAAATGCAAAGAAATCAACAACACATCTATTTAAAAACTTTATAACTTAAATCATTACGATATTATTCGAGCTTTTAAGAACATTTTAGAAGATTTAGTTTTATATCATTTCAAACATCTTTAGATTTTCTGTATCTATAAAAGCTTTGTGCAAATCTATCTTAACGACGTAATGACAGAATGGCTATTACTAAATAATACAAGTTAACATGTTCATAAAATGATGAATAGGCGTGTCAAACAATAACAGCGGAATGCTCACAATAGTCTACGATGTAGACCGCTCTCACCTGAAAGGCCTAAGCAATCATAGGTATAGAGAATAATAGACTCACTACACAGTTGTAAGCCCACTTTCCAGAAGAAATTATAGGTTGTACGGACTTATGTGAACTTAGGCTTTTGTATTTATTTATTTGCAGTAAGTATTTACTACAATTAATATTGATATTTTGTACATTAAATCTAACAAATTGAATAATAAGTGAAACATATTATAAATATATAATATTTTCGCCTGAATCTCAAGTAAATAGCAATCAAAACTGAAAAAAAATCTATTAAGTAAGTAACTTTATTTCTGGTCATGTAATGTAAAGGTTCTAGAAGCATAAAACTTATTTAAAGCACATATTTTTTTAAAGATATCGAAGATAGAATTGCTCACTGCTATTTTCTCACTAGCTCTGTAATTCGCACGTTTTTATACTTATAAGATAGTATCAGATTCCAAAGCAATTTATTATTATAGACGAGATGCTTCCGAGTAGCTTAGAGGTGTAAAGCTTTTTCTATTTCGCTTTAGTAGGCAGACCAATTTCAAAATAGTATATATATTTAAGATAAAGTATTCGAATAAATACATAAGCAAGAATAAGCTACTTAAGTATAAAATAAACTTACAACACAAACTAAATGAGTGAGCAAAAATATATAAAATCTAAAATGAATAGAAAAATTATTCAAATAAAGTATTTAAATATATGTTTACCATATACTAATACTTGAAATATGTATTTTTCTAACAAAATATGCTTAAAATTTTTGTTTTTATTTTTTATTTATGTAAAATATTTTTCTGATTTATAATAATTAAATTATTAAATAACTATGATATGTATAGTAATCTCAATATTATTTATTTTCTTGGTTAATAAATGGATAAAATTGGTCTTTAATAAGTAAAGCCAGCGTGCTAAGTAAGGAAGTGTGACGCTACGGTTGTAGAGCAGGCAGTGATGCGTAGCAAGGCCTGAGAAAAGTATCTATAGTATAAATATTTGAATATAGCTTCTAAGTAGAAAGTTATAAGGACTGAGTAAGTATGTAGGCAGCGCCCTCTGCACCCAGGTCTGACCAGGTTGTAGGTAGAGCATGACCAAGTTGACCGCTCTCCTACTATTACTACCTTATATGAAATCTTTTAATTATACAGTACATAAACAATATACTATTTACATGGTTTTTGCTTACTTTATTGAAATAGTTGAATAAAAAATGTGTTTAACAAATTACCTGTTCTTGTAAGGCTAATAGTTATATTTTATTATACCTTCCAATACAAATATAACAAAGCAATCCTTTTCGTCGAAGATGTAAATTATAATACATATTAAAATGGCTGTTACTTCTTATCCACCTATGCGTGTGCACGAAGATAAAATAAAACATGTTTGTAGTGATTTACTATATTTAATTTCTACCTTGAAATATTTTCAAAATATTTATTACTTTCCTTTTATTACGACTTTATCTCAGGATATAAATATTGATGTATTCAAATTGATACTTAAGCTACGAAGTAATTATTGATTATTAATAATCTGTGTTACTGTACTGAAGCGAAATGCTTTTGAAGCTTTAAATTAGCCAATTATTTTATCAGGATAGAATTTAATACTCATAGTAAATTTATATCAAAAACATCTGAGTATCGGTAATTAACTTTGACAATTAACAAAAGAAAGAATATTGAAAATAAAATTTCTTATGGAATGCATACGACCCTACAACAGGTTTGATCAGAACGTATATATCAACAAATAATTCTCACTCAATGAACACAGATATAATAGATATTTTCTTTTATGCCAACATTTCTTCCTTGTAATATGAGAAGATGCGGTTGAGATAGATCGTCTTTAGTTTTTATATTTATGAGAACATTGGACTGCACTTATACGTCTTATAAATGCCATATCTAATATTTTATTACATTTTACACACAATTTTTTTCTAATATATATATTTTTATATACTATGTATTTCACATGGTAAATCATTAAAACATACTTTAATTCATGGAAAATGGAAAATTATTATAATTTTATAAATATAATATATTAAGTTCGTGAAGTCTAATGAGTCTAATCTGTTAGCTTAAGATGTTGTTATGATGATAGTGATTATAGATAATACTAAAATTTGCCACTTTACCAAAAGAAAGTTCTCGCTTTCGCTACAGCAATTTATATTTAATCAAAGTCATTAATCATAAGATTAATAATAACAGTCTACTCTTTTCGATTTTAATGTGGACACAAATAATGACTTAACGAATTAGTTGAAGAACTTAGAATCGATATTACAGTGACTTATTATCATAAATTATTTGAGTTAAAAACTAAATTAATCACGTACTGAGATTTGTATCTATTATAAAAGGAGCGGCTTTTAATAGTTTTATAACAAAGTGCAAGTAGCGACGTGAGCGGGATGTTAGTCACGCGGTGTCAATGACCTCAAGGATGTTTCCGCTCCTGATTGATACGATTGTTGAGTAACAAGCCTCGACTGGTATAATTACACATTATAAAAAATAATCCAGGTAAGGGATATTTAATATTTTATCAGTAATAGTTAAAGACGATGGTTTGTTGAAATATCTAATATTTTACGAATATGAAAAAAGAAATATTAATATAAACAAATCTAATTATACTTAGACAATAATAATTTATTTATAAGAATAGTCTATACTTAATCAATAGTGACGCGTAGAGATAGGACATTACAATTTTGTTCATAAACTTAGGCTCTAAGAAAAGCAATGACAGTATTAAGAAAGGGGCAATAAAAAGCTTTGAGTAATGTTCTTCAACATCTAATACTGAATGAGTGACATTAGCCTTAAAGTTTCTATTGATACTTTCCAGAATCCTACATGCTTAATACAAATTTAATGTTTATATCATTATTTTATATTTTAATATATTTGAATTATTCAAAATATTTTCTCTTATTTAATAAATGAGGCTTTATAACCTAAGAATCTATTTAAATATATTTTACACTACTGACAAAATGTCTTTCACTCCGAAGTCTCTAAGTTTTTTTTTGAATTAAACCAATTAATGTAGCGGGACTAAAAGTAATCTTTATCACTTTCCAGCCCATAAAATATCTCATTATATTGCATTTGCATTACATTGCTACGTAAAAGTTCATCTTAACCTTTATACAGTTTGTACACTAAAAATCCCACGATTTAAATATGAATATTTTATTTATGCTTCTCATCATAGTTGAGTTTATCTAATTTATTAATAAATAGTTTTTGCTGGTGACCCCACTTGCGTGTTATGTCAATAGACAGTAGCCTATGAATTAATCCAGGATATAACTATTTCATTTCGAATTTCAATCAAATCACAAAATAATTTTAAATATTGCCAATAAAAGAGTGGTAAGATGTTGCAATTATTGAATTACTTGTCTCATTTTCAAATTTTCTATACAAAAGACATCAACGACATATCATTATTCAAACAATCAACATAGAATAACGACGATGTTTAAGATTGTTTATAAAAGATCTATTAAAATATATATTTTTAGTAATGACTTTAAATTTTAAACTCTATAAAAACTAATTCATTGGCTGTATTGCCAATTATATAAGACATGCCTGTTACATCGAGAGGAGAAATATAATTAGATGACAATGGTTCAGAGATGAGGCAACGATAAAACCGTAATCGTTTTAACTTTTTATCTAACTTGTGGATAGTCGACTAATTTGTAATTATAGGCGTTAAATAGACTACAGCGTGTCGTGATGATGACGGTTCGCAAGAATTCTAACGGTTAATATAAAAATTTTGAGTATGTGATGCTTATATCTAGTACATCTTGATAAAACGAATTTTTATTTAAAGACTAGTGGCTCACCCTCGCTTCGCTCGGGTTCGTCGCTAGGTACGTTTTAAATATATATAAATAGTTATTAGCCAGTGTTTTTTTTTCGTTAATTTTTCTGATGTTTTAATACTTATTATCCTATTCCAGACTAAGAGAAATCCAAAAAATCAAATATCATAAATAAGGTCCAGCCGTTCTTGAGTTATAAATGGTGAACTAACGCGTCTTTGTTTTATATATATTTATCTTATTTTATTTATATTTTTTCTCTTTGTTAAAACTTTTCGTGTACGTTAACGAACATACGAAAAAAAATTAGCTGAATTGGTTGCGCCGTTCTCGAGTTTTGCGCTTAGCAACATTTATTTTTATTTTTATAGTTTAGATTTTTACTATATTTAAAATAAGTTTTTTTAAATGAAATGGTTTTCATTTATTTAAAATATTGTATAATTTACATGCATGTCATGTAGGTACATATTAAAATAATAAAGGTTCAGTTTCAAATTTCGCTTTTGAAGAATTAAGATAAATTATTTTTACGTTACTAAAGAATCGAGGACAGAAATTTAATTCTGGGAAATCTCTACTATCTCGTTAATTTCAGATTTTTTCACCACTTTTAGTGGGACAGTTGACGGACGGTGACACTTTCTTTTACGCAGGTTATGGGCAATCTGTTTAATACTATAATTTATGACAAACATAAAAGTAAAATGTAAATTTACAATAATAATTTTGACATTTATTGTTTTTCATGGCCCTTGTGGTGCACTGGGTTATGTGGTCGAATGGTATAGTTGACATAATTATGAACACACAGATGTTTGTCCGATTAAAGAAAACCGGTATTTGGGTACCTCAACTTTATACACCTTATGTCGATACAAAACACAAGGGGAAAACATAGAGCTTTTTCTTTCTTTATATGACCCTCATAAAGAAAGGATCTGAATATTTCAAATTATTCTCCAACAATACAAGCAACAAATTAAAAAAAAAGATATTACAATCTGCATTAAAGATATGTTAATTGTGATCGTAAGTTGTGTTTAATTGTGCAATAATTGCTGCGGCTCACATAAGATCCCATTTATTAGCTTCATTCCCATACATTTATAATAAAAAAGTATTAGTGTACACATTTTCTTTTAGTATTAGTGCGAGAATGTTATACAATCGATGGTTAATTAACTGTATTTTATTATAATCAAGGAATTTACCTTTTTAGAAAAACTTTAATTTTATAGAATGATTTTCGAATCTGCAGGTATCTATCTATTGATATGAAATTTATATTCAGCATTTTTTTTTTATTGATATAAACCTTTTGCCTGTACTTATTTCTATGTAAACTTTTAAGTTACTTTAATAAGAAATTAATTGACCATTATAGTTTATGAATATTATCTTATAAGATGTATGTATGTATGCACATACAAACTTTAACTCCTTAGGCATCTAAATCTTAAAGTATAGTCTAGTATATGTTTATTTTCTAAAGTTCAACAAACGATTATGTCCATGATAAATCATCACTCACCTGACTAGTGGTTAAAGCTGATACGTAATTGATGTAATGAAAACAGGTTTGATTCTTAAGTCACAATCGGAAGATGTCAGCGTCTTAATATAGCCGTAGTTAGATTGACTAAAGTTATTATAGTTTTTAACTTTAAATTGCTGTAAAATTTATAATCATTCATTCATACATTGATTTCAAAATTTATAATTAAATTATCAAAGGTTTTTCTATCGGTAATACTAGTAGGCCACCTCGTTTCGCACAATCTAAAATGTCTATCAGCTGAATGACATATATCTAGCTAGCTAATTATAATTATTTTAGAATGAACCCTACAAAAATTCGTGGCTGACAGAATGAGTATGTATTAAATTTTATAACGAAATTTAAATCACTTTCATAATAATGAAATAATTCATAGCACATCGGGTATTCCTATAACTTCAAGAGGTAACATTGTAACAACAATGAAGATTACCACCGTATTTATAATATTAGAAGTAGTTAAATTTTTTTAAAACTTTGACATTAATACTAATATTTTGGTGTTTAATTTTTAAAAACCCATTACGAGTGTTTTAAATATTCACTATACGTTTTATATACATACATATATTGCTATAGAAGTCCTTAAGTGTAAAACTAACGATATTTTCAGATTAACAACTAATTGACTAGTTAACACTTTGTTAGCTCCATTGTCTTTATAGATGAAACACAATTGCAGTGTAATTAATGTGATAGAGAAAGATTAAAATGTTTCATTTAGAAAAACACGTGTGACACTGGGTACTTGTTACTGTCTCGACATCTCATGCCAACGTTGTCTCATGATTGTTTTTATTTTCAAAAGGCATTGATTGCTTCATATTGAAACCTAGTTTTTGCTCACAAATGTGATCATTCTTATCATCCTATGCTTCAATTGTTATAATCGAATAGCTTTAATTTAAATACAAATCCTAAGGTGATAAATAGCCCATAGTGTATTTAGTACAGTATTTTATGTACGACATTTGTCGTTACATTTATATTTTACAACTTATAAAATGTAAATATGAATATTTATGGATTAATATTAAAAAAAACACTTTTAAAGCATAAATTTTTACTTCGAACATATTTATTTTTTAACGTTTACTGCTAGGTTTTGTGGTTTTTCGTGGGCTAGTTATCATATGTAGGTACTTTAAATTGCTTTAAACGGTTTGTGTTCGTTCGGAGTTTTGTTGATAATTTAGTCTTTGGTCCGTTATTAATGTGGTTTAGTCACTAGTGTGTAGGTGCAATTTACTTTAAACGTATGTTTCGTCTAGGTGTTAGCTTCGAATTAACACATATAGTTCTTACAATGTATTTTTTTTAATTTATGTTACGTTTATGCACACATTTAAGCATTAACCTAAATAGTCTTGCGTATTGTGTAGTTTGCTTTTAAGGTTTTTCCTATTTATTCAGCTTGTTTGCTCTACAATATACAACTAGAAAGGTTAATAACCTAGTTTTCCTTTCTCATGGATTGTTTGTCTTTCATACAACAATTTATTCTCATAGCGGGCTTTGCATAACATCCGTTACGTTATATAAACGTATGAAGATACAAATTTTAACAATAGTCCATGGTCTATGAAAAATATAAGCTTATTTACTCTATTGATTTTCTAAGGCTCTATATATAGTAGATTAGTCGGGAGAGTCGCGGGAGTCTAAGGAAGAGCGGAATGTGCGCGCAAGGTCATTGCGCCCTGCGCGGTCATGCACGTACCCCTCCCGACGGCATCCCCCGCGCCCCTCCGCCGCCGCTCACCCCCGCACCACCACATTGTCTAGCGCGATCAGCTGCGGGATAAAAGCCAACGAGCGAAAAGCCGATAGGAAATGTTTCAATGCAAAATATCTTTTTATTTTCCCCGTCACGACCGCCGCCGGTGATTATGTTCCTCGCTCTAATCTCATTTTCTAAGCTTCGGAGCAAAAAGGCCGGATCCTTGATTTATTTACAATGCTTGCTCTAACGAGCGTTTATACTGAGCCTTATGCGTCGGACGCACTTTATGTTCAGTGCCATTAACCACTAAAGATTAATAGGTGGATATTACGCTCTACTAATATTTTGTAGGACTTTCACAATTAACCGTTAAATTTCCCTAGTGACAAAATATTAAATAAAGCCACAATTTACTGTATTTATAGTATTATAAAAAATAAACGATTTGCATATATATTCTCATCTTAAAGATAAGACACCCAAAAAATATTTTTTACTCATTCATTTACATCCTTACATTCTTTTATTATTGAAGCAAATGACAAATTTCCATATACGAGTATATTTAACCAAATATCATAATTTAGAGCTGTGCATATAATTTGTTTATTGATCATGTTAGTTGTTAACAAATGGTCATATTTCAATGATGTATTTAAACATTGATGTAGATCTTTAAAACTTTCAATTAATGAGGTGTTAAGCGGCCGGCGGCGGCACGCACGTCGCCGGCCAGCCAGCGATGTCAAATCATTATTTGCTCGAACATCTCGGCGCCAGAGGAACGTAGCAAATAAATAACTTAACGCTCTCATGTTACCATGCATGCACTGCCACGGTCCATTTAGACTATATTGGGTACTTCAGAAAAGGTTTATCTTATATTAGACTAGCATTACCCGCGGCTCCGCCTGCGTTCAGATAACCAAAAACCAAACTCTTAGATTTTACATATTAGTATAATCTTACATTGCAGTTTTTGTATTTTTTCTCTTAAATGAGATATTTTCCCGCGGTAGAAAGTATCCTATATGTTGACCCGGATAACCAGCTACCATCATACCAAATCTCATCAAAATCCCTCCAGTGGTTTTTCCGTGATGCGGTAACAGACAGACAGACAGAAAGACAGACAGACAAAAATTCTAAAAACTATAGATTCGGCCTCTGTATCGATAATAATGTCTATTTCAATAAGATTTTCCTAAAAATATTTAATGTACAGACTCGGCTTAGTTACAATTTTATTATATGTATAGATTAGATTATTATTAAAATTATCATTTATATTTTAAAGTTTTTCTTCTTCATTTATTTATCGTTCTAGTAAAGAGTGTAAATCACATGAAAAGTTCTTGTCACGTTGTCTACCTCTACGTTTTTCTCTGGTACCAAGAGGCCTCTTTGATAGCGATATCCAATACCATGATTTAGCTTATCCAGACCGTGTCAAGCGTCTGATTGAATGGCTAATACAAAGGCAGAGAAATGGAACCCACACCTTTCCGTATAATTTACGAGTATATACAAAAATGTATATGTTTAATGTTTATATACAACTATGCGAAATTAAACTGCACATTGAACTGGGAGAAAGTAGAGCTTTATTGACTTTTGCGTTAGAGAAAAGCAAACATGCTCTACTTTTAATTTAAAACGTATACGGTTTATATGGAGTATGGATTGCTCAATGTTTTGTTGTAACAGTTGAAATTTTTTTATGTACACATACTTATTCTATAGGTTAAAGTTTTTATTTTACAATCGAAACATAAATGGATGTTGAGACTTCTTTTCAATAATGATCAATTATATATCTCTAATTAATTTATGTGAAAGTTTGATTACTATTGATTGTTATAAATATCATGTTTCCTCTTATTTCTTAGAATTGGACATTATCAACAATTTGAATTTTTAAGTTTTATAATATATGTATTTTTATTCGTTGCAGATAGTTACTGAGGGTTGGTCAACGTCTGAGATTGGTATATTTCAGTAAGTATGATACAGATAATATATTTTCGCTATACTCTACTACCCTAATTTACTAAAGTGCTTTTTTGTATATTTTTTGACAATAATATCAAAATAGAAATAAAACAGTAAAACGATTATTGTTCTGAATTATTTAGAATCTTTTTACTTTAACTTTATTAACTTTTGACCTCTTCAAGTACCTTTAGTTCGTGTGCGTGACAGTAATCCTCCTTTTGAACGACGATGAACTTTGGCCTTGCATGCTTTGCGAGTTTAGATATTCGCTTTATGGCTCGGCCAGTCGACTGTCCAGACGTAAAGATCATAAGACAAAATTGTGTACGATATTTCTATGCCACGGCTTTACAGCCACGTAAAATTATGATAAAATTTTCACACGTAAGTCGCACATGTCCATTTGACATTTATATAGTTTTTCTTGTGACATTTTTTTATGACATTAAGGTTTTCATAACAGAAACACTTTAAATAGTATAAACATACTAGCAACTTACTCTCGCTTCGTTCGGTTGCGTCTAAGTACGTTTTAATTTTTTTAGAGAGCAGTACTCTAATTCTTTTTCTAAATAACAAAAAAATAAAAACCGACTTCAAACAAAAGCACTAAAAAGTAAAAAATAACTGATTGGTAGTTTTCATTTACTATACATACCTAATCAAATATTTTCGAAGTCGGTGTGCTTTGCTTTGTATGGGCTGGCACCGATTTCGAAAATATTTGATTACGTATGTATTTAATAGGTAGGCTTTAATTACTTAGCCAAAGCACACCGACTTCGAAAATATTTGATTAGGTATGTATAGTAAATGAAAACTACCAATCAGTTATTTTTTACTTTTTAGTGCTTTTGTTTGAAGTCGGTTTTTATTTTTTTGTTAAAAAGTTTTTATTTTTCCCTTTTTAGTGTAGACAGTAGTAGCAAAGTAAGGATTCTAACGTGTTAGGCTTGTCAAATCAAACAAAATAAGCCCAAACTCAAAGTATCTACTATTAGCCGTTGAAGAGTTCCACCTATCCACCTTCTGGTCTTGCCATCAGATCAGGTCAACAACACCGAACCACTGTACTATCAACGGAAATAGAAATACTTGCAAAGTTTCAAGTCAATATGACAATTAGAAGTAGGTTAAATTCGTCATTAGTTGTTTTTCCACCCTTAGGGGTGGTATTTTTTTTGAAATTTAAATGGGACAAATCTGGAAGTATACCCATTCAAACAAAACAAAAATTGTCCAAATCGGTTAATAAATGACGGAGTTCTGAGGTAACAAACATAAAAAAAAACGTACAGTCGAATTGAGAACCTCCTCCTTTTTGAAGTCGGTTGAAAAAGTAGCCTAAGTCACTGCTTAACTTTAACACCTCCAGGTAAATTTCTAAGAAATTAATTAAAATTCTAAGAAATCTATTGTTAACTGACACGCCGCGCCGCGCCGGCGTGTCCGCGGTCGTGGAGGGATTAATTAAAAAAATGATATAAATAATCATTTTAGTTTAACATATATTGCTTCATTTTGAAAAAAATAAACCTATAAATTAAATTTAAAGTATATTTAAGTAAAATTTGTGAATAATATGTTTATTAGAGTCTAGAGAATAATATAATAGTAAAACCTGAAGATGATAGATCTTGAAATGATTTATAACTAGTTATAACTAGTTATACCTATTACTTGCAATGCTACGTGGGCGGCACATGGCTTCCATCATGATTAATCGTCATTGAATTTGCACTTGTAACCAATTGTTAAATGCGATTGATATATGATTTAACATATAATAGCAGTGAAAGTAAAAATTGCAATTTAAGTTTATACTAGCGACTTACCCTCGCCTCGCTCGGGTGCGTCCATATGTACGTGTTATTTTTTTGAACGGAACCCTAATTCTTTTTCTAAAATAAAAGTTACTTCTTATAAAATCAGCTATCTGCCAGTGAAAGTCCTATCAAAACCGGTCCTGCCGTAAATTAACCGGAACAAACAGACAGATAGACAGACAAACATTTTAAAAATTGTGTTTTCTTATATGTACCGTATATAATTATATGCATTTAGTAAAAACCTATTCTTTTGACATTAAAAACAGACACTTCAGTTTTATTTATCTGTATAGTTAAAAAACTAAATTTAACATTTTCCTGAACAATACGGGGTATTTTACTGTTATCTATGAATAGTACTGCAGCTACCGTAATAATTTTGGTTTTGTAATTATTACACTGATTTTATCTCCTGCATTGTAATGATTTCTCACGCGTTTTAATAACGCACGAATTGCAGCATCTCTAGTGAGAATATATTTTTTTATTCATTTATATTTTGATAAAAATATAAACTAAAGGAAATGTTCAATTTAGATAAGTCTTTGTTTTAACACATCATTTACAAAAAAAAAAAATAATTTTTGCTTTTGAAATTTGAACCTGCTCGAAAAATTCTTTTACTGTAAAGATTTAGAGGTTCATAGCATTAGATTTCTTAACCAATTAAAGTGATCTCACTTGAACGTTCATCTTTAGTAACTAAGAACTAATCAGCATTTTAGTGTGACTTTGAGTAAGTAGAAATGCTATTTCCACTATACTGGACTCAAAGAATCCACACCCGCAATAAATAATAGAATTTTATGGGTTTGAAATATAGTACATTTTGCACGTAAATGAGGTCGTAAAACACTTTCTACGCCTGCGAGAAATCCCTAACCCATTTATTAATGTCAGTACTATCAGTGCCTAGCCACTTTTAGCCACGTGTTTACTGCAGACAGCAACAAGGCAGCGCCCCTGCATTCCGAGCCTGACCATAAGATAAACACGCGAGTTCATTGTATAAAACAAATAAGTCGTTTAGACCAATACAATGTAAAAACAGACTCTAAATAATTCTTTGCTTATTCTGGACTTACTTTATTTTGCATATTACGTTCATGAACTCCTAAATAAATAAAGCGCCTACAGACTTACATTTGCAAGTGGATCGTATGCATGCTTAATCATCGTAGTTCTTTTGCTTATTTTATAGATAAATATTGTCATAATAATTATAATGTCTAAGTAAAGAATCAAAAATATTTAGCTAATTTATTTTAATTATGATATACGCAAATACCTATCACAGATGAATAAATAAAATGGATTAATATCCATAGAAAAAGATGATGACATAAAAATACAGATAATAGATTATTTAAAGGACAAAGTATTAACATTTTAAAACAACTCTACAATACTTCACGGAAGTAAAAGGAATTTTCATATAAGGCACGACTAGTCACACACTTTAAAGAAATGTCCTAGTTATTATATATAATTGGGTCAGACAGCAACCTGCCTCACACACATTGTCTCGCGGTAACAGTACCGTTATCATTCAACTCATTGTAGACGCTACTAGTGATTGTAAGGTGGATTAACCAAATTTATGAGGTGTATTGTTGGTATTGAGATACCATCTTTTAAAGATAGAATCTTTTAGCAAATTCTCTACAAAAATTATATAGTTTATATTATATTTTATTAGTACTCATCATGACTAATTTCTTTGTAAATTGGTTTTATTCAAGTTTATCTAATTACACTTTGACCTCGGGAAACATCAAAGCCTTAGTTAGCTTAAGTAAAGTCAGTATAAATGGTGCTATCATCCATAGGTGCTATCTTGACAAAGCCGCCATGAAAGCGCCGTAATTGTATTTTAAGCAAGAATTTTCAATAGCTGACATACATTAGAATATTCATTACAACTGTACGTGATTGTTATTTGGATGTAGCCAGGGAATGTATGGCGAAAACGTTTAAGTGAGAAGTAGAACTTTTTAATACTGACTTTGTCCATAAAATATTAGAATTTTGTAAATATTTGTTTGGCTTTACAACTTCGTTTATAACCTAAATTATAATAACGTATCTAATCGATATATGATAATAGCTAGGCAGAAAGCTTCTCAAAAACCAATAAGATAACATCTGAGCTAGAATAAAAAAGCTAATGAATGAAAAATTACATTTAAGGATAGATAATCCCAATATAATTGAATGACCGTGACCGCTACCGTTCGGTGTGCCACTGACCGGCGGCCGACACACGGCCATTGTGCGCACCCGCGACTGACGGTCACGGCCAGTAATTGGGGAGTTATTGTCTATCTATAAGCCCATTTATTTATTTCATATAAAAATCTCATAAATAATAAAAAAATAAATATAATAATATTTATACTAGAATTTAAATTATCCATAAATCTAAGCGATACATTATCTGTGTAAAAATAATTACAATATTGTATTACGGTTAATAACTTGAAGGCGTAAAAAAGGTAGATATTGAAATACTAGCCAGTAATTTTGAACACTCCTCATGGTCTCATAAGTATCTATTCTATTGTACGAATAACAAAGAAACTCGATTAATGGTTAATTGTAGCTAAACGCATTTGACCTTTTTTTGTTTTTCAAATTATTTTGTTACAATCGTATAATTTCAAGTAACAATAAAAGCTTCATTGATCACAGAAAATTGTAACTTGAAGTACAAGTTTTGTATCTCACAAAAAAGTTATCACTGATTCGATCCGCAGGAAATATTTAGTAATGACAGCATCGTTTTCCAAATAACTCCAAAGTTGGTTTTACCGTTAAATTGAGTAATTTGAAAGCGCATCTACACGGTGGTTGCATATACGTTACGGTTACTCTGTGTTTGTAAGGAACGTCGTGACATACACTAATTATTCGACATTTATTTGACAAATTCTAATTAAAGTCTGCGGGATAAAGATTTTACGGTACACTAGCATTGCCCGCGGCTCCGCCCGCGTTCAGATGACCAAAAACCAAATTCTTAGGTTTTACATATTAGTATACGCTTACAATGGAGTTTTTGTATTTTTTCTCAGAAATGAGATATTTACCCGCGGTAAAAATTATCCTATATGTTGACCCGGATAACCAGCTATCACCATACCAAATTTCATCAAAATCCCTCCAGTGGTTTTTCTGTTATGCGGTAACAGACAGACAGACAGACAGACAAAAATTCTAAAAACTATAGATTCGACCTCTGTATCGATAATAATATCTATTTCAATAAGATTTTCCAAAAAATATTTGATGCACCGATTCGGCTTAGTTACAATTTTATTATATGTATAGATTTTCAATGAAAAAAGTAAAACTTAGCACTTCTTTTCCGATTTTCTATACTACTTACAGATGTAGGTGCTGTGTCTACCCAAAAGGACATAAAAATTAGAACGATATCAATATTCTCATGTGAAAATTGTACTTCCTTCTTTTGTATGGCAAATGCACTCCACATAAGGATGATTATTACTTCCTTAAACCATTGTGGTTTTACTCTTATAACGATTAATGATTGCGTGCAATATAACTGTTACTATCACTATGTATATTATGTGAGACAAGTCACACTTGTTAATTGCATTTTAACATTACGGCGGTGACACGCCCTGGTTCATTCTTGGCTTAACGGTTTATGAATCTGTTATAGTAATTTATTTCGTAATATGTTTTATTTTGTATTGTTTACGTTAAAAGAAGTTGGAAGTATAACCACTTCGTACGTAAGGTTTAGACGTTTAGTAAAATGTCACATTTTATAAAAAATTGTGATTTTTTTGTAATATTTTTTGCATTTAAAAGGATATATACATAGGTATATTACATGAACTTACGATAAACAACTATAAAATTTATTGGCATTTTTTTTTTAAATGTTGTTGTATTGGCAACTAGAATTAAAGCCTTTTACTGACAACAAAAGAGCAGAGATTCTTAATAATATATTAGGTTATTTTTTTTTTACATTCTACGATCCATTGATAGTGTAATCGAATCCCTGTACTTTTATGTGGTAGTAAAAGTAGTATCAATCAAAATAAGAAAGTACTTACATGTAAATAAAAGTTGACTGTTTAAAAAAATCGAAAAAAATCTACTAAGCACTTTCATTCGTATTAAGGTTTCATAATAAACATATTTGTTGTTGTGGGCATCTTATTTGACTTCACATAATTAATATATTATAAATAAATAATATTTGTGATATAAACTCATAGAAATATTATTAAAACGTATTAAAAATACCTAAAGTATTATGTATGTGTAAGGTAAAATTAGTTGTAGTTAAATGAAGATATAAATAGAAATATTTTTTAAGCTAAATACATTCTATTTTTGTAGTATCATGTTAACATAATAAAAATCATAAATTTTTACGTTTATGGGTTTGTTTTTTTCATAAAGCGACTGGAAAACTTTGTGACGTCATTTTCATTTGCATAGAGATAGTCTGTGAGCCAGTGAGTCACATAATCTATAGGTACAGATAAATAAAATTGAAGTATCTGTTCGTAATGTCAAAATAACAGCTTTTTACTAAATGCATATGAAATCATATACGGTACTTATAAGAAAAACACATTTTTTTTTAATTTTTGTCTCTCTGTCTGTCTGTTTGTTCCGGCTAATTTCCAAAACGGCTGGACTGATTTTGATGGGACTTTCACTAGCAGATAGCTGATGTTATAAAAATTAACTTAGGCTACTTTTATTTTAGAAAAATAATTAGGGTTCCGCTCAAAAAAATTAAAACGTATCTAGGGACGCACCCGGGTGAAGCGAGGGAAAGTCGCTAGTATATAAAAAAGTTTCTGTAGAATTTTAGTATATTATAAGAGTTACTAAGTTATATTTAAAGCTATACCGAATCGTAGACCTCTTGGAGTACAACATAAAACAGAATGAGACTTATACTAGAGTGTTTGTAACACTTTCAAATCCGAAAACGACAATAACAGATAGAGTGATGATTCAGATCAAAGGTTCCAATGGAAGAATAATGCGGTTAAGTTACAAAGTTTTCATATAGTGAGAAATAACTGTTTCTATACTTTTCTTACCCACATATCGTTTGTAAATTAGATACTCGTACGTAGATCGTTTGTAAAGTATCTCTTTCTTTTATTATGTTATATTTTACTGTAATAAAGATATGACATCAAAATGTGGGACATTTTTGATACTAATATAAGTAAGTCTTATACAAATTAGCTTTTATTTAAAGCTATTATTCCTAATCCTGGATTCCTACAAATGTTGCAGAAACTGCTATAAGGAAAAAGAGAATGAGTAAATAAACTTTGCATTTTTCATATAAAACTTGAACGTCAACGTATGTACCTACGTATTTTTTGGGACGTATAAGTGACTTCAAATTATCATTACCGCAGAACCGTTGGATTGTTTGTGGTTCGTTAGAGTCAAGCTTACCGCATTTCGCGGTCTCTTCCCCTTCATTTTAAAGCGCCCAGTGTATACTTACGTATGAAGTTTTGATTTAAATTGTTATAATTTTTTTAAATATATATAGTATACCATGTAGTAACAATATATTATATAATATAGAGTATTAGTTTTTCAAGAGAATTACGGCAAAGCAATGTTTTTGTTATACCCTGTCTGTAGGCCTTCGCGTCTATTTCAGACGAATTTTTTTTATACACTACAAAGTTTACGCAGCACTTATATACATACATACTTTAGTATAAATTAGACTTTAAATAAAATCTAGTGCCATATCACTATTTAATAAATTGCATTTATTAAAATATTAGAAGCTAACGCTAAAGATAATATCGATTTTAAAATCGAATTCCATTAAAAAATTTTTTTTTTAAATGGGCTAAGCTGCAAAGCTCATAAACGGTAGCATTAATAATTCAAGTAAATGCTTGCGAATAGCGGTAATTTTACAGGCAATTACACATTTTACGATAATACGATTGTATGTACATATATAAACATTGCGAACATTTAATTAAAGTACTTGCAATCTCTATCTTCTCTGTTTATTGGTGATGTTAAATCAGGTAGAACATTAAAAAAGCAATTGAAAGCTGTTCGATTCATTAAACACGTATAAGAATTATTTCAGCTGTTCACGATGTAAAGAATACAACAATCGCCTTACTTTCACGTTTCCGAATGATCATTTGTCAGTTTATAAAAAGCCTAGTGAAAGCGATATAGCAATGCAAAAAATAATGAAAATTTGTGTCACCGCTTTCCTTGCAACTTGTGTATCTTGACCTGCATCTCAATCGAGATAACCATAATTTACTTAAAAATGATTTTTTATATGATATCTTAATAACTTACTCAGATAAAAAAACTTTTTATTTGCTTCGAAAAAAGTTACTTATCATCTGCACGTTAGCCAATAATGTACATTTCATTGCTATAAAAGGTTTTGTCAAGTCTCACATTGCTGACCGACTTTCGATTTTATTTATTCATTGTCTATAATAAAATTGTGTTTTTATAAATGAATAGACTACGGGTAAACTAGTGCTTGTGTTTGTATGTCCATTTGTAAATATCACAAGGTGATATTTAGTTCGATAGTAAATATTATGTTTGTCAAGATATGTTAATGTTTGTAAAAGAATATTTAATGCTTCAGTAATAAATAGATAGCAAAGGTATATTATAAGGTATCATGAAATGATTTTTTTTTCTCTTTATAGGTAACGGCATCATGAGGAACAAATTTGTAGACTATACACGGCTCGCTTTACTCTTGCTACAGTCATCATTTGTTCTCAGTAAGTATTTTCACTTCGTTTTGATGTTTACTAGTTAGCTTTGGCTTTGGGTTGGTTTTTTATTAATTTTACAACTTATAATACCATCTGTTACACAAACTTCGTATTCTTTTATACCTTCCATGTTAAGTGGTTGAAATTCATAAAATATTTTCTTACCAATTACTATAGTGTCATTATAGAAATAGGTAGTACTAAAGTTTTTTAGTTTCTTAATTATCTATACATATAATAAAATTCTAACTTAGTCGAATCTATACATTAAATATTTTTTGGAAAATCTTATGATGATGAAATAGTCATTATTATCAATATAGAGGCCGAATCTATGGTTTTAAGAATTTTTGTCTGTCGGTCTCTCTGTCTGTCTGGGAACGCATCACGAGAAAACCACTGGACAGATTCTGATACAATTGGGTATGATGATAGTTTAGATAGGTTATCCGGGTCAACATATAGGATACTTTTTAATGTGACAAAATATCTCATCTCTGAGAAATCTATACTAACCGTTAAAACGTATCTATTGACGAACCCGAGCGGAGCGAGGGTTAGTCTCTAGTAACATGATATGAAAACATTTTTCAATTAAAACGCAAATCCGCTACACAAATTACATCATTACTTAATACTATCAATGGGCTTCTAAGAAACAATAGATTAAATATTACCGTTTTGTACACATTACAATAGGAGAGAATATAATGTATACCAGTCACTTAACACACAATACATGGGAGAGCAAATGGCAGGAGCTATTTGCTGGCACTTCATTGTAAATGTGTGGAACGTAATTGCTTAGACAATCCTATTGCACTCGAATCGATGCTAGTCTTGTATTCCCAGAGAAACTTCCGTAAGTAGCCGTTACTTGCTCTTCATCGTGTATGCATTATATAATTATCTATACATATAATAAAATTGTAACTAAGCCGAATCTGTACATTAAATATTTTTTGGAAATTCTTATTGAAATAAACATTATTATCGATACAGAGGCCGAATCTATAGTTTTTAGAATTTTTGTCTGTTTGTCTATCTGTTACCGCATCACAGAAACATCACTGACGCGATCTTGATGAATTTTGGTATGGTGATAGCTGATCATCCGGGTCAACATATAGGATACTTTTTACCGCGGGAAAATATCTCATTTCTGAGAAAAAATACAAAAGCTGCAATGTAAGAGTATACTAATATGCAAAACCTAAGAATTTGTTTTTTGGTCATCTGAACGCGGGCGGAGCCGCGGGCAATGCTAGTGAACTATAAATGTTAAATTTTAAATAGCACCTAAGAAGTCTATGTTTTGCAACGTCATTTATATATATATATAAGTCTTAGAAGCTAGAAGAGTTTCTAAGACTGTTAATAAATTTTCGATTAACGAAGTTGTAATTTTGTGGACTGTCCTGCTTACTGTAATTTTATTTTGCTATAATAGAAATGTATAGAGTACCCAAAAAATGTTTATCGTACGAGTAGGTACTAGGTATTTTAGTTTTATAACTTGTACATTTTATTATTTCTTTGTGTACATATAAAACTCTTAGAATAATCATTTTTGTTTTAGGTCGACTCGCATTCGAAAAACTGACAGATGTCGATTTCGCGGGCACAGCGTACTACACCGTACGGAACTTGTCGCTTTACGAGTGTCATGGCTGGTGCAGAGAAGAGCCCGACTGTCAGGCAGCCGTATTCAGGTTTGCTTAATTGAATTTGTTCACATACTCGTAAATCTGCACCTAAAATACTATAAATTGAATTTATAATTAATTCACTCATTGAGCAGCAATCTTATTCAGTTGTTCATAAATATTTTTAATTGTAAGATATAAAAATAAATGGTAGCCCCAAAGCTGTAAGATAAAATTGTAATTATTTTAAATACTGTTTGAAAGTTGTTTTCTAATCAAAAACATGACTTGTCATTCTGTGAGTGATCACAAATAGCGAGCAACGTATCGTAGATATCTGAGATCACGCTTAACCCAAATGTCAAAGATAAAATCAGTTTGACGCGAGGATTCACTAATCGTCGGTCATCGGGGAAATCAGATATAATTCCTTACCGACCATTCCTTGAGATGTCGGATGTTGAAATGTGTGTCAGTCTGCCAGTTCAACTAAATCCTAAGTACTTGTAGCATTCCAATGACACGGTGTTGGCTTATAACAATGTACTTCTCGCCGCCACAAACCGTGTAAAAGCGGAAACCAACACTCGCTCTAAATTGGATAACAGTAAAAGTGATCGCATACGTCTTCAATAGATTATTGCCAATGAACCATTTGCATTTCATGTCTATTGGCGGTTTGAACTCATATTCAATTTGATATTATTATCCGATTTTATAACGGAAACGGAATTGCTCAGAAAGTTGGTAGAGAAATCGTTGTTGAATAAAAATGTATGACATTTATTTTTATTTTAGATTTAAATAGAAAAAAATGCCACACATGTACGAGTAATTAGCGTTCTTGTCATATTTTATGTTGTTACGACTATCATATTATGATTATGAGGACTTAAATTAAAAATTTATTTAAAAGTATTTTAAAAACGTCTTTTGTTATGAGTTATTATTGTAAAATAAATAAATAAAATATTACCTTCTTGCGATATTTTAGATAAAAACATTTTAGTTCATCATTATGACTGAAGATGTGCAGTAACAATAGATTTAGCAAGACGTATAACAGTAATATTCAACATTCCTTGAAATTGAATATAACGGTACTAAAAATAACTTAAGTAGGTATCAAATTCAATTAAACGAGACCAATCTTTCCTCACTTCTAATTTAGCTTTATACTAATAAAACGTATCTCAAATCAATCTGTCCAAAGAAAAAGCTATCTGACAAAAGAATAAGAAGAAGGCAATATTAACAATCGGTAACTGTTCCCCATGGTGCCACTGCGTTCCGAGCCTTATAAGAAGATAACGAGCCGACGCTTGCTAGAATAACGCACCATATTCCTTATCTCATACATTATAATTAACTTTAACAGTTATTAGTAGGCAAGAAATGTTATAGATTTTGAGATTTCACCGTCTTTGTTAGTCATGTGAAAAGGCACATTAAATATGAATAATAATAAGCAACGTGTAATAAATGTGTATGAATGTTTGTTTTGTTCTCAAGATTGCACTTGAAGTTGAGTCTGTTTAAAAAGCTGTTATACTTATTCTTACAGTTATTTAAAGATAAATTACATACAGATTTTTGAATCGGGTAATTGCATTCTCAAATAGTATTTTTTGCATTCAAATTCTATTACTGCGTTGTCTTTTCTAATCTAAAGCAAAATGAATCGAAGATATTAAACTATTATTTTAAGGATCGTGACCTGCTATACATTTCGCTGTCGGGATTGATAGCATCAGAAAGATGTACGTGGTCAGATTTTATTGATTTATTTCATATCTGATCCAAATTTGTTCCGTTATTACATGATGTGAACAATTACTATTAAGATGTAATATACATACCCAATATAAATATAAATTACATGACATAATGTTGAAATGTAATTTAATAATAATAAATCATAAGATACAAGTACCTATCTGTATACAACTTAGAAAATTATTTTATAGTATCGGAATGCAAAAGGTGTTTTAGAATGATCAACAATCGTGTGCACTTGTTTCGTTGGATTCGTGCAGTAGTCATTTATTATCGTAAACTGGTCATTAATTTATAGTCAGATCAAAACATATTGATGTATTTAGAGAGTGAGATTAAATGTATTGATACGCGCGTGCTACTTTACAATTTTATCGGTGGGTCTGTGATTGATGCCATGTTATATGCGCGATCAGGCGCCGGTAATGATAGGAGGCGATTTTATAGATCTCTTTGGAGCTAATGTGTTTGGTTTAAATTTTGTATCAGCATCATTTGTTTTGCTTAGTTTTCATATATGATCTATTCAGATATGAAGAACGCATTTTTTTAAATTATTGCTTTTGGAACTTTAAATATTAATTTATTTTATTAATGTAATATTTTTTATATAATATTCAGAATAAATAGAACAGCGAACGAGAATTCTAAAGATAAAAAATAATTTGTTACACATTTATGGTGTTAATTGATGATTGTACATAGTTTAAATTCAAATAAATTACTAAATGATTATATTCTTTATTGCACTTAAAATATGATACAGAAAAAAAATAACAAACTAAACATAGTTCACAAAGGTGGACTTATCTCTAAAAGAGATCTCTTCCAGTCAACCCCTGGTTGTGGTATAAGATGTCAGCGGGCAATATAGTGCAAAAAAAATGACTAAATATATACTAGAAATAAAGGTAATACAAATCACTTATATACATACACTAGCGGACCCGACAGACGTTGTCCTGTCTACACGTCTTTAATTTGAAAATTTCAAACTTTTTGGACAAAATTGTGAATCTAAACCATTCCCAGATCCCCTTGAACACACACAAAAAATTTCATCAAAATCGGTCCAGTCGTTTGAGAGAAGTTCAGTGACATACACACTCACAGAAGAATTATATATATAAAGATATATAATACTATACATAAATATAATATCTATACTACTTATACATACATACGTATATACATATACATAGTTAATATATAAAATATGAAAATAGAGAAAGGTACTGATTGATACTGCCTACATTTGTGATAATAAATTAAGAAAAAACTAAGTTTAAGCTTACATAAAATTGTTCAGTACTATTTTTTTGTAGCGTTAGTCATTTATATTATATGAATAGATGTCGTATGGATCACTTTTACCAATCTATACTAAGTAGGTAGTAGGTACACTGTAGCCGCGTAGCGTAAGATTCTTTATAGTGGTTGCGAAATCAAAATGATATTCAACATCATTACTCTAAGGGCTTAGTGCATTAATCATATTTTTTACTGACGTGTAAGTATTTTGTCTGTACATCATCAAACTTGCTACTCTATGAACAATAATTTATAATTGACCAAGAATATAGATGCAATATTAATATTTTTAAATTAATGTACATTTGTATTTTGGAAGAACATGTAACGGTTATTTTATTATTATTATTTATATTTATTTGGATTTTATGTATCTTTGAGGATTTAAAATTTGTTTTATGTGGCATCAGATTGGACAGACAGGATCTATGCACTGATTACTAAACTATTAGAAGAGACAAAACAGTCTTTGCAAAAATTGAACGTTTGCCGGAATAGCAGAATAAGTATTAAAACATCAGAAAAATTCACGAAAAATAAATTAAAATGTACACGTAAACTAGGCTAACGCTAACGCTGGCTAATAACTATTTATATCTATGCATCAGTGGTGAAGCGTATATGCTAAAATTATTTTGTTATAATTTTACATACATTTTATTTTTTAAATGTATAAATCAATCAATCGATCGATCAGTCGATCGATCAGTCGATTGATCAGTCGACCGATCAGTCGACCGATCAGTCGATCGATCAGTTGATCGATCAGTCGATCGATCAGTCGACCGATCAGTCTACCGACCAGTTGATCGATCAGTCGACCGATCAGTCGATCGATCAGTCGTTCGCTCAGTCGATCGATCAGTCGATCGATAAGTCCATCGATCAGTCGATCGATCAGTCAATCGATCAGTCGATCGATCTGTCGATCGAGCAGTCGATCGAGCAGTCGATCGATCAGTCGATCGATCAGTCGAACGATAAATCAATCAATAAGTAAGTAAGTAAGTAAGTAAGTAACTAAGACACTAAATTTACTTATTTTGATAAGAATTCATAATATGACCAATAAACATGACCTACCGATTTAATTATTTTTTTAATATAAAAAACTACTTTTTGTGACTTAAATATAAAAGTTAGACATATGTTGTTGCTGACTTTTTGTAGGCATTATTAAGCTCTACAACTTTTCTCTAGAACATAATCATATATCTCTCATAGTTAAGGCAGCGTTCGTAAGAAACGTTTTCGTTCGACCGTTTTCTCCGACTTACTTTGCAATGCCAACCACCACGAAAAAGCCTTTTCATTCTTCGGGTTAATATATGGCCTATGACACTCAGAAAAACGTGGCTTTCTATTGGTAAAAGAATTTTGAAAATCGGTTTAGTAGATCCAGAGATTACCCCCTATAACGTCACAAACTCACAAACTCACAAGATCACAAACTTTACCTCTTTATATATATATATATATATATATATATACATATATATATATATATATATATATATATATATATATATATATATAATAGCTTTATTTCTTTCTGCATTAACACCCGAGCGAAACGAGGGTGAGCCGCTAGTATTGGAATAAATAACTACTTTTATATTATAACGGTTCACTTTACTTCATTTTGCTTTAGAACAACCGTTTAAGTGCTACCTATAAAATAAATGGTAGTAATGTAATTTTAAATTTAAGCGTTAGCGTTTTCCAATATTATTGCAGAAAAAAAACATTAAGCCGTATTTTTATAATTTACTTTGATAATAAGACTTTGCGCTAATTTGATTTATATTGTCTTAAGTACCTAGCTAAAACAGATAACTTTTTATATTTAACATGTCAAATATCCAAGATGTTATATATTTTTTCAAATATGCGATTATTATATATATTGCGATTGGTTTTAATTTATTGTTAGGTTTAAATTAGTCCTGTTAGGCTGCTCACGCTAAGATATAAAATAACAAAATATCAAGTTGGAACGGTAAACAGCGCCGTTATGCAGGCTGTAAGTGTAACGCGCGATCTAGTGTCATTAAGACGAATGCAACGCATTAATGTATACCCTTTTAGTAAGAAAATATTATCCCAGTGTTAAACACGTTATAAAGTTTATCTGACATAAATTTTGTATTGCTTTTTTGTCCGACTGTCCCAGAAGGAGGGTAATGTTGTTTGAATGTATGTACATATGTCCACATAAACATACCGTATGTCTAATTCTTTGGCACGATTGCAGTTGCTTGATGCATTTTGATATATGTTTATTGTATTTGGATTTCATTCATCTTAGGTATTGGTGGGAACTAACCCATGATTTATACTATTTAATTATGGCGTTTTAGAATCAAGAACTAGACAAATGAGACACATTTTGCTAATACAATAATGTGGACATTATAAAGAAGCTAGTAAATTACCCAAGCCTAACCTCTCCCCGTGGGGAGACGGGTTTACCCCGTGGGGAGACGGGTTTAGAATACATTTCTCCTCCGCCACTGGAAAAGCGTCTCGTAAAAGGCGAGTAACCCAGTATGGTGTAGAAAGCACTGCTCTCGACTAGCTTGCGAGTCTTTAGCTGTGCCGTCTCACTTTTATGCGGTGGTAGGTCTCGCAAGGGGCCGCCTGGAAGTTACCACCCTCCCGTCGGAATCAGACGCCAAGCAGCTCGCTGCGTTCCGTCTGCGAGCGGGAGAACCAGTGCCTTGGGGGAACGGATGGGTATCAGTTGCGCTGCTTATCACTAGTCTGGGCTTCAAAGTAAAGCTTTACCGGGAAACTCATCTTGGAGGGTAGCGGGATCCGAGGCACGGTCTTGCCGTTGGCCGACCGCAGGTAGTTGGGGGCCCAAGTAGCGCGCTAGCCACGTGCCAAAGGCTGCCCCGCCAACTCGCGAAAAACCCCGAAGTGCTCCACCGTGCCAGTTGGCGACTGGATGGGAGGACCTGGTGGCCATTTTCGGGGGGGCTCGGGCGTCCCCGCGGTCTCCAAATGAGTTTCCCTTCAGTTGGTTAAGCTCTGGAGTCCTGTAGGCTTATTAAGTGGCGCCTCGATTTTCTAACTGTTTTCCCACCAACACCCAAAACCACTATGACCAAAGCTAAGAAGAAAAGAATGTTTAAACAACGGCAGCACTTCCTCCCACTGAAAGTGCACCTCATAAACATAAGACGACTGCACTCCAATCTCGACCCGGTCCACCACCACCTCGAGACCGAGAAGCCGCACCTTTTCTTCTTAACGGAGACGCAGATAGCAACACCGTCTGACGTGGCGTATCTCAACTACCCAGGCTACACGTTGGAACATAAGTTTCAATCGCTTGCTGGGGTATGTGTGTATATCCGTGACGATATCTGCTGTCGGCGTCTCCGTTGCTTTGAGGGTTCAGGATTCTCGACTTTGTGGATTTTGTTGGACACTGGCGTGGAGTCTACCCTCTATGCCTGTGTCTATCGATCGCACAGCGGAGACCAGGAGACGACCAGGCTCTTTGAACACCTGTCTGAGATGGCTGATAAAGCCCAACAACGGTACCCGGCGGCACAACTGGTTTTTCTTGGGGATTTTAATGCCCACCACAAAGAGTGGTTGTTCCCCTACAAATTCACTGACCATGCTGGGAGAGAGACGCGCAAATTTGCGTTATCGCTAGATCTCACTCAGCTGGTCCAAGTTGCGACGCGGGAACCAGATGTGGACGGACATACACGCAATTGCTTGGATCTTCTGCTGACAACAGAACCGGACAGGCACTCAATATCGGTATCATCCCCTCTGGGATCGTCTGATCACAATCTGGTGAAGTCCGTATCGATCCTCTCTCCTCCGGTTGACTGCCCAGTGGGCACGAGGAGAGTATGGCGATACGAGTCAGCGGACTGGGATGAGATGAGGCATTTTTTTGCATCTTTCCCGTGGCAGCAAGCGTGCTTTTCTTCGACCGACCTCTCGTGCTCAACTGATGCGGTTGTCGATGTGATACGGCAGGGAATGGAATACTTCATTCCGTTCTCCGACATCCCGCTGGGCCACAAAGCCAAGCCCTGGTATAATACGGACTGTGCTCGTGCTGAGGCGCGAAAAGAGGCCGCCTACCGGTCCTGGGTTTCGGCTCGTGATCGCAAAGTCAGAGCTCGGAGGGTTCGTGCGAAGAAAAGAGCTTATAATGCTGCTACAAAGTCTTGCAATAGGGTTCTCCGTAGGGCACGTTTTGACCATGTCAGCCGTATAGGAGCCAGACTTGCTTCCTACCCTCCTGGTAGTAAGCAATTCTGGTCCCTGTCCAAGGCTGTCGAGTCCAATTTCTGCCGTCCCTCTTTACCTCCCTTGCAGAAACCAGATGGGTCACTGGCTCACTCCGCGGTAGAGAAAGCAAATTTACTTGCAACTCTGTTCGCGAGCAATTCGCGTCTAGATGCTGGATCCAAACATCCACCAACTCTTCCCTACTGTGATTCTACGATGCCCAAGATTGCAATTCACACGAAAGAGGTCCGTAGAATACTGCAAAATCTTGACGTGAATAAGGCCAGTGGACCTGACGGTATACCTGCAAGAGTCCTAAGGAAGTGTGCGCTGGAGTTATCTCCTGTGCTGACTCGCTTGTATCGCCTCTCTCTCCAAACTAGCACAGTGCCCAATTCTTGGAAGCTTGCCAATGTTCAGCCAGTACCAAAGAAGGGTAGCCGTGCCGATCTCTACAACTATCGACCAATCGCCATTACCTCCATACTCTGTAAAGTTATGGAAAGGGTGCTTAACAGTAAGCTGATGTCATACCTTGAAGCTAATGATCTCCTTAGTGACCATCAATATGGCTTCCGCAGGGGACGGTCTACAGGGGACCTTCTTGTGTATGTCACACAATACTGGGGTGAGGCCATCGAAAACCGTGGTGAAGCTCTAGCAGTTTCACTCGATATCTCGAAGGCATTTGATAGGGTTTGGCGCGCAAGTCTACTGAGCAAGCTTCCTGCTTACGGCATCCCCTCCGACTTCTGCGACTGGGTATCAGACTTCCTAACCGAACGGTCGATCAGAGTCGTCGTTGACGGCTGCTCCTCCGATCCAATGGCTATTGATGCCGGAGTTCCACAGGGGTCTGTTCTCTCTGCGACTCTTTTCCTGCTACACATCAATGACCTACTTTCACCAGGTATTGTTGCATATGCAGATGACAGCACAGTCATAGAGAGCTATGTGCCCGGTGCAAGGGACGGAGGGGTAATAATAAGTACTTTGAGAGAGGCCATGGTAGAGCGTACAAATGCGACCTTAAGTCTTGTCTCACAATGGGGTGATGACAATCTGGTCGATTTCAACGCCGCCAAAACGCAAGCCTGTCTATTTTCCGCAAAAAGGAGTCCGTTCAGCCTGACTCCTACTTTTCGTGGTACACCTGTAGAGATTTCCGACAGTCTAGAGCTTCTCGGCATAAGGTTAAGTGCAAATCTTAACTTTGGCGACAACATCGAGTCGAAGGCACAGACTGCGGCCAAGAAACTAGGCATCCTTAACAAGGTTAAGCGATACTTCACGCCTGGACAGCTTCTCACATTATATAAAGCTCAAGTCCGATCATGCATGGAGTATTGCAGTCACCTTTGGGATGGCTCCGCAAAATACCAACTTGCCGCTCTTGACTCGGTGGAACGCAGAGCTAAAAAGCTAATTGGCGACGAAAAGCTTGTGAAAACTAACCTTCACAGCTTAGCACACCGTCGCCAAGATGCTTGTCTGTCGGTTTTCTACAGACTGTACTTCGGGGAGTGTGCCCACGAGCTTCACAGTCTCATACCGCCATCGCCATTCTTCTATCGGAACACCAGACGTACTGCAGGATACCATCCTTTCTTGGTTGACATTCCGACCACTCGCACTAAGCGCTATTCGTCATCCTTTATAATGCGCACAGCCAAGATGTGGAATGCGCTGCCTGCGTCTGTTTTCCCGAGTGCGTATAACCTGAACCTATTCAAGGTGCGTGTTAACAGGCTTCTCCTGGGCAAACTCGCTAGATCGTAGACCTTATCTGTGCCTTCGAGCTATGATGAAGGTCAAGAGTGAGCCCATTTCTAATAAAAAAAAAAAAATAGAGATTTGACGCAAAATACGAATGAGTACGTTAACAATAAGGATAGTAAGAGAAAGAGATAAGAAGTTATTGTCATTATAATCTATACATATAATAAAATTGTAACTAAGTCGAATCTGTACATTAAACATTTTTTGGAAAATCTTATTGAAATAGACATTATTATCGATACAGAGTCCGAATCTATAGTTTTTAGAATTTTAGTCTGTCTGTCTTTCTGTCTGCCTGTTACCGCATCACAGAAAAACTATTGGAGGGATTTTGATGAAATGTGGTATGGTCATAGCTGGTTATCCGGGTCAACATATACTTTTTACCGCGTGAAAATATCTCATTTCTGAGAAAAAACAAAAACTGCATTGTAAGAGTATACTTATATGTAAAACCTAAGAATTTGGTTTTTGCTCATCTGAACGCGGGCGTAGCTGCGGGCAATGCTAGTATGATATATTTAAACATCGACTTATTTTTCTTTCGTTAGAAAAAACCTACCTTAAAGTTTGATAAAGAATAGAATATTATGAAGTTTTACTTAAATTAATTATATTTCAGTTCTGAATTAATGTGTTACAGAATATTTTGTAATTTTTTAATTAAAATTTTTATAATTATAGAGACATAAAGAAAATAAAATACATTATTCACATTAATCGTAATAAGTATAACAACAGTGATTTTAGAAAAAAAAAACATTCTGACTGTAAAGTAAATTATTTAAATATTTTAATTTTTATATGTGACATAAATATAAATATGTTGGGACATTACACACAGCACCATCTAGTTCCATGGTAAGCTACGAGGCCTGTGTTATGGATACCAGATAGTTGATACACTACACATATATAACTTTATATACATACATATTATAAATATAAACATCCATGACTGGAGTACAAACATTCGTTATCAAACAAATGAATGCCCCCAGTGGGACTCGAACCCGCGACCGCTGGCAACAGCAACTAGGGTAATACACTATAAACTGAGCCAAACGTGTCGTCACATGGAATTATATCCTTAAAATTTGGGAACGGAGAAAGTTTCATTGTTAGAATTTCTGTTAGTTATTTTTTAATGCGAATACCGCTTCTCTGCGGTAGCCGGTCCCACTTCCCGGTGCATTGCTCTCTATCTCGTCTAGTAAATGTTAAATGGCACTCTTCTAAATTATATCTTTTACAATCCAGAGATAAATATTATATATTTTCCGCACTAAGTGGGTCCGTTCGTAGCGGACTAGATATCTACACCCTATATTATGAAACCAATGATTGATAGATCTTTTCAGATATTATTTACTCATCGCCGACCGTATATAATATATTATGATTTATTATAATTTATTGATTTTTTGTTATAGTTTCGTGCTGAATCCTTTAACTCCGGTACAAGAAACGCGTTGTTTGCTACAAAATGATACTCAAGCCAACAATCCTATGGCTATACCACAGGTACGTAATAGGGACTAATATTGATTAGATATAATCATGAACGAATTAACCACTTCGTCCATGGATATAATCTTACTTCTTACTAATATATAAATGCGAAAGTTTGGATGGATGGATATTTGTTACTCAATCACGCCAGAATGGCTGAACGGATCTGAATAAAATTTGGCACAGTGATAGATTAAGTATAGTCTGGAATATAGGTTACTTTTTATCCCGGAAAAATGTACGGTTCCCGTGGGATATATTTAAATTTGTTTTTCACTAGGGACGAAACCAAGCGAAGTGAGAGTGAGCTACTGGTAATTTATAAAAACATGTAGATATTTTTGATTAGTGCTTGTTTTTTTTATACGTAAGCTATTAAATGAAGGAAATTTGATCCACATTGAGATCAAATGATTAAATAATTTAGAATACTAATAGACAGAAAACTTGTAAGGACTCGCTACTCTGGAGGTTAGATAAGGTACAGTAGATATAGTTCATACGTTGTGAATTTTGCTTTTAGTATTTTATTTTATAGGTACTATGAGTTTTGACTATAAATCTTTTAAATGACCTTTCTGTTCTAGATACCATGCATAGAATGGTAAATAAGTAGAGTTACATTGTATTGTAGTTTAATACGTCTACCTCTATATACGAGTATCTATTCGTTGGCCTATACTGCCAATTAGTGTTGCTATGCCGAGATTATATTAACAATTCAGATTAAATCGGTTAACAAGCTTTAAGGTCCCGGAAAAGCGCAGCCCGTGTAAAAGCTCTATACGTTCTGCATTTGTATTCATATTAAATGTTCTAGGTTTATTCCTATGCACTTCGAGTTGCATATAAATCTAGGGTATTCTGGCTATAAATTTACTGCAATCCATATCCCGCAATATTAATTACTTAGAAAAAAATATATTTTATCTTATTGTCTAGTTTAGTTTTTTAAATTATGCGAGTACAAATAAGTAATATCGGTTTGATATCTGCCAAGTAAATTACATATACTCGTATATAACAAAAACGTGTTAATCATGTAATAGGCGTTGTTCTACATTAAGTTAATGCAAAATTGATTAAGATGAGCTTACAGTTTCGAATTGCAGTAAAAAGTAGTGAATACACTTTCAGAACTAATGAGCGCGGCCGGACAGTAAATTCTGTGTTAAGTGATGCATCTCGATACATTACGTCTTTTGTTTATTTTATGCAAGAAAAAGCAAAAAAGGAAAATGTGCGCGTGGGTACAGGTTTTATTACGTGTGCCGTAGGTAACTTACGAAGCAGGTTTTGCATTGATATAAGATAACTCTTACATACACCTAGATGTATTAAACAATAAAACTTGATAAAAATAGTTTTTTATTACACAGTATGAGCAAAGATAGCCAGATAAATACACGCTTTGGGCTACGCATGCATTTGTAGTTCATTTCGCTCCAGTTAATACTTTTGTTATTGGTATTGTATAATATAAAGAAGTTCTATATGAGATATTAATTCTGAATGCTGTATATTAAGTTCAAAATTTTTATTACGATAATTATTTATAAATCATTTTTTACAGCGTTCTGTCAATACATACTACATGGTGAAACTTCAAATCAGATCGGAACACTTGTGCTTGCGGCCTTGGGCGTTTGAAAGAGTACCAGGCAAAGCGCTTCGGGGACTCGACAATAGTATAATATACACTTCTACGAAGGAGGCTTGCCTCGCTGCTTGTCTCAATGAGGTAATAAGTCCACTTAGTTGAAATTCAATAACCCGTCATTTATGAGCATACCGTTTGAAGACATTTGTCTTTCCACTGTCTATAAACACCTATTCGAAGTATCTATTCAATTTGTATTTTACGAGTCTGGTTTACTTTGGGAGAGATAAAAGAAAATGATACGGGTTTTATTGGGAACAGGGGACTAAAGCAACTTGCAGCAACTTTGTTAGTTTATGGAAAATCGATTACGATTTTATGGGACCGCTTAAGTGCAGTGCACTAACCATTGTTTGCTTGTTTTAAGAAATATCTTTTATGAAATTTATTTTATCCAGATGCAATAAGAGAAAAGATACATAATATTATTTGTACAAAAAAGAAGATTCTAAATAAAATTTATGGTCCACGCTGTGAACCCTTTTTCATTCGACATAATATAATCCATACCTGTATTATAAGAAAAACAAAGATTAGTTTTAAATATAATTTAAAGTATCTATAGTTATATCTTTATAATGTATGGTAACAGAAAAAATTCGTCTGTCGATCCGCTGAGTACGAGTACGGGAGTATGCGATGTGCACTCAGCGACTCTGATAGGCGCACATCTCAACATTTTGCACCTCTCGTGGATACGCCGGGAACGGATTATTTTGAGGTAAATTTTATTTTACAACTTAGACGTAATATTTAGTGATCGTTTATTACTGCAGTAATTTTTTTAAGACAGAAAGAAAATAACTATTGCATAATTTATTCTTTATGCTTCTCATATCTTGATAAATGGTATTTTGATATAGAATAAAACAAATTTATGTATGGATAATAGAAATATTCAGGTTTAGTTGTCATACAAATGCTGATATTGCATTGGTAAGGTGAGCTTTTAAATTAACTAGTGTTCGTTCAGTGGTCGAAATTCGAGCATTATCATTTTTGTTGATAACACTAAAGCTCGTCAATAGCTAGTAAACAAAAAAAAGAAAATCGGTTGGCAAACAGAAGAGAAAAAGGTATTGGACTCTTTTGTCTTTGCCTATTTATGTATGTATGTACATATATAAATAATGACATATAACGAATAATGACCATTCATTAAATATTCATAAAATCATTAAACAAAACAAAAACAAAGATTAACTAAACATTTAATGAATAAACTGGATATTACTATTATTATATGTGAAATTTACAATACATTTTACATTTCAAAGAAACTATTTGCTGCTATTATGTTCTGAAATCGATTCCAAGAACGTTAACACTCGTAGTGTGAAAAGTCATTATCGGAATTACGAGCTATTTGTGTGGTGCAGAATCTGTGCCTGAAGGGAACGCAAGCGTGCAATGGACAGAGGGTGTATACTGCGCCGCGTGTGGGAGTTGCCGAGGACAAAGCAGCGCAGTACGCTGGCTTACATTACTACACCGATAAGGAGTTACAGGTATTTTTTTTTTGGTAGACTTATCTTGTTATTTAACATTGTTAAATATAAGTATTTTTTTAATTTGGTATTAAAATAAACATTTAAAACTTAATATTAATAAGATTCTACTTTACTTTTATAGTCATATGTGTATTTGATCTAGCTGTATATGATAAATATGTGGTTTATTTTGAGATTTATATAAAATTACTGTAATGAAATGAATGTAAGATG
This sequence comes from Brenthis hecate, assembly GCA_951806755.1. NCBI lineage: Eukaryota > Metazoa > Arthropoda > Insecta > Lepidoptera > Nymphalidae > Brenthis > Brenthis hecate. The sequence continues at coordinate 2,266,947 of OX638264.1, forward strand.
TTTATTTCCCACCTTGTGGGGGAATAATTGTGATACATTCATGTTGGTGCTTGTAAAATAACAAATCGGTCTATACACCCAATGAAATAATTTATTGTTTGCCTAAAGTTTACAATACAATATTACGTACCTACCTATATATTACAACTTGTTTTTGTTTTAATTACAGTGACTGTCATATATAATACAAATTTAAACGTTTTCGAAATACTTCTTTGCATGCAGTGATATATAATATTTTTTTATAGATTTTTTTAATTTAAAATCAAAATTGGAAGTCCTGCAATAAAAATATAATTGCAGTAATAAAAAATATTCTTAATAGATAAGTATTTCAGATATTGACTATAAAGATTTCAGATCTTTAATAGTCTCAAGAATAAAAAATACTTACGACTTTTCTTGTTAAAAACCTCTTAACTAAATTAATTATTGCTAAGCGATATTCTTTTTCCAAACAAACTACTATAGATCATTATAACTTATGAATTTATTAATTATTGTATTTGGAAGGCTGAATAAGTGATGCTATAAAGGCCTTGTTTTCACTAAATGTTAATAAAAAAAATCACGTCATATTGAGTTAAAATTTAATTTAATATTGTTTTCTTAACAGGTGACATCTGAATCCGCATGTAGACTCGCATGTGAGATCGAATCGGAGTTCCTTTGCCGTTCATTTCTGTACTTAGGCGCGCCGCATTCAGCTACATACAACTGTCGCTTATATCATCTCGACCACCACACACTGCCTGACGGACCCTCAGCCTATTTGAACGCAGAAAGACCACTCATTGACGATGGAGAACCTATTGGGAGATACTTTGAAAATTTCTGCGAGAGTGAGTATCAATGAAATTGAAAACAAAATTTTCGTATATATTGTCTAATCGTTAAATATCTATTTCTTGTACTGTAAAGTCATTTTTTTTTTTATAATATAAAAATATCCTATGTACGTCTTTATGAGATCGAATCACCAACTCTAGATTTTCTAGACATTAGATTATTTCATTCCAAATATTATTTTAATCAGAAGTATTAGTAAAGATAGTATAATATTTAAAAATTGCAATCTTTAATGTTGGTGTTATCTAACATATGACAATTCTATCTATCTAATACTACTATTATTAGTTCTTTAATTAAAGCGATTCACATGTAGGCAATATTTATAAAATATTCTCGTGGTATTCTGTAGTTTTTATCTGCTTTAATTCCATTACACATATGCGTAATGGCAAAATAATATCATGCAGTCACGATCGTAAAAACTAGAAATACTTAATATTAGACATAATTACGTAGCCACTGGCGCCTGCGCATCCGTGGTTACCGAGTAATAGTCGTTTGATCTATATGAGAAGATTTCAACGCAATCCAATTAAATTCACATCGCTCTTTAATTAGAAATGAATTTATAATACTTTTTTAGATTTACACGAATATTTTATATCCTACTAATCCTACGAATTATTATTATCAATAGCAAAGTTTGTGAAGATGTTTGTTACTATTTAAACTACTGAATGAATTTTAATGAAACCTTACAATAATGTATCTCAAATATCAGTATAATACATAGACTACTTTTAATTCCGAAAAAATGTACAGTTCCCGTGGGATAGATGTGTTTTTGTTTTTCCGCTAGTTTTAAATAAAACTATTTTTTTGGATTATTTCGCGGATTTATTTGGGTTTTTGATTCTTAATGCTTTACATACATCATCCACCTTATGCCGACAACGCATTCTTTCGTATTTTGGCCATACAATGCGCAGAGGCGACGAAAGTCTGGACAAACTCATTGTGGTTGGAAATACCGAAGGCAAAAGATCGCGCGGTAGTGTTTCAATAAGATGGACCGACCAAATTAAAGACTCGTCATCGAAATTCCACACGGTGGTAAGAGACGCGCTGGACAGAAACCGGTGGAGGCAGATCATCCGCTCCAGATGCAACCCTAACACTGACCACGATCCTCAGATATGAGGGACCGACCCCAGAGAGAGAGACATACATCATGGTTACGGGTGAGACTCGTGGATTTATTGGCATTTAAAAGCAAATAAACAAAGTCAAAGATTGTTGCAATTAATCTTATATATAAAAACACACATCGTATTCGGAAAAGATTTTTTGATTTTTTTGATGTTTCTTACTGCTAATAGTATTGAATAAAATCCTCAGAAAGCCTTGTATATGAGCATCATTTTAAGATGATTTACATAACTAACCAATGAAGCCTCACGTAAATTTTTAATCTATAAATTATTTAGAGAAGTCATAAAATGGAGTTCGCATAGTATGTATATTGAAAACGAATATTTATTTATTTTATTAAGAATAAGTTGGGCTTCTATAAAAATCAATTACGCAAGATAATGAATGATGAATAGAAATAGAATCGCAAGTCGTTGACTAGTAAGATAATAACATAGTATAGTTAATAATAGAAGCAAAGTATAGAATTAAATTTTAAATTGTGGAATGACGGCATTTTAACTCCTTATTTAATACTAGCAGAAGGCGCGTCTTCGCCCACGATCAAACTACGAAAAAAATAACTTTTTCGCTATATGTATTGTTTATCAGGCGTGTTTTGTATGCATTTATGTATGTTTATTTGTTTTCTTTAATACTTCGTATCTTTCAATCGGCTGGATGGATTGCAACAGTTAAGGTATCGTTAGATTCGTTTAAAAAATCCAACTGTCCTTAGATAGGTGTTTAAAAAAATCAGAATGGCGGATTTTTGGCGGTTCGGATTTATGTCCGAATTAATTGAAAGGGGTATCAAAATAAAGGGTTTTGAGAGGCGATTACAAAATTATATACGACATAAATGCTTAAAAGTAATTTAGGATACAAAATTGTTAAATAAAACTAAAAATGTCTAACTGACCAAAGCTAAAAAGTTGTAAATAAAAAATAATTTACAAAAATTAAAAAAAAACCGACTTATCCGAGCTTTATCCTGTCTTACTTTAAGAAAATTATTGCCTGATATGTCTTTATTATGTATAAAATATCCTATTATATTTTACCGCTCATTATACGTTAGTATTTTTAACTAATTTAAAAAATTTATTGCTTTTATAGTTAGATATACGTATTTATCTATAAAGTTAGTGACATTATGTAAAGGAAATGAATATTAACGCACTCTCGTATAAATCAGATTCAGTTCTAGAAATTAATCCTTGTTTGATTAATATTACAGTGTTAAATAAAAGATCCCATCATGAACGAATAAACCACTGGACGAGACATAAAATACAAATGTATGAAAACTCGTTCAACCAAAAGACGCATAACGCACACAAAGATTTTATTACATTATTATACACACAGGTACACAATACAATATTTCTAGTGCTTGAACGTAATCGATAAAATACATATATCGATGAACCAATTAATGACATTTTAGACATTGGTTAGCATAGTCATCATATTTTACATCTTTTAATTTAAAATATCTGTATTTATTATAATAAATTAAAATAAATGAATTAAAGAGGCAATAATAATGTGTCAAATAATAATTATTTTTTAATTTGATTTATATAAATACGATGGCATTGATGGCAGCATTCTGTTGGCTTATAATAATGTTAATGAACAAATGAATAGCGGGTGTATATTCCATTAATATATAATAAAAATTATTTTTTAAAGATTAAAAAAATATTAAGCTAATTTAATTAAATAAAGTGATTTTGTTGATTCTGTTATTGAATTATTTTAATTGGCAATTGATTGTCTCGGGTAGCTTATAAAAATGTGACACTGTCCTAATATTGCTCAGTTCTTAATAAACATTTGTGAAATTAGGAAAAAGAAAAAGTGATTGCAAATTAAAGTGAGTGTTGGATCGTGAAAGTAAAATAGATCGTGAAAGTAAAGTGATTTATTACAAATCGCCAACCCAGAAGTTTAGTGCTAAAACATTATTGTTTGATTTTGTGTAATTTATGTGTTGAAATAAAATGATCTTTATTATTATTACAATGGAATAATATTCCAAAGTACATAAATTTGGTATAAAATAAAATAAAAAATTAAGTACACATACTAATTATAATTTTTGCATTTATATTTTTATGTGACTTAGAAAATATTTTTATAAATTTATTGTCATCAGATTGTAGGATACTGTGATAAAAGTATTTTATGTTATTGTACTGTACAAATAACACAATTCGTTCAGTTATTTCGTCAAATATCGATATATTTTTCGACATTGTCAAGCACTAGTCGATGTCAAATGGACTCACTCGACAGTTTAGTCATTTGTTCTGAATGGTATAATCCAGGGATTTTATGATGGTTGTCAGATGTCAACAATACATAGAAATATCGACTATATTTAACATAGTTGGATAATATGACATTTTATTTTACAATTTTATTAAATTGTGTGATAAATAACAATAAATGTAATAAAATAATGTATTTACAAGTGAAAAGAAACAGTGCTGCTTCCGCCGTTATAGTTTTTACACCATTTAACAGAACATTTAGTCATTTTTGGCAGATTGTTTGTTGACACGTAAATGCTTGAGACTGACGCAAAAAACAAACGACAAAGGCTGAAATTTCCTGGCTACTAATAAGACGGATAAAGGTACGTCCGCTTATATGTCTGGTCCAGTGACTTATTCGTTCATGGATCCCATATATGACTCTGTGAAAAATCTTAACGCTACGTATTAAGAATTCTCATGTACATCAAACCACACTCAGAGCAATTAATATTTCCAGCGCGCAAATCCCGGATGTGCCGTTGAATCACCTGCAATACATGGACAAAGTTTATGAGACCAGCTTCTTAAGCTCTATACTATATACAGATCTTTTTCTAACAGATAATCCATAAGGATTACACCTTATAATATTGATTAGTAAAAACTTAGTATACGAAAATAATTAACATGGTTTAGTGTTAATATGTATGTATGGTCATAATAGTATTATACTACACTAGGAATTTTTAAATACGAGATATATATATGTACATAATACATAACCATGTAAGACTACATTTCTGCATTTACATATTATATAATATTTGAATGTTAATAGTACTTTCTTATTTTAAAAAAATTAACCCGCAGTCTTTGTAATCTATATATATATATATATATATATATATATATATATATATATATATATAAGGCAAAAGTGATTGACTGATGTATCAACGCACAGGCCAAACCCTTAAGCTAGAAATTTGAAATTCAACCCCCAAGGGGGTGAAATAGGGGATGAAAGTTTTTATGAAACCCACTTTTTAGAGTTTTATTGTAGTTTTAGCGCGATCGAAGCCGCGGGCCCTGCTTGTTCGTCAATAAATTTTCATAGAAACGGTAACAAAATCAGTTTCATATTTTTTGTTCTATCAAGTAATAAGAACGAAGAAAGGAAACAATCAAATTTTATAATTGGGAAAGGCATCTCCCTAAGATGAACTATAAATGTGTGCACGTACAAAAATTAGTTCCAGACCGACCACAGCAATGATATCACGACTGACAATAGCGACCTCGGTGGTCCGCAATTAACGGTCCGTGTTTGTGCACTACAGAAATTGTTTTCCAGTAGCACGAACCCGAGATGAACTTAAAATGAAATTGCACTTTAGATTCCATACATACTGACGGGGAAGTCATGTGTATTTTGCTAGCGAGCAGTAAGGAAAGATTTAAATAATTTAATTATTATCTAGAATTTTACATAGGTGATTTTTTTCTTTTATTATCATTAAAAGTCTTACATATTTAAAAAAATATAACATTGAAATTCACTGAGATTTATGTAATGGTATTATTCGGTATTAAATATATTACATAGTAGAATATTACATAATATGTATTCTTGTTTAAGTGCAGAAAAAATAATAATTTTGCAATTTTGTTAGTCAGGGGAGAGGGCAAAGTAAAAAAAAAACTAAAGTATAAGCTTCTATTTAATTATTTTCTGTTCCTCATATTTAAATCCAGCTTGTGTTAAAAATATCATTAAATAGCACTTACTAATAACAGTCAATTTAAATATACATGTTATAATATAGAAACTAGTGCACTTATTATATTTGTACTATAATTTTATAAAGTTTAGGTTACGAGGACGGATGCACATAGATTATATACGTAACCTAAGTTTCCGGTGTTCTCATTTTTTATGCAATAATTGTTTTATTTTTATTTTTAACAGTAAATAGTTTAGAAAAGGAACACCAAGATAAGTGCTAATGATATCATTTCACCGTAATCTTTCGTGGAAGTTACTGTTAAAGAGAGCAATTAAACATTCTCACCTTACCGGTTCGTGGGAAAGGTTTTGTGCATAATAAATTCATAAAAACGGATTAATTTTAAAATGTTTGAATTTAAAAAAAAAGGTTCAATTTAAAGTTTAACTTTCTTATTTCCAATGTAGAGCTGTGCCATCAAATCCTCTTTGCATATCCATGGTGGTCTAGTATAAAATCCCATTAGAATTTAATGATGCACTGATATATCCATACGTGTGTGCTGCACCTAGTCGTAGATGGCATTGAGATCAGGAAGTGATTAGAATGTATCTCAAAGGCAATGTCTCGGATTCAGATAAACGTTATTTAGATAGTAAATAACAAGTGGAATCATCGACGGTTTATCGTTTGATTTATGAAGAAATTCAGCCCGCTATATCGATATCGTAAATATAGTTAGATAGAGATAAACGCGGGTTAATCTCGCAAACGAGGGCCAGGGTCAGCAGCAATTGAGGTAAGTTGAGTAACGACAGACACTTTGAATTGAGACGTAGTTTCATATGTATGTATAGTTTTATATGCACCAATAAAATATTGATTAATTAATTATTATTGTTGTGTTTAAAACCTACTATGAATATACAAATATTGTTATGAAGCATTCTAAGCTCGCTATAAAAAGTACCGTTTTAATGGAGCTATTCCAAATAGAAACATGAGACGGATGAAATATGGTAAATATTTAAATAGTATTCACAAAAATATGCTTTGAAGTAGCTCACGTCTAAGTAAAACTGCTAAATTCGAAATGTGGGAGGGGCTTGAAGGCACATAGAACAGTTATTCCGCTATAAGAAAGCCTGGAAAGCTACTCCATTACGTGGGCCCGATCCTACGACATTTAGATTGCCATCTTTTGCTAAAGGCCAGGCTCAGCGAACACTGAATAACATTATATATCACTACACCCGATACCGTTAAGTTCGAATAAAACCCCTTAGCCTACAGTAAAATACTTAAGATATGTAATTGGAATAAGACGGTAAATTATCGACTACTAGTAATCAATGTGTCATTTATTGAATAAAGTCTGATAGTGTTCGCAAATTGATAGAATTAGAGTTGAAAAGGCACATCACTATCTATTACATGTCGACATAATTTCGTTATGTTTACAATGCACAGAGTGCTGAGTCACGGCGAAGTTGCATTTTGGTGCAAAAAGTTCTATAGCGAGCGTCGTCGCCGCTCGTGCGTGCCGTCTAACGGTGGTGGTACACGAAATTGAAAATTAGTTTTTACGGCGCCCAGAGCTCCGTCTTGCTCCAGTCCTAATTTAGTTATAATTGAATCGAGATACATATACGTAGAACGTCGATTTGCACAGATACTTAATTTACATCACACTATATAAAGAACGTGGAGGTATGTTAAAATGATTCATTCTATAGGATACTCTAAATATATTTTTAATATGAACCAAATTAGTTAGGTAATCATAAAATATGTCCTTTATTATTTTCTCCTTGATACAGGAAATGTTCTTGAGTTAGTCCTTTATAAGAGTTCTCTACATCATTCCATTTAAATTGGCCGTCTTAAATCATAATACACATTATGCATAGTTAACGAGCTAAGCTTCGCTAATGGCCTTGCCTGGCCTTGCAACCAGTAATACAGGTCAGCGTCCGCTCTATCCATCTCATGTATTACAACAATAACGACCATGTTACGGCAGCACTTATTGCATAATTTTATGTTAAATAATATGGCTGCAATGTCCTCACACAACAGAGGTAAAAAAATAAACTGTTCTAAAGCTTTTTAAATAAAACTAGTCTTTCTAGTCTCTCCTGTAAGCATATTTGCTGTAAATATAAAGCTTTCGAAACGTCGGAAGAAAAACTCGAATTAAATCGCCAAAAAATAGTTTTTTTTAATTGTCAAATACATATTTGCGTAAATCTAAGAAACTAGATGTTATGCTCATAATATGTTATAAAAATACGAAATAAAATATTATTCAATAGCAATAATTACTTAAATTATTAGAATATATTTTTTGGACCACATGAAGTGCAATTTCAAAACCTCTACAAGAGTAGTGTCAATTAAGTACGATAAATACATAAATAAATATGTTTATAATATCAATTTACAAGGCTCACTTAAAATAAACTTGTCATCGCGTGTATTAATACGCTTTAATGAAGTTTATTCGAAGCTTGGCAAGCCTTGGGTGTCCTTGCCATTGCCACTTGTACATCGAGGTCAGTGGCTTTGATTACTGTAGCATCTTATTAGTCTTTTCGTAATACTACCCCTATCATAGCTTGGAAAGGTAAATTGACGTTTCGTTCTACGAAACGTATGTTTAGGTGTCTATATCATGTGGCACTTAAACGATTTGTAGGTTCCATTTCAATTATAAAATCCGGTTGTAGAGTCTAAGTATAACTTACTAGGCTATTGCGGTTGTAGATGGAAACAAAAGAACTAAAACTATGTAGCAAAGTGGATTTGCTGAAATTACTTACTTTATGCATTTAGTTTAGATATAGAAAATTATATTTATTAATGCAAATTATTTAATTTCGTTATTATTTACTAATATAGTAAATTAATAGTTAAATATATATTGCGAATAAACTGTATCAGTTCTGCAAACTTAAAGTGTCACCTTCACAAACTAGGTAAACTGTTATTGACTTGTCGAACTGGAATTCTATGTCGATAGTCTCGAATTATGGTTATCTTATTAATATTCATTACGTAACAGTAGCTCGCTGTTATTTAAGATTTTTCTTGAACATCTCATTCATGTTTATCTCCAAATTAAGGTAAAATGAAATTCTATAGCAACGCAACGGTAAAACAACCTTTGAATATACCGTTTTAAAATATCCAAATAAAATGTGTTAATATTATACATTTTTCATTTATATTTTCATATTGTACTTATTAAAAAGAATGAAATAAATAAAATAGGAAGGAAAGATGTAATTAATCGTCTGTTTATGAGACTAAAGTTGATAAGTTTTGTTTTGTAAAATGTAGAAGGTGTATTTATAAGAAATTTTCCGCATAGAGAAAGAATAACAGTTGTTCTCAGTTAAATAATAGAACTATTACACTTCAATAGTGGATTGTAATCTGTAATCGTAACATACCTAACGGCAAGCCAGTTTAAGTGGACAAAAAGGGCAATTTTCTATTGTAAAACGATGATCGCTTCCATAAAAACGGCGACTGACTCACTTTCAAATCGTAGGCGATTTCTAAAGTTATTTCTTTGAACACCGAAAAAAATAATAATAAACTATTAAGGCCTAAATGTATTATGAACATCCGATTCGAGTTCGGGACGAAAGATGACATTTTTAGATGATTTTGTAGAGCCATGACCTTATTAACCATTCTTAACGTTTCTGAGCATTTCTATAAATTCAGTTTTTGTAAAGTATATTTTACTTTGAAATCATTTGCAAATATTTTTCTTACGCATATTGACTCGCTTAGGTTTTTTTTATTTTTAAGTTCATCCATTTCATCATTAGTTTATGCTAGTGTTTTTTTTATTATATCCATAGTGATATTTTAAATAAAGTAAAAAAAAATAAGACTTTTCTTGATTTTTTCCTAGATTTATTTTCTTTTTTGGGTTCCGACGTTTCAAACACTACAGCAATTACGGTCACGGGAGAGACTTTAAAGTCACTTTCAAAATTATTATATAGCTGATACAGGCAGTAACAACTATATACCAACTTTTTATTTACTTATTTTATATAAGGCAAATTGATTTAATATCATTTTTAAAGTTCAGTCTCGGAATATTACCGTGGGAAAAATTCATTTAAGTTACTGAAGCGCAACTAATATAAAACGAAGTGAAGTTATCGACTTTTATCTAGAAAATATGTACAAGCGTAAGAATAGGTTTTACGTGCGCATCGCCTAACATAAAAAAGTTATGGCTTGGGGTGACCATTTGTCAGGAATTCACCTAACAAACTATTGCAAAAAAAAAAGATGAGAAAAAGAAATGTCATACTTTTAACTGCCAATTAAAATTTTATACCTACCACCACACTTTTTGTAGTAAATGAAGCAAACAAGTGATTCAATTTCATAATATAATTAAACCAAATTCACTAGCGTGAATGTAAAAATCTGTTACATTTCGGGAGATGACTGATAATGGTATGATGACTTCGATGATGATTTGTGAAATATTTTACAATAATATTTCATAAAAATATAATTCTTATATCAAAGATTGATTAAAAAAATATAATTTAAGAAGGTGGTTTTTTTCCAAGAACAGACTTTAATAAAGCATACTACGACCTATCTAAATAATATTTAAATAATTGCATTAGTTACAATACAATTTATTTTAAAACATCTTGGATTACTATTTACTTTACATGATGAGAATATCAAAGGCAAGGAACTTTGGTTTGACCGGTCAACGGCCTAAATCGCTTTACGTCATTTTATTGGAGGCATGTCGTATACGAGACATTGGCACTATGCTAACGAATCAATTCGGGATGGCTCATGACTGACGTTCCGGTAAACGATTGTGTCATTAGCACCCTTACATTTACTGTTGTTTCACGACGGAAATATTCTAACAATGTTGTTTGGACAATATGGTTTAGTTGTGTCGATTTATTTTAAACTTACACTAACATTTTTCTTATTCATTATGTATAAGTATAGCTTTTCTGGTCTGATAATGTATGTGCTATTCATATGCAATCCCATGTATCAATCTGCGTGTGAGGTATAATAATGATTTCCGCTGACAAGTCCGAGGAAGATTAGAATAATTCATCATGGCGACATGAAGTAAAACACAATATAATAAAATGTTAAAGCTTATAGAGTTCTTTAGCTAGCCCACGGAGAACGTAAAAGCTTCTAAGAGTTCTAAGTATGCACTTATGAATTGCGTGTGAAAAATCTAGAATTGCTCGTAGCGGCGAGCTTTGGCTCGCTGTGTAATTACAGTGCCTACGTTACACTTGAAATCATCCATTGCCGCAATCTCCTATCGATTATGATCGTATACGTCGAACGCATCCGTTTCTAGCTAATCAAATGTCTAAAAATATATCTCATACATTACTCATAGTCTGAGAAATGCAGTAGCTAATTGTGTTCTATTTGTTCCAGAGCCACCTGCCAATCCGAGTGGCGAACTGCCCATCTCTATAGATCACCAACAAGATACTAACATGTCTAGCAACTTAACGAGGACTGACGCCAACTGTGACAAGACGGGAACTTGCTACGATGGTAATTAATAAACATACACAGCACGTACTGCACTAACAATTTAGCCAAACGACCCTATTTTGGTCTTAACTAATAATGGTTATATATTTCAGTATCAGTACACTGTAAGGATACAAGGATCGCAGTGCAAGTGCGCACAAACAAGCCATTCAATGGCAGGATCTATGCATTGGGCCGTTCGGAGACTTGCAACATAGATGTAGTTAATAGCGATCTCTTCAGATTGGATCTCACCATGGCTGGACAGGACTGTAACACTCAAAGTGTCGTAAGTTATTATTAACTTTAAAAAAATCCTATAAAACATTACAATATAGAAATAATAATACGAATATTTGTGTATATTTGTAGACTGGTGTATATTCCAACACGGTCGTGCTTCAACACCACAGTGTGGTAATGACGAAAGCAGACAAGATCTACAAAGTCAAGTGCACATACGACATGAGTTCGAAGAACATTACATTTGGAATGGTGCCCATCAGGTGGGTAACAGTACATCGACACGATAATGTATGCTTAAAGGAAATTCACCATGTTATGCGAAACTCCTATCATAAAAGACATGATATACGTGATAAAAATATAAACCAGAAAATTCGCTATGATCGTGTTGCAATATTTTTTCTAACAATTTATTAGTATGACACATACTTTCTAAAATATTTTGTGTAGTTTCAAAGATGTTTATTGAGCTTTCTTTTTTGTTTTAGTTACATTTATTTTTATTGATGCAATTAAATTAGAGCTGTAAAAAGCTAAAGTAAATATATATGAAAACAAGTAATACATTCGTAGTACTGGAACTAAATAATACCTATAAAATAATTCACATACCGACACATGCGAACACGAACATAAAATTCTATTGACCCAATATCGACTCTGAATTATACATAAAACAATTAGACTCCCTCACACCGGTACGAAGATAAACGTGATGAGAATAATAAACAACTTTTACTACTTTGTATGGATTTTTAATAGCCAGTAGAAGTGCGATTAAATCATGATTGCTGTCAATGATCCCGATATGTAAATTGCTATGAGGCATTGTATTTGTGCGGCAAGGTGTTGTACATAATTTATATTCTTCGTTAAAAGGGTTTATTAAGATAAATGAACGGGTAATAGGGTGGCGACATCTATTTCTACTTATTATCTTTAAACTCGAGTGTGTGTGTAGTGTTATTTGTTACTATGTTATTACGCGACGGTCATTAATCTATTTAGCATTTATATAAGAAATCCAGTTTCATTTTCATTTTATTGCATCCAGACTCATTGAAAACTTGTATTATTAATGTGTCATTTGAAAATATCTTCACATGCAAAGTAGTATCCAGATCGAGAGTTAGTAAATAATAAATGTGTATAGATATCTATATATGTAGCTAAATTACCTACACGTGAGAAGATAAAACAACAGTTTTTTTAAGTTTTGTCTGTTTAGTAGTATACCTACCTCTTACGAGAGAAATTGTTACAAACAGCTGGCATAACTTATTATATATATTTTATGAGTTAAAAAATATAGTTTCATTAGAAAACCACTTTATTTTCTGAAATTATTCATACATGTACTAGGTATAGGTAAAAAAATGTCAAACTACTAAAATGGCACAGAATTTTCTCTGCCATTTTAGTTTATTATATAATTGTTCGTATTTCAGAGACCCAGAGATGATTTCTATCACTGCCGCCCCCGAGGCGCCGCCGCCACGCATCCGCATCTTGGACGGCCGACAGCGCGAGGTCGAGACCGTGCGTATTGGAGACCGTCTTACATTCCGCATCGAAATACCAGAAGACAGTAAGTTTATTATAATTGCTATTATTATGTTTATTAATAATAATAGTAAATAAAAGTTTTCTTATTTTATTTTTATATTGTCCTTTGTTAAGACACTTCTTTTGTTTGATGAAAATATAAAAATAATGACTTTGTTAGTTTTATATTCATTTTGTATTATTTATATATCATGATTCTTATAATGTTTACAGCGCCTTACGGTATCTTTGCGCGCAGTTGTGTTGCTATGGCCAAAGATTCGAAGAGTACATTCCAAATCATCGACGACGAAGGGTTCGTATAAATCTTTACTAATGTTATTATATTATGTGTGTGGTTATATTTTGTGCTTTACTTATCGTAATAAAAGTCAACACGCACGTAGCTTGTATGGAGAAGAAAAGACCTAACATCCTCATGGACCAAATCAGTGTTCCCGTGGAAAATTAAACGCTAGTTTTTAAAGTAGATACTTAAAAGTCTCTCATTAACTATTGTCTATTGATCCCTAAGCAAAACGAAGGCGAGTAACAAGTCTAATTAATACCTTAGATATCATTTTAAGATTATTATTTATTACTATATTAAGAATGTTTAGACTCGAACACGCGACCTTCCGCGTAGACTCAAGACTGATCCTCCGACCACTGTGCGGGTGGTCGCCAGTGCAGCGTAAACGTATAATAAGTCTTTATATTTTATTTGGTAATCTGTATTTTTTTTGTAGGTGTCCAGTTGACCCCTCAATATTCCCAGCGTTTACTCCCGACGGTAACGCGCTACAATCAGTGTACGAGGCCTTCAGATTCACCGAGTCGTACGGTGTTATATTCCAGTGCAATGTGAAATACTGTCTCGGCCCTTGCGAACCTGTGAGTGTTACTATATATTTTATATTAAAAACCATAAAGAAATATTGAATAAAAAATATTTAATTATTTTTTATTTCATGGTTTCAAATTTGGATGTATTAAATCAATAATTTTTAATGCTTCTGCTGCCTGTGATGATTTATTGATTGATGATGTAACAGATTTCAATGGCACAAATTTAAAATATAGTAATGTTTTATTTTATTCAGTCTAGGCCAAGTTTGTAGCTTAAGCTTTTGTTTCTACGATCTCCCAAATAATGGAAAATATCTTTTACGACTTTGCACTGATGCCTTTAGACGCAAGTGTCACCTAACAAAAAAGCTTGTCATAAGCAAAATTGCCAGTGGCTTAACTTTAAACGCTTTTTCGTGCATAACTTGTAACATTCATAATATTATAGATACTACTGTGGTGCTTAGTCACACTGATTAAGTTAACATTGGCTGATGTAACCTTTTATTTATTCTCATTATTCTAAATCTTTTCCCATAACACGGTATATTATTAAATTATATAGGCAACTGTTAATGTTAGAGCGAAGTGTATTTTTTAACTTAGAATATCGTAATGTGTAGAGACAGAGATTTATAATTTTAAATTAAAATGTATATAGTTTAAGTAATTTATGTATATATTTAGTAGCTAATTATTTATCTGTATATTATACAATCTATACAATAATATTAGGTATATAAAATGGCTTGTCTTGAATAATTTATGAACACGCAGACCAAACCGTTGGTCGAAAGACGAAAATAATATTTTTGAACGGAAATTATCGATATTATTATAATAAATATAAAAAAAATATTTATTCATTTATTTACTTTCACAGGCTATGTGCGAATGGGGCAGAGAATCTGTTGAGTCGTGGGGAAGAAAGAGGCGTTCGTTACCTCACAATGAAACCGAAGCTCACAATCAAGAAGAAGATATGAACATCTCCCAAGAAATCCTTGTCCTCGATTTCGGTGATGAGAGACAGAGTACTGACTTCTTGAGATCTGATAAACCTGGTGGTACCGCCAGTGAAACCAACTTTGGAGGTAAATAATAATTAAAGATTGTAATTAATAAAAATCGGCCATGTGCTATTCAAACTTGGTCCATGAAAATTTATTTCTAAAACAAAATAAAACCTTTATACGATATTGACAAACCCAGAATTTTAACGCACTTTGAAATGTAATCAAAAAAAGTATATATATATATATATATATATATATATATATATATATATATATATATATATATATATATATATATATATATATATTATATGTATCATGTATGTCTGATTAGTTTTTTTGGTTGTTTAAACACGATAATCTCCGGAATAGCAAGTCTGTTTTATTAAGGAAGGCTATCACTCACGCTACTTCCTCTAGAAGCGGAGCAACACATAAGTACATACACATAAATAAACGCTGACGGTCCACGGGCAACACTAGTTTATTAGTTAAAGATTTCTCGTAAGTAGGTACTACATAGAAAAACATCCAAATCTGTTGAGTAAACATCCCTCTCTCTATAGTTTTCGGATCTATAATAGCATGCAAAAAATTTTGAATCTAATTATGAGAATAATGCTTTAAAACCTTTACCTATTGATGTTTACAACATTAGACATTTTGAGTTTCGTTGGTGTCGACAATAAAGTAAGCTCGTTTTATGTAATAAATAGTATACGAAATACTGAAAACTAACTACTAAGTGCTATTCTATCACTAAGTGGACGATGCTACGCAATTTACTTTTTAAGTCCCTACTTTATTTCTAATACATTGAACACTTTTTGCCAATTAATTGGAAGGAAGTTTTTCATTATCTTCTAGTACATTGACGTTAACATTTTATATTTTAAATGTCCATTTTATTTTTTGCAGAGAAAACCGTGACCATTGTCGAGCCTTGTCCGAGCAAGTCTTCCGTCCTGTTGCTTGGAGTTGCTTGTGCATTGTTAGTTCTTCTGTATGTTGCCACCATCTTTTGCTATTATATGCGCAAATGGCTGGCGCCTCCAAAACATATGTCATAAAGGTCAAATTATATTAATTATCATGTGTTCCAACTGTTTTCTATTAGACAACGACGATGTAAACTTAACAAGACGATGAGATTTTGCTTTGACTATTTTAAAATAATAATGCTTTAAGAACGGATGGAGTAACTTAAATCGTCGTTCATATTTTGGGAAGTAAGTTTTACTTGTGATACAAATGACTGATTCGGAATTCCATGATTTGTCATTATATCCGTCCATTTAGTTTAGGAATTGTATCGTGGTGAAGAATATTATTATTATAACCACCGCGTAGCATTTACCTGATGGTAATCACTTGCATTTGGAAGCATTTACTAATTATAAGTAGGTATACGACTGTAGGTACAATAAATGGCTAATATTAAATAATTAAAGGCGATAATGCTATTTTATTAGAGCATATAGTTAAGGTTCTATTAGTTATAGTATAAATTCAGAATTTGCATTTACTACAAATAAGTAGCTAGGTCAATCTGATATGAACACAATACCTTTTGGAATAGTTCCTAAAAATTGTTTTTCTGTGACTATAAATTTGAGGGGACTATTCTGAATTTTCATTTATTGGTCTAGTTATCACGGAATTGGCAGAAGTTTTAGATACCTAAGTATTAATTTTAAGTTGTCATAATTTGTGTTATTGTGCCCATTTATAATATTAGTAAAATATTCTTTCTTTAAAATTAATTTTAAATTCTTGTAAATATACTGTTACATGTCATAAAAAGGCGCTAACAGTTTTATTTCATTTTACATCTTGATGAACTTTCAGTTGGGTTCCGTAGAAATATGACTTACATTACATGATATTTTCGTATTTTTTTTAAAAGTATTTGTTTCTCCTAACCCAACTTGAGATTTCTACTTTATTTATTTAGACTTACTGTAACACACTATTTATTTTTTATTTTATTTAATAAATGAAATAAATTTGTACAAATCAAATTGTCTTTTTATTTCTTAAAATATGTATAAAATTATTATATTAAGTAGCAAAATAATATGGTAATATTTTAAAAACTATCCCAGTTCAACCATCAATTTACTATAAACATTACTAAGAATTTCTTGTTGGGAATCTATATCTATAACCTCTGAATTACAGCCAAATACTCTTTCAAAATGATTTATAAATATTGGGATTATTTTATCAATTGAGTATTCTTCACCAGTTTCCTTTGTTATTGAAGTAACACCTTTGTCAGGAATGCCGCAAGGGTCAATATGAGAAAACCATGACAAGTCGATATTACAATTCAATGAAATGCCATGAGTTGTAACATATCTAGATGCATGTACACCAATTGCTGCTATTTTATTATCACCGACCCATACTCCTGTATGAGGAGACCTGTTTGCCTTTATTCCTAAAACAATAAAGAAAAACAAATTAATTAAATAAACAACATGGTCACAATTAAAAAAATACTAATATTTTAATTCAGTAATATATAATTTTAATATATTTTGATCTGAGGACAAAAATAATGGAAGATGACAAGTGATTAATCATGAAAGAAAATATTTTTACCTAATTCTTCACACAGATTTATTACAGTTGCTTCTAAACTGTCAACATACCATTTGACACTAGGTTTAAAATGTTTTAAATTAATAATGGGGTACACAACAAGCTGCCCTGGTCCATGAAATGTGATGAGACCCCCTCTATTGGTGTTTCGAAACTCTGCTCCTAGTCTACAAAGTCTCAAGGTTTCTTCTTTTGATATTTTATCTCTTATGCCTAAAAAATATTAATGCTTTTATATTAAAGTAAATTAATTAATTCAAATACAAAGATAGCATTTTACAATAACTTAATGTAGATAGAAGTATTTTATTGTACACAACAATTGAAAAATACATATTATATTGGACAAAAATATTATAATATTATAATTATTTATGTAGGACAAACCTGTAGTGTATACTGGTTTATGCTCAACTAATAAAAGAGTGTCATAGTTCGCAGCTGAACCTTTTGCTATTGCGTCCAAATGCTTGCGAGCTATAGTTGATTGAATTTTGTAAGCCGTATCATAACCTAGCAGTCCCAACCTCCAAATTTTAACCATTTTTATAATTTTTCACCTACGGATTTATTTAGAGTATAAATAGCAAAAGTTGGATATACTATACATAATACGAATAGGATGTTTTTTAAATATAAATTAGGAATATTTAGATTCAATTTCAGATTCTTTCTGTTAAAACATATTTGTCAAGCGTCAATGTCGTCCGTGTCAATTATTTCATATTTGACAGATGACAATCATACTAACGTTTAAGAAAATTTAAGCGCAAAAAATATTCTGGAAAAAATATATAAATATTATTAATTATGTTAATCAATAAAAAGAAATATTAAATTTGATATAATGATATTTAATAATATAAAAATATGTATAACTTAAAAAATTAACTGTAGCCCTCTATTATAGAAAACAATGAGGAAGAATTTTGCCATTTCTCCCGCCAGATGTCTATTATCCTCAGTATAATGTACAGTTCACCTGTGAAGGTTTGACAGTTTTAAAATCACTTTCTGTCAAATGGTGTCCACATAACCTTAAATATGAAGATTGTGATTTCGCCAATTTTGGTCTGGCTTTAGCCCATAATGTCTTTAGTTTTTTGTCTTTTAGGAAAAATCATACCCATTTTCTTTGCATCCTGGCACTGCACAATTTGTCATTTTAATTATTAAATTTTAAATAAAATCCATCCACGAATAGAGCTTAACAATATTCTAAGGAATCCTTAGTGAGGATCATAGTGATCGCGACATCTAGTGGGAGAAAATAGCAAACTTCTTCCCCATTATTACCAATTTATGTACCTTTTGATAGTATAGCTACCGGCTACTAGATGGCAGTGCAATAAAATTTTCCTAACTTTCCCATGTTAAAGTACTGGATTACAAAATAACATCTTTCAGCCGGCTTAGTCCTCTCGTGTTCCCTGTCCGTAGGGCGGTGTTACGATCATTACGTAAACAAGCTGTAATATAAACATTGTATTAACTGAATGAAAAATGCTCCTCTATTAAGTTGTTATAGTTTTGATGGTGCCTAACGTACAGAAATAGTAGTTCGAGTAATAAAAGACAGAAAATTGTAAGCTTCATATTTATTTATTTATAAGAACATTAGCCGCGCTTTATACTTTTGAATTATAGCTCTTATGTTATTAACGCAGTCTTTCGTAAATGTCGTGCTTAAACAAAGTGTTAGTAAAATCAGAGATGTGGTGTTCTTTAAAGCGATGACAACAGGGGTGAGTGGTTTTAATGCAAAAAATATGTTTTTAGTTAATTAATGAATGTTTCGTTAGTTTGTACCATAATACTGTAGGATGTAGCGGTTATATTTATGATAATATTTATAACTTTTGCTATATATTTGCTCTTGAATTGTGTTTATTTGAAATAGTTACTTTATATACTTAATTGCAAAATTGAAAATTCATTTTGTTCAAAAGGTTATTTATAAAACAATAATTAACCAAAGAATTTCTTACATTCATTCTTAAATATAAAATTTAATTTGGTTATTGTTAGTAAGAACTTCACTTAGTTTAAAGAACGTATTGTTATTATCTATGTAGCGTCCTAATGCCATTAGTTTTCATTACGGAGGAAATATGATATAAGTAAAGGTACTAAAGGCAGAAAAAATTGACTACATCTGCATAATGAGTGTGGTGGGTGTAGACTTCAATTCTTTACCCAACTGTGGCGAAGTTCAAAGGTGGGCTATAAAAAAGAGTAGCCTTTTACTGGAGCGAGCTTTCTTTTTTTAGAATCAGGTATTTTAGTGTTTGAATGGTTATAATAATAGTAATCTGGGCGACCTATAAAAATGGATCAAATGGTAGCGTACGTTGACAAGTTCGAGTTTCAAGACACTATTGAGTTTCAAGCATTTTGCCTTTTTGAAGATCGTTTAGTTTTGATACGTATTTGGAATTGTATTACAAGTAAAGAAAGTAAAACCAAATTATGTCTTGCTATTTCTATATATTTTTTTTAAACTTACCATTTTCATCACAATCACATGAATGTTTATGTATATATAGATTACTATAGTAATAGAATTACTTGAAACTTGGTATTAATGTTCTTCAATACAAATAAATAAATAAATACGTGTTTTAGAATTTTTCGAAATTCATCCCATAAGCGGATAAAATAGGGGATGAAAGTTTGTATGAAACTACCTTTTTAGAGATTATTTTTTGTAGTTTCAGCACGAGCGAAGCCGCGGGTTCTGCTAGTTATATATAAAAGTATATTAGACAAACTATCAAAGGCTTTAGGCTATAATGACTATAAATGAATCGACTTATAATATGCATATATGTCCTTTATTACATGAGCTCATAAATTGAATGAACCCTTGCGAGGTACTAGATATATTTCAGGCAGTAAAAGTGATATTAAAGTACGTACTTGACGGTAACCCTTGTTGTGCTGAAGTAGTATCGACAGTGTTAAGAATAGCTCTGTGCACTTATAAACTACACTTTTCAAGTTTTCAACCGACTTCAAAAAGGAGGAGGTTCTCAATTCGCCTGTATGTTTTTTTTTATGTTTGTTACCTTAGAACTCCGTCATTTATTAACCGATTTGGATAATTTTTGTTTTGTTTGAAAGGGTATACTTCCAGATTGGTCCCATTTAAATTTCAAAAAAATACCACCCCTAAGGGTGGAGAAACAACTAATGATGAATTTAACCTTCTTCTAATTGTCATATTGACTTGAAACTTTGCAAGTATTTCTATTTCCGTTGATAGTACAGTGGTTCGGTGTTATTGACCTGATCTGATGGCAAGGCCAGAAGGTGGATAGGTGAAACTCTTCAACGGCTAATAGTAGATACTTTGAGTTTGGGCTTATTTTATTTGATTTGACAAGCCTAACACGTTAGAATCCTTACTTTGCTACTACTGTCTACACTAAAAAGGGAAAAATAAAAACTTTTTAACAAAAAAATAAAAACCGACTTCAAACAAAAGCACTAAAAAGTAAAAAATAACTGATTGGTAGTTTTCATTTACTATACATACCTAATTTCGAAAATATTTCGATTAGGTATGTATTTAATAGGTAGGCTTTAATTACTTAGTCAAAGCACACCGACTTCGAAAATATTTGATTAGGTATGTATAGTAAATGAAAACTACCAATCAGTTATTTTTTACTTTTTAGTGCTTTTGTTTGAAGTCGGTTTTTATTTTTTTGTTAAAAAGTTTTATACTTTAAACTTATACATTTTTGTCTAGTGATGAATGATTGTACTTTACATTTTAGTCTTTTTAACGCGCTTTTGTAAGCTTCACTTGTAAGTAACGACGAGTTGATATGTAAAAACTTATCAAAAATCGATTTCAAGTTATTTTTAAGTGTGGTATCGAACTGAAATTTTAAAAGTTTATATAATAGTAGGTAGCAATACAAAACTTATCAAAAATTGCCTTATATTTTTCAAAATGAAGTTCCAGTGGCATTTCCTGTAATTAAGACATATTATAAAACATCTGTTATGTTGAATATAAGATATTTTACAAAATTGGGCAAACTAAAATATCTAAGCACACGCATTTTTCAAACAAATCAGTTTAATTAAATGAAAGGAATTTCTTTACTTTACGGGCAACCAGAAACTAGCATAAAATCTATAGAAAGATGTGATGAATATATTATAATCTTTAAGTTTTTATATTACCTGATGTTAAACGCCTACTAGTAGTTCTAATTAATGCCGAATATCAGAATCTCGCGAAAAAAATATCTTTTTCTAAAAGATAATTCAATATTGTTATTGGATATAATAATATATATATTTACAACATTGGTTGTTTTGAGAACCTCTTGGACCTCATAATTTTTTAATAACTTACTCCTTTAAGTAATTTTCTTAATTTCATCATTATTTAACTTTAAAGTACCTATCAATAACTATTCCACAGATCATATAATATAATACTATGCCTATTCCATTTTTTCTATGAGATTATTATATTTCCTAAAATTTTTTAGTTTAGCAGGTTCTACGATAACCTATGTGCTATCTAATTTAATTAAGTTTTTACTAATAAAATATACTTTGCACTTGTTGTACTTTAAATTATTTTTATCAGACTGTATTGTGATATTTTTTAACATCTCATCAGTGTATACGAGGAGTGTAAGGGTTAAACCACTAATAAGGTAAACAAGTGTCTAATAGGTGAAGCAGGAAGGCCGGTGCTTCCGTCCGGTCTATTTATAAACCAGGGTGGTGTGGGGTGTGCGTTGTGCACTGCGCGTACGCAACTTACAGTTACAAAAATGAACGTAAAACAAATTAGACACCATTTTATAGAAATAAAATAAGAAAAAGTTTTAAACGTTCCAATAATGACATTTTTTACGGAACTTACCTTGTGCGAGAATCGAACCCGCAACATCCAGCGTAAAAAACAATATATGGCTATATAGCTGTGTATGTTCAGTTATTCTTGCAATTCTGTTGGAAATGATTATGACTGTTTTCTTTAAAATTTAAGCTGAAAACGTACGTGTAATTAAATAATAGTTGCTTCATCACTTGTTTTAAATACATAGTTTTGTTTATTGTTTATTTATATTTTCATTTATACCTACTGTTTAATTTTCATGTTTTCTAGTATATTTTCTGACGATGTTTAAGTTTCTTTATGTATTGGTTATTTTCAAGTAATCATCAAACTCACATTTCCAATAGCCAATATCGTAACATTGTTATTTATTTCTAAAAGAGTACGTATTTGTAGATTTACTTTTATGTGAAATAAAATGTGTAGCTACAACGGGGACTTTTATAGGGCTTTATACCAAGAAAGCAGTCAAGTATACCTTATGATTGCTAAATAATTAACCTTAGAAAAAAACAAATCAATTGTCGTATTATTCTTAGAATGTTATTAATATTATCTTACAAGAAAAAAAAATATGAAAAAATAAAGAAATATTAGATGTCTAAGTGTCCTGAAAATTATTTTATTATCTATACATATAATAAAATTGTACTAAGCCGAATATGTACTTTAAATATTTTTTGGAAAATCTTATTGAAATAAACATGATTATCGACACAGAGCCGAATCTATAGTTTTTAGAATTTTTGTCTGTCTGTCTGTCTGTTACCGCATCACAGAAAAACTACTGGAGGGATTTAGATGAAATTTGGTATGGTGATAGCTCGTTATCCGGGTTAACATATAGGATACTTTTTACCGCGGAAAAATATCCCATTTCTGACAAAATATACAAAAACTGCAATGTAAGAGTATACTAATATGTAAAACCTAAGAATTAGGTTTTTGGTCATCTGAACGCGGGCAGAGCCGCGCGCAATGCTAGTCCTGAAATAAAATTTTATATAAGTATTATACATATCTAGATTTATGACTTAGACAATTCATTTTAAATTTATGTGTAAAGAACTAAAAACTATAATTTATTAAAACTTTATTAATATTAATAAAGATCGAAATCTGTAAATGTTTTTTATTTATCATATTTTGTACGAGAGTGCTCGTTGCCATAGCGACGGCGCAGTAGGCTGCAAGCCGTGACGGGAATGACAACGCGTGGATCGATGACGGTCTACACTTTTTATCACCGTCTTTGATCTCCTGTAAAGCCTTCTTTGACCGAATCCTTCGGTGTTACCGAATTTTCAGGGATTTGCTGCCTCATATTATGTCTCCCTTATGTAAAGATCGAAATGAGGTGGTCTTGATTTCTCTATAGTTATAAATATATAAAAAGATCTCTTTATTAAATATAAAATAAGACAATCTGTACATATAATAAAATAAAATTGTAACTAAGTCGAATCTGTACATTAAACATTTTTTGGAAAATCTAATTGAAATAGACATTATTATCGATACAGAGGCCGAATCTATAGTTTTTAGAATTTTTGTTTGTCTGTCTATCTGTTTGTTTGTCTGTATTTCTGTCTGTCTGTCTATCTGTTACCGCATCACGAGAAAACCACTGGACAGATTTTGATGAAATTCGGTATGATGATAGCTGGTTATCCGGGTCAACATATAGGATACTTTTTATCGCGGGAAAATATCTCATTTCTGAGAAAAAACACAAAAACTGCATTGTAAGAGTATACTTATATGTAAAACTTAAGAATTTGGTTTTTGATCGTCTGAAGGCGGGCACAGTCGCGGGCAATGCTTGTGTTTTATATATTTTTTGATTATATAATTACGTTTTTATCGAGATGCAGTCAAACAGACAACAAAAAGTGACATTAAAATATCTCCCCTTACCGAGTTAAAAATACTGCAGTGCTTATTTTTAGCCGTGCTTTTTATACGGTTTCTGTGAATAAACGTTCCTAATTTCAGCTTTCTTTCTTTTAATTTGGTTCTTAAGTTACCTTAATTAGGTTTACCTCCATGCAACTTCAAACGACTGGACCTTTTTAGCCTCAAAGCTGTGTTAGTATAATTATATTTGTACAATAATCGTAAAACTTGCGCTTCCGGAGCCCAAAATTTTGTTTAAGCTGTTTCTCTTATTGCCAGATAAAAAATTAAATAGGGAAATATTTAAAATTTATTTCAGTGATTGTACATGTACTAAGTGAAGTAAAATGATCAGTGTGCGTAATTAATTATTTAGGAACTTGTATATCTTAAATATTTGTCTGTTTATAGTTTATACGTACGCAAGATTAAATTATTCATCGGAATCTGACGAAACTTTGGTAAATTGCTATGTGCAAAATTTGGTAAACTGTAATGTACACGTCTGCAAAGTATATGTAAGTAGCATACGGTTTGTATTGAATTACTATTTGCAATTAGTTATTTGAAAATTTACTACTTTGAATACAATAAGTAAAATTTGTAGGCTTATGTGTCTGTACGTCTCATGTAACGACACCTTAAAAAAACCAGAGTGCGTAAACGGTTAGCTTATAATAGCTATATTAAAATTGTTGAACTAATTGTATATTATATACACTTAATGATAAAGAGACGGTTTAGCTGGCAACACCGAGTCGCGTCGAGATGTAACTAATTAAGCCATAAAAACGACGTTTCCTCGAAGTGTTTTGCGACGGTGTCGGTGCGAGTGAGTTATCGTCTCACTTTAATTATTCATGAGCCCTCGGACAAGTTTCAGCAACTTTGAACTGACATCTGGCGCTAAGTTTTAATTCACGCTTGTAAAACTTTTAATACATGTAGGTCAGTCTATCTAACTAAAAACCTACTTGTATTATAATAATTGGAAATGTGTGTTCCTTGGTTAAAAAACCTACATTTCTCTCTCACAAGGTACGACGCAGATTTTGTATAGACAAGTTTTTGGGGCTGACGTAGGTACTTTTTTTCGGTATAATAGGCCTCATAGTATATTTCTGTTATAAATAGTTATTTAAATCCTTAAGAGTTCTAAGAATAGAATTTTACGTATTGCCCTCCTAAAATGCAAAGAATATTTGTATGCTAAATCAGGTCAATGACACATATTGTCTATTTACACAGACTGTTATAACGTAAATGATTATTAAATATCAATCGCATATTGTTACAGATGCGGTCGCCGCAAACGTGCGAGCGCCAGTGAGATGAGCTCTGCGGCTACCAGCCGCAACTATTCATATGATGAAACCATACAGGTGTGCAAATTTTAATATCTATACAATCCTGTAGAAAAAAATAAACTATTGACACGTATGAAGTAAATATTTGATTATATATCACAGACTAGCATTGCCCGCGGCTCCGCCCGATGGCGAAGATAAGCTATTTTTAATAGTTTTTGCCTTATTTAGTATGTTACCTTGTTAAAATATTATTTAGTATCATCGTGGTTTTATTCTAATCAGTTTTTGTATTTTTTCTCAGAAATAAGATATTTTCCCGAGGTAAAAAGTATTCTATATGTTGACCCGGATAACCAGCTATGACCATACCAAATTTTATCAAAATCCTTCCAATAGTTTTTCTGTGATGCGGTAACAGACAGACAGACAAAAATTCTAAAAATTATATATTCAACCTCTGTATCGATAATAATGTCTATTTCAATAAGATTTTCCAAAAAATATTTAATGTATAGATTCGACTTAGAATTTTATTATATGTAGGTATAGATAGTAAATTGATAATTCATATTTTTTTAAAAAGCTGCACTTGCTTAAAGCTGTACTTGCTAGAACTATGAATATGTTAACATGCATTTAGTGAGCTTAATATAAACTTTGACACGTCGTATGTTAGTCAAGTTTGAAGCCTTAGAGCCTAATATGTAAATTTACATAGTACAGTATTTTCAGCGATCGAAACTTAATGCTACAAGAGAATATAGTCCGAAAGATTTGAGCAGCAAGGGTTTATTTCAAGTGAAAGTAACAGCGCTGAAACATCAGGTTGTTAAGCGCTATACATAATGCGATTTTGCGAATTCATTATTTAGCTAATTTTACTCTTGAGTGAATGGTGACAGGGTTGTTTTTCCTTTGTGTAAAAGATTATTGGGGTGAGATGAAATTTTTCAGGACGGGTCATAACGACACATTAGCTGAGGCGGGCTCACTCACCTTTATTAATGCGGTACAGAGTTTCTCGCTTACATTCTATGGTTTTCTTGTCCCATGCAGGTCAAAGGGAATTACAGGCTTTTAGGTGTTCATTATTCTGCCATAAATTGTCAGTATGGGGGAAAACAATTTGTTCCACCATAACTTTCTTCCTTTTCTACATATACCTAGTATGATAATATTATTTCTATATAATAATATTAGAAATCATTATGACTACCTCTCGACTAAAACCTACAACAAATTGAATGCATTGATAAACATTCATCCTCTGTCTTACTGGCAATGTAAAAATAAAGTGACAAAGTTTTTGCAAAACCTCAATTGTAAAGAGACTCAATCACTTGTTTATGATAACTAATGAACATAAGTTAATTGTATATTTGTAAGATAATTTTGTGAATTGTTATTTATAAGCTTTGTACGTAAATGTAGCAGGTATATATTATATAGTTTAGTACTTACGCTACTATAAAACTTACCAACCTGATTGGACTATCTTAATCTCCTAAGGATTCGTATAAATTATAAATATAAGCTTAAACTAAACTAACATAATTATAATAGTAACTAATTCTGTTAATACACCCTAAAAATGTATTTGTACTAACCTCAGAAAAACTTCCCTTATTGTCCCGAGGTGGGCGTAGATAGTTGCGACACAATTTATACGAATGCAGCTACTTACGATCTATTTTTAATATGTATGTTACTATGTTCAATAAAAATCTTTTAATCTTTAAATTTACATAATTAAATTTACTTGATAGTGATTATAAAACCATTGGAATGTGTATCTTAATTTAAAATTGGGATTTGTGTATAATTTTAAAAACCTGTTCAAATGGTCGGCAAAAAGTGTTTAATAAACGCATCTAAAATTTCGGTAATATTCGCGCAGCTTCGTAAAGGCTTTATTTTGCAGATACAAGCCATTATTTCCTAGATACGATATTCCCCCGAGCGGGCACATTTATCAGCCTGCGACCCACATAGCAACATCTGGCGAGCGCCACCCCAATATTGGACTTGAAAGAGATTGTGAAACGAAGTTCATGGTACTGGTGCGTGTTTACGGATTTTTGTAAGTGATACCGTAACATTTTTACTTAAGTTTATATTTGCAATCTTTCAATTTAAAACCAATGTTGCCCACGAACTGTGGACCTATCAACGGAAAAGTAATGAATAATACGTGAGCTATTTTAAATTAGTATTATTTGATATTATTTAGTCAATTTTACTTTTTTTTCTTTAACGTAACGTGAAGGTATAAATCCAACGTAGTCTCAGTGTCATCAGTCCGCAAGGACGCTGTCACCTAATAATATTAGGTAGTACAGCGTATATTATAAATTATAAATCTCATGCATATTTATAATTTAGTTTTTTCATTTAATGAAACTTATATATCTATTATTTAATTGTGACGAGAAATTCACAGTTACTTATTTCGAATATAGCCAAGTATAATGTGGAAATAATTATACCGCCATTTGTCTATCTGCGTATATGGATACAGATTGGCTTAGTGACTTTGATTAGCAGAAGGGTTGGGCCTAATGTAGAGCGCGCATTAAGGAGGCGCGGACTAGAAAATCGAATTTTCTGCTCTGTGCCTTTGGGTCTTTGTCGGGCTTTTTAGAGCGTGACGTAAACACAAACATTGATACACTTCCTCGTATCACATCTCATGGTGTAAATAAGTACTTACTTTTAGATAATAAAAAATATAAAAATAACATTTACGTTTAACATCTCCAGGTAAATTTCTAAGAAATTAATTGAATTTCTAAGAAATCTATTGTTAACTGTAACGCCGGGGCGGCGTGTCCGCGGTCGTGGAGGGACTATGATTAGAAAAAATGTAACCTAATTTATATTGTAAGTTGATAGATAAGAATTATTAACAATACCAGATATAATTTACGTTATAAAAGTGTATAATCTAATGTCATGACACTTAAGACCCATTCAAACAAGAAAATGAACAACAAACAGTGTTTGGAATTGAAAACGTTTACGCTGTTCTTGACGCGTTGTTTAAACAGTAAACAGGATATAGCAATTTCAGGCGCTGAATTAATGCAGTTTACATAGATTTCAGAGAGCTTTGTAATCCAAATTCAAATTTTCCGAAAGATAAAGCATTAAGGGCCTTCAGAGCCTTTTGTGTGTCGCGAAGGTTATAAAAACGCGGAATTCAAAATTACTGTAGAGTATTGATAGATACTTAGAAAGTAGTTGTCGCGCCTTTTGATAAGGTTTGATGATAAATTTCTTAAATAATGTTAGAAATTCATTAGTACTATAACGTTATTATAAGACCTTAAATTATAAGTTAGTAGGAAAATTTAAGTAGATTACAAATTACAATATTTGAGAGAAAACTAATAACTAAAGCCTCTAAACACACACTTTAACTGAATTTAAAATAAAAAAAAAAGAAATTTCTTTACGTGTGTAAGATTAGTTTTTTAAATGTCAGTCGAGTTGATATTTGACATTTTAAATGTTTTTAATTTTTTGACATATAAAGAGGTTGCTAATTATTGTACAAAATAAAGTTTATTGCGATAAAAAGTACAAACTAATGTTTATTGCTCATTCTCTACATTTAAACTGTGGCGGCTAGTTCTGTGTTATGGTTTAATTTCGCTCACATAACCTCTGCCTAGAGCCAATTTACGTCTCCGACATATGTGTTCATTTTGGTATGTTTTAGTTCTTTTGTTTCAGTTGAGGCCAGTTTTAATTTTCATTTAGTAGTATAATGATACATTAAAATAAAATGATTTTAGTTTTCATTTGAATAAATCATTATTATCAATAATAGATAAATAAAGATAATCTGTATTTCTTTGTACACGAAGATATAGATGATACTAATAAATAATAATATTATCGCAAACTAATTGCTTCAGTAATAATATTATAATATTTCTACAAAAAGGTCAGCTGAAATATAAATACAATAATTTTATTGTGCCATCTAGTATCCAGTAGCGGCAATATAATTTATATTGATAACGCACCCCACTACTAGATGGCACACAAAAATTTTGCACACGCATTTCTAAGTACTTACCAAACCAGTTTCTTGTTTTTTTTTAAATTTAATTTCATAAAGTTTTAAGTAACTGTAAACCTCTATAGGTTTACCTTTGCCTTCAAACAATTTCGTTGAGTAATCCATACTAATATTATAAATGTGAAAGTGTGTTTGTTCGTTTGTCCTTCTTTCACGTCAAATCAGACTGACTGATTGGTGAGATTTTTTTGTGTGGAGATAGTTGGAAGGATATTTTTTACCGCGGGATATTATATCATTCCCACGGGAATGTATGATGGCTCAGTAGTGCCCGGCAATCCCGCCGGGCGCGGAATCAAGAAACGCATGGGGAGGTGGGCCATCTCGGTAGGCGGTGTGCTATGCAGTTTGCTCCTGGTACTTCTCTGATAGCAGAGTGCATCGTAGTTGAGTGCGTAAGCGATCCTGCGACGCCACGGGGAGGTTCCGTTGGGTTTTAGTAGTTAGTACTAGCTTTACCAGTGAGTCCCACACCTCGTGCCAAAATGCATTTCCCAACGTTAAAAAAAAGAGGTTAGCGCGTTAAAAAGACAGATTAACACAGACTATTCCGCTTCATAATATTGAGTATAAAATCTACAATATTTAAACCTATAGGTAATATTTAGTACTAGCGGTCTGTCCTGGCTCCGCGCTCAAGCGCGATGCGTCCTTTAGATGATAACGTTTGCATTTTATTACAATCCCCCAGGAATCACTTGATATAACAGGATAAAAGTAGCCTATCTCGCACAAGGGAATGTTAGGTCCTATTAGTTAAAGAATTTAAAATAATTTAATTATTTGGGTAAGTCAAGTGTAGAATTTTGAAAATGTCTTTAATTTCAAACGTAAGCATTTTTTTATGTACCAATCAGATTCGGACGAAAGTAACCCACCTGAGTGCGAGTATCGCAGAATTTTACAAGAATTACCGCAGGATAGAACATATGATAATAATAATGGAAGTTGCTGATGAGAGTGATATACGTGTTTATAATTACAATACTCAACCAGAACCACCGGTGAAAACTAGGTTAAAATAAAATTTCCAAGTAAACATTTATTTCAAATTACAAAAATGAGCTGATACAGTCATGTGTAAATACACACCTTGTTACTGATATCAGATAGCAACGGCGTCCAATGGCCATTTGTCGCAATTAACAGGCGAAAGTTAATCTGGCCGGCTCGCGCGTCGCGACGCCCTAAATCACCCGGCAAGCTGCATTGTGACGCTGCAGTGTGGGCTGGCCTATGTTGCCTATAAATAGCATAACATTTTTGGATTGGTCTACTTTATGCTTTTTGTTTTAGTTTATCATCAATTTCATTTCAGGAATTTTGAAAAAAAAAAACATTTTTGAAGTTATATTTTTTTTTGGCACGTTTGGAAAAAAATATGAGAGTAAAAATTTTTACGATGCGCGCGCACACCGACACCCAAAAATCGACATAATGAAGTTAGCTGAAAGCGACATGATGAAGTTAGCATTCCTTTTACGAACAGATAGTTTTGACATACGGAATGAAATCTTTAGCTATTTTTGTTCTGTTCCGCCAAAGAAGTATAACTTCTTACGTGCGTACGTATGTACACACACACGTTTTTTAAAAATATTTATGTGTTTTATAACTGACATATATTTTTTAATGTAAGTATTACAATATTTATATGTTACATAAAGTATAATGAAAAATAATGTGTAATGTATTATTAGTCTTATAGTAAGTATCTTTATTTTTGTCCAAAAAGTTTGAAATTTTCAAATTAAAGACGTGTAGACAGGACAACGTCTGTCGGGTCCGCTAGTAGTAATATAAATTGTAAAAATTAAACATAGCTTTTGAATTTTTGAGCCACTTACCTGTAAGTATTTTAATTCTGGCTATCACTATTTATAGGAACTTGAGTCTCGGCACTCGGTCTCGACTCACAGCTAATTTGAACGTGGAAATTAAAAAAAATAAATAGCACGTACGAAAAATCTAAGAGATTTTCTCTGCTGTCACTTGGAAACCCAGGAGGTATGACGTCACCGCCCTTAGAATTTCCCTTATACTTTCATCAAATCCCGACACAGCTCAGTGCGATTATTCACACGATGAGCCAGCGCTTCTCAATTTATTCAGAACTCAAAAGTAATATGACTCATATTGTAGTTCTATAATTTTTTTAAAGGCTTTATATAATGTAGTAATTATTAAGGGTAGATTTGTGTTGTTTGAATTTTTAATTTTTGTATTTTCAAAGTATCTTTTTTTCTTATAAATAAATTACATTACTTATATTGAAAAATAAAGAAAAATACAAAAACCATTAGATAGATAGATAGGCATCTATTATCTTGTTACTTTACTTAATACATTGGTGATGTATTAGTTTTAAATTAGAAATCACTGAATTTTAAAGTATTTCAAAATTTTTAAATAAGGAAGAGCAGTTTACTGTAAAAACTTAATACGTATAAAAGTATCTTTTTTCTTAAAGTGATATAGCCAGTACGAGTTTTTAAGGTACCTATTTGCTTTTAAAAAAACTAAAGTAAATAAAGCCCCTGTCTTACGTATCTGTGCTAAATATAATAACCTTCAGAAATCGATACCAAGCATTGACATTTTTCACGATTCACCCTCTGTTTTTAGACGTAGGCTATTAGATTACTTTAAAAAAAACATAATAATTTAAATTAACGTAGTAATTAGTTTAACTTACTTTTACAGTGAACGCTATGTACACTTGTTATAGATATACATATCAGGTACTTAATTTATATTACTAATAAGATTATCAGAAATGTTTTATATGTGTATTGTTAGTGTGCTTTATAAATAAAATAAAAATAAAAAATAAAATAAAAAAATAAAGGCTTGAGTAATTCGTCAAAATTAAGCTTAATTTTTCATACAGTAAAATGATACTAATACCTAGTATAGTTTAAGTGATCTGTGCTAATACTAATATTTAACTATAATAAAAGAAAGTTTGGAAACATTTCGAACAGAGAAATTGTAGAATCCCCTTCTTACAATAGTAATCCCGAAAGTAGACGGTAATGTGGTGGTACATACAGGATGTTCATTAACTTGAAGTGTTGCTAACCAGTATTTGTAATTCATAAAAATACTTTTAAGATACTCCGTATAGTTGTGCTCGAGCTAAACGCACAAGGCATATTAAAACAAAGGCTCTATAACACTTTGTAATATAATTTTATATAACACTAGTAGCTCACCCTCGCTTCACTCGGTTTCACCTCTAGACAAACAAAAACAAATATATCCCACGGGAACCGTAAATTTTTTCGGGATAAAAAGTAACCTATTTATTATTCTGATGTATGGACTATATTACTGTAAAGTTTCATTAAAATACAATTAGTAGTTTTCGTGTACTAAGCTGTATAAGTTATAGATTTTTAACTATCCCACGGGAACTCTTCAATTTTCCGGAATGAAAGTATCTAAAATGTTGACCGGGGATATAAGGTACTTCCATGCAAAATTTCGTTTTAATCGGTCTAACAGTTTCGGAGATTAGCCCGTACAAACAGACAGACAGAGAAAAAAAAATCTGGATTTGTCCTATTTCTTTTCTTACATTCCCCTGACTCGGTTAATAGCATTTTATTTCTATATACAGTCATTCGATCTCTACAGTTTTATTATATGTATAGATTTTTACCGATTTTTTGACAGGACTTTTACTAGCAGATAGCTGAAAAAGTATTAGGGTTCCGTGCAAAAAATTAAAACCCATGAAATAGTGAATCCAAAAATCCGAGCATCTAAAGATGAGAGAGAGTTGTGACTTACGGGATGAAATCTTTAGCAATTTTTGTTCTGTTACGCCAAAGAACTCACACACACACACACACACACACATTTTTTAAGTAATTAAATAAAAAAATAGTCATTTTTATGATAAACATTTAAAATATATATATGTATATGATTTAAAGGTTATTATTATAAAAAGAATATAATATCTCCATTTTTATTTGCTTTATCAAACAGCTGTATATAGAAAGATGCATCGATGCATCGACCGAGGGCGAGCGCCCACTGCAAGCGCCTTAATCAAACCGAGCAATTTATGATCGTTGCAACACGCCTGCTGGGTTATTCTAAAAGTTTTGAATATTTTTGTTAGCTTAGTTTTAGCAATACATAACTTTTGTTTCATATCGACGTAGTAAAAATATAATTTATAGCCCGATATATTTAAACAAAACTTAATTTATCACCATTTTAAGCGTATGTGAGTGCGCGAAAACACAGAAAAGAGTTCCAAAATTTGAAAAATCTTTAAAATTATGAACAATATTCCATGTACAATCTCGTTGCCTACTCACATATCATTAATATGACTTGCCTTTCATTAAGACTTCAGTGCATTTTTTAATTTTAAGTAACGGTCAAAAATTGCATCACTGTCGTAGAATGACGCATCATAAACGTATTGGATCTTAACTTAAAGGGCGGCGCCCCTATAGAAAGTGCTTACATTTAGACTTACACTTGCGGGCTATCGATGCATACGGATCTTATACTCGTGTTGCTCTTTTCTTCTTTTAAGTTTTATATTTTCTTAAAAAAAAAAGAAGTTAAAAACATAAAACCACAAATTGATATTCATTGAGAGTTTGTAAATATAAAGATGTTTAAACAAACACTATAAAATAATTAAGATATATTTTTATATTAAAAAAAACGTCAATATTAAAGGTATAATATACGAGTAAAATTGTAGCTTTGCTTTTCTTCCACTTTCTTAATTAAGCTTGTTGAGTAACATCAAACTTCGCAGTTTTATCTTTTCGAGACATATAAACCAGGTAATATAAGTAAATGAATAATACTGAAAATGTTTTCTACACTGGAACATATTGATTAATAACCCGTATATTTATTCACATAAAATATCACTGAATTTATAGTAGTATTGTTGGAAATTAAAAAAAGCTTAAATATGATTTTTATTTAGACTATTATCTATTTGTACGAAAAAAGCTCCATTTGAATCCGTAAAGCCATTCTCGAGCTATGCTCGATTAAATGGACAAAATCACTGAATATTATTGATTTGGTTTCTGTAGCTCTTGTCATGAACATGTAATAAATAAATCTCGTAAAATTAATGTATATATAAAATTTAGCAAGTTCAATATGTATAACCAGTTCCAATCTTATAATATAAAAATGAATCGCTGAATGTGTTGGTAAGCGCAAATCTCGAGAGCAGCTGAACCGATTTCGCTAATTCTTTTTTTAGAATATTCCTTGAAGTACGAAGTTGGTTCTTACGGAGAGAAAAATTAAAAAAAATCCTGAAAAAGTCTAAAAACAACACTTTTCTATACTCCCATACAAAAGATTCGTGATAATACTTAAAAGTCAATTTGAACTTTAATACCATACCATAAAGTTTAAGTGTTAGTGGAGAGGTTCCGGGGACGCAAAACAATTCTGTGACGTTAGTATCGTATCAATATTAATGTCGATATTTGTCAATATTATTGACAAAAAAAAAATATATGGCTAACGCTGGCTAATAACTATTTATATCTATTTAAAAGGTACCTAGCGACAAACCCGAGCGAAGCGAGGGTGAGCCGCTAGTTTCTAAATAAATCTTTTTATTATAGTTATAATTGCTGCTTTTTGTTTATGATATGCTCATTCTTTTTATGTTGTGCTATACATGATTTAAGTGTTGTTCATCACAAAGTATCAAAGGGGCTGAAGTGTTAGAATTTGTATCCATTAGGACATGCAAAGCGCAAGTCATTTAGGGTAGAATACTCGTAGAAGGATGCACGCAGTAATTTATACAGGCGACGATGGATGTAATAGACACATAGTGAGTCTATGATCAGTGGTAGGTGTATTACTCATATTTTAGAAAAATATACTTATTTTAGTACCTAATTTATTGTAAAAAATAATAACAATATTACAAAAAAAATAATCAAGCCAAGAATCAGCGATTAGATACTATAGGATACTTTTAGAAATGGATAATTGTAAATTATTCTTTATTATGTTGTCGCAATTCGTTTATGTTATATTCGTCTTTAACTGCATGTTGTTAATTCTTGTAGGGGCTGAATTTCAAAAATCATTCCTTCGCACTTGCCTCTGTTGTAGCGCGCTGAATCTCCAAGCTTAAATGGCAATGGGCGGGGCACATCGTCCGTAGACACGACATCGCTCATCTGATGACTGTTGGGGACGTAGACTTTTCAGTTTTCGAGGACCGGAAGTCGAACCGTGAGCAGGCATCCCACAAGGTGAACTGACGGTAGATATATGGTGGCACAAGACTTCCAGTTATCATGGATGGCTTATGGCATGCAGTGCATGTCTTTTGACTGAGAACGAGCAGTAGTAGCAAAAGATATTTTTCTTTTAAACTTTAAAATTGACTAATATTTTCCATCCTTTATTTATGCTCCTCGATGAATTAATGTCAATGTCAAAAAAACATTTTTAATTTACCTTTTATTGAGATTATAAAATTAAAGAAAGAAAATTGCCGATATTATTAACATTATATTATTAAAATTATTTTTGTATTGTATTTTAGTATTATGATTAGATATATTAGCGGCTTACACTCGCTCCGCTCGAGTTCGTCTCTAGGTACGTTTTAACGGTTGTTATATCTAGATTTCTCAAAGATGAGATATTTTCTCGCACTAAAAAGTATCTTAAATGTTGACTCGGACAACCAGCTATCACCATACCAAATTTCATCAAAATCTGTCCAGTACTTTTTTCATGATGCGTTCCCAAACAGGCAGACAGAAATTCTAAAAACTATAGATGTCTGCATCGATAATAATGACTATTTCAATAAGATTTTCCAAAAAATATTTAATGTACAGATTCGACTCAGAATTTTATTATATGTATAGGTTATATAGTTATATGTATAGGTTATATATATAGGTTATATGTATAGGTTATATATTATAGTTTCCATTAATAATATAAATTATTTAGGCCGAATAATAAACATTGATCCTTCACAAATGAAGTTTACATAAATTATGTAATATACTAGTCGTTTGGATTCTTGAGTTTTACTTTTATCAGCACTAAAGAAGTTATCGAAAGAGATCAAAGAGGTAGTTCCCTGCACTTTAGACGTCAATTCAAGTTAACTGACTCTACGTGACTGAGGCTCTTGGAAAAACGTGCTACAATATAAACTATGGCATATCGGTAAAAGAAAAGTTGTAACAAAAATTGACATAAATACTGCTTATATACTATTTTTTAATTATATATATATATATATATATATATATGTTAAAACATTTTTATATTTTTTTCTACGCCCTATTATTTATTAGCCAGTAAGTTAAATGATCGTTTTGATGTAATACTTAACGTAATAGGGATAATTTTTTTCAGAATCAAATCTATTTACTTCGTGCTTACTAAATAAATATTAAAAAATAATACACATTTATAAAGTTCAATTTCAGTCCATACGTAACATGTCCAATAAGTATAAAATAAGCAGACGAGAAATTTTGGAGCCTATAATAAATTTCCTCGAGCCGTATACACATAATAGAGAAATGTGATAATGTGTTACATTTACCAGCGGGATGTTCACTCAATCCTTTGCTTTATTATTAAATATTCAATGTTATTAGCATATTTATCGAAATTGTAAGTATAATTTATGCATTAATAACAGTTATTTAAGCTCGTTTTATTTCCATTACCGTAATAGAAAACCTTAATATAAATAATTTGTATATAGTCAAAGTATATAGCGATATTAATGTATAAGATGACTAAACTAATCTCATCACACATGCTAGCTTAACTTAAAGCTTAACATTAATAGATTTCAGTCAAAACATAAACATCCATAAGATATCTAAATTAGACCTCTATAGTCTTATTTTTGTTATGGTGTCTGCAGCTGTCGCTTGTTTAGATGATGCTTATTAAATTGATAAGTAACACATACGACGTAAAGAAGTACGAAATCATAGGAACTTTCCTTTAAGCTTTTCGATTTCTACAATTATTATGAGAGCACTAGATAATCTTGTAAAACGTTTCATTTGTGTACAAAAATACAAAATGTAATATGCCTAAGTATAAGCCACGATTACGTCTGGTAGGAGATAAATTGAAAAAAATAAACACATTTGCGAACTTTTAATAGCTGAAAACGAAACCGTTTAAAGAATGAAACTACAGAGTAGTTCGACAGAGGCGTTAAATAGGTTAATAGACCTATAAAGTCAGTTAGACTTTCAAGACAGGAGGTAACTGCAAGTGCGCATCCGGAGAGCGGCAAGGGGGTGGAGGCTGCTTATTTTCCCGACCGGCGGCAGTGCGTCGCGCGCGCCCACCGCGTCACAAGGCGACCCCGCGTCTAAACCAGCCCCTGTTTGTATACTGTGTATGCCAAGCTTTAAATTGCTACGCGGTAATAACGTACGTAATCGAGTGAACTGTGTACTGTGAAATAGTGTTAGTGCAAGCTCTAAACCATAATTGGATGTTTGCTAAATTTTATAAGGTTTTATATATGTTACAAAATGTATTTATCAGATTTGTTGGAATAGCGTACGGAGGCGGGAATATTTATGTGTCATATTTATTTAACAGTTTTCCGGCTTTCCGTTTCATCCGAAGAGGCCGAATTTTTTATAGTTTGTTTTATGATATTGTTCTATTTATGTTATATTTTATTTTTATTATATATTATTTATAATTGTATTTCTGCAATAAGATATTGCTGATTTCTTAGAAAAAACATTGAAGATATAGTTGAAGCATAACTCGTACTCACTTGCCGTAAACAAAGTTATCTTAATTAACATTACTGTTAAATTTTCCTAATGAAGAGCCAACATACTAGTAAAAATACCAAGTAGATTTATTTATTCTATTAATATAGCCTTAACCTTGATTCGCGTAATATCGGATTCCCACGAAAAGATACTATAAAAAAAGTTGAATGTGACTTTTTATGAGTCATCGTGAAAGTTATATTATTCATGCCATTTTATTGTCATTACCTAGTATTTTACTAATATTCGGTGGTTACCGGTAAGTCTAGCGTGTGCCGCGCTCGGCGTCAAGCTCTTATCTTGTTATGATCCATATCATTTCATAAAGGCAAGTAGGTTTTAATTTTAAAACACGAATTATAAATTAATTATTTTTACATAAATACGTTTTTATGAATATGATTAACAAAAACAATACATATTCGTGTAAATATTTGATTAATATGATATCTTAATTAAAAACACTCTCTCACCTTATATTTTGGTAAAATATATGTTATTTTACAAATGGTTATTTCGAATTAATTATTTTGTGTAATAATTTAAGAAAATTACGCGAATACGCACTGTAATCCAAATAATATTCAGCAATTGTAACGATCGAATTACCACGTGTACGCCATGCCGCAACTCATACACTCCCTTCAGCCAGTTATCCATTTAAATAAACACTGTTATGTGTTAATGAATTAATTTGTTTTGCATATTATATATGAAAATTTACTGTGACTTATTTGATATTCTCAAGTGAAAATTGCGGGATGAGTCAGTGTAGAATTATTGGATGCAGACGTGACCGAGCCGCTGTGAACGGAATAACAATACGCGACAATATTTGCCCTCCTGAAAAATATATTTGGTACATGCATGTTCTCGTTACTGGCTAAATCCGCTTATATGGTTTGTTTGATGAATATATACGTTTGAAAGTTTTTTATGCTGACTCAATAACACACATACAATGAAACAGTAAAAGTATAGATACAGTAATACTGTAACGGGGTCAGAACTGTAGAATAAATACATTTTAAAACTATCTAAGTGCATAATTTTTTAAGAATAAAGATTCTAATCCATCTGTAGATTTGGTTTGAAGAAGAAATTCTTAATTAATTTGCGCGTGTTTTATTT
Organism: Brenthis hecate; assembly: GCA_951806755.1. Taxonomy (NCBI): domain Eukaryota; kingdom Metazoa; phylum Arthropoda; class Insecta; order Lepidoptera; family Nymphalidae; genus Brenthis; species Brenthis hecate. The sequence continues at coordinate 2,306,859 of OX638264.1, forward strand.
TAATCGGTTAAGCAGTTCTATCTTTTCGTTTTTATATTAATATTATACTTAGTAATTGAAGACTAAATATAAATAATGTACAGGCATTTCTATTTACTAATTATACCTATATCAATACTAATATTATAAATGTGAAAGTGTGTTTGTTTGTTTGTTTGTTTGTTTGTTTGTTTGTTTGTTTGTTTGTTTGTTTGTTTGTTTGTTTGTTTGTTTGTTTGTTTGTTTGTTTGTTTGTTTGTTTGTCCTTTTTTCACGTCGAAACAGATTGGCGTGATTTTTTTTAATTGGAGATAGTTGGAGGGCTGGAGAATGACATAGGCTACTTTTTACCGCGGAGATTATCTAATTCCTACGGGAATACACGTTATAATACAATAGAAAAAAATATTTATGATCAGTATTACTTAAAACTTGATATTAATGCTATTCAATAAAATTAAATAAATACGTTTTTAGTATTTTTCGAAATTCATCCTATAAGAGGGTAAAATAGGGGATGAAAGTTTATGTGAAACTACCTTTTTAGAGATTTTTTTTGTAGTTTTAGTACGAACGAAGCAGCGGGTCCTGTTAGTTACATACTCGTATAATAAGGTGATGATAGGTAAGATAAGGTGTAACGATAACCGTATGTCGCATTGTCGATTACGTGCCGGCAAATATTATCTTTCACCAGTGAACACGGATCGTTTGCTACAAAATACAAAATATATTGATTATATCGATGTTATTATTTGTATGGCAAAGCTATATTGGTTAGTTTGAGCCCTAAATATAACATGAAAGTAGACAATAAAATGATTGATGACATGATTTAATAAATTCGTAAATATATAAAGTTATAATGACACTTAGTAACTTTTTATAACAGAATAATATCCCATGGGACACTGTTAAACTACCGACATAAAAACTAGCCAGTCACTATCCACTATATGTATGCAAAATATGTCCATTGCTGTATGATAAATAAACAAACATACTTTTCTATTTATAAGTGAGCAGTCTTTATAACCAAAGTTGAGTGAGTAGCTTCCGTTAAAAATACTAATCCGTTATAAATCGGTATAAGAATCACGTAAGGCGAAAATAAGATGATTCTTATCGGTAAATACTTTTTCTCGACGTTTGCTGCGTTGCGTCGGCATCAAATAGAAAACACAAAGCATATTCTGTTGTACAGCTATTTCAACCAATCATGTTTGTTTGCTTTACAATAGCGTTGAATAGAAGATAGGAATGGAAAATGTAATTGCATTAAGTTTTCTTTTGTTCGTCTTAATCGAAGACTGGTATTTCCGTTCATTTACTAAGCTCCCAGTGAGATGTTCATAGCCGGTATATTTCCGTTGCAATAATTCTTTCTGTGCAACGACTTGTATTCTCCCAACAATCTTTTATGATGGTAAATGAGGAATATCTTGTTTCTGACGTTTCATAATAGTTTTTGTTTTCATTTCAGTTTGTTCTCCATGAGGAAGTTGAGAATATTTTTAGAATTTAATTAAAATCAAATGGGATAATGTTATGACTAATAATTAATAAATCATGTAATTTAGAAATCATTTGAGAAAAAATTAAGTATTACAGTATTAATATATATTAACTATAGTGATAATAATAATAATGTTTAAAATTATTAATTTATCTATGAAGTCATGATCAAAATGTCAAATTGTCAAAAGGAGATCAATATAAACTAAGTAAAAAATCTTCTTCAAACTCTTCTAAAATCAACCTGAATATAGTATTCAAATAAAATATTGGCAAATGGTTATTTATTAGTTGATACCGTTGTAAATTAGGAAATGAAATATGTCTCCTGGACTAAAGGTTTTGATAGCGCTTAATAAACAAACACAACAAATCTCATCGTGACAACGAAACAAAAACAAGTGTCAGGTTACGATCGGGGGAGGCTACATTTGTTTTTGATTAAACAAATTGTCCACACAGTTTATAGCTCCCCAGCGCACGCTCCCACTCATCTCATCTGTAACTTTTATTATTTACTTTGATAAGAAACGTGAGCGTATAATAACAGACGAAAAAAATATACATACTTAAAGGCTAAGTAACTATAGGGCACAGTGGGTTGTTTAATTGTCGCTGGTTATGTGGTCGATGATGTGGGTTTGATGTTTTATATACGTTTCTTCCAACGGTGTAATTCGTAAGGCGTCTTTGCATTCCCTCGTACAATACTATTACTGTATACAGCACTATTGAAAAAGAAGAGCTCGAATAGATTTCTTTCCTTTTTTTGTAAATTGCAAGCCAAATATTTCGAAATAAAACCCTATATCATATTAAAGTGGACGTATGTATAGGTATAAAATTTTACTGTACTTTGCATACAAAACCAATGCGTCAATTTTTTTTTTAGTTCCAACTCTTTTACTAGGTTTTTTGTCAGTCGTTTGAGTCCTTTAAAATTTTAAAGCTCGGTAGAGCTAAAAGGGGCTACTAAGAAGGTCTAGCAAAACATGAGTGATTGATGTATCTTTTATGGTAGCCCATTTTTTTGCAAACTTCATATTTTTTAGATAGTTATCATACCTTGCCCATTATATATTTATAATAATATGTACACCATAGTACTCGAATTGCTAATACATTTTTTTCTTCAGTCCTTATTCGTAACTAAGTGTTTAAATATATAAATTATTATTAGTCGTTTGACGTAGTGTAATGACCTGAAACTCTGATGTACTTGGAGGACGTGGAATCGTCTCCATTTGAGGGAAATGTTTGTGTGTTCTGTACTCATTTAGGAGGGCTGTTGAGAATTTAGTATCGATTTACACAAATCGTAACAATTCGAATGAGTTGGATTTTACGAAATTGAAAAGAAAGACAACAATTCGTTAATATAATTGTTACGTGCCTGTCCTTTCGGTTAATGCTGGATTTGACAATAAAAATAAAGGTATCGGTTAAATGGTTCGCAAAAGGACAGTCTGGGTCCCTCTGAACTTCGCTCCAAAATTGCCTTCGCACCTGACAGGCATACGGAAAATATAAAAAGACGTATTTTGCTATAGATCGTTATTTTTATTTTTTTTCATTTAACAGAGTTCAAGCTAATTTTTTCTGCTTATAATTTGTTATGTATGTATTTTTTTCCAAAATGTTTTAATTTAGTGCTATCTACAGAGGCATAGCTAAGATATTAAAACTGTATAAAATGTTACAATCAAAATAGAAATAACTGATAATAATACTTTTAAGGTTCGATAAAAAATATTAGAAGAATACATATGCAGCACTAAACACTGTTTTAGTTATGTACAAAAAATATTTAAACGTGTAAGATTTTATAATTATAAAGAAACTAGCAGAGCCCGCGGCTTCGCTCGCGCTAAAACTACAAAAAAATCTCTAAAAATGTAGTTTCATACAAACTTTGATCTCCTATTTTACCCCTTCATAGGATGAATTTCGAAAAATTCTAAAACACGTATTTATTTAATTTTATTGAAGAGCTTTAATACTAAGTTTCAAGTAATTCTGTTCATAAATATTTTTTTGGATTGTATTATACCTAACGTATTTTATGGTGGGAATTAGATTAATCTCCCGCTGTAAAAAGTAGCCTATGTCACTCTCCACCCCTCCAACTATCTCCATACAAAAAATCACGCCAATCCGTCACTCCGTTTACCGACGTGAAAGAAGGACAAGCAAACAAACAAACACATTTTCACATTTATAATATTAAGTATGGATAACTGAATGACACAATGATTTTTTTTATAATATAAAATTTGATATAGCTAACGTTTAGTTATTAATAAAGTTCATTTTCAAAACAAATAATAAGCGTTGCACCTATTGAGTTTGGTTATTTGTTTTGTTTTTGGTTAACTTTGAAAAGTGTATTTCTAAGGGAAGTTTTTAGTAGGTACATAAAATAACTGAGCTGTTGCAGTTTCCAAAGACGAAGTTGCCGATGGTGTACTTCATACAAACCCTGTCCAAGCCCTGCAATAATGGTTATACCACAGATTATATAACAGTAACTTCATAGGTTTTACATGAAGTAAGGATGTATATTATATAGCTACTGCATTTAGCTTTACATGTGTGTATTTCCATTTTATCATAATCGCTAAACGTGACTTTCTCTTTATATGAGACTGCATTTCTTTTTTGGCTTAGTTGACCGATTGAAAATACACGTAGCCACATTTTTAATTCAATTATTACCTGTACATTTAATATCTTATACCCGTCTAGCTTTATTTTAGACAAGCATAATTTGTCAGATATCCTTTAAAACCAAATCAAGTCCATTTAATATGAAAATTATAATATTAAAAATAGCTTATTATTACAAACCAAATAGTTAAAAATATATAAAAAAATATATATACATACATTGATGAGTTTAAGCAAGCCAACTTAATATTATGTCAAACATTTTACTCATATTTGTAAACTTAATTATTGTTTCAGAAAATACTCATTAGTACAATTTGGATATGAGAAAAGTGAAATATTATTTACCCTTAAAGTTCTCAATTACTTAGGTAGAACCAATTAAGAACGATTTACAATGCTTCTATAAAAACCACCTTCCTGCGTAAACGTGAAGTTAACTAGACCTGAATGAGAAGGGGAAAGGAATAGAGTTTTCTTTGAAATTTATTACATTTTTGTAAGTTTTTTGTATTCAGGGACGCATCGCAAAGTCATCAAGATTTTTTAGTCACAATATATTATCGATAATAATTTTAAGTACATATATATATATATATATATATATATATATATTTTTAGTTTTGTAGGAGATCTTTCCAATTATTGTAATTTTGTTTATAACATCTTTGGTGAGATAAATAAATAAAACATTTACTCATTTATTAACCTAAGTTTCAAAAACTAAACTTTATAAAACCCTTAGTTGTTGAGAAAATTTTATTTCATTATTCAGTATTTATTCAACTTTGAAATGAATACTATTTGCTTTCAACAAAAACCAGGCTTATACACTACCCTAGTCTTTGAAATTCCCTAATATTATGACATAAAACATAATCTAAGACTTAAAATTCTCTATAGCTAGGTAGCACGAGCATTGCGAAACACTTCGTCATGTAGTCGCGTGAGGAGGTGGCATTAGACGGAAAATGTCGTGGAACTCGTACAACCCTTTGGTGTTATTTATTGAGAGCAGCCGGCTCTAAGCTACCTTAAACATTATAGATATGTTATAAGATATATGGAACGTAAATATTGTATCGGTCGTGAACATATGGAACACGGGAACAAAATAGTACATCAATGTATTTCAGCGTTCTTGTTTGCTAGTAGAATACTACTAGCATTAACTAAAAAAACTAACTTATGTCAGTTTTGTCATATGTAGGTATATTTTTCCTTATAACCTTTTTAAAATATACATTATAAATCAGTACTTGGGCCACCGAGCTTCGCTCGGAGTTTTTGGTCGAAAGTACAATTTTATTTAGAAAAAAAAAACTAAAAACTTCAATAAATACAAAAAAAAAAAATGAATTTTACCTTTGTATCCGACCAGGATTCGAACCCGGACACCTATGATTGTCAATCTTGCGCCTTGGCAGCTTGACCATGATGCGAGCGTGCGAAATTATCGACCATATTTTGCTTGGAATAATGCAAAAGAAAACTGCATGAAAACTCGAAAACACCCGTTTTCTCAGACATAAGACTAATCTAGATCGATTCATCGCCCCCGAAACACCCTGCATGCTAAATTCAGATTATATATATAAGATAACATCTCCCTAGCTTTCTCCTTGTTCCACTATTGTAGGACTATCATATTTTTCTTGTTTATATTTAAACTAGCGACTCACCTTCGCTTCGTCCGGGTTCGTCCCTAGGTACGTTTTAACGGTTAGTATGAAACACAAATCTTTGAACTTCTCATTTTTTCTGTACTATAATATGCGTGTACTATACATATAAACTTTTCTCTTGAATCACTCTATCTTTTGCTGAAAACTGCATTAAAATCCGTTGAGTAGTTTAAAAGAACTAAGCGAACAGACAGCGGAAGAGACTTCATTTTATACTATGTAAAGGTAATTGTATATCGAAGAAGCATTGAGAGTAGAAAGTCATGCTTTACTTTTCAAGTTTTAGCGTAAAATTATTAATAAATAAGCAGAACCTCTTAAATTGCAATCGTTCTACAATTTATTACTGAAATATTGCTCATAATATTTCTAAAGATGAAGTTTTTGAAATTCTTTTAACCTCTTTAAGTGGGTATAAAAGAGTAATAAAATGTTAATTGGCGTATCGTACCATGGGTTTTAGTTTGACAAAAAATACATAAATAGTATACCTACATAAAAGTATTATTTTATTGCTACCAACAATTTGTGCCTTTTTAAGTAAATATTTGAATAGTTATTACATACGTATATATTGTCGACTTACCCTCGATTCGCCCTGTCGCTATCTGTGCCCTAAATTTCATTAAAATCCGTTCAGCCGTTTTAACATGAAGGAGTAACAAAAATACACATAAACACATACATATTTTTGCATTTATAATAGTAGATAATGTAAAGAGACATCTAATTAGATAATACCTAAAATGAAATTGAAGTTACTTGTAAACAGCAAGAAAGAAGATTCGGTACAGTAAATACGTTTGCAGTGGCGATGGCGAGATATCGATTTACCATCAAGAAGCGACCCGTTAATTTTTAATGACAACCCAACTCCCTAATTCCCTGTGATTATATCTACATTATCGGGAAAAGACAATATTTGTCATCAGAATTTCTTATCGTTAGTTAATTATTCGAAATGTTTTAATATCTGACTTAAATATCTTTTTTACTTAATTTCAAAGGATATTTATTCTGATGGATAAACTTTACCGTTCGTAAACTTTCTTAATATAATATGACTTTTAGAAAGTGTTTTGTTTGTTTGTTTGTTGCTTTTAATAATTATTGTTTAAGTAAATTATTCAGTTTCTACTAAAGGTCATATATGTTTTGATAGAGCCTTTACAGTGTAGGGTTTAGGGATTATTCATGACTTTCGATTTGGCGGACATCGGTCAGACTGATCAGGGTTAATGTCCGTTGAGTTATTGCTGGGATTATTACACCTTAGGACCCTAACTTAGGAATTAAGCAATAACATTTTCATTTTGACGTTAATTCTGTTAACAGTGTAGCTTTTTTTATATGAAGCAATTTTCCTGTTTTAGAAAAATCGGAAAAAGTATTTCATTTTTTGCTGCTTTTTTTAGGGTTGCGTACCCGAATGGTGCAATAGAACCCTATTACTAAGCCTCCGCTGACCATCCGTCCATCCGTCTGTCTGTCAGAGGGCTGTATCTCATGAACCGTAATACGTAGAGTTGAAGTTTTCACAGAGTATGGGGTTTATTGTCGATATAACAACAAATAATAAAAATAAATAAAAATAGATGTAGAAAAATATTTTTTTAACATTCTTAATCGCGCATCCAAGTTAACAGGTTAAATACCTACCTACTACATATATAGAGTAAAAGTCATACTAATAAAAAGTACATGTTCGATGGTACGGAACCCTTCGTGTGCGAATTGGACTCGCACTTGACCGGTTTTTTAAATATTACTTTTGCTTAGTTTTATAATCAAACATTTTTATAAACTCTGTCTAAGAGGAAATTCGACGTAAACGTTAAAAGATTATTTTCGATATAAAATTGAGAGATCACTCATGTATGTTGTGTACTCGTTGCCTGCTTGTAACATTAAGAAAAAAACGAAATATATAACCTCATACATAAAGTCTTTAATTTCGCAATATGTCTTTATCTAGACAAGACAATTTTTATAGTCACCTTTATCACATGTGAATGTAAAAAAAAATTTGGGTGTTAAGCAAAAATTGAATAAACAAAAAAAAAACATAAGCACTATGACGGGCTACGCTTAGTTTTGAGGTACTTTGCCGAAACTTTATAGTTTAAATGATAAATTGTGGTGATACAAAGGCTATATAAATATCCTTAAATTTGTTTGTGCTTTTTCTTCTAGTTTGAACTCTAATATCCTTAGTCAGCTCTCCATACATCTTTTTTAATTCTTCATCTTTATTTTTTTATTCTATTTATAATCTTATTAAAGCTATACTCGTATTATAATCGAAACCTGCCGTAATAAAGATATCTTATATTTACTTCCGACTTAAATAAATTTTTTAGCCCAAAAAATACTCTTTTCACTACATTTAAATATCCAAAATATTATATCAGCATTTACATGTTTAAAGCTTAAATAAATTTATAATACATTGTGTTATATAATATCGAAATATTTATTACTATGATTACCTTACTGCATACACCCTCCCAAAAGCAAGGGGAGTTCTATCGGTATATGACCCTATTTCCTATGGAAACCTTAAACATCGGAGAGCTTTGTATCATATAGTTTTATCGCAATCCAAACCTCCATTACGAAAATTGTGTTATCCCTAACAGGTTAAAAGTTTTTCGTAGTCCGTACACTATGATAATTTACGGACTGACGAGCGCCGGTCAGCCGGATCAGGGTTAATACCTGTTGAGTTACTGTCCATATTGTATATCGATTCGATGATGGTTCATAACTAAAATATGTAAATACTAAATAGTGACAACATTTTTTAACTTAACGTAAAAGATATTAGCGTTAATGTATATAATGTATAGATACGATTTTTTTTAGATTATTTTCTACTTTTTTCTTGTCTATTTTGCTTATTATTCTATGGAACGGTTGAACTATTTTCACTTAGAAATGCAAAGTAGTTTACTTTTTTTTCCTGGACACACTTCTTGTATTTCCGTGGATCTGGGTTCTTGGGACCCTGGGTTCAAGTCCCGAGTAGGGCTAAGTTTAGTTATTAAGTTTTTGCTGTTAAGGAAGTCCCAGTAACAGCCCGGAGTCGGGAAGTTAGCGGTGTTTTACTCACATGCCTCACTCACGTCACGGAGAGCACGTAAAGCCTGTGCCTTAAGTTTCACCGGTCGTGTCCAATTATCGTTTCATCAGAATAGATAGTGCGCTAGTGTCTACGCGTGCCGCGTACATTGTGCACTGTAATACATATATAATATAAAAATAATGTTTCAATTTTTTTAAGATGACATTAAAAATTAAAAATAATAAATTATAAATTAAAAAAAACCCTACGCAAATTAATTGTCATTTAAAGATTACACTGGAATGCGTGAAGCACTTAATCGAGTATTCATACGCCAAAATGCCTTACATCATTTTGAAAAAAAGCTGATACTCTTACACTGCTGGACCGATATTAACCAAACATAGCTATTAGCAGAACCACCGCAGGAAACTGGCTTTCAAATAAAGAATACCGCATCGACATCGGTCCATCCGTTTGAGAGCTACAGTGCCACAGACAGACACACACACACACACAGAGACAGACAGACATCGACGTCAAACTTATAACACCCCTCTTTTTGCGTCGGAGGTTAAAAAAAATAAAATCGGTTGACAAATAGAGGAAAAAAAAACTTACAAAAATAAAGAAAAAACCCGACTGTCTAAAAAAAAACTATAAAGATGAGAACAAATTGACGAAGTAACATGGTATAGGTATAATATAGTCGGAGACACACATACACGTAGCAAGACTCGCAGCTAATATAAAACATGTATTTTTTTTAATACACACAAATTGGCATTTATTTATTGAGGTAGATATATGTGTACATAGATGACAGTTTGCAATTATTTGCGTATAAAAAACATACATACAGACAGACCTCCTCCCTTTTGGAAGTCGGTAAAAAATCTAAAAGAATATATGGGAATGACATAGTATAATTCTCTCTGACGTAATGCTTACATCATTTGCTTTTCTATAGACACACGTATTATAAATCTATTGTGAAGTATAAATGATTGTAGGATATCGTCTTGTCTCACAAGTATTTCATTTTCAATTATTAACGTAATCTTTTTATGCAAAATGGCGAAGGATAGTCTTTTCATAAAATACTTATTTATTTTAAGTTTATTTAAGTTCTGAGTCAATTTATTATTCGCTGTCACTAAGAAAGCAATTTGCTTTAGGGGTTGGACTTCGGTGCTTGAGCAACACTATCCATCTTGTTGAAGTCGGATGTCGAACGGCACGTTTAGACAAATTATCATATATTTTTTTCTTTTCTGTAAAAAAAATGAACTCCTATATTACAACGCCATTTTATTTTCTAATATAAATCTTGAAGATTGGTTATAAATAACTTAGATGTGTGAATCCATAGAACAAAATTATATTATATTGTTTTGAAACAAGCAAAAATATTGATTTTATCTAACATATCTAAAAAGAAACGAATACTTTACACTTCTAAATCTAGTCTTGTTTAAAACATTAGCTTATTCATTGTTAGTATCCTAAAAACCTATAGAAAATATTTGAATATTCCTTTATTATTTAATATTGTACTTAATGGTTAATCTCATTAGGCAATATTTTCATTATTTCCTCCGAAACGCTTTCCCCAAGTTATTATCTCCTAATTTAATCAAAATCTGCTTACAGCTGGCAATTTTCCAGACAATTTTCCACATCGAATTTGTTATCCACTTAAATAGGCTTATTTTGTAATTGGTATAAAATCGATATTAGTATTGCAAAATTTTTGAAATTTCAATTAATTATTAGTTTTGTTTGTATAAAAGAGAGTTCTTATGTACGGATATGTTCAAAATACACTACTCCTATCAACATATAATTACTATAGTAATATAAAACTGAAGAAATTGTTTGTTTTTTGTTTGTTTGTTTAAACGTGCTAATCTCAGAAACTACATGTGTAATGTATAGACATAGACAATTTTCCTATTTCTTTTTTTAGCTCAGTATAGTCGTGTGTACTTGAAAACACTGAACGCTTCACGCATAAAACACTTAGATGGTTTCATTTAAGCTATATAGATTTATAGCAAGCTGATATATGACTCATTCTACTACTTTTCACTTATTCACGATTCTAAAATATTATAATTATAACTTCATACAAATGTATTAAATTATTTAACACCTCCAGGTAAATTTCTAAGAAAAAATTTTTTCTAAGAAATCTATTGTTAACTGACACGCCGGCGTGTCCGCGGTCGTGGAGGGATTAATATAAACTATTCACTTGTAGGTACAAGTCGGGAAAATTTTTTGCTAAGATCGGCACACTTACTACGTATTGCCACTGCAACGGACGGTTTCTAGGCTATCTATACATATAATAAAATTGTAACTAAGCCGAATCTGTACATTAAATATTTTTTGGAAAATCTTATGAAATAGACATTATTATCGATACAGAGGCCGAATCAATAGTTTTTAGAATTTTTGTCTATCTGTCTGTCTGTTACCACATCACGGAAAAAACACTGGAGGGATTTTGATGAAATTTGGTATGGTGATAGCTGGTTATCCGGGTCAACATATAGGATAGTTTTTACCGCGGGAAACTTAAGAAATTGGTTTTTGGTCACCTGAATGCAGGCGGAGCCGCGGGCAAAGTGTTATATAATTCAATAACTCTTTCTAAATAAACATCACACCAAATGTCGCAGTCGTAATTAATCCTACCAAACCCCATCACAAATTTTAATAATAAAATGAGGCGACACTATTAATTAATTCTACACGGCTGATTTCTATTCGCTTATTGCGATAAAGTTCTATCTGAGTATAAAACCGCCCTATCGTAGTACTTTTTCCGTTTACATGCTAGTCATTAAGGGAATGATCCGGTAGCTTGAACGGATAACTTATGGTCGGCAGTGGAATCTGCATATAAATAGGAATGAGGTTCATATCAGAGGGATTACGGAGGCACTTTCCGTCCGAGGGTAGCGTGGCACTGTGCCAGCGAAGGGTGGGTTGTGTTAGAAAATTCTTTATTTAGAAATTTTACTTTTAATAACTTTTTTTTATTAATGTCAGATAACAAATAAAAAGTTTTAAGACTTTAAAACTAAATGAAATAGTAAAGAATGGAAACAAACGCAGCGTTGTGTACTTCTGTCTGTCACTCAACGCGGACCATTACCCAATACGCTCGACATGTTTGGGTACTAAAGGTGGGATTGGAGTATTACATCAATACATTCAATTTGGCCAAATAAAATATAGGTCGTATATAATAAATAGGTCCACAGAAGTATTTTTTAAAGAACGAGATGTTTGAAATGAAATGTAATCTCATTAAATTAGCACTAACTTTCATATAAAAACTTTGCACCAAAGTTGAGAAGATTCCTTGTAATGGAACGACAAGGGTGGGCGGGGAGAAAAAATAATTATAGGGCGGTTTACAGCAATTTCGCTTTCCACGCCTCGCGCTTTTGCTCTTTTAGTAATGCTATTTTAAAAGCACACTGAGTAGTATTTTCTAATCTTATTGCTTTTGACTTCATATCTTTCTTTATTATTATTTCTAGAAACATAGAATTGACTAGTAAATAAAATATAAAATATATGTGAACCTAATTAAAACAATGTTTATATAGTAAATAAGGTAGTCTATGTCCATTCCCCTAATGCGATCTATGTCCTTGCCAAATTTTGTCGAAATCTGTTTAGTGGTTTAGGCGTGAAAAGGTAATTGATAGACAGAGATTCTTTCATGTTCATAATTTTGTTAGTATTGCACAATTTTTTTATTCTAGATAGTACTTACAATTAAGCAAGATATTTTTTAAATATGTTTTTATTCTTATTTTGTCATAATCTTAATAATACATATTCATTCTGATCATTTTCTACAAGTCTGCAAGGATAAATTGACGATTTAAAACATCGGTTTTTTTGCTCACCTCGGCATTTATTTGCTTTAACAGAGAATTCACAAGATAAGATATTCTCCATTCATCGCAATTCTAGCCCAAGAGAATAAACTTATGCGTTTGTCTTATTACATTAACATATCAAAGGATTAGTAGCATTTCGGTACCTTTTTACTAGCACCGGAGTGAAAGCGTCAACCCCTCACAATTAGACCATGATAAATGGATCATGAAAAATCTCATCTAAATATTTAATCGAAAATTCCCCCACATGCATTTCTGCATAGGGAGAGTATTATTGCAAGCGAAAACAATGATTATGCGGGTTAAGTGATGATGATTGAACCTGAGCGGTCACAAAAGAAGTTCCTCATACTTTGTGACCACTCAGGTATTCGCCACCACTATAATTCGCCTGTTTAGATATCACATGCACATTAAAATATCTTGAAATTGTGAAGTAGTTACAGTATAAAGTATACCACTTAAGAAACCCTCGTTTCTATTTATGTTTGTCTCTGTTAAGGTTGATTTTCACGCTTTTTCTTTATAATTTTGGGGTGGGTCTCAGTTGCAACAATGCATTTTGGGCAACCTCGGTGGGCAGTGTGCCATGCGGGTTGATCCAGGTACTTCTTTGATCGCACAGGGAGGTGGCCTGCTTCGGTGGGTGGTGGAAGGCGGCCCTCTTCTGAGGGCGGTGTACCATGCGGGTTGCTACTGGTACTTCTCTGATAGCAGAGTGGACCTTGGAGCAACCCCGTGGTTGTTGTGGTCTGCTTTGGCAGACCTGCCGTCGGGGCGTCGTAGTTGAATGCGTAAGCGATCCTGCGACGCCCCATTAAGACGGGGGATGGCTTTGTTGGGTTTTAGTGGGTAGTACTGGCTTTGCCGGTGAGTCCTACACCTCGTGCGTAAATGCATTTCCCAACGTTAAAAAAAAGGTACTTCTTTGATAGCAGAGTAGAGTGTGGGAGCAACTCCTTGGTGGTGTGGTCTGCTTCAGCAGGCCTGTCGTCGGGGCGTCGTGGTGGATTGCCTAAGCGATCCTGCGACGCCCCATTAAGACGGGGGAGATTCTGTTAGGTTTTAGTGGATAGTACTGGCTTCTCTAACATATAAGTCCCACATAACCACATCGATTTGTGTGCAGGTCCTTCCAGGTCATTTCCCAAAATAAAAAAAAGCATTTTGGGCAAATGAATTATGCTGATTTGGATCATATAAAAACATTGAAAATTATATAAGATATAATCGGTACAGATTATATCATCATCATCATCATCATCATCAGATTATATATCAAGACATAATATGTACAGATTATCTATACATATAATAAAATTGTAACTAAGCCGAATCTGTACATTAGATATATTTTGGAAAATCTTATTGAAATAAACATTATTATCGATACAGAAGCCGAGTCTATGGTTTTTAGAATTTTTGTCTGTCTGTATGTGTCTGTCTGTCTGTCTGTTACCGCACCACGGAAAACCACTGGAGGGATTTTGATGAAATTTGGTGTGGTGGATTGGTATGGTGGTGAGATGGATGCCTGCTTATCCGGGTCAACATATAGGATACTTTTTACCGCGGGTAAATATCTTATTTCTGAGAAAAAAAAACAAAAACTGCAATATTAATATGTAAAATCAGTATTTGGTTTTTGGTCACCTGAACGCGGGCGGAGTCGCGGGCAATGCTAGTATCAGAATATATCATATATTCATATTCTAAGCAGAAGAGATTGTCTGTTTTTGAACTCTATAATTACAAGTCAGGATTTTATAACCTATTAATTATAGAGAAAGTGTAAATACTTTTTTTTTATTTAACTCAGTAGTGATGTAATCATACACAACTAAACTACACAAGCCAAGCCGCGTGGAAAATTGGGTTAATAAAAAATAATTATTAATTTAATCACATTCCCTATTTAAAATTCAACGTTGTACAGGAAACAAATCCAAATAATTGGCGATCAGCCCAGATTATAAAGTTACTAAAGTATAAGTGTTCATATAGCATTACATGAACGAAATTAAAAACAAAACGCTTAGATAGATTGAATATTCTGTTAAAATTATTAAAGTGACTTTTAGCTTTTAAAGATAGTGCAACATTTATAACTGGGAACATGTGTGCAACTTGCATACGTAATTACTTAAAATTAACGAAGGAAGTGCACAGTGTATCGGTATGCAGTGGGGTGGGGTATCGTCCCGTTACCGTAACAAGTGTCTTCTAACGAATATTGCAGTGGTCACGAATATCTAATATATAGTATATTCACAAAAAATGTTATTTTAGATTTCTTGAAAAAGAAAAATTTCTCGCTTCTAACATTACATATATTATTAAAAGCTGCTAATTTTAAGACAATTAAAAATTCCCATTACTCTTTTTTTTAAGATTTTTTACGTTAATAAAGATAATTAATTAAACTAGACTGAAAAGTATCTAATTAGGTACTTGTTGCAATAACATATACAATTATTTCTTCATTCTTAGCATAAATTTATAATAAGTATTTTTAGTACTATTTATTCAGAAATGACTACGAGATTGGTATATTTTTACCCGACGGTGTGACGCAAAGGAGGGTAATGTATTTATCAGTCTATGTATGTATGTATGTTTGTATGTATGTATATTTGTTTCTATATGGCGTTTTAAGAGATTCTTGATAACGCAAGTGTCATAGGCTATATGAAAATAGTAATAAATTAAAATAGCAGATTTCAGGCGCCAATTTGTGTATCTTTAAAAAAAAATCTTTCAATCTAATCGAGTGGTCGGAAACATACGTACATATGCACATACATTTTGCGCCAAGGATAAAACGTATATGTCTCCGACTTTATGATATTTCAATATTTCTTCGTCAACTTAATAGCTTTTATAAAGTCGGGTTTTTATTTTTATAATTTATTTTTTTATTTTATCTAGTAATAGGCGGATGCAACATTTATTTTTCTTTATTTAACTTATACTTAAAATGGTGTCTTTTATAATTCACTTATATGTGTATGGTCATAAACGTTACAATTGAACGAAGGCAAATAAACATGGTGTAGGAATGCAGAGTGCAGGGTGGCGCCCCTGTTATCCAATGCAAATATTTCTTCCCGACAAAATATTGCAATGTTAATACCACGCTAAAATGCCACACAATACCACCCTATGTGTACTTTGTCTATTGGGTTTTATTAATTCTTTTATTAACCGCGAATATTTTGTTTACTAGAATCAATATGACTTTACTGCAATACTATTTGTAACGCAAAAATTGCGATTGTTATTTTGATTATTTGTTATTTATTGTTTAGCATTAAATATTTTATGATGTGTATATAAAATATAAATATATATTTTAAGACTAGCATTGCCCGCAGCTCCGCCCGCGTTCAGTTCGCCAAAAACCAAATTCTTAGGTTGACTGGAAGAGCTCTCTTCTAGAGATAAGTCCACCTTTGCTAACTAATTTAATTGTTTGTTACTCTCTGTATTTTACATTAGAATTTTATTATATGTGCCTGTAGATTGTAACTAAGCCGAATCTGTACATTAAATTTTTTTTTGGAAAATCTCATTGAAATAGACATTATTATCGATACAGAGGCCGAATCTATGGTTTTTAGAATTTTTATCTCTCACCGCATTACAGAAAAACCACTGGAGGGATTTTGATAAAATTTGGTATGGTGATAGCTGGTTAGCCGGGTCAACATATAGGATACTTTTTACCGCGAAAAATATCTCATTTCTGAGAAAAGATACAAAAACTGCATTGTAAGAGTATACTAATATGTTAAACCTAAGAATTTGGTTTTTGTCTAAAATATTGTCTGTCTGTTTATTATCTTTTAACCTCTAAACAAATTTAAATGTTTGGCCAGAATGTGGACAGTACCCGTCGCGTCCTACAGTTGTATACCTAAATATTAGAAATAAGTACATATATGAATATCCCAGAGGACCGCTTGATACACCAGAATAATAAACAGCCTATGCATTTCAAGATTAATGTGGCTGTTATTGAAATAGCTTCTAGAATAACTTCTAGAATTACATCATATCTTTATACAAATTATATCCAATATAAATTAAATTATTTTAATACGCACTAAATCTACTTTATAGTACAACTCCCTTTCAAATAACTTTAGCTCTGAATAATTTTCTAATTCAGCCTCTAAACCGTAGATTTTATTGCTTTCGGTTTCCCTAATGCCAAATGGCGACGTAAACTTCGCCTTCCTGACCTATTTAAAGGATATCGTTTCAAATTTAGTTCCTTAAAGTTTTTGTCTCACTTCAACGTGCTTTAAAAAGAAGGGAAGGAAGACGAATTTGCAATAAGCACTGCAAGTGTGCCTCCTCGTTTCATACAAACTGGATTTCTTAAGTAAAATAAATATAGATTTTGGCCTGCAAAGAAAATTTGTTTTATTTTTAATAAAAAAAAAATATATTTATTATATATAACTCTGAAACTAACAAATGTATAAAAATATGTTATTTTAATACAGATTTGACTATAATATATTAACTGTAAAATGAATATATTTACATTAACATAAATGTTTAAATGCCTTAGAATGTCTTTTAAAACGCATCATTTTAATTATTTTTCAGTAGTAGTAGTTTAGTAAGGCTTTATATGAAACATCCTTAAAAGGCAGTGCCTTGAAGGGTACTGCGAATGGGTCACAGGGCGCCTCTAAATCACTTAGAAGAAGTCGTGGAGAAGTTTCTGTTTCTGCTCAAACGAGAATAGCTAGGGTAAAGAAATATTTAGGCATGCAAAAATAAACGAATTTCAGATCTTTCATTTAATTAGAAATTAATTTTTAAATGTTAGCTTTTAAGTAGTTGTGAGGATGAACTTTCAATGAAGTAGGTGCTATAACCAAATAGTGATACAAAATTTCAAATATTTTCCGAAAGAGACATTTTTTTTAGAATAACGCGTATAATTTTACAAATCTACATACAATTAATACCTAAAAAATACATAGTGGCTCTATTTTAGAGACATATTTTCATTTTAATAATAAAAAGCATAACATATTTCTCCCGTCCACACTTAACCTGTCTACAAAAGTATATTGAAATACTAGCATTGCCCGCGGCTCCACCCGCGTTCAGATGATCAAAAAGTTTTTGTATTTTTCTCAGAAAAGAGACCTTTTCTCGCGGTAAAAAGTATCCTATATGTTGACCCGGATAACCAGCTATCATCATACCAAATTCATCAAAATCCCTCTAGTGGTTATTCTGTGATGCAGTAACAGACAGACAGACAGACAGGCAAAAATTCAAAAAACTATAGATTCGGCCTCTGTGTCGATAATAAAGTTTATTTCAATAAGATTTTCCAAAAAATATTTAATGTACAGATTCGGCTTAGTTACAATTTTATTATATGTATAGATTATATATTTTTCATACAAAATTTTCCATCTTGTATGAGGCGTTGAATTCCAAAAAATCCCTTCATATAGACGGATTTTGTTTAAGTAAATACTAGTAAGGCACTAGACGCTTAAGATTGTTTCCTATACGAGTATATCGGTTTATACCTTATATGTGTGTGTTAATCAGAACGCCTTAGTGTCGTTATGAAGAAAGAATTATTTACTCCTCTAATACTTTTTGGTACTTTATTATATTTATATTTTATTTATATCTACATCTTTTTATATGATTCTCACCTATAATTTGTTTTTTTTGCAAGTTCGTAATGAAAGTTTGACATTTTCAAACATTTGTTTCGTTTAAATTTTATAAAATTTAAGGTTCTCCTTATTGAAATTCCACTGAATTGATTCGACCTATTCAATATGCAGACGGCACAAATCCTCTAGTTCATGCACCAAGAAACTGAACAAAGTTCAATTGGAAAGTTCACCATCGAGGAATATAGTTGCGATATATAAAAATATTTTACGTTGTAGGTTTTGGTATAATATTTTAGCCATTTATGTATTATTAATGTATGATATATATTACGATTTATACATATATAAGAAAAGACAGAACAGTTTAGTATATTTTTTATCCTCTGTCTAGATTTTCATCCTGGTTTTTTTTGTTGAGTAGCTATTGACGAGCTTTAGTGTTATCAATAAATATTTGTTGTTGTTGAGTTGAGTTTCTTGGTCTTTTTAGCAGAACTGCTTTCCGAGCCGGTGGTAGCTTCCTCACGGACTGACTACACTGGCACCCTTTAAATTAAATTGACGATTCCAAAGTGCTTATAATAAGTCTATCTGAATAAAGTTTCATTTTATTTGGAAACAGGTTTTTATTCATACAGATAGGTAAATTTTATTCATATGTTTTCCTCAAATTTTCAATAATGATTAAACGAGCAATATATATATATATATATATATCTGAATCTCGGAAACGTTTCCAATGATTTTCATGAAATTTAGTACACGAGGGGTTTCGGGGGCGATAAATCGAACAAAATTAGTCTTCTTGTCTAGTATAGTGTTCTTGTCTGAGAAAACGTGTGTTTTCAAGTTTTCATGCAGTTTTCTTTTGCATTATTAAATATGGTCGGTAATTTGCACGCTCTGGTGTAAGCATCGTGGTCAAGCGGCCAAGGTGCAAGATCAACAACACAGGTGTCCAGGTTCGCATCTCGGTCGCATACAAAATTTTTTACTTTTGTTTTTTTTTTAATATTTATCCAATTTTTAGTTTTTTAAAAAAAAAGAAAATTGTACTCAAGGCCAAAAACTCCGAGCGAAGCTCGGTAGCCCAGGTACTATACTTAAAACTTTGCCTACACCTAATCCAAGTAACGTCACGCCCTTAGTTGGTGAACTTATATATAGCCCTTACATTTCGGGTAATTAGGTTACCTAGCGGGACACTCGGGAGTAATTTATCAAAATTTCTTACCAACTTCGCTTGAACTATCCCGCAGTTTATTAGTTTAGCTTTCGTATAAAAGAGACGACAGTTGTATTTAATTATGACGTCAATTATTATTATGCCAAGTAGACACTTCTGTAAGGTAAATAATATAAACGGATCTTGAAAATATAGATACGTAAATACAATTTAATATAATCAATATTATGCAAATATATTATATATACTAGAAATAAACGTTGATATACTTATTTAATTAAATTATATTTTTCTGTGGTATTCGCCGATAGATTATTTCTGTATCTGTAATCACTTCTCGCTGTATTTTTTTTAAATTTTATAGCTAAGTAGTTTTATTTTATAAAGTCCACAGTATGGGCAAAATTAATTAATACATAATATAATAGAGCTGGTGTACTAAAACGTTCACAGAAGCCTCATTTTGTCTTTATTGTTTATAATGAAACAATTTAAAATTAAAAAGTAATTAAGGTAAACTCTTAGAAGCTTAGTGATCAGTCATACCAAAGGCCAGTCTATAGGTAGAGTTCTTACAGCAGACTTGTATCTTGACGATTAATTTCTCCTTCTATTGTGTCAAAGAAAGACAAACAAAAAAAGTAAAAACTAAACAAATACAAGAAAATAAATATGGAAATTTATTACAATAAATTGGAATGATGATCATATTTTATATTATCAAAAAAAAAACCGTAGAAATAAATTTACACAGCAAGCAGGAGCTTTTATTTTGAATTCAGGAAGTTTATTGCAACATACGGTAGATAGGTTTGCGATGCAAAACTTCTTCCGGTCTCGATCCTGTCTACAAATAGTACACGCGTAAATGAAAAAGAAATACACGTTTATCTTTTCTTTGCCGTGCTTTTTGTTTTTACTATTATGAGTTGATTATTTAATTTTTTTGTTTGTTTAATCCACGTATGTATTAAATATTTATTTGCTTATAATTGTCATTTATCCAGAAACGTAAAGCCAATTTTTATCATTTTACATGTCTTAATTACGTATACACTTAACTAAGTATTCTAAACATATCAGCAAAGTGTCCCATGTGGCATTTACATCAAGTTCGTAATTAGATAACAATCGAGCTCGGCGACCGGAGGCATGTTCGTGTTCGATTCCACTAACGACCAATATGTAACTAACCCATTATCTCTTTCAAATCAACCATTTGCCCACATTGTACGCTATTCCAACATCAAAACAGAATAATATGTAATTATAATTCATAACAAGTGATACAACAATGCAAGTGGCCAATAATGACTAGCCCGAGACGTTCTAAAAAGAGTGGCCAGTGTGTTTTACAACACTTGGACTGGGATTCTCCGTCGGCGGCAACTGGAACGGTTAAAAGGAGAAGATCTTCATGCCCTGAAAATTCAAAACGTAACGTGACCAAAGATGAAGGGTCTTTCGAAACTCAAACTACGTCTGATTATGGCAGCGGCACATCCAGGACTCTCAGTGAAAGTGATAAATCTGATTCTCTTATAGAAGTAGAAGAAAGAATATCATGTATTATAAATGAGAATAGATCATCTCAAAGCAATTCTGAATCAGGCGATGTAGATATAATAATAGACAGTTTTTTAGATAATCCTATCGATGAAGAATTATTAGCACGAAATGATTTACTTAAATGTGAGCGAAGTAACACTTTCATAAAAGTAGGAAATATTTCATCAGATAGAGAACATCTACATTCTACACAAACAACACAAAAGACTAAAGAAAAAAGATTAAAAACTCCAATACCTATCAAAAAGCTCAATAGATCTTTAGATATTGTAAGAAGTACAAAAGCAACAAACACAAAATTATTAAGTGATAAATCTAGTGTTTTACCAATATACAAAAGTAATGTACGAGAATGTGGCGTAGACTTAAGTGGTAGCAATCAAAAAAGGAAAAATTCTAAATTAAAATTGCCATTTTCACCGCCAAAATCCATGGAAAAACCAAAGGTAAATTTCTTTCAAAATAAAGCAATATCACAAGAGGCTAAACCGTCACCTCTGCTGCTATCTCCATTGAGAAGGACAATATCTAATGAATATGTGCGTTTAAAATTTACAAACGACACTGTAGTACGACGCACAATTGATGGCAGGTCGATACAAAAAATTACTCCAAAAATACAGTCAATCATACCTGAAAGTCCAATAGATAGTGAGGACCCCTTTTTGAACTTAAGCCCAAACAAAAAATATACAGTAACTGTGAACAATAAAGTAAGATGTGATAAGGACAATTACGTCATCTTTGACCCTAGCACTGGTTTTAAGCCCGATGAAACACAGCGACAATCTCGTCCACCACCCAAAGCTTCGGAGAAGTCTAAAATACCGTTGAAATCTCCTGTTGGTGAAAAATCTATAGTGACTAGAAAATCAGTGAGTGACACAGATAGTGGTATTTTGTCACCAAATTCGCCAGGTGAAACAAGCGACAAAGTGAACACTTACTATGTGAATGCAGCAGTGTTTAGTGACACAGCTAAAAAATTTACACCGGACTTAGACATCCGAATACTTGATCCAGCAGTGGCAAAAAAGGCAACGGAACAAATAAAGGTAAATATTATGTAGTGTAATTAATTATGTACTTATGTCCTTATTATTATTATTATTTCTATTAAAAGTATTCTAAATCTAATTTTATTTAAATCAAGAATTCTCAACCATGGGAGCACGCACCCCTAGGGGGGTAGTTTATTTTATATAACTTAAAATTAAAATAAATGAAAATCATTAAAATAAAGCGTTTTATTTAATGAAAAAAATAAAGGGGGGCATCATAATATTTTTTTATAATTCGGAAAGGCTCAACAGAAAAAAGGGACTTGGGAAACCTTGATTTAAATAATATAAATGTATTTTGTTTTAACGCGTAGGCAAGACGGTAAAAACTTTAGTTATATTACTAACTTCTGCTGAAAAACCAGTTAACAGTAGATTTCACACAAAGTTATGTTATAACGTAACTTGTATATTCTATATAAATTATTATTCCATACTTTAAATAGATTACAATACGACAGATAAGAAATAAATCTAAATACATAATTTCTTACAATTGGTGGCGCCATCTTGAGGGCAATAGCAAAAGCTTAAATTAGGATCATTATTAAATTAAAACATTATTTTATAGCATGGTATACACATGGTGTACCCAAATAAATAGTTATATTTTTAATACTTTATATATAATGTTATTACTATCTAGTTTTATTTTAAATATATAAAATGTTTTCATTATAATATTTAAAAATTGCATAAATTGAGATTCTTCTTTTAAAGCGCCATCTATTGATATGCATAGTCACCTCCATACATTTTGTTCACGTGCTAAAGCTACTCGACGCTAGATGGCGCTAATAATAAAAATTGTTCTAACAAATGCTTTCTATGAATCCTTTTACCCTTTATAAATTCCCCTTAATTTGTTTTAACGCTTCCCGTTCTCGTTTCATATATCGCTCTACACCAACACATTATTCGGGAGCAATCGTGCAGTTAATTTCCAAATGGGCCCATTTAACGCAAATAACGAACGTCAGGCACGCACTACATTTTTGTAATGATCGTATTTGCGTTTATGCAAGCAATTATTGCGGTCCTGACAACAATTCCACTTTTTGAAATATTAATTGACTGTAGATGATGATGACATATTAGCTTAATGTTTAGCTTTTATTGTATCTGTTTCGAAATGTTTATGTTTATTTTAAAAATAAGCTTGTTTACATACAACCGTAATAAATTTGGATGATTCATTAGTTTTTGTTATAAATAAAGGTTTTGTGTTAATATTCATAAAAAATATATGAAAATAGCTAAACTAAATAATCAAAATACGAAATACGGGATAAATTAATTTTAATTATTAATTAATAAAAAAAAAATTTTGCCAATTATAATGGATAATGCCTTTATAATTTTTTGTTATATTCGTTTTTGTTATATTTCTATTACTTACACTAAAAATATAACATATTGCTCATACTTACATATAGGCCAAATAATTTATGGTATTCTTTTTTTCAACATCTTATTACTTACGCAAAATAAAATGATACAAATCTATATCTATACATATACATATGTATAATAAAACTGTAGAGGTCGAATGTCTCTACATAGAAAAAAAATGCTAAAAACCGAGTCAGGGGGATATAAGAAGAGAAATAGAACAAAGCCAGATCTTATTCAATTTATTTGTTTGTCTATTTATCCCATTGTACGGGCTAATCTCCAGAATTGTTGGAGCGATTTAAATGAAATTTTGCATGCTGGTACCTTATATCCCCGGTCAACATTTTAGATACTATCACTTTTCACTTACTTTTTTTTTAGGTACTTTTCACTTACTTTTTTTAGGTACTTTTCACTTACTTTTTTTTTTTGGAACATTAAAGAGTACCCGTGGGAAAGTTAAAAAATTATAGTAACTGATACAGCTTATAAAATAAAAAAAATATATATTATATTCTTAAATTTTAATTGAGACATTTTTTAAATTTTATTTATTATAATCGGAACTTCATCTCCTTGCCAAAATTTCATTGGGCCTACGGAAATTCAACCAGTAAAACTGTCACACAAATTGACTGTTTTCTTGCAACAATGTATAAAATATAAAATAGATTCAAGATCTACAGCCCTGTGATTACCACGCAAATCACATTCGATGCAAGACGATGAGAATCCAAGCCTGATTACTTGGGCTTTGCGTTTCGAATACATGATTTAGACGCGACTCCAGGGAAATTGAATAACACCTTCTACTTGCGATTTTATTATGATGATGAAGTAAAGATTATAAATGTGAAAGTGTGTTTGTTTGTCCTTTTTTCGCGTCGAAACGGAGTGACGTTTTAGCGAGTTTTTTTGTGTAGAGATAGTTGGAGGGCTGGAGAGTGACATAGGCTACTTTTTACCGCGGGAGATTGTTTCATTCCCACGGGAAAACACGTTTTAATACAATCCAAAAAATATTCATGATCAGAATTACTTGAAACTTGGTATTAATGCTCTTCAATATAATTAAATAAATAAGTGTTTTATCATTTTTTCGAAATTCATCCTATAACATAGAGGATGAAAGTTTGTGAAACTACCTTTTTAGAGATTTTTTTGTAGTTTTAACGCGAGCGAAGCCGCGGGTTCTGCTAGTATTGTATAAATAGATTTAAAGTTAATGCATCAGGACGTAGAACTTTGCAGACGCATTTACTTATGTATGATATGTCACATTTACTTTTTTTTTACTTAAACATATGTATCGTGTCTATTATTAATCAAATATTGATTACAAGTTTCATTACATGCATGTATTTAAAATAAGGATAATTTATATTATAATTTTGTATACAAGTTCTGTTTCTAGGATAAGTGCTCACGATGAATAAATACTCTTTGGGATTATTGTTTTCTAACATTCGACAATCTTGAAGCTCAACATAACAGCTGAATACTTTCAATGTATTTTTATTTGTTATACATATAAAAACTTATCAAAAGGTTTAAAAATAACTTTAATAATATTAGAAGTGCTAAGTAATGAGTGTAAGCGCTGGGAGCAAACACTCAACAAGCGAAGTCGAGGTGCGCCTCTTAAGGACTCTTGTCTAAATGCTCTACACTGAGTGAGCACTGAAACGTTTTACTTCCTTTCGACGTGTGAAAGATTGTTGCTGACTGAAACTTAGTGCTAACAACTCACAGTACACACTTATTGACTTTTTGATATACGACTGGTGTGAAATAAAATAATTATTTGAGTTTTGTTTGCTACGTTTCACAGCTTCATTCATTTTTATATATATATATATATATATATATATATATATATATATATATATATATATATATATATATATATATATCTTCAATATTTCACGGCTTATGTTAGAATAGATAATTAATGCGAATTTTCACTCATATATTTTAAACAAATACAAGAAAGACCCTTTCTTGGAATTAAATGATATTTTATAACAATTATTTCTTATAAATATATTAGTATATAGACGCCCAAGTTGTGAGAATCAACCCTTTCTAAGATGTCGAGTTAAAGAGGCTTTCGAGAGTTCTTAAAGTGGATGGGGGTGCAATTTCAAAAATGATTACATTTTCATAAAATTCTGTAGAAAACAAAAATATTTTAAGGTTAGTTTTATGTGCTATAGATGAAATTTTATTTTTTACACAATTATTAATTTATAAAATCCAAGACAAAATATGCTTTACTTTAATTATTTGCTAAGAACATATGGAACGCAAAGCGAAATATCGTAGTCTTGCTATAAAATATATATTATACGTAATCTTATTAATTACTAGCAATTGCCCGCGTCTTCGCCCGCGTTTAGATGTCCATAAACCAAATTCTTAGGTTTTACATATTAGTATATTCTTACAATGCAGTTTTTGTATTTTTTCTCAGAAATGAGATATTTTCCCGCGGTAAAAAGTATGCTATATGTTGACCCGGATAACCAGCTATCATCATACCAAATTTAATCAAAATCTGTCCAGTGGTTTTCTCGTGATGCGGTAACAGACAGACAGACAGACAAAAATTCTAAAAACTATAGATTCGGACTCTGTATCGATAATAATGTCTATTTAAAATAGATTTTTCAAAAAATATTTAATGTACAGATTCGACTTAGTCACAATTTTATTATACGTATAGATTATGTAAATTATGAAAATTATTCTTGACTAAATATTTAAAAACCCATTTAAAAACCTGTGTAACTAAATTAATATACTTATACGAAAACATTTACTGCACATTTTGGATTTTTAGTGAAAATACTCTGTTGGCCGGTGCCGCGGGCGTCGGTGACGGGCTTGATACGCCGCTCACGCGCGGGGTTCGTAACCTAATTAACGACTCGTTACTGATTGCAACGGGAGAGTTTACAAGATATTTTCTTATCCAAATTGAAATTCGCGTATAACTATAGTTTAATAAGTCGAAATTATAAATATGTACTTCAAAAGATCGATGAAGGTAATGGTGCTAAAAATATATGTATAATTAGAGTTTATTTCTAAGCAAATCTAACTTTAAAGTATCTACATTAATTATACTCGTCAATCATAATGAATCATCTATATTTTTTTGTTTCAAAAAAAATAATATCTTAATGTGATTCTTACACTGCCTCAAAATAATAACTTGAAGGATGAAATTAGTATGAGATTTACATTACATTTTCAAATATTTTCAATCCATGTTATCAAAAATTCTACTTTGTATAACTTTATCTAACACTTAACACTAAGTGAATTGTAGTGAATTTTAAGTGATTTTAATATTATGGTTTTGTAAGAAAGCTCGCTCACTATAAAAGCTCGGCGGCGCCATTGACGCTGTTGTTACGCCGCGCACGCTTTCCACCTAACTTAATTACTGACAGACTTGTTACTGATTGAGACAGGGAATCACCGGAATACTTTTTACTACTTAGGTACTTTGTAATTATAAAATATCGAATAATTGCTTTTTATAATACGATTCCATGTTTAATCGCACCAAAGTATTTTTATTAGTTACTTTTTTTTTAGTAAAAAAATTGACGCTTAATAAAATACTTAAGTAAGTTTTTGTAAATATAAATCTATAGTGTGGCTTTGTTCTTAGAGTATTTTAAAATTTAATTGACTTCATTGTGTTCTTTAAGAAATACGATATTTAAAGACAGTGACAGGAATAATTTAAGTTGGAGTAAGAGAAACCAAAAGTTGTAGCAATATCTTAAGTATATTTTTTATATAAAATCAACGAATAGTTGATATTTTATAAAAAAAAAAAACAAATATTCGGAAACTAAAAGACATCTTTAAATAATATGAATAAAAAAATAATGTGTTAAATATTTTTTACATATTTATAGACAGTGTTAAACAAGTGTTAAATATGAAGTATATTGTAAAATGGCAATATGAAACTATTTCCCTCCTTTATAATATATAATTCACGACCACTCCGATATAATTTGCGGTTTGCAAAATAGTTTGGCATCGCGAATCGGTAATAAACAACGAATTTCAATATATGCACCTATAAGGGACATAATTAATTGCGATAGTTATTAATGGCTTGTATTCAAATAAGGCCATTTGTGTCACCATTACAGGCGGATTATTTACTGTCAATTTTCTTTTTAAAATTAATGTATTTTTTTTATTTTTATCCATATCGTAGTACTTTTATATAAATAAGAAAGTTTGAACGTGTGTGTGTGTTTTTAACTTTTTCACGCTGACACATACTGACTATGGGTTGTAATATAAAGTCTACATACAGTTAATAAAAAAAAAATGCCAAAAGGTGGATTTTTTATATTACAATCTTTTACAACAACAATATTAAACGCAAAGTAAATTATTGTCACTTTGCCCGTCTTCTGTAAGGTATTTTTTTATTATTAAATAAGAATTAAATCGATTATTATTTCGATTGCTAAAGCACTAAAGTATATCTAAACTAATAAATAAAATAATTGTTGTAATAAAATCCGTTTATATTTTAATTCTTGTCATTACTATTCATGACATATTCTGTGGCGTCATCAACTTTCTTCCGGTCGAATCTTGGACCCTAAATGCCTATTTCTCGATTCAGTGAGGGTGCATCCACCGATACCAAGCTTCCTTTATAATCTACCGCAGAATATTTCGCTCTGAATAACTAAAGCTATCGAATATAAGATATTCGTCTAATGGTTGTTGACATAAATAGATGGAAGAAATACATGGATTGAAATCGGAATGGAAAAATTCGAAAAATAACAAATGGAAGAGAATTAGAAACAAAGTATAATTAAAATTAAAAAAATAATCAGCCATTTGAACTCAATATTTAGGTTTTTGGTCAATCATTGTGAGTTTAACGTTCTAGCTTTGGTTTAGTCAAACATTGGGACGTGGTTGCCGAGGAAAATGGTAAAAATGTAGAGAACATCACTTTTGTATCTTAGCTGCATATATTAAGGTTACTTTACGTTTACGGCTACTGGTTAAGTTACTTCCTCATACAAACTTTCATTTCTATTTTCACCCACTTTAAAGGGATGATTTCCGGGATAAAAACTATTTCGTTCGACTATTTCGTTCAGTAGCTTCGGAGCCTATTCGGTACAAACAAACAAACAAAAAAATCTTTCCTCTTTAAAATATTAGTATAGATATTATAGATTTAAATTATTATTTTTTCAAAATGTACCATTAATAGATTGAATGAAAAATTCTGGTTGCTAATGAAAGCAGTGCGCCTTAGGTTTTTTAAGATAAAATGTTTTTAATTAATTATAACAAGAATATTTTACAATATTTTTTTTTCCTCTAACCGTAAGATGCGAATAGTAAAGAGTGTTTGACGAAGCTTCCACTCAATCCGCATCCGATATTTCACTGAAAAGCCAAAATAAATCTATGTTAGAGGTGAGAGTCAAAGGGCGACGGTTAATAATGTATAGAGTTTACTTTGCGTATTTGTATAGGGGACAATCTCATACTTTATTAATCTTTCAAGACCCACACTTTGGTATGACTTTCCTCATTTTTTTTATACAAAGCCAAATATATAATTTACCGTTTCACTAGCTCTGCTCGCGGCTTCGTTTGCGTATTTCATTTATATATCCTATTATCCTACTCCTAATAAGGGTCATGATGTTAAATAGCCTAAAAACTCCCACGTTGGATAGGCTACGAAATAAAAAATTAAAACTGGCAGCTGACTTGAAAAAGTTTATTCAAACTAAGAAAAAAAAACAAACATTTCAACTTTCTAATATTACTCATATTAAATTAAATACTAATCTGTGTAAGATAAAGTCAATGCATGCATACTATTATTATAAATGTGAAAATGTGTTTGTTTGTTCATCTTTCTTTTACGTCGAAACACTGTTGAAAACATTGTCCAATTGTTTTACATAACGGAGCTGTTAGGTAAAACAACTAGGAATTTTGTGAAATAGCTCATTCGGTAATCCATCTGCGACATATATGTCATATATGTACTATGTAGTCTATATATTCCATACTGACCGTTAAAACGTACCTTGGGACGAACCCGAGCTAAGTGAGGGTGAGTCGCTAGTATAATATAAAATGAAATAGATATATAACTTAGTGAATACCTATACAAAAATTAAAATAATATTTTCATGGTGACATACCCATGGCTTTCAAATGGGACTCGACGCGAGCGGGTATTTATGGACTTCACGACTGATATATGAAGCCACACTTCCGGTGCTGTTAGAATAGACACATTATTTCGTTTTTCACTTCCCATTTATCAGTTTAGGGCCATCGTTTGTTTTTTCGAGGAAAATGGTAGGATGCATTACGTTAAAGCTATGGCATTAGAGCGAATGTCTTAGAAAACGCAAAATAGACGGTATATTTATTTTTAATTCCATCCATTTATTATTACAAATGCTATGCTAAATGAAATTTACAAAAGCTGATCTAAGCTTTCATCTATAATATAAATAAAAGTAAGTCGAGTTAATAAGATACAATAATAATTTAGTTCTGTATGCTAATTTTCATCTTATATCTGATTTGCTTAAAATCCATCTTTTCTGCAAAATAGTAAAAATGAGCCTCATCGAGGCGTACAAAGTAATTTCTAAAAAACCTGGTCAGCAAACTACTGGACTAACGATTAATAATAATAATTGATTTATGTCGTCTAGAGAATAGGAATTTGGTTTAGGAAATATTACTTAATATATTTTTTTCCGAAAGAAGTCCCCATGCATTACTCGTGTGCTACTGTCTATATGTTCATATGCCACTACGTGTATTTCCTCTAAATCCACCGGAAGGACAAAGTTCAACATTGGTACAGATATAAAGTAAAACGACCCCATCACAAATGCATAGTGTAACTAAATAAATTCAGATTTTATTTTAGATTATTAGAAAATCAAAAGTTAATGAAATTATAATAATGATATCGTAGAATTGTTTAAATACAATTTATACAGATAAATAAAATTGAAGCGTCTATTTTAATGTCAAAATAACAGCTTTACTTACTTTACTTGTACTTATAAGAAAAACACAATTTTAAACATTTTTGTCTGTTTGTCTATCTATCTGCCTGTTTGTTTCGGCTTATCTCCGAAACGGCTGGACTAAATTTGACGGGATTTTCACTGGCAGATAGCTTATGTTACAAGGAGTGATTTGGGTTACATTTATTTTAGAAAAAGAATTACGGTTCCGCTCGAAAAATTAAAACGCAGTAAGGACCCACCCGAGCAAAGCGACGGTTAGCCACTTGTATAAGAATAAAATGTTAAATATTAATAAAATAATAACAATAAAATTAAATAATATCCTACACAACTGCGAGTTGTATAGGTCGTGGCTTAGAACTCTCACTGAAGACGCTAATAACAAATGTACTTTTCTGTACTTAAAAAAGTTTTAACCAATTAAGATTTGTGTTACATTATTATAAATTGATATATTACGCAAAAATTTATAACTGATAGAGTATTTATTTTAATTAGGTCTGTGTAGGTATTGAATTTCATTTGAATACTTTTAAGTAGGTATTCATAATAAAATTATAAGAATATTTCATAAAAAATATCTTCAGTGAAAAATTAATATAGAAAATGTAGATACCTTTTACGCTCAATTCTTTTTCAAATGTGAGCAAATCTATTATAACGCCTCACTTCTTTCGTTAATTGGACGTAGTAAGGGTTTATTTTTATATCAACGAGCTTTTCTATAAAAACTTTTCAGATTTGAATCATAGTTTTTCCTGTTATTCAGTGTAATTAATCAGTGAGTGAGCTTTTTTTATATATAGATATGCCCTATATTATTTCACAGAGATCAGATGTGTTTAAAGAGTTTCTGTCTATTTCTAAAAAATCGGCAATATCTACGAGACTTTAATAAAAAATAATAATTAGAATTAACGCGTTTAAAACTAAAATAGTTACTATATAATAAAAATTACACCATTGAAATTTGAAGTATATATATATATATATTATATATATATATATATATATATATATATATATATATATATATATATAGGAGTAAAATTTGGAAGAAAGAAGGTAATAGAAGTAAAATTTGAATATTTATATCCATATTATTATTATCCATTACTATCATTAATCAAAAAGCAATGCACAAATTACAAGCGAAAGAGGCGTTAATACTGTAATTTCTCAAATAAATTCTCTTCAAATTTATCTAGATCCCTCTTACGACTGACGGGAGTGATAATTAGTATGATCGCGCTATTCTAAGCGTCCCTTTCGAAATGTAGCTAAAAATGGATAAAGCTTTCGAATGGCGTTTGGTGTCAAGTAATAGCCATTACTATTTTATAAATTTTACGACTACTCTTATGTTATTACATTTATTATACTTGTTATATCTATACATATAATAAAATTGTAACTGAGTCGAATCTGTACATTAAATATTTTTTGAAAAATCTAATTGAAATAGACATTATTATCGATACAGAGTCCGAATCTATAGTTTTTAGAATTTTTGTCAGTCTGTCTGTCTCTCTGTCTGTTACCGCATCACGAGAAAACCACTGGATTAATTTTGATGAAATTTGGTATGATGATAGCTGGTTATCCAGGTCAACATATAGGATCCCCCCCAACGTGCGTTCACCTTGTCGTGGTGGGGGGGCTCA
Organism: Brenthis hecate; assembly: GCA_951806755.1. Lineage (NCBI taxonomy): Eukaryota > Metazoa > Arthropoda > Insecta > Lepidoptera > Nymphalidae > Brenthis > Brenthis hecate. The sequence goes on from OX638264.1 coordinate 2,339,312, forward strand.
GTAGTGCCTGGCAACCCAACCGGGCGCGAAGCCAAGAAACGCACAGGGAGGTGGCCCACTTCGGTGGGCGGTGGGAGGTGGCCCTCTTCGGAGGGCGGTGTACCATGCGGGTTGCTCCTGGTACTTCTCTGATAGCAGAGTGGACTGTGGAGCAACCCCGTGGTTGTCGTGGTCTGCTTCGGCAGACCTGCCGTCGGGGCGTCGTAGTTGAATGCGTAAGCGATCCTGCGACGCCCCATTAAGACGGGGGAAGGTTTTGTTGGGTTTTAGTGGGTAGTACTGGCTTTGCCGGTGAGTCCCACACCTCGTGCGTAAATGCATTTCCCAACGTTAAAAAAAAAAAAAAAAAAGGTCAACATATAGGATACTTTTTACTGCAGGAAAATAACTAATTTCTGAGAAAAAATACAAAAACTGTATTGTAAGAGTATACTTATATGTAAGACCTAAGAATTTGGTTTTTGGTTACCTGAACGCGGGCGGAGCCGCGGGCATATATTCTCTTAGATCTTCTGGTTTGCTCAAGATATAACTGAATAGTTGAATGGTCTTGAGTAAGTTTTTGTAATATTCTAATAGTCCAAACAAAATTGTTTATCAAATATGTCAAGTTATAAAGTTTATGTCATGTCACAAACTATCTATATGAAAAAACTAATGTGTATTTAGTTTTAACAAACTAAGACAATAAAGATATAACATAATTTTACATAAGTTTAATTTTAAAACACTATTCATGTATCTGCAAATACAAATAATCAATAATTCTCCAACACAATTTACCATCAAATTTATGTGTCTTCAAAAGAATTCGAAGGGTGATGATAGGCGTCATTATATTTCTGAACTTCCTTTTCGTAACAAAAATGGCTCAATCAGTCAAACGATGCGTCTATTTTCAACAAAAGATATTCTTAGTTATTTTTGAATTTGCAACTTATAGAAATCAAATAATACCATTGTATTTTTTCATTTGTACTCAAAGAATTCTCATTTATTAGTAACAGTAAACATAATAGTTCTAAGTGTTTATTTTTTTTTATTTAAGTACATAATAATGTGATTTTTATTTAATCACATTGACATTAAAAACTGGTGTATTTTGTATTTTAAGTCACTACACTGCTTTCACGCTTCTAAAACTTTTAGAGCTTTCGAGAACACTTGTTTTGTTTTTGCCGCAGGGAAAAATATTCCACGTAATCTGAACAGTTCTTTCAGGCTTTATTTCGAGATATTTTCATAAGAACTCTTTATACTGTTGTATTTGTAGCATTGTAAAGAATACTTCGAAATTAAATAGTATTAATTTGTAAAATTACTTTGATTGACATAATATTAAAGAGCTAAAAAGAAATTCCTTTCTAAATTATTAATAACTAACGACTCACCCTCGCTTCGCTCGGGTTCGTCCCTAGGTACGTTTTAATTTTTTTACACCCTATAACATCAGCTATCTTCCAATGAAAATCCCGTCAAAATCAGTCCAGCCGTTTCAGAGATTATCCGGAACAAACAGACAGACAAAAATTTAAAAAGTCGTGTTTTTCTTATAAGTACAGTATATAAATTTATATGCATTTAGTAAAACGCTGTTATTTTGACATTAAAAACAGACACTTCAATTTTATTTATCTGTATAGATGTATAGTTAGAACTCTAAAATACGTTATTCCCAGTACTTGAAGTAAAAATATGGAAATATGCATTATACTTACATATACCTATTATGCTTATTCTAACACACCCTCCATTCTAAGTTACACGTTATGAGACACGTTTGTATGAAAATGTTAAGTAACAAAGGGATTGAATTTTAAATTAAGTTTGCCGCAGAACCTGTCCGTATACGAATTTTGATTAGCATGTTAGTGCTATGAATGATTAATAATTAATTTATATTTTATTAATAATTAATTTATATATTTTTAATTATAAATTGATTATAAGCTAAATTTTATAACATACTAGCATTGCCCGCGGCTCCGCCCGCGTTCACAGGGCCAAAAGCCAAATTCTTAGGTTTTACATATTAGTATACTCTTACATTACAGTTTTTGTATTTTTTCTCAGAAATGAGATATTTTCCCGCGGTAAAAAGTATCCTATATGTTGACCCGAAAAACCAGCTGTCATCATACCAAATTTGCTGTGATGCGGTAACAGACAGACAGACAGACATAAATTCTAAAAACTAGATTCGGAATCTGTATCGATAATGATGTTTGTTTCAATAAGATTTTCCAAAAAATAAAAACTAATTAACAGATTCGGCTTAGTTACAACTTCATTATATGTGTAGATGAGTCTAGATAAACCTACACAATTAATTACTATATAGAAACTTCTGATAGAATAAGTAGATTTATGTACTTCTACGACTTGGTTGGTAAGATATATTGTCATTCTTATAAAAGAAAACATTAGCCTACCCTCAACTTTGCGTAACTCAATACGATTTTCAAAGGGACAGCCAGAATAGATGGCCCGTCGTTTCCCGAACTCGAATTTGTGGATCTTCCGTGAGTTATTTAATTTGTTACTTCATGTAGATGCTATGTAGTGTGATTGATAGATTTAGACCGTATGTTTTAACATGTTTTTGTCAGTTTCGCAGAATTTCAGTAAGTAAATTGGTAGATGAAAAGCTTTTAAACTTTTGTAAATGATAATTCTCAAAATGGTATTTATGAAATTACTAATTAAATGTTACTGAATTTTTGATAAATTAGTATAGTATGATAATTTGCTTAAATTATTTAAAAATATTAAGAAAAATACGAAGTAATATTTATTTGCATTTTATTCACGTATATACTCGTTTATCATAATTGTTAATTACTCAATTTCTGTTTTTTATTAAAATATACTATCCGTTTTTAAAGTGAAATAATAAATAAATAAAAGATTTACTTTACAATCCTTTTACCTAATGTTGTACATTTAGAATCGACAAACACGTACATTTCAGCGATCAAAATACTAAAAACTAATCAAATTAGAAGTTTTCTAGTACCAAAATATCCCAACACTCGCTTGTCACATCTAGCTAACACCATGCATCTGCATCCCCGCGGGAGAGGGCGCCATCGATCCGCCCCGTGCATGTCCTGTGCAGTCGCGATTTGTACGTCAGACGTACGCCCGCCCGCCGCGAAGCCTTTTTAGGCGGGAACTGTTTACGTACTTTACTGTATTGCTGACATTACATAAAATAACATTAATATTTGAAAATATTTTAGATATAATACATTGTGCATTAAACTTATAGATAGTGCAGTGTTTTAAAACTTAATGACTAAATTGGTGTTTTAGGTGGTTTGCGATTTCTGATTTTCTGTTTAACAACGGCAATCTATAGGATATTCTATTCATATTTAATGGCTTATATGTTTTTTTTGTATTTTATTGTATTCTATTATTTTCAAATGATATCTTACATATATATTGTGTACAATTATAGTATGTGTTATATATAATTTTAATATCATTTTAATATCATATACTATGTATTATATTTATATGCGTATTAAAATGGATGATAAATTCGAATAATTGTTTTATTATTAGTAATATAACTTACTATTTACTATTAGATATTATATAGTCATTTAGGGTTTAGTTTACAGCACTCATAAATATCTCGTAACTTTTACTGTATCTTCATAGATTTTCGGTTAAAATCAACCTGCGTTATGATTTCCATAAACAAAATAAACTTTGGAACTTTATTTATCTTCCCCAAAATATACCGGTCTCGTTTGTTATGAAGTTCATTACAAAACGACTAATATTGTGGATAAATTTCATTCTATGCGAAAAGGGAGAAATGGTTTATAAGGTTGAAGTTTTCACCCTGAGGCATCGTGTTTCAATTTATTTGTTTCATTTCCTCGAATGCTCAAATTTTATTGTTTGAAATAGTCACAGGTTCTAACAACAAACTTTTTATATATTTTGTATTTGTGGTCTTTTTTGCGTTTCAATAGAAAAATTCGGACTTATAATTAAATGGATACATAACTTATGCTTTAATATTGTTTTATAAGTTTTATGTAGAGTTTGTATAATATATATACGCATAAATACGCACAATATATCGCAAAACACTCATCATTTAAAAATTTCAACATAATATTGTATTTTATCTGTAATGCGATTCAGCATGGCCTGTTAAAGCCTTTTTGAATCAGAAAAGGCATTTCTCCATAAGTAACATGTCAGAGCGATTAATCTGGCTCCCTTCTCTAATCCTCTACACGCGAGCTCGCACCAAATTACGGCCGATAAACATAATTTTATTAATTAATTTAATATTATCGCATATCTGCTTTCCTATTTCGTATACGTATTGTAAAGTCAATTATATTTATCTTCCTTAAAACATACATTAAGTATTCATACAAATAACATAAGGTACCATTGAAAATTCTTATAGTGGTTTGAAAAAATCTATTTCCCAAGCCATGTGTCTTCAAACACGTGGTAATGTCTACTTAACGATCAAAAACTATAAAACAAAAATAAATTTATGGTCATGTAGTAAATGTCTTCCATTAATCAATTAATTATAAAATAAACCCGGAAGCTAGAGGAGGCTGGATCGTTTCTTCCCGAAAGGATACATATTACATATTGTCATTACGTTTATATCGAAATATGTATATATATATATATATATATATATATATATATATATATATATATATATATATATATACATACTGTACATGTATATGATATATTTGTACGTATTAACCATACGTTAGGGGGCTGGGAAGTAGCTGAAAGTTTATTAAACAGTGATTTATCATTTCGGCCACTTTTGTAACAACATATTTGCATATGATATACAACTTTTAAATTGAAATTTATATGAGTTAACTTGTTTAAATTAAGTTATAATATCATTATAGCAAAATTTTATATATTTTTTGGGTACGAGTATAATATCTGGAACTTATAAATTAAATTCAAAAATTCTTTTACTTTATGTATTTTTGTGGTCCGTTACAACATTTTAAGAAAGTCAAGAATACACATAAATAGATAAGTATTATGTTTGTTAAATGGTTTTTTAGTAATATTAAAAAAAATACAAAGACTAAAAAGAGCAGAGCTTTAGCATTACGTATAATCAGTAGTAATGTTAAATTATGAATAATTTCTATATAGATAGAGCTTTTGTCACGGCTCATAAGTTATCCAAAATATTTATTTCAATTTTAAGCTTCTTAAAAATGTCTTATAGAATTTATAATATCATCATAAACAGGAAGTATTATAATAATGTACTTCTTGGGCGGCCATGACCGATCCATTGAGTGAATAACAATTATTATCAACGCTAATATATTTTAAACAATGGATAAACGTCGTGCAAATAAATCGGTTATAGAAGTTTTTAATAGATTATATTCCAACAACTAGACATTAAGTCGTGATAAAGACACCTGTGCTTGAATATGAAATGAAATAATATTCAATAATCGATACCAATTTTAAAAAGAACAAGCTTATGTACTTATATCTATAGATAAGAAAAAAGAATAAAAAATAATATGACGTATGTAAGATAATAATGTCTATCCAGGCGTGTATTGGGCTTCTAAAAATTATGACTCAGGTTTTTAATGCAAATGAAGTTTATCATTTGATAAAAAAATATCGATACGAATCGAATTAGCGTGGAGAAAGGATCCCTACGGTAGGTAATAAGAAATTTAGAAGGAATTTTCGTTATTGTTTTTTGGAAAAGTAACAAACAGGGATACTTCATACCTCAAATATTTATTCTTAGGCTCAAACGGTTAGGTGAAATGTTAGTATGTTACTCATACTTGAAAATTCACGAGCACTTATAATTTGCCATACAAAGTTTGAAATTTTATTTTAAACTTTAATATTATACTAGAATACATTTTTTTTATTTTTTATGATACATATGTGGTTATTTATATGCTTTAACCTTTGCTTCATGTCCATGATTGGGTCCAACTTATAAATACACATGTACAAATAGATATGGGCAGATAGAATTGTACATACATGGTCCTTTTATGATCAATTCTTAAAACTCAAAGTATACTACTTAAGTTAGATTTAGGCTATTTAGAATGATTAGACGGATTTAAATAAAAAAATACGGTGCAAGCCAATACGTAACATACTCGTAGATCATTTTTTTATGCATTAATATGATCATAAGCCTTTAAAGAACATATAAAATTAACATTACAAATGTACCAATCAGATAAAGCCCTTCCACATTTCACACGTCAGATATACTAAGCTCACTAACTGATCCCCACTTTGTGCTAAATAATCTGGTAATTGCCCTACGCCCAGCAAATGGCTATTTGCATTTTAATGAGGTGTTGATTTGAAATAAAGCTTAGCATGCATAATTGCATACGTAAAGATTTATAAGGTAACATGGAGTTTAAATTTTTTTATCGGTCAATTTGTAACATAACATATTTTAACTTTTTTAGTAAAAGGGGTTATCTGTTTATTTCGTATTTGCTTATGATAGAAGAGTAAGGCTATCTTAAGTGTAAAATTAATATAAGTTTTTTTAATACGAGAATTCTTGGATTTTTATAGTGTAGATATTGCGTACTTAGATTTCTATTTTTATAATTTCTTTATTAAAATAATTTAACTTGATTTGACAATAAAATGGAGGGTTTGGGTGAAATATAAAACCTCGAAAAACTTGTAAGGTATATCGTCTACCTCTAGTTTGATTAAAAGCAAATGAAAAGGTATAAAGTTACGTTATTTAAACTGTCGAATAAAATATACGAATATGAAATATCAATTTCAAGCAATTTTTTAGATTAGACTACGTTATTATTAGGTCTTTTAAAAACATATTAAACTATCCTAGAAAATAGCTTCCATCTTAATACCTGCTATTTACTTCTTACAAATTCTAATAATTTGTTTCATAAATCCTATTTAAATTCTGTTGATCCTACTTACCCAGTGAACTCCGTCAGACAATAAGTCGTATTGAACCAAACCTATCGCATTGACTCTACCTAGAGACGTGATAGAGTCTGTTTACATGCTTACTTCTTAAGGAATAAGGACGATAATCGTTAAATGTGTTGGGAGTCTATGACAGTTATTTGGGAGCAAAAAGGGTTCCCTTGGGTTCAGAAACATAATTCGGTTCTTGACGCGACATCTTAATTAAACTTGCCGTGTCACTAGGCGGGTTACCGTTATATTGTATAATCAAATCTTCTTATGATTTATACTTTGAATATGTAATAAATATCTTTTAGTATGTGCACTGTAATTAAACTTCAGTTAAATATAATTGATTAATCGAATACAATATAGTTTAAAACTTCTTTTGATCATCTCTGTTATAAAGAGATGTTTATAGTTCTTTAATGTTATAAATATTAGCATATTAGTTCCACTAATTAACTTCCTAGTCTAACATTAATTTAGATATTTAGAATGCCTTTCAAATTTTGGAAGCCATCAAAGGGATTTCATCGCGTGTTATTTCCTGTTTATTTCCGAATACAATAGTTAGTAAATAGCTGTAAAAATAACACGCGGGTAGATTGTCAAGTTCACGCTTGTATGGGGTTCGCGGCTATTTTTGAATCAGTAGTAATAGAAGCATTACCTTTTTCACTGTTGACATCTACCAACGATACAAAACAGGTTCGTTGAACTGAAATGACAGAGAAAGATCACTGAGTTCCTTAACAGAACATGCTCGATTGATTGTAAAATACGATCTGAAATACTCGGAAAGGGTAGAGTTGGCGCGGTAATGGATACTAATGCTTAAATAGAATATTCATAATATGTAAGGTACTAATGTATGTATGTTTGAAAATGTACTTACTATAAGTTATCAAAATGAAGATCAAACTTGCCATATTGGACATATGCGCGTATCAAAGTATCTTTTTATAAGTAAAGGGAAAATGGTTTTCTTTTCCCCCTTCTAGCGGTCAATTCTACAGGTTCCTATATGTCATCTCCAATTCGTCATGTCATCGAAATGTAATAAGTTCCCCTATCGAGAAGCTATTTACAAAGGCGAAGGGAAGGAGCTGACTGAGAATATCAAATGACTGGTTTAATGTACCTGAAGTTGTTTCTATTTACATAGACAAAAATTATTTACTCATTATTAACGAGTATTCAAGGTAGAGAAGTATTTTTCAAATACAAAACTGAAAATATCGTAAAATTAGATTATTCTTCTCCCATAATATTGATGAGATTTATCAAAGATGAATATTCATTTAATGTTTTTACGACTTAATTAAACAGCTAGTTTTATACTGGCGATAAAGTAATCAATGACGGTACGGTACGGTGACAGTAATACAATTTCAAATCGTGCCATATACAAAATGGTGGTGGAACTTTAGCAAAAGGACCTCCGTTTGTATTTATGATAGCAATAATATTATTACGTAGGATTGACCGCCTGCACCCTTACAGATAATACACGGCCCATCTACACTGTAAGTCTAACATGTAATAAAAAAAATAACTCGAAAAAGTTTAATGTGGTTGTGTTTTTACATGCTTTTATTTAACTTGCAATGTTTGTATGTTTGTTTGTTCGGGTCAAATCTTGCAACTGAATTTTAAAGCAGTTATCGTCAACCGATTGAGCTGAAACTTTGCATACACGTTTAGTTTAGATGACAATGCATCATCAGATAAGTGATATCATTGTAAATCCAACATGGCGGTCTCCCAACAATGGCGGACTATATTTCTTTTATGTCCCCCAATCACCATGATATATGGATATCAACTGAAAGGGTTTGCTGAGAAAAATAGGAATATATATACCTAAAAAATAAAAATTAAACTTTAAATTAAATTAAACCCATTTATTATATTACAAACTTATATGATATAAAAGCTTGTTTTTTCAAATATTTTTTTAATATTAATTTATTTATGATTCGATTATTATTTTACCTTCTTTGAAGAAAATATGTAATTTTTTAATATTATTTATCTATATCTTTGTCATTCTTAACATAACTCAATTTATTTTACATTAGTTTCTCTTCAAAGTAAGCTAACCTTTCTATAATTTGATTACCATTTTTTGAAAGGAATACTTCGTAGCGAAGTAAGATGACAGTTAAATTGCTGTAAAGTTGGGTGCGTGCTAATAAATAGAAGGGGAGCTATCCAACTTTGAAGTAAAGGTAATTTGAAATTAATAATTAAAAATAAATTAACAATGCTATATTTTTGCACTAAATATTTGAGTTAATTTAAATAAAGATATTTGAAAATTAGTAAAGAATATAACCCGATTTTAGCCTATTTGTACAATATACATGTCATATTGATTTAAAACTTTGTAATGGAATTCCTGACAATACTATTGAGCTGAAGTGATGATCAGGTCGATAGTAAAACTATTCAATTGCTCCAATCCTCCAAAACGAGTCTCAATCATGACAGTTACTAAACAATGTGGTTTTTTATGGTGATAATCCAAATTCTTAAGTAATTGAAAGGAATAATTACAAAATGCAAAGGGTTTTTATATTTTTTTTACGTTTTATTATTTTCAATTTTTTACTCAATTATTCTTAAATGTAATCTAACAATAAATAGTAGCAAATTCTTTTGATGAGTGCTATTCAGTATGTAAGACGTGTTTATACCCTGTAAGCTCGCTGAAAGAGTTTTTCAAAGTTACATCTACAAATATCTTACTTAAAAATGAACTTTTATACTTCGTAATAAAGATCTTTTTAGTAATTTGTACTTTTAAGATAAGGGTACAATGTTTACCCACGCACACCGATCGATCGGCCTCCGCGTGAAAATTGCAACCCGCAAGTAAGGCTTTTACTTAGCAAACAGAATACCTGGAATTGAAACTATTTTGAACTTGAATAAACTTACATATATTTTTTTTAATATTTAATTATAATATAAAAATAATTATAATTAAGAAATGGAATAAATCTACACATATTTATTTTATTTATTTACAAACACTCATTTTAAAACTCGCCCTTTTTATATCGGGATACTTAGTTATATGTTGTGTATATATTGTATTTATTTTATTGTATATTAATGTAAATCATATTCTATCTATATAAATATTATATTGTATGGTTAATCGATGTAATTTATATTTTGTCATAGAATAGCATTATTTCAAATAAAGAAACTCAAACATTTTAATAAATATATGAACTTAGTGTGATAAAAGTAATACATGGAGCGAAGATTCATGAAATCGCATCGCACAACTATACCAACTAGTTTTAAAATCCCCGAGCCTTACGAGTTTTACAACAAAGCAACTCCATTCGTACAACGGACACTATTATTTGTTGCCGATGAAAATTCAGGACCAAAACCTAGTTCTAGTGCTCCAGAAAACTTAGAAAGCGTTCAAAATGCCTCCGAAGAACCGAATACATCGAAATCAAGCGACACCCAAGAAAAATCTCCTAAAAAGAGTTCATTTTTCTTCTCCCCCTCGAAAAGTTGTAAGATTCACGGTCGTAGCTTTTTCCGACTTCAGACGAGCCCTAAGAAAAAGGCCGAAAGTGATGTGGCTTCGGAAAACAGAGCAGGGGCGCCGGGGAGTTTGATAAGCTATGCCCCTGGCTGGTCCCTCAAGGGTGAACATCTTATGAAATGGCAAGCCTCTGGGAAGACAACTATTGAGGTAGGAATTTCTTTAAGCATTTACTGGAATAAATTACTGTAAAATCATATATCTACAAGCAATCTAGTCTAGTCCATTTAATGTATAGAAAACTGTAAAGACCATAGTTCATCAATCAAATACAGTTTTAGATATAAACTAACCGGCCACACTTATTTTTTTTACATATATGTATATACGTAATATAAAAGGTTTTATAAAGGTTTTTTCTTTATTTCCAATGAACTAAAAATTATGAAAGAAACAAATTTATTTTACTTTATATAAACTATAACTACATAATAACTTATATTATCGCTAGAAAACCATGGCAAGCATGCAAACCTCCTAAATGCTCACCACTTTTCATGTTTTTCAAGCGGAAACCATTTATCTTATAGAACATTTGAGATCCTTGCACAGTAGAAATTTTGCGAATAAATCTATGCAGAGGGTGAAAGGGGGCGTAAGACGGTTAAGAAAAAAAAATTGAATTTGCAATTTATTTACACCCTCAGGTGCCTTAGACCAGCCTTCTATTTTTTTAAAATCATTACCTCTATATTGGTCAATTACGTTTATAAAATAAAGGTATTATAAGAGTATATATGAATAGACAAAAAATTTATGGCACACATAAAAATTATAAGGGTAATATAAGGGTATAGTAGATATTACATGAATCGATACACGGCTTTCTATGCCTTCTTTTTGTTACGAGCAATCTCTTACAGGCAACCTTTAGTAAAACGATTTGTAGGAACGAAAATTGGATAGTGCAATATAAGTTTAATGTTATTAATAGAAATAGATAGTATACGTACAGGTTAACGTGGAACTATTCGTGTTTACGGGTTACATATAATGAACATATGAACTTTAAAAATGCATTTTATTGTATTAAATTATTACTTATTAGATATTAAAGTATTTATTGATCAGCAATCCAACCAGGTGCGAAACCTGCGACGCTCTATTAAGACCGGGGAGGTTCCGTTGGGTTTTAGTAGGTAGTATTGGATTTTCTAGTCGGTGAGTCCCACAAAACTACCTGTATGTATGCAGGTATACGTAAATGCTTTTCTTATCGTTAAAAAAAGGTGTTGGTACTTGAAGTATTAGAAAGAGCGATATGCACAAAGTAAAACATTTATAATATATCTGACGACACGTTTGGCTCAGTGTGTAGTAACCCTACTTGCTATGCCGGCGGTTGCGGGTTCGAATCCCGCTGGGGGCATTCATTTGCGTGATGAGCACGAATGTTTGTACTCCAGTCATGGGTGTTTATATGTATAATATGTATGTATTTAAAGTTATATATATATATATATATATATATATATATATATATATATATGTAGTGTATCAACTATCTGGTATCCACAACACAAGCTTCGTAGCTTACCATGGAACTAGATGGTGCTGTGTGTTAATGTCCCAACATATTTATATTTCATATATGAGTACCTTTCAGGTAAGTACAATAAAGTTAACAACCTTATAAAATCATAACAAAATTCAGAACGCTTCGATTAATTAAACGTACTAGTGTAGTATTTTGTCATTTGCGGAAAAAGCAAGCGTTTTGTTCATGTTCATAGCTGTATAGCCACAATGGGCAAAAATACCACAGACAATACTATTCATATAGATATAATAATCATTGGCTTACTATAACAAGGTTCTATGTTAATTTTAATGAAGTTTAGTAATTTTTACATAGATCTTCGTTATTTTGTTATCGTAAAAAAAACAACATAGAACTATGTAAAATTGAATATTTTGTAGTTAAAGTGCCGCTATCTAGTGGTTTGTTTTTGCAAAACTGTAGCTATTGACACATAGAACCTTGTAGCATTAATAACTAAATAAGTACTAAAATTGTAACATAGAACCTTGTAATAGTGAGCCAACGAATTATGTATAAAATAATTGATAAATAACTCATTTCCCTAGACCCATTCATGAAAATAATTAATAATAGTGCCAAATCATTAGTGCTTTAAGAACTACGTATGATGAACGTTCGTACGATTGAACATTACATACACCATTGCAGATGCAATAGCGCGTGAAGCTGCGTTTTCGTATTACGGGACCATTTGTCTCTCGCTGACTGATGCTGAATAGATTAAGCCGAAACTGAATCAATTTGTGTGGAAACAATGCTAGTGAATTTGTAATTACGCAGATTTATGTGATGAAAACGTATAAGATAATTGAGATACTGTAGGTAGTTTAAAAAGGAAAAAAAGTGCCAGTCAGTTTTCTGCATCAAGGGTTTCATACCACCAGATATAGAGTTGTGTTATGTATTCATCAGTAAAAGACGATAACATTCACAATTCATACTTGATAAGTTTTTATTGTTTGATGTTTCCGTTAGAGTTTTATAATTGCACTAAGATTGGTAACAAAATCAAAAAGCTACGCAAATTCTTGTGTCTTTACTTTTATTATATTATACGATTATAATATTCTGTGAATATTCCAACTGGCTGCCTATTACGGTTCAAGAGATAGAGTCCATTCGAGATAATATTATTCCAATTGGACCCTTTAAGTACGGAACACTAAAAAAGAATAAAATAGACTAAAATGGAAAACTAGTAAGAATTTTACGTCATAAATTAATAACAGTCGTTATGCGATTACGAAAAAATAACCAAACATTAAATAAATCATGGTAATGAAAATATTGCTTTTATAACTTTGCTTATTTTGTTGAGATTTGTATTCAAATATTTAAATGAAGTAGACTAATATTTATTTCATAAATGAGTGAAGTACGAATAGAATATAAATAAATGTACATAATAATTCAATCATTCTTTAAAAAGGTATTAAGAATTGATAAATCTGTATTTCGTTTATAAGAAATGTAAGTAGATTCTGTCAGCGAATATTACAAGATTTGTTCCGACATTTTGCCCCACAATAATATCGAATTAGCCGGCTCGCCACCCCCGCCTTTCTTTTTGTTAGCAAGACGGAAAAGTAGCCAGATTAATATTGTAAATTTCATTTTATAAAGTAATACATAAAGCTTTTTGTATTCATTATGCTTTATAATGTTTACGTCTTCAGAAACTATAAATTCTCAAAAATCTTTGTTTTATTTTATAGATACTAGACCGACCTAAATTTTCATTTTAACTAAACTAAATTTATAACATATTTTATTTGTATAAATTGACTTTAAGAACCATGTTTGAAATAAATATTTAAAATTAACATTATGTACTCGTATACTTGAGGGATGTAACAAATGAGATATACCTACACCGATTGCCTGTCTATGTATTAATTGCACACTATGCAGAATGTTAAACTGATTTGAATGAGTTTTTATAGAATATCTTTTTTCACAATTGATACTGTTCTATATATACAGATAAATAAAATTGAAGTGTCTGTTTGTAATGTCCAAATAACAGCTTTTCACTAAATGCATATGAAATTATACACCGTACTTATAAGAAAACATATTTTTTAATTTTTGTTTGTCTGTATGTTTGTTCGGGCTAATCTCCGAAACGGCAGGACCAATTTCGACTGGACTTTTACTGGCAACTGGCTGATGTTATAAGGAATAACTTAGGCTACTTTTGTTTTAGAAAAAGAATTAGGGTTTCGCTCAACTAAAACGTACCTAGGGTACCTACGCACCCAAGCGAAGCAAGGGTATGTCGCTAGTGTAAATTAAGAGATCTTCCGACACTAATTTAAAATAAATATGTATTTAAATTAAAATATATTTTATGTAAATAAAAAAGTGATATTTAAAAAAAAACAATAGTATTAATATAATAATTACTCTGACTGAATTGACATTATATTGAAATAAGAAAAAATATAAAGAAAGAAATGAGGCTAATTTTCAAATAAATTGAGAATAAGTACCTGGAGGTGTTAACCTCCAGGTAAATTTCTAAGAAATTAATTAAAATTCTAAGAAATCTATTATGAACTGACACGCCGTTGTGTCAGTTCTCGTGGAGGGATTATTAGTTTAATATATTATAATATATCAATTAGGTTAAAATCGTATAACCAAAATGTATTGTGCTTTACATAGCATAACGTTCAATAGTGCATGTTCAGGTAGATTCACTCCATCAAAACATTGTGGGGAGAATACCGCATGCCGAACTTTACCATTGTGTTCTCAACAAACCGAGCAAACCGAAGTACATTTTGCAAAATTAACTCAAAACTGTGAGTTTCGGAGGTAGAGTTCCATTTCAGATAGAATATCTAAAGTATCATTCACAAAACTCTACATACTCGTAGTTCTTACTTTCCTGAACAGAGAGGTCAAAATATATAAAATTAAGTGACGTATCGTCCTTAAGCGGATTTGAATATGTATGAGAAATAGGAGGTACGCGTGTGTGACTCCTATTAGGGGTACGGTACAAGAGATGTCATGTGTAAAATGCAATCGTTGTTATCAACTCATCGATAAACTGATTTTGTTTGTTTGCTAAGTTAATCAATTATTAATGTGTTATATAAAGTTGTATATTATAGCAAGTTGTACAGTATATGTTAAAAGACAATGAAAAATTGAACCATAAATATGAAAGAATTTTGAAATTGAAATATTTATTGATTAAAAATTTATAGACATCACATGTCGAATTGCTTCTTAAATCATTACTAAAAATAAAATCTATTTTGTTATAATAAAACGAGGGTATGGCGTAATCTGGATAACAATAAGGGTATCATAGAAACGATAATTTTGTTGACTAATTCTTCATTTTCATTTATTAAATAAAATAAATTCATTAGTAAATTTACTTAGCTTTGATAATTTTGATTTAGTTCTTATATTTTAGCATTTCTGATAACAATATACCATTATCTTACGAATGTATCTAGAATAGTATTATTTTTATAAAGTAATCACGTCCCAACAATTGTTTGTAGTCGCATCAGTTATTCACCCTATTCTGCAAATATATTTTTCAATACGCGTTCAAGGGGCGATAGATAAATAATACTGATGTTGCCGTAAAATTGAGATAAATTGATGGCTATTTGTTAACAAATATTCACTTTTCTAAATGAATATCTTAAAATAATTGTATATAGTATAAGTAGGGTAAAGTTTTAAAACCGCGGTGTGAAAATTTTTACTTTCAAAATTTTTTACTTAACAATTCTTTATTTTAACAAAAAAAATTTGATGTCGCCACCCCGATTAATTGCAGTCATTTTAATTGACGCAATCAAAACTACAAATTGGAATACTATGTATGTACCATGTTTAAAAGTCTATTTCCACTTATATTTTGACATAAAAAATACTCATTAAATTGAAAATAACACTAATATAATTCTGTAGAATATTAAATAAATACTAGAAGCATTTATTTCAGAAGTCACCTTTTTGTAGATCTATACCTAAAAGAAGTATATTTTGTAGAAACTCTAGAAAGTATAGGAAATTATTAGTTGATTTATTTATTTAATACTTACGGTTTGGTTAACATACATTACATTATTTACATACTTTAGTTACTATCTGTTTATACTCCAGTAATGGGTGTTTATAATTATAATATGTATGTATTTAAAGTTATATATGTGTAGTGTATGAACTATCTGGTATCCATAACACAAGCTTCTTAGCTTACCATGGAACTAGATAGTGTTGTGTGTTAATGTCCCAACATATTTATATTTATTTATTTATTTATATAAAAAAAGCATAATAACAAAATGCTCAAGCAATAAAAAGATACAAGATTTAATTTTAAATAACATAATCTATCTATATTTCAATAACACTATTAGCAAATAAGTAAACAAAATGAGTTCGTTGCTCAGTTAATTCTAAGGAAGCTTATTAGCCGGCTAATTATAAAAAGGAAGTAGTTAGGGCGCTACGGAAGGAGGGGACTTGCCTTCTGCTAGTGACAGTACGCTCTTTGATTTTCATGCCAGAATTACAAAGGCTTGGTCTTACCGTGTACCTTCTCTATGGTGGCGAATATTTAATTTGTTGTGTAAATGTGATACATAATCCCTTTTTTGTTATGCTTTGATGTATAACGAAGAGTCAAGTTAATAAATATATTAATTTTTTCAAAATGTTTTCGAATTGGTTATTTAGAATATTAAATGCCAATTACTGTAATCCAAGTATAGACAAAAAAATTAAACGAAATGTAAAGCACAGCATGTTGTTTGTGTAATCTAGTTGAAATGTACGTATACGTGAAAAATAAATAATATGACCTATCTCCTGTCACTGGCTCCGTCCGATTTTACTACTGATTCTCGCAGAATTGTTTCTTGTTTATAAAGGAGAGAACTGAAGCTGTAACTTTTGTAAGTTTAATCCATTTAAAACACGTTAAGTACATGTTTGATAGATAGATTTTAAAGACGCTATAATCTATACATATAATAAAATTGTAACTAAGCCGAATCTGTACATTAAATATTTTTTGGAAAATCTTATTGAAATAGACATTATTATCGATATAGAGGTTGAATCTATAGTTTTTAGAATTTTTGTCTGTCTGTCTGTCGATCTGTCTGTTAGTGCATCACAGAAAAATTACTGGAGGGATTTTGATGTGGTATGATGATAGCTGGTTATCCGGGTCAACATATAGGATACTTTTTACCGCGGGAAAATATCTCATTTCTGAGAAAAAGTACAAAAAGTACATTGTAAGAGTATACTTAATATGTAAAACCTAAGAATTTGCTTTTTGGTCATCTAAACGAGGGCGGAGTCGCAGGCAATGCTTATGTTAATTATATTTCCACGATCGTATAGTAGAAATCGAACCTAATGTAGTTTAACGAGTCGATAAGCTAATCTATGACGTCATCCTTACGATGTTAAGGCCAGGGACATCGTATAAATTGTCTGGAATGTTCGGATTGCGGACAGGTGAGCTGGTGGTCCTCCCAAAATTGCATTGGAATGCATTGCTGCGGATGCATAACGAACCTTATAGACGTGCAGACTTCCAAAATGGAAAAATATTTTTATTTTCTTTAAATTAGCAGTAACAAAATTATCATAGGCTCATTTCAATAGCTTGTAGAAAAATATTGTTTTTAAAAAGGCTTTACGTTTAAAGTTTATATCAAAAAGGAGTTTAGGTATCTATATTAAATAAAGTTGAAGAGATTTTTTTTAAGTTTGTTTAGACGCACTTATCACTGGAAACTTGCCCAAGCAAATAAATAAGACAATAAGTAACTGTAGTAATAATTACTTAGGTAATTCTCCATTGGACGGCTATTTTTATTATTTATAAAATAATATTGTGGATAAAATTACTTTTCTCGTTTGTTTATTATATTTTATCGATAAGAAACTACTTGAAAAAAAGGAAAGAAAAACAAATAGCTCAATGTTGTACATAATATTTTTTTAAAACCACAGGATTTAAAATCAAAGAAAGGAAAGAGGAAGCAAAAAAATCAAAATAAACGACATCGGAAAAGATAGTCTATCTGAAATATTATACATTTACATACAATAATATTCTTTAACAAAGTGAGTAAAATTTTATACGTACGTATCTAAAGTACTGCCAAAGTCTGTATTACAACTTCGGTACGTGTAACGTGTTGAGAGGGCTTTACGGCAAGTTCCATTTAACACGGGATCGTGAACATCTTTTGTACATGCGTTGATTTAATTTGGGCTGACATACTCTTGTGAGTAGTTTAACCAATTTTACAAATGAAAAAATGTATTTAATTAACGCTGTATAAAATTTTATACATTTTAATTTTTAATTTTAATAGTATGCTTCGTAGTATAGACAGTAGGGTTCATATCCTAACGTAATACTCGTATGTCTTTACTGGCTTTTTCATTGTGCTCGATATATTTTTATTTCTTGTATTGACTTTACAAATGTAAACCTTGATCGGCTTTATTAAAGATTATTAGTAGTCACATAAGTTTAAAACTAGATTATTTACTTTAGTCAATCTATCCCATGGAAACCGTTCATTTTTTCGGGATAAAAAGTAACAGGTTGTTAGACCGGCAACATAAGGTATCAGCTTGCCAAATTTTACTAAATTTGGTGCATAAGTTGTTGTGTACTAAGCTGTATAAGTTACTATAGTTTTTTAACTATCCCACGGGAACTCTTTAATTTTCCGGGATGAAAAGTTTATAAAATGCTGACCGAGGATATAAGGTACCACCTAGCAAAATTTCATTTAAATCGGTCTAACAGTTTTGGAGATTAGCCCGTACAAACAGACAGAGAAACAAAAAAATTCAATAATAAATTAAAAAAAATCTGGAGTTGTTCTATTTCTTCTTAAATCCCCCTGACTCGATTTTTAGCATTTTCTTTCTATGTACAGACATTCGCCCTCTACAGTTTTATTATATGTATATATATTTTATCGTGATCCATATAGCCGAAATAAAACGTTTCTTTCACACACACACACACACACACACACACACACACACACACATATATATATATATATATATATATATATATATATATATATATATATATATATGTATATATGTATATTATAATAACGAAGAAAATCTTAATGAAAGGGCAAAATAAAGTTGACTGAAACGAAAGTATGAGTGAAATATTTTCCCATTTACATAAAAGAACAAAATTCCAGCGTAATGGATGCAACAATTTGATACGAAAGTCTGTCTTTTCAGCGGAACCGTTTATGAGGGGAAACCGTGAAAAACCCTATTCTTACATTAAGGCAAACAAAATGTACGTAAAAATGTATTTTTTCCTTTGTTTGAAAGCAATGAGAGATAAATGGAAAAAGAATGGTGGTTTTACGCTATGTATGATATTATATATAAAATATTATTGTATATAAAATCGAAATTTTGAAACTGAGAACTTAAAACAACTTAAAACACGTAACTATTCGAATATGTAGCGTTCACGCTATAAAATTATGAGCATTCTGAATTTAATAAATATTTTTTACTTGCCAAAAAAGGTAAATATTGAATTCGGACATACACATATCTAAGCAATAACTTACAGGATTTCAATGTCGTTAACTTGTATGTACACGTACAGGTACCAATATTAAAGAAATTTTATTGTAATTTCTAAATCGATCAATAATTTAAGGAATTTATGAGATTTTTCGATTTAAATTTAAGTTGAATATTTTAACTTTTGTTCGTTTTTTTAAAATTCATTTTCAAAGTCAATGTATATTCAAAGAACTGCCTCGGTGGTGTAGTGGCTAGCATGTACGGCTGCACACCCGGAGGTCCTGGGTTCGAGTCCCGGGTCGGGCCAAGTTTAGTTATTGAGTCTTTCTGTATAGTAAGTCTCAGTAACAGCCCGGAGTTGGGAAGTTGGCGGTGTTTCACCCCCGTGCCTCGGAGAGCACGTAAAGCCGTCGGTCCTACGCCTTAACTCTCACCGGTCGTGTCGAGTGGTCGTTCCACCGGAGTATGAGAGTGATAGGAATAGAGAGTGCACTTGTGTCTGCGCGTACACTTGAGCAGTATAATATCTCCTGCACAGTTGGCTAATCTCAATGAGATTGGCCGCCGTAGCCGGAATCGGCTAGGAGAACATCATCATATTCAAAGAAATCTTTATAATTTAGTACAAAAAGAACTGGACAGTGATTTTACTTATCACATAGCTAATTCATGCAAGAAAGATCTTAGCTCTTAAATAGAACCTAGATTCCCTAAAGTCCTAAATATCCTACAAAGGTAGTCAATATTTTTTATTAATGTTTTATAAATATCTTGCAAGAATTTTCGAGACGCTTCACTTCACTTCCTTTTAATTTAACATATAATAATAATCGAGCTATGATATTATTTAAATTAAAATGTATATATATATATATATATATATATATATATATATATATATATATATATATATATATATATATATATATATATATATATATATGAATAAAATTCTAAATGAGTCGATTCCGTACATAATATATTTTTTTGAAAATCGAATTGAAATAGTCATTATTATCAATAAAGAGGCCAAATCTATAGTTTTTAGAATTTTTGCCTATCTGAAATTTGGTATGATGATAGCTGGTTTTCCGGGTCAACATATAGGATACTTATAACTGAAAATACTATAATAAACGTTAAAACGTAACTTATAGGTACGAACCCAAGCGGAGCGAGTGTCAGTCGCTAGTTACACATAAAATAAAGACAAAGACAGCACAATAAGAATAATAAACCTAGATTTAAACAATAAGTATGAACTGAAACCTAACATGGTATCTCTATGTAGGTCAAATATAAGCACTAGAAAATATGTATGTATATGTGTTTGTCGATGAACTTTGATAGTTATTTTAAAAGAGAAAAGAATCAAAATCGAATGATCTACTACTTTTATGATAATCCATTGTATCGCAGTCGGTTAACGATCTGAGCCGATACGCTAAGTAATAAATAATAATATCCGTGAATACTAACTTATCACTATGATATGAGTACTAGATAATTAAACGTCAAGTTAAAATTTTGGCGGAAAATATTTTTTATTACTAATAATTGCAATGTCTTATAAATATAATATGTACATATATAGTCCGTCTGTTTATTTATTCGAGACCAACTGAAAGGATTTTAATGCGGCTAACTGATTTTTATTTGAAAGGGTAATTTAAAGGAAATCGTCTTAAAATCAATTTAAAAAGTATTTATTCCACTTTTAGGGGAAAAATACATATTTTTGTGAAATTCTTAACAGGGGATAAAATGACCCTTTAGATATAGGTTTGTTAATCAAAAAATGAATTATAAAAATCGGCTCACAGTAATTGGCCAAGATATGTATGTATTACCAAAAATACTTACCAACAATAATATAATTGATTAATTTGAAATCTATCAAAAAATTTCATTTCAAGCATTCGAGTAGAATATAAATTCTACACAGTAGTAGAGTATTATACCCTTGTGCCTAGGAGGTCGTAAGTTCAGCGCCTGATCTATCACTGTTCATGTCGATTTGTTTCACCGGAGTTTGAGAGTGAAAGGAAAAGAGTGTTTATGCCCACAATTGTGCACTGTAATGTCTCCTCAGCACATCCAGTCAGCCAGGAGACCATCATCATCAGTATATAGAGATATGATCCAATAAATCTGTTATAAATAAAAATCAAATCCGTTATTATCGGATCGACTATTTGCGAAAACTAATTTAAAGATTCCTAATTGTAAATAAATGTGTTGGGACATTAACACACAGCGCCATCTAGTTCCATGATAAGCTGCGAGGCTTGTGTTATGGATACCAGATAGTTGATACACTACACATATATAACTTTAAATACATACTTATTATAAATATAAACACTCATGACTGGAGTACAAACATTCGTCATTACACAAATGAATGCCCCCAGCGGGACTCGAACCCGCGACCGCTGGCACAGCAAGTAGGGTTACTACAAACTGAGCCAAACCTGTCGTCATTTGTGTAACGTAACTTGAAGAAATAAAAGCAATTACGCTTGTTTTACAAACAAATAGGTAGAAATACAGTTTATTCATAGTAACCCGAGTATGTCGTCATTGCCAGTGTAAAGAACATTGTTTAATTCACGTGAATGGGATTTTATTGCAGTGCAATGAATATTAACTACATCCATTCACGAGCTATGCAGATTGTCTCATCGTAACCTTCCTTGTAATTAATATGGCACGCATTCGTGTATATGTGCTCGAACAACATATATTAAACGATTTTTTGGACCTAAGCTGTTACTGAGTTTTTTTTTAATTTTCTGCATTTGTATTTCTGAATTAAGGTCACCCTCGCTTTGCTTCGGATCTAAAAATACATTAAACCACAAAAGTCTTTTCATCTTTTCTGTAATTCGTTGGATCTCTTTTCTTTCCCATAAAATCTTATCAATTTTTTTACATGAGATAACTATTCGATCTCAATGTAAGTTAAAATTTACTTTTTATCTATAGGTAGATAATAGATGTCTATTATTCCACCCATTTCTTAAATACGGGACGTATAAGCGCATTCACCTACACCACTCACTATTCATTCAACATTCGTATGGTCAACGTAAATATTTGCCATGTGAAAAGGTAACAAGCTAGGTATATAACTACCAATTTGATTTCCAGTTTAGAATTATTCATTTATTTGTGACAAGTATTTACGAGCGAGAATCGAGACCTCCTACCACCTGTATCAAAGGAAAAATATTCTCATGTCAATGCAAAATGTAATTAACAAAAATATGTATTAAATAACTTATTGATAACACAATAAGTTTGCTGATGAGATTAAATTACTAAATTAAATAGTTCCTTCGATTTAATGGAATATTGCATGTACACTGTCAATGTCACAAAAACTTTTCACAAAGTATGAAAATTAATATTACAATCTATGTACAATGTACACGTATATATCTACACGTTACACGCTTGTTGTGACCATAACATCTATGATCTTAATTGTTTCGAGCCTACCAAATTATTTTGATTTATAACATTATGATTGCTGCAATTCGATTTAAAGGGGCTTTTAGGAACCTTAAATTGAACGAAATGGAATATAAATTAAGCCCGTGGTAAAGTGGAACGACGGGTTAACGAAGAATACGCTTGTACATATTGTGTACAGTGACAATAAGGCTAATGAAAATGAATATAGAACTTTACTAAGGAATTGAAAAATTGTAATAAAATAACGTTTTGTACGCTATATTGTACTGGTTGCCCTATTTATAATACTTTTTATTTGCCCAATCTAATGAATGGATTTTATTTATTCTTGTAGACGTGTCCATTTTAAACAAATTAAAAGATCTACAATGATTTTTTTTAACTCCGAATATTAAATGGGAATTGTAATATGGTGGTATTGAAATATATATTTTATTGAAATATTTCGCTTACGCTCGATTAATTGAGTTTAATAATAAAACTAAACTGTTCTATGATTTATAATGTCATATATCATTTGTTAGTTTACAATTGATTACATATTTGTCCTATTGTGAATCCCAAAGTGCTGAATTTTCATAGGGGGTATATCAAATTAAACCTAATTTTCACTGGTTTGAGAAGATAGATCGAGAGTGACATATCCATCCACGTGAAGCGGACAAGTAAAAAATGGCGACGTTACCGATTTTAGTAATATTTGATTATATTATAGCTATATATGTCCTCTACCAATGCAAAAATATTTTTTTATCACACCGCCATTATCTAATATTAAAAAGTTATATATTTTAACTAATAAAACTGAATTTTTTAAACCAATTCCTTATTTACTTCATTGTCTATATTGCATATTATCAATTTCATGCATTTTCCATGTGCACGCAGGGTCGCTGAGTCTTTGGTCGGTGGGCATTCCCCTTTGCTCTGTGATAGGTGCCACTGCGACACGTGACTTATAGCAACTATCGCAGTAACATAGCGATTATTCCGAACTATATATAACTGATTATTCCGAACTATATATAACTGTGATAGCATTTCCATCTATATCTGTCTAGTGTTTACATTCAGACAATGCGATGTGATCTAATTCTAGCACTTTTTACACAAAATGTAACATAATTGTAATAATTTTTGATTAAACACGCAGCTTTCAATAGACAGTGCTAATTTTATAATTTAATCCAAACCAAATATTTACACTTTTGTTCTTTACATTTTTAAAGGTCAAAGTACCAATATTTCTTATTATGCAGATATTCAACAAAGACGGTCACAAATTTTAACGTTCATTAGGACAGAAGACATTAATATCGCTGTAATATGGTATTAAGTTACACTAAATTATGATCGTTGCACAACAGTGGTGAGACTCAAGCGCTCTAAATGCTGATTTGAAAATGTAGTGGATTAATATATTACAATCATAAAAAATATCGTATCCCTGTGTTATAATGCGTACATAAAAAAGTAAAATTATATAAATACTAGCAACTCACACTCGCTTCGCTCGGGTTCGTCCCTAGGTACGTTTTAACGGTTAGTATGAAATAGAAATCTTTGAATTTCTCAGCCTTTGCTGTACTGTAATATGCATGTTTTATACATATAGACCTTCCTCTAGAATCACTCTATCTTTTGTTGAAAACTGCATTAAAATCCGTTGAGTAGTTTAAAAGATTTAAGCGGACAGACAGCGGAAGCTTTATTTTCTCTATACTAATATTATATAGAGGTAAAGTTTGTGAGTTTGTGAAGTTGTAAGGTAATCTCTGGATCTACTGAACCGATTTAGATGAAATTTGGTAAGAAGATAGTTTGAGACCCTGGGAAGGACATAGGATACTTTTATCCCGGAAATCATCTTTAAGGGGGTGAAAATGGGGATGAAAGTTTGTATCAGGAATCCGATCAAAGCGAGGGTGAGTCGCTAGTGTTATGTATAATAACATTACCGTGTCCAAGCGAATCGAAGGTAAATCGCTAGTAGTATGTAAAGATGTAAGCTGGCATGAACTTTTGATGTTTTATTTGTGGAGAAGTTATTGAGAATTTCATTATCAGCAATAACTATAGTTTAAGAATTATCTAAAATTAGTAAAAACTGTAACTAGGGTAATTTGTAGATATCATAAATAATTTTTAATTTTGAAAAATGTCTCGCTCTGTGTTGAAAAGTACGTATAATAAACCACTTTATTTTTATTTTTAAAGTACAAAAGTATATTTGTTATTGGAAATATATTACATTATATTAGATGAAATAGTCCCTCTCTGTCTCTGTTTCATATAATACTTTTATTTTTTCTTTTATCTTCAGGAATAGTATGGTAGAGCTTAATTCAGACTAGTTGAGTCAGTCTTATGACTCACCGATACTGTTTACGCGGAACATCGGGACGACCTGTAACGCTCTTCCAGACGTGAATAAGCGAAAAAAATAAATTTCCAGACGACATGTGCGAGATTTAATCCTATATTAGACGGAGTCTAACAAAAAAATGCACTTTTGTTACTTTGACGAGAACTTAACCTTTTAAATACCCGGATCGACTCATCCTTAAATATAATAAAATTGTAACTAAATCGAATCTGTACATTAAATATTTTTTGGGAAATCTAATTGAAATAGACATTATTATTGATACATAGTCCGAATCTATAGTTTTTAGAATTATAAGTATGTCTGCCTGTCTGTTACCGCATCACGAGAAAACCACTGTACAGATTTTGATGAAATTTGGTATGATGATAGCGGGCGAAGCCGCGGGCAATGCTAGTTTGTTATAAAAGCTAAAATGTAGAGTTCTGTTCGATCTGCTTTTATAACTTTACATTAAACTATAGTAACATATAATACAGGATTGTTTCTCATAATTTTATATCTATAATAATAATTGTAAGTATTTTGGGGTTTTATCTATAAATTTTTTTCGTCTTCAAAATAAACTTAATTATAACCTGAATTTGAATATTTTCATAAAATAATACGCATTAATTTACTAAGTAGTTTTATTTGGAAAATTAGTGACCGTTGGCAATTATTTTACATTATTCGCTATTGTAACTGATAGTAACATGAATCACAATCGCTTAATAGGATTATTCTGCGTCCCTGGGTACATTCCAAGTGCGAGTCATAATATTTCGTTCATAATCGCTATTGAGATCTGAATTTGTGGAACTGAAAATCATGTGTATTTTCCTTATGGTCTTGCTTTTTAAATAACACATCTCTTCTATTCCCAGATAATTCTAATAAGAGAATTTATACTATTTAATGAATTGAAAATGTCGTCTCGTTATGTATACATTTTTTGTCTTAATTAGACAAAATGTTGAAAATGGCGTGTTCTCTATGATTGGTATCCATACAATATTAAGTACTTGTGTAACAAAATTTATTTTCTAAGCATCTTAGTTTGTTAGGTTAGTTAAAAGAACGGATCAACGTGATCTTGCTTAGAAAGCAACATATTACTGTTAAGTAATCCCAGTATATGAAGTTCCTGTACGATATTATTCAATGTGAAATTTCCTTAAGACAAGCTCACATGTAAAACGAAGGTTCTAAAATTTAATAAACACGTAATGTGCTGTCAGTTTGATAGCCACATTTCACACTATAAAGTTATTAAAATGAACAAAATATTATAAAGCATGTAGCTATAAACCCAGTGGCGTGCTGTTTGTTGTAGCCTCAATCATAAGAAACCGACTACAGTAATAAAAACCGAATTTATCATTAAAAGTTGCACATTAAGTCTAAAACACTCGTAAATTACAAAATAAGACCATGTATTTATATCTGTGTTTTAGATGAACTAATATATTTTAATACTTTTACACTTAACACAATAATATAAGAACACAAAAGTTAACTAATCTTATAACTAAAAATAAATTATACATAGGTATATCAAAATAAAAAATATCTATATATATATATATATATATATATATATATATATATATATATATATATATATATATATATAAAGACACTTTTAATAAATTGTAATATTAAAAAATACGAAATGCTTATAGCATATAATAACATCTTCAAAAATGTATAAATTATACAAAAATCGTACTATAATTGTTAACGTTTGTATGGTTGTTGGAATTTTTGTGACTTAATCGCGCGTCAAACATTAATTAATAAACAAGGAAAAGAAAGAAATTATTTTCATGTAGGTGAGGCACTCGGGGCTAGCGTCCAGGGCGGCAAATTTTTAGGGGCAAAATTCGAAGGCAAATAAAAAAAATCTTCGTGTTATCGAAAATGTTCTTTTATTTTCCAAAAAATCAATAATTAAAAAATGTAATAATTTTTGCATTTATCAAAAATTAAAAAAAAAAACTATCAAAACTTTATTCATTTTATGCTTTAGATAATGGGGCGGCATTTCTAACAGTGCACAGGGGCGGCCTTAAGGTTGAATCCGGCACTGCGTAAGTAGCAGATACCTAGTGCTTTAATTCTTTAATATAGAATTTAATTAGTAAGTATCAAGACTAGCGTATCCGTACATAGTATAGTTAAATATTGGCGCGGCGTCCATTGAAGTAGAGCGACGTCGGGCGCTTGTGGCGAAACGAATGCGTTTTAAAATAGTTTCCTGCGCCTTTATTTCCGTACCGTACCTGTAACTCCGGAAACCTGCCAGAAATTAGAGTACATGATATTTTCGCCTATAATACAATATAAGTATTAGAAATAGTAGTTTCATAATAAGACCATTTTATTTGTAGTCTTTTTGCAATAGATTAATTACATCTGAACTACATCATGATCGAAGTTAATAATAATTAGTGACACTAATATAACAAAGCTGAAAAATACCTATGTTTTTTGCTTTAATTATTTATTTGAACGCGCCTACCTCTGGACCATTCTAATTTGATAAATCTAGTAAAATGAAATAAACTTTATTCAATTAGACTTATTATAAGCACAATTGAATTATCAAAATAATTTAAAGACCATCAGTGTAGTCAGTCCGTGAGGAAGCACCGGCTCGGAAAGCAGTTTTGCTTCGAGAAACTCAACAGTTCCTCAGTAGTTGCTAGTAATATTAGGTAGTAGCAATTAATTGACTGTATCATGATAGGTTTAGTATATATACCATTGATTAATAATATAGATTTTTTCTCCCTATTGTCATTCTATATGGGCGGTAGGGTTAAGTAATAAATACCACAGAATAAATCGAAATGGGGTGACGATTGTCTATAGTGTCAGTATATAGCTATATTGAACGGCCCCTTCGTTATATTGCAAATATCTTATCTAGAAAATTGTTGTTTAACTACTGCATAATTAAACTGTCGGAAGCTTTAACTAAACTCAAACAAGCTTATTTCAATCAGATTATCATTTAGTTCAAATGAATCAACTAGCTTATCCCTGTTACTTAATTATGAATATAGATTCGACTTTGTAAATTTATTTTTTAATACATTTTGGTTACGGAAAAGTTTAATTTAAAAAGACTAAATAACCTCCTTTTTTGAATTCGGTTAATTAAAAAATATTAATTGATTTTGTTGATTTTTTGTAATTTTTCCGCTAAATCTGAGCATGGTTTTTGTAAGTACAAATTGATTTTACACTTATCTTTCTCAGAGTGAAAAAATATGATAAACAGAGCACAAAAATAATAAAAATGAAACTAAATAAAGTTACATTGCAAACTACATCCAAAGTTTACAAACCATACTTAGTTTATATATTTGGAATATTTAATTTATTATTATTATTTTAATGTTTAACAATATTAAATTGATTTAAAAATTGATGCACAATTGTTCTGTTGCATCATCTAATAATTGTCAAGCGTGTCACACACAAAAGGTCTAAAAACGCTAGGTCAAGTGTTGGTTTCCCGGAGGTGAGATCTTGACAAAAGGCGAATATTTTTTAATTAATAAGCACGTGACACTGCACTGGGGCGCAAGAGCATGAATGTATACCCGGGTGGGGAAAAGAACTGCCAATTAAATCTATTTCTAGATTCCACCCATTTGTTCATAGACCTATTTTAGGAACAATTTTAGGAAATTAAATCAATAAGTAAAATAAAATAAACACCAGTTAATAATAAAAAGTAATACAGCTTATAGAGAATTGTCTTTAAGAATATCGTCCTTATGGTTTATTTTATATAAAGGATTGCATCATGGATTGCAAACCACTCTACTAATATGTACAATTGGTACCACATTTTCATTGATTAAAACCGCTCAATTAGAGTAAAACAGTATGCTATTCTTCGATTTTCCTGCTATCCAAAGTACGCCTTCTATTCTGACAAGGGCTTTTGTGGAGCTTTGAGCTTTCCGCTTAGTCAGAGGAGCGCGAGCGCACGGGTCGCGCGTGTCGTGACGATCCGACAACATGTGACACGATGTCAACAGTCGCGAGTGACATTAATTAGTGATTACTGAGCAAAATTATTTTTTTCAAAACATAATATATAATATACTTATCTTGTTATCAACTAATTCGTGGCAATTTTTGCTTAACTAGTTTTACCTTTACAATTGTGTGATTTTCATGGTATTATCATATACTACTTTTTTTTTTAATTTTCCATTAATATTAACAATAAAATTATTGCAAAAGGTTACAGCGTATCACTTCTGCTGCAAATCAAATGTTCATAAAAATCTTTAAATAAATTACGAACGGTAGGTCGTGAGTGCATTCGGACGATTTATTGTAACGACTTTCGAGATCTTCTTTTTGTAATGCAATTCCAAACAGTTTTTAAATTAACAAAATACGTGCTCTCAATATTGTACGTCAAATTGACATAGTACAATAAAAATCTATACATATAATAAAATTGTAACTAAGCCGAATCTGTACATTAAATATTTTTTGGAAAATCTTATTAATATAGACATTATTATTGATACAGAGGCCGAATCTATAGTTTTTAGAATTTTGTCTGTCTGTCTGAGATTTTGATGAAAGTTGGTTTGGTGATAGCTTGTTATCCGGGTCAACATATAGGATACTTTTTACCGCAAGAAAATGTCTCATTTATAAGAAAAAAATACAAAAATTGCAATGTAAGAGTATACTAATATATAAAACCTAAGAATTTGGTTTTTGGTCATCTGAACGCGGACGGAGTCGCTGGCAATGCTAGTATTATATATATTTGTTTTTCAAGATTAATTAAGACTCTATCCCTCTTCGCAATTGATAATTATTATATTTTCCTATGTTGTGTTTAAAATATTGAATGAAAGATTTCTTTAAACTGTTATCATTATCATTAAGTTTTTGAATACTTGAACTTAGCTTCTATAGGTCAAGATAACACTGTAGAAAACTTAGTTGCAAAGAAAACAACAGCACTCATTTCATTAAAAATATTTTAGCAACTAATTAATTATTATCAATTATTTAATCAAATATTATTGTTTAAATGTATATATTAATATAATAGAGTAAAGTAAATGGTTGACAATTGCAACGTGTTCGTAGGGACCGATCATTTACCTACATCAACATTCGAGACTATTTATAAGTCGACGGAAATGCTACTACCGTCGAGGACGGAGTTTGGCATACTTTTTGTTTGAGTTCGTAACTTTGTATGATTTAGATTTATCTGTCCAGACTTGATAGATTTTCTTGATCTTCTTCATAATTAATTGAATGTTATATGTTTAACAGCTACCTAAATAAACGGTACAACTACTGTACATTACGGGCTTTTACTCGATTTAATAATATCTTCTAAAACATATTATAACAAATCTAATAAACTATGTATGTATGTATTTCCTTACTTTTAAATCTATGATACTTAGTTTAGTTAGTTATCTATTATATCTAAAAATTTGGAGTTGGGAAGTTGGCGGTGTTTCACCCCCGTGCCTCGGAGAGCACGTATAGCCGTCGGTCCTGCGCCTTAACTCTCACTGGTCGTGTCGAGCAGTCGTCCCACCGGAGTATGTGAGTGACAGGAACAGAGAGTGCACTTGTGTCTGCGCGCACATTTGTGCACTATAATATCTCCTGCGCAGTTGGCTAGTCTCAATGAGATTGGCCGCCGTGGCCGGAATCGGTCAGGAGAACATCATCATCATCATCATATCTAAAAATAAAGTTGCCCAGAAAATTAGGAAGTTCGAGGATTTTTTTTATATAGGAAAGTGATTTTTTGTATAGGACTTTTGTGTGATTTTAAAGATCTTTAAGTTTATTGCAAATATAGGCCTATCGGTCAGCTAGCGTGTATAATATTATCTATCACATCTCTTTAGTCTATTCATAGTAATTGTTATTTTTTATTGTAAATGTGATAGTAAATGATCAATTACAACTCTCTATAATAGACAAAAAGCTAATCAGCTCTTGTACACGAATTAATCAAAATTTTGTACAAATTGTATGTTATTAAGATTGCTTCTAAATTGATATTAGCAAATAGTACGATTTCTTTGAATGATGTGTAATAAATAATAATATGTTATTGTTAATATCTTACACGTATAAAATACTGTACGGTACGAGTACATCAAATCTATATACATATAAAAAGCTTTCTTGTATTAGCCTGCGATCCTTAGGAGTGGATTCAATATACATAAATAAACTACACAGACCCGACTGTGTGTCTGCGTGTATGTGTCGCGAGTAAACGCTAGTATATTACTTTGATAACTTTTGGTAAAAGTTATCAAAGTAATAAAGTAAATTTATATGTAGTTGGTAACCACTAAACATGACTTTTATGGAACAGGGCTGTCCAAAGCTCAGCCCGCGGTCCGTATGTGGCCCCCGGCTAATATTTGTGCGGCCCGCAACGTGTTTCTAATCTACCACAAACACGTAAATTTTCCTGTCTTCACTGACAGATGACGGGATGGCCAATAAAACGTCGTTGTTCTCGTAATTAATTTATATATTGTACTGCTTTCCACCAAATATGAAGCAAAACTAAACTAAATGTTCTAACAAAGTTCATAACGAAAAGTAGGGTTGACCTACTTTTTAAAATATTGACAAGTGTCAACTGACATTCAGAAAATACATTTTATAAACACAGAGTATAAATTTGGTATATAAATTAGTAATCCTAACAGCTCGGCCTTCCTGAGCAAAGGCGAGTCCTCTCGCAAAACAATGAAAACTACAAAACAAAAAAGATTTTTTTCATAAATGTACATATTTAAGTGCTCGATTAGCTAATTTAACAACAACATAAGAGTAAATCAAAGGAATAATCTTATAAATCTTAACAAATTCATTTTAAGTTAATATTAATTAATTTAACATTAATAAATAGCAATAAACAAAAAAAATACAAATCATCTATGTGACCAAATACATTAATTACTATAATATAATAATTAAAATTAATATCACCTAACTAATTATTAAATTTCAAATTCCTCTATCAGGTATCAGATTTCTATAGTCATCTGTGCTATCTCTTTCTCTGCACTGACCGTATCACGGGCCTACGAACGGTATAATCTGCTGGGGATATCCATGCTAAATAACACTCACCGCTCAGCTTATACCACCGCAGTCTGCCCTCTGTCATCTGTGCAAAATTAATCATGACACTGATACATCTGTAGCCTACATCTGCGCAGTCTGCGACTTAGTTATCTGTGCTAATCTTTAGCACTAACAAAGTTGCCCACGCTGTAGTCTGCTACTGTAATCATCTGTGTCTCAGCACTGACTATTTTCTCATTTCAAATCATAAATTACTTACTGTTGAAACAATTAGTATGTTACTCATTACTCTGAATCATTATTATCATCATCACTTTGTGAACTACAAATATCTCTTTGAAAACTGACCCATGGATGAATCTTATCTAACGCAACTACATTTTCATATCGCTTATTATTTTTACGAGTTAATGGTGTGTCTTCGATTAAATATCTATCGTTAGGTAACACTTTACAAATTCTATATGGACCTTGCAACTTTGGTAATAATTTCTTTGGTTTACCTGCACTATCCTTTTCATTGTAATTACGTTCTATCCTAACCAAATCACCTATTTTGTATGAATGACCTGCTTTACGATTTTTATCATATTTATTTTTCATCGCTATTTCATTATCTCTCATTCGATCACTAGCGTCTTTCCTAATACCTACAAGTTCATTTTCAGTTAATCGATCTTCTGTATCATCAAATATTTCGTTTATTATGTTTTCTGCACTACCTATTATTTTATGCCCAAACAATAGTTCTGATGGACTCTTTTGTGTAGTTTTATGAATTGTTGTATTTAACCCAAGCTGAATATCTTGCAAGCATTCATCCCACAAGTTATCTTTGACTCCATGACACTTTGTACTGAGCGCATCAGAAATGGTCCTGTTAAACCGCTCAACTTGACCATTTGCCCTTGGGGTTGCTACTGAATTTAGGATGTGTTTTATACCACGGCCTTGAACAAAAGATTTAAATTGATTGCTAGTGAAACAGGAACCTCTATCTGTTATAAGTCTTTGTGGATTTCCAAAGTAACTAAAATGATTTTTAAATACATTGATTGTACTTGACGTTTTTGTATTCTTTACAGCCGTTAAATTGACATATTTAGTAAATGCGTCTATAATAACTAAAATAAAGGTGTTTCCTCTTCGACTACGAACGAAGGGGCCGAGATGATCAGCGTGTATTGTATGGAACGGTATATCTTTCTTAGGTATAGGAAATAACATTCCTTCTTTCTTACCTCCCGGAACTTTATGATATGCACATTCTAGGCATGAATTACAATATTTCTTAATAAATTTTCTCATTTTAGGAAACCAATATGTAGATCTTACGCGTTCTAGAGTTTTTTCGAATCCGAAGTGACCGATATCATCGTGATTCATGCGTAGAATTTGCCATCGAACACCCTTTGGTACAACCCATCTAATACCTCCATCTATGTTTCTGTAAACCTTACCCCCTTTCAACTGATAATTATTATATATATCAACGGTATCTTTAGTATTTTTTGATTCCAGTATTTCCTTTATTCTCTTAATTTCCTCATCATTATTCTGTATAGTAGCTATCCAATCTTCAGTGGTGAAATTTAATACGTCTAATATTTGTAAGTCAGTATCCGGATTAGAATCATTAACAGGACCCCTACTAAGCGCATCGACATGGCCCATTTTATTCCCTGGTCGATATTCAATTTCACAATCAAACTCTTGAAATTGAATCCACCACCTCGCTATACGTGGAATAAGATCACGTTTTGTAAAAGTTGTACGCAAGGCACTACAGTCTGTTACAATTTTAAATTTTATGCCTAATAAATATACTCTAAACCTGTTTAATGAAGATATTACCGCAAGTGTCTCTTGTTCGAATGAATGCATCCTTTGCTCTTCACTAGTATTTTTTCGACTATAATAAGCAACGGGTCGTAACAAATTATCAGCCCCTTTTTGCAATAAGATTCCAGCTATACCTATTTTAGATGCATCTGTATGCAATTCAGTTTCCAACTTTTGATCATAGAGTGCCAATATAGGTCTTTCCACTAATTTACTTTTTAATGTAATAAATGAATTTTCTTGTTGATCTGTCCAATTCCATGAAAAATTTTTCTTTAGTAAGTCAGTTAACGGCCTAGCAATAATAGCGAAATTTTTTATAAATCTTCTAAAAAACTTGTCAAACCGATAAATCGTCTAATATCATGTATATTTTTTGGTTTTGGAAATTCTGAAATAGCTAATGTTTTTTGATAGCCCGGTCTTATACCGTTCGCGCTAACTTCAAACCCTAAGAAATCAATTTTATCATAAAAGAAATGGCATTTGCTTAATTTTAAGGTAAGCCCCCCCTTCTGTAGTAAACTTAGAACCTCGCGCAACCTACTTATTCCTTCAGAATAAGACTTAGCTGGAATTAAAACATCATCCATATAAATTAAAGCATATTTTATTTTAGCTTCTGCGAGTATTTTATTCATTGTCCTTTGAAATATAGATGGAGCATTTGCCAATCCGAATGGCATTCTTGTGAATTCATACTGTCCATCCGGAGTGACAAATGCTGTCTTATTCTGAGAGCCTTCCGAAATAGCTATTTGATAGTAACCCGAAAATAAATCTAGAGAAATAAATAAACTATTACCTGATAACAAATCTAGCTGATCATCTATGAGAGGTAATGGATAGTGTTCTTTTTTAGTTTTATTATTTAAGGCACGATAATCGATACACAATCTCTTATCTCCCGTTTTCTTTTTTACTAGAACAATAGGACTAGCGTATGAGGATTTTGATTCTTTTATCACTCCAGCATCTAACATATCTTGGACCATTACCCTAACTAGTTCTCTATCTGCATATGGTAACCTATACGGGCGATAAACAACAGGCTTAGAATCAGTTAATTCTATTTCCATTTTAACAATATCTGTATATCCTAAGTCTTTAAGACCAGACGAGAAACAAGTGTTAAATTCGTAAAGTAATTTTTTTAAGTTATCTATTTGTTCATTACTTAAAATGTTACCTACATTTAGTTTATTTAAATCTTCTGAACTTAAAATATTAACTGTCTTTTCATTATCAATTATTTTAGCTCTATTAATTAAAATATTCTTATTAATATTTAATTCATTGTCAGAGAGATTCAAAACTAAAATAGAACTTTGTTGATTTTCAAAATTGTATTCGCCTGGCATTAAATAAAAATTATATTTAGGCTTTCCTCGTATAGTACCATTAACATAGAAAGAACCTGTATAATTAGTATCTGAGGTGACTTTAACGATTCCTACGGTTTTTGCAGGTATCGTGACTTTATCATTCGAAAATAAACAAAGCTTTTGATTGGGATATCGCTTAAAAATCAAGCCATAAGGTGTTTTAGTAATAGTGATTCCCGGTTTTTCGGTAAATGAGTGGCCTACTAATATGGGATAACTAATTACATGATCTGCAACAATAAAAACCTCTACGGTTTCAATAATATTTTGAATTTTAATTTTTACTATAGTTGATCCTATTGGTAGAACTAAGTTATTGCCTAATCCTCTCAAATTAGGTAAGTTACTTTCTTTCCATTTTAAGTTTAGTTTTAGTGCAATGTTAAGGCGTAACAAAGTACATTGACTACCTAAATCTATATAACCTTGCATAGTTACACCATTAATTTCTACATCCAAAATAAATTTCTGATTTGTATCCGAATCATTATTTACTTTCAATACAGTTTTATCCGTTTTTTCATTACTTGTTGATGCTAACTTCGGACATGTTGCCGCCAAGTGACCTATTCTATTACATATTGTACATCGCAAAATACGTTTTGTGCATCTATAGCTATAGTGACCAGGTTCATTACAATTGTAACAGATAATCTGTGCGTTATCATTTTGAGAACGTATTGGTTTGTTATTATTATTAGAGCTAATGTTATTATTTATAGTATTTTGATTGTTTCTCTTTTCAAATGAAATTTTACTTCTATCTGTATCCCGTAACTGTTGCTTAATAGATTTAAAATATTTTAATACTTGTTCAGGTTCAGTAAAACTAGCAGCCTTTGCACCTAACCTGACTGACCTATCATCTAACCCATATAACAAACAATCTACCGCACGTTTATGAAAAATTTCTAGGCGATTTAATAATTTTATTTTAGCGTAATAATAATGTTCTAATGAGTCACCTATTTTAGCTTTTACTGATAACATTTCTGTAAGCAATTCTGCATAGTCATCTCTACTAGGAAAAGATTCTAATAATTTATCTTTCCACTCAGTCCAACTAAATAATAAGGAGGGTAATCCCTCGTACCATGACTTGGCTAACCCAGCTAATTTTGGCAAAGCATAATGAATAATCTGCCTATCTGACCAACCATATATCTGTGAACACTCCTCTACTTTACTAATCCACATATGCACTGTTTGATCTTTCGACATTGGGTCGAATTCGGGTATAACATTGCCTAGGACTGGAAATTTGTCGGTTCGACTTTGACTATTGTTCATTGTTTGTAACATTTCTCGAATGAGTAAATGAGTATCATACAAACTATTATCAACAGAAGTACGTACCCTCTTTCTCTGGTCCTGTGGACTATCCACTTCAGTATTCTGTCGTCGTCTTCGAGATCGAATCCGCGAGGCTGCTGAACTTCGGCTGCCACTGCTGCTGTGTCGACGTCTTCTTGCTTTCCGCCTCTTGGAACGGCTTCCAGAAATTCGTCGTTTACGCATGTCAGCCCGCGTATTACTCCGACAACTTGAACTGCTTGAACTGCTACTACGTTCACGTCGTCGTGGATGCCGCGCCTGACTTCTATGAATTGCACGAGCATCTTCACATTGTAATCGAGTCACGTCGTTCGTTCGCTTGTCCCTCGGTAATGTAGGTGTACCACTTTCAAGCCTTACAGTTTCACTATGACGAGGACTTTTTGATGTACTCATATTCATATCGATGTAAAATGTCGTTAGCCGATATGTGTTGTAGAATTAACACCGTACATCCCACTTCTGAGATGACGGGATGGCCAATAAAACGTCGTTGTTCTCGTAATTAATTTATATATTGTACTGCTTTCCACCAAATATGAAGCAAAACTAAACTAAATGTTCTAACAAAGTTCATAACGAAAAGTAGGGTTGACCTACTTTTTAAAATATTGACAAGTGTCAACTGACATTCAGAAAATACATTTTATAAACACAGAGTATAAATTTGGTATATAAATTAGTAATCCTAACACAGATAAGTCACTCAAACACGCACTGCGTCTAGCATCAACTACCTATATGATATTGAGAAAATTGTAAAAGATAAATTAAAGGATTAATGAAACTAAAATAACCATTACCGACGTATTCATATTTTTATCCATATATAATAATTAGCATAGATACTACCCTCCTATCTGTGTAGTGATTTATATTGACCCGCAATTGTATCTGGTCCGGACAGCCCTGTTAAAAACAACGACGAAGTCATAGAATTTGCTGTACTCAATTAATTGAAATGAGATATATTTCTTACTTTATTTGTTTTTTTACAAAAACTGCTGTATGCAAATATTTTGGATTATTTCAACCTAAAAGAAAAACTATTATTTCGTTTTTAAATACAAAAAAAAACATATAAAAAAACATTTATCCATACTAGAAATTTTTTAAAGAAGACTTTCACTTTTAGCAAGATAGTGAACCTTATCTTTTGCAATTATCACAAACTCGACCTATTTTTTACAATTATCAGAAACAATACTGTTACTGTGGTATATTTATATAAAATGGATTCCGGAAATAACTCTTGCGAAATGTTGCTATAAGTATAGCAACAATGTTAATAAATTCAAGTGATACTCGTAGGTTCACAGAGATTGAGATTACCATAATTATTATAAACACAACTAGCATAGCCCGCGGCTCCGCCCGTGTTCATATGACAAAAAACCAAATTAGTATACTCTTACAATGCACTTTTTGTATTTTTTCTCAGAAATGAGATATTTTCCCGCGGTAAAAATATCCTATATGTTGACCCGGATAACCAGCTATCATCATACCAAATTTTATCAAAATGAGTCCGGTGGTTTTCTCGTGATGCGGTAACAGACAGACAGACAAAAATTGTAAAAACTAATGATTCGGACTCTGTATCGATAATAATGTCTATTTCAATTAGATTTTCCAAAAAATATTTAATGTACAGATTCGACTTAGTTAGAATATGTAACTCGTAGATACGAACATGAAATCACCACACTATTTTTATTTGGAAAATTAAACTCACTAAGAAAATCAGGAAAATAATAAATTTAAAATATGTAGGAACAAAAAGAATTAAAGAGTGCGTGTATCAAAATGTACACGTGCAAGAAGTGAAATTTCTGTAGGCTATCGGTACTTTTTGTAAAATTCAATTTATGTTTTAAAAACTAGGATAGTAAAGATATTAAAAAATTATTTTAAAAAGGAAAACAATATTTTATTATTCACACAGTACAGATGGTGTTAAGATAAAATTTAATTTTCAATCAAATGTTGTAATGATTCAATAAATTATATCTATGAATATAATAAAACTGTAGAGGTCGAATGTCTGTATTTAAAAAAAT
Organism: Brenthis hecate; assembly: GCA_951806755.1. Lineage (NCBI taxonomy): Eukaryota > Metazoa > Arthropoda > Insecta > Lepidoptera > Nymphalidae > Brenthis > Brenthis hecate. The sequence goes on from OX638264.1 coordinate 2,378,586, forward strand.
ATTTAAAAACCGAGTCAGGAGGATGTATGACGAGAAATAGAACAAATCCAGATTTTTCCAAATTTTTGGTTTCTCTGTCTGTTTGTCTGTTTGTACGGGCTAATCTCCGAGACCGTTGGACTGATTTTGTATGGTGGTACCTTATATCCCTGGTCTACATTTTAAATACTTTTCATCCCGGAAAATTAAAGAGTTCCCGTCTGATAGTTAAAAAACTATAGTAACTTATATAGAGTTTAGTACACAACGACTTATGCACCTAATTTAGTAAAATTTGGCATCCTGATACCTACCTTATTATTCCGGTCAAACAACAGGTTACTTTTTATCCCAGAAAAATGAACGGTTTCCGTGGGATAGATATGTTTGTGCTTTTACTACTAAATATTTTTTTAACAATATTCATTTGATATGATTTCATTGCTGAATTAAAAGTAAATGAAGTATTTTTTTAAATATCTATTTATATTTAATTTATTCTTTGAAATATTCATATAATAGTTTAAATAATTTTTAATTGGCTATTCGCTTTCGACATTTTCGTAACTTTTTCTTTCGACACTTTCGTAATGTATCTACCGTTTCCGTTACAAAAATTGTAACGCCAATCCTTTTCTTCCCTCTCAACTTTCAAGTTTTACTTCAAAAAAAAATTACTGACTATACATATATAACTTCTAATGAAGTTTGTATAATAATTTAAAATAAAACTTGATAACTGTCTCATAAACCTTTTATGGCTGTTTCACACTATCGCGTTAATCTAATGTTTAAAAGGTGCTTTGTTTTATTTAGAGATTTAGCGTGAGAGCTCGTTTATAGCATTGGCTTCTACAAGTTTACGTGAAAATGTATAAGTACATATTTTCATTATTTTGTAAGCATATAGCATGACATTAGATTAACATAATATCGTTTTAGAAAGATATAATACAATATTTTTGAATTCATTTAACTTGCTGAAAATTCACTTCAAAATATTAGAAGTATAAAGAAAAAAATAATTGTTTTTTTTTTTTTTATTTTGTAGTAGTTTTTTTATTTTTGCGATAATTTGTCAGTTCCTAGACCACAGAATTTACTTTGATTTTAATACTAAGTATTTTTGAAAAATACTATGAAATACAAAATAGAACAGTAGGTATTCCATAAGATTATCCATGTAGTGTAAACGGACTCTCAAATAGTCGTGTTTTACGATTGTCACAAGTTCGTTGCTCCGGCGCACCTTCCGCAGTTATAAATACGCGTGTCGAAGTTTTGACACGAGTAAACAAACAGTGGTCGGATGTGTAACACACCTTTTATGAGTTTTACGCATCATTACGCCATTTTAGCGGTAGTTTTAAATATGTTACACCCTGAAATATCTGCGCTGGAGCGTGACCTAATTACTGCAGGTGATGAAGAGCAATAATGCTCTCGATTTATAATTTCTTTTAATATATTTTTATGATTGCATAAACTAAATATGTTTACAAATGTCTGCCCGCACTTTGTACGAAAACGAAAAAAAGTTTCCTCTTATTGCAAATAATCTTAGACACACGTCATATTAATATGATTTTTTTAATTTAACATTTTAACAAGTTTTGACCTATTAATACAACGATTTTAAAATGATACCTTATCTAACCCCCCTTTTATATCACAGTGAATAAATTTAAAAATAATGTCGTTAAAATACCACGATCATACACTTTAAGAAACGCGATTACTTGTAGTTTCCTCCATAGAAAAAAAAAATCCAAAATGATCTCTAAAAAACAAAATAAACCCTTAGTGCGGCGTAAATAATTCAAGGAAGTTCGTCAGTTTTTTTTAATAATAACAAAACTATACGTTTTCTATAACGTATATACACTTTATATTTTCAAATGTGTATTTGTTTTAATAATATGAAGGAAATACCTAATTTCGCTCGCATTCCGTCTATCTTAGCAACCCCCCCCCCCCCCCCCCCCTGCTGTCGCACCACTAAAAAAAAAAGCTCGGTGCCCTCTTAAGTGTCTAGCTTCACCCACATTCGTTAATTAGATTACCAAACATCTTGTAATCTGTCACTATATTTATAATATTACTAGCGGACCCGACAGACGTTGTCCTGTCTACACGTCTTTAATTTGAAAATTTCAAACTTTTTGGACAAAATTGTGAATCTAAACCATTCCCAGATCCCCTTGAATACACACAAAAAATTTCATCAAAATCGGTCCAGTCATTTGAGAGAAGTTCAGTGACATACACACTCACAGAAGAATTATATATATAAGATTACGATAGCTTAATCATTTTTCCATATTATGTGACTTTTACAGTCAATTGTTTGAATTTTAAAACTATTAAGTGTCACTTCCAGCGATGACTGCTTTAAGACGGCTCAGTGAAGTTCAAAGAGGTGCTAGAAACGCGTCCTCTTCGCTCTTCCTTTGACGGTTTTCTTTTTATAGAGACCATTTTCAACCAGTAACTCTATACAACGCACGTTGAGAAGTATATAAATAAAAGATAGTTTTCCTTTGGCGCCCCATATAGTTTTTTTTTATTTATTTATTTTAGGTCGCTTTTTAACATCTAAGGTCATTAGCGACCACATTGGACATAAGTTACATACAATAATTTATATCAGTTGGTACATATTTATAATTTTCAAAAATTTAAGACTTCTCGTACAACCATCTTGATTTAAACAATCCTTTCAATTATTTGGTACATTACATAACCGTTTCTCATTATTATATGCTGGACATTCTATCAAAATATGGTATACAGTCAAATCTAGACCACACTTGCATTTGTTTCTGTCAGCCTTAGTTATTAAATGACTATGAGTCATATTGGTATGACCAATACGCAATCTCGTGATAACTACTTAATCTTTCCTACAGTTAAATAACAGGGGTGATTTATCAAAAATTGAATTCCTAACATTAAATAATTTTGATGTGTTTCCTGTCTTCCAAAATGTGTCCCAGTAAATTTTAATTGTATACTTTATATGTTTATGTAAATCACTGTGGGTTGGTTTAGTTATATTAGAAATATCATTTTCATTAGTTGCATTTCTAGCTTCACTATCAGCTTTTTCATTACCAGCAATACCTTGATGACTTGGAATCCATTCATATAGTTTTTATTTATAAGGTAAACAGAATTTAACTAAACACAATCGCTTCTATGTGCATATTAGTATTTTTGAATCTAATTTCTTTAATCATATTTTTAAGGAAATAACATTATGTTCATACTTCTAGTTTGTAAACAAAATAACTGAATTATTTTCATCATATACGATAACAATTATCGACATACATTTTCAAATTAGAATATTCAATAGGTGTTGAAACATTTGAGATTATAATAGGAAAACCCACGCACCATCCATAATTACCAACATAAGCTTAAATACCACAATGGTATCGTGAGAGAAATCAAAAAGTTATGATTATTTTCACACAAAGAACATAATTTTATTTGATATCTATTGTTTAGTGATTATTAAAATTTTGATATAACATTAAAGAAATAAATAAATTTGTTGGGGCATTAATCTTTTTATACGCGTATTTCTACGCATGTTGTCCAATTCTTGCTAAGTGCTGGTACCTGCTGCGTTGTTTTTAGCCGTGATTGAAGCAAAGCATTTATGATCAATAAAAATAAATAATCTTTATGGGAATCTAACCTATGACCTTTATAGATACTACCAGTAGATGCTACATCTCAGAAATAAAGGCGTTCAAACGGTCTTGCCGTCTACATTTTTAAAGGTTAGGGACAAAAATTATAAAAAATAACATAAGAAGGCCTATTAAAAAAACTTATATTATAATCTGAGATATAAGTTATCTTCATTTCTAAACTAAAAAAGTTAAAAAAAAAACAAACACACACATACATTCACAAACTTTCGCATATATAATACTAGCGGCTCACTCTCGCTTCACTTGGGTTCATCCCTAGATACCTTATGACGGTTAGTGTGGAATACATAGACTCTATAGTAAAGAGTTTTATATCCCTCACTTGAGAAATGGCTGATTCCCCATACAAAGTTCCACCAAACGTTTCACCACCTTTAGGGATGCTTTCCGGGATTAAAAGGGGGCTATCCTATGTCCTTCCCAGGGTCTCCATGCCAAATTTCGTCTAAATCGGTTCAGCAGATTAACCATGAAAAGGTAACAGACAGACAGTTATTTTCGCATTTATATTAGTATGGATCAGTGTAATAAACGTAGTGAAATGTACAATATATTTATATATATATATATATATATATATATATATATATATATATATATATATATATATATATAAAGATATTTTAATTCGTTGTTTACACGCCTAACTTTGTGAGTTAAAGACTAATAAACATAATGTTACTTTCCCTCCCACTAAACGGTACTAAGTCATTGTTTTAAGCATCCGCTATTTCATTTCAATATAATCGTGACTACGGCGCCTACACGAAAATTGTGTATGTGTAATTGTACACACAATAAGTGTTTTGCTATTAGACTGAAATTAGATTATAGATTGTTTCTATTAGTGAAATAACCGTTATTATTGATTTTTCACAATGAATTAACATTAAACTCAAAAAATAATAAAATTAATATGTACGGAAAGTTCTGCTAGTATAGTATAAATTCGTGGTACAAGGCGGTTCTATTGTCTTAGAAAAATAAATAAAAATCTTTATTTAGCGAGCATTCACGCAAATACTATTAAGTCCAATGCTTTTGCTGGGAGGTCTTGGCCTATTCCGACGTTTCGTATAACACGACTCATGACGCTGTCTCGTGGGCGTAGGCGCCGATTGCTAGAGTAAATATTCTGAGAAGACTTTATCGTACAAACTTACCCATTCATTCATGGGCTATGACGCACGCTTGAGTTATAACTACCTGACGGAATCCTCTTAGACACTTAAGGGCTTGACGGCTCAAATAACATTGGTCTTTGTTTATCATCGTGTGGTAATACGCTTTTCAACCGAGTTTACTAAAGCAGATTTGTGTGATTGATCAGGAAAATAACACATTATAATATTACTAATTTAGCTATTATAATTTAATATTGCTCAGTACATAATTATTATTAAATATGTAGGTAATTGTTGAATGCGCGTGTTTGGATGGATATTTATTTCTTTATTGTGAATCACAGTGATAATGATGTGCGTGTGATAAAATGATACCAACTTGCATCAGAGCACCACGTTCCATACAGGGCTCGACAGATGACGTCACTCGGCAAACGCGGTCCATTGTCCAGGTAAAATTTATGTTTTCACAAATTCCTAATTTGCAGTAACCTACTTATAATAATTTTCCATGGAGGCAATGGTAGCTCAATGGTAACACGCTCATTTGAGAAACCGAGTGAAATGGGTTCAAATCCCGGGTCTCGCACCACTGATATTTTCATTGCGAATCATTTCTAACATGATTACCACATATCTTACGGTGAAGAAAAACACCCTGAGGAAACACTTGGCTAGCGTGGTGGACTACGGTTCTCGTTTTGAATGGAGGCCCGTGCCTATCCGTGGGACGTATAAAAGCACATGAATACATACATACATTAATTTTACATGTAAAATGAAATGATATCTATAGACTAAACGGATGTAGGCAATATTGCTAAAATGTTTGGGCGGCCAAAGCCAAATAGCTAAACGGGAAGCGTAATGGTTTCACCATATCCGCACGTCTATCGAATCTTAGTAATATATTGTATAATCTTTAGGAGATTCAGAACATCTATATATACTCTATATACGCATTAATTGTATTTATTATAAACTAGCGACTCGCCTTTGCTTCGCTCGGGTTCGTCCCTAGGTATGTTTCAACGGTTGTAGTATGGAATAAATAGATGTACATACATATAGTATGTACATATATTTTTTTTCTAATTTTAACTGAGACGCATTGTTATAATTCGTAGTGATTTCCGTACAACATAAAAAAATAAACTTTTCGATTTTGGACTAACGGCAATAGATTATTTTTATATATTAAATAGATTAGTGTTTGGTATTTTAAAATACTCGTTATTGTCCTTTAGGACTTAACCGTTGCCCTGTCCCATGAGTCATATTAGAACATTTCGATTGTTTAACTATTGTGTCTATTTTGCGGACAGTCAATCTATTAATAATAAAAACATTAATCTTTAAATTCCTTCTTCACCAAAACAAAGAAAAATTATAACATAAATATTATGTTATTTTACTTCTATTCTATATTATTGTCCTTTTTTTCAATTTTGTTTAACCTTCCTCCTAATAGTATATTATTATGTTTTTAAATAAAATCCCATGAATACTATAAATTATTATTACTAGGATTTTATTTGAATTTTTAAATTCGTATGTCTTCACTTTAATGTTTGTTGTTAGCAGGTTATCAAATAAAAAAATAAACTCATTTTAAATCCATTATTTTGTTCACATAAACCTTTCGACGAATTTCCTAAGCAACAAAACATTACTCCTGTTGGCAGGTCGCCATGGTGACTTCATAGTACTAGTAATATATCGAGACTAACGTAGACGATAAAACTAAAATAATTATAGTTCATTCTTAATGTAGTATTACAGAGTAATTAAAATGGCTATTGCATATACTACAGTAAAATGAAAAAAAAAAACATTTGACCTGAATATGTTAACAATAAAAACTTTTTAACAAAAAAATAAAAACCGACTTCAAACATAAACACTAAAAAGTAAAAAATAACTGATTGGTAGTTTTCATTTACTATACATATCTAATCAAATATTTTCGAAGTCGGTGTGCTTTGCTTTGTATCAGCTGGCACCGAAATGTTGTTTTGAAATTTAAATGGGACCAATCTGGAAGTATACACTTTCAAACAAAACAAAAATTGTCCAAATCTGTTAATAAATGACGGAGTTCTGAGGTAACAAACATAAAAAAAAACATACAGCCGAATTGAGAACCTCCTCCTTTTTGAGGAAGTCGGTTGAAAATCTTAATAAGTAACAATTATGTCAAAGATTTCATAACATTAAGGAATACGAAGATCGAATAAACTTAATTAATGTATGTTTGGAAAATAATTCAACTGAAGTCTACCTTTACATTGGGTTGTATAGCATGATATTTACAAAGTTTTGAAGACGTTAAATGGTGTATTTCTAATTTCAATACGGTACCGTCAGTAAACCATCCGCCTAGAGATATTAAAAGCTTGCGACCTCATTTCCATTCCAGATTTGCGTTTAACGTTCGTCCATTTAGTGCGTATTTACGTTTGGCTTACGATTCGTATATCCGTTTGTTTATTTATTCTTACTGAAAAAATATTATAATATTACTAATCCGCTTCCGCTACGCTTAGATCAATTGCTATATTATATAGTAGATAGGTATGTATTCAAAATCTATGTAAATGTGAAAAATGTAATCTTTCAAACCAAATTTTGGTATATATATAAATATCTGAGTCGAATCTGTACATTAAATATTTTTTGGAAAATCTTATTGAAATAGTCATTATTATCGATACAGAGGCCGAATCTATTATAATTTTTGTCAGTTTGTCTATTTGTCTATCTGGGAACGCATCACGAACAAAACAACTGGACAAATTTTGATGAAATTTGCTATGATTATAAGTGGTTATCCGGGTAAACATTTGGGATATTTTTTACTGCGGAAAAATATCTCATCTCTGAGAAATTTATACTAATCTTAAAACGTAGAGACGAACCCGAGCGGAGTGGGGGTGAGTCGCTAGTTCATAAAATAAATTTTGATACTTAAGTATTTTAACATAATATTAATAATAAACAGTATACCTACGGAAGGAAGTGGATTATACAAAGTTTGAAACAGTTTATAGTAACTCTATAAGAGCGAAAAGCATTAAATAGCGATTTGGCCTTTGTAATTTCCTTAGCTAAAGTACACAGATACTATAAAATTTACTATCAAATGCGTTCTCTTCTAAAATTTCACAGTTATCAGTAATCAATTATCTTTCTTTTGTTTATTAGCATTAAAAATTTAAGACTTACGAGTGTTTTTACCTTATGGTACACTTGATTGTTTATCTATATTACATTCCTTTCTCGCCAGATGTTACAATTCGGGAAATTCATATCGTAATTAGCATTACTATTTAGTGAATCAAAACTCGTTTACATTATCTTAGAAATTAATTTAATACATCTTACACGTCTTAATTATTGTCCAGTGGTCATTTATGTTAATTGAGCCGTTTGAAAAAAGATATCATGTTCGCAGATAACACAGAGAAATTTGTCGGAGTTTAGAGGTCAAAGACATGCACAGTTATATTGATTGCCATCGTATGAGTTTAAATTGACCCAATTGTTGATAGAGTAATTTCTATAATTGTATTTAAAGTCTATTGAGTGCTTTGTCATTTTTATTAGTTCTGATTTTGTCTCTATTAAAGCACTCGTTATTTTTTAACTGGCAATTTTTTTTCTACGAGCGAATTTTAAAGACTTTAAAACAATTTTCAACTTTTTTACCTACTTGAAGTAATTCTACATTGTATACGCATGAATTCAATTATAATGAGTGTGAATAAGAGAGTTGAAAATTAAAAAAAAAGAAATATTTTTTTAAATTTATTTTTTATTTGAATGTAACTAATAATTTTATTATTCCCTAAATATATAGGTATACATATTTTATCTTGTTTTGATTTACAAGTTATAGTAATCCAGTCATAATTATTGCAAGTTCTTTTTATTACGCTATAATAAATATTATATTCATCAAAAACATCGCCATTTAAGCTATAAATGACAAATTTGAAGCCGAGTTTCGTGTAAAATATTAATGAAAACAATCCACATAGCAGTCGTATACAAAGTTTATTGAATGTAGTCTTTATTGTATTCATATAAGAGTTATATTCCCAAATATTAATGTCTAATGAACTGTGGAGAGTTGAATCGCTTGGGAAATAAATGATGCTGCATACTGGATATTGAGGTCCATTTGTTTGTTTTGAATTTATATACAAATATACAATTAGACTGTTAGCAAAAATAGCGTACCTATGCCTAAAGCAAACATTATACACAAAACGAACGAATATAAGTTCTAAAGCTTGTGAATTAATTTGGTTGATTTAAATATTACAGTACCGTAGTAAAGCGATTTGAACTGAATTTCAACTATTTTGTTAGTAAATTTGATTTTTTAGTTAATTTACAAATATACATGAAATTAATATAGTAACTTGATATATTAAAATATGATTACATACATAGTAGGTATTCTATATACGTAGTTATATTTTAATATTTCATATAGGTACATATTATTAAATTCTGAGTCGGATCTGTAGATTTAATATGTTTTGGAAAATCTTATTCAGTATATATAATATCAATACAGAGGCCGAATCTATAGTTTTTAGAATTTTTGTCTGTCTGTCTGGAAACGCAACACGAGAAACCCACTTAAAATTAAATACAACTTTTTAGGGAAATTAAACTAAATTGAATGGCTTCATTAAATGAAGGGTGGCAGATCTATGCCATATCTGCTTGCAAAATAAAAATTTTTGTACGTTTAGTAGGTACTATACTTGTGTAGTAATATATAATGTTTTAGCTTGCATACTGGAGACCTTGGAGGAAAAGTGGTATTTAGAATACTTTTTAGGTAAAGAATAAGAATTTATATGATAATTTTTGTTGATATCTCATCGAAGTCTGAATAAAAATTTGCACCAGACTAGAAAACGTAATACATACAGAAATTATAATAAAATACTTACTCTGATAACCTGATTATTAACTAGCGTACTATATTTAGCTCTAGTAACATTTAAATTTATCTTAAACAGCATCGAAAAAAGGATAGCAGCTTTAAGTTGTTTAGTTTTCTTATTATGGAATATTATTGTATACGACTCAAAACTTGTTCAAAATGTATAGTTTTTCAATTTTTCATGGGTTTTACTTTTATACATTAAAACCATTTGCTTTTAAGCAAATAAAAGTCATGGTAAAATAATAATCAACCAAGCAATAAAATCAACAAATCTTAATTGATTTATATGAGCGAACGTGAGATTTAGCAGATAACATCTTCAAGCAGATAAGATCTTGTTTGTAGATAACTTTGAAATATCATATAAAAATATGTATTAAAATGTTCGATTATACGATAAGTCATTCGTTTTGTTATGGTAATACACCCTCCGGCAATGGGTCCACCGTGATATCCATACAATAATATTTAGGCTGTTATTGTGATTTTCATATTGAATGGTTAGACTGTTAAATATTATCATAATTTATGTTATTTTTATAGTAAAGTCCCATCCTCAATTTGTACTGTTAATATAATATGTAAAATTTTATTATATCACGATTTTTAGTCACGTACGAGTGTTAAGATTCCGTAGCCAAAATCCTAAACCGGAATCCTTAAAATTTCGTCATGTCTATCAGTCCGTCTGTCCATCTATGTAATTTTACTCGAATACTATTAGAGCTTACATTACTAAAACTTGTTGGTAAGTTTCTCATGTAAGCTGCTAGACTATTATGTAGTAAAATTACAAAAAAATAATAATGTGGGTGGCACGGCACTTCTATACATGTAAATGAGGTGTGTGTTTTTTTTAAGTTTTGGAAAAAAAATCAGGATGAAATGAGCTTCAATAATACTTTCAGATAGAATTATTTCGAAGAGAATACGTTGAGTACTTTTTGTCATATCGTATACAAACATATTTATGGAGTCAATAAAATATATAGTAGGTATTTAATTTAACAATGTTTATTGCTACGGAACCCTCGGTGCGCGAGTCAGACCCGCACTCAGATAGTTTTAATTAGATTTTTTGTTAAGTCGCCTTGTCTCAAAATTTATTGTTATTATAGAATTGTTATTATAGATCGTATCTTACCACAAAAACTACACAATAATTAGAAAACAAAGAAAATGACACTAAAATTTACTATTCTAAAAAAAAAATTATGTTATCTTAATTACGTTCTTAAATCATTGAATTTGGGCTTACTTGATTTGAATTCAATCCTTTTTAACATATCCCGTCCCATACATGACAGTTTGTCAAAACTAAAAACCTTTTTGTAAGAATTCTAAAACTATGATTACAACGTGTACAGAAATCATAAGATAACAATTTAAAGTTAGCTTGAAAATTGTTTGTACGAGACTTTAGACTCATAATAAGAAAAAGCAGCTTTATGTGATTGACAGATTTGCGGTAAGTTTCCTCATGGCTTCTATTTCGATATTGCTGTGGTGAAATTGATGTGGTTTGTCTTTATGAAAGTTGAGATGCCATTGGAGAAACGTATATTAGAAGTTGAAAAGGTATCGTTTCTATCGTACATCACTTTAATTTTCAGTAATTATGACGAAAAGAATGAATTAATGGGTAATCTCCTATTGACTAAAGGCGCATCGACTTAAATTTGTGTGTTATTGACGTGTTTTCCCAAAAACGGGGTTTCAAAATCAACAATTGTTAACTCTAGACTAATACGATGAACAATAATTTCTTTACAATATATATATATATATATATATATATATATATATATATATATATATATATATATATATATATATATATATATATAAATGTGGATATTCAGTGGTCGATTTCAGCGGTATTTATAGTCAACTCTTAAGTTTAGTTTCTCACACTAAATGACTAAACATTAGAATTTAATTTTAACGCATCAAAAAGCATTAAAGTATTTTCATATTCTGTGTAATAAATAATAGTCAATTAAGTGCACGATGTACATATGTACTGTCCGATGATTTTCAAAATTAAAAATCATAGACTACTCGTGCCCTTGCACAATGTTCTTTGAAAGTTTAATTCCGTGTGCAGTTCCCTGGTGATGCTGGTAAGGTCGCGATGACCAACTCCACTCTTAGATTTCGTAGTCCTAGGCGTCTAATAAATTATGTTGACATTATTAATTTTGTATGTGATTTCTCTTTATCTTAGTTGATTTTTAGATACAAATATGTCTTCAAGTACAAACCATTTTTAATTGGTACTGTCACATTTTAAAATATAATTTCATATAGATATAAATGATGTCCATCCTCCACCAATTATCAAGTGCGATGAATGAGTAAATTACTTCACACCGAGGTCTGAGTGCCTCCTGCACCGGCTCGGCGTCGTTTTGTCGCGACTCTCCACTTGTCCCCATTCTTCTGCAAATTGACGCGAATATGACTTAATCCTTTTAAGAATTCATTTCAGTAGATTACGCTCACTAAGTATGACCTCACGCATCATAAACTTTTAAGCTGCCGATATATCACAATAGCCCATCAATTACCTCATAAGTGCTGATGATAACACGGCTATAAAATTAATGCCATGGTACATTTTTCTTTCATGATTCAGAATTTCCAAACAATAGCGTAGCGTATGAAGAACAAGTCGGTTGGGATTATATTGTATTTGTACTCTTTCTATAAAACTCTCGTGCAGATATTTACATGAACGATGTCGTTAAAGTTTAAGTAGCAATTTTACATCTTACGAGGATCGTCTTATCTACCGCTCTTTGTGCGTCAAGATATCTTGGAAAGTACTTTCAGTACCTACTCCGCAGCTTAGTCAGACTGTTCAGTATATCTTAAAGATAACCTTGAATATAGAACTTGAATTGTTTGTTACTTTTTCTTTCATTGTTCTCTATAACAAAAATAAATTACACCAAGCCCTCATTACGTAAAATACCGATAAATGGTAGTGTAAGGTAATTAGCTATAACTTAATTTTTATCGAGTACTTTGACTGTTGTCGTCTGTGTGAATATTCTTAAACGCTTTTTAAATTTTAAATATTATAGGTATACTCTTAAACTTTTTTAAATATTTCAGATTACATATATAAGAGAGATACACGAATCAAATGTTTTTTTAAGTTACTATAGTTGTCATCTCATCATCAGATGTTCCAAGTGATACTAAATAAATATTTAGTACAGCGGTGGAAAGACTTCTATTAGTCTAATTTTCTAATTTAATCTACCTCAATTAGTCTTTTTATGTTAAAAATCTAATTATATTTTATTTATCTATTTTTCCAGATCTATACCGACTGGGCGAACCACTATTTGGAGCGGGCGCGCTCACGGCGTCGGGCAGGTACTTCCGGCGGAGGCCTGGCCCGCGACTGTGCCGATGGATTATTGTTAGCCGATGTACTGGAAGGCGTCACAGGTCAAAAGGTGCCTCGAGCTCATCGTAAGCCTAGGAACCCTCAACAAATGGTAAGTTATAGTATTCTTTAACAACTATTAAAGTTTTTTTCTCAAAAAATAACTGCTGTTCAGTAGTCTTTGGCTTTGTCAAGACGTATTTGATATTTCAACAGATCTTGAATGAAATGAAATGAATGAAATATTCTTTATTGCTCACTATTATTTTATATTATATACTTAGTTGAAACAGATTAAAGAGAAATAGTACAATAGGCGGCCTTATTGCTAGAAAGCAATCTATTCTAGGCAAGGATCTTATGTTTATACTCGTATTGTCGCTCTTTTCCAAGTAAAGTAATTAATCTTGATCTAATTAAAATAAAATGCGGCGTTAAAAACATGACCTTGCATTAAATGATTAAATGTCTCGATATTTGTGGAAAATGGAGAATAAGTAAATTTATTTTTATTATCTAAAGTACAACCAATTGCAACGTGGTTCTGTTCGTGTATTATGATAGAAAAAAATACTCACTCTCACCCGAACTCTTTACACTCAATGAGAGTGTTTTAAACTGAATTTGCTCTTCGTCTACTGTAAAAAATCTTTCCTGTGGAAATCGCATATTTTTTGCTGCAAAATTAGATTATCTCTAGTTATTAGGGCTTTCTCTTTTAGCTCTATTTTATCTACCTCTAAAAGTTCTCTCACACATACTTTAGTACTTGAGTATGCGGGTAGTAGCTAACATGTAAATAAATGAGCCTACGCAAGTTCATTTTAACTAATCATTTACAAGTAGAAACTCACAAGTCAATTTGTATGTCACATCATTAGTGCTAAGGCGAATAATGTATAAACATGACATCAATATAATGAAAGTCCGATTGGCAGAGTGAGAGCAAATTATATTGCTTAAACGTAAAGATTCAGAGTAATTACATCGATCAAAAAGTACTTTTTTGATTGTACTGTACCTAGCACCTTTTTTTTTAACGTTGGGAAATGCATTTACGCAAGAAGTGTGGGATTCACCGGCGAAGCCAGTACTACCCACTAAAACCTTCCCCCGTCTTAATGGGGCGTCGCAGGATCGCTTACGCATTCAACTACGACGCCTCGACGGCAGGTCTGCCGAAGCAGACCACAACCACCACGGGGTTGCTCCAAGGTCCACTCTCCTATCAGAGAAGTACCAGGAGCAACCCGCATGGTACATTTCCCTCCGAAGAGGGCCGCCTCCCACCGCCCACCGAAGCGGGCCACCTCCCTGTGCGTTTCTTGGCTTCGCGCCCGGCTGTATTGCCTGGCACTACTGAGCCCCCCCACCAAGACAAGGTGAACGCACGTTGGGGGGGACTGTACCTAGCACCTACAATTTACACACATTTTTATAAAGTGATGTGCTCTGTACGTTATTTAACCGAACAATAGTATGTTTATTTATGCTATTAACAACGAATATTAACACAAAAAATCTTGACCATTTTCTTACGAGAATTCTATAAATTAAAATCTAAGTATACAAATATGTATTTTGTAAACTTTTCTTCCAAAAATACCTACATGTATCGTGGCAGTTTTAACCGCATTCTTTTTTTATTTTTTACAATTTTTTGAAATATCTATTACGTGTTACTCGATTTCAAAAGTCTCGATTTCTATAACAGATCCCTAATTATAATTCTAAATAGCCATCAAATCAATCATAAAACGTCAAAACACAACCCTTCTAAATATCCGTTTTATTTGTTTATTATTAAATCTAAATCTATTCGAAAATGAAAGCAGCACATAAATATTTCTTTAGCTTAAAATAGCTATCGGCTCACAAATCATATGGGCAGGTACATCTTTGCCCCGTATATGGTTGTACAGTCGGCATCATTGATAGGGATACCTCTGCAAGTACCAGTTATATAAAACTCGTTCTTATAACTATAAACTAAAGGAGCAAAATATCGTGCTCTTCTAAAGATATATCCCTCATAAGTCAGTTTGGGTACATGTATAGGATAGGTAGCCCACAAACCCGAATCCTGTAGTAAACCATGGTGCTTCCGGTATAAGTTTGTATTTGAGAAAGTGCTGATAAGATTTATTGGTTGGTTATAACACATGATGATAGTTAATGGCTGTCGTTTACAGACACAAGTTAATGATTGTACATTCTTCAAAGGCTTTATACTTTACTTTATAACCGTATAACAGTAGATACAATTTATTTAATCTACCCAAGAGAAGCTTTTTGTAAATTAGGAGTATGAATTGATTAGATAATGAATATCACATAGATATCGGTAAACCCTAACTCTACATATATATATATATATATATATATATATATATATATATATATATATATATATATATATATATATATATATATATATATTAAAAAATATATTTATTTATACTGGCGATCTAGATTAGCCTTATGTCTGGTTGTGGTTTTCTTTCGCATTATTCCACGTAAATTATGGTTGCTAATTTCACACGATTATGCATAAGCATCGTGGTCAAGCGGCCAAGACGCAAGATTGACAATTACAGGTGTCTGGGTACGAATCCCGGTCGGATACAAAGATTTTACTTTTGTTTTTTTGTTGTTGTATTTATTCAAGTTTTTAGTTTTTTTTAATCTAAAATATACGACTTAACAAAAAAAATTCCGAGCGAAGCTCGGTGGCCCAGGTACTAAAGAATAATTTATCCATGATAATGAAATTAATAAAAATTAGAGAAATATATTCAGCAATTTTTGACTGTGCTGGAAATGGTTTTTAAAACCACAAAATCCAACGCGAGCGTTTAACATCACTTACCCGTCAAAGCTGGAAAAGGTTTGCACTTCGCAGTATAAAGTTCAAAGAGTCTCCATTATACAAAGACAAGAAGCCGCTACTATAAAAGTGCGCAACATTTTTGTAATTCAATCTACCTGTGGCAAACCGCGAGACGTACAATGCGACCACATCCGCAAGGAACATGGTACCTCCGAGCCTATAGTCTGAAGGGTTTGAATGGTTTGGTAAACTAACTGAAAGGGATAAAGCGAAAGCGACAAACATTTTATATAATAGATAGACTGAAATGAGACACATATGCTTTAACTATTTACTTTAAAATAATTACTAGAGTCCGAATTAGTATTATGTTACGGTGGGACATAATGGAAATACAATTGACATTTTTTTAAATAACCGAAAGAGATAGTTTTCTTAATATTTTACCTGAACATAAATAGCTGAAACAAATAGATACACGAGTGATCCTGTGAAGGTCCCTTATATGCTTTCGGTATATCAAGCCCTAGAATATTTTACCAATACTTAATTCAGAAAAAGAAACATTTTTAAATAAAAAAAATACTGTAGACCATAGGAGTTTGCTCACTTTAGAAACAATATGAAAGGAATTCAAATTTTGGGTTCCACAGTAACTCACACCTCTAAGATTTTCATGTGTGAACTTTATTTTCAACACGCTTTCCACTTAAAAATTAGATGAAGGACATTTTTTTAGGAAGCTGCATATATAAGAACACCTAATTCGTTTCGAAAGACGTCCACCAACCTCTATTTGGCCTATGTAATGGTCTATAATTTAATTCGCCTTATATTCATGGTGCTCATATCCAGCAGAGGGGTATTAATGAGTTGAATTATTATTTGTAATATTATTATACAAACGTGTATGTAATAGGTATTTCTATAGGATTTTATTTCACAGATGCTTGACTTGGTATCTTCGAATATGATATAATAGTCGTGTTCCTTAGAAATATCGCAATGGCTTATATCATAACAGATTGCGATAGTGTTATAATTTGAGCTAAGCCAAGAGATTGCCGTTGACTCGTAAACCAATTAATCATGACTCAATTCCAGACTGAACACGGTATTGTGTATTCTGTGGTTACGTACATTTGTAGATGCATATAAATAATTGACTATCGGTGATTGCTGCAAATGGATTAACCTCGATAGACATATATATACATACATATAATACAAATACAAAGGTATAAGAAAATTCTATCCGAGATGTACTCTATCCCCGCTAGAATCTTCTCATACGTTTGAATCTTGACTATTGTTTAGAACGGTTCTCATTTGGGATATATCATGTACTATAAAGACTCATCCTCGCTTCGCTTGGGTTCGTTCCTAGTTTTAACGGCTATATTAGTATGGATTAGATAGACTAAATATACATAAGTATAGAAAACTAGGTAGGTAAATACTTTTAAAAAACTTGAAATTATCCCCTATTTTACCTTGATTGGTCATAAAGGCCAAAATTCGAACCGAAAACATCATCAAAATTAGGTAAGCGGCTTCGGCGTGAAAATTTAACAGACAGACAGAGTTACCTTCGCATTTATAATATTAATATGGACATGTACCTATGTAATTTAAATAAACTATTTATTTAGAAAGGTTCTTCCCTAGGTTGATTTCTCATGCAAACTTTCATCCCCATTTTCAACATCTTAAGGGATGATTTCCGGGATAAAAACTATCATATGTCCTTTCCAGGGTTTCAAAATATCTTCTTAACAAATTTTATCTAAATCGGTCCAGTAGTTTTTGAGATTATTTGTTACAAACAAATATTTCTTGTTTATAATATTAGTGTAGATGTACATATGTAGTATATTTGTCTAGACCTAACAAAATAAATTTCGCCAAAGACAAAAAGATATCAAGTTATTGAATACCTAGATAACAATCTCGAAAGTGATTCACGTGTGTCTAGACATGGTGATAGAAAGTTGAATTTTTATGCACTGGACTGTATTAATACGCTATAAAACCGCAAAAAACTATCCCTATTTTACTTATATATATCTTATAAATGAAATTTGAATTCAATTTGAATTCAAAATGGAAGACCATGTGTTTTTATTGTTTGTATATAGCGCGACGTCTTTGCCGACTTTAATACAGTATAAATAAAGGTGTACGTACCCACACCTCAATAAGGGTGAGTCAATATGAATTTAATTTTATCGAATATATATAATGAAAAATCTTTGTCTGATTAACTTCTTTTGGTACGTTAATTTAGTTAACATAGATTTTTCAGTTACTGAGTTACGTACCTATATCTATATGGAGTTTTACCCTTAATTTATTATTTTTCTCGTGGTTAACATGAGACACCTACTTAGTACTTACCAAATGCCAGCCATATACATACGTATATAATCCGCTCCAATAAAATGTCTTTAGTATACGGGCAGACGGACATATCAAAATTAAAAGGGAACTCAAAAACCATGACATTCATCACAAAATAATCTTCCGAAAATGGAAGCTTAAAGAAGATGCATCCTTCAGTCGTCGAGGAATATAAATCTACAAAAAAATTCAAATTCGTATTCTTCAAAAAAATTTTAATCGTACCTTGTCTAAGCCCTATATTACCTAAGTTTGTTTATTATTTACTAGCATTGCCCGCGGCTCCGCCCGCGTCCAAATGACCAAAAACCAAATTCTTAGGTTTTACATATTAGTATATTCTTACATTGCAGTTTTTGTATTTTTCCTCAGAAATGAGATATTTTCCCGCTGTAAAAAGTATCCTATATGTTGATCCGGATAACCAGCTATCGTCATACCAAATTTCATCAAAATCTGTCCAGTGGTTTTCTCGTGATGCGGTAACAGACAGACAGACAGACAGACAGACAGACAAAAATTCTAAAAACTATAGATTCGGCCTCTGTATCGATAATAATGTCTATTTCAATTAGATTTTACAAAAAATATTTAATGTACAGATTCGGCTTAGTTAGATTTTTATTATATGTACCTATAGATTTACTTGAGTACCATTACTTACATACAATATAAAAAGTAGCTTTTCTTTATGCTTATGTAATGCTCTATAGGTGCTTGTGTAAAGTTGAATGTTCAAGTTTAAACAACATGTCCACTTATCGCTATTTTTACGACGTATTCTTAAACTTAATGTTCAACTATGGGAACTCAGTTTGTTTCACTCATGTTACTGAAACTTATTTAAAAAAGTAGTCGCTTTTATAAGAAATACTTTACTTGAAAAATGTTGTTTTTATTATTATACTTGATAGAATTAAAACGTCTGTTTTAAAACTTAATTTTCTTAGTTTTATATAGGTAGGTTTTTTCAAGGAAGAGAACCCTTGACTTATCTGCATTTTGGGAATTATATCGGTCAACACCCTTACTACTTATTTATCTTGTAAAAATTCTCCTCGAAATTATAAATATTACAACAATACCGTACTAAAAAAATTAAACATCATTTCTTGCAATTTCCAAGTTCCCCAAAATCGGGTACTTTTTGTAAAATTTTACGAAAATTAGAGAAAAATTTATAGAAATTGAAAAGTAGAGTAGGGCTAAAAAAATTTTTTAACTATGGCTTCTACAAGAAATACATAAATGTATTTTAAATTGAGGTGTTTACAAATTTATAATAATTTATTGTTAATTCATGCCGTATCGTTGAACTCTCGTGTTGTGGGTAACACTTGTATACATTTAGGCTCTAAACTCATTGTTTCAATAAGTAAAAACTTTGCATAGCAGTGAACCAATCATAAGCTGCTATTATGCCTTTGTCTTCGTTACAGGCATAGTTTAAAAGACACTTTAAATACAACCGTTTAAAAAGATATTCGTTACAGTCTAGTCATACATTCATCTCTTCTTGCCTCCATTATTTTTTTAAGTTTTTAGTAACTAAAGCATTTCAGTAATGCTGCTTAAACAAAATGAATTAAACATATAATAAGAATTATTTATTGTAAAGTATGTGATACATCTTTTATTTTACAGGTACAAAAATCAAGATAGTAAATTTCCAATTTCGGCATGAGTTAGTTTTAGTGCGTAATATTTACAGTTATTACAGTTTTATTGCAATTAAATTTAATATAGTGGGATAATAGCTCAATGAAATATTTTGATTATATTATAACATCACTAAAATATATAAGTACTAGCGACTCACCCTCGCTTCGCTCGGGTCCGTCCCTAGATTGATTTCCCATACAAACTTTTATCCCCGTTTTCACCCCCTTAAGGGATGATTTCCGGGGTAAAAACTATATTCTATGTCCTTTCCAGGGTGTCAAACTATCTTTTTACCAAATTTCATCTAAATCGGTCCGGTAGTTTCGGAGCTTATTAGGTACAAATAAACAAACAAAAAAAATGTGTGTGTGTATCTACTTATGTACGCTCGTAAGAAGTACTACTTCTTTGGCGTAACAGAACAAAAAATAGCTAAAGATTTCATCCCGTATGTCACAATTCTCTGTTTGTAAAAGGAATGCAGCTAACTTCATCATGTCGCTTTCAGCTAACTTCATTCATCATGTCGCTTTCAGCTAACTTCATCATGTCTCTTTTTGGCTGTCGGTGCGCGCGCGCATCGTAAAAATTTTACTTTCATATTTTTTTCCAAACGCGCCAAAAGAAATATTACTTCACAAAAACTTTCCTCTTTATAATATTAAGTATAGTTTAAAAAAGGCTTTATAACCATTTTATTAGATAGGTAATTATTTCTGTTTATGATACGGAAATCGGAATGCTACTCGTATAGGTATCGTGACAGTTTATTTCTTATACTATAAAATATACTTTTGTCTATTATGGTTTCATTTTTAGAGATATGAATATTTTTAACTAAAAATTTTCAGGTCCTCAACAATAACCAACTTTAATAACATTTGTATTAAAAAATTGAAAGCACTTCTTAAATACACGAAAAACTTTTTTGTGAAATCTAATTAAATACTCACACTTTGTATTGTGATCTTAATTATTAATTAACAACTAAGTCAATTGTTACCTACATTACAAAAAAACAGTTTTTTTGCCGAGACCTTGAAACATTTATTATATTCTCATATCGCTTATAATAGTTCTATTGTATTATAAATTGGAGCAAAAAATCGTTGCTCAAATTAGATTTTGTGGTGAATGATGTATGGTGTTAGATGATGAGAGATGGACAAACAAACGCCTTTGATTGTTTGCCTTTCGAAGTTAGGCATAATGATTAATCACAACTGGAAATGATGAAGAATTGTTAAATTTTGAATGCGTATTTACTTAATTTGAATATTTTATTATGATTTTATTCATTTAGTTTCTTTAACAGTTTAGCGTAGTTACATTATTATTTTTGTTATAATTTATTTGACTTAATTCATTTGATTATTATTTTTTTAATCAAGAATTAGTAGGTATGTAATAATGAGTTATGTGTATATAAAATACTAGCGACTCACCCTCGGTTCCCTCAGGTTCGTCCCTAGCTTGATTCCCAATAGAAACTTTCATACCCATTTTCATCTCCTTAAGGGATGATTTCCGAGATAAAAAGTATCCTATGTCCATCCCAGGGTCTCAAACTATCTTCTTACCAAATTTCATTTAAATCGGTTCGGTAGATCCAGAGATTACCCCCCTACAACGTCACAAACTCACAATCTTACAAACTGACAAACTATCTCTTTATAATATTAGTATACTGTATAGATATAATGTTTTCCTAATATATCATTATTTAGAATAATGATATAGTCATTAATGAATCATTGAATATGGAATTGCTTTAGTTATAAATATAAATTTATTTATTATAATATTCATATTTGATTTATACTTACATAAATTTAAAAATAGATTATACTTAGTCATAATTAAAGCAGTTATCTTGTACATTGTACCCTGATTTATTACTCGTACATTTTACCTTATCATTTAAGTTTATTATAAAATATTAAATTCTAATTACATTATTTTGATTACAACCTTTTATATCAAATATAATATTTTATATCAAACATAAAAAAGACCCCATTACTATCATGATACTAATAAAAGTAGTGCCATTTATCACTCTGAATGTAAAATTATTTATTTGCAAATTTTCCGCAAACTGAACGAATCAAAGAAAAGAAACAAAAACAGTAAATAAGATACCTCGTGGGAACCGTCCGTTTTGTAATAATAATTTTGAAATAACCTAATTATTGTAAGTCAATTACTTATAATGAGGATACGAAGTTTAATAATTATTATTCAAAATCCATACAAGACGACACGTTTGACTCAGTTTGTAGTGACCCTACATGCTGCGCCAGCCGTCGCGGGTTCGAGTCCCGCTGGGGGCATTCATTTGTGTGCTGAGCACGAATGTTTGTACTCCAGTCATGGGTGTTTATATTTATATGTATGTATTTAAAAGTTATATATGTGTAGTGTATCAACTATCTGGTATCCGTAACACAAGCCTCGTAGCTTACCATGGAACTAGATGATGTTGTGTGTTAATGTCCTGACATATTTATTTATCCTGACATATTATACAAGATTTCTTATTATTAACTATTTCGAAGGATCTTTGTATTTTCCAAAGATAAAAAAATAAAAAAACAAAAACGGGTCATTGATATTGGTCGGTTAATAAGTAGGATGATGATCATGAATAGGTAAAAATAATTTTACATTAGCAATTCAAGCAAATAAAAAAAAAATCAATAGTATTAATAAATATTAATTAATCTGATACGCGATCATTTATTATAGTATAATGTTATATACTATACACACACACACACACACACACACATATATATATATATATATTATATATATATATATATATATATATATATATATATATATATATATATATATATATATATATATATATATATATATATACATTAATTAACGAAAGGGAAAAGGAGAACTCGGAATTTGTTATATAAAAATAATATTTTAATTGATTGAATCAATTTTAATTAATTTCACAGTTATTAGCTAATTTTCTTTCTTTTTTTGAAAGAAACATATCATAACTTAATATACACGTCATAAACAAGTAGGTACGTATTTTAAGCTAACTTATGATTTACAATTTTTATTTTTTATGAGTTAGAGACTCGTTATGATAAGTAATATGAACTTTTAAAATCTCCATAGACAATTAACTCTAACGTTGTATTTCAAATGTACGTATACCTCTTTAACAGCTGCAAATAAAATTTAAAAGTCAATCGGAAAATAGAATATATAAATTAGATGTACAATAAATTAGTTTTAAAGAATAATTTAAGTGTTAATTAGGCAATCACCTGATTCATTTACAATCTCGTTCATCTTTGATGATTCTTTTAAGTTTCAAGAATCGAGTATACCATGCGAATCGCGAACTTAAGTCATTCGAGCGCTTGCCTCGCTCGCTTGCGGTAGTGTTGTATTGAAACCGATCGCACTATTATGTTCCGATGCATCGATATTCATTTGTTAAAACGTTACGACGTTCAACAAATTTGAATTTTTTTTTATTCATTTTGACAGTTGAATATGTTAGTGTTGTGATAAAAAAGATATCTATTTAATTTTTTATATTACTAAGTGGTTATTAAAGGATTACTTGTGAAGTGTAAAGGGATAATGAACTTATGAGGTCAGTATTTGTTTATTTATGTGCTGCGAAGTTTTTTGTGTAAATACCGTTGACTTATAAAATATGGCCTCTCCAATAGACCAGTGCCGTTAATTTTATATTAGTAACATCCATATTTGATTTATGAAAGTGAGACCGGATCAATCCGTTCTTAGATGCTAGATAATAGAAAAAAGGTAGGTATGCTTAGCATCTTAATAACTTGAGGCAAATTGGGTATTTATACTACAAAAGTTATAAATGAAATGTAATAAACATATTGTGCTTTCAATTATGGTAGGTCCTTCTTTAGATTATGTTAATCAAAATATATCATTAAAAAAGCGGAAAAGGATTAAGTATTATATTAGTTTCATACAATTTAATAAGATTCTTATAAGATTATTATTTTTGTTATTTGACAATCTAATTAGGTATAGGTTATTTCCATACATCTTTTACACCACATCGGTTTCAGCACAGAAAAAGCTAAGTTGTAAGCCTGTTATAATTAAACAGCACTCAAGAGGAATTAATTACGGTAATACGTTTTACATAAATATGTTATTGTAATCGGCATTCCATTGATTAATAATACAAAACAGATAGTTGAAAGGTTAAATTAATCAATCCTTTTAATATTGAAGAAATTAACTTTAAGGAAACGTACTTTAATGGTTAATTATCGAACATGGTGTGATTATAGTCAGTCGTTGCGGCGGAAGCTTGTACCATCAATGTTTTATGTTTGGCCGATTTTTAACTTATTTATATACTAGCATTGCCCGCGGCTAAGCCCGCGGCTTTCTCAGAAATGAGATATTTTTCCGCGGTAAAAAGTATCCTATATGTTGACCCAGATAATCAGCTATGACAGTATGAGTAGGTTTTCTGTGATGCGGTAACAGACAGACAGACGGACAAAAATTCTAAAAACTATAGATTCGGCCTCTGTATCGATAATAATGTCTATTTCAGTAAGATTTTCCAAATAACTATTTAATATACAGATTTGACTCAGTTAGAATTTTTTTATTATATGTATAGATTATCGAACATGGTGTGATTATAGTCAGTCGTTGCAGCGGAAATTTGTACCATCAATGTTTGACCGATTTTTAACTTATTTATCTATATGATAGCTTGTTTACACCTAAATAACTTTATAATGATTAAATTTGCCCACGATTGTCAAAATCCAAAATCGGCTTATTAATGACAAATATTTGCTCGGCGTTTGCTACTACGAGTACATTAGCACACAAACAAACTTAAGAATTCATACTCGCAACATAAGTTGGCGCTATCTCACATAAATAAACCATCGTCTAATTTACACGCCAATGTATTTTCAATATTAAGGAGGCACGTTGAATACAAATGAAGAGTAGAAGACCGATTTGCCATGCATCAGATATAAATCGTGAGGCGTGAGTGCAGCTGTAAAAATGATGATACGGTTTCGTTTTGTTGTGCTAAGTGACTTTTCACACTTGTCCGATGGGTGGTCGCCTTCTGATTGCAAGCCGACGGGCCGCACGTGATTTCCGAGAAGACGATTCGTAACATGTTTTAATGTCATCGTGCTTTATTACAATAAGATCAAGTAGACAATTTTCGGGTATTTTCAAGCATTGAAAGATCAGATAAAGTTAATTGCTTCATATACTAAAAAAGTTATAAGATAAAATTATTTTAAAACAAAAGCAGGCTTTATTTCTATTAAGCATAACATATTTATAAGTTATTAACAAATTGAAATAAAAAATATTATATGAAAGCCTTTGTAATAATTGTATCGTGTGTAAAGACATTACACTTGCGCAGGCGCCACATGAACACTCCGTCGCCTTGAACTGTCGCCCCGGCTTAAGGAGCAACAGATTTAATGCCAGGAGCGTTACATACATACATATTTCCATAATAATCATAATTACCAAAACCAGACTTGAACTGGGACACGCTGATTAATTTGCTTAACATTTTTTTTTTTGCTCGTCTAACTCTCGCCTAGTGCAAACAGGTCAACCGCTTGACACGACACCGTTAATTATGTTAATAACTCATTTTGACTAACATTACTATGATGTTTGTCATCCCTCGAGCTTTTATTAATTGTTCCATTTACAGTGAGACATTCTGAATTTTTTTTTACTAGCTACTAGTAACCAAAGCCAAATGTTTCATTTATTTTGCTGTTTAACGAATCTGTGGAGAAAGCCAAGATATATCATTTGAACTTACAATACTTTAATTTGTGTAAATAATGATAGTCAAATAAACTTATATTTTCTGATAGCTGAATTCGAAACTGATATCAATAGAATAAACACTTTTTATGATATTTAATTAATTCAGTTTTGATTATTCTTACAACCATATCTCGGCATAGCATGTCGGTGCCATGAAATATGATTCATGTCCTAAAATCATCTTACTCAGCGAATTGGTCATAGATTTTTATTGTCAATAACTTGTTTTTGTTCAATGTAATTACGTTGGGTCACAAGAAACTATTCTCCGAAATGTAGGGTAACGAGCAATGTACCTACAACTAAATTATCTCGTTATTCGAAGAACGTGATGTCAGAATTACTAAATATAGATCATAACTATTACCAGGGCTGTCTGTAAATTGAAAACAATCATGATTCAATATTTTGTACAAAAATAAATAAATTACCTATTTGTTTATATTTTCCTAGAAATTTATTTCTACGTATTTGATTAATTCAATATAAACTTGTAATAATTTATAAATAAATGGATGCATTAACTTCTCATAGAATATTTTAACTCATTGTTTTCCTTAAATTCAAGGTGTCAATAAATCTAATTTACTCAAGGTTTATGAATGAAATCGTTTTTGCAACTCACGCATGTGTAGCATATTCCAGTATCATAATTTTTCATCCAGACTAAACAATGGACATGGAAATAAGTGTGTTGTCTAGACATCTGACAGCCCCGACTATTAAAAAGCAATTTATCAACACACATCTTTCAATTTAGCACATCGGAATTACACATTATCATTTTTTATCATCAAAAACTATCCTTTTCTGTATGAATGGATAAGTTTTAATAACTATTGATATAGTTTCTAAATTACACAATTTTTACTGATAGCAAATTATATTTAAAAAAATGTTTTACATTAAGCACTCTGGCTACTATCTGACTTTAATAATATCAAAGCAGTTTCACAAATTTTTGACGGAATTCAAAAAGTACTGTAATGTATACGTATAAAGAAGTAAGTTTATAAGGTGTTACTTAATATATTATTGTGAACCGATTATGATAAATTTTCTTTTTTAATAAATGGTCAATGGACCTTACATTAATTCAAATTGAATTATTAAAATATGCTTACTGAGAAGAACTGTTGAAAGAGTTAAAACTTGATCCTAGAGAAAATTCCACTCGTGTGATTTTCAAGTTCAAGTACCTGTTTAGTATTGTATGTGTTATATGCATGTCATAAATTATTATCTTTTTAATAATATAATAACAAATATTTCAGATAAAAAATATATTTATAAGGTAAACCTTTATAAAAAAAAATATTTAAGTACCTATTTAATTGCCTATAATCTTGCGACTAATAATAATCAATTTCTATGTAAAAAATTACGTCGTTTCATTCCTTATTTGCTGTGTGAGGGAAAGCTTAACAAAAGCACCCTTTAATTCTTCTCATTTAAATTTTTTTATGATTTATAATTAAAGAAATAGTAACAATATATTAAACTAGCATTGCCCCCGGCTCCGCCCGCGTTCAGATGACTAAAAACCAAATTCTTAGATTTAACATATTAGTACACTCTTACAATGCAATTTTTGTATTTTTTCTCAGAAATGAGATATTTCCCCGCAGTAAAAAGTATCCTATATGTTAACCCGGATAACCAGCTATCATCATACCAAATTTCATCAAAATCTACCCAGTGGTTTTCCCGTGATGCTTTAACAGACAGACAGACAAAAATTCCAAAAATTATAGATTCGGCCTCTGTATCGATAATAAAGTCTATTGCAATAAGATTTTCCAAAAAATATTCAATGTACAGATTCGGCTTAGCTACAATTTTATTATATGTATAGATAATAAAAAAGTTATTATTTCTTCTTAATTTTTGACCGTATATAAAATGTAGTAACTACTCTACACTATACAATTGTATTCAATTATCTTTCATTATGCGTTTATCGAACAACTTCAATTGATGTTGATAGCAAAATCAATTATATTGTTAATAGGTGTAACTTCCTCTGCAGTAAGTACAGTTATGGTAAGCATTTTCCATTTAAGTACATAATAAAAATATTTATAGAAAAAAAACACCATATTAAAGTAAAAAAATGTAGTTATAATAATAATGATACCTCTTGGATATAACAGCCAACATCAAAACAGCGCAACCCGTATTTTAAAAATAATTTTAGAAATTAATAAAATTTAATATTGAGCAATGTTATGTACTTATTTGTCTTTTAATCTGTTGTGGTAAAAATTATACCTATTCGATATTTCTTTCCTTTGGGCTTTGAGTTACCTGATCATAAAAACCTGTAGGTAAACAATCAACAAGCAATTTTTACATGTTAAAATACATTTCAAACCCATTTCGGAAAAAATCCTATAATGTACCAATAAATACAATAACAAAACACGTAATTCAATACGTATTGGATAGCCTTAAATATGTAGATCAAGGTTGCAATCCTTATTGTTTAGCAGATTTCCCCATTTGACATGATTGAGGTTATCAGAAGATGAGTTGCTTATGAGATCAGCGCGTTGGCGGACCGTCGCCACTGCAATTGTCACGTCCTCAGATCTATCTTACATGACCAGCGTATCCACGTCCGTTCCAAATTACTCAAGGATTAATAAAACTTCCTATGATATAACATTAAAGTCTTATATGTAATTCAATAAACTAATTAAATTAAATAATCTATAGTAGTACATAAAATTAAAAAAAGGATCAAAAGTTGTATTATACTTGAAAATATTGTAATTGAGCTTTTTGTGAGAGGTAATAGAACAAAACTCGAAAAATGTTTGATTTTAGGTCCATTTACACTCGCAACACTTAAAAGTTGAAAATGCTTTAATGAATTATTTAAAAAAAAACTATTTTTCTTTTTTTTTCGGTTCTTTAGAAGCGAGGTCAAAGCTGGTGAAATAAAAACTTTTTAATATACATGTATATTTTTATTTTTAAGTATAAATATTCACCAGCCTAGTTCTCTTTATAATATATAGAAGCTGTGTTCAGATCGCTTACTGATTTGTCAACGCCCCACGTAAAGGCCTGGAGCGAGTCATGTTATTTGGGGAGTGTAAAGCTCCCTTAATGAAAGCGTCGTACGTAAAACAAAGATTTTTGCGAAATGATAATTAAAAACTGCATCTAAATTTAGTTCAGAGTAATAAAATTTAAATACGGCACAGATTTAGTAACAAGCAATTACATTATAATATCACGTATCACATCTGCTGTAGTTTTTTCCCAAGAATTTAATTTATACTCAAAGATGTGATTAATTTTGTGAAATTTACATTATAGTGAAATGATAGCACTGGATACTTTACATTTTTGGTTGATAAGTTAAGAAATAAAAACTCAAACCGTTATGGCATTTTGAGTTGGTAGAGTAAACTTTTGTGTTACTTATTTCTAACTGATGTAGTAACCTAGTCTTTCAGACGTCGAAGGAGTGATGTAATATTCAACTATCCCACGGGAACTACTTGATAGAACTAAATAAAAATTACGTATAAAGTATCAATTTAAATCACAATTATAGATCTTTTTTCAGTTTTACAAACACAATAAGTAAAGGAAAAAATAAGAATAATAATGGAAACACAGATATTTATAACCATTGAGATAAGTTATTGCCGGATACTTCGTCTACGGGTTTTAGTAAATAAATCCTTTATCTAATAATATCATCCTGCAAAAATACGTTTTTAGTTCTTTAGTAATTACGTGATTAATTATTAAAAATACATCCAGACTCATTGTAAAATTAAAACATTTTAAGATTAGTAGGTTTAACTTCTATTTAAAGCAACCACAAACAAATTTTGTTTATAGTCCAGTGTACAGTTTTACTTATCCCTGTTAAAGTTTTATCCTTGTGTAGACTATTTTCGCCAATGCAGTGCATTTATTTTAATTTATTCGCTTTATCTGCTACATTCTAATAAAAACCATTTAAGCTCGTCTAACCGTCATTTATCAGTCGATTTGAAAAATTACAACCGACCATTTTTATAGAAGCATTTTTAAGAAATAATTTTCATTATAAACTTTTTACATTTTATTCATTAATTATTCAGCATTCATAACTATGAGGATGTTCTCCTGACCGATTCCGGCCTCGGCGGCCAATCTCATTGAGATTAGCCAACTGCGCAGGAGATATTATAGTGCACAAGTGTACGCGCAGACACAAGTGCACTCTCTATTCCTGTCACTCTCATACTCCGGTGGGACGACCACTCGACACGACCGGTGAAAGTTAAGGCGCAGGACCGACGGCTTTACGTGCTCTCCGAGGCACGGGGGTGAAACACCGCCAACTTCCCAACTCCGGGCTGTTATTGAGGCTTAATATACAGAAAGACTACATAACTAAACTTGGCCCGACCCGGGACTCGAACCCAGGACCTCCGGGTGTGCAGCCGTACATGCTAGCCAGCAACGAGGCAGTTATTTTTCATAACTATACATAAATATTAATGATTGGCCACAATTTTCAATTATTATTGAATTGCACACTTCTCAGGATGTAATTAGACCACCATACCTTAATCTGACGGTTTCAAGTATTTATACCATATAACATAAGCTAATCTGTCGCGCTTCAGTAAATCCCAAAATCGTACGAACGTAAAGTCTTCTTCTTCCTGCCCATTTCCAAATTACTTGGGGCCGGCGAAATTTTTCAGATGTAATACATTTTCAATGACGTTTTATGCAACTCATGATTTTAATATGTTTAAATCATCTACACTAATATTATAAAGAGGTAAAATTTATGAGTTTGTGACGTTGTAGGGGGTAATCTCTGGATCTACTGAACCGATTAAGATGAAGTTTGGTAAGAAGATAGTTTGAGACTCTGGGAAGGACATAGGATACTTTTTATCCCGGATATCATCCATGAACAGGGTGAAAATGGGGATGAAAGTTTGTATGGGGAATCAAGCTAGGGACGAACCCAATCGAAGCGAAGGTGAGTCGCTAGTATTTTATATTCTTAGTAGGTGCTGCCAAAACTAGCTTCTACTCTTCATTAAAATTCAAAATTTATACTTATTTGAACTATCGTCGTGTAATATAAATATTGATAAGATTAAGAACAATAAGTTTGACTGTCTGCCTGGAGTGCAGCTTCTTTTTATTTAATCTTCTGTTTTAATTATTTTGTTATTCATAATTTGTTTTATAATCATTTAAATCTTGATGGAATAACATGTGTAAATTAAACATATTTATGAGGTGCTCCACAAACATGTGTGATTTATTCACAGAACCTTGAACTTGTTGTTAGAATGCCAATTTTACGTAGTCAAGATTTTTTGTACGCTTTAACAATAATTGAATTTGATACCTTATTATTATTAATATCCTTACTAATATTATAAATGTGAAAGTGTGTTTGTTTGTCCTTTTTTCATGTCGAAACGGAGTGATAGGTTGGCGTGATTTTTTGTGTGGAGATATTTGTGGGCTGGAGAGTGACATAGGCTACTTTTTACCGAGGAAGATTATCTAATTACCACGGGAAAACACGTTATAATACAATTCAAAAAAATATTTATGATCAAAGTAACTGGAAACTTGGTACTAATGCTCTTCAATAAAATTAAATAAATACGTGTTTTAACACTTTTTTTGAAATTCATGCTTTAAGGGGTAAAATAGGGGATAAAGTTTGTATGAAATTACCTTTTTAGAGATTTTTTTGTAGTTCTAGCGCAAGCCAAGCCTAGCGGGTTCTGCTAGTACTAATCAAGTTAAGGTGATGCTAACTGAAAGTAGGTACAAATTGTTTTGGTTATTGTCCATACCAATATTATAAGGGATCAGTCGTTTGAACGCGATAAACATTGAACTACCAGACCAATTTGAAAATTTTTCTTGCATTTTATAATCTACTCCTTCAGGAGGTTATACTCTGTATATCATTACTCTACTTTCTTCCGAGCAATTAAACGTACAACAACAAATCATTAAGAATCTACCATACTACTACTATACTATATATATATATATATATATATATATATATATATATATATATATATATATATATATATATATATATATATATATATATATATATATATATATATATATATATATATATATATATATTATATTGTTTACCTGTAGTCAAAATTCAAAACCCATGTCTCTATGTACAATAGACTTTTGTTGTAAACATTGTCTTTTTGTCTTAAAAGAATTTGGCATATATTTAACTATTTTTTTTTTCAATAAAGGTTTAAAAACTTTAAAGTTAATGATTGATTTGAATAAGCGATCATATAAAACAACTTAATTGTTCATATTTAAATTATTAAAATATTCTCATCGGTTCAAAGATTATTTCTCTAAACTTGCTCGTGGCAATTAATTAGAAGCTGTGAACACACATGTTAATAAATTATTTGTTTATAAATCATAAGTTTTGTTGATGTATTTTTTCGACAACTTTTTAAGAACAGTTCTTAACAAATTTTGTATAAATTATTATTTTATTATATTGTTATGTATAATTTTCTAACTTTAATAGTCAATCCACGTTGCACTTGCAATGTGCAGAGAATGTAACGCAAACAAGGCGGTGAAACTATAGAATGGTAGAATGGGAACAAAACCATTCGCTTTATTGTTTTGGATTTCCGGGAGTCAATTAAAATTTTTCTTTTGTTTATTGTTAGGCAACTTTAAGAATTGTTT
The DNA here is from genome assembly GCA_951806755.1 of Brenthis hecate. NCBI lineage: Eukaryota > Metazoa > Arthropoda > Insecta > Lepidoptera > Nymphalidae > Brenthis > Brenthis hecate. Next base: position 2,411,275 of record OX638264.1, read on the forward strand.
TGTGTTTTAGACATTGTTGCAAACACTTTTTATAGAAAAATAACATAATTGATACTTATATCTGATTAAAATAGCATAAATGATTTATCGTATAAAAAAGAATACATGCAAACCACACCCCCCACAACGTTTTGGTATTTTTTCTGTAATGCTGTTGATTTTTGTTGAATAGGTACTCTTGACTTGAAAAAAAGAACTTCCTCATAAAAATTATATTTTTTGTGTAGTTTTTTAAGTGGCACGTAATAGCACACACTCGGCACATTTCAGCACATTTTCTATTTCTTAGAAATTCGAAAATTGCGGTGTTATCATTGTGGACATGGATCCAACAGATGTTTTTCTAATACTGATACAATGCAATAGTATTGACACCAAATATTTACAAAGTGTGGAAGTTAAATAAACAATAAACTTTCTAACTTAAACTGAGAAAGCCTTTTATTTATGTGCGCTTTGACTAATGCTAGTACAATTATATTTATGTGTAAACAAACATAATAACCATTTAAAAAAGACACGAATGATCTATTTCATGACGTCCGTAATGACTTTAATGCCTTTAAAAGCTATGCCACTACATTTACCAAAGTATCGCCCATCAGTAAGCCGTTACAATTTTAGTGCTGCATTTATAAGTATAGCACTACACTTATGAGTAATGTTAGTATATTTCTCACGACACTCGATCGAATACATTGTAGTATACAAAACAAGTCAGTCATTCTGAGATTTGTTCCGGTCATCGGAACCGCGCCTCGCCCGAAACGTAAGTGGGTTAATTTGTTGTACGGCAGATTTACGAGTTTCAGGGTAGGGAATTAATGGTAAGCGTAGAATAAGAAAACCAATATATTCAATTGAATATTACTAATGCATTGATAATGATATGACAATACATTGGTAATGTATTGTTACACGTACATCTATACATATAATAAAATTGTAACTAAGCCGAATCTGTACATTAAATATTTTTTAGAAAATCTTATTGAAATAAACATAATTATCGATACAGAGGCCGAATCTATAGTTTTTAGAATTTTTGTCGGTTTGTCTGTCTGTCTGTCTGTTACCGTATCACAAAAAAATCACTGGAGGGATTTTGATGAAATTTGGCATGGTGATAGCTGGATATCCGGGTCAACATATATAATATTTTTTACCGCGGGAAAATATCTCATTTCTGAGAAAAAATACAAAAACGGCAATGTAAGAGTATACTAATATGTAAAACCTAAGAATTTATTTTTTGGTCATCTGAACGCGGGCAGAGCCGCGGGCAATGCTAGTTTAAAATACAATATTAAGGAATGTTTTATTTTTTATTTTGGCTAAAGCAAAGATAAGTAGGTAGATGTGCTTCCATTTTAAGCTTACTGTATATATGTGACAAATAAAAGCTGTAAGGTTACAACAATACATACTTTTTTACACGCTACAATAGGCAATATGTGTGTGATTTTAATAAAGATGAGATATTTTTTTATAATCTTTATTGTTTTTGAATTAAGAATATAGGTATCAATATTTTTTAATATAATTTCTTTTTGATCAAGAAAATAATTATTAAGAAGTGCAAATATAGGCGGGAAATTCAAAGTAGTTAAAACGCACGCCATTGGTCAGACCGAATATGACGTCAAAGTATTATCATAACAGAGCGATTAGCGAGTTTGTCGCTACAAATTGATTCGTCATTTTTCTGTGTACCTATAACATACTGTGACGTCACGCCATGCGTGCAAAATGGCGGGCGTTTAAAGTACCTATCCGTATCAGTATGGTATTTAAAATACATAATACCATAGATTTTTGGAGCTGGATATTTTTTACAATTATATAACGATGTTAGCTATGTATAAAAATTCAAAAAATATCACGCATAGGTACATATTCCCTATTGGACATAACACTATTTTAATGAGGCCAATGTCCTTTTGTACATATTTGTATATTGCTTTATAATTAAATTTTGTTATTTAGAAAAAATGTGAATGGCAATATTAAAATTATAATTTAATATGTTTTATTACCTTTTACATAAAATAACATAGGTATAGTAACGGGTTATGCACATGTGTGATCGCGTGACCGCTTTAACTGTTATTCTGTTAAATTGATAACTTTTCACTTCCCCCATAAAGGGGACTTTATCTTGATTTATTACCGGCTCTAAAAAGAAACAAAATTATTAGCCGTTTACGTGTAACTGGCTGTAAATCAAGGATTCATCTAGAATTATTGTTGTTTCAATTGAATATTTAAAATATAGGTATAGGTAGGATTCCTTGATGGCAGACAGCTTTTACTTATACATATACCCTTAATTGTACAACTATACATGTCAAAAATATCCCGCAATAAAAATTCAGTTTAGTAAATAAAGTAAATAAATATATAAATAGTTGTAGAAAATATTTCATTAATTAAAAATTAGTTATTGATTCAATATGATATTTTTCATAGAGTCTGTATATTTCTTCACTAAATATAAATTGAGCGGTATTAAAAACTACACAGTCACTTTCAGTTGGTAAGATAACCGAAATCATGAATAATTTACATAATAACATGTCTTATTCGCGAAAGTTAAAAATATACGACTGATATGCTATCTACTACAACGTGCTTATTAAAATTGATCAATTTTTAAGGTAATAACACCAATATGTCCGAACTGGGTGCAAAATCTGCGCGTACGCAGATAAGAACTGTTTTATAGCTGAAGGGTCGAATAAATTTTTATAAAATTTTAATTATTTTATAATTTTAAACTCTTAACAGTTAACACTTACGAACATTTATTTTTTATTTTTATTGACTTCTACAAATGACTTTCGATTTTAACTGCTATAGAAATACATATAGGTATATAAACAAACTTATTAGTGCGATTGTTAACCTTTAAGCAGTGTTAAAACACTGAGAAATATATGTAATGTTAAATTTTTATGATATTAATAATTATGAGGAACCCTGATCAAAGTAGTTGCAGACCTCGACACACATCGGCCAGTACACCGTGACCTAAGCCTGAATAACGGGGTGCACTTGACTTTCAGCACTTATTTCTCAAAAATATTATACCTTTGACATTATTGAGCTTATGTTAAACTATAATTATTTCTTTTTATTATAAAACTAGTGATGTACTGTCGTTTTCGTCGAGTGCGTCCATAGTTGTCCTTTGCATAATACCTATTTCTTAGCATTATTTAATGCTTTCGCTTCGTTTTAAGTAAAACTATCTATTCGGATTATTTCGCTTCGCTTGACGACTTGATTACAAAATATAGACTTTTCTTTACTTTGTAATGGTATCTTTGTATTTTTTTCCGTACTTCAGAATGAGATAGAATCCTAAAAAGGTCAGTTGATCTGATACTGTAGGTACTACAAAGATTAAAACATCAAGAAATACAATTTTGTATTTAAATAATATTAGTAAAATTAAACTAATGCTCTGGTAATAAAACTACAATTTTATATATATTTTTATGAGTTCCCTACTAACTTGTCCTATAGATTTACATGTTAACTATTTTTTACGACATCTAATATTCCAAATATATATACAAATAAGTATGTTATACTCAAATTCTGAGACTTGATTGCTCTTAGGTTGAGGTGAGGTTAAGGTAAAAATTGATATCATAACTTTCGATTAATTATTTTACATACTAGTGGTACAAATTTGACAGATGTCAATGTTTTTTGTTTTTTTTTGGCTTTTCAATTTGACAAGCACCACGGAATAGTTTCGACTGAACTACTGACGTATAAGTTTTAGTTCAAAGACTAAACCAAATGTATGTATCGGGCTCTGATTAATGATTTTTTTGGTTAATCCTAAGAGAAATTAACTTGGACAGTCCAATGTCGAAATTTAATTATAGGAACACGAAGGCCTTGCTTCTTCAGATCAAACTTAGCTATTTCTGTATTAGATATTTATGGACTTAAATGTTAATGGAATAAAAGTTATACAGGTAAGATACCGGCCTAGAATAGGTATTTATATATTTTTTAATTAAAAAAAAAATGGATTATTAAATGATCAAGACGATAAATTAACAAATAATAGGTTGGTACTTTTAATTATGATAATTCAAGAATTATGTAATGAATTCATATATTTAGTATGCTAACGAAATAGAGATTTTGAATATAGAAATATTTATCCATGTTTTCTGTTGGTTTTAGGAAAAGGTTTACTAGTAAGTAGTAGGCGATTTTATTTATACTAGACCGGACTTACATATATTTGTATGGCATTATATTGCTATTAATAAATAATGCCTGCTTATTTCTAACTTGTGATCTTCAAGATAATAAGTTCCTATTGCTGACCTGGCTCGGCGCCACTTAGCCGCGATCGCTATCATAAATTCTTATAAGCTTTCTTTATTATTTTCTATACTTTAAAACATTTTTCGGATTAAAATTCTTAATTCATGGGAAAGAAAACTTAAGTAAATGTTTCTTTAAAACCGCACGTGCCTGCGCCCCGATATGCCACATTTAAGTACCTATATATTCCCCATGCAACAATGGAAATATGGAAATAAAAATTCACCTGTAGAACAAGTTATGAGTTTTAAAATTTAATAAACAGGAACAGTTGTGTTGAATTTCTATTTTTGTTTCACGTAAATCATATTACCTATATTAAGTTTCATTTTTTACCTTCATGCATTTTCCTTTGAGGAATACTTATCTATACAGATAGGTAATTAAAATTGAAGTGTCGAATTACAAACGTAATGGCAAAATAACAGAGTTTTACTAATTGCATATGAAATTATATACGATACTTATAAGAAAAACACATTTTTTTTAATTTTTGTCTGACTGTCTGTTTGTTCCGGATAATCTCTGAAACGGCTGGACTGATTTTGACGGGACTTTCACTAGAAGATTGCTGATGTTAAAGGGAGTAACATAGGCTACTTTCATTTTAGAAAAAGAATTAGGGTTTCGCTCAAAAAAATTAAAACGTACCTAGGGACGAACCCGAGCGAAGCGAGATTAAGTCGCTAGTTTTATACTAAGATTCCAAACATAGCCTATAAAGACGCAATAAAATTCTTAACCACACCAAATTATATGGTAAATATTATACATTCACCTCTATGTATGAGTCGAACCCACGATCTCACACGTAGTATAAAGTGCGAGTCACGTCTGAACTACGGCACTGTGGAACGATTGAAATTAAAAAATATATATATTAAAACTATTTCCTTGTAATAGGTATGGCCTTAAAGCATTGTGCAATTAGAAATTAATTGTTTTGTCGAGAACTAAATTGGCAAGTGTCCGCGTATGTTAGCAAAGTTTCAGATTTAACCGTCTACATGAATCTGACATTGCCGGATGATTTGGTCAATCTAACAATTGAATTTGTCCTGGTACTAGTTAATACGTAATTGTGCCTTTGTTAAACTAATGTACCGTGTTCCGTTCTACAGCAGTTGCTTTGCTTGAGAGGATGCAATTACATATTGTATAGGCATCAGTTTAGTGGTTTATGCAAAATGAAATATGATATTATTTTCAATTTAAGTCATATTACAATATTTTCTTTTTCGGGTATAAATAACTTATTTTTGAAAAAGCTGAAACCTTTGATCTTATCTCGTTACCTTGGAGCCACACTATTGTCATGTCGTAACGTCAGCTGTCAGACACACAACACATAAAAGACAAGTAGAGTGCGATCCTAACTATAGATATTGATGTCAGGCGTGACAATAGTTAACGTACAGAAAAAATATTCTATTGGAGATTACGTAATTACCTACTGCTCTTAGAATTGTTAATTTTTGTATGATATTGTTAACGACACTATTTATTATTTATTATTGTACTCATTTTTGTAATATTGATTCTAATAAATTTAATGGTAGCAATGATTGTACATTATAAATTTTGACATTAATAAAATGTGAGAGTATAATAAAAAAAATATGGAGGTGGGTTGTTGATAAAAAGTAAGAGAGGACGCAGGTTGTGTGTAGGAAGTTTAAAAAATGTATATTGTAACTATAGGCTGAATTTCGCATCAATAAATGATTGTAAAGGAACATACAGTATCTGTCTATTATTGGAGAACCATAACTTAATAATATGTAAATTTATTCGGATTGAAAAAGGATTAGAAGTTATGTATAGATATTTAATTTTATAATACTAAGTATAGGTATTTTTTCAGTCGATTTGTAAAAAAATATATTGGTATACGTTTAAACAATGTTTATTTTGTTACTATGAAAATTGAAATTAGTGAAATTCTATTAAAATTAGCATTTAGTAAGCTGATTTCATATGATTTATACTACATGGACTGAATATTTAGATTGGTCACGTAGATATACAGATATGAGGTAGCAAAGTTGTTAATCTTATTGTTAGACAATTTTCTTATTCTATGTTTAGTTATAGTTTTTCTACTGCATACTTTAACTAGTTTTGAACTGTCTTATGGAAAAGTTGGGCTATATAATAAGTTTTTATATATTCACGTTTTTCTCCTAATATTATTAAGATTCGTTACTTAGGGCGTTAACCGACGAGAAAAACATATGGTCGTGTTTACATTAAGCGTTACAGGCTGTATTGTAAACAAGTTGGCTCAAAGGCGGTCGAGCCTGAGTTGTGCCGGTGACCTATGAGATCCGTAGACAAGCCTTTTAAGGACCGACGCCGACCCTTGTGGCGCAACAAAATGAACTAAATACTGATGTAGTATAGAATTGGGCTTACGTCCATTTCGCAGTATGAAGATGAAACCTTACATTAGAACTCAGTTGTACTGTAATGAATATGAACTGTACTGCACCCTAAAAAACGAAATTTTATATATTACACATATAAATGTATGTATGTACATTTGACATTCAACATTTATCTGCATTACGAAGTCATAGAAAGATAAAATTTAACGATTATTTCAAAATATATAGTATACTAGCATTGCCCGCGGCTCCACCTGCGTTCAGATGACCATAAATCAAATTCTTAGATTTTACATATTAGTAAACTCTTAAAATGCAGTTTTTGTATTTTTTCTCAATATCATGATGAGATATTTTCCCGCGGTAAAAAGTATCCTATATGTTGATGCGGACCAGCTATCACCATACCAAATTTCATTCCATTCCCTCCAGTGGCTTTTCTGTGATGCGGTAATAGACAGACAGACAAAAATTCTAAAAACTATAGATTCGGCCTCTGTATCGATAATAATGTTTATTTCAATAAGATTTTCCAAAAAATATCTAATGTACAGACAGATTCGGCTTAGTTACAATTTTATTATATGTATAGATGATATAGCTGTGATTATCGCCGGTTTATATTCTATCTCTATGCAAAAAGCAATCGGTTGCCGGTGCGAGCACGTGAGACTCAGACAAGGGCAAACGAACGAATACACTTTCGCATTTGTAATACGGGGGCTCAGACAAGATACCTTTCTGCAATCGTTGACGAATAGGAATCTAAGGAATAACAATATTCGATTCTATACATTAAAGTATATTCAATACAATTTTTAAATTTATAGTACACAAGTGTTCGCGTAGACACATTAAGTATCTCTATTTCTTATCACTCTCTAAAGTCCGATGCGACGACACTTCGACAAGATAGGTTAGAGTTTAGGCGAAGGACCAACGCCTTTACGTTCTCTCCGGGACACGGAGTGTAAAAACATCAACTTCCCAACTCCGGGCTGCTACGGAGAATTCCAATAACTATTTATATAATAAACTTAGCCTGACCCGAGGCTCGAATCCAGGACCTCCGGATCTGCGGACTACCGTATTATTCAGAACAATATTATTAAAAAAATAATTTTAACCGTTTATATCACTCCATCTTTTTAATTGTAATAAGAAACATCATAAATGTTCAAAAAAATATGCCGTAAACTAAATTATTCCTTTACGCCATTTATAAAATACGATATTATGAGGCCCATAATATTCTTAACTTTTGAAGATTCTTGTTTTTATAGTATGAATACGTTATGTTATTATCCTTAAAGCCACCTGAATGATATTAATGAAATTTTATGCACCTATACAATCGTTTCTTAAGAAAGGTTCGTGTAAAAAATATAAAGAAAGAACCACAATTACTGCTACATTCAAGCAGAATACAAAAGAAACTTATTTATAAAGAAATTTACGTGTTTTTAAGTTAGTTTTATTAATATAAGATGAAATAAAACGATTTTTATTATTATTTTTTATATATTTCTAGCATATTTTCAATGTTAATATACGAAAATTAAAAGGTTTACAATATTTATTTTTTATAAAAGTTAATTGGCTCAGCGACATAAATAACATGTCTTGTTTAATAAAGATAAAGATTAATATCCTTATAAAAAAGTTTGTGAAATGTTATTTGGTTCATTTTATGTCTTTAATTTTAAAATGTAATAATAACATAATGCAACACTCATTAAATACAGAAAACGTTCATATGTACATGTTATAATGAACTCAAGGGTCTGGCGATGAACAGTAATGTAAAGGAGGGAATAATTGCCATGCCAAAAAATCTAATAAAGTGCAATCTATTTTAAATAAAACTACCTTTTCGGATTTTGCAATCCACTTACTTGCCAGCTAAATGCCATTTAAACGCATGATTTTAGCTAGCACTTGTTAAACCTGGTATACTATTGTGCAATGTACAGGCATATGACAACATGAAGACAATTATTTAAATATAATATACTAGCGACTCACCCTCGCTTCGTTTCTTGTTCGTCCTTAGGCAAAAACAAATCTATCTCAAGGGAACCCTACATTTTTCCGGCATGATATTTATAATATAATATAGCATATAGCCTTCCTGAATAAAACGGGTATATAATGTAAAAAGAAATTTTAAAATCGGATTAGTAGTTTCTGAGATTAGCGCCTTCAAACAAGCAAACAAACAAACAAACTGCCTATTTATAATATTAGTATAGATTAGAAAAAGCAAAAAAATAAAAAAAAAATATAATTTTAATATGCAGCCCTTATTAACGTCCCACTGCTGGGCACGAGCCTCATACCAATATGAAGGATCAAGCCGTACTCCAGATTTTATAATATCACTTATTTGTTCTTAATTTTTAACCTATTATTATACAATAAATAATCGGGTTTAATAAGTAAAATACGTCTTTTTAAATACAGATATTGATTTTCAAGTGTCAACATGATTTTATTAATTCCTCATGGGTCATTAAGGATAAGCTCATTGTGTAGGCCCCGCACAGACTTGACGGCTGACGCGCATATGGCAAGGTACGTGTATACTCAGTATGCACGTCGCGTGCGATGCACGTCAAACGATTTTGTACCGAATTACTTTCCTTTTTAGAATTCACGAATTGGAACTAGCCGTCATTATAATGCAATTTAACCAATAGAATTTTTATATTACGTTCAGTTACATTTGAAATAATTATAAATTTAAAATTTTAAAAACCCCCTACGCAAAAAATACTTATATTAGTTTAAGGAACAACCCTTAAAAAGTAAAAAACAGACTGACAGACAGACATCGACGTCAAACTCATAACACTCCTTTTTTGCATAGGGAGTTAAAAAAATAGAAAAATAAATGGTAACAGATTTGTTAATAAATTAATTAATTATGTTTGTGTCTGACTGATTCTGACTGAGGTTGGAGAAAAAAACAACTTAGTTTTAGCTTAATAAAAGTTAATAGTTATTACTAGAAACATAATTCGTAAGTTAGTGTTGATTTGGTTCGAGGGTATCCGGAAGCTCTCGATCTGCACAGGAGTAATGTGAGCTGGCGGAGAAGAGAAGAAAAAAAATTTAAAAGACGAATTGTAAATTGCACTTACATAACCGCATAATGACGGACGTATTTATGTATTACGATATTTTTTTTGTTTATTTATCTTATTCAAAATTGAATATCAGTAAAATAGTATAAATAATTTTGCGATGTTGTATCATAGAACGAAATACTTAAAGTCGAATTCAAACAATAGAAATTAAAATGTGTAATATAAAGTACTAATAATATATGTATTTATATAGACCTTAATGTTTTGTTATACAATAATAATACCATAACATTGTGATATGTCGCGTTTAAAATATAAGTAATAACTAATGAGACACAGAATTATTCGTTAGCGCAGCATTATGTACCATTGTTTTAAAAGTAGTGAAAAATGTATATTGGGGTGAGAATAATATGTCATCTCTAGGGATTACAGGAATTTATCAAGGGTAGAGAAAACGGAGATAATTCTCTAACATCCAATTTTTTATGTACTACAAACCTTACTAATAAGTATAATAGATACCTTCTGTATTGTTAAAATAATTAAATAATAACATTTTTTTTATAAGAACTATAAAATGTTGTAAACATTCTTATCATTACGTAGGTAGTTCAAAGTTGCATCGCATGCAATCGACTGTCTTGTGAAAAAATACTTTGTTTTCAGAGAAGACCTTGCCTACGAATGTATTGTAATAAATACCATGGACGTGACTAATGTGTAATTTCTTCAGTAATTTACATTTAATGCGTGTAGAATTTTTAAATTATATCACATAGTAAAATACGTGACACTGTGCTATAAATTATAAACTAAATTATTGATCATTAATATTTTATTTTCTAATTAAAAATTAATGGCTGAATACTTATTAATATGCTAACTTTCTTTTTTTTCAGTTGGAAAACGTCCAGTGTTGCTTAGACTTTCTTCATGCACAAAAAGTCCAAGGGTTAGAACAAGTAACAGCAGTTGACATTCGTGATGCGAAACTAAAAGCTGTTTTGGCATTATTTTTTGCACTTAGTCGACATAAGCAAGCGTCAAAACAAAGAACAGTGCCATCTAGCGGCAATGCTACGAACGCGGGAAAAAGTTCCAACGAAGATGTGTCTTTAAGTTCCGTCCAACGAATAACAGGTGGCAGCAGCTGTGATGAAATATTAACCGCTTGTGGAAATAACGTCGAAATGACGACGTTAACAGCTAATAGGTATGTCAATTTTTCTTTTATACTAGATTAAATTTAAAAATACCTGCGTGACATATTTCAGGCAATTATTTGCGTTTAGCGCCATCTGTTGGTCAATAGTAAAATTTGTCAAAGTTTTCTCACATCGTAAATAGATGGCGCTTCTAAACATATTTGACTTACCTATAACAAATCTTAAAAAGACCGAAAAATATAAAACCGTATTAAAGATAATATATACTATAAATTAGACCTAGAAATATCTACTAGAAATTTAAATCTAAATTTTTATTAATATATAATATATACATATATAATTCAAAAATATAATATTATAAATGTGTTGATATTAACTCATTTCAACACATTATTATTAGATGAAGTATATGACATGCAGCGAAAAATATAACTTTGATCTTGTTAATATATATTATCTATAAAGGATCAGTGTTCACGGCGATTTCTCAACGAGACGTAATTCGTTGCGCTCGTGTAATTAGTTAAGCAAGGGTTGACAACTAATTTATAAGCAGTCGGATTTAATATAGACTAATAAATATATTTGTTAGAAGTATTATTTATAGGTCCTTGAATCGTTAATGGCGGTAAATTTGAGTATTTTAATGGTGTAAGAGTATAACTTAAAAGAGTCAAACAATAAATGTAGACGTGATATCTTATTTTCATATTACATATTATTTATATATTCGAATATAATGTATTATCGTTTGTTATATATAAAGTATTAACTTAATTAAAAAAAAAAACTGTTTATTATTCAATATTCTGGAAATTGCAATTTGTTTAAAGTCTATATGTATAAATAATTATATATAACATTATTATATTATACCAAATAATTATCCATAATAAGACAGCCCTGTGAAACTGAACTATAAATCTTGATCTATAAATACTCTTGTTCTCCAAGTTTATATCGCTCGTAACACGGCTAAATTAAAAGTAAAGAGCTGTGCCATATCTAGTATTCCCAGTAATTTTATTTAATACTATTTTTAATAGCTTACTATACCTACAATAAAATAGCCTGTATTAGTCGGAGATGGTCTAAGTTTGTATTTGTGAAATAAATTTTAGTTTTTTTTTGTAGTTTCTACCTTGCTTAAAAGTCGTAATATTATATATTTTTTCAATTACTTAAAATAATATAAATATTCAGAAAAATATTTTGAATTCTTATTGCAAGATTTTAATAAAGTAAAAGGTGTTATCTCCATCTATTATATACATAAATAATAAAATGCAATGCCTTGATTTACATAAATGAAATTAATACAAAAGAATAATAAATCTGTCCTAGTAAAATAAAATCATTTGGTTACATTAGCTTATAACTCTTGTAAACTCCACTTCGACGTTCGAACGACATTCTATTTTGGTCTAGCGCCCTCTATTGGCGAGTTGCCGAGCTATTGCTGCTACGGGTTTACTCACGATCTATGTTTGTAAACAAAGAGGTCTAAAGTGCAGTAAAAGGCAATTCCCGTGTAAATATAGATCTTATTCACCAAAAACTTAAAGTATATTCTTCCTGAGGATATTATAATATTTTAGCGAGTGGAAGCTTGTCACAACAGTCGAGTTAACGCATCTCTGCGTACGTAAGCTTTTTATCAGAATTGCTTAACCCATTTCAAGCTAATGAGAAATTCTCATACGAGTATGTATAAATGTTTCATAAAAAATATAAACGGCTTTGTCGTTTATGGATACGAGAAGAGCTTTAAAATAACTATAAGGTACTATGCAGCAACTTAACAATTACGTATGTTTTGTAATTGAAAGTGTTTAAAAAAGTAATATCTGTTATCTATCTATATATATATATATATATATATATATATATATATATATATATATATATATATATATATATGTAGATTGTTTGCATAGTCAGTACGGTATATGACAGTAGTGAGATGCCGTCGACTCCCTATACTCGGTCAATGCTTCTGATTACGGGCAGACAGACGGATGTCATGCCCGCCCAAAGCTCACGACAAAAGGCTTAACAAGCCATTGTTTGTCATTTTCTTCGCTTCAATGAACGGTCGCCTCACGACCTTTGTGCTTAGACAAAATATAAAAGAATGTTTTGGATATGTTTAAAGAAAAAAAATTAACAAAGAGCTTTTCTGATATAAATATGGTTTCATTCATATTGTTATATTCTAATTAACAGAAACTGTAATAATACTTAAATAAATAAGCAAAGTTAAAAAGGTTTAAGGTCTCCTTAACAATCACAATCACAGTGTATTTATTTTGTACAACAAAAACGTTACTTTGATTTTTATGTCAGCATGTTTTAGGAATTAAAATGTTTTATTTTGGGTATAAATTACATTCATTTGTTTTATTTTATTTATATAATCTTGATAGTACTTTAAAATACGACCATATTAAATTCACTGTTTTATCTCTCTTTATGTTTTACTAGCATTGCCCGCGGCTCCGCCCGCGTTCAGATGACCAAAAACCAACTTTTTAGGTTTTACATATTAGTATACTCTTACAATGCAGTTTTTGTGTTTTTGTATTTTTTCTCAGAAATCAGATATTTTCCCACGGTAAAAAGTATCCTATATGTTGACCCGGATAACCAGCTATCATCATACCAAATTTCATCAAAATCCCTCCAGTGGGTTTTCTGTGAAGCGGTAACAGACAGAAAGACAGACAGACAAAAATTCTAAAAACTATAGATTCGGCCTCTGTATCGATAATAATGTCTATTTCAATAAGATTTTCCAAAAAATATTTAATGTACAGATTTGACTCCGAATTTTATTATATGTATAGATACGTATTTTAATTAAGTTCAATATCATACATGTTAAACTAATAAACATTATATTTTAATGCCCAATTACGGTAATTAAAAAACCCTTATCTTATATTAGTATATAAAACAAAGTCTGGTTTGTTACAACACATAACTCGACAACTGCTGGACCGATTTTTATGATCTTTGTTTTGTTGGATTTGTCTCCATCCCGAATAACAGAATAAGTATCAATAAAACATCGGAAAATTCACGGGAAAAGTATATTCCATACTAAGCGTCAAAACGTACCTATACGGACGAACCTGAGTGTAGCGAGGGTGAGTCGCTAGTTTGCAAATAAAGTAACATTTTCAACCTCCAATTAAACTTTAACTTTATTGAAAATTTGAGAAGCATATGGTTCGAATTTTTTTGTATTAATAACCCTAAAACTCGTCAATAGCTACTAAACAAAAAAAAAAAAAAAAACAAGAAAATCGGTTGACAAGTAGAGGAGAAAATGGTAGCTACTAACTCGTTTTGTCTTTGCCTTTTTATATACATATAGATTTATTATTGAATTTTGCCCTTGAGGTTTACCAATAAATAATCTATCTATATATATAAAAGAAAGTCGTGTTACTTACACTATTTATAACTCAACAACGGCTGATTTGGCTGAAAATTGGTGGGAAAGTAGCTTAGACCCAGGAGACGGACATGGGATACTTTTTATCCCGTTCGATTGCGTTCCCGTGTGACGTGACATAAAACTCAAGAACGGCTGGACCAATTTTTATGATATTTGAATTTTTGGATTTCTCTTAGTCCGGAATAGGATAATAAGTATTAAAACATCTGAAAAATTAACGAAAAAAAATTATATGGCTAGCGCTGGCTAATAACTATTTATCTCTATTTAAAACGTACCTAGCGACGAACCCGAGCGAAGCGAGGGTGAGCCGCCAGTTAATTATATATGTATTCGTAGTTTGAGGTATAATAGCCTTATATATAATAATACAGACTTATATTAAAGAAATAATTATGAGTAACAATTCGCAATAATTAGAGAAAATATTGTGTAACACACATACAAAAAAAAAATACTAAATTATGTTCCTCTTCTTTAAGGTCGGTCAAAAAAGATAAAGAGGACGATACAAGCGCACGTTTAAACCAAAAGCTCCCCTGCCGGGTGCAATTTTAAAATTGCCGTAACGAGTTTTATACTTAAAACAGGTTGACTAAGTATTGTCAAGAGAGTTGGCGTTTACGCCTTTGTAAATTAAATCCTTTTTAACTTTTCATATAAAAGTAAAAGTGGTTAGGCAGTGGTAGCCCAGTGGTAACGCGCTCGCTTGGGAAACCGAGTGAAGCGGGTTCAAATCCCGGGTCTCGCACCTCTGATATTTTCATGTGCGAATCATTTCTAACATGATTACCACTTGCCTTACGGTGAAGGAAAACATCGTGAGGAAACCTGCATGTCTGAGAAAACCTTGCAAGTTTTCGAAAGACATGTGAAGTCCGCCAACCCGCACTTGGCCAGCGTGGTGGACTATGGCCTGATCCCCCTCGTATGAAGGGAGGCCCGTGCCCAGCAGTGGGACGTTACAAGGGCTGAATACATAAAAGTAAAAGCATTCCTAAACGTTTGAACCAGTTTCGATTTAGAATTCAGTGGGTTCTTATAGGTGAACAACCGTCTACAATCTACACAATGGGTTTACTTTCCTTACAGGGATATACCTTCTAAGGAACTTGCGCCGACTGAGACTGGCATGCCATACGTGAACTTTTAAGTGCCCGTATAATTAAATGTCATGTTGCATATATCGCTCAAACGCATCTCAACATGAGAAGTAAAGCCAAGTAGAAAATGAAAACGATTAAAAGTTTCTCGTTATTTATAAAGCTTGATTCGTTTCTTATGTAATATTTTTTAATTTATATAAAACTAGCATTGCCCGCGGCTCCGCCCGCGTTCAGATGACCAAAAACCAAATTCTTAGGTTTTACATAGTAGTATACTCTTACAATGCAGTTTTTGTATTTTTTCTCAGAAATTAGATATTTTCCCGCGGTAAAAAGTATCCTATATGTTGACCCGGATAACCAGCTATTATCATACTAAAGTTCATCAAAATCCCTCCAGTGGTTTTTACCTGATGCGGTAACAGACAGACAGACAGACAGACAAACAGACAGACAGACAAAAATTCTAAAAACTGAATTGATAATATTTAATGTACAGATTCGGCTTAGTTACAATTTTATTATATGTATAGACTAATCTAATTGCTTTAAAACGATAAATTTATTACATTCTTTTTTTCTTTAAAACAGATTAAAAGTAATTTAATATGTCAGAAATCTTTACGATGGTATCAGCGGCTATCTTAATCCATTCCGTGTATCAAAATGCAAATTTTATTTTTGTTGTACAATAAACTGCGTGATACTTTATCTTGATTATATTGACGCGTATCGCCGTTACAAAAATGCGGCATCCTAACGGTACAATCGTGTTTGGAGCATCCCTCACTGTATAACATGCATATTATGCAAAAAACCGGTGATTTTAGTACAATATTGTCCTTAATTTTAACTGTTTTTTTTTACTTGCAACAAAAATTACCATTTTTTGAATATCGTAACTGGGGGGGACACGTTTCCTCTCATAAGCGATAAGTCGAGATCAGTTTCAAGTTACGTAGGGCGTTTTGAAAAACCAATTATCAAGTAGGGTCGAGATTAGGCCTGGCGAGCAGCTGATTTGTAAAGAAGCTAATAGGGTGTTAATGTGGATACTCGACGGAAGTTTTTCTGATCGAGAGGAAGATCGATTTCGTTACGTATCTATTTTTATATTTGTTTGGCATGTTGCTCTTGCAAACTCGTGTTCATGGCAGTTGTCTAAATAATCATTTATCTCATAAGAAAAATAAACTAAAAGAGTTTACATTTTAAATTCTTAACAAAATAGGGAAAGTTCCTAAAAGCAAATAAATTCTAACAACTACATATAAAAAAGGTTTTTTTTTTAAAGTAGTTATGATATCGTAAATAAATATTACCGTATGCATTATAAACTACGACGAAAATATTTGCTTGAGGACCGTGTGCCACGTGTTTGTACTTTATGGTGATCGCTTCGCGTCGATACATTCAGTCAACAAACTATGCAGGCAGAACGTTTGTAGATTGTTATTCAAACAGTTTTGAACTGAACTATTGTATGCCTGTAGTTCATGCGTGTGTTTTGGGAAAATTTTGTTAAAATGTATTTTGGAGTAGGTAATAGGACTATACACTATATCTATACATATAATAAAATTGTAACTAAGCCGAATCTGTACATTAAATATTTTTTTTGGAAAATCTTATTGAAATAAACATTATTATCGATACAGAAGCCGCATCTATAGTTTTTAGAATTTTTGTCTGTCTGTCTGTCTGTGTGTCTGTTACCGCATCACAGAAAAACCACTGGAGGGATTTTGATGAAATTTGGTATGGTGATAGCTGGTTATTCTGGTCAACATATAGGATACTTTTTACCGCGGTGAAATACCTCATTTCTGAGTAAAAATACAAAAACTGCATTGTAAGAGTATTCTAAAATGTAAAACCTAAAAATTTGGTTTTGGTCATCTGAACGCGGGCGTAGCTGCGGGCAATGCTAGTAGTATATACGTTCATTGTGTCTAAAAAAATTTGAATTTCTAAACTCCAACTGTCATTCATATCATACCAAAAAAGTACTTGAAACATAATTTTTAGGGTTGTAATTTAAAAGTGGTAAATGAATACTATAATATACTTGAGTAAAGTTTTATTTGAGCTTAGTCCCAAGGTTCGTATGTTGGTTCACCGGTAATAGCTAAGTCGGAAGTAGCCAATCATTTTCAATTTCTAACAGACATTATAACCTCGAATTAGCGTTAAGTCATAAAATAAAATTATTAACATGTCATTATTGTGATCATATCTTCTATATCTTTTGTATCGCCTTGGGTGGTCGATCGTCTCCAGTATGATGTCGCGGATTAGAAACATTCTAAATACTAGCCGTGTGCCGGATCATACAAACGTGAAAAGGTATTACTTCCTTCTATTAATTATAGTTTAGGGACTATGTTCCAAAAGCGATGGACTTGTATGTTCATTTCAACTTGAAAATTGATCAATATCCATCATATTTAAATAGTTTGCGGGTTAAAATTATTCAAAGATTTTTACTCAGTATCAATATATAAGGAACTCTTGTAAAATAACTGTATATTTTGGCTTAAGATATGCATTAAATAGTCAGTTTGTTAGATTTTTAATACGTAGAATAAGTATTTGCTGCGGTCTGGAATAGGAGTCAATGCGACATCAATCCATCTGGTCTATGTCTGTCTGTCTGTGTATGTCTAAATATTAGATTCATTGCTTTTATTTCATGAAACCCTGACACACTAAATTTGTAAAAGCTGTTAAGTATCGAGCTTTTGTTTGTAACATCAAATTTTCGCAACAAAAAAATGGTGACACACACATACATTGACAAATCACAGATGTAGAGTCGCTCCGATATTTTACTACTAGCGATCCTTAAGTCTTTGTACACGATATGCGCATTTTGTTCTGTATGCATTTCTTTCGCTTTGCGGTAGGTCTTTGTGAGCTTCCGTGTTACATAAAGAAGCTTTATTATGACAATATTTTCATAGAGCTTATATTTGTTCAAGACAGTGTGTACCTTCTGCTTTTAAACAGGATATTTATACAACGATACTGATATCTCTTTAATTACCAATCAACATCTCACACTTTGTAATATTAAAATTTTATTATAATTTTTATTACATTCTATAAATTTTATGTATGTAATTTATTTATAATCTGCAGTCGATTATAATCTTCTAATGGTCGTATCAATTGAAAATTATGTAAGTGTGATATTTGAACAACAATATTATAATATCATGCCATCGAGCTGATCTGATTTGGAGTCCTTGTTCTAACACCGCCTTAGGTGAATACTTGAATTCATCATTAGCTACTACTAAAACCCTTGAATCTTAGTAATTCATTTTTACAAGGTGATAAATTACAAAGGTGATGAAAGACATGTTTTTTTTTTTACTTTGCTTTTTACTAATTAAAACCTTTGATATTATTAAAATTCAAGTTAAAAAGTAGTGGTTTCCTAAAAAGTAAATATCAATTGCATTTCAATTGTTAAACGTAATTCGGTTCTTCCATTTGTCGGTTATTTGCCCCTGAAATCGTTCTATAGGAACGTTAGAAATTCGTTTATGATCTCTCCGCTTGGGCTCCTCAAAACCCCACTTGTTAAACTTCTCCCCTTTATGTCCTCGTAAATAACTGCTTATAGGTTCAAAGCTTCGTTTAAATTTGTTTTTATTTATAAAAAAAGATAAAATATGATTGGAAACGGATAATATTCTTTTTTAACCTAATTTCAACATACATAATATATGTATAGCGTATAGATACAAGTTACCTTACAAACTTCTTATCTATACATATAATAAAATTGTAACTAAGCCGAATCTGTACATTAAATATTTTTTTGAAAATCATATTGAAATAGACATTATTATCGATACAGAGGCCGAATCTTTAGTTTTTAGAATTTTTGTCTGTCTGTCTGTTACCGCATCACAAAAAACCACTGGGGGGATTTTGATGAAATTTGGTATGGTGATAGCTGGTCATCCGGGTCAACATATAGGATACTTTTTATCGCGGGAAAATATATCATTTCTGAGAAAAAAATACAATAACTGAAAAACTGCAATGTAAGAGTATACTAATATGTAAAACTTAAAAATTTGGCTTTTGGTCATCTGAACGCGGGCGGAGCCGCGGGCAATGCTAGTATCGTTTATAATATGAGTGTTTTTAACATAATGTTTCAAAGACGGTAGTTTGTCCTTAATTTGCGCTTCACCGGAACAACGTATTCATTTGATTTTTTGCATAAGTGTATGCTATTAGGGGAAGGCACTAGCTTATCATAAATAAGGAATTGCACATCATTCCAAACCGGAAGATCACCATAATAAATAAAAGCAATAGATATTTTCTGCGTCCCCAAGAAACTTTCATGCAGTTTGAATATATGAATCTACAAAATTTAAATTTAGGATTTCCTGTAAAGAGTATAGAATATAAATTTTCTTTTAGTGGGTTAAAAATGGTTTAAATCTGATTTTTATGTAACAAAAATCGCTAAAAGAAAGTAAAAAAGTAAGTGAAAATAGCCATTTTAAATGCCATTGCTTAATACCTAGATACATATCCGACCGACAATATTTTTAGATATGAATATGTAATAGGTGAATATGTATTTAATTTATTAAATAATATATTAGATTTGCTTTACATTGGCTGGCACCGACTTCGAAAATATCTTATTAGGTATCTATGCTAAATGAAAACCCCCGTTTAGTTATTTTTTACATTTTAGTGCCTGGAAGTCGGTTTTTTTTAAGTTTTTATACAACAGTAGTAACGAATGAAATCAAATATTATTGTAGATAGATAGGTTAATATGAATAAACGCGCGAAGCTATAAGAAGAGGCAAAATTCAAAATTGGTATCGCATTTTCCTTTGTATGGTGTATATATTTGCGTACAATTTATGCGATACTCGAAGAATCATGACAGTTTAAGTGAAACATATTCAAAGGATCGTCGTGATACTCGTATTTCTTCCACGCATCAATACGCACTAACTGGATGCATATTCGAACGTTTTCATAATAAATCACCGTTTACTTTTAGACGTACCACGAATTGTTTAATCTTGTTTAACAAGCAAATGGGAATTAGTCGATTCTTAACCGTATTCGTTCGTTTCCGCGTTGCTTTTACTGTTGTGCTACAAACATTGACTTAAAGCTAACACTACTTTACATACAGAAATGAAAATGTATATTATTACAACTAAAACCTTTAAATTGGCTCATATTGTAATGCAAATATTTTTAAAACGTAAAGTAATCGATAAAAATGGTATTTTTGAAGAGATATATTTTACGTACTTTTTTACCGTGGCTTCGTGGTTCCAGTTATAACTAGCTAGCTAGGTCGCGTATAGCTAGTCTATCCAAGTGTTAATTCAAGCTAATATTGTCTATCTAATTTCGAAATTTCACCCAAATTTGTTGAGTTGTTACAGTGTGAGGAAGTACAAGTAATTCACAAACTTTCGCATGATAGTGTGATAATTGATAGTAATAAAAAAACTTTTGCTACTCATCTTTGATCCAGATATACTGAATCGTAAACAAAGAGATGCTGTGTGTGAAAATATTTGGGTTGTCATAGACTATTTTTATTAAAGTGTAGGTAATGAATTTATATTTTATTTTATGAAATAAACAGTATATTATCGCTACGTACAAATGCATTATGGATTTGTAACAAGTCTAACTTTTAAAACCAAAGCTTATTAATTAAAAAAAAACTGAACGGTATCTACAACGTAGATGACGCACAAGTTGGCATAGCTTGAGCAAGAACGGGTACTTTAGATCTGCAATTCCTATCTGCACTGCAGCAAACAGTCTCTAACAAACTTCCATTGTTTGCAATTACCTTTTGTTTTTAGCCACTAATGTATTTAATGAAACTTTACCTTTTTAAAATTTCCGTATTATCCTTAGACAAGTTGGTTTTCTACAATGTCGCTAATGGAAAATTAAAAATATAAGAAAATGATAATCTGAACGCGTGACTTAATGCTTGAGTTTTCTATTAGATAGTTACAGTAGAATATCGCCATGTCCAAGTTTTTTATGTCAAGAAAAGAGATCATCTAAAAATATGAATTCAAATATTTTAAGTGGCTAGTGATGTTGTTAGAAGTTTTAAAGTCATAAATGATATTTTCGTATTAAAGGGCTTTGTTTTATGTTTTTTTTTGAATTGTGACTTTCCATATCAACATAAGCTTTATTTGTATTATTGCATAAGAGAGATGTGCTGCAGTTTATTTTGTTAGGCTTGTAAGAATAAAAAAGATTCCGATGAATTGAGAACCTCCTGCTTGGAAGTCGGTTAAAAAGTGATTGAAGTCTTAAAAATACTTTGGTTAGTTTATAATTTCTTAAATTATTATTAGTTATTACTTTTTAAGATTAGTTACTTGCTTACTAATGTGACTTATATCTGTTTGAGAGCAATTATTATAGTAAGTTCGAACTAACCCTTAACTAAAGGGTGTGACTACAAAATCCTACAGATAATATATATTATTCATAAGTAGATTTAAAAATAATTTCTAAAATAACTTGTAAAAAATATTTTTTCGGACTCGATATCAGTGTTAAATAGATTTTTTTCGATATAGATATTATGTAATTCTGTATCACGAGAGTACTTTGTATTAGTAGTATTAAATTATGTAGAATAATAATGTGATATAATATGGCAAATGACAATTAAAATAGAAACGTATTTTAATTTTTGTTCTTTCTGAAACTTATTTCAAATGCTTATAAAGCTATTTTCAAATGTTCTATCATGATTGTAATTGAGGATTTGTACTAAAATATGAATTAGTTACGTATCCTATGGAGTATATTGAAGGCAAAGCGGGATTTTAGGGACTTTGGGGAAATTCAGGTCGATAGTGCAAATGGAGCTTAATCGACTGACTGAATAAGCTAAGTTGTTTTAATAGGTATTCTTTATTATCTCAAACAGAATATATATATATATATATATATATATATATATATATATATATATATATATATATATATATTAATTTGTGATGTGATTAATCAATTTTTACTATATTTTTATGAAAACACCTTTTAAACATAGGTCAAGTGTCTGTGTACAAATAACATTATAGGTTCGATTTCCTAAACGCTTCGTCTAAAAGTCACTAAGTTATATGTAGTTTTTTGAACCAAAAACAACTTGATGTATAACTTACACTTTTGTTCATAAATTGGAGATATAGAAAAGATAATCGTGATTCTAAATCTGATGCTTCGTGAAAAGATGACAAACCGACAAACACACTTTCATATCTAAAATGTCAGTTAGGAAGTAAGCATTCGATCATAAACAGGCAAAATAATGGCAGTCATTATCAACAATATGAATAGTGACGCAAGAATGGGGCGAACGTAGCACCCTCTTATACAATCCACAATCATTTATCATGCGAGAAGTAACCAATAATATTTTATAGAATTCATTATCTAAATTGATACAGTACACGTAGTAAGCCATGTTATTTAAAAAACCCTTATTTTATGTAACAGAGCAAAGCAGATATATCGAAAAGTGTAAGTAGATATGAATACGAGCATAAGTCACGAAATAGGTCTGGTGTTCAATAAATAAAGCTGCAAGGTACAAGCCCTCTCCCACACGATCGGAAAGAAGAAACCTTTGTATCAGCAGGAGGTTGTTTACTGAAGCCCTCAGTGTAAATTATTTCACCGTAGCCAGGCTGAGGGACTGATTTAACGAGATAAGCCGCGAACCCTTCTAAAGGTAGTGCATAATGTCATCCCACTAATGCAAGGGCTCCCCGATACAGATGGCACCAGTTTTTGTGATACAGGATGTTAGAAACTGCTCTTTTCATGTTTTCTATCAAATGAAAGTTGCTAAAGAGCCAAAATCAAATTTTTAAATCAAAAATTCATTTCAATTTGAATATTACTGGATAGCAATTAAAACCTCGTTCCATGACGAGGTGAAAAGTTTGTGCCAAAATAATCTATTTTAACGTCGAATGTATAATTGAACGTTTTTTTTATGTTTCTCTACCCTCTGAATAATTGCACTTCGAAATCTATAAACGTTTCCTGTTTCTTTCATACTTCGATTCGATTAGTACTCAAACTCTCGTTTGTTTAAATAATAGCAGTACAGAGTTCAATTGGTCTTGAAAGGTACCACGTTTCTCGGTCCTTTTGTTTACACCCTGTACACACTTGAATATGGCATTAGCATTCGCTGCATCCCGCGCGATCACTCGGAAGGGGAGTAGGCCCTTTCCGTCGTATCCCGTCTTTGATGCAGACGTGGACGCAATGCCCGTGCGTGCGCGCGGTGCGACTGTGCGCTGATCGCGCTCTATGCTCGCGAGTGTATGTGACATATTTACATTTTTATATATAGTGTGCGAAGCTCTACTATTTATATCAGTGAAACGTGGCTAGTCCGAGTTTAAGTGGTCGCAATGAGAGATGGTTTGATGCTTATTTTAATACAGTTCAAGTTAATTCCAGTGCCGGGTCATTTTGTTTACATTGCGGCGTGATTCACGTCAAGTTTAATTCGCGGCTTGACGTAAATCTAAAGAAATTTAGGTTTATTTTGAGCTGTGTATCGTTAAATTTAACTTTTTTTAGTTCGTATTTTAATTTGTTATTAAAACTTACAAGTTTTTGTGCAATAAAAACGTTGTTGTAATTAAGTTTTCATTTACAAAGCTATTTGAAAAACAAAAGGAAAAAGATAACTAGTATAAATTTCAAAAATGTTATTTTTATATAATATGGTACGTAAATCTGTATTAATATACAAAGAAAACACTTTTTTATAATATAGGCATAAGCTTGAGCTTGTGAGCGCTAAGGTATATCACATGTAATAATAAAGAGTAAATAAAAAAGCAAATGCCCTAGAGGTTTTATAAGATTTATTAGTCTATATTATTGACTGAACAAGGGCCAAAGCTTGTTTTATATAAAACCGTAGGTGTAAAGTGTTTGCAATCGTAAATGTATAGTGGTGGGTCGGTGCGAAGCCTCACGTTTTACTTATTGCTTTCAATGAGGCTTTACAATCGGTACTGTGTCCATGTTACGTTTCAAATGATTAATTAGGTCATTATTTATAAATGCTTATCTATAGTGATATAGTCATATAACTACAAATACTAAAGTAAAATATAAACTTTCTATCACGTTGGTAAGTATTGACTGCTATTTGACTTATAATAAGGTTGGGTAAATAAAGGGTAAATTAACTTTAAACATAAGATTTACAACTATATGTTTATTTACATACAATGTCTTATCCTACTATCATACTAATATTATAAACGCGAAAGTTTGTAAGAATGTATGTATGTATGTATCTTTGTTACTCTTTTACGCAAAAACTACTAAATGGATTTTGATGAAACTTTAAAATAATGTAGCTTATACATCAGAATGATACATAGACTACTTTTTATCTCGGTAAAATGTAAGGTTCCCGTGGAATAAATTTGTTTTTGCTTTTCTAGAGGCGAAACTGAGCGAAGCGAGGGTGAAACGCTAGTATTGAATAAAAATAAAACAATTCTGTAAAGTTTTAATATTGTCCAATTAAGAATTCAATCTACAACACGCCCACGTCTAACTGGTATTACACTTCGCACACACTAACTTATAGTTCAATTATAATACAAAGAAGCCTACTAAATAACCATCTTAATATATTTTATTATACTTAAATATATGAAAAAATATATTAAAATTATTCATTAAACTTACGTATAGGAGTAAAACAGGATTCACCACGAGTAAACGCACAAGAGAGATAAAAGCTCAATACCCCGAAGTTGTAAAACTCCTCGGCTTATCAGTTTATAGCGAGTTCGTTCGATCCATTTGGAATTGAAAATTTAGTTTATGCACAAAGTTACTCTAAAGTCGAGACCACCTGTGGCACTGTTACATTTATTATCGAATTTAAAATTGTCTTAGATTAAGAAATATTGCACGTGCACAGTTATAAGTGGTTTAGGCACGTTAAATCGTGTACTTAGCTATATATAAAAGATTATGAACATAAATACGTAGCCTATTGATAATATTAATTTATTTAAGCTTTAAAGCATCGAAAGTCAATTATTAAAATTTTGTTTCTTATTTTTATGTTAATTAACAAATGCGTTATTTTAACGAGTTTTTTGTTGGCCTTAATATTATAATGTTACATAACGACAAAATTATATAGACAGGTAGAGAATTAGTATATATTATTTATATCTAGTTTAACTCGACCATATCTAATGGCCTTTGGCTGATTACGATCGATTCCATATGATTTATAGATTTGAGTTTCCCATTTGTTAAACGAAGTCAAAATAAATCATAAATTATTAAAATGATTAATAGGTAAAATAATATATTATTATACTTCTGAATCATCCTTTAGATTATAATAAAAAAGCTCTATAAGTGCATTCCGTGCACCATTCAGTAACGTTTAACATCGACACTTTGCAGTTCTTTAACATAGAAAAAAAATCTTATGATAAAAAAAAATTATAAAGTTAAAGCTATTACTTTTTAATGAAAGATAAAAAATAATAAACATCATTGTAATCTCAGTAATGCGAGAACACGCGACGCTTTATCCAATAGGTACCTAGTGTAACATCACTTTTTAAAATTCTCTTTATTTATTGAAATTAACGTTTTGATATTTGTGTGTGATAAATATTCATTCATGCATATTTGATAATATATGTTTTATTTCTAAGTATTATTTGACTTGTAAAATGCTACCTCGAATATAATTTAATGCGTATTCTAAGAACATAATACATGTGTATTTTTAGGATTCCGTAGTCATCAAGGAACTCTTATAGTTTCGCCATATCCGTCTGTCCGTCTGTCCGTAGCTTAGCTCAGACACAGTACTAGAAAGCTGTAATTTGGCATGGATATACATATTAGTGACACCGACAAAGCGGTAAAATAAAATTTTTAAATAAAATTTTTTTAGGGTACCTCCTCAATACATAAAGTGGGAGTGTTTTTTTTCTCGTCTACCCTGGTGTACCATATGGTGTGGGGTGTCGTTGGATAGGATAGTAAATAATTTTTGGATTAAGGGATCCGTTTGGGAAATATTAAGCTTTCAAGTGCTAATTTTTGTTACAGACAAGTATGCCCCTTCCTCTCCTTCTGCCAGCTAAATGGTTGTTTTTTATGTGACAAAAATCACGGTAATAACTAATAGCATATAAAATGAAGTTAAAAGGAAAACTGTCATATCTTAGTAGGTGCAAGTTTACGAGTAATAGTTGATCAACATATAAAATGTACTTTTTACTATAAGCCGCCGAAACCGTTAACGTTAAATGTTCATAGTATGAAACAATAGAAAAACCTTTATAGTGCGCATTATTGTGACGGGCAACTACGGAACCCTACATTGCGCGTGGCACGATACGCACTTGGCGGGTTTTTATCTATGTATATTTGATTTTTATTAAACGTCAAGGTATTTAGACACGCTCAATTTATTTTGAATGTGTCTGAAGCCTAAAGTAATGTTCAAACTATTTTAAATGATATTTATCGTGCTTACAAAAATTTACCAATTACTTTAAAATAACAAAATTTATATTGCTTTTACTATTTTTTACATTACATTATTATTTATATTTACGAACTAAGTTAGTCTCTTAAAAACACTAAAAACACATTAACTAGCGAAATGTACTTTGCAGTAGTACTCGTATAAAATATTTTTCATGTGGGATGTGAAGCTTACACTTGAATGAAATACTTTCTTTGGCTTAAAAGGAGAAGCGACGTTGATTACATAAATAAAATGTACAACTATGCACTAAATATTGTACATAAATAAAATGTACAACTTTAATGAAATTTCTAAACATATTCTGTTTATGTAAACTTTAGATAAAGGCTATAAAAAAATCTTGCAATAAATATTGGAACTTTTAAAGAATTAAATAAAGCTTTGACCAAATGAGTCTCGTCTGAATGAATTAAATGAACCCAAAGTCGATGGTTTTCTTGTAGACATTGATAGTTCAACTATCCACCTCATAATAAATCAGCTCGATGGTATAAAATTATTGCATTGTCACCAGGATTTCGCTTACTGACAGTTAGAAGTAGATAAATCGTCTTCCATATTTTGAATACATATATATTTAAAAGACAAGCTAATAAAAAAACCAAAAAATCCAAATTTAAATCCTAAACTTGTAAAAATTTTTTAAAATTACTTTACTTCGAGTGGAAACTTTACATCACGTAATAAGTCTTAGAAACTGTAAAACGAAATGGGAAAATTGTTTACTGTAATAAAGTACGCCAAATAGTGTGTCGATATCAGGAAAATGTCGTTTTGAATCGTATACAAAATTAAAGTTTTTACTAAGCAACCAAAAAAATTTCTTTTGTAGAATTCTGTAAGCAAAGTGTTGATTGGAATTTGCGATTTCGAGAATTGTTACTATGTTAAGCAGTTGGTTGGTGCACTAGCTGCTAAACCAGTTTGTAGATGAGAACGTGGGTGCAACTGCAAAGTTACTCCGCTGTATCAAAGTTAAACTCAAACTAATCGTTTTAACTCCACGAACGGTTTAACAGTATAGGATTTAACACCTAGTAATCTATACATGTAATAAAATTCTGAGTCGAATCGGTGCATTAAATATTTTTTGGAAAATCTTATTGAAATGTTTATTATTATCGATACAGAGGTCGTATCTACAGTTTTTAGAATTTTTGTCTGTCTGTTTGGGAACGCATCACGAGAAAACCACTGGGCAGATTTTGATGAAATTTGGTATGATGATAGCTGGTTGTACGCGGGGTCAACATATAGGATACTTTTTACTGCGGAAAAATATCTCATCTCCTAGAAATCTATTACGTAACTAGGGAGGGACCCGAGCGGAGCGATGGTGAGTCGCTAGTATTTTATAATGTTGTTAAATTTAATGTTTTAAAGAACCTGTAATAATAAAGGTCAGTATTATAAATATTTATACTGAAACAGAAATGATATGTCAGCTACGTAATTTACTACAATGGCGTATTACGTACAAATTATTACCCTTATATATTTAAATAATTTTTAATAGGCACAAATCATGCGAATCACTGTCGATGTACGAGAACCAAGCAAATGTAGCGTGCCACTTTATTGTATACTTCATTATATTTCTTAACTAAACCACACTCTTATTTTTATCGTCAATAATAAAATATTTATGGCAGTTTAAAACCGTAGTGGTACAAAAAGTTAAATGTATACTTTTGCTAGTTTTGTTTTGAGGGGGAGGCATGGGGGCCGCCACCCTAAGGATTCTGTTCCCTTGTCGCACAGAACAATAGTTCACATGAAATAATCGATACATACCATACTTCTAAAAACGGGCAACCATTTTAGGGATAATATTTACAGTGTTATATAGCTCTCATATTTTTATTTATACGAAAAGGTTTGTTTTTTAAACTAATCATATTATTATTATAACCCTGTACCTTTTTTAAGATCTTTTTTGTCGTGAATATAAAGGTAAACTGTTACACTCTTAAAAGTAACAACATCCCTTTTAAGATAAAAAAAAACAATTAAAAATTAATTCTAATGTCGGAAAAGGGCTTAAAATATATATATATATATATATATATATATATATATATATATATATATATATATATATATATATATATATATATATATATATATATATATGTATTGTATTAGTCGTTAAGAACAAAGGAGTCTTAAACGTCCCATAAAGTTCGTATTTGCCACATACGTAAATACGAATGCATCAGTGTCAATTAATTCTAATTGATATAAATGCGGCAAACGCGTTTTAATCTAATATACGACCCACACGACCGGAGTATCTGACATAATGTGAGAAAACACTGATATATGTATGAATGATTTGTGCATCGGGAACCTTCTTTGTTCTTTGCAACTACCCGTACGTATTTGTTAATGTACATATCATAATATATTATATGAAAAATACATAACATATTATATATATATATATATATATATATATATATATATATATATAAATATATAAATGTCGGATTTACAAATGTTTATATCGTGTATAAAAGGCAATAGAAGTATTTTTTTTAATATTTTAAAGTACTTCTAATAGACTATTTTTCGTCCTTAACTTAACCTGATCGGTCATCAATCTTAAGATTCGAAATCTAATATGGGGGTTTGAATAAATTAGTGTGTCTTGAATGGCAAAAATCGTGAAGGGGGAGTGCGTAATAAATCTGAATCTACGTCGTCTCTCTATACCTACAGCAGGTATATGTAGTTGTTCTAATGAAAATATATAGAAATTTTTACTATTATAAAGTTTACTTAAGTTATGCTTAAATTGTATTTTAATGATACTTATATCAAAGTATTGGGCTGTAATAATGGCGTTAAACAATAGTTTGATATTCATATCGCATAGCAGGTATTCATTCGTATGCCCTCATAACTATAAGAAGAGGGTTATTATATACCAAAATAGTTTGACGTAATTA
This sequence comes from Brenthis hecate, assembly GCA_951806755.1. Classification (NCBI taxonomy): domain Eukaryota; kingdom Metazoa; phylum Arthropoda; class Insecta; order Lepidoptera; family Nymphalidae; genus Brenthis; species Brenthis hecate. Next base: position 2,441,416 of record OX638264.1, read on the forward strand.
ATCTATAATATAAAAATGAATCGCTGAATGTTCGAGGATGGTGCTTACGGAGAGAAAAATTAAAAAATTGCCTGAAAAAGTCTAAAAACTACACTTTTCTACACTCCCATACAAAAGATTCGTAATAATACTTAAAATTCAATTTGAACTTTAATACCATACCATAAAGTTTAAGTGTTAGTGGAGAGGTTCCGGGAAGGCAAAACAATTGAGTGACGTTAGTATCGTATAAATATTAATGTCAATATTTGTCAATATTATTAACAAAAAAAAAAAAAATTATATGGCTGACGCTGGCTAATAACTACTTATATCTATTTAAAACGTACCTAGCGACGAACCCGAGCAAAGTGAGGGTGAGCCGCCAGTTATTAATATAAATAAAAACTTTAGGAAAAGCGTAATTAAAGGATATGAGAAACAATTTAACACAATGTACAATAGAGATTTTTTGCAGTTGGAATTTCACACAAAAGCCTTTATAACATTAACAGTCTCGGATAATGAAAGTAGATTTCGCTATGTAATGATAAGGTGCAAGTTAGAAGCTGTTTACAAAATAAGGATACCCTATTTATATGTCTATCGTTAAAAATATTTAAAGTTGGTACAGATGTGCGACTCTATATCTCTGCTCTACAATGATTGTTGCGAATAGTAGAGCTTTCTTATTTAAATTCTAGGAAATAAACATATGAGGCATTCTATATACGAATAAACAAAACAAAAAAATAATAATACTGGTGGTATTTGCAAAGATCATTATTTTGATTTGAATACGCATAAGTTAGATAGGGACTTAAAAAATTATATCCCTATAACCAATGCCTTTCTATAAATGAAAAGAAATGTTTTATGATTTAAAAAAAATGTACATTTTTGATGACCGAAAATCAAGGTTTATTTTATGTTGTATTTTAGAAAGGTGTTATGAAAAGAATCCTTAAAGTTCAGCCATTATAAGAAAATTACGGTCCTCTCAAGATTTGCACTCCATTACATGAACAATCCCCTCGCTTCGCCCTCACCAACCCTCCCTGTTTTCAGCCGGGCATTGTATGAGATTAATTAATTTGCTTCTATGTGAACAATCTTTAGATTATTTGTTGAATTGTCTGTTGTAATAATATCAAATATTAAGCGTATATACACAATATATATATATATATATATATATATATATATATTTGAAATATATTGCGATTAATTTTGCCTGTAGCTCCGCTCGTGGTAATAAGTAGCCTATGTGTTAACTCAGGATATAAGATAGTATGGTTACATCGTGAATAACTCACAAACTTACTCAAGCCAAAAACTTTTAAGCTTATGAGTGTGAAGAATGATGTGATGTTGTCAAACTTTTAAAGCCGACATATTTTATTTAAATTTTGTAAAATAAGCTGTCTATATACCATGCTCGGTTATTTTTACCGATATCAAAAAGGAGTAGTTCAATTTGGTTATATATTTTTTATTAGTCAATATTTTATATTTTAATAATTAGCTTTTTTAATAAAATTATCGTAACAAATTTTGCAAAATGGAATCGTAAAATTACAATCGAATCTCTCAATCGATTTACAAAATGAACTTGGTAAAATGCCATTTACATACAATACTCAATTCGTTGTATAATATCGAAGTTATATTGAATACAAATAATGATAGCAATGTTGTACAGGATGTGTATTGAATTGATTTATGCTAAGATAAAATGTCTAAGGAACATCTGACAGTAAGGAGTTTCTGCGAGATCATATCACAAGTAATGAAGTGTCATGACTCTACTGTGACGTTTCAAAAAAACCTGTTGCAATATACGTTTCTATGGGGTTTTTTGACCGACTTCCAAAAAGGAGAAGGTTCACAAATTCGTCGGAATCTTTTTTTTTTTTACCACACCGGCACCGACTTCGAAAATATCTGATTAGGTATCTATTCTTAAATAAAACTATCTTTTCGGATTATTTCGCGGATTTATTTTGATTTTTGGTTCCTAACCAAAAATCAAAATAAATAATCCAAAAAGATAATTTTATTTAAAAATGTCAAACATTCGCGTAAATCTAAGAAAGTATCTATTCTATATAATTTTTAGTTATTTTTTACATTTTAGCGCCTGGAAGTCGTTTTTTTTTTAATTTTTAATTTCCATTAATGCATTAATTTTTGTAATTGGATTAGAAGCATTATTGTAGTCCTTACTAATAATAATTTTTATTTATTAATGAGATGTGTTTCTGTGTCCTTTTTTCATGCAGTAATGGAGAGACGGTTTGGCGTCATATTTGAAAGTTACGGTTTTGAGAGTGATATAGCTTACAAAATGTTACATTTCATGCTTAATATTCATGGTTGGCTAGTTAGTGGTCTAGTTAAATATTGGGATAGAGGTATTGAAAGATTGGTCAGATCGTGACATATTATTTTAATAGTACATTTATTTAGAACTAGCATTGCCCGCGGCTCCGCCCGCGTTCAGAAATTAAAAACCAAACTCTTAGGTTTTACATATTAGTATACTCGTATATTACAGTTTTTGTATTTTTTCTCAGAGATGAGACATTTTCCCGCGGTAAAAATGATCCTATAATATGTTGACCCGGATAACCAGCTATCACCATACCAAATTTCATCAAAACCCCTCCAGTGGTTTTTCTGTGATGCGGTAACAGACAGACAGACAAACAAAAATTCTGAAAAACTATAGATATAGGCCTCTATATCGATAATAATGTATATTTCAATAAGATTTTTCAAAAATATTTAATGTACAAATTCGGATTAGTTACAATTTTATTATACATATGTATAGATATAAACAACAACAATGTTCGAATTTCGAAAGTTTTCAATAGTTATATAAGCTTTACCAATGTATGAAGTAAAGATTTCAGTAAATAGTATAGGTACTAGTATGAAGACAATGCCTCTTTGTAATAACTCGCCGTAAGGCCAAGGAAATACCTGTAAATACAAATACATTTGAAAGTAAACGTTATGTTCATAACTATTCTCGTACTTGGTATTGTAGCTTCGATGAGGAATATTCATGACATTTATTTATGATCAGAGCGAACTATTGAATTATTCCGCTATAGCGATTATATCTTACACTAGCATTGCCCGCGGCTCCGCCCGCGTTCAGATGACCAAAAACCAAATTCTTAGGTTTTACATATTAGTATACTCTTATATTACAGTTTTTGTATTTTTTCTCAGAAATGAGATATTTTCCAACGGTAAAAAGTATCTTATATGTTGACCCGAATAACCAGCTATCTCCATACTAAATTTCATTACAGTCCTTCCAGTAGTTTTTCTGTGATGCGACAAGTGTGATGAACAGACAGACAGACAAAAATTCTAAAAACTATAGATTCAGCCTCTGTATCGATAATAAAGTTTATTTGAATAAGATTTTCAAAAATATCTAATGTACAGATTCGGTTTAGTTACAATTTTATTATATGTATAGATTAGGTTGGGCACACACTGAAGGCGCACTTTATAATATGTACAGGCCGCGCCACCTTTAGTCAAATTTCATTACTATTAGAAGCATACTCGTATGTATTACTCTAGATCATGGTCTACCTGTATACCTGTGTAAATAGTAACAAACATACATACACATATAAAGTTTCGCTTTTATTATAATAGTGTGATTACCCTATACCCATTGACAGTTGGCTGTCTCCCCTTCGTCACGTTACTTTTTTAGAAAAAATATTATTTCTACCTACACTAGTTTTTGTGTTTAGTGAAGTTTTTTATTTATGTAATATATAAAGATATAATTTGAGTAAGACAAATGGTAAAGAATAGTTTATATTGAAGTAAGATGCATTAAACATTTCATCGTGCTAAGTGCTGCTATCTCTCTGGTGGACAACCCTATGGACAAAAACGACTCAGTCGCACTAAATCTGTCAACCGATCATTTACCTTGGTCTTATTGGTTTCTGCGAGAATACTGGGTATTGTCGGTATAAATGGCGCAATAAATATGAATTACACATCGGTATTAACGCTTTCTAAGCCGTAAAAATGTCCTTGTGGAAGCAAAGTTTTGGAAAGTACTTTTCTATAAACGAATCTCTTAAATCAATTTTAACTTAATATTATAATTCTAATAAAAATTTTATTTGTTTAATAGAACACTATTTATTGTTACTACGTTTGAATTTCAATTGTTATACAAATTCTAGCAATACCTAATTCTTCAAAAGAGATCGACCGTAAATATTAGCATGAAACGTGCATTCACTTACTTTGACTGTAAATTATTCGTTCTTTATCAGTCTTAGGTCACTAGAAATAAAGATCATAGTTGATTAAAGTGTAGTGGGTATAGTTCGTTGTAACTGAGTCCTGTCGGCTTTTGCTTCTTCGAAAAGTAATTCTTTGTCTAACACAGGCGGCTAACTTGTTTAAGAAGCTTACATGGCATTTATTAAACATAGGCTAAGGTAAATCCTTAACGTACACTTTGTATACTCGAATGGGAGATATAAAATGTTTTATTTACGTTTACCTTTACCATAATATTTAGGAAAAATAAAAAAAAAATTGATAGAGTATACGAGTCTTTAAATCAATCAAATCAAATCAAAATATTTTATTCAGCATTAAATTATTTCAATTTCTTACTGAACGTCATGAGTCTACTACCAGTTTGGGAAGAAGAAGTCTCAGACCTGAGAAGAACTGGCGAAAGAAACTCAGCGGGACTAATGTTGACTTGTTATCTTTTTTTAAAGTCAAATTATAATTTACAATATTTCTATCAAGTTGAAGTAGCCTGGAGGCGATCATTTCATTCCCAAGGTGTGCCATCTTCTATAAAATCATTTATTGTATAATAGCTTTTAGCACACAAACGTTCTTTAACAATTTTTTTGAATTTGGCGATAGAAGCCTTTTGAACATTTTCTGGGATCCTACTTATCCTCCTTTACTATACTTAATAATATTATCTTTTTAAAGAGGTTATGTTAAAAATTTTACTTAAGACCGCAAATGCGTCATATTTCCGAATTCTTTATACATGCATACATGCAACGGTAAGATGGCAATCAAGGAAAACGGCCTTAAATTTTGAGCACAATGAATCACACAAATCTAGATATTCTCCCCTTTGACATTTCAAAGTCATATCCCTGTCGGATATCAGTTGCCATTACAAGTAAGCACACATAACATTGGGTATACACTATACAGCTTAGGTGAGGCACTCATGAATTATGTAAGTGTACACTGTACAATAGTGTATAAAGCTTCCATGTTCAGTTATTGTAATTTATTTTTAAACTCATATTTTTTATAGTTTAAGTTTTATCTATACATATAATAAAATTGTAACCAAGCCGAATCTGTACATTAGATATTTTTTGGAAAATCTTATTGGAATAAACATTATTATCGATACAGAGGCCGAGTCTATAGTTTTTGGAATTTTTACCTGTCTGTCTGTTACCGCATCACAGAAAAACCACTAGAGGGATTTTGATGAAATTTAGTATGATGATAGCTGATTATCCGGGTCAACATATAGGATACTTTTTACCGCGGAAAAATATCTCATTTTTGCGAAAAAATATAAAATCTGCAATATAAGAGTATACTAATATGTAAAACCTAAGAATTTGGTTTTTGGTCACCTGAACGTCGCGGGCAATGCTAGTAAACTATATTTTATTATTTATATGTATTTATTTATAAATAAATAAACTTTTGCAAAGTAAATATATAGTATTATTTAATAATAATTCATTATGAGATAGCGCTGCATAGCGATAATAAAAGTATAAGTATCATAACTAATGAATCAACAGTTAGAACTTTATCCAACTTAATACATTACGACGGTTTTTAGAACGGAAAGCGTTCCCAATGAGTGGTTTTATCATTTTACACTGTCACAATCAATTAATTTTAACAATGCCTTATTCAAAAGTTTATGTGATCCTCTGACGTATTTATATTGAAATCAGACAGTTTTTAGTTGTTATTGGTAGGTCTATTTTTGTATGTTAGTAAAATTTCAATGAACAAATAGCAATTATTATTCCTCTTTATTTAGGGAGAATATTCTCATTACTGTTATTTTATCGAAGCCTAGAAAAACGTAAATAACTCGCTGAAATCGAAAACTCAAAAATAGTAGGTACTTGTTGGGCACCATTCTATTTCTATTAATATGAAATTATATAAAGATGAACTCTAAATTACGTATGAACTTACAATTTTGTGGTCGTACCTATGTGATGATAAATTTTAAGTAACATTCTATTTAAATATCGTAAAGCTTAAAAAAATGTTTTGTGTGAAATTGCACATCTGAAATATTTGACTATTTTATGTTCATGCCAAAATTATATACTCATTGGCATTTAGGTCTAGAATAAATCGAAGACTAAAATAGGTAGATTTCTTCAAATCTAAACTATGTTGGTGGAAGTTTACCTATGATTTGTTCAAATACGCTCGGCTGAATCGAGCTCGAGTGCGCCGTCATGATAATATCGATATCGCTCTTTACCGCTGCTCTGCTCAGTTCCAATACGGTGACTTGTTTACACAATTTGCGTATAAATGGCGGCTATAAACAGTGATCCTAATTTGGAAACACAATTTAACACGCGACTAAATTATGTTTGTGTATTGGATCATTGAGCATCGATAGAACTTTATGATGATGTGGCCTTTTTGTATCTTTGTAAATCTTTTATAACTTACACTTAAAAACCTTTTATAAGTAATTAATTCAATTGCTTAGATAATTGTTTCTTTTATTTTCAATTTACAACTATCCTTTCAATTGAAATTATAATAATATAGCAAACATGGTCATGGGAAAGACTAAGGTAGACGGTGTCTACCCACAAAATTATACATTAATTTGGAAGAAATAGACAAAATGGATAAATTTGAAAAGATAGTTTTATTTAAAATGTCAAATATACACGTAAATCTAAAAAAAAATATTAGAACTATCCCATAATGAATTAAATAAAAATCATCAATGTCCTGTAAAATCGCCCTTTCCGGGTAAGTAATTTTGAATCACAGCGTGATAAACATAAATTAATTACAAAAAAATAATTGCTTCTCTGTGGTCACTTGATTCTGTTATGACCTTTTAATTTACATATTTTTGACTGTCTTCAAAAAATAAGGAAGAAAAGATGAAGAATTTCTTCTAAACCTTCTAAGCTTCCGATTAAATAGATAGATAATTATAATTAAGAAGATGTATCTCCTATGCTTATTATATATTTTTTTAAAGTGCTGTGCAGCTTTTTAGTTAAAAAGTCATATTTATACTTTGTAACATATTGAACAAAGATCAATGAACTAAAGCTTTGTGTGACGTCGTTCTTATACCTTTCTTTACGCCTTTAATTCTCCGAATGGAGACAATGTACGTAATTGTAGAGTCCCCTTCTTCAATGACTATTAGCTAAATTGTTGATTGTTATAGAACAATTTTGTATAACATTTCGAAGTATTAGTTCTTTTACGGCCCACACCTTAATTTTAATGTAAATTTTAAGAGCAATTTAATATAATAATAAACATTTGATTTAAATATCTAACAATTTACTTTAACTTAATGTATCATATACGAATTATAAAATTACAGTTTATACAATTTTAGTAAAAAAAAAAAGAGTAGCTACTAAAGTCAACTCGCGTTTGCCCGGGGCTTCACTCGTGTCTCGTTAAAATCCTTTAAAAAACAGGTTAATTCTGGAGATTAATCCGTTTCTGATAGGCAGACAAATTTTTTAATGGTTATTTACGGTTTGGTATGTGACAAATAACTATTTGAATTCAATATGGTATAGCTTTTTACATATTACAGACAAGCAGAACCCGCGGCTTTGCTCACGTTAAAATAATTTTTTTTAACTAAATTTCATAAGGACTTATAAAAAGGTTGTTAAAATATCAAAAGAATATGTTCAATCATCTATGTGTTCATATTATGAACAGTATTTAAAATATGTGTAGTTATTCTGTAGTATGTGTACTGGTATATACCAGTTATTCAGTTCGCCACGTTTTGACCGATCTGACCTTTGAAATTCCTACGATATTCAATCGATGGTGAACGATGGCATTTGTGGTTCGGCTTTGGCTGTCTAGGTAATGAATAAGCAGTACCTATCGGTCGAACATCTTAAAATTCATAATTAAATTCAAAATAATTTGAATGATTCTATAAATAGCCTTCTGAAGATAAGTTATAGGTATACTAAAATGTGAAATTTCAAATGAAAATTACGTAAATAAAATATGTGATAAATAAGTAGATAATATAAGTATGAAATGAAAATTATGTCGATTTTATATAAATTATTTACAATGAATTTAAAAACTACAAAGTATGCCATTATAAAATTGAAGTTTATAAGCTATTTATTTACTTTAATTTATATATTATCAAGTTAAATCAATAAACCTTTAATACTTTATTATTTAATGATTTACGCAACGGCACTGTTTTTAAATAATTAAAATCTCATAAAGTCTATATGATTAAGATAACATCAATACCATGCTTCAAAGTTATAAACTTAAAACTAACGTAAAAATCTGTTGTGTCAAAATGGAGAAAATTTTGTGTAAATAAGTGCTAGTATTTTTTGTACCCGCCATGGGTAATACGAACTCGGGCCAGGGACACTCCCGTCAGAATAGCAAAAGCAGAAAATGTAGAAGTCTGCCAACATCGCCAGAAGTGAGAAGGTAAGTAATTAATTATAACATCCACCTGTCATTTACAAACTTTCATTTATTAATATGTCAATAATCCATAATATATTATTTTTATTACATTTATTATGAACTAGCATTGCCCGCGGCTCTGCCCGCGTTCAGATGACCAAAAACCTAATTCTTAGGTTTTATATTAGTATACTCTTACAATGCAGTTTTTGTATTTTTCTCAGAAATTAGATATTTTCCCACGGTAAAAAGTATCCTATATGTTGACCCGGATAACCAGCTATCACCATACCAAATTTCATCAGAATCCATCCAGTACTTTTTCTGTGATGCGGTAACAGACAGACAGACAGACAAAAATTCTAAAAACCATTGATTAGGCCTCTGTATCGATAATAATGTATATTTCAATAGGATTTTCCAAAAAAACAATTAATGTAGAGATTCGGCTTAGTTACAATTTTATTATATGTATAGATGTTTTACAAGAGAACTGTCAGTTTAAAATAATTATTAACAAATAAATAATCTAAACGTATTTCAGATACATCATTGTAAGTCCATATATGTATTCCAAGAATTGAACAATCAAAACTTATAGCGGTATTGACATTAAGCGTCTTGCTAAGTCCCAACAGTATGATAATATCGAAGTGAAAATAGGAGCTTCTATTTAACTTAGCTTGCGTTCTAAAATTGGCTAAACCTGATTCAAGTAACAGTTCGTCGATCTTTTACGATCATCTGTATCATAAATATCGTAAAAGAGAAATATCTTTGATCTTATGTTCTTATGTTACTCGGAAGATGCATCTAAACAACGAAGGTCTGCCTTTTGTTATGCAAGGTGTTATTTAGTTTATTCTTAAAAGAAAGTATATAAAACCTTTTTATTTGACACAGTATGCCTATAGATTTAGTATTAATTTGTAATTAACAATTCTTTTTTTTAGCGACTTCAAAAACGAAGCAATCTCATTGTATGTCTTATTTTCTTTTGTATTTTACGGGATATTTTCGTGAGCTTATTTTTATTATACTTGTTTTTCATTAACAGATTATAACTCAAGGTTGGTTTTAGATAAATTCCATGAAAAAATGTTCACCCCTAAGGACAGACATTTTTTTCCTGGTAACCCTGATCAGGTTTGAATTTCAAAGTCATTTTAATTTTGAATTATTTAAATTTTGTATTTTATATTTAAACATATGATTGATTTTTATACACGTATATTTTCATACACGAATATGTTAAGTGTATTTAATGCTTAGTAGTAATTTATACTACGGCATATTCCAAGCGTGACAGGCTTAATTTCCGAGCCGGTCGCCCCGGAAGGTAACGTCACGCGCGTTGCCGTTGATGTCCGATATTTGCTAAGAGAAAATAACACCAGAGTCACAAAGGTGTTGTTATGAGTAATTGAATATAAATATAAATCTGTACTAATATTATAAATGTGAAAGTGTGTCTGTCTGTCTGTCTGTCTGTCTGTCTGTCTGTCTGTTTGTTTGCTTGTTTGTTTGTTTGTTTGTTTGCTTGTTTGTTTGTTTGTTTGTTTGTTTGTTTGTTTGTTTGTTTGTCTGTCCTTCTTTCACGTTGAAACGGAGAGACGCATTGGCGTGATTTTTTGTGTAGAGATAGTTTGAGGGCTGGAGAGTGACATAGGCTACTTTTAACTGTGGGAATGTACCTAATTACCACAGGAAAATACTTTATAATACAAACCAAAAAATCAGAATTACTTGAAACTTGCTCTTCAATAAAATCAAATAAATACATGTTTTAGCATTTTTCGAAATTCATCCTATAAGAGGGTAAAATAGAGGATAAAAGTTTGTATGAAACTACCTTTTTAGAGATTTTTTTGTAGTTTTAGCGCGAGCGAAGCGACGGGTACTGCTAGTTTTGAATAAAATACATCCCACTAATTAATGTAGTTATGTTGCATTTTACATTTACTTGAAAGGTTTGCTTGAAAGATTTTTTATTTTCTAATAAACTTCTACCCCTGTGGTTCCCTCCTATCACACGCGTGTCAAGTATCTGTTGCGCAAAGACATGTCAAATGACACATTGCGCGCGCGCCGCCAGATGTTCATTGTTTAGGTTTGTTCTCTTGTAAAGATACAAAGCTTTAATCACAAAGGACTAAGAAGACTGGATAAAACAATCTAAGCTAAGAAAAACATAGGCTCCTTCTCACCGTCGTGATTAAAGGCAACTGTTAAGTGATGCTTAATCACACGGTAAATGACTCATGTTTGATACATTTTGGAGATATACTTTTTAATTTTAGTTTTATAGAGAAAGTTAGTTATGTTCGAAATTATTGATAATATTTGTATAGGTAGGTACTACTAACAATTCCAAATTCTGGCTGATCTAAATTTTATACGCTAAAAGACGGTTACAATTAATGTAAAAAATCTTCCAAAAATAAGTTCAGTTAATACTATACTATACGTATAGTAATTATTGTGATCTGTGACTATACTTTATAACTGTGAAAATACGGCTACTAATGCCATCTCGTGAGGAGCGGATGTATTAAGAGCAAATAATTTAAAGCGCGCGCGCAATACATCTTTCAATAGTTAATTCAAATATTAGGAACCGATTATAAAAGTAAAAAATTATATATAAATTACTACTTTCAATCTAATTTAACTAAAATACTATTTTAAATTTTAAAAACATTATTTAGTATTTATTTTATGGGTTTTAGAAATTTATGTAGCAATAAATAATATGTTCTCCCTTTTACAACTATACTTTTAAATCATTTTAACTGATATATATATATATATATATATATATATATATATATATATATAGTTTTTATATAAAAATATCTTTTCGGATTATTTCGCGAATTTATTTAGATTTTTGGTTTCCGACGTTTCAAATGCTTTACAGCAATCATGGTCACGGGAGAGACGGTCTCGAAAAGATAGTTTTATTTAAAAATGTCAAATATTCGCGTAAATCTGAGAAAGTATTAGGTATGGTACAGACAGTTTTTTCATGATTTAAATCCTCGTATCCTAATTTGCTAAGTGAAGCAGTCTGCATATTTCGGTACCTTCTATTTAGTAATTAGCTTATTGATACTTTGCAGACAGAGCTTTTAGGATGATTAGTGTCTATTTTATATCTGAATTTCATCATCTTAGTTCATTACCTAATTTAATGTAATAAAAAGTGTAAAAATATAAAAAAAGTCTAACGTATTAAAATTAATTTTATTTGTGCACACTTATGTGCTGCCACTAATACTCCAAAAGGAATTAAGTAAAATATCTATTGTCAATCAATACTTTTGATTATTTCAGTCATGTTTAGCGTACCTAATAAGACATTATTTGATATGCAGACCGCTTTTCTAGTCGTCTATAGCAGGGACTGACTTTGTGTGATATAAGATATTGTGTATTTATTATTTACTAGCATTGCCGGCGGCTCCGCCCGCGTTCAGATGAACCAAATTCTTAGGTTACATATTAGTATACTCTCACAATGCAGTTTTTGTACTTTTTCTCAGAAATGAGATATTTTCCCGCGGTAAAAAGAATCCTATATGTTGACCCGGATAACCAGCTATTATCATACCAAATTTTATCAAAATCTGTCCAGTGGTTTTCTCGTGATGAGGTAACAGAGAGACAGACAGACAGACAGACAGACAGACAAAAATTCTAAAAACTGTAGATTCGAACTCTGTATCGATAATAATGCCTATTTTAATTAGATTTTCCAAAAAATATTTAATGTACAGATTCGACTTAGTTACAATTTTATTATATGTATGGATTTAAAACTATTGTTATTGATCAAGTTGACCTTTAATTTGATTTATAAAACACAACAACAAAGAAATTAATCTTTCAATCCGTATGGTCGTCATGCATTTACATGAACCGAGTATTCCTTAACAGGCATGAAATATATTATCATAATATAGATGAGAATAATAGTATGTAAGGAGATAAAAGCACTATGACGCACTAAAGATTTAATGTTACGAATATGCTTAAACCAAAACAGTTCATTTGTGCAATTATTGCAAATGTGATCGCTTTATCTCTTATTTTATACACTAAACGTTGTGGCTACAACATTGTAGTATCAGACGTTTGTAATCGTTACATACTACATGATAATTATAATAGTTTCTTATAAATTATATTATATATAATAAACTATTATAAATTATAATAGTTTGTTTAATTATATTTGTTATCATATTTTACACTTAAAAATATATTATTTGACGCCTTTAAATATTGTGTACATTCTACAAAATGTTTAAGGTAAATTATAAAAAAATATTATGAGAAAACTTAAAAGTTTTCGTGTTATTTTTGTACGATTTTATAATTAAAGTATTGTTTTTGCGGTTTTATATTGATTATTGTTTCCCAACGTTGTTCAAAATCCAAAGCTTTACAGCCAAGATGGTCATGGGAGTAACTAAGGTTTTTCATGTCACAAAAGTTATCATATAGTACTGTAATATTTAAAACTCGTTTATATTTATAGTTGGTTCTTTGTTCCCAGACAAGTGTCGGTGCTGCAGACGTCGATACCGCTGCCGGCGTCGGCGGCGGCGGTGCGACGCGCTCCGCCGGACAAACGACCCCTGCCTGCTACTCCGATACATGGTGAGAGGGTTTAAATTAAATATATCAGGACATTATCACACAACACCATCTAGTTTCATGGTAAGCTACGAGGCTTGTGTTATGGATACCAGATAGTTGATACACTACACATATATAACTTTTAAATACATACATATTATAATTATAAACGCCCATGACTGGAGTACAAACATTCGTGCTCAGCACACAAATGAATGCCCCCAGCGGGACTCGAACCCGCGACCACTGGCGCAGCAAGTAGGGTCACTACAAACTGAGCCAAACGTGTCGTCAAATAATATAATTATAATAGGATGGCCTTACGGCGGGACTTACTCTTGCTTAGCTCGGGTACGTGCCTAGGTGCCTGACAGTAGCCTATGTGTTACTCCAGACCATAGTTTAGCTGTGTACTGTGTGCTAAATTTCATCCAAATCCGTCCAGCACTTTGAACGTGAAGGATTAAGAAACATGCACACATATGAACTATCGCATTTATAAAAGTAGTCAGAATAATACGTAAAGAGAAAACTTTTAACCTTTTTAAACCATACTACGTTGCGCGCAAGTAAGAGTTTGAGTTATTATATAATTAAAGTTTATGATGTACTGCAGAAATATATAAAGATAAAGAGTTTGTTTGTCTGCACGTGCTAATCTCTAGAAGTGAAGTCAGGCTAGAAAAAAATTTTTTGCATTTTATATGTAACCAGCATTGCATACTCTTATAATGCAGTTTTTGTATTTTTTCTCAGAAATGAGATATTTTCCCGTGGTAAAAAGTATCCTATATGTTGACCCGAATAACCAGCTATCATCATACCAAATTTCATCAAAATCTGTCCAGTAGTTTTCTCGTGATGCGGTAACAGACAGACAAACATTCTAAAAACTATAGATTCGGCCTCTGTATCGATAATAATGTCTATTTCAATTAGATTTTCCAAAAAATATTTAATGTACAGATTCGACTTAGTTACAATTTTATTATATGTATAGATGTATATAAATTTAATTATTTCAATCTTTTTGTCTATTTATTAAAAAAGGTTACATACTCGTATGTACGAGTATGTACCTATAAAGTGCATCGAATAGATTATTTCCTTTTGCATCAGATACTTGTTTATACCTTGTTTTGGCACTTTATATGTTGGCTCAAAAATCTCATACAATATCGTATTCACAAGATAAGTTAACAGTGGTCAAAGGTCATGGAATTCGGGTTTTTATAACATAGCTATAAGCTTTTTTTTACCATTATATTTTATAGCATTCTGAGGTTAAATCTAAAAAAAGAAAATTAATGAAATACTCGTACACCTTCATGGCTTTCATCAACCTTTGTTCGCTTTCTCTCACACAGATGAAATAAATCTAAGTCAAGATAGCGAAAATAAATTTCCTATGGCAATCTGATAAACGTTATTAATCGCTTCAACTAAGTAATAAAACAAATATTACAAAAGCTCAAGCTAGGATATTACAGTAACTCAAATAAATTTTGAAATCATATTCCTTTTAGTTCTGTGTGATTGCTGTATTAATAATATTTTGGATTTATTCTACCTTCACGCACTTTCCTTGCGGGGCAGATTGACGTTAGTATCAAAACATTACGTGTTGACAATGGGTTTTCTACACCATAGTTTGTCAGTCAGTCGAGAATATATGTACATTCTAATAACACTTTTATTTACTCTATATGGGAATCGAACCGGTCATCCCATAAAATTAGCAATACCAATCAGTAAAAAAGGTTTAACTTTTAATATGTAATAAATGAAACTTATTAAAAAAGCTTTTTGTAATGTTATTTAACTATGCAAAGTTAATAACTAACTTAATACCTTTCACGTTGTGCAAGACGTCCTTGAAAATTCACATTTGAACCAGAGTTAGTTTACGATATGATTCACAATGCTGGATTTGCACAGTGACAAATACAGAAACTACAAACAGACTTGCAAATAATAATGAACTGCACGTGTACGTTGATATTATCACATACCGACTGCTGTTGTGTTATTCTATTGTAAGTAAACTCAACTTTCATGAAGCTGATTTCATACTTTATTAGCTTTTAGTCATTTTAATTGAATATTGTACAAACAATTTAATATTTATACGTAATAAATAATATTTCACATATATAAGATACTAGTATTTAACATTTAAGATTTACGATCTGGTCATAAGATCTTATAATACGTTCACAATTGTTAAAGTATATCTTTATTATAAATAAATAAATATGTTGGGACATTAACACACAGCACCATCTAGTTCCATGGTAAGCTACGAGGCCTGTGTTATGGATACCAGATAGGTGATACACTACACGTATTTATACTTTATATTTCATATTTATACTTTAAAATTAAATACATACATATTATAAATATAAACACCCATGACTGGAGTACAAACATTCGTGCTCATCATACAAATGAATGCCCCCAGCGGGATTTGAACCCGCGACTGCTGGCACAGCAAGTAGGGTCACTACAAACTGAGCCAAACGTGTCGTCAAATTATAGTTATATCAATCGTATTAAAAACTCATCTTTAAGTTTACTTTGTTGTCTAAATAAAATAAAAAGAAAATATCTGAGAAAGCTTACTACATTTCATCAGTCGTAAAGTAGCGCTACAGACCACTTAGTGATGAGACAATTGAGTGAGATTGAGAGAACCAACATACCTAAAGCTTTATTCACTTAGTCGCCAACGTTATCCATTTAGAGTTAGGCGTTAAATAATAACTCATTATGAAATTAACTATAGTTATTGATATATTTAAATAATAAAATTATATTACATGCTATATACAGTAGTATGATATTTAAAGTGAACGTGCGTTCTATTTCACAGAAATAATTAATGAAGCCGTGCTTTTCCTTCCTTAGATTGAGTAAAATAATATTTTTTGTGAATATTAGTATTTATGTATGTCACAAAATTATGCATAATAGGTATGTTTATATTAACGCAACTAGCATAGCCCGCGGCTCCGCCCGCGTTCAGATCAAAAACCAAATTCTTAGGTTTTACATATATACTCTTAAATTGCAGTTTTTGTATTTTTTCTCAGAAATGAGACACTTTACCGCAGTAAAAAGTATTCTATATGTTGACCCGGATAACCAGCTATGACCATACCAAATTTCATCAAAATCCCTCTAGTGGTTTTTCCGTGATGCGGTAACAGACAGACAGACAAAAATTCTAAAAACTATAGATTCGGCCTCTGTATCGATAATAATGTGTATTTCAATAAGATTTTCCAAAAAATATTTAATGTACAGATTCGGCTTAGTTAGAGTTTTATTATATGTATAGATAAGAAGTTTTAAGATTCGGTTAGCGTCCCTATGATCGTTTACTTACGCGGTAGGCAGATGCAATGCCAGTTAATGTGCACTACTCGTCGAGCGCGCTCTTGTATGGCGATTGATAAAACCAATTTCTAAATTAACATGAAGTGATAGTGCTATATTTGAGTTATGTATATAATAAAAATTTCGGTGTGAAATACGATATACATAGTTAGTGGTTCAAATATTAGAGAATCTGGTCGCAATAATATCTTCAGGATGGAACACATAAGTTTATTGTAAGTTTATTTTTAGATAATGCATATGTGGATAATTAAATCTTAACACATTAAAGAAGTAATTGTTGTTTAGTTATACTATAAAGTTTTAATTGTAAAATGTTATTGATTTTAAACTTTATTAATTTATAAATAAATAAATATGTTGGGACATTAACACACAACACCATCTAGTTCCATGGTAAGCTACGAGGCTTGTGTAATGGATATCGGATAGCTGATACACGACACATATATAATTTTAAATACATACACATTATAAATATAAACACCCATGACTGGAGTACAAACATTCGTGCTCATCACACAAATGAATGCCCCCAGCGGGACTCGAACCCGCGACTACTGGCACAGCACGTGTCGTCTTTATATTTTCAATACATTACGAATGTAGTGATTATGAAACTTTTTCTGCAGATAAGAGGGTAGATTGTTAATCATCTTTAAATATTGACAGTTTATTAAATAACATTAATTTTATCCAAATATCTCATGATATTTAGCTTTTGTTTACGTTATTCACTAACTTCATTAATTTAAATATGAAGTAGGTACATTTGTGGTGCTTACACAGTCCATTAGCCAGAGATGGTTAGCGATGATTCGCCGCTTTCTCCAGACGAATTCCTTGCTTATTAACAATCGTACCTCATTAAGTATCGTTAAATGCGTAAACTTTATTTAATTTTCCTATAATAACTTTGATTATTCCTATTTAGATATGAATTTGGTTCCTATTGTTGAAATATTTTTTTTATATCAATTATTTTCTTTTGTTCACATTTCTATGTTTTGTTAGTAATACTTTAGCTAGGTTTTGCAATTGTTAAATATATAAAATTAAAAAAACAGAACGCTTGTAGCTACGTGACGGTGATATTTTTAACCGACTTCCAAAAAGGAGGTTCTCAATTCGTCGGTTTTTTATGTATGTTCACCGATTACTCGAAGACGTTTAAACCGATTTGGAAATACTTTTTTGTTTCAAAGATTATAACTTCTTAGGTGGTCTTAAATAAATTTTATCGAAATCGGTCGAGTGGTTTGTAATAAAATCAACAATAAATATATTTTTTTAAATAAATAGTTAAATCGAATATGTTATTAAAAAACTTTCTTTTTACAAATTACCTGCTTATTACGTCTACACTAAAAGTAGAAAAATAAAAACTTAAAAAATAACGCCTACAATAATAGCCTACAATATTTTAAGATATGAATATCAAATAGGGATCGAATATCGTATTTGACGTAGGTATCGAAATATATTAGATTTGTTTTGCATCGGCTGGCACCGACTTCGAAAATATCTGATTAGGTATCTATTCCAAATGAAAACCTCCGTTTAATTATTTTTTACATTTTAGTGCCTGGAATTCGGTTTTTTTATAAGTTTTTATATTGAATAAAATCTTTGGATAAAATAGGCAAAGCAGGCGAACGACATGTAATCTATTCTAGTATCCTTTCATTAGTCGATCTAGTTTACAAGTGGACGCTGTTGTTAAAGTGATGGATCGGCGAATAAACGGATGTAGTGCGCTTGATTGAGATTATTCGCTCTCATGACGCAGGACTTCCTTTTAACTCGCATACACTCACGTCGAATAATGTCTTCAGTCTTGTACATATATGTAAAGTACAATAATATTATAAAAAAATGGTCAAGTGTGAGTTGGACCTGCGCACCGAGTGTTTCGTGAACATAATACATATAAATATTTATATTCAATGAGCCCTTAGCGTTAGTCTCTCTTGCGTAGCCAGTTTCACAATAACTAATTTCACGTCAATTTTGATATTTGGCTACCTACTAATTATAGTTTAAGAAAGAATCAAAAAATTAGGATAGGTAGATAAACCGAGTGGCGATGTAGGCTCAGTAAAAGGGTTCCAAATAGAGCCTATACTTGTGGAACAATTAAATTAAACGAAAATCATTTAAGGTAGCTTATTTTTAAATAAATCAAATGTAAAATAATGTGTATCTATTATGTTATAAGTTCTAACCAGTGGCGTCTTAGTGAATGTGATATAATATTTGTATAAAAGTAATTACATCTTGTCAATAACCATGACGACCTTCGTAGCAGTGCTACCGTATCAGTCTGCTTATTAAATACTAGCAACTCACCCTCGCTTCGCTCGGAATCGTCCCTAGCTGAATTTCCAATACAAACTTTCATCTCATTTACACCCCCCTTAAGGGGCGATTTCCGGGATAAAAAGTATCCTATGTCCTTTCCAGGGTCTCAAACTATCTTCTTACCAAAATTCATCTAAATCGGTTCAGTAGATCCAGAGATTACCCCCTACAACGTCACAAACTCACAAACTTTACCTCTTCATAATATTAGTAAAGATTCGCGCAGATAATTGTTAAATTTAGCTCTTAGGGTAACACAAATCGATTAAAACTGGGTTCCTCTAGTTTTTGAACTTGATTTTATCTAGACATGTAAACTAAGAAACATACCTATTTGAAACATGCATTTCTAAAAATATCAATATCGATTCTCTATGAATTGATGTTCGTCTTGTTGTGTTATCGTATGTGTAAAGCATATTGTGTAATGTTAACACCGATTTTTAATTAATACGATTTTATTTCTTATACTATATACAATACAAAATTTTATTTACAAAAAAAAAGGAACGGTTTTATTCGATTAATTTTGTTTATTCGATTTCACTATCTTAGTATTATCATACTATCTTTAACATTTATAAAATTAATTTAAATTAGCTGACGACTTTTTGTAATAAAAATATTTATATTTTGTGGTATGATCAATGTGTAGTAATGGTTCTGTGAATTTGATGAAAAAACTATACGTACCTATTTGAAACAACGAAATGATTGCGATATAGACGAATTAATATGTAACTTAAAATTGAATTTAAAAAATCACGTAGGAATATTACAGCTGTAATTCTTTGTTAAATGAAGTACCTATGTTACTATGTATAAACCTATATCTAAATAAATTAATACACTGAAACAATGTTCAAAGTAGAAAGTATTATTAGATTAAACAAACTATGATTCGTATCATTTTTTTTTAACTCACATTGCACTTAAGTCAGCTGAATTTATTCTATTGGTGGAGATTATATTTTCGTAATGACTGTTT
Organism: Brenthis hecate; assembly: GCA_951806755.1. Classification (NCBI taxonomy): domain Eukaryota; kingdom Metazoa; phylum Arthropoda; class Insecta; order Lepidoptera; family Nymphalidae; genus Brenthis; species Brenthis hecate. The sequence goes on from OX638264.1 coordinate 2,461,547, forward strand.
TGGAATTAACGAAAGTAGCTGACATTTTGTAGGCTGTATATTAATATTGAACACAGACTAAATAGTAAATAGTGCTTAATAGGTCGAAGGTAGTTCGGAGTTTATTCGATAGCAATCCGCTCAGTTTTAACGCCAATGGACATAATATCGTAAAATTATTTGCAATCACAATGCCTACTATTAAATTATTACGAAAAAAATATACTTAGTGATTACTTTTATTTTGGGTTGCCTAAAACAATTTTTAGAAATATATGTGTGTATGTGTCAACCAGTTGTTGATATAACGATTAATAATTATAAATTAAAAATTTTAAAAATCCCCTACGCAAATTAATTGTTATTTAACGATTACACTGGCACGCGTGAAGCACTTAATCGAGTAATCATACGCCAAAATGCCTTACATCATTTTGGAAAAGAGCTGAAACTTTTACACTGCTAGACCGATATTAACCAAACATAGCTAAGAACTACCTCAAGAAAACTGGCTTTCAAATGAAAAAATACTGCATCGAAATCGGTCCATCCGTTTGAGAGCTACGATGCCACAGACAGACACACACACAGACAGACATCGACGTCAAACACCCCTCTTTTTGCGTCGGGGGTTAAAAAAATGTACAGAAATAAAAAAAAAACATAATTTACTTACAATGGTTTCAATCGGTTGATCATCATACTATTAAATTACATCGTGTATAAGTAAATACATAAGTGCAATTATCCGGCAATATATAATTGAATTGTACTCGTAATTATGTACATAATTCTATATTTTCATGAAAAAAATTTGTTTTGAACAAAATATTTATTCATTTATGTATAATTTTTGCTCTAATAACAAATGCATAATAACAAATGCTCTATTTCCATATTTTATGTATTAACTATGTATATGTATAAGTAGTCTTTACATTAGGTATTATATATGTATAGTATTATATATTTTTATATGTAATATATGTATATATGTATGTATGTATGTATGTATGTATAAGTGATTATTATTACTTTTATTTCTAGTATATATTTAGTAATTTTTTTTGCACTATATTGCCCGCTGACATCTTCTACCACAACCAGGGGTTGACTGGAAGAGATCTCTTTTAGAGATAAGTCCACTTTTGTGAACTATGTTTACTTTGTTTTTTTTTCTGTATCATATTTTAAGTGCAATAAAGAATATACAATGCATGAGCTTTCCCAAAATAAACAATGTTGTTTCGAGTAAGGAAAATCAATAAACTGTTAATGGCTCGTGCCCCTATTGTCTTTCCATATGTGCCAAACTAGGGTTCTATGCTCATATGCATGACGTCAAGTTATTATTATTTTTAAATATTGCACCGATCAATAGGGCCAACCAATTTAATTTGGCCTCGTATGGTCAGCTGTCTGTCCCTTAAATTGGATACTTTGGTAAGGGTGGGAAAGGGTCGCATAGATCAAAATAAAATTGTTTACGATAGCGCATTATACTGTTTCGGTGACCTAACAATCAGTATACCGTGATCCGTATGAGGGCCACCCGTGTTGTATTAAATATACCATTGTACTTATCGTTAAAGTTGACAGGGTATAGATAAAAATATTTACTAAAGGATAACCTTTTAGATAAGCTTTTATTTGAGGTATTTACTAATAATAATTATTTTTTACAGGGGGAAAGAGTGGGTTTTCGGCTAGTTCAAGCCGGTCAACAAGTCCTTTGGGTCAAGGAGCAGTCAGCTTCATTCCTCGAGCACCGGCTTCATCATCAGGGTTCGTTTTTATATTTCTTATAAAGAAAGTATAGTCATATTTTTACATAGTTTTGTAAGATTTAATTAAGTAAATTCAAAGATCGAAATAAATATGAGTAATATTTTCATTGAAAATAATTTATTTTTCATTTTCAGATCAAGACCTAATTCATCGTTATTAGCTCCTGGTAGTAAAATTCCGTCGACAATAACTCAATCTCCTCAACATTCTCAAAATATATGTAGCCAAAATGGTACACCTACAAAACAGTCTATGCTAGATAAATTAAAACTATTTAACAAAGACAAAGTAAGTAGTGAAAAACAAAGTAGTAAAAGTACAGCCGTATCGAAGCGCACTAGTTCTTCCAGTGGTTTTTCATCAGCAAAGAGTGAAAGATCTGACTCTAGTTTAAGTCTCAATGAATCTACCAACGCAACAAGTACACATATCAAATCTTCTAACTTAGTAGGACCTAAAAGTGTGAGGCAACAAAACGATATTTTATCAAAAGACAAATCGGCTAATAAACATGTTAAGTCAAAGTTAGTTAATACAAAAATTACTAAAGAATCTTCGACGATAAGTAAATCTAATGTTAAATCAAGTAGTAATGATAAATCAAGAAATAGTCCAAAGCTACCAGCACGAGATAAAGATTCAAAATTAGCAGCACCGAAATCTGTTAGTAACACTAAGTTAAATCAAATAGAAGATCATCCAAGGAGTTCTAAGAATAAATTAGAGCCAAAAATGGTGAAACTTTCTGGGAGCCAAATGAAACTTACTGATCAACGTATGGAAAATACCGCAGATGCCAAAACTTATGAAAACACAAAACATCAATCTAATCAAGTCCAATCACCTTCACAATCTAATGGACCACCAGTACCATTACAAAATCATACTGGAATTCCTAAGCCTACTGCTGCTGTTAAAGGTACATCGAAAATTTCAAAAGACGAAAGACATAATATTTTAAATAAGAGTACAAATAGTCAATTAAGTCCTATACAGAGCAACTCTAGTTTAAATTCTACAAATAATGTGAATGTCCATCCGTTTTCTCGGGAACAGTCTAATGTAAGCAAAGAGGTATCTCAAAAACAAACGTTAGCGGTATCTCCAATGCCAGTCGTTAATTCCGGTATTCAAAATCAAAATTCTCAAATGTCAGAAAGTTCACATTCGAATTCGACCCATAGCACTACTGGGCAACAGTCTAATTCTAGTGATGGCAGTGTTATATACCGTCCATCGAGTGAATCGGGTTCTGAAATATCAAAAGGAAGTAATATGACCTCAAACAAACGACTTGACATGAATGCAGCTTATATTAACGACGTTATCAATGAAGCTGAAATATCAGAGAAGGAAGCTGCGCAAAAAAGACCTAATGACAGGTCTACCCCAAAACCTATATTTGACCCTAATAAGACATTAACAGAATATGAGAGGAATGATAGTCGTTCAAGTACGCCTTCGCACTGTCGAGATAATTCGCTTGGTGAGGAAGAAAACCCTTTAATGAACGTTTTGCCAATGAGACCTTTGCTGCGTGGTTACAACAGCCATCTGACATTACCAATGCGAACATCAGGCTTAGGACAGAAAAATGTTTCAGGATATACCCACCACGCAAATACTGTCAAAGCTAATTTTGGAAGGGAAAATATGAGTTTGCGTGAGCGTATGAATTACGGGGCGGGGTTTTCTAACCCCGACTATTGTGACCTTGAAATTGCCTCCGGCTATATGTCCGACGGCGATTGCTTGAGAAGAATAAATGTGAGCGAAATGGACTGCGGACGGAACAACGATATTATGGATGGATATATGTCTGAAGGTGGAGCATCACTGTATGGCCGTCGAATGAACTACCAGCAACCTTCGCAGTTCCAACAGCTCGATGAAAGGTATTTAATTTTTTTTTATTTTATTAATATATTTTCTAGATATATCTAGTAAAATATCTTGAAAACAATAGGAGGCAAAAAATGATAGCTAAGTTCGTTGTACGGAGAACTCACTTATAATTGAAATTAAAACGCTCCCTGCAGGCATGAGATTCATTGCCGTAATGGGAACGCGAGAGTAATGTTTGCGCTTTTATGATACTCTAAGATATTATTTATTGAGGATCGTATATTTTAAATTTAAATAACTTTTTGGTAAATACGTTTCTTTAAATGCTACAATTAACGCTTATATTGACAATATTGATGGATTAAACTAGGTACTTATCATTTTAAAACATTGTTATGCAATCCACAAGTGGTTGACCCGCCTCCCTTATTTTCAAATAAAAGCTTTTGGATCAGTGTGTGTGTGGGTGATATATACTGAAAGAATTTTATTCTATTTAATTGTTTAAACAAATATTATATATAACTTTAGTTCATTTACAAAAATATTTAAAAACATGATATATTAACCTTGTTAGAATTAAAAAAATATATATTTTAATATACTTATTAAAATGATCGAACATAATCTTTTTTAGTAGAGCTAGTCAGAAGACTTAGAAAAATTTAGTCTCGACGTAAAAATCTTGAAATTAGAAATTATAAATTAGTAAAACTTTAATAGGTTTAATTTATAATACACATTTTTTAGATATTATCATAATAATAATTAAACTAATTAATTAAACATATAAAAATTAAATATGAATGAGCATCCCATTTAAGTATATAAACAAGTGGTCATGAAACTATTGATATTATTTGGTATGGCATTGCGTTGTCAAGTTTGTTAGTATTGAAGCATCCGTGGTGTACCGACCATCTCTCAGTGAGGACTCATATGGCGCACTCACACTGTCGCATCGCTAGGGGAGAGGGCGAGGAGGCCAAAATCGATAGTCCTACGTCTCACCGTCCCCCGCGCACTATTTACCACGCCTCGACCCTAACCACCCCCAATAGTAACACACGATTCAGAACCTTATCCATTACGGCATAGAAACGCGCTTACTTCGCAAAATAATTACATTATAACATTTTACTTTGAGTTTTTTTTATAATCGTTACTGTAATGTTAGGTCTGTTTATACAATATATCAAGCAAACTTCATTGATTCCTCGAACAGTGAGTATAGGCGTCGAGTGAAAACTAGTTGAAATCCATCAATCGCAAGCTATTGATTACGATGAATTATTTAAAATAAAAAAAATGTAAGATTTAAGCGATTATGTAAATGGGTAGTGGAGCCGTTGCGGCGTGCCGTACTCTGCCGGCCGGCAACGGCGGCAGCGCGGGCAGGGCGGGCGGCACTCGGCGCCGCGCACTAAGGGCGTGCGGGCGCGCCGTACCGCCCGTGCTTTTGTACACACGTGACAAACTTTCCCGATTTTCTATACGGAAAATGTAAATCTGTTAACGGCATCGATCGTCCCGCCGCCAGACGCGCGCTCCAACTCGATCACAGCTGGCGCCGCTGATCTGGACCGCGCTTAACAAAGACTTGACGAGAAAAGATCGCGCCCCTCGCGAATCCTGTGAACTGTGAATCGTCGGATTGTTGGTGTTGCTCGTTAAGTGTAGTAGGTGTCATGCTGGACTCGTATGCGCTGTGCCTTGTGTTTTTGCGCTTGACTCTGTAAGCGGGAACTTCAACTGAAACTATTAATTTGCTAAAATATTTTTACTTATGCCTATGATAATAATTTTGCAGACTTTAGTGTAAGGATAAGTGTTGCCTTGCTATGTGTCTTCGCTTCGCTGTAGACGTGTAATAATATACAACGGTGCTTACACCTTTAGATTCAAAACCTTTTTTGTATTAGAACAATAATATTGAAATAAAATTATAAGAACTTTTATACCAACAATTTTATCGGGATATGCGACACATTTGGTAAGATATAATTTTAGTTATTAGAATTATAATAAATGATTATCTAAACATAAGGCATTACCCTGCAAGCATCTGGACAATTGCGAAGTCAACGAATTGCTTAGTGACATGTGGTAGCCAGTCCTAACATCTAATAGGCGTAAATTGTAATGATGTCAAATGCTGACTACAGATTAGATAATGTAACTGTAACAATATGTTAAAATAATCAGTTTACCGACAGAGAAGTACATTTCAATAAGTAGAGTAAGGGGCGATTGGTCTAAGGTTATTACTTCGGCATCTGCAGGGTTATGGGTTGGGGCGGAAATCCCTAGCCTCGACTAGGAAACCCTGTTTTAGTTGAATCGTAATATTTACTGTCATATCAACTACATATATTACGTTTAATTTGGGTCTCGCTCATGTTTAACTTAAACTGCTTTAAATCAATTGCTATGAAAAAAATTGAGTGCTAATAATAATTTGTATATAAAATTGTACAAGTATTATTGAATTATTTGTCTAAAATAAGTTTGCATGTATAATGTTTCATGTCCATAAGAACAAGGTCGCGTCTAACGATTTAATAAAATGTTCGCTTCCCGAGCTTGGCTATTAAAAATTTGTTTATGTAAGTGTGCATTGTGTAAACGTTGTGTGTTGTTGGGGTTAGCCGTTAGTGAATCATGCGTTCGATTGTTTTGTCGGAGTACTCTGCCAGCTTTCTTCGCTCTCAATCAATGTCCAATATTGACTGAATTTCAACGGGGTTAATATTGAAATAACAATCATAATAATAAACTAGTCTTACTTATTATAAGTCAGCACATCTAGGTTAAGCGCAGCTGGTAACTTAACAGTTGTCTATAAATATTTCTCTATGATGAATACATTATGGCTTCTCTATCGATTGTTATCAAGCTATTTGTGTTAAACCTAATACAGACATAAAAATACAAAGCCGGTACACGATTTGACGTAATCTCTTCAATTAAAACAAATGATATACGCACCTAAGTGTAATTAACATCGACAAGTAAATACTAAATATAGTTGTACGTACTTTTAAAGATCAATTGTCTTTAACAATCATCTGTATTAGCATTTCACGTCCGCTTATATTGAATACTTATTGTTTAATACTCACGATTATATTAAACTCATTAAATTATTCATTAAGACTATTTTAGTTTATTTAATTTCAAACTTCGCCTCGATTAAAGCTATGGATGAATGAATGATGAATGGATTATTAAACAAAATTATGAACAGATTACGGAGTAAAGTAGGTATTCTCGACGTTTTCACGCAGGATGCTTTTATTTCCGGAAGCTTACTTCGCTCCAGCGAAACTAAAGCAAAAAATTTACACTAAAATGAAAACTCACTGAGAGAATGGAATCATATTTTTGTAACAAAAAGTAAAAATTGTAGAGGACAAATAAAAATCCGGTGTCGGATATTACAGAGGCTGCTTGTTCGCCTGAAATATTAATGAAAACCTCGACTTTGAAATAAACTGAACGAGTAATTGCAAATCCTCTCATAGTGCCATTTTGTATGATTACTGGAACATTAAATACTTTTTTAATTTAAATACTACAATGTCAAATTAGAATGTCTCTTTTTTTACTTTAGTGGCTTAGAGTTGAAAATGTCTATTTATAAATGGAGTACGTTTGACTTTAAGTTTCGACACTTGTACTATTACGAATGATATCTCATATATTTAAACGAGCAATTCTTGTACAAGGATTGAAATATATATATATATATATATATATATATATATATATATATATATATATATATATATATATATATATATATATATAATCTTGGAAACGGCTCCAACGATTTTCATGAAGCTTAGTATACTAGTATACAGTATACAGGGGGTTTCGAGGGCGATAAATCGATCTAGATTTGTTTTATGTCTGGGAAAACGCGTGTTTTCGAGTTTCAGTCAGTCAGACATGCGGTTTTGTTTCGCATTATTCCACGCAAAATATGGTCGCTAATTTCGCACGCTAGGACATAAGCATCGTGGTCAAGCGGCCAAGATGCAAGTTTGATAACCACAAGTGTCTGGAATCGTATCCCGGTCGGGTACAAAGTTTTTACCTTTGTTTTTTTGTTGTAATTATTCCAATTTTTAGTTTGTTTCTTTTAATGTTTTTTTTGGCCAAAAACTCTGAGGGAACTCGGTCGCCCAGATACTTTGAATAATACGCCATTCGAATACATTTATTGATTTTAAAGTAATTTAGCACTGATATTCATTTATTGTTCTTAGTATGTATTGAAATCATTAAAATAGAAAACAATACAAGACAACAGCTTCTCTTGTTCAATAAATCCTTTTAAGTCTTGCTAAGTTCTCTACGTGGAAAGAATAGTATTGGTCCATATATTAAATAAATAAAGTGGTAAATAGTATATAAAGTGGTAAATAGTAATTTTAGAAGATATTAAGAATTACGTAATTATTACCATTTTATTTTCTTATAAACAAAATATCCTTTAAAGTACAATATTAATTATATAATACCTGGTTTTTGCTTTAGCATGACAAAAGTAAATAAAAAATAAATATAACTGAAAATATGATATCTTTTTAATACACCATTAAATGTAAAGGTACGCAAAGTACCTACTATGTAGTCGCATTGATAATGCGATTAAAAATATTTCAGATGTCTCCGGGAAAAAATGGGGTGCTACAAGAATAATGAGATGCTCAGTTCATATAATGAGAGGTTTGAAGGAAACTACCAGTTCCTTTCAGATCTGTCATCATTAGTAAGGGCTCGAGGCGCACCGTTTTCATTAAGACGCCAATGTTTCGTGGTACAAAGCAGTAGGGTCGGATGTTTGGATTGACACATCTCATGCCTATTGCTCTATACGTGTTCAGCCTTTATTGTTAAGAGAAATTGTAATGGAAACATTCTGCCTCCTGTAATTGAGCGTAACTTTGAACGAGATATCGTCACATAAGGTTGACATTTAAATGTTTTTAATTTAAATTTTGTGGTAAAATTTATTGCAGTATTATTTCGGGTATATTTTAATGTTTGATCTTAATTAACTAATGATAAAAGTACGAGTTAGATTAAAACGAAGTTTAAATTTTAAAAAGAATAATTTATATTACACTAGCGAAACCAAAAACACACCTATCCACGGAAACCGTACATTTTTCCAGGATAAAAAGTAGCCTATGTGTTATTTCAGACTATAATCTATCTCTGTGTCTTCGGTTCAGCCGTTCTGGCGTGAAAGTGTAACAAACATCCATACTCACAAACTTTCACATTTATAATATTAGTATAGATATAGATAAAACCTATATTTTCTTAGCTTTATTAGCTAATTAATTAAAGCTAACATACCTCGTTAATGGATATTTACAATGGATGCGTAGGTACCCTAATGAGTGGTGAGATTTATGAATTAAATTGATAAATAACTAAGAAAACCGGAGTAACAAAGAAAGTAAAATTTGTAATGGTTTATTTTTTGTAAGTTGTATATTTATTGTATAAAAGGCAAAAGTTAACTGGTATTGCAGACAACTATTTTTACGAGTATTTTCAGTTCTATATAGGTCAAATTTCCATCTTTAGAAAGTCGTTTAAGATTTTCACTCGGTCGATTCAGGTAATGTCTGCATTAGTAGAAATAAAAGCATCTTCAGTTCTCTTACATAACATTCCATTTTGGAAAAAGAATACTTTTTGTGACCAAAAGGCGAAAGGATCCAGTTTTTTTTTTTAATTTTAGTTAATGGACGCTTTCGTCCCACTCCCTTTGCTTAAGCTTATTTTCTTACTCAGTGAAAACTCGGAGCATTAGTACAATACTTTAGTTATTTCAGAAACAATTTTACGTTTTTTCTTATTAGAACCACAATTCAATATATGGAACTTTATAATAAAAAAAGTATTATTAATTATTTTTACACTTTCAATATAGTGCCTGGGTGACTGAGCTTCGCTCGGAGTTCTTTTTTGTTATATTGCATTTTTTAAATGATAATAATCTATATAACTTAAAGAGTAAAGCGTAAACTGATAAAATATATTTTTTATTTGGCTTAAAAAAAATAATTGAATAAATACAAAAAAGAAACAAAAGTGAAAACTTTGTATCCAATAGGGATTTGAACCCGGACACCTGTGATTATAATCAATCTTGCACCTTGGCCGCTTGACCACGATGCTTATGCCCGAATGTGCGAAGTTAGCGACCATATTTTGCGTGGAATAATTCGAAAGCACGCATTTTTCCAGACATAACATTAATCTAGATCGATTTTTCCTCCGAAAACCTCCATATACCAAATTTCAATTTCCGAGATCACCGGTATATATAAATAAATATACAAGAATTGCTCGTTTAAAGGTATTAGATATCACATTAGAAAATAATCGTTATCAATATGAATTTAAAGATTTAATTTATTTTGCCCTTTTACCCAGCTACTAGTGACCCCTTTACGGTAAAAATAATGAGCTTCATTCTTCACATAAAGGCTCCATTGATCTCAAATGATGTGCAATAAGGAGTGATTGATGATCGGAATGAATACGTCCATTATATGCTTTAATTGTGTACTACATTCTTCAGGTTATTACGAACTTTAGGTTTTAAAGTTACGTCGTTCGTTAAAAAAAGTGAGTTCATGTTACGTCACTTCTAAAGAAGTAGAATCCATTATATTTTTTTAATATTATTTTATGTGAACAGTTTATGGGTATAGAAGAAAAATCTATACACTGCGACCTTATTTTTCTGGCCTAGACTACATAGAAGGAGTTTTATATTGAATTTTGCTGATATTTGAAAAAATGACTTAAGAGATCTCGACCATGAAGATTACCACCCGTTAAAAAGTAGGCCACAACGTGTTGCATGTAGGATGAACACCCTCTATCAAGCGTATCAATTGCCTTTGTTTTACCACCCCAAGCATAAAGAACCCTGTAGAACACTTTCATCACAAACAAAACACACTTTTCAAAACTGAGAATAAACATGAAAAATTTTTCGTTGCGTTATAGCTTTTATAGCCTATGTAATAAGAACTAGAGCTTTTCTTCTGATGTTTCAATGGGTTCAGTGGGTCGCAAAATGAACATTTTCTTAGATGGAGAAAAATGCACTGATCCCTTTTTTAGGACGTGAAAGACGTTTTCGTTATTAATATTCTGGGTATGAGGATTCAAAATACTAATAACTATTTCAAAATAGTGGCCAATAATTTTGTTTACTGTACCATGTACATTGTACATAATAAAAAAAAACCTTTAATATTGATATCACTGATAATAAGATTATTTACTTAGAAACAAAGAAATAATAAAACAGGCTAACAAAAACAGAGAAATAAATAAATAATTAAACAGTCATTCGTCTGGGTTTTAATAGAAAAAAATGTGTATTTTTATGTATTTGTTAAGTATTTTTTTCAGTTTTACTATTTTAAATAATTTAACAAAGCATAGGTTTACTTGTCTTTATTCACATCATGACTCACTCACAGGGTATTTGCAGCCCTTTTCAATTTTTCGAAAGGGTTACTCATCAAGTTCCCTTTAAAAAATGAATCATAAAGTAGGATACATTGACGAAATACACTAAGTAATACGAGTATATTCAAAATCACCAGTAAGTGGAAATAACAGGCTTTTGGCTCTTAATTATTATTATTTTATTATAAAAAGTATAATATTAAACTGAATTCTTTGTTTACAAAGAATGTGGACTAGGCAGAATTAATGTCTTCTTTGTGCACTCTGTAAGGGAAATATTACACACATGCAAATATAACATAGATAATAATAACTCTAGGTAATATTATAGACTAGTGGCTCACCCTCGCTTTGCTCGGGTTTGTCCCTAGGTACGTTTTAAATAGATATAAATAGTTATTAGCCAGCGTTAGCCATATAAATTTTAATTTTTTTTGTTAATAATATTAACAAATATTGACATTAATATTTATACGATTCTCACGTCACTCAATTGCCATCAATGTTTTACCTTCCCGGAACCTCTCCACTAACACTTAAACTTTATGTTACGGTATTAAAGTTTAAATTGTCTTTTAAATATTATTACGAATCTTTTGTATGGGAGTGTAGAAAAGTGTTATTTTTGAACTTTTCCAGGCAATTTTTTAAATTTTTCTCTCCGTAAGAACCATCCTCGTACTTCAAGGAATATTCTAAAAAAGAATTAGCGAAATCGGTTAAGCTGCTCTCGAGATTTGTGCTTACCAACACATTCAGCTATTCATTTTTATATTATAGAAGATAATAATATAAAAATCGGCCCCTTAAGTATCATTCTTGACAGGCCACTGATTATAATTAATAGTATATTCATGAAATCCTTAACAAGCGAGAGATCCTGCGCTTAAAAGGTTGACCATTACTTTAATGGTTTCCCGTATTGGTCCAAAATGTTATTTTTATTGGGAGAAACGTCCTTATTACCGATGGAAAACCAATATTGTTGAATGTAATAGGCCTAAAGGGCTTAGAATTGTTAATTAGTATTGATGTTTCTATTGCCTTACCAATATAAGTTGTATCAATTAAGAGTTTAGAGTTTGTACCTACTACCTATGTAAAGCTACAGACGCCTAAAGAAATTTATATATATATTAAAGTTTTTAGGCAGTAGTCGCCCAGTAAAAGGCTGTGGTAGTCCAGTGGTAACGCGCTGACTTAGGAAACCGAGTAAAGAGGGTTCAAATCCCGGGTCTCGCACCTCTGATATTTTCACGTGCCAATCATTTCTAACATGATTACCACTTGCCTTACGGTGAATGAAAACATCGTGAGGAAACCTGTATGTCTTAAAGAACCTAGCATGTTTTCGAAAGACAAGTGAAGTTTGCCAACACGCACTGGGCCAGCGTGGTGGACAAGGCCTGATCCCCCTCGTATTGAACGTGCCCAGCAGTGGGATGTTAAAAAGGGCTGAGTACGTTCAGTTTTTATAGTGATGCTAATAATTACAGACGTGGTGGAATCCGAAGAGGCATGGAAGGCGGCAGCGGTGTGGTTTACCGAGTGGTCGGCCGCACACGTAGTAAAGCTGACTGCGGGCAGCAAACCGAGAGACAGCCGCCCACGCCTAGACAAGATACCACTTGGAAAAAATATACAGATTCACCTGGGGTGGGAGCTCCGCCTTCGGTAAGTATCATTGCTGTAATATGAAAAACAAAATATGTTAAATAAATTTATACATGGGTATACTATGAAAATATGAAATAATAGTTTTTATATAAAAAGAAATGTAAACACATATTTTACGAGCTAAAGAACACACCAAACTTGCCAAGTTTATAGTGTATAGCTTGATCATAAATATTAACAACAAGTGAGTCCTTGCTTCGGATTTCTATTCTTCGTGACTAAAATGTCAGAAAATTTTAACTTTGCCTTCATCCCATTATAATCGGTTCACCTATTCCAGAGAGTCCCGGGTACAAACACATACGCGTTCACACAAACTTTTTTACAGATGATCTGTTGGTACCGAACTTCGAAGGAGCTCAATATGTGCTAGTGGAACCGTACAGATTTATATTTTTTCATTCTAATTATAAATAGAGTTTATTATAATTTGAGATTATTTTAATATTTGCAGAACCAACCGCCGGCTCCCCCGAGCCCTTCACATGGGAGAAAAGGTGAACGCCGGACTGGTCATCATTCCCCTCAACATCACAAGAGGGAGAAGCTCACTGCCGCACAGCAACTTGGCATCGCTCCACATCCTCAGGTATTTAATTACTACATGTCAGTAGGTCAGGTAAAGTGACAAGTGCCTCTGTCACTCCATCTTTGCAGGCATCGTTTGTTTTTTCGTTCCCTAATTGGTCCTATATTTTTGTGTGAAATGTAGACAAAATTATACCATTTTACTTAGAAAAATTTATGTATTCTTTTTGTTTAGACAAAATGATATTATTTTTTTCTATCTGCTAATATTTTTATCAAATTAAACCTTAAACTAACATTCTAGTATGTATATCAAACTTAAATAGGTAATGGTTCTATAACTAAAAGCACACGTTCTTTGTTTAGAAAATATACCAATTAAATGCTACCCTTAGTGACGATAATTACTTAGCAAGTTTCTTAAATAGCTTTGTCCTACTAACGAGTTTTCCAACATTTTCTAACTTTGATAAAAGTGAATTTTAAAACGTTAATGTAGTCTGTATTTTAATATGGGAGAGTCTGTTATGAATAATTTTAAATTCGCTCTTCACTGTTCCAGTACCCTGCTCCAAATCCATCCAATCAGCATGCTTCACGAAGTGGCGGCTCTCAGGTACGAAAATAACTGCAAGTCACAATTTTAAATACAATTTTATTTTTTTAATTATTTTTTTTAAATTCTGGCATATATTGAATGAGGAAATCGAAATATTTAAATATAGCTTCTGTAGGCAGATTCGCGTTTGCAGAGTCCAAGCTGTAAGGATTTGTTGTTTATTATGAATTTCTTTTATACTGGCTTTTTCTGCCATATTTAAGTGTACATATTTATTGCATACATAAAAGTGGCAGATGATAAAATGATATATATTATTTTAGATTAAATACGAAATTCAGAAATTTTTGACTAGTAATGAACGTCTGAAATGATTTCTTACATACCTACGGGATGATTAATTTGAGAAGCAATTTATCCGGATCCGGACACTGATGTGTGTATGAATGTAACTTTATATGAACAAATGGGAATCCGTGTGGTAATTTTTTTTAGAAATTCTGTATTTTTGGACCAAAATGATATAAGTTTAACATTATAAATGAAGGAAAGAACTACGTCTGGTTGTTAGCTACAAAATCCTGAATAAAAGTAAAGTAAATCTATGAAAATCGTTAGAAACAAAATTGTTCCTCCTTCTTTAATAATTTTGGTGATTATGATTTATATTTAAATGTATAGATAATATATAACAATTTTACCCTCCAGTTACAATCGCCTAGTGGGCCATCATCACGCCCATCAAGTGTGTCAAGCGGTGGGAATGGCAGCACGTGTTCGAGTAAGGCAAAAGTGCCTCAGAACTTTGGTTATGTGAAACGACAAAATGGCGGTCAGCCGCCTCCTCCGCCACCAGCCAACGGTCCGCCTCAACATCCACATGGTAATATTTATTTATTTATTAATCCTTTATTACACCAAAACAAATATACAATTTAAAAGAATCTATAACTTTACAAATATATTTTAGTGTAAAGGCGGCCTTATCACTAAAGTGATCTCTTCCAGGCAACCAATATTATAAAGAAACTTGTAGGGTAGCATGAATTATGGTTGGTGCAGAAAAAAATTAAAATAATACATAATTAGCATTTATTGGTCAGTCTTTATTATTCTACTTTTTGTTGTGTATCCAAAACACTTACATCTAATTTGATACTCTTTAATCTAATAGCTTTGAGTCATCACTAATTAATTCAGATTTCAGATTTCTCATAATTATTAGATATTAAGCTTATACTGCACGTAATATAATAAATAAATTATAGTCCCGAAGTAATTTTAGCAACAGATCAATAGATACTCTTGATGTAATCAGGAATAAAGTACCTTATGTCATTTCCTGTAACTGTAAACATATTTTCACATATATAGGTAATATAAAGTTAATTGTTGATCCATGGCTGTAAATTTTTTTTTTCATAAATTCAGCAAAATGCATTTTTATCAGCTATGTTGACATTGTTCAATAAATGTTTGATTTATTACAGCTGGCAGAACCGCCCAAGTATCTGCAGTGCCAAGAACTAAAGTAAAAGTATCGGGAGGAACCCAGACTTGCACACAAGATTTGCAAATACACAGTAAGTTCAAATTTTCTATTTCACACTTTTCCCGATACATTGATAATAATAGAATGCTACACTTTACGTTGATTCGAATCAATCAAAAATACTCATTTATGATAGACATCGTATGAACTAATAAATATAATGATAACTAGACAGAAGTACGTAGATCCTATGAAAGAGATTACGGTTCGAAGTTTTTCTATATAAGCTTCATTAAACTACTTTAAACTTAGAGGCCAGAATTTGTACTAAGTTTATTTGGCATAATCATTTAAATACTGCAGATGTCATTTCCATACGTATGTATATATAATAAAATTCCATACTCTATATTGAACTTGGCACTTGAACAATATAAATTAAAAATATATCATTGAGCAAACCATATTATTCCACCGTGGAATATTTTGGAGATGTAAATAGGTGAGATTTATTAATTGATACTCACGTAGGTCACGATTCAAAAGTACTTATAAAAGTCTATTTGAATAAAGTATATTTTGATTTAAAATTAAAAAAAGCAGTGGTAGCCCTGTGGTAACGCGCTCGCTTGGGAAACCGAGTGAAGCGGGTTCAAATCCCGGGTCTCGCACCTCTAATATTTTCATGTGCGAATTTCGCATTTCCAAAATGATTACCACTTGTCTTAACTGTGAAGGAAAACATCGTGAGGAAACCTGCATGTCTGAGAGAACCTAGCAAGTTTTCGAAAGACATGTGAAGTCCGCCAACCCGCACTTGGCCAGCGTGGTGGACTATGGCTTGATCCCCCTCGTATTGAAGGAGGCCCGTGCCCAGCAGTGGGATGTTAAAAAGGGTTGAATACATACTTACATATTTTGATTTGATATACCTATAGTCAATCTTATTTATTATATTTTAATACTAAATATTTTACATTTTATTGTATGCCTGAAATATAAACTCATTGTTATTCCATATTGTACAATAGTCGCGATGTACGCGAATATTTGACATTTTAAAATACACTATCTTTCGGATTTTTTCGTAGATTCGACGGACGTCTCTCCCGTGGTTTATGATTGTTATAAAGCATTCGAAACATCGGGAGCCAAAAATCGTAATAAATCCGCGAAAAAATCCGATAAGATAGTTTTATTTTAAACTAGCATTGCCCGCAGCTCCGCCCGCGTTCAGATGACCAAAAACCAAATTCTTAGGTTTTACGTATTAGTATACTTACATTGCAGTTTTTGTATTTTTACTTAGAAATGAGATATTTTCCCGCGGTAAAAATATCCTATATGTTGACCCGGATAACCAGCTATCACCATACTAAACATCAAAATCCCTCCAGTGGTTTTTCTGTGATGCGGTAACAGACAGACAGACAAAAATTCTAAAAACTATAGATTCGGCCTCTGTATCGATAATAATGTCTATTTCAATAAGATTTTCCAAAAAATATTTAATGTACAGATTCGGCTTAGTTACAATTTTATTATATGTATAGAAATTGTTTACGTTGTCAATTCATCAATACATCCTCTTTCCACAGAAAACGGTATAGGTCCGAAATCCTATTCCTTAGGAGGCACAGCGGCCGCCCAGCTGTCCGCGTCTGTACGGGAACGACTCCTCGGCTCACAGTCCCTACCTAAGCCTGGCACTCACGAGTTTGCTGCATTGTTCCATCACCACAGGTTTGCTAAGAGAATTATAATTTATCTTCAAATTTTAACAAAACAATGCTTGATATTGTAATTAGTACTCGTAATATACATATAATACGTTTATGGTTGCACTGTAGGAAATATATCAAGTAAAACTTGTTGCATACACGAATAGAATTTTTTGAGAACTTCAAGGTAGCATTCTTATATCGTGAGTACAAATATGAAAAACTTGTTAAATTTGATAAAATCCAATAACTAATATTGTATACCTAGCACCTACACTAATAATTATTTATTTTATAAAATATATAAGGCATGTGAACATATATGTCGCAGGCAAATCGTATAATTTCGCGTTTTTAACCCCCGACGCAAAAAGGGTGTGTTATAAGTTTGACGTCGATTTCTGTTTTTAAGTGTATGTGTGTGTGTCTGCTGTGGCATCGTAGCTCTCAAACGGATGGACCGATTTCTATGCGGATTTTTTCATTTAAAAGCCAGTTTCCTTGCGGTGTTTCTTAGCTATCTTTGGTTAATATCGGTCCAGTAGTGTAAAAGTATCAGCGCTTTTCCAAAATGATGTAAGGCATTACTCGATTACTCGATTAAGTTCTTCACGCGTGCCAGTGTAATCGTAAAATGACAATTTGCGTAGGGGGTGTTTAAAATTTTATACATACGTCGTCGTACGTTTACAAACGCTCGCTCGGTTCGTGCGTTGCGGTTACTGTTCTAACCTAACCAACCTCGAAAGCAAGAAAGGTTTCGGGCAAAAAATAAAACCTGTGGTTTCTACAATTTTCCTAAGACATTTTACAAAAGCGCGAGCGTTTGCAAACCGACGGCGCTGTTTGTAAAAAGACGAAACATACGATATGCCTGCGACATATACATAAATAAAAGTTATTTTATATTACAAAACCAACATTAGTTATTTAGTTGTATGATAGGTACTTTACGATTCTAAAGGACCAATTAATTTGTTTTGAACGTCTCGTATGACATCATCACTTCTGAACAGCTGTTGTCTCTACAAAACTTAAAACACAGCAACAAGTAATTATTAATGTTCGAGTCAACCTCATATTGGTACAGAAGCAGAGAAAACTAGATTTATTAACTGACGGAAATATTTTGTAATATAAAATTTATCTCTTATATATATATATATATATATATATATATATATATTTATATATATATATATATATATATATATATATATATATATATATATATTTATATCAAATCATTTTTTTAGTAAAGTAACAAAACAGTTATACATATATTAATGTTATTATGGATATGCATATTACGTACAAAAAATGAATTTTTAGGCATATTATGATTTAACTTTTATGTTCTTGTAATATAAATATTCAAATATGAATGAAAGATAATAGTATATTTATTTATTACATTCTGAGATAACAAGCAAAATTTGGTTTTCGTCTACATACATCTTTATTAAAATTTTGTCATACGCCTGTAGTACGTGCCTGTACACTATCCAGTCTAAGTTGATACGAGTCGCATAAAATTCCAGACGACGTTAAGACTAGTGCAGTGTTCAAAACCATAAAATATTACTGTTTTGTATATCAATAATGCCATATAAAAATATGTAATTATTATAATTATTGTGTATAATGATACAAAAATATTTATTATAACGTTTGAATTTGCGTGATTTTATTTCTTATCTTCAATAGTGTATCGAGTTCGTGTCACGATCGCAAACATCGCTATCAGTCGAAGTTTATTTTGAGTTTGTTTATTTTGACAAGATTATAGAAATCCGTGGGAATAAACGGGATCAGTTCATATTTGAATTTCTTAGTGACTGGTTGGTTTGCATTTAAAGAAAGTTATTTTCAGGGCTGCACCTAGAGGCGGGATGAAGATAAGTGACGGAAGCCTTTCCGATACCCAAACGTATTCTGAAGTCAAATCTGACTACGGAATACCCTACGCGCCATGGCTTAGACACAGGTAAATACTTGTAAATAAATAAGAATGTGAGTTGATTGCATAACCCATATATATATATATATATATATATATATATATATATATATATATATATATATATATATATATATATATATATATATAATGTAAACGTAATGTTTGTATTGGCATCGTCAGTCATTCATCCCTCAAGTGTGCATTTTGTGTGCCTATTTGATTTGAAGTAACACAAAGTGTTTCACTATCATGCTTTCGCAGTCCTTTCCAGCCAGTTGTAGAAGGTGTAGCTAGAAATCTAAAACTAGAGGGCACGTTTATTTTATTTCATACTTAATGTTATTATTTTTCTCTTATAATATGCAATAATTAATTAAGATGGTGTTTCAGATACCTTGTTTATAAGTATTGTTATTGCAACGAAAACTAATTAAAGATGGCGTTGGTCAATCGTCTTAATATAATATCTTAGACCATGCGTATTGTTTTGGAGAGTAACATACAGCGTAAACTATACATATAGACAAAAAATAACACCATCTGTCAGTTATTAAAAATTACTGTAAAGTTTGTTTTAATAATGCCCCCAAAAGATAAAAAAAACCTAGCTACATCTACATATGTATCATACTCGTACAGCTGGCCGCATGCCTTCATCTCGGTTCGCGTTTCAGCAACACATATTCAGCGAGCGGGCGCCTCTCGGAGGGCGAGTCCATGGAGTCACTAACGTCGCTCCACTCGGCGCAACACACCTCCCCTAACTCACACCGCAGTTCACTCACACACAATAAGCTCATCCTGCACCGAGACGCACAGAGCTCCAGGCTCAACAGAAGCAACAGTATTAGGTGGGTCACTGGTGGTAGTGGCGTAGCTTACTTGGTGATTGGCTCATTACGTTGTAATTTTGGCCTATTTTACCTTATAATCATACTACAGTCTACTAATTCATACAATTTAACGAAGGCGTCTAGACAGGGAAAAGGTACAGGGGGTAAGAGTTGAGACGCGGGTGACGTACACCCGGCTGTCATAGTTACTTTTATAGGACAGTTGGGAAACGATTTTAGGGTTGTTAACAACAACTTGTTTCAAGAAAGCATTATTGTGCTTAAACTTCGATACCGTTCAGCATAAAAAAATTGTCTTTTTTTTGACAAAGAAATATTTTCGACAGTAAGCCCTCCGTTAAAATCAATCGATCGATAGCGATCACGGACTGTATGGATTTTTTATTATGATATTAATTTAAATCTTTTAGTTATGTTGATTTCAATATACTTTTAAAAGTACCGAACCCACGACTTTATACATTTATTAATTAATAATCTAATGTTATAAATATATTAAAATTAATGAACATTATAGGTTTACTATGTGAGCTACGCCACTTATTTCATATCATTCCTCATCAAATCAAATCCCTTATCTACGTATGTACAGTATACTATCACTATGCTTTAAAGCTCTTCCTCCCTTTCATGCATTATATGTAAGTATAAAATATTGTAAATATACTCGATAATATCTTCTTAATTAATTTTTAGCTATCTCAGAGATAGGACGTTCCCAAGGTATGCCACAAGGTTGAAAAATTAAAATTATAAGTTTGGCTTCGAGGTGGCACGCTTCATTTACAATAACTCAGTTGCATGTACGACGATAGCACGGCTTAAATAAAAATATAATAAATACTAACTTTGACTAAAAAAGGTCAAGGATTATTGTACTCGCTGTTCATTTTAATTTTGCAACTGTAACATGTACATTTTAATCATGAAAAATTGGTTTGGTAGACCATTACAATGATTCACCATCGAAGTACATCATTTTTTGCAATAATTTATCATTTCTGGGCTATTTTCAGTTAAATGTATTATTTGCTTACGTCAACTGTACGCTAAATAATGGTTAAGCCAACATGTACTAAATTGGCTATCTTAGCCCCATATTTGAGTTAGGCTTTGTTTTTCGTATCGTCTTGTATTATTGTATAATGTAAATTATAATGTGTAAGCGTCACTGGTCTGTATTTACTTACGCTAATATGAAATAAATAATATTTATATTTGATTATTAAGTAGCCAATCGTTTCAGATCGACTAAATCTGAAAAGCTGTATCCATCGATGTTGCAAAGGTCTTCGGAGAGCGATTACGAGCCCTATTATTGTTTACCAGTGCAATACGGACCAGGAGGACAAGGTAAACTGTACAAATAGTAATCTATACATATAATAAAATTGTAACTAAGCCGAATCTGTACATTAAATATTTTTTGGAAAATCTTATTGTAATAGACTTTATTATCGATACAGAGGCCGAATCTATAGTTTTTAAAAATTTTTTCTGTCTGTTACCGCATCACAGAAAAACCACTGGTGGGATTTTGATAAAATTTGGTATGGTGATAGCTGGTTATCCAGGTCAACATATAGGATACTTTTTACCGCGGGAAAATGTCTCATTTCTGAGAAAAAATACAAAAACTGCAAGTGTGGATGGTGTAAGAGTATACTAATATGTAAAAACTAAGAATTTGGGTTTTGGTCATCTGAACGCGGGCGGAGCCGCGGGCGATGCTGGTAACATAATAAAAGTCATCACATAAAGTATTATTGTAATTTAAAACCCGCAAGTTGCATATTTAAAACTATCTATAAAAGGTCAAAAGGCACGAATATCGTTTTTTGTAAATGTATTATTTCCTTTATTCAAATGAGATTTGAAGCCATTACAAAAGTTGTAGACTTGACTTGAGCTTCCATTCAAAGGTGAAATCCTTTAACCGGTCTAAGCTTGATGTTCTTACTTTGCAATAAAAATATTATTAACTAGGTGATTCTTTAAATTAACCAACTTTATTATTTATGGACCGATTGAAATAGAAAAAATACTGAATATTAAGAGAAGCTTACCACAACATATTAGTGAAAACAGCACCCAAATTAGTTAAGCCGTTTCTGAGATTAGCGTGCACAAACGCACAGACAAACAGACAAAAATACTAAAAAACTGTTTTGAGTTCTACTGCTTTAATAAAAATTTTATCAAACATCTTCCATGTACAGACACAGATTAGTTACAATTTTATTATATGTACAGATTTAAGTGTGTCTGTAAATTATTAGAGTAACTAAGTTATAAATATATTATAAAATTAGAATACATTTTTCAACCAGGTCTGAACTACGGAGTCTCGGAACCGCCGTCTCCCTCCCCAAGATCAGCACTAAGTCCAACTCACCAGCCCGGAAACGTGATGCACACGCCACGACATTCTCACCACTATCCTAAAAAGAATGATGAAGGTAGCTTACATTTATTTTTCTTTGTGTATGTAACAATTTACACAATACTACCGAGCTCGGTAGGCAGACAATGCCCTGTCACGCTAGTAAAATATATTTTTTGAAATATAATCTTGAAATAATCAGGTCTGGGCGGTTGAAAATTTGGGGTGATTTTTTTGTTGTTGTTTTGATACTTTTTTCTGAAGAATACGATCAACAGTAGTTGGAAACATGAAAAAATGGATCTCAACAATAGCGTCAGCTACCGGGTTCAACTATATCTAAGTACAGGCCCCGGGTGGGCTCAAAAGTTTACAGAAAAATCATAAAAAGAATGTTAATTTTAGTAGAGTATAATTACGAACACACACACATACACACACACACACACACACACACACACACACACACACACACACACACACACACACACACACACACACACACACACACACACACACACACACACACACACACACACACACACACACACACACACACACACACACACACACACACACACACACACATACACCGGGAATTTTATTTATAAAGAGTAAAGACTGCTTCAGAAAGAAAAATAAACAAAGCCTTATGTCTAAGATTTACATGCATAGATAAAATACATTTCTAGGCTTCCTTAAAGTAAAATTTGTATTCTATACCAATAGAATTGACATGTAAAAATCACTAATTCTGTAATAACAGCTTTTTCGATAAATTCAAAATAGTTTAAACAAATAAGCACCGAGACGACGTAATATGTTCAACTAAGTCGCCATTTTTGGTTTTTGATTTTATATCGCCCAGACAAATTTATATTATTATTTTAAATTAATTAAAAAAAAAACTACAACTTTACCTACAATTTTACAGTTTTATGTACTAGAACTAAATAAAACTTCACAGAACAAGCATTATAACAAATCAAGAAAGCGGTCAATTTAGATTGATCCAATCGATAGTGATCATTGTAATGAGCTCGTCATACCCTGTAAGGAAGACAGCGAAATCACTCTTATACTCACTAAATATGGTGTTAGAATCGTATAAAAGTTATTTTAACGGTACAAGTTATATTATACTGATTCTAAGTAACATAAGCACTTCATATGTAGGTACATACTAGCTCTAGTTGCAGGCTCCGCTCATACGTTTTATTTATTTAATTTTTACCCTCTTAAGCAGCATGTTACATAGCTTATAATCTTCCTTAAAAAATACAGATACTGACAGATAGTTTTAGAGATTACGGTGTTCAAACCGACAAAAAAGTTTTATACTATAGATTTGTATAGAAATATATGAATCTCAGTTTAGAAGTACATATTTAGGTTACTTTTGATATTAGATAATATAATATTGATGTTAATGTCTAAATAAAAAAAACATAATAGGAAGAAAAGTTTCTTTAAAACAAGTAAGCTATTCATTCTCGAGTAATATACACTACGCCAACAAACAAACTGATAAATCGAAAACAAAAATTACCTTCCATTACATTCCAAATGTTTGTATAAAAAATTATGTACAACTTTGACCATGTTATTATTATTGAACGACTTTCTCAAATTCTTGTACGTTTCTTTGTGAGAAGCCGTCAAAATACATCACTTTAACTTATTACATATAAACCGATTTTCATGTTTTTTTACTGAAAACATCATTTAATCTCATTGGTCCCATATAAATTTATATAAAAACTAGCGACTCACCCTCGCTCCGCTCGGGTTCGTCCCTAGGGTGGGGTCTGGGAGGACCACCCTTATCCTTATCACTTAGGGGTATGAAAAATAGATAGTAGCCGGTTCTCAGACCTACTGAATACGCATATAAAATTTGGTAAAAATCGGTAAAGCCGTTTCGGAGGAGTACGGTAACAAACATTGTGACATGGAAATTTTATATATAAGATATGCATCCGTAAAGGTGCAATAATTACAGTTAATGTCTTTAGTTGAAGATTTTAGTTGAAAATTACTTGTTATATTATGTATGTACATACATACGTATATGTTATGTATATAAGTTAAGTTATCATGTTTTTTCCTAGTGCACGGCTCGACTGCGTCTTTGGTGTCGACGGCGTCTTCTCTGGCAGCTGGCGCCGGGACCGACGAACGACAAGCTCACGAGGTATGCATGTTAATTTCCAATTCTATTCATACCACACATTTTTTTGGTCAATTTTGAATATAAAACTATGGTAATTCATAGCCGAGATCTGTATGAATACTAAAAATGTTGATTTTTTTTTTATTTTAGAGATATGCTACGAGCATTTTTTAAGTTTGAAAAATATACCGAAATAATGGCATTTAAAGAAATAACGTATAAGTACTTTAGAAAACAGTTACTTTTCGTATAAATTAACTATTTTAATATTAATTTTTTAATTCGAATTCACAAGCTTTTAATTTGTTTATCATAAATATGCATATCTTGGTTTAATGTTATTCCAATTAATGTTTCTGGATAGTGTAAACCTCTTAATTAAAATTACCCAAATGTGATGTGTTTTCTAGATTTGAATGATAAAATATATTAATTATTTTTTATCTACTTATTTTATAAAATCAAAACTTTGTAAGGAATGTATAGATAGAGGTTTGTTTATTTTATGTAATAATTAGTGAACGTATTATGATGAAACTTTAAAGTAATATAGCTTATACTTCAGAGTACCACAAAGGCTATAATTTATAAAGATACAGTAATATATGAGTGAAATACGCAGACGGAACCGCGGGAAAACGCTAGTCTAAAATATATACATTTGACATTATTCATTGTATAATTTATATAAGAAAATAATTTTATTACGATTTAGGTGCGAAAGCTTCGACGAGAACTGGCGGATGCGAAGGAAAAGGTGCATACACTAACAACCCAACTGACCACTAATGTAAGTACTTTCTACTTATATCAGATTCCGTTTCTACTATCATTCTTATTTATGTTATTCAAATACGAATATTTGTCGAACATTTATTGCGACCTCAAAAGTTCGTTATTGTTTTAGATATTTTTCTATTCGTAACATGGAGAAAGCGTGTGGAAGAGATTGTGTTAAAAGGAAGCGTTCAATTATGCATTTTTTATTAAAGTTATTTAGACTATTGTTACGGAAGAAAACTTTTAGCACGCATGCATTTGAAATTGCCGTAAAATAAGATTTTGAAATTCACTTTCCGTGTTATATAATCGAATTGACGAAACCTTATATAAAAATTTACAATTCTTTACAAAATGCACTATTTAATAAAGAGATATTTGGTTCATTTATTTTTATATTTTAAAGATATCTTCTTTAGTAAATAAACAAATAGGAAATAGATGGAAATTGACTTTATTTTCAGATGTCTATTTATATGGATACACTGCAGTAACAAAATTTTAGTATCGTAAAATAATAAGCCCTGTACAAAAATCAAACACCAAAAAGGTACTTAGTACTTAAGTAAGTACTTCGCTATGACTAATATTGTCATGTTCACTTGGAAACCTTAATTGTTTTGTTTTATTGGAACCTGTATGAATAATGAGGTTAAAACTAATACCCGATGACATAGTAACCTAATAAAACATCTATACATATAATAAAATTCTAACTAAGCCGAATCTGTACATTGAATATTTTTTGGAAAAATTTATTGTAATAGACATTATTATCGATACGGAGGCCGAATCTATACTATTTAGAATTTTTGTCTGTCTGTCTGTCTGTCTGTCTGTCTGTCTGTTACCGCATCACGGAAAAACCACTGGAGGGATTTTTATGAAATTTGGTATCGTGACAGCTGGTAATCCGGGTCAACATATAGGAACTTTTTACCGCGGGAAAATATCTCATTTCTGAGAAAAAATACAAAAACTGCACTGTAAGAGTATCTAATAGGTATGTTAAACCTAAGAAATTGGTTTTTGATCATCTAAACGCGAGCGGAGCCGCGGGCAATGCTAGCTAGTATTTTATATAAACATACAAATAATAAGTCGTTGACGAAGCGATCGAATTACTAATAGGGACATGATAACCAACGGTGCTTTAATAAACAACGCAACATTATACGCCTTCGATAACAAATTAAAAGTAGTCGTGTTTACAAACTGTAATGGACAGATGTTTCTACGTGTCATCTAATAATATTCCTGATTGCATCGCAGCTTTCCAGTACAAATCTATACAAATAAATTAAATTGAAGTGTCTGTTCGTAATGTCAAAATAACAGCTTTTTACTTAATGCATATGAAAATATATACGGTACTTAGAAGAAAAAAAACATTTTTTAAAATGTTTTCCTTTTTGTTTGTTCCGGCTAATTTCCGAAACGGCTGGACTGATTTTGATGGGACTGTCACTGGCAGATGTTATAAGGAGTGTCTAAATGTACTTATATTTTAGAAAATAATTAGGTTTCGGGAAAGAACCATGAAACAATGAACAAAATCCGGCAAGCACCCGAGCGGAGCGGGGATAAGTTGCTATAATAGTGATATGTAAGCTTGCAATGTGCTGGTATTATTCGTTTGATATCTCGAAACTATAATGAGAAAGCTTCGTGAAAGTTGGTAGTTTTTAATAAACCTTTGATATCGAAATTAGATTTTTCTTTTATAACAAATACAATCTATAATATATATCCAGGATAGAGGATATACTAAAAATAATGTTATTTTTGGGTTATTTTCCTGTATTGTCTGAATTTAAAGTATTTACACAAAATACCACTTTTTTTTATAATTTACACCAAAAAAATATTGAACATGGTTCCCATACGTTGTGACATAGTTCTAAAGTTCAGCACGAAAATCCAATTATATTCAAAAGAGATGAATTGTCACAAGATCAGATAGTGCATGGATAGGTTCGGTCGAGTCACACGGCCGTGAGTGCGGTCGTTCGCCATATTGGGTGTTGGGAATGTGTGCCGAACAGTTGCTAACACTGTCTTTAACCTAACTGAAAATGAATTGAGGAGAATGTACAATAGATATTGCTTTGTAAGTCGCTTAAAAATAAAGCTGAATAAATATTTGCCAATAGAATTAGTTAACCATGGATGATATACAACATGTTTTGATGGAATATGAACGGAACTCTGATGAACGTCGACATATTTTTATTTAAAGATTATGAAGTAGGTCTTTGCAATAGTATCTTGGCTTGTCCCTTATCGGAGCAAGCAAGGATGCTTTGTACATTGCTATTTGCCATACAACGTCATGAATAAGTTTATAGTGTACATCGTAATAAAATATGTAATTTTTATTACGGGGCGACATAATCATTGAGTGATAAAACTCCTTTAAATAAAAACTAAAAAAAAAACAGAATTAGTTCTGCTTCTAGAAGTAAATATTGATTAAGCTATCTGTATTTCGTACGATACCTGTAGTGTTTAAATAAGTATATTAGTATAGTTTACGCAGACTTTAGCTAATATGTCAACATTTTAAGTAAATGTACGTGTAACTATACAAGAATGAGTATGTTGGTTTGTCTGTAATGTATGTATTCCAATTTTCGATTCATCTGATTGCGAATAATCATGGTGCATTTTTGTGTGCACCGTTTGCATGAACACAAATATTTCTTACATTGTAGGTACTATTGACGTACGCTAGGTAGTTAGTGCGCATGTCGTATCGGAAAGTTTGTGATTTATTACTCTGAATGCAACAAGTAGGATACGGTAAGTTATTTAGGTCTAAGGCTATAATGTCATACACATTATAGCTTAAGATTTAAATATGACATATGTACGAGTATAAAGGTCATTTCATACTTGGGCGAAGTCACGGCGCGTTGCGAGTTGTATACAGAAATCTTCACAATGAAATTCAGCTAAATTTTAATCTGCAACAGTGTAGTGTAAAATCCACTTAGCAATTGCGGTGTGATAAAACAAAATGCTTTTCCTTATTCAGAAATAATACCCAACTGTAGCGGACCGTTCTGAGTTCTGACACTTTCCTGAATTCTCAACTAATAATTTAAAGGCGTTAGTCGAAAATCTTTATGAAAAATTTAAATGATCATAATGTATCTAATGTAGTACTTACTTTTATTTTCTGAATGACTATTACCACCTAATGACCTATTGCATCGAAGGTCGCGGCTTCGATTCCTGCATGGTGGGAAGGCTTGTGGTGACTTAATGTGTGTTCTGGTTTAGACAAAGCATGGCATTGGATTGTATGTAACATTTAATGTTTCGATATTGGCGTGGTGCAGTCTATACTCTAGACTTAAGTCACTGCGTTTTGGTATCATCAATCATATCATCCCAAGAAAGCTAATGAAGCTTTTATACTTTTTAAGGAAAGATAAGTGTGAATGAATGACGACTTTCTATTCAATAAATATACTCAATAAGGGTAGGTTAATACTGTATAAAACCTAAAACACGCAGATTTTTTTACTTAGGGGAACGCTTGTTAATTAAAAATTTATAAAAAACTTAATTGGGATCATAAAACTAAAGTATGGCAGAGTAACATAAATAAATCAATGTCCTAATATCCCACAAAGGAGATCGTAAAAACCGATGTCAAACAAACCCTTGAGTTTTTACTTTTTATCGTCACGTCGCGTCGTAACAACGTTCAGCTCGAATGCCTAAATGCGATTAGGATGTTTTATTCCAAAGTTTAAATTGTGATATTTACATACTGCGTAATTAAAGGTATCTTTAATCTAAATAGTTTTTAAATGCCTTAGAATTTAAGAAGTTATAATGAGAACCTGATACAATTCTGCTATTAGATACAAAATTCAACTTTTTCTTGCAAATATATTTGGTTATGGTGACTGCTTCAATGAAGAGATATTGTCATTCATGTATCCTCGTATAGCTGAAATGACTAATATTGTATATGGTATCTTGTATTAGGGACACTATTGTCTATTGTGGTAATCTTATCTGATCGCTACAGGCTTTCAGTTAGACGAGTCTAGAATCAAGCTCCAAGCAACGTCCCTTCTCAAAGGAAGCAAAATCGACCTTTAAATTCAAAAATTGCAACAACTAGATATGTAGCATTGGTTTCTTACTTACAAATACATATATGTCATTGCATTCAAAGTATGGCAAAATTTTAAATTTAATTATTACAATTAATACTTAATATCTATTGAATAGATCATGTACATTAATTACGTATATTTAAAGAATTTCAATCTTTCAAATTGAAACGGAAAAGTAAAGAGTGACGTTATATAAGACCTTGATTTTTTTAATTTCGTCATATTACTATTAAAGGACATAGCATTAGTCTTATATAAGTTTCTAAGGTACAAATATGGCAAATGAATACGATTCTGCGCCGTTTGCTATGACGATTGTGTGCATACATTTTTAATGTCGCCACTTTTATGTGTAGCACGTTTAATGCAGTTTACACACAAATCACAAAATAGGGTCTGGGTATAAATGATATCATTAAAGAATTAGCGATCCGTCTACAAGCTCTAACTTTGCACCTTTCCGTAAATCTGATAATACTGAACAAATTGTTTAAGTAATGTTCGTTATAACAACAAAAGGAGTAGCTCTTATCAAGCAGTGTTAGTATTAGTGACTAAATTCTTGATCGGAATTTACCACTACAACTACATCAAAACCATTAGTTTGTATGTGATAAAGAGAAAGTTTGTTTTTTGTTTATTTGTATGTTTGTTTGTTTGAACACGCTAATCTCAGGAACTACTAATCCGATTTGAAAAAATCTTACTGCAGTAGATAGCCCGTTTATTGAGGAAGGCTATCTATCGTCATGCTACCCAGTAATATATGTTCTATCTATTCCATACTAATCGTTAATATTATTAAATTATATTTTACAAGTTATAAAGTCTTTTACAACTACATGTAGAATGTAAAGGGGAAATATATTTAGCCTGTACACGGTATGAAGACAGTGGTAGCCCAGTGGTGACGCGCTCGCTTGGGAAACCGAGTAAAGCGGGTTCAAATCCCGGGCCTCGCACCTCTGATATTTTCATGTGCGAATCATTTCTAACATGATTACCACTTGCCTTATGGTGAAGGAAAACATCGTAAGGAAACCTGCATGTTTGAGAGAACTTAGCAAGATTTCGAAAGACATGTGAAGTCCGCCATCCTGCACTTGGCCAGCGTGGTGGACTAAATCCCCTCGTATTGAAGGGAGGCCCGTGCCCAGCAGTGGGACGTTAAAAATGGCTGAATACAAAGTCTTTTAATTATTACGAAAATTCTTCACTTACTATCGTTTGTTCATAATTTTAGAATAGTTGATAATAATTAATTATCTATTTGTATTTTTTGTTAGAATTTATTTCTTTTCCAGCCTTTTCATTATTTGAGCTCATTTCATCGATTTAAGCTCGTAATAATCTTAAAATTGAATGAAAATAAACATTAACTTAAAAAATCTGTATTCAGCTGAGACGTTATAAGAAAATAAATTCACAAATGTGTTTACAAAAGTTTGAATAAATAAGGTTTATTGATTTCATTAATATTCTCATCTCTTCGTCCCTCGTTCGTATAAGAGACAAAGAAGTGCACTTTTCAATAAGAGTCGGTTGTGTTGTTTTTATTCCTCTAATTTACTGTAAAAGCAGCGCCGCCATAAATAATTCAGCACCAGAACTAAGCACGGACGTCCATCGTTGTTCTTGCGATACCATTCAATGCCTCAGAACGTTATATGGGCAATTTTGATAGAATGTTTTCGTCTCTCTAACTTCATTTATTTTTAGCAAACCATAATTTACTTTGTTGTACAAACCCATTTGTATTTTTGTATAGACTGAATCTTTATTATGTGTGCTATGCATGTGCTTATGTATTATTAATATTACAATAATTTCAACGGACTCCATCAATTAGATTCAATGGCAATACAATTAAAGATATCAAGATCGATTGTTACTTACTACCTTTGTACTAGTAGGTTTTGGTAATAAATATTATCAAAGTGTTTTTAAATGGCCTATCTTTGAATGTAAAGCATGTTTGCCATAACTTATTTTTTGTCTTAGTTAAATTTGAAATTATACTTCATCGTGTACTAGCGACTCACCCTCGCTTCACTCGGGTTCGTCCCTTGGTTGATTTTCCATACTAACTTTCATCCCCATTTTTACCACCTTAAGGGATGAATTACGGGATAAAAAGTATTCTATGTCCTTCCCAGGGTCACAAACTATTTTCTTGGTAAATTTCATCTAAATCGGTTCAGTAGATCCAGAGATTACCCTCTACAACGTCACAAATTCACAAACTTTACCTGTTGATAATATTAGTATACAAAGTATTAATATTAGTATAGATTTATATAAAAATAAAATTCAAAGTAATAGATTTTAATGAATAATTTTATTAAATACATACTTACATATTTATATCGTCCTTATTTGATTACTATTTAATATATATATATATATATATATATATATATATATATATATATATATATATATATATATATATATATATATATATATATATATATATATATATATATTAGACTGATTCAAAAAAACCGACTATTTTTTTTTTTAATATTGAAAATATTGTCAGAAATGACGAAAAAAAAATCCTGTGAAAGCTAGAGTTCTTAATATTAATATTAAGAGGTGCCGAGTGGAAAATTTCGATTTCCCATTTGATTAACGTGGGAAAAATTTTTTTTCTTACTTTGGAATTCTGTAGCTCTTTAACAAGTCATCGGATTGGTTGAGTCAGAACATATTCTTGTAGAGAATTGAACGCTCTACAAAAAAGGTCTCTTATGATTTTTTGATATATTTACTTTTTCAAAAGTTATTCAACCCTAAAGATGAATTGATTCAAAATTTTTACATTTTTCTAATTTTCCGACGCAACCATCAACTTTATGAGAAAATTTAATAGGACTTTTTTGTAAAACATTCAATTTCCTATAACTTATCTCTCAAAAAATTAAAATTTTTTTTACAGATCGTAAGTTATTTGCAAAAAACTAAAAATTTTTTTAAAAAGTTGTCATTTTTATTCTTAAAATTAATTATCATGTTAAACAAATAAAGTTTTAACCTAAAAATTGAATGTTTATTATAATCAAAGCAATTTATATCGTTAAACTAAAAAAATTCTATTACAATTGGGCACTTTTTTTCTGTATTCACTAATAATTAGCAATAAGTATTGTAGTTGATCTTCATTTTTAGTGAAACACTTATTGTATTGTTCAATTAATGCTACACCACGCTCCGCCACGTCATTCACGACTGTTAATTTTGTAAAATAATTTTGTAGAATAATTGAAAAAAAAAGCGTCCGAAAGCTACGAATACTTCCTCACTCTAGTACACGTCACTCACATATTGAAGGCTTAACACTAAAAATATATTACTCTATTCAAAAAAGCTCGGCAATTACCTAATTCTTGGAATCACAACAGCGTTGAAGTATATCAAATATAGGTAGAGGGGGGCGAGCTTGAAAGGATTTTTAATTGATATGGATAGTAGAGTCATAATATTAAATATAAAATAGATAAAAAATGTTTTTATTTGCTTTTGAGAATTGTTCGTCTTGACCTTGAAATGATTTCCAAAAATCGAATAACATAAATCAGCATTATTTGTTAAAAAAAAAAGCTTTTCCATTTATTGATTAAATAATTATATATATATAATTATATATATGTATATATATATATATATATATATATATATATATATATATATATATATACCGCAATGCTAAATGTCAAATATTATTTTAAAAGCACTTCACGTCGAAATACTGAAATTTGCATATTTAATGGCATATTAATTTTTATAATTACGTGTTTAATAAGTAAATATCGCTTTAGGCTTCTGAAGGACTTATAGTAATCGTTGGCAATGGCTTAAACCGCGAATGGGGCATGTGTTGGCAGTAATCCAGCTCAAACAAAGGATAGACTGTTAGCACTAGTAGTGAATTCGATTTTATGAACTGTGATATTTCGAAGTGAGTCTTGAAGGTGTTTACAGTTTCGAAAAACAATATTTTAAATATTACTCCTTGTTAAAGTTATCGCTTCTTGTATTGCTTACATTAGTCCTTTATGAGT